>SMDT01002926.1:0-1440922 GCA_005392925.1 Aquilaria sinensis
TGTTGGACGCCTCAGACGAAATTTGGGGATTATAAAAAAGGCAGGAACTTTGCAATTTTAAAAAGGCCAAAATGCGCATATGGTCCCTCAACTTTGCCAACTCTAACGAGTTAGTCCTTTATATTTGACTCAGTACAAGTTAGTCCCTAAACTTTGAAAAAGTTAGTAAGTTAGTCCAAAATGGATGGTGAAGAGAAATTGTGTGAAAATTTTGGCTGATATGGCTGATGTGGCGTGGAGCAGTTGTGTGACTTTGCTGAGTTGGTCTTGGCGGGAAAAGGAGCAAGGAAAAGGCGGCAACTTATATGTTAGTACTTATAGGATAAAGCAATAAAGCAAGAGAGCCATAAAATAGTCAAAGTGGTTGGTGCTTTACGAGGAAAAACAAAGGAGTGCTGGAGCCGTGGAGCGTATAAGACAAAGAAGGCATTGAAAAAGCTGGAATTTAGTAGCTTTGAAGAGCTCGTGGGGGACCATGTGAGGATGTTGACTTGGTTGAAAAAGAGAAAATTTGATAAGTGAGTAATAAATGTTTGTTTCGGCTAAGTTAGAAATTTTTTTATTTATGTTAGTATTAGAGATGGGTCTATTACATGGTACATAAAAACTTGTGTGACTAAATTATTATTTAGATATGTGAACTTGTTTGAGAAAATTTTAAAGTTAGAGGTTGGATTAAAAAAAATATTAATGTTATTTAGATGTTTGTTACAGCAACAAGTTAGATTGCAAAGGTAAAAAATATTGGTGTAATAATTTTATTAACAATATGTTTGTAGGTGGACATTTATAATAGTGATGTTTACATTGTATTTGCACCATGGTGGACACTTGATTGGAGAACCAAAGAATGGATATATTGATGGCAAAATATGTTTAATGGTTTCTGATGAGGACAAAATATCATATTGGTGTGTGATGGATCAAATCAAGGAGATAGGATATGATAAGAAGGCTGTAAGAGGCATATATTTTCGTAAATGCATAGGGGGATGCAGCCAATATATATTGTTGCATGATGATGCATCAACAGTAGAGATGGTAAAGCATGCTATTAAAGTTGGTGTTGTGGAAGTATTTGTTCATCACAATGTAGACAATGACAAGGTAATAGTAAGCATGGGTGAAAGGTCAAGTGAGCATGTTTCCAACTATCATGTTACATGGGAAATAGATGAAGAAGTAAACAATGGACTGGCTAAGACATGTAATTGGTCAAATTCTCAGATTGACGAAGAATTTGATAAACTGATTAATAACCTTCAGGCAACAACTAAGGACTGCAATAAAGCATTGAGCACTTTACAAGATGAAACACCCCATGGTGGAGATAAAATGCAAGAGTTGGTTGAGGAAAGTGAGAATGATAGTGATGATGACGGTGTAGACTCGGAGGTGGAGTATGCAGCAGAACTTAGTAGAGTAGATCTTTCCCTACAATCCGATGAAGATGAGGAACTCACTGTTGCAATTAAGCAAGTTAGAAGCTGGTATTCGAAAGGGGCAGCAGGGATGGCTTATAAGGAGATTGACAGTGCTCATGGAAGGCTTGTTCGAATAAGGAGTGAGGCTGACCTTGAATTTGATGAAGTGGTTGAAGATGGGTATGACAGTGAATCACTTGGAAATTCTAATCCTGAAAGTTTTGGTTCAGAAAGTGATGGGGAAGGTGGTCGTATTGAAGTTAGAAGACAACCGGTGTGGCCAAGGTACAATGAGAATTTAAGGACTTGTCACATTGAGTTAGGTATGGTCTTTAAGCATCATATCCAGTTCAAAAAGACCCTCATAAAGTATTCAATCCAGACAAAGCGTGATTTCATCTTTCTAAAGAATGAGAAAAAAAGAGTTAGAGCAATTTGCAAAGCAAGTGGCTGTCCGTGGATGATATTTGCATCATTGGAAAGAAGGAAACATTATTTCCAGGTAAAGATGTTTAATATGGAACACAATTGCCTTGAGGTGCAAAATATTTCAAGAGCTACTTCGGTATAGATGGCTGATGAAGTGAAGGATGTAATTTCATGGCATCCGGGTATAAAACCAAGCTACATTCAATAGCATATAGAGAAAAACTTTTGTATCAATTTCTCTATACACCAATGTAGGAGAACAAAGTTGCGAATAATAAAAAAACTAGAAAGAGATGTGGAGTATGAATATGCCAAGTTAGGGGACTATGCTGAAGCACTTAGGGCAACAAACATTGGAAGCACAATAGAAATAGTTACGACACCAAATCAGCAGAGGCTTCACAAAATCTTTAAAAGAATATATATCTGTTTGGCAGCAGTCAAGAAAGGTTTTTTAGAAGGGTGTAGGCCTTATTTAGGACTTGATGGATGTTTCTTGAAGGGGGTTGTGAAAGGCCAGCTCCTAACTATAGTTGGAAAAGATGGGAACAATCAAATGTTCCCTTTTGCATGGGCTGTGGTCGAGGGTGAGAACAATGACTCATGGGAGTGGTTTCTTGAGTGTTTAAAAGGTGATTTAAACACAACAGATGGTAAAGACTGGACCTTCATGTCAGACCAACACAAGGTACCAACACGTTTCATGGTAATTTTAAAATCCCCAGCAGTTTTAACCACAATTAAAACAAACATGTTTCATGGTCATTCTAAAATTCCCATAGTTTTGAGTGCTAACATGTTTCATGGTAATTCTAAAATTCCTAAATGCATAAACATGTTTCATGTATGTTTTAGTAAATAGAAAATGCAAGGAAATCACAAGGTCTACAGTACCTTCTGTTGCATATGAGAACACTTCACCTGAACTGTTACGGTAGATAATTGGCACAAATCTTCATTGCTTCATAATTTTCCTGTATAACAAATTCTCTCAGTTGACAAGTCCCTGTGGTTTTGTTTAAGTTAGTAGTAGTATTATACAAAATTGCAGGTATAAATATGGTCATTTTTATGTGAAACATCTTGATGCTTATTCTAGATAGAATTACCTTCACTTTGTGTCTATTACACTGCTGATGGCATCGTCAAAGTTCCTGCAAGTATTTAAAAATCTATTGAATTAATTTAATTATGTTGTTCAAGACAAAAATTTGCTGAATTAATTTAATTGTGTTGTTCAAGACAAAAAACTTTTGAACTGTTTTATTGTAGGGTATAGTCCATGGTGTAGCTCATACATTTCCAGCAGCAGAACATAGATTATGTGCAAGACATATCTACACCAACTGGCCTAGTAAGTTCAGGGGAGAAGCACTAAAAGAAGCATTTAATATATGTGCAAAATCTACGAATGAGCGAGCTTTTAAAAGAAACCTAGAGGATTTGGAAAAGTTAGCTGAAGGTGGTAGTGCTGCTGCAATCAGAGTTGACCCAACCAAATGGTATAGAGCCTACTTTTTGATGACAGTGAAATGTAACTCAATGGACAACAACTGTTGCGAGGCCTTCAATTTCGTTCTTGTTGGGGCTAGGAGTAAGCCCATAATATCAATGCTCGAAGATATAAGAGAGTACATAATGCTAAGGCAAGTGAAAAGAAGAGCTTTTGGTACGAAATGGCAGGGGAAGTATGGGAAAAGGGTGCTGTTGAAACTCCAAAAAAATATTAATGAGAGCTTTAAATGGCGTGCAACATGTAATGGTGACCAAGGATATCAGGTGAAGAGATATAATAGTAAGTTCTCAGTACATTTTGACATCAAGAGTTGTGACTGTCGAGGTTGGCAATTATCCGGCATTCCATGTGTGCATGCATGCAAAGCAATAATCAGCAATGTAGATAAACCAATGGACTATCTGTCAAACTAGTATACAAATGAAATATTTATGAAGTCATATGCCTACTCAATTAGGGTAATGTCTGGTGAAGACATGTGGGAAGATAGTGGTTTTGGAATTCTTAAACCTCCATTTGAAAAAGCAATGCCTGGAAGGCCCAAGAAGTCAAGAAAGAGATCAAGATATGAGGCTAAAAAGAATAACAACAAGCTTACAAAAGAAGGCAGGAAAATGAAATGTAAAAAATGTGGAGAACTTGGACACAATAGCAGGAGTTGTAGAAGAGAGTCGTATCATGAATCTCAGATGAGAGTAAAATTCTTGTGTTTGTCCATATCAAATGAATTCTGGTCTCTTGCTACTAATTTACAAGGTTTTTCCATGTCTTTGATTTTTCATAGGGAGATGAAGGGTTACATAATGTTGCTGAGCATGGTGCAAGTCAACATTCAATGGCAGGTTCAAGCAACTCAAACATGGTCAGTCAACTATCTGGTTTTAACATAATCTTTACTCAATAAACAAGCACATATTTGTACACAGATAAAAAAAGCAAGCTAATGCTGGAAAACTGACCTAAAGTACCTCTTGTTCAAACCTGGAGGAGCCTTGATGTTCAATCAGTCCATATGAGCCAACCCTGCAAAAATTCTGAAATTTTTCAATATAATATTTTCACTGCAAAAGATATATACATTTTGCATACATTTACTTTCTTTATGTACTGCTAATACATGGAACTTGTTCTTCAAACTTTTGTTGCTGTCAGCAGTACAAGATATGAAAAATCTACAACTTATCGAGGCAGGGGCAAAGGTGGTGTATGGGGCAGAGGAAAAGGGATAGGCAGGGGTAGGGGCAGAGGAACGATAGTTGGTATGGGCATTTACACAGATGCACAAGGGAAAAACATACTAAATGTAAGAAACATATTAAATATTCGCTCATGTTTTAATTCAGTAAATAATACCAGTCATAATGATACTTTTTTTTTCTTTTTCTTAATAGCTTGGATTGCCCTCTCAACCGTTGCTGTGATACAATGGAAGAACCACTTCCCTTTTGTTTAATTTTGTTCAGAAAACCAGCATAGGAAACAAGCCAGCTCAAAACTTGCTAAGTGATTATGCAAAATCAGCCTAGCTTTCTAACTATTGCCCTCTGATTATGCATAATCAGCTACTCACATTACTTTTGTATTTACAATTACTACAAAGCAATTAGCAATTATATCATTTTGTACATGAAACTTCCTTTATGCTCATGTTATTTAGAATGAGCCTTCTGTCAGTGTATATGAATGGTTCTGAACCATTATATATTGATTTATGCTATTATTATCACATATATTCTACTTATGTCAGTCATCTCTTCTCATTACTCTTTACATTCATATGTTTCCATAAGAATACAAAGTCAGAGGCATTGATGCAAACACCAGAAATTAGGCACTTTCATTTCCATAAACAATTCTGTTTACATATCAGAAGGAAAACCAACAACAAAAAACCATTACATTTCTCCTATCCTACCACATTCTCCTATGCCAAACCTTAGCCTACTCATTACATTCCTATCATCAAGTAACCATTTCCAACACGCATAAACCTAGCAACCAACACCATAGTCAAAACAAACAATCCAGCAAACATAATACTTCCAAACATGTTTCGTTTTAACCCTTTCTCAATTCTAAGTACTAGCACCTTCAACAACTCTACTTTTTTTAGGATTACCTGAATCTGTTGCTCCCATCCATAGTCGGCACCACCATCTCCAATTTGCCTCTTCAGCCTTCTAATTTCAGAGTCACTCTTTATTTGTTTCAAACGTAACTCTCTAATTATATCCCTCGAACGCGGACACAATTCTGAATCAATCCACATCAACATATTGCACCAATCTTTCAGCTCAATAGACGGATCATCCTTCAAAAGCAAAATAATAATAATAATAATAATACTAATAATTAGAAAAAAGCACAAAACTCAAACCAACCCAAACTCTGCGTTCAAACCGACATTCACTTGCACACAAAGGACGAAGCACTTACCCGATACTTTGAGCAACCAAAGAACCTTCAACCGACATTCTTGGTGTCTCTCCAGGCCGTGTAAATCTTCGCCGGCAAACCACAAAAACAGGTCTCCATCGCTGCCGTTTCTATCACTGATTTCTTACCTTCAGTCCATCGGGACTTAATCGAATCGTGCGACATTAACGATCCTCCGCCGCTTGATCCTCCGTCGCCTTCGCGATGACTGCCGCTTGATCCTCTGCCGCCTTCACGATGACTGCCGCTTGATCCTCTGTCCCCTTCGCAACGACTGTCGCTTGATCCTCTGCCACCTTCGCGATGACGATGACTACCGCTTGCTCCTTCACCTCCTGATTTCTTCTGTACCACTCTCCTCTGTCAATGAACAGCCAGACTCAAACAAATGAAGCGACTGCCCTCTGTTCGTTTTAATTTCCAATCCACTTCCCCCCTAACAGACGACGTTATCCGACTTGGCCACTTTCCGTTAGAAACTGGACTAAACCGTTTTGTTTAGCCAAGTTTATGGACTAAAACGCTAAATCTGGAAAGTTAAAGGACTAACTCATACTGAGTCAAACAAAAAGGACTAACTCGCTCGAGTTTGTCAAGTTGAAGGACCATTTGCGCATTTTGACCATTATAAAATTATACTCATTGGGTTTTTCATTTTTCACCTTATTTTTGTTTGTTTTTCACCCTGGCGGCTTTCAACTTGGCCTCATGGGATCGTTGCCTGTTAGCTGTGACTAGGTAGAAATGAGTTGAATGGAGCACGAACACCCCAACTATTGACTCGATCAAGCTCATGATTGATTTCGGCATGCTCAGTCAGTGGAGTTTAAAGCTTGGCTTAAAAGGGCTTAGGCTTGGCTCGGTGATTTAATAGGTACAAAGCTTTGATTTAAAGTTTGAGGTTAAGGTATATATTAAAATTTTTAATAAAAAAAAAGATGTATTTCTATTATATTATAATATTACATTATTTTTATATTAGACTTATAAGGCTCGATAAAAATTCAAACCGAGCATTATTGGCCTCAAAAAACTCGATTGGTGAGGCACTCAAATCTTATATACAACTCGAGTTGAGATTTGAAGGCTTGTTAGGATCTAACCAAAATATTACTTTAAGTTTAAACTATTTGATAAGAGGTTCGACTCATTTCCACCCCTAAATCTACTAAAATTTGAAAATATTTCATTTTAAAAATCAAGTATTTTAAAATTACTCGAACTCATAAAATTTAGCATCCAAACATAATACTCCCTCTGTTTCACAAAAGCTGTTCTCTTTACTATTCACAGCAATTAATCTATGATTTTATTTCTCATAAAATTTATCGTAAAAATATGAACTTTTTACATGAAAATGAAACTTTAAAGATTCTAGTTTTTAAATATCATTTTTTAGAATTTTTTTGAATTCATATTAATATAAATATATTTAAGTCAAACTTTAGTCAAAAAAGGCAAAAGGGCCAACTAATATGAAACGGAGGGAGTAGTAGGTATTTTAAAGGGCAAAATCCATATTTAGTCCCATAACTTTAAGGATCATCCTAATGTAGTCCCTTAACTCAAAAAGTGACTTTTAAAGTCCCCTAACTCAACTTAAGTGTCATATTTTGGTCCCTACCACTAGTTCTACCATTATTTTGGATGGAAATTACCTATGTGGCACGTATATTATCATGTGGCAGTCTCTTTTATGATAAGAAGTGATCTGGTTGGAAGAACAATAAAGTTCAATCTAAAATTGACACAAAAAGTAATTTTAGGGATCTAAAATGATAGTCAACCCAATCTTCCCCATCGCCGCCCTTCTCCGATTCGATCGCCGTTGCCGCTGCTGCTGCCGCTCCTTTCCCTCTTTCCGCTGACGTTGGATCTTCCTTCTTCCTGACTAACGCTCCATCTTCCCCCTTTATCCACAGCTCCGCTAATTACATCTCCACCGAACGAGGAGAGAATCAGATGGATGGACAGCTTCGGAGGATGGGCGGCTTCAATGGTGGAGATGACAAGGTCGGCCTTCAGGTAGACAAGCGGCTTCGGCGGTGAAGGAGGAGACGATGGGATGCAAGCGGCAAATTGCGATCGAGCCTCTCCCTGGGTGGTGGCTGTAGACAAGGCTGTGAGGGGCTAGAGGTGGAGTTATGACTGGCGGGGCTGTGGATGAAGGGGGGAAGGTGGAGCGTCGGTCGGGAAGAAGGAAGATGGGGCGTTGGCGAAAAGAGGGAGAGGGGTGGCAGCGGCAATTGATCGGAGTGGGGCGGCAACGGGGAAGATTGGGTTAACTATCGTTTTAGGTCCGTAAAATTATTTTTTGTGCCAATTTTAGTTTGAACTTTATTGTTCTTTGAATCTAATTACTTCTTATCATAAAAGAGACTGCCACGTGGCAATATACGTGCCACGTAGGCAATTTTCATCCAAAATAATTGTAGAACTAATGGTAGGGACCAAAATAGGACACTTAAGTTGAGTTAGGGGACTTTAAGACTCACTTTTTGAGTTAAAGGACCACATTAAGATGACCCTTAAAGTTAAGGGACTAAATATGAAATTTACCCGTATTTTAAATCTTTAGAAAGTTTGTAAACAAGATTGAGATTGGACATGCTATTAAAAGAATACTACACCCATCCCAAAATCAACCGAAAATATTATATTTTAAACAGTGTAAAATCTTTGTAATATTTTCATATTTAGGAAATTACTTTATCATATTACTCTTAAAATTATTATTTTAATATTTTTTTTAATAATCTTGATTCATATGTAAAAAAATTAAGAATAAAAATGAAAATAATATATAAATTTATTCAATTTTCTTCACTTCCTTGTCAATCTAAATAGTTGAATAGATATGGAACATACAGAGTCGGAAAAGGTGGCCAAGACGTGCACTTTCTCCCGGGGGAAATGGCCCTGTGAGAATTTTTTACCCACGGCTAAACTGTAAGCGCTGGGAAAATTCCCCTTGCTTTTATTCTAAGGTATGGCTTTATTTTTCTTGTTCTTACAAAGAAGGACCTAATATTTTATAAAGGACACAACATTCTCTTTCAGCAGGCAAATGGACAGTTCTTTCAAATAGTATATGACTCTGATGCCAAAATGGCCCAGGTAATTTAACCACAAACATAAACAATTGAGAAAATATATCAATCACAAATATAAACCAGTAATGCATGCATATAATTTTTTTGCTTAAAACATAAACTTACAGTAAATTAGTGGACACTAGTTTATTCACACTACACGCAGACGAAGGAGAAAGGAATGATTACAATAAGATATTGTTGAAGCAGCACACCAGACTGGCCATGTAATGTCGTTGAAGATAAAGAGTCTGTTTTATTATTTTTCTGAGAGAAATGCTTTTGGGCATTTCTTATGGTCTTCTACTTCAAGACAGAAAGAAGAATTTCACTGTCTTTGAATTTTCCTCCATAAAACTTGCTCAGCATAATGCCTAGGAAATCTTCATCTAGATCTTCTTGTTCATTAATCATATCAATTTTGTAGAGCCTAAGAGCATTTGGCATATGTTAATTAACAACACATTTATCCCACCACTTAGTCTCTCATATTCTTTCTAGGCATCATATAAAATGCTCATGGTAATTCACCTCCCTCTTCTCATAATTTCATTGGAGGATCCATGGAATATTGTACCTGGCCATGAAATAAAATTCTGGGAAAGGCACCACCTGACCTTCTTTGGAAAAACTGTTCTTGATACCGAAAAAACCCATCAAAATATTTTCGAACTTGTTCTAAGAAAGAATCTCTGAATAAACCTTTTCCTTAGTACCAGTTATAAAAACCAATTTGGTAACTTCCTTTTCTTGGTTTTGAACAGGATCATCAAGGAGTGTTGGTGATCTCTATTCTAAATATGAAAACCTTCATACCAAGTTTTCATATAGTCCCAGTAAGAGAACAATATGTTTTCAAACTTTCTTTGAGTTATGATTCTTTTTTTTCCTAAAGGAACTCCCCATTCTTTGAAAGTCCAAACCTTTAAGATCTTTGACAAGGAGATTCCTACTTTTGAAACGCATTTTTCTATAGGCATTTATGATTTATCATCGATTTTGATCTTTGTTCTCCTTGATTTAGGTTCAATCTCTATAGAGCCAAATTCCTGTAATATGAGTTCAAAAAGTAAAGGTTTTTTAGTGGCTTGAAACTGCCATTGAGGATTTTGGTGATTGAGCCAGTATTTTTCTACCAATTCAAAAACTAATAAATGTTGCATATCTTTATTTTCTAGCGAAATCAAACATTCCTTATCAATTTATTGGTATATCATTGGAATACCTAATCCATGCATAGTAATTTCTTGGATTTTTTGATGCCTTGAAATAGTATTCTTTTGATGAATTTCTCGGGAATTACTCTAGTAATTCTTGTAATTTCTTCTTTCTTGAAAAGGTAATGGCTCATCATTATCATTCTAAAAATCTCTCTGCTAGTAGTACCCTTCTTCAATCCTCTTCCTTGTCTACAAATATTCTTCTATTTTCTCAAAATTATCATGTATGTCTAGATATACATGATGTTGAGTCAAGATGGCTCTGGTTATTTCTGCTTTCGATTCTGGTTCTTCTCTTCCCAATAAATTGGTGTTAGGGGTGAAAATGGGTTAGGTCGAGCCTGAGGCCACTAAGCTCGAGCTTGGCCCCTTTATCAATTGGTACTACTAGGCCTTAAGCTTGAATGCTCGAGCCATAATTTTTTAGGCTCGAGCTCGGCTCTTGGCAAGCTTGAGCTTGGCCTGAAAACTCATCAGGCTCAAATGACACAAATAAATCTTTAATACTATAATTACAACTTAGATGAAAGATGAGAACTGAATATGTAATTTTCAATATACATAACAAGAAAAAAAAACATTATAAAACCTATCTCAAACTTTCTAATCCTTTACTGTTCAACCCTAATTTTGTGAACTTTACAACTAAGCTATCATCTTTCTCACTTTGACTATGGAGCCACCGTAGTTTGTCCTTTGTCACATGTCAGGTCGATTTATGGGAAATTGTAGTCCAACTCATGGGGTATTCAAGCAAAAACCCAAATAAATCATGAAATCGACGTCGGCAAAAATTCACCGGTGGTGGCGAAGATTTACTGTTGGGTAGCTGCAAGATTTGTGATCAGGCTATTTGTTGCCACCTTGGGTTTGGGTTTCTAGCGTCGGCATAGGGCTATCATTGCGGACTCGAGTGGGGCAGGCTATTGTTGTGGACTTGAATCATTGGAGCTTGACCTTGTGACCATGGTGGAGATCATCATTAGTATAGGGTTCTCATTGTTGTGCCGTCGATGTTGATCTTGGTGGTGGTTAGCAGCTAGGTGGGAAAGTGGGTGGGTTAGTCAACTAAACCTAACGGTAAGGTTGCGATCAGGGAATGAAAAACCTTTTCATCCATGTTTATACATATTCAGGAGCTTGTATTTCAAGTTCTTGTCATTCTCCAACCTTTTCATTTCATATAGGGTTAGAAATTACTCAAGGAGTAAGGCTGTAGCTTGTGAGGGTTAGGAGTCTTAATAGGGCTTAAAACTTAGCTCGAGCCCAATAGGCCTGCGAGCCTATAGCCTAAGCTCGAGCTCGGCCGTAAATTTACTTGAGCCTATTTTTCAGCTCAAGCTTGAGTTCAAACTTGAAAAAACTCGGCTTGAAAAGCCTCAATTCAAAGTCGAGCTCGAGCTACCTAAAAAAGGCTTGGCTTGTTTTCGCCCCTAGTTGGTGTATGGCACCATGTTCATTTCCATTGCTTATAGTTCTTCCTAGATTTCTTGGTGAAGAATGTTTTTGATCTTGTTGTTGTTTGTCATCTTTTTTCCCTCGTAAAAATTCTCTAATCAAGAAATCAAGCAGAGAGTTTGTCTCACCAACAATATACTCTATATCAAAATCAAATGCAAATAAAATAGCTTCCAATCTAGTAAAAATTTGTTTAGATGCTAGATTTTTAACATCTTTAAAGAAGATATCCTTTATCACATTGCAATTAACCTTGATAAGAAATTTCTTTTGGGACGTTTTTCCTCAAATTTCATAACAAAAATAACAATAGCCAAAATTTCTTTCTTAGTTGTAGCATAGTTTATCTAAACCTAATTCCATATTCCTAAAGTGAATCTTACTAATTATTCTTTTTCACCAATTTTCTATTTTAACCCCACATATCCTATGTTACTCTTTGTCTCAACTACCTTAAAGGCTTCTAGATTGGGAATATTAATGCAAGAGATTTTTTTTATTTTCCTTTTAACCATCTGAACAGCCTTGTTCTTTTCTCTTCTCTGGTGGATTCTTCTTCAACTTGTCAAACAAAGGTTTGCAATCCTTGGCAAGATCTTTATAAAAATTTGCAACATAGTTTAAACTCCCTAAAAATCTTTACAACAGCTTCTTATCCATTATTTCATCTAAAAATTTTTCAGTAAAATTTATTTATCTATCAATGGGCTTGATTGTTCTCTTATAGATCACATGGCCTAAAAATCTAACATTCATTTAGAACAACTCCATTTTCTTTGCTGACAACACTAGTCTTGCCTCTTCTATTTTTTTTGTAAATTGTTTAATGCTTCCAGTGTTGATTAATTGATTGAGAAAACATAATAACTTATCAATGTAAATAATAGTAAAATAACTATAAGGATTAAAAATCTCATTCATGATTCTTTCAAATTCTGAAGGAGCAATTTTCAACTCAAAAGGAATAACAATCCATTCTTAATGTCCAAATGAGGCATTAAAACCTATTTTATATTTGTCTTTTTCAGTAATTTAGATATGCCAATATCCTGACTTTATATCAACTCAGAGAAAATAGTAGCATTAAGAAGTCTTGATAATAAATCTTTCTTATTAGGTGTTGGATACCTAATCCAGTGAAGTACATTGTTGAGAGGTTTATAATTTATTCTTATCTTTGCGTTCTTCTTTCAATTTTTGCATTTCTAACAATAAAGAAAGAAAAATAGCTTTGGAAATAACTATTCCTGATTAATTTCTTGTCAAGCAATTCTTAGATTTCTTTCTTACAATGTGCTATTAATTCTTTATTCATTTGAATAACTCTTGATCTTGTAGGAATATTTTTCTCATCAAATCCTAGTTCATATGGAATATTCACAATACATTTCTTTCTTTTCCAAACAACATTTGGAATGTTTGCATATATTCTTTTTGTTAGAATTCTCTTAAAGTGCTCAATTTTCAATTTTTCTTCTAATTTTTCTAATCTTTCTTCAATACTATTGTATTTTACTTTTTCTTGTAAACACATAAGTACATTTTGCTTTCTTCCAAGGTCTGTAGTAAGTTCTTCTAACCAATATCTTTTAGGAGGTTCAGTAAACTAAAAAATGATTTATCCAAGTACTGATAAGAGACAATTCCTTTCTTAATGCAATTCCTGTCAACCCCTTGTTAGCACTCATTTTGGTCCCCCTTTAGGTGCCTTAGGCTAGATTAGGCAAAATTTTGGTTAATTAGTGTCTAGGGGCATTTTGGTCTTTTTATCTAAAAATTGTTGTGTCATATCCCAATATTTGGTTTTTTGAGTCTTTAAATTTTGCTTTGGTCTTAATTATGTTGTTTCTATATTTTACCGTCAAATTTGTATCATTCGGGTAATTTAGGTTAAGGTTGTGCTTAATTGTGAAATTCCGGTAAATCTGGTGAAATATGTGCTTTATGTGAAATTGGGTCTTAATTGATCAATTTGTAGAAGTTTAGCCTTTAATTAAAATTTCTAGGAAGTTTTGGACTTTAATTAAAAATCTTGCAAAGTTTCGGACTTAATTGACAAATTTATGAACTTCTTGTGCTCAATTACAAATTCTATAAGAAGTTTGGGCTCAATTGATGATTCTGTAATAGCTTGAGCTAAGCTGAAAGTTATGAGAGAATCTATAAATAGATATGAAATCAGGTACATTGGCTCTATTGACATTGCACATATCTATAAAATCTAAGAAAAATACTCTATCTAACACGTGTACTTCGAAATACATTATAGACTGACACGTGGCATTTTCCTTTTCTATCCCTATATAAGGACACGTGTACCTGTATGATTGGTTGTGATTAGTTATTTTCGGTTTAAACAATACTGATATTTAACAAATGATCCTACTTTATTATGAGAACTGCAGCCACCCCACATTTTCTTCCACAAGTTTTAATCCGGTTAAATCTAATAACTGTTTAAAGCTGCCGTTTCTGATTACACTTATAAAACATTTAATAAATCCTTGAAATTTACGCCACTTTTGAAAACTCTATTAAGGAGGATTTATTCTTTATTAATTATTTTTTTTTTCAATTTTTGAATTTTGAATTCTTTAACTTCCTGAAAACGTCTGTCTTATCATTTCCCCCGCCCATATTGGCCCACGTGCTTCTTAACCTCCCCACAATTGATAGTCCACTATTCCAATACATTTTTACAGTTACACAGGATTTGTATAATTACATATTCCATTTACATTCTTCCTTTCCACCGGTTCAATTATTGAAATCATCTTGCACTGAATTGTGAAGAGGAAGCAATCCACTGCTGCGAAGTCTTCAGTCGGAACAAATAGCTCTATCATTGTCTTCCTTGCCACGGAATTTAGAGTTGCGGCTGTGTTCAAGGGCAACGATACCCAGCAGTAGGTAATTACCTATTAATTTTTGCAAGCAAGGAATAATTTTTACACCAACATGCAACTTAATGTAATACTAGTTTCATAACCCGTCTAACGGACGGGACAATATTTCATATATAAATATAACTTGTAAATAATATGTCAACAACAATCTAAAAATTTTAGTTGCAAAATAAACCTAATAAGTTTAACAATACATCATGTGCAAATAAAGTAAAGTGATATATTTTAAAGATAATCTATTTTACATTAACTTACAGCAATGTCACAGTCTTTTAGAAGATCATGGTTTGACCATGTGCAACACACATAGTGCTAAAGGTTAGATATGTGCTTTGATTTTTTTAGCCTTAGAAGATTCAATTGAAAAGTAAACAATTATTTAAAATTTGCCCATTTAAAAAATGTTGAATATGGCTTTTTGGTAGCAAGTGAATTGAAAATAACAATTTCTATTATTCATACATGTATTGGAATTATCTCCCTTTTGTTTTCATGTATTTTTGGCCGAAGAAAGTGTGTTTTAATAAAGTACTTAATAATTAGTTGAATACACATTTTTTGAAAAAAAAAATTATTTTTAGCTAATATGTATTCCACAAAAATAAAATAAAAAAGAGTACTATTTTTTAAAAAAAATAGAATATAAAAATTGGAAAATTATTTAACATAATATTTTTTAAAAAAATTAATGGTTTCAATTAATTTTTTAAAGCTTGTATAAAAAATAGTAAAACATAAATTAATTCCTAAAAGTTGAAAATTTGAAAGATTGGGGTCTGACTGCAACACGGACAAGAGAAAAAGGATCTGAGTGCAATCTAGAGGAGAGAACAAGGACCAAGGTGTGCAATTTCAAAAAGTAAGACCAATTTTTCACGAATTGGAAGCCAAGCCATCAATCGTCTCTTTCAGTCTCTCTTCCCTTTCTCATCTCATCTCTATACTATTTTCTGCGTTTCCCGGCAATTGCACCGTATTTCCCAGAAATTTACATTTGTTTTGCTTAATAGGTTCTTTTTCCTTCCCTCTATCATCATCTCTAAAGTCATTTCCGTAAAATCCACAACACTTATTTCTAGATCTGGGTTTAACGTGCCGGATGTTTTGTTGTTCTTCCCAATTTTTTTTTATTTCTTTACATTATTTTACTCCCGTTGTTCTTCTCATCAACTTATTCAAGAGCAAGGTGTTGAAAAAATGTACACATTTTTTCAGATCTAGTATTAAAATTTGAAAACCCTAGGTTTTTTGTTTCCAGATTTTATCCCAAGTTTTATGGGTCATTTTGAGGGATTCTTGCTTTAGTGCGAAAGGGGAGTGTGAGCCATAGTGGTGGTGGGTGTTCCGCCACTTGAATCGAGCGTGTTCTTCACGCGTCTCCTTCGGCAGTAAGGCCATAAAAAAAAAGGTAAAACATTTTTTCCCTAGGTCTTTTTTTTTATGCTTATATCTGACTATATTATTTCTTCTGTTAACTTTATATTTGACTTCATTATTTGTAATGTTCCATGTTGCTAAGACACACCACTTGATTGGCGGGATTCAGTAAGGGCAACATGCATGTGGATGAAAACAGGACGCCAAGATAAGTGATACATATTTTTTATTAGTTCACAAGTTTTATATGTAACTTAATCTGGATGTCTGCTTTTTGATTTGGTTAATGTCAAATTTTCATGCTTGTTTGGTGATTTCTCTTTGGTTATTTCTTTGTTGAGTAACTTTGATTAAGGAAAATGCTGCACAGTTTTATAGAATTCAATGTTACTGCAATTATTTGTTGTGCATCTATACAGTTTGGAAAGTAAAATTTAATAAAATTGATCTAATAAAATTGCTCATAAGAAATTGAAACTGTTCATACTTTATTACTTTGGTTTACTTGCTGGATCTTTTTGCTTTTGGAGCTCGTTTTGTTTTGTGTTTAGTGCAAGATAGCTGCACAATTTTTAGAAATTAGAAGTTATTGAACTAATTTCTTCTTAAGTCTGCAGTATTACCAAAAAAGTGAATGGAATTCATCGATAACCTGATTCAATGAACTTGCTATAGTTTTCATTTCTTGTTTTCTCTGTAGCCTTTAGTTGTGTAAAGAGCACTGTCATAAGAATGGAAAATGTGAAGTTAGTGGAGTATTTTATTTGAAAGTATTGTAGAATAAAAAATTGAATGTTATGTTTTATGTTCTATGTATAATAGATTCGTACTTGCACAATAGCTTCTGCTATTGAGTTGTTAATGTAGGGAAGAACCTACTACTTCATTAAAATGTAGTTAGGAGCTATTTTTTTGCGGACAAGAAGCAATTAAACCAGAAATAAGTAAATTGAAACTTGAAAACTGAGATTTGAAATGTTGCATCAGACGTTGCTTTGTTGGCAGAGAGAGATAACCCTGCTAAAATTATAGTTTATTATTTTTTCATTGATAAAGAGGCAATTAAAACAGAATAGAAGTAGGTTAGTTTACCTTTTTTCTACTGCCTGTTGCAATGTCTTCTACTACAGTTTTCTGTGTCAGTAAGAAATAAAAAAATTTCTATGTCAGTAAATAGGAAATTCTGGTAAAAAGAGTTATATGTGGTAAAAAAGGTTAGATAAGTATGTTAAAAAACTTGATTACAAATATTATAAGCTAAATACCTATGTTGAGATTTGCTGCCACTTCTTGCTGCAATGGTTTCTGCTATAGTTTTTTGTGTTAGTAGGGAGTAGGAAATAGGAAATTGAGAATGTTAATAAGTTGTAGTAGTGTTTGTTTTATAATAATATAAGTGATGCTGAAGTTGTACAAACCATTACTACTGCAGGTGAAGGCTGGATGACAGAATTCTGGTGCTTGAGTGTGCTACTTCTAAAATTGGAACCACAGTGCCTTGTTCCTTGCTTTTGAAGGGTTGCTGGTGCAAGATGAATGAACTGAAAACTTGTGGAAGAGAAAAATGTAATGGTCTATAAAAATATATATAGTTAGTTTCTATAACCGAAACCAAGTTGTGGATAAGTAGAGTACTGGGCACGTAAGATATAGTGGGTAACTGTTTCTCGCCGTGGGTTTTAAAAATGGAAATAAAATAACTGTAATAGAGAACATGGAAGTGGGATGGAAAAACCAACAGGCAGCAGAAGTTTTTGCATCGTGGAACGTGGGGTTAAAGTGAAATAATAAGAAAAATTTTATTATGTAGAATAATTTGTGTGCACGTGTTGTACTCTTAAACTGCTTGTAACTGAATCTAAAACTGCATATTTACATGACACGTAGTATACACTTAGGGTAAAAAAGGAAGATTGCACCTGAAAGTCCACATGGCTTGAATGTAACAATTGAATCAAGAAAAATTAGAGCAAGAAGTGCTTATATTGCCATTCTTCCTACTTTCATATCTATTAATAGATTTTTGCAAGCAAGGAATAATTTTTACACCAACATGCAACTTAATGTAATACGATTTTTCTACCATGCAGAGAATACAGTAGCAAGCAAAAGCATCGCCAATACTTACTCTTGGGGAAGCACAATTTGCATCAGTTACAGCAGGGTAACAACCTTCCAAACTTTTTTTCCTTTTGCAAATTCTTTTACTTTTTAATATTATGTTAATCCAATTCAATTTTCCTGCCATACAGAGAATACATTAGGAACCAACAACCACCAGCTTCAGCAGAACTAGTTTCCAATTTTTTTAATGTTCTACACTTTCTATTTCTATTTAAATGTGCTTGCCTTGGGTGCTTTAAATATTTTTCCACAATTTAGTTCAAATTAGTTCTTACATGCTTAAAGATATATACCTACAGTATGATGCACAAATTTATTTCCTTATCTTGTCTCACGCACTACAAAATTAACTATGATGAAATTAGTTCACTTTTATTCCTTGAAAAGCATCTTACAAATGCACCCAAACCTACAATGCCAACAAATCAACAACATGCTATACCGACATGCCAGTGTTCAATTAATTCTACTTTCTCATAGTGTTTAATTTTTTTTTTAGGTACAACAGATCGATCATAGGCACTTTGTTCTATAAACATACCAGACAAACCATAATCTACACTATAGAAATCAGGTACACATCCAATTTATTTTATTTACATGCAATCTACTTTGTGTGTTGTTCTCTGCTGGTGCATCCATGTTATAAGTTCCAATAGTTCATAACTTTTAATACTATCCAGTAACAATATATAAATGTCTTCCATTGGAAAGTGTAATTCGGTTTTCTATCTATCTTTATTCCTCATTTTTTCAAAGTTGTTTTACTCTTTCCCATTTATGTGACTCTATTTTCCAAACTTTTTAGATGGACACAAAACAAATACAAAGTATATTTTCTTTAACATCCACACTTCATTTCACAGTTAAAATGGATCTGATTGAGGTTGTCCCCATTCCATTTGTCAAATCACTTGACTACATCTCAGAGAAGCTTTCCAAGGCTAAGCCTACTTACCATAGTGTGCACGAAGGGCCTAGGATTAGATGTTTTGTTGAGATCGAGGTTGATAGGTCGGAGGGGGGGGAAAGGAATTTCATGAAAGTGGAAAGCTCTTTGGCTAGGAATTTGGGGATGCAATGGAGTCGGCTGCCGAGGCAGGGATTAAGCGGTTGAGCTGTTTAAGAGGTACTACATACATGATGTTAACTTCCAAGATTATATCAACATGAAGGAGAAGTTGGCACAAAAGGAGGCAGAAAATGATGGACTAAGTATTAGCTTGATTTGGTCAAGTACAACCAATCATGAATAAAGAGTGTCTATAAGGACTAACTTCATGAACTAGAGAAGAAGGTTGCTGAATTAAAGGCCAAAATGTCTATGTATGAAGGGTCGAATAAGACTCCTACTGAGAGTGACCCATTTGAGGTTGGGTCACCTTCAAATGGATTTTATTAGTTAAAGTTACTAGGTTAATCTGCCTTATTTTTAAGGCTGGCTATTATTTGTTCCCTATTTTATGCAATTTACTCTACTGTTTGGACAACTGGTTATTTGATATAATATGCTTTATGTTGATCACTATACCATTTTAAATCCCACTTCCTATTGTTTGTTTATCTTCATTTTACTCATACGTACATTTTAAACATTTTAGGAAACCACATTACATGTTCCATTTGAAGGCTTGATACTTTATTCACCTTAACCTTAACAATTATTGAGTTCGTGCTTTTAATTTTCCAAGTTAGACTTATTCTGTTATTCATGCCATCAACAACACAGAAGCATCCAGAAAAATATCCATCGCATACTTATGGGTTTTGGTTTACCTTTCTCCGGCTAATCAATGGAGCTATCTTTTTCTCTTTCCAAATCTAGAATCCTCCCAACTGTTGGTTCATTTCCCTGAGAAAAAATTTTAAAAAGTATTTAAAACTTCATAACATAGGATAGTTTAGTGAAGGAAAACATAGGTTTTTTATTAGTATCTGCATCGTTTACTTCTCTGACAAATCCCTTGGCACAACCTTGAATCTTCGTGCTGTTTTGTTCTTCACCCGCAAATTAGGTTTTGTATGCTCCGTTACGATTTCATGCAACATGAAAAGAAACAGTGATTAGTAAACCCTTTATGGATCATACCAAATTGATTTATACGATTACAAATAGGAATAGTCTTTTACCTTTGTACACCTCCATGCTAGGAAACAGACGGCGATGATGGGTGAAAAAAAAAATATAGTTAATGACATAAAAAAACATTTTATTTTCTGACCAAAGCTTTTTAAAAAAATATATATAAGGCAAAACACATGTGATTAAATGGAAAAAAAAAAAAAGAATTTCCACCTAATAGGTTGCACGGCCACTGGGAGGAGGAAACAGATGGCGGTGAAGGGTGAAAAAAAATGTAGTTAATAACAAAAAAGAAAACTTTATTTTCTGACCAAATCATTGAAAATGAAATAGATATAAGGCAAAAACATGTGATTAAAACAAAAAAAAAAAAAAAGAAGAATTTCTGCCTAATAGGTCGCGGTGCTGCTGGGAGGAGGAAACGACAGCGGCGAAGGGTGAAAAAAAATGTAGTTAAAGACATAGGTGAAAAAAAATGTAGTTAAAGACATAAAAAAAAAAGCATTTTATTTTATGACCAAATCGTTTAAAAAGAAATAGATATAAGGCAAAAACATGTGATTAAACGGAAAGAAAAAGGAATTTTCGCCTAATAGGACGCGTCGCTGCTGGGAGGAGGAAACAGACGGCGGTGAAGGGTGCACGACCTATGGCGCTAACAAGAATCTTATATTTATAGTTCAGAGGCGGCCATAAATGGATGAGAAACAAAAAAAAAAAATGATTTTCCGGCCTATAGGTTGTGCCGACACTGGGAGGAGAAAAGAGACAATGGTGAATGGTGCACGAGTTGCTGCTCGGACAAGAATTTGATATTCAGATCTCAGTGGCGGCCAGAAACGGATGAGAAAACCAAATGCGACCTAAGGTTCGGACAAACCCTTCAATTTATAGCCCATCTCACTAAATTTATGTCCTCCTGCTCTTATGCTCCTGCCACTTTAGCCCCAATTCTTTTATTTCTATTATTCTCATTTTTCTCTTCATTCCTTCGTCCCCATGAACCATTGAATTTTCCCTTTTTTTGACCCTTATGTTTTGGGCCATTCATTTATAGTTTTGTGGGCCGAATTTAATTTCAATTATTGGGCTCATATTAAATCTCTTTTGGGCCACGTTTTCCCATTCTAAAATTTAAATCATTTTGCCCATCTTCTTTGTGTTATATGAGTATTATTAATTTAAATTGTTAATTTCTTTCCACCAATTAAATCCGGCCCAGTTACCTTATTTCATTGGGCCATGTTAATTTGGACTATTGGATGCAGTACGTTCATAAATTGATGTTATTTACCCTTTTATCAAATATGCTCTTCCTTCATACTTATTTCCATTGACCTCTTTAGCACTACCTACGTTGCGTTAACTTATATGCTATCTATCTTTTCCTTTGCAGCCATTTACACTTAACATGGACTACTTGCTTTTTGACATTATTGCCTTTATCCTATCAAAAGCCATCTTTAGGGTTCCTTATAATTCAGGGAACCACGCATCCGTCCATTCTTCATTTGCCATGGCGTTTACTTCCCCGGCGATTTTCTCAACCTTCAATGTTAGATCAGTGATTTGGGGATGGTACACAAGTTGCACTTTTCGTAGATTCTTTGCTTTCTATAGTTCTGGCCATTCAGTTGCTGCCCTTGTCAATGGTTTTGATTTAATATTATGACTTATTATCCACTGTTATCATCTTTATTCAATTCAATTTTTAATAGGTTGGACCTTCAAAATACTCCTTCCACGTCTCATCCTCAAGCAAAGCCTCATCCATTCATTTACACCCTTATTGCAGCCCATGAATGGTACTCCTTTCCATCTGCTATAATACATCATATATCTGACTCTATCCACATATACTACCATTGCACTTTACCTTAATAGCTTTAATGTGACATATCTACGCATGTATTGTTATGTTCATAGGATCAAACTGGTGAAAAATTTTGATATTGTAGCAGACTTTCCAGATATAGAAGACCCTTTCATTATATAACCCCCTATTTCCTAACTCATTATGTAATGACTCTTAAGAATGGTACTTTATGAACTATCTATAAAACTAGTTAGAGACTAAATTTGTAGTTATTTGATTCCCTATGATTTTAGCCTAATTTGATCAAAATTTTATCATTGAATGATTTTTTAGGGCTTTAAGGACTTGAATATATATAAATCTGCTTTAAGATACCAAGTTTAGGAGGTTGGAATTTGAAACCTCTAAAAAAGAAAGGTACTAAGGTCATCATCTGCTTTGATTCATAACCTCTACATCTTAACAACCAATTCATCTTGGACGACCAATTCTCTGCTCGATCGAGGTCACTTATTCCATCAAAATTGGGTGGATCTACAATCTTGAACTTCTCAAGCAACCTCATCTAATGACACTTCAGGGAACCCCTAACCCTCGTTCTTCCAGTGCTACAGATATTACTCTGGCGATGTCCCTCTCGAGACAGCTTCTAGCACAGAAAACGGAAAACTTCAGCCTTGGTCCCTGAGTTTTAGCTACCCTGCGCCCAAAACCCAAAGTTCCTCCCACTGTCGCCGCCACCCTCGAGCTCCCCAGTCACCGTTTCTCTGTCTACAGTCGCCGCCGCAGCCCACTGCACTCGCCTCGCCCTACGCCTCGCCCTACGCCTCACTGCCACTCTGAAGCGTCTCCAGCTGCCCGCGACACAGAACGAGAGAAGAAGGCACCCTTCGCAACTGTCCCGCCGTGTTTCAAGCTCAGCCCGCTGCCTTCCGTTGTGCCTGTTCGTCTGGAGCCGCTGCCACCATCGCCCCAGATCCCAATGCCGACCTCCGTTCCAGACCCAGCCCTAAGGCCTCCGCTGCGGCGGTGATCGAACAACAAAGAAGGAGAAGAGAGATTCGGGCACAAGACCTGACCTGCCTCCAACCACCATTTAGCTTGGCCCAGCTCAGAATTTGGGTAATCTTGAGGTAATTTCGGCCCAAAACCCAACCCAGCTTGATTCTGCTAAAACGCAAATTTAACCCTTCAATTTTTCATTTTTGTTCGTCTAAGTGACTAACCATTTTTTTTTGTCTTTGCAGATTAGTCATTGGAGTTACAAGTTTATTTTCTTGCAATTTAGTCACTGACAATTTTTCTTTCTTTTGCTTTTTTGGACATTTTTCGAGTGATTTCTGCTAACAATTTTCATGTTTTCTCATGTCTTGTCAATTCTTAACCAATTTTGAGCCAAATTAAACTTTATTTTGATTTAATTTGTTTACTTTCATTTATTTGTTTTCAATAGTGTTTTGTGCTAATTAAAATAGTCTTAGTTTTCTCTTGTGTCTTTTTGCAATAATTATCTCATTAACACTTTTTATGTAAGATTATATCCAAGTCAGTTGAGTCTTTTAGGGTTTTTTTTAAATTAATTTAGACTTTTATCTTATCTTTTATTTTTGTTTTCATCTTTATTTTTTATACTAACTTTTTTTATTTCTTTTTTTTATTTCTTTTTTTTTAATAGTTTTATGTTGGGTATTTTAGGTATTGGGAAGAATACTACTTGGGAGGATTTTCACCACCAATCTTGAGCAACTTTAAGGCGAATTTGGCCGTATGCAACACCGAATTCTACACCGTAAGACGATCAACCATCCTTGCCACAACCATAACAACGACAACCTAGGTATGTGTCCTAACTAGCCCCATAAGTATCCTATTCATACGGGAGCAAACTACATAGGCTTTAATCTCACCTACACTCGGGTATGTAGGAAGCTCGGGAGTTCAATATGCGTTCAAGCCTAATAACTAAAATCAACTATCTCACTCTTGTTTGACATGTAACACATGCACGCATTGTTCATTGCTAAGAAGTGGTATTCACTTGTTTTAAGCTTGCTTCAAGTGAGTTCGGTACGTAACACTTTCCTAACTCATACCCAATCCCTGGTCCTAAAATCTTTGGTTTTTACACAAAATTCTCCTTTTTTATTGATTTGGAGTTAAATTGGGTTTTACCTTGGTTTTTACCCTATTTTTAAACTAAGGTGGTAGTTTTATTTTCCTTAAACCTTAGCATAAGGATTTGCATGAGGCTGTGCCAATAATCGCACCCGTGCCAAAGGAGCCGCCGAGGTTGAGGCCGCTCGCGCCCCTGAATCAATCAAAACCACTGTTGTAATTCCAAACTGATTTTCTACCAACAAAGTAATTCTACCTATAAATCTTTGATTAGGTATGACATAAACTTCATTTATTTGAAGAGGTAGTTCTCTGGAAACATTCTTAATTTCATTGTTTACCTAACTTGTTTCTGGACCATTTTTACCTCTTTTTTTATGATTTATCTTGAAGTTAGATTCTTCCAGATCCTCAATGATAAATTCATCTTCTTGAATATCTTGAAAATATTCTCCAGAGTTTTGTAGTTCTAAAATCTTAATTCTATTTTTAGAGATTTTATTTTTTATTTAACTTCTGAAACTTCACTTTTTAATTTTGCAACAGTTGGCTCCTTATAACTTTTTTTTGATTTATTAATTCTTTTAAGAATTTTATTCAAGCTATGGCAGTTTTGTTCGTTCCTGTATATTTACTTTCTTTTTTGAATTCCTTTAATACTGTCCTTTATCCTGTTTGTGGTCTTATATTTTCCCACTTTGTCAAGATACTTAAACAAACCATTTTTTCTCAGTTCTATGTTATCAATTTTCTTAGCAAATTCTAAAATTCTTTCATCCTCCTTAGTAATATTATTAACTTGAATAATGTTTAATTGTAAGTTATTAAAGGTGTTACAACAACACTTGGAACCATGACTTTCTGATTCAATATCTAAACTATCCGTAACACCAATAACATTTACTTGTTTCGAACTTTTTTCAAAAGTCATTTTTTATTGTTCTTCTTCACATTCACTGTCACTATTTAGCAAAATTTGCATTAAACTCTTTTCAAGTCTTTCATCTATTTCCAAAGAATTTATTTTTCACTTTGTTTTACGTTTGTTTGAAAAGTGTTCTAGTTTTTCACAATTCCAACAGACTTTAGAATCTTTTGATAATCTTCTTTTCCTATATCTCTTAAAGTATTTAGGTTTTTCTTCTGATTTCTCAAACCTTCTTCTTCGATATTTCTTATAAGATTTATACTTTTTTTGTTTCTTGGAATCATACTCAAGATATGGCCTTTGAATGTTATACCCAAATTGGGGACAAAAGTTCCCCATTTTTTTCTTCCAGTTATTTTTTTCTCTTTTCACACATTTCTACCATTTCATTTTATGGCACATCTTAAAGTCCAACTTCCTTAATTTCTACTAATATCTAGCCATAAGTATAATTTTCTAGGTTAACCTAAGTTACCTAACCTTATTTCTTTTCTTTGATATGATCCATGACTAGTGGCTCAAAATGTTTTAGCAATCCTTAAATGAACTTTTCTTTCCAGATTGATGATCTTCAATCATCTTTTTCATAAACTCTTGTAAGAAAAGTATCCATATACTATTCTAAATCTGACAAAGTTATGCACTTTAAATTTAACAACAATTCTCTATTCCTACCTTTTTTACTTTCTGACAAAATGAGAATATTTGGTTAACATCAAAGTATTGATGACATCAGATTCACTTGAGTTTATTATGTGTTGTGACCATTTTTCTTGCATGTTTTTTATTTCTTGCCTAGCTTGTTCTATTAAGCACTTTTCCCATTAATTTCTCAGTTGTCTTATAAATTTAAGGTAAAATCCACCGGGGGTCACTTAGCTTATTTTTTTTTTGTCCTAAACAGGTATCTTACCTTCAAATTGTCCTACCGAGGTACATTACCTCTTATCGCCTGTCCTGTTTAACTACTTTCCGTTAATTTCAGAGTTATATCTAATGGAAATTGCTTACGTGGCATAAAAAAAATTAAAATAAATCATAAAACAACACTTATGGTCATTTAATTTTTTTCTATCAACAATTCTAAACCCTAACATTTAAAATCTAACCCATCTCCTTCCTAAACCAAATGCATGCACGCACACCGTTGCGAGCCGCCTCCATCATTCCTCCTCCCCTCTCCGCCTCCGTTTCCCTCCTCTCCGCCACTCTCCTCTCCTCTCCTCCGTCTCTCCCTCTGCCACAATCTCTTGGTTCTTCTCCTCTCCTCTCCTCTCCGTCTCACTCCTTCCTCTCCCCTCCTCCGTCTCTCCCTCCGCCTCAATATCTCTGTTCATCTTGCAGGAATCAATCGCTAAGCCCGTTGTTGCTGCCTCAAGCTCTTTGCAGTCCTGTTTGTTTTCTGTTCTCTCTGCTAATTTTCTTCTATTTTCTTGGATATTTTGTTCTTTTCATAATTGGACGAGTAAATGTTGAAAATTTGAGCGAGAGCGCGGAAGAAGAAGACGAAGAAGGCGAAGGGGAGGCGTCGAACCGGTAATTGAGAGGATTTATTTAGCTAAATCTTTTTTTCCTCGCTTGAATCTTCAATCTAAGAATGTGAAGTTTGGTTTGGTTTTTGCTTTTGCAGATACATTTCTGAAGACGTCGGGTTGTTGGTTCATGTGCCTTTGTTTGTGGAAGATAGATTCTGTTCGGTTGAGGTTTCACGAGCTTTGGAGGCTTTTTGGAGGAGATGATTACGATTGGCACTGAGTCACCGGGAGTAAAGTTTTGAAGGTAATTGGTGATTTATAATCTCCAGCGATCTCTTATCTGTTGGGATTTCTAGGCGGTGTTCAGTTCCAGTTTCTAGATTTCTTCCATCTCTCAAATCTCAGTTCAAGTCTTCTCCTCGATATCGAAATATTCACCTCGAAGAGATGATTGTCGCAGGAGCCTTCTTTGTTTGTTAAATTTGCTATTTGTGCCTTCCCATTTTGATTTTTGAGAATCGAAGTTTTCTGTCTGCAATGCCTTCCTCCTTTGTGATGAAGTTTCTGCAATTTTCCTTTCACGGCGCCTTCTTCCGTTCCCTTCTGAATTCACCTGGAGTTTGTGTCTTGTTGTTTGGAAAAGAAATGCAGCAGATCGCGTTCGATAGTAGGACCGTCAATTATTATGCCATCTTGAAACAGCCCAGCCGGTTCTGATAGGTTTCCTGTTGCCTGGACACTTTCTGGCAATAGGAATCGGTGGAAGCTTCAAATCCAGCGGTTCAATTGATCTTTCCTTTGAACTGGTTTTTCCTGGCTTAGTTCAATTTTTCTCTCGCTTCTAGCTTTTATTCATGGAATTTATTCTGCCTCAAAAATCTCCTCTTCGTACTAAACCGAAAGTCGCCTGCCCAGAATTTACATGATTTCTCGTTTCTTTTTTGGCCACAAGATTATCTTTACCCGATTAGCTTATCCTCTTATTTCTTCTCTTGCTTATAATGGGGCAGTTGTACAGAGGAAGATGGAGAAGGACTTTCTAAAGAATAGGAGCACAAACAGCCTGAGAGAGAGATCCGGCGACGATGCCAGGTTGCCGAGATCGATTTTAAATGTTAGGGCAGTAACGACGGGCTTAGCGATTGATTCCTGCAAGATGAACAGAGAGATTGAGGCGGAGGGAGAGACGGAGGAGAGGAGAGGAAGGAGTGAAATGGAGAGGAGAGGAGAGGAGAGGAGAGGAGAGGAGAGGAACCAAAAGATTGTGGTGGAGGGAAAGACGAAGGAGAGGAGAGGAGGGTGGCGGAGAAGAGGAAAACGGAGGCGAAGAGGGGATGAGGGAGGATGGAGGCGGCTCGCGGCAGTGTGCGTGCGTGCATTTGGTTTAGGAAGGAGATGGGTTAGATTTTAAATGTTAGGGTTTAGAATTGTTGATAGAAAAAAATTAAATGACCATAAGTGTTATTTTATGATTTATTTTAATTTTTTTTATGCCACGTAAGCAATTTCCGTTAGATTTAACTCTGAAATTAACGGAAAGTAGTTAAACAGGACACACGATAAGAGGTAAGGTACCTCGGTAGGACAATTTGAAGGTAAGGTACCCGTTTAGGAAAAAAAAATAAGCTAGGTGACCCCCGGTGGATTTTACCCTATAAATTTAGCTATAATCTTTTTTGCTATTTCTAGGTTTGAGTTATTATCTCCTTTTTTAGTAGCTATTCCAAACATAATCATGTGTTGTATGGTATTTATGATTTGATATTCAGATAAACCATCTATGTTTCATTCGCTTATGAAATCTCCTTTATATTTTGCAAAAACATATGGTTCAAAACTATTTCCTCGTCTCAAATTAACTGGGGATGGTCTTGAAGTATATGAGTGAGCTACAACCCAAGTTTTTGTTTGTCCTTTTCCCCCCTTTCCATTTTGAGACGGCTAAGTTCTAACATTTTATTCTCTTCTTGATAAGGCTTAATGATATCTTGAATATTTTCATTGGCACCAATAACATTAATTTGAAGACCTTTTTGTTTTTTTATCTATGGATAACTCCTTATGATTTGTATCCTATTGGATTATTAATTTAGCTATTTGATCGGCTAAATCAACAATTCTATCTTTTGGTTTAAGCTTAAATCCTGGAGTTTTCATGAGAAAAATTATGGATGATTTTGAGGTTCTTGGCAGGAGTTCTGGTTTAAAAAATTGAAGTCTTTGTAAGACCAAATTTATGCTTATCTAAAGATGTCTTGATTTTTTTTATTTGCTTACCTATTGACTATAGGTAAGATTTGTATAGTTGTTTTGCTTTATAATATTCTAAAGGTCTTTCTTTTCTGCAAGCTTTCCACTATTCTAAAGGTTTTCTATAAACGTTTTAAAAGGTGAAGCATTTGTTTCTTCTCCTGATACAATCGTAGTTAGGGGTGATCAGTATTCGGTTGAAACCGAAAAAACTGAAAAACCGAAAAAAATTTAAAATTCGGTTCGGTTTCGGTTGAAACCGAATAACAAAAAATTCGGTTTCGGTTTTAGAGTTCGGTTAATTCGGTAACCGAAATAACCGAAATTTTTTATACCAAAATTTTTTTATTTGTTTCATGAACAATAATGCTACCAAGTAACCCAAATTAGCTTGAATTCTTATTTTTTTTTCTTTCCATAGGCAATGAATCTTCTATATTGAATGGAATTTCAAAAGAAAAATAATATATTTATCTCATTTCATCTCTTATAGGATTTAATTACCATTTTTTCGGTTAATTCGGTTTAAACCGAACCGAACCGAAATATTTCGGTTCAGTTTGAATTCGGTTTTATGGACTATTTCGGTTATTTCGGTTTCTTAGTATCCAAAACCGAAAACCGAATAAACCAAAAAATTCGGTTCGGTTTGAACCGAACAAACCGAATAATCACCCCTAATCGTAGTATCAGGTGGACGTAGTGTTGTGATTTCTTTTCCATCCTTATTCTTGTAACTGGACAAAGTTTCTTCTTACATATTCAATATGATTTCTTCATCTAGGATTGGCAAGAATAAACCATTCAAAAAATTTCAAATTCTTTTTAGTCCTCATAATTTTCTTATACCAAAGTTGTTTGATTATTTTTCTTTCCTATTTGGTGTATATGTCCATGAACCAACATCTTTTAGCCTCATTCTTTTTTGACAAAAAATCTTCATTTATACTCTTATTGTCCATCCTAAATGGTTCTGCTATGACATTTTAACTTGTCCTCTTACTGCCTATATGTTTGTCCTTTTTCTTGGATGACTAGGTCAACTCTATAAATAGGGTGTGACAGTTGTTCTATGGATTCTCTAACTTCTCCTACTAATTTTTCATATTCAGATTCTAGGACATAAGAACATGAAGATCTATGAGGCTTATAATATAAGAAATCCTTGAAGGAGGTCTCTTGGTTTCTAATTTTGAAAAACCAATTCTTGTAATTATACCCTTGATAAATATTATTTCAAATTCTCTATTGTCATATTCAATTATTCATTTTAGTTTTTGAGTTTTTAGAGATTTCATTTGTTTTTTATTTTGGTAAACCCATTTTTCCGAGAGCTCAATGTCACTCCATTTGGTTGGCATAGGGATTACTACATGACTATTTTCTGTATTGGCTTGTAAAAAAACAGTTTTTCCCTTTGTATTAAATTGCATAGCCTTAGGCTCAATTTGTGTTGTCATTATTTTGTAATAAATTCTATAAAAAAGTGTTAGATTTTGGGATCCCTCAAGCTTATCAAACTAGATGTCATTATATTTGTAGTCAAGACTTTCATGATATGAGGATCTTTCAATGTAACAATGAAATTGAGATGACAATTAAAATAAATTGATCTATCACATAAACTGGATTCTACTATATCTAGCAAAGAATTAGAGGACTTATTATACCTACAATCTCTCAAGGCAATGAAAATAGAAGTATTCAATGCATTTCTTGTTAAAAGCTTCAAAGCAATATGAACTAGACTAACATATAGATAATTGTAATGATTTTCTAAGTGATCTTTTATCATGTATTTAGACAACAATTCAAATCTATGATCTTCTTCCATTATTGGAATAGTTCTTTTTACCATTTTAATGGTATATGCCATTCTCAAATCCAAAGTTTCTTATATTCCAATTCTGTAACATTAATCTTAGAATTTTTTACTCTTCCACTTTCTATAATTTCTTCATCTTCTTGTCTCTTTGAAAAAGATTAAGACAAGCTTCTAAAGATTCTAGCTATCAGTAACTATTGATCAATATTAAGGTTTTTATCTGCTATCTGTCAATATTCTACTCCAGCTTACTATCCTTTTTCACTTAACAATAGGTCTTATGGTGGATATACAATTTGGATGATAGTCTAGTAACAATCTTTAATTACTGGTAGGATAAATTCTCTTGAAATTTGACTAACTCTTAAATAAGAAAATAGCAAAACTTAACTTAAAGGACTAAACTGTTCAAATTCTGAAAATTGGGTGCAGGCACATTACATAAGGCCACGCATCTGTGTTTGGAGTAAATTTCATGTATGGTCTTTAACATTTAGTCATTGTTTCTTTTTAGTTATTAACTTATTGAATATTCTATTTTAGTCCTAAACCTATTAAAATGTTTTATTTTAGTCCTAAATCTATTAAAAACATTTCATTTTTTGTCCCAATTTAATGAAATTTGTTAACTCAAAGTATTTGTCTGATGACAATTTTTTAGATCATAATTTAAATTATCCGGTAACTATCTTATAATAAATTTAATCTATATAATAGTTTTTTTATAGTTAATGAAAAATTCAAATCACATTTTTTTCTCTCTGTAAATTAAATCTATTTCATTTGGAAAGAAAAAACTATTAATTTAAATTATCTATGTACTGTAAAAAAATATTAAATTATTTTAATTTAATGGAAGACAATTATTGAATATTTAAATTAAAATTTCAAAATTTTTTATCATATAATTATTCTCGGTTAACAAATTTCATTTGGTGAAGGACTAAAATAAATAATTTTAATAGGTTAAGGACTAAAACAAAACATTCAATATGTTAGGGACTAAAAGAAAATAATAACTAAAAGTTAGTTATGCAATTTACTCCGAACGTTTGGTATGCTCTTACTTGGAGTAGAAAATGCGACCAATTTTTGCTGAAATTGACAATATGTGTATTTGCACATATAATAGCCTCCCTACATTGTTATAGTTCAGATTTGACGTTACTGTTTTGTATGTTAAATTTGTGAAATTTTGTCCCTTATTTATAGACATAAAAGATCTATTCATGTTTAATTTGTCCTTATAAAATTGTTTGAAGCGCATTCTAACTCAGTGTCTTTTGTTGCCTTCACCATTATTTTTGAAGGAATTGCGATAGAAAATATCCACTCAAGTACTTAATTTCTCCTCCTGCTTTAAGCATTTTAAAACCTACGGATGTCACACCTCAACCACCATTTTCTTTTTAGTCCAAGCAAAGTTTTCTCACTCCCCTTGTTGATCTCATGTTTACCATCATCAACTCTGACATCTTAATCATTGCCTGCGCCTTCGCATGTAAGCTGATTTTATGAGTACCAAATGGATGTGATTTTAACAACCATGATTGTAGGCTCTCAAAAAACTTTTACATTGATATAAATGTGCACCTGTTATAGATGATCTAATTCCGTTCCATAGGGCCAAAGCTTCATCGTCACGGATGGTATTAGAAAGTGGAGGAGTACTTTCTTGGCGTCTAATTCAAAATTTGGAATTCATGCCATAAGTAATTTAGTGAATGAGTTACGTGTACAAAAACTAACTAGTATGTTGTATATCTTGTATTATTACTTAGAAAATTATGGTGTGTTGGAAAGATGTATTGAAGGACTAGGAAAACCCTTTTTTTCACTTATCTAAACATTAACAACCATGCATGAAATGCGGAAGCACGAAATGGATGTTAATGAGCTAGAGTTACCCATACAATTAATAATCTAGATTTTACTAGAGAGAGCTTTACATTAGTAACTATGTCATTTATATATATCCTTACAAAATTAAACCCTTAACTCAAAATTGTCTACAACATTTTGGTAAAATGACTTAGTGATGCACATCAAGAAGGCACATCCTAGGACCTTTCGAAGATCACAAGGAAAAGGGATACGGAGTTGGCAATGACACTTCATGGACTTGTCATGTAATTTTCATGCAAGATGAAGCTGGAAAATCACATGGAGCATTTGGAATACCTTTTGGTCAAACAAGGAGTGAAGACACACCTTGGTACACAATTGTAAAGCTTGAAAGCTTGCATGCACCATAGAGCTCAAGTGCACATCCAAACATGGCTATGGTTTAAGTTGCTTGGGAGCTAGCCTATAGTTTCTTGAGTCTAATGGTGCACCCAAACTACCTTAGATGCATCCAAGTGAGCTCACATGAGCTGGCTAAAGGAGTAACATAGTTTGCAAGACATTTCTAGTTACCATACTCGGGACACTCATGAGTGAGCTAGTGTGAACATATGTGAGCTAATATGAACATGTTATTTTACATAATTTGCACATGTTTTTATTAGGATGGCCGAAGCTGGCCGTTATTTAAGTTGAACACTACAAGAAAAACCGAATTTAGCGACGGCTCTAGCTAGTTTGTTTTATATGTAGTTGAGTCAAATTTTAGTTGGTTTAGGACTTCTAGATCAATAAGGGCTCTAGCTAGTTTGTTTTATATGTAGTTCGAACTTCTTGGCCTAGTGTTGGCACCCAATTTCGTCTGGCCTTTTAAAAAATTTTATTAAAAAAAATTAATTTAAAAAAAAAATTGTTTTTATTATTATTATTATTATTACTAAAAAATTTTAAATTAGTTTAAAATACATTTTTTTTGTGAAGATTTGATTTTAAAAAATATATATGTGTATATGTGTATGTTTGAAGTAAAAATTAAAAATCCAAAAAAAATGACAAAATTTAAAAGTTTGAGGTAAAAATGACAAAATTGAGAAGTTTCGGGAAAAATTGACCAATTATGAAAGTTTCAGGAGCTAACAAGTAATTTTTCGTATCAATTTTGGGCCAGACGGACGTTTCTGGCCCAAATTAACAGAAAACGACAAAATTGTCAAAATCAGAAGCTTCTGATACTTATCCAGAGGATAAGAAACGTAAAGGACTGAAATTGTCATTTTATCAATTTAAAAGATAAGTTTGAAATTTTTTATTTTATCCATAAACAGTTCAGCCAAACTTTCTATATAAATAGGCCTCCAAATTCATTGCTGAACACAGAGAAAAAAAATAGAAAGAAAGCTTAGAGCTACGTTTCAAAAAAAGTGAAAATTACAGCCTTAGTTCCTAGCCTCTCCTCTCTCAGCCCAGAAAGTCCTAAACTTTTATTTCTTACGTTTTGACCATCTTCTTCGTTTTTCTTTTTCTTCCGTTTTCGCCGCCGTTACTCTCCAGTTATCCCGCCGTCCCTTCGTCGCCGTCGCTCCCCGCAGTCGCCTTCACCCCCACGCCGTCGCCGTCGCCTCCCCGCCGTTGCCGTCGGTGTTGCCGTCGCCGTCCGCTCCGCGTTTCCTCCTCCGGCCGTCCTCTTTTTCCTTCCTCCTCCTGCCGCCGCTGTGACCCTGCCCCGTCGCCATCACCCTGCCCCGCCGCCGTCGCCTCGCCGCCCCTCGCCTGGCCCGCCGTCGCCGCCAGCTGCCCCCCCCCCCTGCTGCCCGACGCGTTAACTCCTTTCTCAGAATTAAAACTTTAAATTTAAGGGTAAAACCCCTCATTTAATCCTTCATCTTTTCAATTTCTTTCTCTTTGGTCACTAACCTTTTATTTTTTTTTCTTGCAGAATTAATTACTAATCCTTTTATCTTTACTTGTTTATTTATTATTGTTATTATTATTACTAACCTTTTTTTATTGTTGTTATTAATTAACTTTGTTACTAACTTACTAACCTTACTAACCTTTTATTATTGTTATAATTGTTACTAACTTACTAACCTTACTAACCTTTTATTATTGCTATAATTGTTACTAACTTACTAACTTACTAACCTTTACTTACTATTGTTATTAACAACTAACTTACTAACCTTATTGTTTTTATTATTGTTATAACAATTAACTCAACTAACATTACTAACTTTTATTTTTATTGTTACTAACAACTAACTTACTAACTTTGCTAACTTTTATTATTATTGTTGTTATTATTGTTAACAATTAACTCAACTAACATTACTAACCTTTATTTTTATTGTTATTAACATCTAACTTTACTAACTTTGTTAACTTTTATTATTGTTGTTATTATTATTGTGTTATTAAAGTGGATGGCCAAAAGGCCTCACTTTGTTATTATTAATTGTTTTTTTTTTTTTGTGGTTAAATTTATTCCACTTTTAATAAAAAATAAAAACAAAACAAAAAGAATTTTATGTGAATAATTATTAAGGCTAATAAAAATCATTTTAAAAAAAAAAAACCAATTATCTTTTATTATTTTTGGAATACATGTTTCTTTTATTATTTCTTTAAAGATAACAAAAAGTTAACTTTTTATTCCTTTTTGTAAAAATTAATAAATAAACATAATTAAATAATTCTAAAAAATATACAAATCAATTCTGTTTTTAAATATATATTTAAAAATTAATGATATTTAAAAAAAAAATTCAAGAAAAAAAATAATAATAAAAATTATGATTAAAATTAATAATTAATTAAATAATTAAAAAATAAAATTTAATAAAAATTAAATTACATGTCCAAATGATCCGCCAGGATCCATGGCTTGGAAAATATTTTTAAAATAAAGTATATAATTTTTTTTTAAATAATTTAAAATATTTTTTTAAATAAAATATATAAATAAAGTTTCTTTATTATTTAAAAAGAATAAAAGAATAAAAAAACTTTGGGCTAATATTTTACTTATTTCTTTACCCATTGATATTTTATTTATTTCTTTTAAAATAATAAAAATATAATTTTTTTTAGTTTCTTTATTATTAAAAAAAATAAAAAGAATAAAAAACTTTGGACTAATATCCAGTAATATTTTACTTATTTCTTTAAAATAATAAAATGTAACTTTTTGACTCCTTTATTAAACAAATAAAAATTTTTAGCCAAATGATTTCCAATAAAAGGTAATAAAAATTAAATTTCTCTTAGATTTTTTTTTTGAGACTTATAAATTGGAAAATTATTTAAAAATATTTTATCAAACAAAAAAAACATAAAAATGAAATATAAGTATCAAGACTTTTATTTTAAAATATACATATAAGTTTTTGTTTTCTTTATTGAATAAATAAAATCTTGATTAAATAATTTCTTTTTGGTTTATCTTTTATCAAATAAACATAACATAAAATATAAATCTTTCTTTTATTTTTAAATCCATAATTTCTTTAAATAAAACCTTGATTAAATAATTTTTTTTTTGGTTTATCTTTTTTTTAAATAGAAAAGAATAAACATAACATAAAAATATAAATCTTTCTTTTTTAATAAAACCTTGATTAATTTATTTTTTTGAATAAACATAAAATAAATGTCAAGATTTTTTTAACTCTTTGATTTCTTTAAATTAACTTTTTATTAAATAAAAAAAAAAATTAATTACTTTTTAATTCTTTTATAAATTGAGTAATTATTTAAATAATAAATATCCTTCATTAAACAAGAAAAATCAAAAAAAAAGAAAATAAGAAGAAAGAAAAGAAAGAAAAGAAAAGAAAAAAAGATAAGAAAATAAGAAAAGAAAAAAGAAAAAAAAAAGAAAGAAAAATAAAAAAGAAATTTTTTTTAGATTATTAATAAACCTAAAATTTCATGAATAAAAAGACTTACAAATTAGTAATTAAACTAATAATTAATTCCATAATAATAAGAATTAAATAATTACGATAAATTAAAATAATTTCCATATCCGGATGATCCTGCAGGATCTATGGTTTGGAAAATATCAACCTTTTTAAAATAAATTAAATAAAAAGGTAAAAATCCATATTAACGATATGGATTAAATTCTTTAAAATTTCATCAAATTCCGTGTCGGGGTGACTCGGCAGAGTCCATGGTTCGGAAGTATAAAATTCTATACAAATTAACTTAAAAATCTACATTTCGACTAATTCAGTTAAAATTTCTAAATTAACTGAAAATTATTTAAAAGCAAAGTAAAACAAAATTAAAATCAACTAAGGTGCCAATTTTGGGCGCTATAACAATATTGTTTTAGCGTAACCGTACTCCCGATCCCTGTACTTTCGCAGACCAATTTTAAGGTGACCAATCGACCTAAGAAAAAACCGATTGGTGGCGACTCCCAAAAACCCGACGTTGCCACACCTAGGAATCACTATAAAAATGCCATATTATGCTTGTAAAACACTGAATTCAAAATACATCAAATATTGCTGGAAAAAGTTTCGCTCTTAAGTTTTTTGTAAACTTACTTTAGTGCATAAGAAAATTTAGCTTTTTTTATTCCTCTTTATACTTCTCATTTCTAATCACAAGTTGATTAGAGATGGGGGTCGAAATCTAGTTTTTTGAAGTGTTGTTTATGGAGCTTGAAGCATCTTGGGTATATTTTTTAATCATATATTAACAATGTTCGCATCACTTAGTATCAAAAGGACACTCAGCAGATATTGAGAGTTTGAAACCCGCCTCCACCATTGTTCCCTTAAATATCATATACGCTGGTTTGTTGACAAAAGAAAACCTCAAAATTGAGCGCATGCATAGTTAATCGACTTAAACTCATTCATTACGCGATGTCCTAATCCTTTTGGGCAGTCTCTCCGTTGCCATTAAGCATCATATTACCTGATAGCTCCACGAATCCCTTAAGAATTCTATAGCACATGTATGGTTAAAAATTTGGTGGTGCGAGTTGAATCCATTGCACATGTTGGATATATAATTGATTATCATATTCAATTTAAGATTTAAGGTTTTCCTTTTTTTTTTTGTGGGGGGAATTAAATTAAGATTCAGGTTATAATTATTGTACTGATATGTTTGAAAAAACTGGCGATAACCGACTTTTTTTTTTTTTTAATAACTCGATACACCATTTGTGAATTTTAAACTTGAACCCGTCGTGCAGTACAATGGATTTTCTTTATCAGTGAGATAAAGGAGTAAGACTTTGTAAAACTACATTTTCTCTATCTTATATTACCTAGCCCATTATTGATTTTTATTTTGGCGAGTCTCAAATTACTTATCTTTTATAATTTTCCTTCCTCTCTATTTTATATTTTTTTTCATTATTGCAAAAGCCTTTGTGTATTGCTTTCAGCTTTTTTCTTTTCCCTTTTTTTCTCAATTCATTTTTGCTTCCTTTGTCTACCTTTTTACACCAGCTCTTTTCTTCCTTTTCTTTTCCATTTTTATGAACGCTTTTTTTTTTTTGCCTTTTATATTCTTTTTTGCTTCTTTTATTTTTTTCTCTTTCAGCTTTTTTATTTCGTCTGTTTTGTCTTTCAATTCATTTTTGCTTTCTTTGTCTACCTGTTTACTCCAGCTCCTTTCTTCCTTTTTTTTTCCATTTTTATGAAATTTTTTTTCCCTTTTATATTCTTTATGCTTCTTTTATTTTTTTTCTTGTTCTTCTTTACCCCATTTTTTATTGTTCTCAGATCTTTGGGTTTGCTTTTTCCATTTTTTTTATTTTTATTTTTTGTATTATTTTTATTTTTATTTTTATTTTTTGTTTTATTTCATTTTTGACATTTTTATTTTTTTAGTTTTATTTTTTTGTTTTGATTATGAATGAAGACATTTTAGTTCAAGAAAAAGCACAAACATCAAAGAATAAAAGAATATATAGAAACTAAAAGAAAGAACAAATAACAATGAATAACATAACATGTAAAAACTGAAAAAGAACAGAAAGAAAAAAACATATAGGAATAGAAAAAAGAATATAGTTATAAAAGTACAAATAAAAACACACAAGAACATATAAAAATGAAAAAAAAAACAAAAACAAAAGAACATATAAAAATTGAAAAAAATGGATTTATCTATTCTTTTATAAGTTCTTTTCTTTTCAATAGTAAAGAAAACTTTTATTAAAAAGCAAACGAGTTCTTTTATAAGTTCTTATAATTATTTATTGTTTTATCATTCTTTGATGCTTTTTTCAATTTTTTTGTTCTTTTGTTAATTTTTTTTTTTTTTTTTTACCGATTCCATTTTTTATTTTATATATTTTATCACTTTTTATATTTTATAAGTTTTATCTATTCTTTTATCAGTTCTTATTTATTTTTTATCAGTTTTTATTTGTTCTTTTATCATTTTTCCTTATTCTTTTTATCATTCCTATTTTTTATTTTATAATTTTTATTTTTTATTTTATCAATTTTTATTTTTTCTTTTATTAGTTTTTGTTTGTTTGTTTATCATTTTTATCTATTCTTTTATCATTTTTATCTATTTTTTTTATCAATTTTATTAGTTTTCCTAGTTAATTCCTCTTAAGGAATAAAATATTTTTTTTGTTCTTTTATTTCCATCCATTTTTTCTTTTCTGAGTTTCTATTAGTTTTTTTTATAAAAAAATCAATTGGTCTTTGATCTATGTTTTTTTGTTCTTTTTGAGGATTTATTTATTATTTTATTAGTATTTTTTTTCTTTTGGATTTACTAGTTATTTTTTGTTTTATTAGTTGAAAATTTTGAAACAAAAAAATGCATAAAAATTGAGAATAATATAAGAAATAAAAATAAAATAAAGCTAAGAAGAAGAGACAGCCAGGCTAAAAATAAAAAAAATAAGAAATAAAAATTTAAACAAAACAATAGATAAAATTTGAAATAAAACAAGAAAAAAAACTAGAAGATGGGGGGCTGAACGCCTTTGAACTCGAGACCGCCAGCTCCCCTCCCTTCCAAACAGTGCGCTAACAAATACACTTGATGCGAAGATTTATGCAAATCATGTAGGAAATATATAGGTACACATCTTGAGTGTTGGGCCAAAATGCCAATTTTCAAAATTTATAGGGATAGTGTACAAAATAAGCTAGGCCTATATAATACATATTTTATGATTGAAATTTTTTTTTAAATAGCAAACAATGAGATCAATTAATGAATATGAAAGAAGTACATCGTCTTTGCTCAGTAGCCCACTGAATAATAGAGAAAAGATACAAATCACCCCACTGCATTTGCTATTACCAGTATAGGATTATGCACCCATTCATACCAAGAGCACTTTAGACCTTTATACCTGTTTACAACCTAGAAATGTGATAGGGACTAAATGGAGAAGATAACTTCATTTAGATTGAAATCCTTGGCTTTGAATACCAGTTTATTTCTGGCCTTCTAGATGACCTATGCTGTCATTAATGAAGTAGCTCGCCATGCTTCATTTTGTTCTTTGGAGAGACTCGCTCCATGTGATCTCTATAAAATTTCCAATAAGTCTGAACTTGCAGGGACACCAGAATGCCACTAAAAAAAGACTGTGCATCAAACAGGATTCGCCCGTGAGCATCTCACTAGAATGTGATCAGATTCTTCCAAGCTATTGTTGTAGATAGAATAGAGCGAACTAGAGATGACAATGATTTGATAGACAAGGTTAGAGCGAGTTGGAATGCGGCCTTGGATGGCTTTCCACACAAAAAGATTTGCTTTTAGTGGCATGTAGTTGCTCCAACTCTACTAGCCACAACTTGCACCAACGTATGAATATCCAGATCCAAGCCTTCATGAAAAATTATTATAGCTTCTTTGGCAAAGTATCTCTCATCTTTGCCTAGCCTTCATGAAAAATTATCATCTTTTGAAACATCCAATTGTAGCAAGTTGCAGGCCTACAAAAGCCTGTTGAATTCTCCAACCTCTTTCCACATAACTCCGTCTACCAATTCCAAACCCACCTCCAAGGACCCTCCTCCCAAGAGACCAACTTTGAAATCTTGCACTCTTTCTTTAAGGTTAGATGAAACAACCTAGTGAAACAAATTTCAAAACTTTTGTTCCCCACTAGGACATCTTTCTACAATTGGATGTCTATATTATCCATTCTCATGAGGTAAAAGAGATTGATGGCTAAGAAAAAGGGTGAATAGCACCAAATGTCCCTAAACTATTAATCATGTTGCTTATTCATATTTAAACTATCAATTGTTACATAATTAATCATGAAACAATTGTTGATGTTGCATCATTCGTCTTCCATTGGTTCTACCTTTACAATTGGCCAAATTGAGCAAATGAACTAAACTAGGGATCTAAAAAGACAAATTTGATCATGAACATGAAAACTTTTGAGTTTCAAAGTTTCGACTTAGATTTGGAGGTAATAAGATAAGATTTTGTATTAGATACTTTAGTAAAAGTTGCAAAGGAGAGTACAAGGAATTAAATCATAGAAACATTTTAAAATTTTGAAAAATTTTCATCACCAGCCACCACAAACGGTAATCAAAAGTGGTGGTTCATGGTAGCTGGCAACAAAAAGCTCTAGGTTTTCAACATTTTTTATATTATTGGATTCCTCCAGCCCTCTTGTACAACTTTTTATCAAATCACCAAATTAAAAATATTAATATATCACCTGCAGATCCCTACTTAAACTTTGAAACTCAAAATTTCTTATGTTTGTGCTCAATTTTTTTTTTTAGATCCCAATTTAGTTTATTTGCTCAATTTAGTCCATTTTAATGGAAAAACTAATGAAGGACGAATTGGTGCAATATTAATAATAGTTCCAGCATAAATGATACAAGAGTTAAAAATTTAAAAATAAAAAGCAACATGAGTCGTAGTTTAGATATATTTGGCGTCATTTACCTAAAAATTAACTACCTAAACCAAAACGAACACCATTTAATTGAATGTTTTGATGGACAGTATACTGAATCATATGGACCAAATCATTTGGATTGCCTATTATCATGAGATAGAGGGGCCTAAGGCTGAGAATAAATGCTTGTCTTGTATAAAGTAATACTAGAACAATTTTCATTTTAAATTTCATGATAGATCATAAATAATTATCCTTATAGCATTACAAACCGTAACCATCTGTGATAATGATATTTCCTCATAAATCTTTAACACCACAAGAGGGAGGACCTTTAGCCATGGAACATATCATAGGTGAATCGTAGTAAACATCAAATTTGATACGAATAGTTTTATAGCAAGTAATAGTGACAAAAACCCTCACTGCAAACAAGAATCACTGTAATACTAAGGCAAACATGATGATTTTGCGATGATTCCCTTTTATCTTAATTTTGCCTCAATATCTATGTGACGGCTATAGTCTTTATAACCTTTGATAAAGTGATTGGGTTACGATTTTTCCACGATTCTTTTTTGCCTCGCTCTTCATTGTCGCAATATGTCATTGCAAACTGTCCTCCTTCTTATAGTGTAACTTGAGAGCGATGTAAATGGTGATATGCCTACATGTGCCTTAAATTAATTAAGCACGTGATGTAGGCATAAGATAAAGGGTGTCACGAGTTTTGACTTTCAAGCGACAACTTGAAATGCCGTGCCAACAACTGAGGCCTTTCTTTTTGAATTCACTCATGAGTCATCAACATGGTGACCACCTTCCACCTCCCACTTCCACTCTTCCTTTTGCTGCTTCTCCAAATCCTAACTCGCTCCACTCTCTCCCTGCTTCCACCTCATCTCTCCCAGAAGCCCCATGGAAATCGACGGCGGAGGTCCGGACCACCACCGCCACGACGTGGGCAACCCAGATCAAGTCTTGGTCTACGTAGGCCAAACCGATCAGAAACCCAATAATAACGAGCAGCCGGCGAGAACCAAGACCTTCCGTCGTCTCGCCTTTTCCAAACCCAAAGCCCGTTTTGCCGAATCAGGCGATACCGTGCAGCTCTTGAGCGCCGCCAACAGCGGGAACTTCTCCTCGTCTGATGACGATGACGAGTGGTTTGATGATAAGGATGAAGAAGACGGAGCCTCCAAACAGATGGGGTTCCTCAGAAGCAGGAGGAGGAAGACGAAGAACAAGCGAGCCATGATCGAGTTCGCCTTGTTTGTCGTGATATTAACTTGTCTGATTTGCTCTCTGACTCTAACGTCTCTCAAGAACCAAATTTTATGGGGCTTGAAGGTCTGGAAATGGTGTCTGATCGTTATGGTGCTCTTCTCTGGCCGCCTCGTCTCGGCTTGGTTGGTGGGGTTCCTCGTCGTCGTCATCGAACGGAACTTCATGCTCCGAGAGAAGGTCCTCTACTTCGTATACGGACTGCGGAAGAGCTTCCAGAACTGCGCCTGGCTGGCTCTGGTTTTGTTCTGCTGGATGGTCATGTTCCGGGACGTCCACAAGCACAACGCCGTCGCCAAGAAAATCTTCCTGGGGCTCGTGGCGGTGCTTGTCGGAGCCACCATATGGCTGTTGAAGATTGTGCTTGTCAAAGTTCTCGCCTCCTCCTTCCACGTCACCACCTTCTTCGACCGGATGAAGGAGAGCGTTTTCACCCATTATATTCTCGACGCGCTCTCCGGGCCGCCGCTTGACGAGGAAGATATGGAGGTGGTGATGGAGACAAGTGCCGGAGGGAGGAGGCTGAAGAAGTCTAAGACGATGCCGGCGAGGCTGGTTAAGCGAAGTGGGACAAGGAAGATAGACATGGAGAAGCTAAAGCAGCTGAGCAGGCAGCGGCGGCCGACGGCGTGGAGCGTGAAGAGGCTGGTGAGTTATGTGAAGTCCTCTGGGCTATCGACGATTTCCAGGACGGTGGACGACTTTGGGGCTGCGGAGGAGGGGATTAACAGCGAGTGGGAGGCAAGAATGGCCGCCCAAAGGATTTTCAAGAACGTCGCTAAACCTGGTGCCAAGTGAGTGATTCACTTTGATTATGATATTTTTTTATATTGTTTTTTCTTTACGTATAATTTAGTTGTGGATAAAAAAAATCGAAAGATGTAGCAAACTATGATATTCTATACTTCCATTTTTTTGGAGATGAAATGGAACTTAAAATCTTGAAGTTAAGATTGAACTATAGGGTTCAATAAAAGTATTTAGTTATTATTTATTTATTTAGTTTTTAATTTTTTCTGAAACATTTATTAGTTTGTAATTAGTGGATTGAAATTCAAAAGAATATGCTACGATTGTTAAAAAATAATTCAGGTACTATTTAAATCCTGCCTGCTTAGTTGGAACTGTTTATGAATCTACAGATAACTCATTTTTTTTTTCTTTTTACACAAAAATACTTGCACTATATTTTCGTGCACCCCTAGAGGAAACATTTTCTATCAACCAATGTGATGTTAATTAGTTATTATAATTTATTAAAACTTCAAGAAAATTAATTTTTTTTAATCAATATTTCTGAAGCAGCCGATATTAAAGAATTTGCATAGCTATTACTATCTGCATCCTACATTTTTTGCACTTATCATTTTCTATGTCAAATCTTTCCAACATTTTAATATTTAATAAATTATTTTACCAATTACAGTCCAAAATGTTATTTAGTTTTCAATTTTTCTCCTTTTCTTGATTAATGTGTAAAAAGTGAAGGGTAATAAAAATAAAAAAATATAATTTTTTTACTTTTAATTTTTATGTCAAACCCAAATATTTTAAAAATTAAATTTGAGAAAAGATAGTATTTCAATAAGGTTCATAAGGACGCACAACAATAATGGCAATAATAACACAGCATATATAGGTAACATTACATATTATTCTCTTAAAATAAATTTTTTTATTTTATGTGCAAATCACAATCATGAAAAGGTAAAAAAACCCATAAGTGGCACTTCCTGGTTGTTTATCCATTTCCACTTTCTTTTGGTCATTCTCAAAAGATTTTATATTCTTTTTCCAAAATAAAGTTTCTGGTACCACCCAAAGGAAGACAAACTAGGGGTAAATCAATAATCATATGTTGGGTTTCCAATAATTCTGTGACAACTTTGTGTGAGGAAGAAGAAGCATGAGTGGGAGTGGGTGCGGGGGTGGTCCATCGAGTGCATGAAATGTGTGACAGATCATAGGCGCCCATTGTGCTCTTGCACCCACTGCACCAGCGTGCGCAATTTGCTTGCATTTTTAGGTGATTGGGAAAGTTACAATAACTTCCGTGATTTGATGTAGCCACCACATATATGGTATGGAAGGGACCAGCAGAAGCCACCCCAAAACAAGACCAACAACCCCTAGTATGTGCCACAAAGTGTCATCTTTTATTGGACAAGGTGAATTACATTTTGTTCCCTAACATTTACCATAAATTATATTTTGTCCTTTTTTATTTTAGAAATTTCCTAAAAGTCACCTGAGGTTTTAAGAAACATGCATTCACCCTTTATTCTTTTTTTTTTTTTAATTTAAAATTAATAAATTAATTACACTTTGAGGCCTCAACTTTTAATTCTCTTTAAAGTTTTTTCTTTAACATAGAAATTGTTTCATTAGTTGTTTTTTTTCCCAAATGATATAATATATTTATATGTACTGTTCCATTTTACTTACTCTATTATTTTTTTTCTTATCACTTTTTTTTTCTTTTCATTGTTTGTATGTACTTTCTTTTATATTTTTAATTTTTAATCATCTCTAATTAATAATGTCATTCTGGTTTTTAAAATTGGCTGTTACTTTCTATCCCCTTAACTTTTCCAAAACTTGTAATAGTAACTATTAAAGAAAAAATCAAAGAAATCATCAGGTTCATTTTATATATATATAAATGTATTATATTATAATATTTAAAAAAGAATATTAATGAAATAATTTATATGCTAAGGAGAAAATTTAAACAAGAACTAGAGTTGGGGTCTTAAAGTGTAATTAATCTATTGATTTAAAGGGGTTAAGTGTAGGTTTCTAAAAATCTCATGAGACATTTAAGAGGTTTATAAAATAGAAGAGACAAAGTGCAACTTAGGGTAAATGACAGGGGTAAATTGTAATTCTTCCTATTGGGAAACACCAATTGGAATTAAGTTCTTGTCTTGTGTTTTTACCGGATATACTCATAACATTGGGTTAATAGCAATTTCTCCCCCGAGATTTAGGTGATATCACACTTTGTCCCCTTCCACACACTTTACCCTATTAAAAAAACTGTTTTGCATTTGCAAAAATAAAAATGTGCATTAACTCTAAAATAGTACGTACCATACAGACTAATAAAATTACAAGAAGATAACTAAGATTAGTTTAAATTGATATTTCAGAAATTTCTATCAGAAAATGTAAATAAGGCAGAGGGAAAGTATATATTTCTAAAACAGAAGGGATAAAGTGTAATATTAGTTAAACCTCAGGAAAAAAATTATAATTAACTCCATAACATTTTGCTAAAATTTTATAAAATTTTCTTCTTTTAGTTTATTTGACGGTATAAAAAAAAATAAGAATCAGAAAGAATGTCTAACGTAACAGAAGGTTGCATCTGGTGTTTTACCAAGGTCAGAAAGTATAGTCGTAACCTAACAAGTCATTATTATATTCAAGCGTTTGTGTTTAATAAATCTTCATATTTAGCTTTTTAAGTTTTGGTCGATACTCTATTGAATCAAAATTGTTTTCCAGTTAACATTTTAATAACTGGTTAGTAGGATTTTAACGTTCAAAATGAACAAAAAGGCGTGTGACTATATATAGGTTTAAAAAGTTTAACGAAGTTATAATATATTTCCGAAACATGCATTAAGGGGCCAAGCATAGATTCAAGTAAATCTTCAACGGATTTTTACTAATTTTCAGATTTTTTTTGGGCACATTTATTTGAATCACCAAAACAAAAGCTATTAATTATCCTGCTTGGTTCCAAACTGAGGGTTACAAATCTATCTTGTTACTAGCTGAGCAACTCGTGTGATGCATAAGAATCATTTCTTAAATTGAAATTGAGTTTCTATGTTAGAATGTAATAAGTCATCTTTTCATTATTTGTATATGTAGTCTTGCTATATGATACAAAACTTATCTAAACTCTTACTTTATTTCTGTTAATAGTATTATTTAATATGAGATATTACTCTTTGTAGAACTTGTAATTGTAATGAAATGAATCTTAGGTGATAAAATTACAAATCTTTCATAATTTCATCTACATAATCTTGTAGTGCTTTTAACCATTGCTTTGGTTTTCTTGTAGTGCTTTAACCATTGTATATATTCAAATATATAATATAAATCATGGATGGTAAGTTATTAATCAAAGTAAGACATATACTGTAAACAAAAAATTTATTTTAGAAACCTGCATAAAATCATCTCTTATAGTGTCAGCCTCAAGAACTTGAATATTTAAATAAATCTTACTTGATCTTGAAGTTCCTAACTTGGTTGACCTATATACAAAAATAAGTTAGTTAAAAAGTTTACATTATAGTAGAATGAGAAGTAAAGCTAAATGTGGATAATAGCATATACAATATATGTTAGAAACCTTGAAAAGTTTTGATGACCAAAGAAGTAAAAAACTCCTACAACACAAGATGATTCATTTTCTCCTTTTTTTGCCAAAATTTTTTTGGAGAACTCTAACCATAATGTAAGTAGAAATTTATTTCCATTGTAAAAAAAAAAAAAGATGGAAATTTACATGAAAAAATTTATGTATGAAAAAATCATGAGGCTCGTGGTTTATATCATAGATTTATGTATTATCAGTAAGGTGGATCATAAATAGGTGTGTATCTATGATCTAGTAAGTCTTATTTTTTGGAAGAACTATGGAATTCTTGAAAACATATATACTTCCTTCATGAAGCTTTGCTTTAAACTTGTATGCTAAAAAATTTTTTATAGACCTTTGAATTGCCACACCTTGCACATGTAAACCAAAAACATCGTAGCCAATAATAGATCATGAACATATATTTATAGTAAGGAGAAAAGAATAAATTGCAAAATTCAGTAGAATGAAGGGAAAAAAAAAAAAAGAACACCTTCTCATCCACAAGAATAAAATCGGTACTGATAAATTGGTCACTTTTAAAAAATTTTAAAAACATCCCATAAACCACACATTCTTACTTAAATAGTCCAATTAGTCTTCTTAGGAGACAATTCCTCCAATGTAACATATTTTGTTGAGAGATTATAAAAATAAGAAAAGATTTATAAAAGAACGTATTTGTCCATTGAATGAATTCAAATACTATGAAAGAAAACAATTAAGAAAATTTATTATTCTTTTTAAATAACTACCTCATATTTGACATTGGAGAGAATCTAAAAAATATAAATTAGTGAAGAAATGAAGAAAGGTAGCAAAAGATGATAGGAAGAAATGAAAGGAATGAATGATAATATTGAGTGTGTGCTGGAAGCAAGTGTGAGAATATATATATATATATATATATATATATATATATATATAGGAGTTGGCTGGACAATATCATTGAAACCAAATAAATTTTTAATCTAATGGACCTAAGTATTAATTATTACAAATAAATTCTAAAATTAATGCTATAATATATTATAAAGTTAATGCTAAAGGAAGTAGTCTTTGGGAAGTTATATAGGCAATATTAATACCATTAAAACCAAACAAAATTGTAATCAGAGCATTTTAATGGAAATTAAAATTACTAAATGGCAACAAAGAGATGGAATCTATTTAAAACAATTGATTAAGGTACAATATTATTAATGAGTCATTAAGAAGTTAATGGTGTTTTATTATGCTAAGAGGATAGAAATTTAAATTCAATTACTAAAATGTATAAAAAGTATAATTTTAGGGCTTTCTACTATGACACAAAGAGGTTACTAAAAATTATATTTCAAAATCTAAATTTTAGATCATGACTATATGAGACCCTAAGTTATTAAACAATACAAATGCACTATGTAATTATTGATAAAATAAATAGTATTGGAAAAATGGGTGAATTTTATAGTGAGGGCTATATAAGTACCTAAATATTAATTATTGTAAGTGAATCCTAAAAAGTTAATGCTAAAGGAAACAGTATTAGGAAGTGAGTGATTTTCTCCTTTATATATATATATTTAATTGCTAAAATGTAAGAAAAATAGAATTTCAAAGGCCCTCTACTATAATAGAAAGAGCTCGGCAAGAATTACAATTTAAAATCTAAATTTTAGAATCATGACTATATGAAGGCATACGTTATTAAACCATACAAAATGCACTACGCAGTTAATGATAAAAGAAGTAGTCTTGAGTAATTAGTGAATTAATTTTAGAGTAATAGTTATATAAGGACCTAAGTATTAATTATTACAAATAAATTATGAAACTAATGCTACAAATGTACTATAAAATTAATGCTAAAGGAAGTAGTCTTGGGAAATGGGTGAGTTTTTCCTTTATATATATATATATATTGATTATTTCCTTTCTGTATATAAAAAAAATGTATCTTGTTATGGATTATTGGTAATATTTTGAAATTCATTTTAAAATGATGTTATTGAGCTCTAAAAAAAGAAAATAGATAATTCGCTTGCTCACCAAGGCTCACAAATGTTTTTAGACATCTCAATAACATATCAATTTTTCTACTTCATTTCCAACTCCCTAGCCAAATGAAACTCACTACTTCTTCCATCTCAAAAAAGTTGTTCTCTTTACCATTCACAACAATTAATTCATCATTTTATTTCTTTTAAAAGTTATTATATAAATATAAAATTTTTCTATGAAGATGGAAATATAAATATTATATTTTCTAAATATAATTTTTAGAAGTATTTTTCAATACAAATTAATATGAACATATTCAAGTCAAATTTTAGTTAAAAAAAGGTAAAAACGCCAACTAGCAGTGTGAGAAGGATGAAGTATTTGTCTTGTGTTTCAAAACCCAAAAAATTATTTCAGTACTGGAGAATTTTCGTACAATGAATTGTTACAAAGTTTTTTCTGAAAAAATATAAAAATATGTTCCTTGTAACAAATTGTTATTGAAATTAATTCTCCGCGAACCCACTTGACTTTGAACTGTGGAATAACTATCTAATATATCAGTTTAAAACCTACGTTCTGTAAAGACTGGAAAGAAGGATTTTGGAATGCACTTTTGGCAGCAAAGAATACAAAAATTTGCTTATTGTTTTGCAACATAACTTCTCGCAACATGGTACAGCAAAAACTTTTGTGCCCCAAAACCTTTAGTAGGCACAACATTGCACCGTTTGAGATTGACTTTTGTGATTAACGTTAGAGTTTCAGAAAAATTTATTAATGGCTGATATCAAATCATTAACTTAAATAGTTTGTTTCAAAATTTTAAAACCAATCACTAACATTAACGTTAAACAGACTTTATATATACATAGCAACAAAATCTCTTGCTGCAAATTGTTGGGCTTCTTATAGTGGCCGCCTATGATTAATCTTTTGTGTTATGCTTTTGCGTGAATAGGTACATTGAAGAGGAGGATTTACTGAGGTTCTTAAAGAGCGACGAGGTGTGCACTGTATTTCCCCTTTTTGAAGGAGCCTTGGAGACAGGGAGGATTTCCAAATCATCTTTGAGAAATTGGGTGGTAAGATTAACCTAGAGCACATAAATCAGCACAACATTAATTGTTTAGTATAACAACTTTAATTTTAGAGGATCTAATGGACACATATATTTATGTACGGGCATTTGTTCCATTGGATTGGTTTGAAATGGATCCAAACAGAACAATTCAATCATTTTTTGGTTCCTAGAATATTGATATGAACTATATAAATTGCATGATAAAATTGATTTAGACCATCCAAATTATGAGTCAGTTTATCTGATTTCATTGGGCCATTCAAATTATAATTCGATTAATTAGTGCTCATAACTCGTTTATTCTTTTATCTAAATCGAGCATATGCTAATTGTAGAAATAAATACAATAAAACTTTTTGATTAAATCACTATCATATCTATGTTCCAAACATTAAAAAGTGCTACCATAACACTCCTAATTAATAAATTTTTTGCATCTTTTAATTTGTACTAAACTTTTAATTTGTACATTGTTTTCATACTTTTAGCAAAAGTCTACTCGATTTATACATTTTATGGTTTATATGCAGGTGCATGCATATGTGGAGCGAAAAGCATTGGCACACTCCCTAAACGATACCAAAACAGCAGTTCAGCAGCTACACAGACTTGCGAGCGGGATAGTGACCATACTCATAATTGTGGTTTCACTTCTTGTTATGGGCTTAGCTACCATTAATCTCATCTTTCTGATTACGTCTCAGATGTTGGTCCTGGGATTTGTGTTCCAGAATAGTTGCAGAACCGTCTTCGAATGCATCATTTTCGTCTTCATCATGCACCCTTTCGATGTTGGCGATCGATGCGTCATTGATGGAGTTCAGGTAATTAATTATAGTTTGAGTTAGGTGATAATCTGTGATGACTGTGAGTCTCCACAGACCATCAATAGGTATGGGTAGTCTCGTAATTTAATGAGTCCTACTGCTTGAACAACGGTCTGAAATAGCTCATAGTTATTGTGGATGTCATCCTCTCATTTCCCATTAATTATTGTTTGAGGTTTTGATCTTTAATTTACAACTAATGCAATTAGTCTCAATGTTAGATGTATAAATTAAGTCCTAATTTATTAATTTTATCAAACTTTACAAAATTCAACATTCATGGGGGAAATTTTGCACCTGTTCTGAAATTTTAGAACGCCCTATGTTCTCAATATATAACTGATTCATCCATTTCTCTTGAAAATATTATGAAAAGAACCCATAGGCTTCATCTACTCAAGAATTCATATTTCTTGTATACTCATGTACCAATTGCTTACCTAGTTTCTAGTGATATTGTGCCCGTCTATCATCATAATGGAAGCATCACTGTCCGTGTGATCAGGACACCTTGATTTTATTGATGAAGCTTAAGGTAACTAGAATTTTTTTTTTTTGGTAGACATAAGTATCTTCACAATTATCTATAGGGTATAGATACTTTATAATAAAAGAAGAAAGTGATTACTAGTGTAGAACCCAAGACTACCCTAGTGTCCCCTTAACCATCATATCGGGTGGGTAGGGACATGATAACTCGCTAGGATTAAAAAGAATATGAAAAACGTAAGTTAAGCTTTCTAAAAGAGTACCATTATTTTTTCTTAGTACTTAGAAGTATTTACAACAAAAAGGTTAAGAGTTAAGTATCTTGCTAGTGAGAAAAGAGAGGGTTTTGTTGGCATGCCTCAAACTTATTGCTGACCCAACCATCGCTACCTCTTTAATTGCCAAAATTTTGTAAAAAACATGACAAATGTCTTTCTATTTGCAGTAGTACATTGTCTGATTTACTTGTAAGTTCAATTATAAATTAAGTGACTAAAGTTTTAACCTCAATAGTTTTTTTTATTTTCCTAATTATTCAGATGATTGTTGAGGAGATGAACATTTTGTCGACAGTGTTTCTAAGATATGACATGGAGAAAATATATTACCCCAACTCTGTTCTTATCACAAAACCTATCAGCAATTTTAGGCGCAGTCCAGACATGGGAGATAGTGTTGAGTTCACAATTGATGCCTCTACTCCTATTGATGACATTAATGCCCTCAAGAAGGCTATCCAATGGTATGATATGAAACTTCTCCTAATAATTGGCCTATTATTTTGTACATTTTTAATAAAAATTTTGGTCATTTGAACTTTGTTAACTTGGATACTTTAGTCCTTAGAATTTATGACACATTTCAAGTTACCCTCAAACTATTAAAAATAAAACACTTTGCTTTGACTCGGTCATTAGTTAAAGGGCCAGAATACCATAGTTTTCATAGTTTAAAGGGTGAGTAATCCAAGTTAACTTGTAGGAGGTAAAGTGTTCAAGTCAACAACTTCAGGGGCCTAAGAAAATCTTCAAACAATAACAAACTAAAACATGCAAAGCAAATTTATTTTTTGTTTGAGCTAAGTTATTCAAATTATGCACATATTCTAAAGCATGATTAAACTTGAATGTGGTTTAAATGTGGTGCATTAATGATGCTTATTGATATGGATATTAAAATGGTCTATTGATATTTATGAAAAAAAACAATGGTTCAATGATAAATCTAAAGGGAAAATTGGAAGATAACATATGATAGACATCATAGCTCAATCTTAGTCATTGATCTATGATGGCTCCATGTGAAATCTACAAGGATGGATGACCCATATTTGACTATGATATCTGTGACCTATCATTTAATAAGAGCTAATTCTAAAAAGTTTTATAATGCATATATAATTGGTAACCTGTTCTTTTCAGGGTGAAAAGTAGTAAGACATTTTGATATGTTGTTTTGGCCGTTTCTATAAATAATAGAACACATGTTTACTAGGAAAACAAAATTTTTGTTCCACATATGATATATGCATTTGTGGATGCTTACAGGTACATAGAAAGCAAGCCTAAGTATTGGGTTCCAAAGCACTCAGTTTTATTCAAGGAAATTGAGAATATGGATAAGCTGAAGATGATTCTGTGTGTCCAGCATACCATGAACCACCAAAACTTTGGCGAAAAGAGTGCTCGTCGGTCAGAGCTTGTCCTTGAATTGAAGAAGATTTTTGAGAACCATGGCATCAAGTATCATTTCTTGCCTCAAGAAGTTCATCTCACTGAGTTCAATCAGGTCTTGGATCAAAACAATTGAAAATATTTGATGGAGGTATATGTTTCAAATTATTATTGAACTATGAAGAATGTGACAAAGTTGAGAAATCCCATAAACATATAGTAGTTTTATGTTGGGGATTTGAGTATGTAGATTTTCGTATTAACTATCCCTATCTATTTTTGTATAATGTATGAAGAATTATAGACCATGTAACCTTTGTAGGTGTATAATTAAACAAAGATTTTAAGCAATCATAATTAACAAATTTTAGAACTTAAGCTAAATGCACCCCCACCCCTTTAAAAAATTAAAGACCGACAAAAGATAAAGTCCACCAGAGGTGCCTAAACTTATTTTTTTATCTCAAATAGGTACCTAACCTTTAGATTTATCCTATCAAACTACATAAACTCATATAGCGCGTCCCAATCAAATACTCCTCGTTGATTTTTCCATTAAATTGAATGGAAATTAATGACATGACAATAAATAACACTAAAATAAATTTAAAATAACAACTTTAGTTCTCCAACTTTTTAAATTGCTAATCTAAACCTTAACCTTCAACTAAAATCAATTATGCTCTCCATGTCACTCAATTTCTGATTTCACTCAATCTTTGATTTCACTCTAGAGAGCCAGAGGTGGGCAAAGAAGGCTAGAGAAAGGAGAGAGGGAGGACGAGAAAGAGTAGATTTAGGTTAGGAAGAATAGGTTTAGAAGTTTAAGGTTTAGAATTATTGATTGGAAAAATTTAATGACCAAAATTATTATTGAAACTTTATTTTAATGTTATTTAATGTCATGTCATCAATTTTCATCCAATTTAACGTTAAAGCTGACAGAAAGTACCCAATTGAGGCACATTATACGAGTTTATGTAGTTATTGTTAGTGTTGTGCCCAAAAGCCAATCATGAGATGATTGTATTTTTGCACATTGAGTCATGATATTTTATTAAGGCATTAATCCAGCAATTATGTTTGTTGTTTTGTTCCTGCGTAACTTAACAAACATAATTGTAACCTTAGAATAATGATATTCTTAAAAGTCCTTGGTCTAGTATTATTGTGGATCGGGTTGCAATAATACATAACGACTAGCATATGTGGAGACTAATATGAGATATGTAGTCTACATATGGGTACAAGTTGGAGAACTTGTGTACTGGACCGACCCACCATGAGAACACTACATGGATCGTTATATGAGTGTCATAAGTGATTCTCATAGTGATCATGGTAGATGTAGTCCTTCGACCTAAGATCATCAAGGTTCCCTACATGTGAGTCACATACTTTGATACTTCCTTTGTTGCTCGTAACTGAGTGAACTTGAAGGAGGTCATTGGATATGTCACATATCATGCGGAGGGATTTGTATGATCAAGATGGGATTTGTCCCTCCTATGTAACGGGAGTGATATCTTCGGGCCCCTTGATAGAGTGAGACTTAGAAAATGCATGGCCATGCTCGGATGAGTTGATATACGATATCAATGTCATCAGTTTAAGTTAGTCTACTCGGTAATCAAGAAACCAAAGATTGGGCTATACGAGAGTGACACATTCCATGTCTCGTGCTTAGTCTTGATATCTTGGACAAAGGGACAATGGCATATATCGGTGATGATCATAAAGGTATAGTCGAATCATCGACAATCTTGTCACTTGGGTAGCAATGATGTGTTGCTAGACACCGCTCATTGCTTATGATCATAAATGTGATTTATGATCATTGCCAACGTGATAAGAGCCTATTGGGTCGCACACATAGAGCAATTTGGATCATTAGAGTGCATGGGCTAATTATTTGGGTTATGGTTTCACTTTAATTTCGTATTAATAATGGGCCCAAGAGTTGAGCCATTATTAAGCCCGAAATTAAATCCTAATTGGATTAGGGCTTTGAAACCCATTAGGCCTGGAAGTTGAGTCTCACTATAAATACAACTTTTAAGTGAGAAATTCACAGGTCTCCTTGCCCTAGCCTCCCAAAAGGACAGCCGCACTCTTCTCTTGCAATTCCTTGGAGGACGCAAGCTAGCACTGCGAGCGCAAGAGAAACGCATCTGCCGGGACGTGGTGGAAGCGTGGTGATCCCGAGAGGCTCGTGTGGATACCATAGAGAGCTTGAACACGTCAACTGTTCAGGTTTTGTGATTCGACTCTACAGTTGAGTGAGAGATCTCAACCGAAAATTATGTATGAAAATTTTCGAACACCCGGTTTACCCCGTTTCACTTAGATCCTGGAGGGTTTCGGTTAAATTTCGCTGCGCTGTTTGGCTCCCGAAACCCAACAGTTTGATAGGACAAGTCTAAAAATTAAATTCCCATTTAGGACAAAACAATAAGTTAAGATATCCTTGATGGACTTTACCTGACCGACAAATAACAAATCCGGCTATCTAATTAATGAGGTATTAGAGGAGTTGGTAACCTACAATGTTCATACATGTCGCATTTTTTCTGAAAAGAAAAAATGAAAATTATAAAACTAATTTGGTTTGGCCTAATTTATACTTTGCTTCTCTTATTTTTGAAAACTTACACTTTACACCATGTTTTTTTATACTATCTCACAGTAATTTCTGAAACATTAACTTAAACTATATGGTAATCATCTTTCACTAATTTCAATTTCTCCAATATTTTTTTAGAGTCAATAGAAATTTTAAATTATCAGTTTTTTTAAAATTTTAAACTATATTTTTAAATATCAGCTATCAGTAAAAAAAAAATACCAGTTACCATGTAGTTTAAATTAGGGTTTTAAAATTTACTATTAGATAGTGTAAAAAAAAGTTTGGGATAATGTATAGATTTTTTAAAATAGGGGAGACAAAGTGTAGTAGGTTAAAAATGTATAAGGGATGAAGGTAAAGTGTAGTTTGTTAAATAAGGAGGGGAAAGTATAGGCTAGCCCAAACCACACAAAGGATCTTTTTAATTTTCCAATTCAAAAATTACATCCAAAGTCCTGGTACGTGAAAAAACAGTAATGAAAAAGGATAATAAACAGAAACAAAATCATGACACAAAATACATTATTGATATAACTTATTTATTTAATATAATTACAAAAACATACTCCATTCATCCCAATGTCTATGACCCACTTATTTTTTTCACATAGATTTAGGCAACTTTTGACTTTTTAATACATTTTCAAACTTTTTCTCACACAAGCATTTATTATAGATCAAACATCATCTTTTTTAGGATAATAAGGAAATTAATTGACATTTTATTACTATTTGAGGAAAATTGTTCATCATTTTGGGACATCTCAAAATAGAAAATGATTCATATAATTTGGGAGAGAGAGAGAGAAAATATTTACTACCATATCAATTAGATGCAGTGAAGGAGAGAAAAATAAAGAAAAAAACTTTTGGCTAGTATATGTGTACTATGATGCAATTCTCATTATGTAGAAGTAGTCTATAGTAAGAAAACCTATAGTCTGTGTCAATATAATTGCAACTTTCACTATTTATTATCAGAATTATCTTTTTGAAAAATAACCAAGTGCTGATCTAATGGTTAAAACCTATATTGCTATTAGGACGTTTAAGGTTCAATTCCTCATTTCTCATGGTTTCTCTCAAGTGCAAAAAAAAAAAAATAATAACTTTTCAAATGAATATTCAAATGGGTATTGTTACTATTTATGTAAATGAATGTTTCTTTTATATTATGAATTTCTTCTAATTTTATTTTTCCTAAAGTAACTCTAAACATCCTTTATCAATAATAATTAATATTATCACCAAATATAGACTATATTAGTTAAACATATCTGTACAATGCACTGGGCTAGCATTTTTTTAATGCTTGAATAAATTGTGTTTATTTCATATAAAGTTTATATTGGTAATTGTTTACTATAAAGCTAAAGGTGATTTAAGAAAAACAAAAATTTGGAACTTAGGATAAAGTGAGTTGATTTTGGAGCCACATTAATTTTACTCCATATTTTATTAAAGCTATTATTATATTGAATTAGATTAAGGTGGAGAAAGCAACGTAAATAAAGTTAAAAATGCAAAAGAGTAGTTAAGGGTAAAGACCCGAGTGTGAACAACCAATTCCTCTAAAAGAATAGACAGTTATTGATAAAAAAAACAAATAATTTCTCTAAAAAAATGAACAGCTACTCATAAAAAAAAGAAATAATAACAAAGGAAAAAATAAATATTTTATTTAAAAAACAAGTAAAAACTTATAAAAAAATAATAAATTAAGCTGAAAAAATAAATATCTAATAACAATAAAACAAACAACTACTAATAAAAAAACAAACAACTAGTTTATTTGAAAAACAAGTTGGAACCAACAGAAGAATAATTAACTACTAATGATAAGAAAAATTGCTAGGAAAAATTTCCCAATCACCCATCACATGCAACGAAATAGAAAACATGATCAAGTAAGTATACACAAATTTAACGTTGTTTGACTCTTAACTAATCTATATCCACAAATGAAAGAAATATATTTGAACAAAATATAGAAATTGCAGTAGATATATGTCCTTAGTGCTCACACTGGCCTATGAATCCTTTACACACTACTGACAATACCAATATCTTACTATCACACAATTACAGTAGATGAGAATTATAAAAGACTTCCTGTCCTACTCTTCTCCTCTTTCAAAGCTTTCTCCTTTTTGAAAATCCTCACATCTTGCATTTTCAATACATTTGTTTTTCTTTCATATTCAAAATTGTAAAACAAAAAACCTTTTTATAAGTCACATATAAGCCCAAACCACAACAAAATAAGAAAAACTAAATCCAAAACAAATAGGAAAACTAAGACAAATTTTGAACAAACTAAAATTCTTATACTTATTGAATTTGAACCAATAAATTTCTTCACCATGAACATGAATATCATGAACACATGCTACAATCACAAACACAAACACCACGAACATTGCCAAAACATGAATGCAAATGAGTATGAACAACTTGAACATAACTTTAAATAACAATATCACAAACACAAGTTCAACCATGCCAAGAACGTATCACAAGCTCTACCATGCCATGACTAAAGCAAGCTTTGATATCACATGTTGGAAAAAATTTTCCTGTCACCTATCCTGTGCAGTAGAAATAGAAAACACGATCAAGTAATGCACACACAAATTTAACATGGTTCGACTTTTAATTAGTCTATATTCACAAATGAGAAAAATTCACTTGAACAAAATATATAGATTTCAATAGAGGCTTGCCTCTAGTACTCATACTGATCTATAAATCTTCTACACACTACTGACAATCTCAATATCTTGCCCTCACATAATTATAGAATATGAGAATTACAAAAGGCTTCCCATCCTACTCTTCTTCTCTTTCGGACATCTCTCTTTTTTTTAAATCCTTACGTCTTGTCTTTTTAACACATTAGTTTTTCTCTCATATTCCAAACTCTAAAACAATAATTTTTTATAGGTCAGACACAAACCCAAACCACAACAAAATAGCTTAAAAGAACAAACAACACTTATAAAGAAATAAATCTGATAAAAAAATAAGAACTCATAAAAATTTAACAAACATGATAAATAAATAAATAAATAACTAATAAAAGAATAAAAAGAATTCATAAAAGAATAAATTAAATAAAAAATAAATAAGAACTCATAAAAGAATAAAGGTGCATGTTGTACGTCAAGCCTACACAAGACATACTTGCAAATAAATTGGGGGCATTAATTTGCTCTATTTATCGTAATTACTATGCTCCTCTGTACAACAATTCAAAGATATTTTTTTTATTACGTGTAATATGGAAAAAAGTCATTAACTTAAAATTAAGGACAATGCAATGCGAGAAATTAATATAATTTGTTTTGGTAGGAAGAGATATTAATATTTTTGAATTCGTGGAAACACTAAATGAGTTTTTATCATATTTAAAACTCAATAAAAATTGGCGACTAAACATTTATGAAAATTTTATAGTGGAGAAGCAATGATTACAGCAAAAAAAATTAATTAAGGTAATTGCCCCAAAAAAAAAATTGAGTCAACAGATTAAGAGGTAAAATTGAATTTTCATATACAAATTTGAGGTACTACTTAATTCTCTAATTAATTAACTCTGTAATTACTAAATTACCAAACTACTATCAGCTTTTGCTTTATGATAAATTAGTAATACAAGTGAAATTTTTGTACAGTGAAAAACTGAACACTATTCGAGCGTAAAGGCAAGTTTCAAAGTGTCCTTGCTTGTTTGGCATTCACTATGGTTTACTTTAAATTGTTATAAAAAGCTTTACGTAATTTACTTTCTTTTTTATTTGTACATATAATTGGAATAGTGAAAGAACAATTTTTTACCAATAATATATTGTAGCAACGTGTGGTAGTTTGGCCATAAACTAAGTATCCTAGAGCATTCCCAGAGTGAGAGCGGAGCACTACTAACTTTTGTTATTTTTCCAACGGGCTATTTATCAACGCGTAGGACCATTGGTATCAATTTCCAACATGCACGCATTAGTAGCACAGTAAAATATTTTCTACTATTTATTTTTTTTTCCAACGGCCTAGCCATTGGTAATTACCAATGGTCACGACCGTTGGTAAGTTTCCAACTTCCCTGCGTTGATAGAATAAATGGGCTGTTATTAAAGGCTAATTTGCCAACGGCTAAGCCATTGGTAAATTATTAAATGAAATGGTGCGTTTAATTTGGTAATTTTCCAACGGCTAGCCGTTGGTAATTGGTTTTTAAATCCATCTTCTTCCTCCTTCAGCACCAGTCGGCCATTTCGGGGGGGAGGGGGAGAGAGAAGCTCGCACAGCGTTTGAGTCACCGACGCCACTGATGGAGGCCATTTTCCAGCCGTTTTGTGCTGTTTTGCCCTCCATTTCATAGATCAGCTCCTTATATTGACCGGTATGTGTGTATTTAATAGGTATTTTTTGATTTTAGGTATATAGTTGCGAAAAACCGTTGTTTGATTTTAATAGCATCATTGTTTCAGTTTCAACTCTTATTTGAGGTTCCATAGCTTGTCATTGTTACATTCCTCAGCTTCTGAAGTTGGTAGAGGTACGTTTATAAATTTTTTTTCTAAATCCAAATTTTTTTAAAAAATTTTGAGGGAAAAAATTGTATTTTATTGCCTATGTTGTGATTAAAATTTATGTATTATGACTGTGGTTCTACATTGCTCTGGTTATTTTAGCTGCGCTTTTCCTATTTATTTTTTGTTAATTATTTTTTATTTATGGGTAATTTTAGTGATGGAAAATGTGAAGATGAAATTTATTTATGGTATTTAATTATGTTGAAGATAGGTATTTTCAATTTCCATATAGATTGTTTATTTCATTTATTTTTTCTATATTCTTTAGATCGTAATTAGTTGACTTAAGCTTTAGTTTGAGTGATTTAGTGTTGGGTAATAATAACAATAATAAAATAATAATAATAATAATAATTATTATTATTATTATAAGATGTACCCAATAATATAAACATAATAATAGTAATAATAATAATTAAGAATAGTACGTAGTAGTAGTAGTAGTAAGTTAGAAAATAATAATAATGAAACTAAGTAATAATAATTACGTTAATCATAAGAACAATAAGAATGAGAATAATAATAATGTAATAATACGCTTAATAATAAGAATAATATGAAAAATATTAACAACAATAATAATAATATTAATAATAATGATTATAATAATAATAATACAAAACAAAATTATTTGTACCAAATAATTATAATAACAGTAATAGTTCTAATAATAGTCATAATAATAATACGTCGAAATCATAATAATAATAATAATAATAATAATAATAATAATAATAATAATAATAATAATAATAATTATTATTATTATTATTATTATTATTATTATTATTATTATTATAATTATAGGAATCCTGGATATACTAATGATAATAATAACAATAATAATTATAATAATAATAATAATATTTATGATACTTATAAAAATACCAATCTAATTATATATAATAATTACTTTAATTATAGTATTAAGTACAATAATACCCATAGTAATTAAATTTGACTAATAATAATACTATACCCATAATAATACTATACCCAAATTAATACAAATAGTAATTATGTATAGCATTGACAGGTCTGCAAGTTTTGGGGGCTTATTTGTAGGGCTGTAAATGAACCAAACGAACACGAACAAGCCTTGTTCGTGTTCGTTCATTTAATGTTTAACGAACACGAACACGAACACGAACAATAAACGAACACATTTTCCTTGTTCGTGTTCGTTCGTTTATTTTGAGTACGTGTTCGTGTTCGTTTGTGTTCGTTCGTTTATACGTTCGTTTATGTTCACGAATGTATTCGTTCGTTTGTGTTCGTCTGTGTTCGTTCATTTGTGTTCGTTTGTATTTGTTCGTGAACATAAACGAACGTATAAACGAACAAACACAAACGAACATGAATAAAACTGTTCGCGAACAACATAAACGAATACAAATAAAAATAATCAGTCTAACACATTCATAAACTACTTAAACGAAGGTAAATGATCACAGACAACCAAACCAACAATCCATAACTTAAATTGAAAGTGAAAGTCGAAGTAATGGAAATGTAGTCCAATAGAGAACATAAGTTCGTACAACAATCCAATAAAATACCAAAAGATAGATAATTAGCTTCCCATAGACAGCAGCAAGCTTCATGAAACCTTGTCTTTTGCATTCTCCAGTCAAACATTTGTGACACCATACAAGTGAAACACCACTGCATGTATTGAAAAAAAAATTGGACAGTAAGAATTAGTCATTATTTGTAAAGCAAAAAGAGAAATTAAAAATCAAGCTAAAAACTTATCAATTCCAGTCTTATGAATTCCATATGATATCCTTGATAATTTGAGTAACATATGATATTAAAAAATCCCAAAATAAATCTATCAATCCAATGGAAAGTGAAAAAGACTTTTAACTGATAGTTTGAATAATGACCATGGATTGCATACACGTAACTGTTGGGCTGGCATATATAGCTTATCCAAAGATGTCCTACTTAAGTTCATTGATTCATGATTGAAATATATGCTCTGACATGAAAGCTGACCTGAGGCATATATTCTAACAGTATATCATCCCACTGTAAAGTTAAAGATTTTCTAATCTAAGGTCTGACTAACGAACATGAATTGCATGCATATAACTATGGGCAGGCATATAGCTCAGACATGTCTTATTTAAGCTCATTGATGATTGATTGAAGTATATGCTCTAACATGAAAGCAGACCAGAGGAATGTACTCAAACAAAGGAGTGAGGAACAAAAGCGAACAGCCCACTATTACTCCTGTTATAATCCCAGACAATCCTGTTTTTGCTCCACTCTCATGATTCACTGTAGACCTAGAGAAGGAACCTACATGACATGTTCACCCACCCAAAAATAAGAAAATGGGTGTTTGTTAAATAATATGGATTTTGGACAGAAATTACTATTTCCATGGTAGTTAAACGCAATATATGAGATCTGTTAGGAAAGGTACGTTGGTGTATCACCAACAAGTAACTAAATGCTTGTAATGAATGAAATCTTAAAGATGCCATCACAAGCTGAAAGCAACCAACAGTACAACTTGCTTAAAGATGCCATCACAAGCTGAAATGCTAAAAGATGGGAAGTTTTTTTTTTGTCTGCTAGGAAAGGTACGTTGGTTCTTCTTGGATTTTTTTATTTTTATTTTTTAATGAATGATGGTGGTAGGTTCTTCACTCACTTGCTTTACAAGTTCAAATGCTAAAAGATGGGAAGTTTTTCTTATGTCATGCGTGTATCATAATTGACAATTCATATTTAGGACTTCAATTTCATGATTGAATTTGTAACCCTCTGCACAGGAGAGTTGGGTATCCTGAGCTTTGGCCTTCGTCTTCCTACAGAGAGCCACTTGATGTTGCTAAGAATTTTACTTTTGATGTAATTGCTGGTATTCTTACAGGTTAAGTTCTACAATACATTAGCATATGTTGATTTTTGTAACCAAGTTAGCAGTTAATAACACCAGGTTTTTTGTCACATTGCTGCCAATACTACACAATCTTCAAATAAAATTTCTATTACCCGAGATGAGCAAGGGAACTCTTTAACTGATATAGGGGTCATCAGATAGCTAATTTCAGATATAATACTAGTAATATCTCTTATGGGATTTTTAATTTCAGTTTAAGCAAATCAGTATTATTAGAACTAAATCAGTATCCAACGGTTAAAAAAAAAACAAAAACAGAGAACATAGAACGAAATCGCAACAAAAATAATGCAGAAATCACAAACAAATAACAAGTAGTCCCCAAGTAGCCTTTTAATACCGGTGAAACGTTGGAGAAGCGAGGAGGACGGTGATCGGCAACTCGGCGATGGGCGGCTACTCGAAACTTGATGGGCAGTTGCTGTGGCTACTGGCTAGAAGGCCCGACGCGAGTTGATGGTGGGGCGGCAGCCACAATCACGAGTGGGGCTCGCCGGCTCGGTGTGCGACGGCCTGGTGGAGGCAGTAAGGCGGCAACGAAATAAGAATCAACGGCGGCATAAGATCTGTGACCTGTAGCAAAAGCGAACGGAGAGCGGCATGTGATGGCGACAATGAGGACGATGCGAGGCTGAATCTAGTGTTGGCAACCCGAATATGATGAAAAAGAAGACAAATTTGGTAACAGGAGCAACGAAACAAAGAGATAGGCAAAGACTCAAGAGCCAAATCTAGCAGTCTGGAAGGAAAACGGGAACAGCCGAATTGAAGAATGAAAATAGCCTGGGAAACTAATTTGGGTTCTAATCTAGTGTACAAGGTGTACGTAGGGTAAGTTATAATAAATATATAATATATGATATATAAAATATATATAACAATAATTCAATCAATGTATAACTACACACTAATACATAGATACACAAAGAAACGAACATAAACGAACACTAACCGAACATTAACCGAACAGTTCACGAACATAAATGAACGAACGGGACTTTGTTCGTGTTCGTTCATTTAACTAAACGAACATAAAAATCTGTTCGTGTTCGTTCGTTTAACTAAATAAACGAACATAAACGAACTCCCGCCGAACCGTTCACGAACGGTTCACCGAACGTTCTGTTCGTTTACACCCCTACTTATTTGTTCTAGAGAGGAAAACTAGAAGGACTTTCTCTAGGTTTTGTTTATCTCACAATTTTTTAAGTTAATTACGTTTCAATCCCTGATCCTTTTTTTATCTTTATTAACTCAATATTAAACTTCACCATCTATATCATTTCCATTTATTTTATTGACCACCAAACTTTACTTTAACTTTTGTGTCAATGTGTAAACATAATTTTTGACATAGGTGCAAAACCCACAATTTGTGTCATTTTTATTATTTTAATTTTTTTTAAGTCATGGTTGAGCACCACTTTTAGTTACTAGAATTTAGCTCTTTACTCTATTAATATCAAAACCTCATCATATATATATTAGATCATGATTCTATATATGTCAAATCCAAATTTCAGTTTTTAATTTTCATGGAAAATTTTTTGCGTCAATGGTTCACTTTTAATTCCATAACTCTAATCTTGATCTCTCTTTATCCACAAAATTTATAATACTAATTACAATAATAATAATTATTATAATAGTAATGATAATAATAATAATAATAATAATAATAATAATAATAATAATAATAATAATACTAAAAATAAAAGACTAATATTTGAGCTACTGATAGAAAATACAAATAATATTTATATTTTCTTATAAATATATATAAATAGTCTAGTAATAAATAAAATTTGACGGGTAATAATATAAATAATTATACTAATAATAATAATGCGTATAATAATTATTATTACATCATTATAATTATAGTAATATGCACCGCACAATCATAATACTACTACTAATAATAATAATCATAATAAACAATACTCTTGTTAAAATTACTAATAGTATTAGTATTGATAATTGAAAGGATGTGTTTTATTATATATATATTTTGTCATTGTTATACATCTGTCGGAAGGGTACAAATAATTAATAATAGTATTATTTATGATATAATGGTTTGTTCTATAAGATGATATATTGTAGACTAATAGTTTTTGTGATTGCGAACTTTGATGACAATGTGATGGGTATAGGATTACCAACAGATTTAGTTTGTAATGGAGTCGGCCCGTAGTTGGATGTATAGTAATCGTTTCTTGCCTGGCCGAACAGGTTACACACAACAGTGGGAGTCCGAGGCCGATGAATTTATATCATTTGCTGTCTCTCATCCTGAAACAATTAGCAGGTTATGCATTCGCTGTCCTTGTCAGAAGTGTAAGAATTTGCGGTTTAAAGAGTCTGACAAAGTCAGAGTTCATTTGTACAAATGGGGGTTTAAGCTTTTTTACTTAAATTGGACGACTCATGGTGAGCCATTTAATGAAGCATCAGATACAGACCCGGGTGTGGGTGGCTTTGATCAGTTTGACCAGGGATGTTCGACGAATCCATATGAAAGGATGGTATTAGATGCCGTTGGGCCTAATTTCTCACAATTTCTGGAAGACAATGTTGCGCAACTGAATGAAAGTGCACAAAATTTTTTTAATCTATTGAATTCAGCATCAACCCCTCTATGGGATGGGTGCGAAAATCATTTTGAGTTATCTACTGCTGTCCGTCGTCTTAACCTTAAGTCTGAGTATCACATGTCACGAGCATGTTTTAATAGCATTGCCCAACTGATGAAAGAGACTCAACCTACAGATAGTAAGATGCCATCAAATTGGTTTGAAACAAAGAAATTAGTTTCACAGTTGGGCCTGTCTCACCAGAAGATTGACATCTGTGTTACTGATTGCATGTTGTTCTGGAAAGATGAAATTAATCTTTGTATTTATAAGTACTGTGGAACTGAGAGATATAAGCCAAAAAAGGGTGGTCGGGGTAAAGATCGACCTAGAAACACCATGCATTACTTACCACTAAGCCCTCGGCTGCAACACTTATTTGCATCAATGTCAACAGCAGAGCAGATGAGGTGGCATAAGGAGTAAAAACAAATCCCAGGTGTTATAAAACATCCATAAGATGGTGAAGCTTAGAAACATTTTGATCAGACATACCCATGGTTTGCTTCGGAAGCATGAAATGTCCGATTGGGGTTGTGTGCCGATGGATTTACCCTTTTTGGACCATCTGGAAAACAATACTCTTGTTGGTCTATTATCGTTACTCTGTATAATTTACCCCCTTGGATGTACATGAAAAAACCCTACATGTTTCTTTTGTTGTTGATTCTAGGTCCACGTAGCTCAAATCATAAGATTGATGTTTATCTACAACATTTAATAGAAGAGCTACGACATCTGTGGTTTGATGGCGTTGAAACATGGGATGTGTCATTGAAAGAAAATTTTGTTCTTCGAGCAGCATTAATGTGGATCATAAATGACTTTCCGGCTTATGGCATGCTTTCAGGATGGATGACACATGGTCGATTATCTTGCCCTATTTATATGGGAAAAAGTAAGACATTCCAACTTAAGTATGGGAAAATTTCATTTTTCGACTGTCACCGGCAATTTCTTAGTCGGAACCACCCATATAGAAGAAATAGTACTTTTTTTAAGAAGGGGAAATCAGAGAAGTCATTGCCTCCTGAACGCTTATCAGGTGAGGCTATATTTGAAAGAATCTCATGGATTCCATCAACTGGTAATGATGGTCTACAATATCACCCGTGCAATTATGAGAAATCACATAATTGGACGAAGCGAAGCATTTTTTGGGAGTTACCCTATTGGGCCACGAACTTAATCCACCATAATCTTGATGTCATGTATATTGAGAAGAACGTGTTTGAGAATATATGGAATACTGTGATGGATGTTAAGAACAAAACGAAAGATAATGTTAAAGCATGGAAGGACTTCGAAATTTATTGTAATCAGCCGGAGTTAAACATGGTTCTTTTTTATGATGGTCATTCATTCAAACCAAAGGCGAGGTTCACTTTTGATGTTAACCAAAGGGAAGATGTGATCGTTTAGGTAAAATCTCTACGACTCCCTGATGAGTATGCCTCGAATCTTGGGAGATGTGTTGATACCTCTGGTTGCAATATGTATGGCATGAAGAGTCATGATTGCTATGTTATGATGCAAAGGCTTCTCCCCACTGCCCTTGAAGCGCTTCCCGAGAATATATGGAAGCCATTAACAGAGCTAAGCTTATTCTTCAGAGACTTGTGCTTTCCAGAGCTTCATGATAATCACTTGTTGGCGTTGGAGGCCAATATTCCAATTATAATTTGTAAGCTTGAGAGAATTTTTCCTCCGGGGTTTTCTTGATGTCATGGAGCATCTCCCAGTTCACTTGCCATATGAAGCAAGGGTTGGAGGATCTGTTCAGTACCGATGGATGTATAAATTTGAATGGTACATGCATGACTTAAAAATGAAGGTTTCTAATACTGCTCATCTTGAGAGATTGATATGTGAAGCATATCTTATAAAGGAGACGTCCATCTTTTGCTCTCATTACTTTGAATCCCACGTTCCCTCCATAATGAACCGAGTATCGTGAAATGATGATGGTGGTCCTGTCCCATGTAATGGTGAGTTGTGGTCCATATTTACCTTTCCGAGACGTCCATATGGTGCATGTAGATATAGATTCCTCACAGACGATGAACTCAGACTTGCAACCACATACATTCTTCTAAACTGTGCTGAGATCAGGCCATATCTAAAGTAAGTAATCCTTAATGATCACCCAGTAGTTTGATTATTTTGAAGTTTAGTACTAATCATCTGACGAAACTAACATATTTTCTTCCTTTCCCCATTTGGTCACAGTATGTTTGTGGAGCAGGTAAGGGAAACTGCACCCAATATAACCATGTCTGAGATGGACATACACATTGAAAACAATTTCTCAAGCTGGCTCCGACACTATGTACGCAAAATTTGACTCACTATGTATTGCAATATGTTAAGTTATAAACTTCCAGATATATGTTGTCCTAAAATGAAATTGTTTTACATAGGTTGATGACCCAGGTAACAATATAGTCGATAACATCTTGTAGGATGTGGACCCTCACGTTGGGTAGAGACATGGCCTGTTTATTTCACAAATGGGTGCAAGTTCCACATAAGTGAATGGGGCAAGGACAAATCAACATTTAATAGTGGAGTCTGCATACGAAGCACAGGTTCAAGCGCAGTTGAATGTGATTTTTATGGTATATTAGAAGAAGTCATTCAACTCGAATATCCTGGCTATCCATATAAGAATGTTGTCTTGTTTAGGTGCAACTGGTTTGACCCAACACCTGAACATGGAACTCGAATGTATAAACAGTTTGGGTTAGTTAAGATCCGGAATAGCCACAGATATCAGAAGTTTGATCCATTCATTCTAGCATCTCAGGCTGACCAAGTTTACTACACACCATATCCGACAAAATCACGTGAGAAAAACAGCTGGTCAACTGTTATGAACATAAAAGCTAGATGGATAATCTAGTATGCAATTGTTAACAAGGATGACGTTTATCAAAAAAGTGGATCCGTTATGAGTCAAAGAATTGAAGATGACCCAGTTGAGGAGTTAGCTGACCCGGGTGTCGGTGATGATATTGAAGAAGATTTAGTTGAGGAGGGGGGTTCTAATGACGAAACAGATGATGAGGAGGAGTTTCTATCCGATGACACTGACATTGAAGAAAATGATGAGTTTCACGATACCGGAAGCACTGGGTCGGGTGAATGAAGATAACAGTTAGCATGTTTAGTCATCACGAGTCATTGGTTGTATGGAACTTTTTTGGTAAATTTATGTCAAGCGAATACTCCACAATTAATGTCAGTAAACATATGAATGTTTAATTTTCTTAGATAATAATAAATGCAGATGCCGTGTAAAAAGGATGACACCTATAAGCACCGACCTGGGAAGGGACCATTTGCTCAGTTTAAGGAGGTCATGGAGCCAATACTTAATGCTCGACAGAGGATGGGTTCTTCATCCCAGGCACAGGACGATGTTGGTGTAGAGACACAGGACACAACAGTGCTAGCGACGCACGTCCACTCACATCAGCACCAATCTGACGGTGGTGGAGGCACGACATCTGGACATGGATTTAGTGCGCGGCATGTTAGGCCCCCGTTACTGACGACTCATCCCTTAGATGAAGACATACATATTGATGATATACATATTGATGACATCCCATCATCGATGTCACAGACACCAACCCGAGCTAGAATGAGGATATCCCCACATGGTAACACGTAAGTGATGAATATCCTACAAATGTTCTAAAAATAGTAATATTACTTACATTACTGTGAATCATCAACGTATAACTGTGATTAATCATTTGAACTGTGCAAATTCATTCCAGCTGCAGCGACACAGTTAGTGACACCATGTTTCACCACACATTTCAAACCATAAATTGGTCATCCATCTCTCCATCAGACCTTCAACAATGGTGGCATGTTTTTGAGGTATAACACGTATATTACTATGATAATGATGTATTACTGTCAAAACAACCACATACTTTTTTCATGCTAATAGTTTTGAAATATTAACTTTTACAGAGGAGCTGTGAGTAGGATCCGATACACCATAATGAGGTGTATCGGGTGTGAAATATATTGGGAGCACAACATTATAGATGTATGAGTTAGAAATCCGACGTGTCAAGGATCCTGTTAAACGTCGAGCAAAGGCAAACTTTATGTACGATGCTGCATATGCGAAAATGGAGGCATATTGGGCCAATCCAGAGTTCATTTAGAAGTTCGCTAGATTCAAGGCAATGCGATCAACAGTAAGTGACGAGGATTCACAGTCTGGCTCTTGCAGCACTACATATGCAGAGGGATCTATCTCGATGTCTGCACATCGAGAGCAAATGGTATATATTTCGTCAATGTTCTTGCATTTTACATTTAAGTAAATAATGAACTTAAATTACCTATTAATCTGACGTTTCATTTAATTAGAGAGAGAGAGAGATCCAGAGAAGAAGGACCCTGACTTGTTTAAAGTCCTTTAAGCAACACATAAAATGAAGAACAGAAAATATGTTAGTAAGCGATGTGAAGAAGTTGCTGTAAGTATTATAATTTTTTTTTGTAAACTATTCTTAAGATACTTACCATGTTTTAACAAAAATGTCTGATTGAAATGTGTTAATATGTTTCTGTAGACTCTTATCAATGCTAAGATTAAGGAGCAAACACAACAAGAAGATGGATTAGAGCCAATTGATGAACTTGCAATAATTAGTACAACATCTAGAGGGAGAATGAGAGAGCGTGTTTTTGGTTTAGGATCTGAGCAGTGCGTCATACCGGCCCGCCGACTGCCAGGTGCCATCCCACCTATCGACATCACACAGACACCACAATTCAACGAGCAAGTACAAAAAATGATGGCAAAGGAGAATGCGCGAAGGGATGCCAAGTACGAGAGGAAGCTCGAGAAAATTAAAAGGAGACAGAGAGCAGAGATGGAGGCGAATAGAGCCGCATTGGAGGTGAACCGGCCTCAGTTGGAGCTTATTTGTCATTCGCTTAACTTTCCATGCCCACCGGCTCAACAAGTTCCATAGTATCCTGATGACTCGGAGTCGAAGGATGAGGAGATAGTCGGGACTCCTTGATGGTCGTCTTTAACAGGTAAATCATTTCATAATTTCTTGTGTTATCAAACTTAGACAAGAATTGTTACACCTAAGACTCAGTTGAAATTCCTGAGATGTGTTGATTATTGAATGTTGTATGGTTTGTTCTAGACATATATGTACTTGTTATAATTATAATGTATTAGAGAATGTTTGATGGAAATTACGTGTGCCTATCTGTGTAATTTTGATTGCTTAGCAATGCTGGGGGAACTGTGGATTTGGTATCTCCATTTCGAACTTGTTTCAAACAGGGAAAAACACAAAACAACCCCAGCCCGGAACTGAAAATGTGAATTACCAACGCGCATTCACGTTGGTAAATACCAACGCGCATTCACGTTGGTAAATACGAACGGCCGTTTACCAACTCGCACAAGTTGGTAATTACCAATTGTCATCCATGTTGGTACTTACCAATATACTTACCAACGCGTATGCAAGTTGGTAATTACCAATGGCTTACTACCAACTTGCACGCGTTGGTAATTACCAACTTTGACATGCGTTGGTAATTACCAACTCCCTTACCAATTGCTGTAAGTAGCAAATTACCAATGCGTGGCAATTGGTAATTAGCGACTGCCAATTACCAATTTCCATGCGCGTTGGTAACTACAACTACGCATTGGAAAGCAAGGCCGGTTCCTGACTGTTGGTAATTACCAACGTCCATATTACCAACGTGCACACGTTGGAATTTGCCAATGTGTTAATTTTTGCGCGTTGGTAAAAAAATTTCCAACGAATCGATTACCAACGTGTGTTTACCAACGGCTCTGCGTTGGTAACTTCAGTTTACCAACACATAGTAGTTGGTAGCTGCGTGTTGGTAAACGGGGGATTTTTAGTAGTGGAGGGTGAGAGTGAGAGCAGAAAAACTTTATGTTTTAAAATTGGCCTAAATGAACTATTAGTTTTCTAACTTTACCAATTCACATGAGTTTGTTTCTTAACTTTGACTTAGTATGACTTAGCCCTCAAACTTTGCAAAATCATGCGACTTAGTCCTCAAACTTTTTAAATGGTGCGACCTAGTCTTTCAGCTGTGAGAACAAAGTACAACTTTAAGTCCTTACTTTCAATTTTTAAACAAAATGGCCCTTCCTTTTATGAGGTTCCATTATCACTAAACTCGTGGTTTAAAAAATTTACTAAATCATTAAATACAAAATTAAATAATTAAATAACTTACAAAATGATAATTAAAAAAATTATATACAATAATTTAAAAAAAATAATTATTTAATAATTTATATTTTTCTTATTTTTTAGAAAATAATTTGCTTGATTTATTGGAAAGCAAAAAAATTATCTTTTATGTACTCCCCTATTATGTTGATCAATTACTTTTTCTAAATATTTTTTTCTCACCTTTTTTTAAAATGTGCAATATTAGGGAGCTATGAATTTACAGATCATTTTGGAAGAGTTTTTTTTTAAAGTATATTTAGTTTTCAAAAAATTTTCAAAATTAATCTTTTTTATATTAATATTTTGTCATTCATAATTAGTATACATCATCTTAAAACTAATTTATCCCTTGCAATTACCATGCTAATGAATATGGTACTATAATTTCCTTGGATTTTTATTGTTTGTTTCCAAAGAAAAATTTAAAAATAAATAGTAAAATTTACCCACTTTTATATAGGTATTAGCTAAAACTCTTATACTGATTTTTTTGAACTTTTTGATTCTATAGAAAAAATACTATATAAACCATAAAAAAAGTAACATAAGGATATGTCCCCTTTACAAAAAACAAACAATAATAAAATAATTGTAATTTCAAAATTATAGTATGTATAATTTAAAAGAAAAAAGTCTTATAATTACTAATATGAATTTGGCATTGAATCTCTAGAACTAGCTTAATGGGTGGATTCCACTTAATTAAAATGTTGACTACTTTTTTTTTCTTTTGATGGATTGCAATTAGAAAGCCAAAAGATCTATTCTTTATTTTCTCCACATTTACTTTTATCATTTATTTTTCCTATATATTTTCTTACTTTTTTTGTAATATAAATTCCCCATTATTAGCAATTTTTCCACATAAAAAAATCCAACTTCTAACTTTGGGATGATTTTTCCCTTATCTTCTTTCTCAGTTTTTCTTTACCTTCTTTATTTCTTCAATTTATTGCATATTAATGGCTTCTTTTTGTTTAGTTTAAATCTTTTTCTCAAATATAAATACTAGTTGGAATCCACCAAAAGAAGAAAAATAGTCAATATTCCAATTAAGTGGAATCCATCTATTAAACTAGTTATAAAGATTCGATGCTAATTTCATACTAATACTTATTAGATTTCTTTCTTTTAAATTATACATACTATTAGCAATTGTTTGAAAACTAAATCTACTTAAAAAAAACTATTCCAAAATGATCTCTAAATTCATAACTCCATAATATTGCACATTTTGTATGAAAAATGTAAGAAAAAAATACCTAGAAAAAATAATTGATAAACATAATAGTGGAGTGCATAAAAATAATTTTTGGCTTTCCAATAAATCAACCTAAATACTTTCTAAAAAAATAAGAAAATATAAATTATTAAATAATTCTAAAATTTTAAATTATTGTATATAATTTTTTTGAATTATCATTTTGTAAGTTATTTAATTATTTAATTATATATTTAACAATCTAGTAAAGTTTATTAAACTATGAGTTCGGTGATAATGGAAGTTTCTAAATAGAAGGGTCATTTTGCTAAAAGATTGGAAGTTAGGGCTTTAAGTTCTAGTTTATCTTGACAACTAGAGAACTAAGTTGCACCATTTAATAAGTTTGAGGACTAAGTCACATGATTTTGCAAAGTTTGAGGACTAAGTCATATTGATTCAAAGTTAAGGGACCAACTCGTGCGGTTTGGCAAAGTTAGAGGACTAATGGTGCATTTAGGCCTTTAAAATTTAAATAAGTATTAAGAAAATGGAAGCGGAAGCTTGAGAGCAGAAACATTGACCTAAAGTAAAAACATTATGTCACCTAGACCATAGACCCATTTATACCAAAGTTAACCAAAACCATCAATTTATGTGTACCTAAATGTCGTGGAGTCTAGCTTGGATCTCGCTCAGCAGGACATGTTCTTGGGAAGGAGATGAAGATGTATTAAAGGCTAATGACAATTTGGGTTTTAAATTTTAAAATATGAGAGTAAAAGGATATAAGGACATAAAAGTTTCTTATTACCAAGCACAAGCAGGCACTTTGTTTTTAGAGCTGAAGATGAGTCATGTCAAGCCGAGTAGTAGGCTGATCATATTCACCTTGAATAATTTATTGAATTTGATATTTTGCTTATGTTTGGATTGAAAACAATGTGAACAAGCTATGAATGAGCTTTTATTCGATCAAGCTCAAGTTGAGCTCGAGCTGTTTGCTTAAATTAAGGGGAAAAAAATCTAAAATTAGATCGAGTCAAACCAAGTAGTAAGTAAATTAAGTTTTGTTTGAATTGTATATCGAGCTTTAAATTTTGTTCAGACTTGTTTTGATAACCTTTCGAATGAGTCACGAACAAGCTTTAAACCAAGCTGAGCTCGATCTATTTGTTCATTTTTCACCTCTATTTGTTTTTAACACAAATCATGAAGGCCTTATTCATGATTAGTGTTAAAGTTTAAAAAGAACGTTATTTAAGAGTAGTTTTTAGCTTTTAACTTAAGTGGTTTCATATTCTCTTTTAAATTCCTTATTCAAAACTCTAACATTAATTATAAAACTGGTCCCAAACGGGGCTGCAGCAGGTCCAATGGAAAGACCAACTTGTCCTTAATTAGGAAAGTTAGAGCACTAAATTGTGCTATTTACAAAGTTGGGCGAATAAATAGAAGCCCAGTCGTACTTATGGACTAAATTGTCTGAGTTGCTAGAGTTTAAGTACTAAACGGGCACTTAGGCCTTCCATGTTCCTCCAAAAGTCTGTACTTTCGCCTCCAAGTCGGCTGCAAAAGCTTTATTGTTCCAAGCTTCGTTGCCCAACTGCGAATGGCGACTTCGTCATCGTCAGCTCCTGCCACAGACCAGAAGCTCGATTTAATCAAACAGGTCCTCTCTCTCTCTCCCTCTCTCTCTCGCTCTAATGTTTCTGTTATATTCGTGACTTCAACTTGTCAATTTCCTTCCTTTTGATCAGATAAAAACTCGCGAGGTTGCGATTGCAGAGCTTAATAATCTGTCTCCTTCTCGGGTATGTCTAGTTTTTTCCTTTCTTGTTCCTTTTACCAGTGAAAATTCCCTCTCATTTTGTCTTGCTGGGTCCCTGATTTTGAATTGAAATTTGTGTTCCACATTGTCACCTTGATTTTATATGACCTTATTTTCTTGGTGTTAGGGTGTAGTGTGATTATGTTATTCCAGTCTGAAACACCTGTACAGCCAAGTTTGAACTGTTTCTGTGCTAGTTTGAGAACGTGTCTTTTACAACTCAAGCTTAAACTTTTACAATTCAAACTAGAACTAGCTTTGTTTCTGGCGGACGTAGTGTTCATGGCTGTGTATATGGGTTCATTCAGAATGTATGATACATCATGCATGGCGATAATTTGGCTTTGGTGCATTGTAATAAAGAGGCTTAGCCAAACCTAGTGCTCAAGTGGCCATTTGTATTAGTGTTGCACATTCTATTGAAGTTACAAGCCAATAAGGCTTTCAAGTGGAACTTCTTTTCAAGAATAAAGAGGTAATGAGAGACGGGGAAATACTAGTGAACTTCTTACCTGTCTTTTTCTTGTATAACCTACTAGGTTTAAGTGTTCAGCTGATATCTGCAACAGTTTTTTGATCTTCAAGGTGGTATCACCCTATGAGTTGAAAGAGAGATTACAAGAAAGAGTGATTTTCTGTTTTGATGGCTGTCCTTCTCTTTTCTAGCAAAAGAAGGAAAGGAATGGTGATGCTCTTCTTGGGGCTGTATTATATATTCCCTCTGACTACAATGTTGTACAGCTTTTTTATAACTAAACTAAAATCAATTTAAATGAGTTCCAAACTGATAACTTTGTATTTGGTTTGTTAGCCTGTTAGTGAAGTTCAAAACTTGGGTAGCTGCTGCACTGGTGAAGTTCATTTCACAATCTACTAGTCTTTTAGTGAGATGACACTTGACAGTTTTGTAGGACCTATTTTTATGCATTAAAGTGGTCGAGAAAAGATAAAGATGCAAAATGACCTTCTCTCAGTTTTTATCAAACAAAAGTGTGTGAATTCACTATTCTTATGCTCGGATGAAGCATTAATCTTTTGACCATTTGAGTCTCTGGTCAGTGCCAATTTTCAAATTGAGTGTGAATTTTGATTCAGTTGAGTGATATGCATCAGGGATGATAAAAGAGTCATATACTAGACTTTTAGCACAATGACCCCTGTTAGTATGCACATTATACCCTCACAAGAGGGCTATGTCAAGGGCATTTGACTTTGTGGTCCAATGATGATGTTGAGTGTGTACACAGCTCCGACAAAATTGTCCGTGAACCTCAGAACGTTTGTGTAGGGCATCAGATTTTCCCTCTAAAAGAGCTTGTGCCATTTAATGTAAACATAGCACATCTAATATTATGGGATTTTTTATTTTAATTTTTGGTGAATATTAAACAAATAGGCAAGTCATATAACCTAAGAATCTACTGTTGTGGGTTCTATGTTTTTTTCTGCTAGTATTATTTTCTATCACTTGTTTTTTCTATATTAGCGCCAACAGTAATTTCTTCTTTACAACAGGCTGTCTATCAGAAAAATGGGAATCTATATTTTCGTACTACTGTCCAGAAAGCAACAGCATCCGTGCAGAGTAAGAAACCACTTCCTTTTCTCACAAGTCTTAATTTATGTATTTGTTCTCTTTATTTTGATCATTCTCTGGAACAGAGGAATCAGTGTATTTTTTGAGATCGATACATTGTCGATATAAAATGGGTTTGAGTTTTTCTGCTGACATATTCTACACCCACTCTCTTCCTTAATAAATGTCATTTTTTTCATAAAAAAGGTGCAGTACATGGTCGTTCATTCCCCATGTTTTTTTGTTTGTTGTGTCCCTTGATGTGGGTCTCAAGAGACATGCAGACATACTTCGATTTGCTATTATTGTGCAGAACAACTTGATCTGGAAAATGTCAAGCTAGAAAAGCTAGAAAACAGGTGAGTTTGCTCCAACCCACAAAATGCAGGCTCAGACAATGATGTTGCAATCAGCTCGTGAAGCTGTTATTTGGACTTGCTGGCTGTTTCACTCTGACCATTGAAGCTTTTCCTTCTAGCATCTGCCCCTAAAAAGGTATACATACCAAGCATTAGAGTAATGCTTGTATATATCATTGTCTTCAAAATTGAGTGAATCTATCAGGTATACTGTAAAACAGTTAACCGCAACTTTCTGTCATCTGTTGACAAATGGTTACTTTATTAGGTGCTTGTATTTGATTCTTTAGTGCCATCACCTGCTGCACCTTGGGTTTTAGCTTCTGTTTTTTTGGAGAGTTGTGTGCAGAAAGCCTCTGGCCATATTCAAGTAAGACTGGATTGATTGGATTGAGAGCAATGGAGGAATGATCTATCTTGTAGTTGACTGATCAAGCTTCCTCGCAATGTGAACGTGTTCATAATAAACACAATACTTATTTTATCCATTTCTTGAGAGAGAGAGAGAACAAACAAGGAGAAGGAAAACAGAAAATTGTGACTTGAACTGTAAGCAAATACAAGATGAACAGTCAAAAAAGATTACACGATTGGGGGGATCGGCTAGGTCAAGTAGTGAGATAAAAAGAGAAGCTGCCTTGTCTAGTTCTGGTCTGCAAGAACTTGGTGGACAAGGTGTCTTCTGTGACATGTAGGCAACAACTGCCCCATGGTTTTGGGTTATTCTTGTTCCCCATTTTGCTGCCCCCTGTCATACACTACACGACTCTCCTATCTGTCGGACCCTGGGATACCTATCAAACTGTTATTGTGCCGAAGATCTTGCCATTTCTAAAGGAACTGGAGTTGCATTTGTTCCCAGTTGCACTCTTATGGCCGTGATTGTAAGATAACATATATATGAGTCTCTGGTGTATTCTCATTAAAACTCGAGATGTTGGGATCGATATGGTATCCCAGTGTACGGCTGGAGTCCCCCTTTGTGACCTGGTTGAAAAGGGAAGCTATAGGTGTTTGCAAGGCAATCCATTCAAGAAACGAGGAGTAAACATTAAGAGCTTCGCATATCAGTACCGCATCAATAGCAAAACAAGAAAAAGGTATTAAGAACTTCTCATACCAGTAGGGTATTTACAAGGGTCACTGCATCAGGAAGAAGGTTCCTGAAGGTACCCTGTTGTTCAACATTTATTTAGATCTAGTAAGATGTATTGGTTTCCGATAGGCAGAAAAGTTTTGGGGCAGCAAGTAATCATACCTCATAACCAAGTGGGAAACAAATTATAAAATTAAAAAGATATAGATGGGAGGGGAGGACAGATTGGTGCGCAGATGGGGTGAAACGGCAAAAGCACCTTTCTCCATACAGATGCAAATCTGTGAGCTAGCTCAGACTTGAGATGGTCTCTAAATCTCACCCGTGGAACTTTGAAACAATACGATTGCAAGCGTGACAAGGGATGCATACACCGAATTTGGCACCTTTTGCACAACTTTTCCCACACAGGGAACACCTTCTGTTGCTCGTTTTGTCGCCAATGCAACCGTTGGTGCTACAACCAAAGTGATGATCAGCCCTTGACTGACAACTATGAAGGTTTCGGAAGTGATCTGCTCCATAAATTTCACAAACTCTTCATGGTCAATTTCTCCATCAAGGTTTAAATCGCATTCCTGCAAATATGAATCTACGTTGGTCAAGTACTGAAAAGACATGAGCAAAGATTCACAGATGGAAAGCCGACATTGAGACTCAAAGTAAGGTATATCCCATATGTTCCATGCACTTAAAAACTGATGCTTGATGAAAGTTGATACTCCATTTATTGTCTATTAAGCTTACATTCCTTAGTGAGACCAAAATGAAGAATACATGGTGGTCTTAACAAGCAATCATCAATAATAAGTTTGTTTTAGAACAACTTTTGTGATATTTGGATAATTTATTTAATGATGGAAGTGAAACAACTGAAGCCAAAAGCCAAATTTTATTAGATAGTTTTTTCAAAACTCTAACTCTAGTTACTGAAGTTAATGCCAAGGGGGCCAATCTTATATGCGAATTGTCAAGGGAATGTTGGATGGTCTATACTTGCAACTAATTCATTTAGCAGCGCATTAATCAGATGACCTCTAAGACTTAACCCAGCAGTTGGGGTTGGATCCTAGAATTATGTATCAATTTGTACATCAAATTTTGATAATTTCAGACCACAAGCTTGTGTAAGTACTACTGGAAACTTCAACGTACATACAGCACAGAAATGAGGATTTCAGAAAAATATATCTAAATATCATGATGTCTGATTTTCTTCTAGCAGCATGACTGTATAAGCTTGTGACTAAGCTAATTTTCTTCCTTGACTTCAAGCTTTCTGAAATCAACAATCATCCTGCTGGATTTCAGCAAAGCATTCTAGCACCAGAACTATCTTGGAAATATAGCTAGCTAGAGTTGAATTGGGGTTCCAGAGTTCATACTTAACATTAATATGAAAGGTCATTTCTATATATGTTATAGTATAAATGATAAACCTATACTACCACTTCTGAAGGAGTACTAAATACCTGCATCAGAGCTCTGACTTTGTCTTTTGGGGGTGGATCAAAATGGGGTCCAGGCAAATGCTTGTTAATACCACTGCAGATGGGAGTTTGAATCTCAATAAGCCTAACAACAACTCATTACAATACCAACTCTAACAAGTAAAACTTGTAAGATAAAGCGTGGTTTGAGCAAAGCACCTACTTGTACACAAGTAGAACAGCGATATACAGATCTTCAAATGACAGGTTTGCTCTTCCTGTTTGATTCTTGAACCGTTCGAACACCTTGTCACTTATTTTCCTTATCTGTCTCTGTCTCCATTGCCTTCCTGAAAGATGATCACAAGTGGATTTTGAGATTCTTAATCAACCGAACACAACTTTACCACTTGACTCAATCCAACCATACTACACCTAGTGAAGAGGACACATCAACCTAAAGGAGTGCAAATCCAAAGAAACAATAAGCACCTTTTGAAGACCATGTGAGATTCACCAAGAACAAAGAAAAATACCTTTTTTCAAGACCTTCATTTCTGAAGACCATGTGCATATCCAAATCAGTATTTGGAACAAATAAGTGACAGCTCATTAAATGATTTAAAACCCAGTTAGATTCTGATAATGGGTTCTCTTTAGCAAAAAAAAAAAAAAAAGAAACAAAAATCAATAAAAACCAGTTCACTAAAACTGAAACTAACATTCAGATGCGACAATTGATTATAGAAATAGAGACTAACTGGGTAACTTGGTTATTGAAACGGTAAATTGGTACCCCTTAATTTATCAAAGATTTGTCCCATGGAGCAGCAGAAGCCCAAAACGAGGTAGCTCAGGTCGAATCTACTGATCAACTCACGAATGGAGGCTATGAATATTTTCAAGATTTGTGGCTCAGCTGCAGATAAAGTAGAGAGCAGAGGGAGAGAAATCCAATCAGCTGTCGGGTTTCACAGACGGCATGTGAATTTATGCCACGTGGCTACTTAGATTGCAATCACGTGATGTGGCGGTTACATTAATGCGGGGTTGTATATGATTGGTTCGATCAAGTTATTTAATAATAAAGGCAAGCTTTAACTATCTCTCTTAAATTATATCTCATACTCCCTCCGTCCTATATATTTTGCTCCATTTTCCTTTTTGGGTAGTCCCAAAACAATTGCATCATTTCCCTTTTAAGTAATTTTTTACATTTCATTTCCTAATATATCCCTCATTTGCCAATCTTCTCTCTCTCTCTCGCCTTCACCGATTTCCATTCTCTCTCCCTCCGGCGTGGTTCCACTGTGAATCGGCGACGAGGCGATGAAAGCTCGACCGACGGAGGTGATCGACGACGGATGCGCAAAAGACTGAGGTGCGACCGATAGATGCCGAGAGGATGACGCGAACGAGGCTGGCGAATCGAGAACTAGGTGATGCTAATCGGTGACGATGGCGACACGAATCAACATAAATCAAGGGCGGATGATAGGGATTGACTCGAATTCAGGCCAGAGGGGAGGTCGGAGAGAAGCAAGGCACGACGAGCGAGATCGGGGAGAGAAGTGAGAATCGTGCGAGATGGGAGCAAAGCGAGGCAAGGTGATGAGCGGCAGCGATACGAGGAGCGGCCGCAAAGGAGGGAGGAGTGATTATAAGACGAGGGGCGACGGTAAGACAAGAAGCGGCGGCAAAGGGTGATTTGGAAAAGGGTTCGGTAGAGAGACAAAGGGAGGCAACTTGGGTTGGCGAGTAGGGACAGGCGGCTTTAGTGTCGGCGCGGAGGGGCGACCAGGGACAGGCGAATCGGTGCGGCCGACGAGAATCGAGGCCAGAGGGGAGACGAGGATGGAGGCTGTGGCAGAGACGTGGGGTTAGAGGGGCAAAATTGGAAAACGTTCGAAAAACAGAACCCTTCCTAAAACTACGTGCATAGTGAATTGGAGCAAAATTAACGGGACGGAGGGAGTATTACTTAATCATTTTAGAACTATAAAATGTTATACTAATCATTATTAAATTATTTAATTATTATTGTTTCATCGTGTCTTCTATCACATCATTAAAAATGGATAGAACAATGACATTACATCAACAACCATGCAAGCTTTTAAAGCTACATCAGCAATCATATTATTTTTTTAGTCCATATTTATTGACTATGATAAATGGCAGTACGAGATGATGACAACTAAACAGTTTGAGAACGATTGATGCAATACATGATAATTTGAAGACAATTAAGCAACATAGGATATAATTTGTGGTCAACAGGTGGAGTTTATCATAATAATAATAATAACAGCAACAACAGCAACAATAAAACAACAACAACAACAATAATAATAATAATAATAATAATAATAATAATAATATTTTGAACGATGCATTTTTTTAGGTAAAGAGATTAATATGTGTGTAACTTATGTTATTCTTTTCATTTTCACTCTAGAACTAAAATAAAAAATTTCTTTTGTAGTTTTGTGTGGTGAGAGTTTAACTGAGTATTAAAAAAAGAAAAAAAAATATTTTTTGGGTTTTGTATAGAAAAAGTTTAAATAAGGGTAATAAAATAAATTAGATGTTAATAACTTTTCAAAAAGGGCAATAACTCATTTTTTTTTTATAGCCAAAAAAAGAATACTTTATGGGTGAAAATGGAAAGAACAACATAAATTAGACAAATCTTAATTTTCATGCCTAAAAAAACGCATCATCCAAAATGAGACGAAGGGAGTATATTTTCAGACGGAAGATTCCTACCATTGAACGATCGTGGCTATCTCTTTCAATTATACCTTTAATGACAAATTTGCTCTTATATAATAACATTAACAGCAAATTTGTAACAAACAAAATGGTGGTAAACTTCCTCTCTCGGGCAAACAATAGTGGTGAATTGCAACTTTCCCCTTCTAGGAAATATATAGTGTAAAATGACTACAAATGAAACCATAAAAAATGTACTTCTCCAACCCAAAATGGATGAAACATTTGCTTTTTCACAAAATTTAACTTGAATATATTTATATTATTATTTACTAGAAAAAAAATAAAAAATATTTATACAGAAATTATAAGTTTTCATTTGTCATTTATGCATAAAATTTTTTAATTTGAATATCAAAATGTTACAGATAAAAAATTGTATATTAATTACTGTAAAAATAAATGTTGTAAAAAATAATATGTATGTTATGTATGTTATATCGAGAGGTTTTTTCAAGCAAGATGACTCCCTCTTCTTTATGAAGGCAAGTGTCAAGAATGGGCATCTTCTGCACCAGGTTATTACGCAATACTGCCAGGCCACAGGGCAGAGGATAAACTTAGATAAATCTTCTATGTTTTTCAGCCCTAACACCCCTGTTGCCTTGCAGGACAAAATTAGCAGGTTTCTGAAAATTCCTAAAGAAGTTAATCCTGGGAAATACTTAAGGCTGCCTACTATATGGGGAAAATCAAAATGTGAAGCTTTGGCCTATCTCAGGGACAGAATTGTTAGGAGGATTCAAGGGTGGAAGGAAACATTGCTTTCATACTCAGGTAAGGAAATCCTCCTGAAATCTGTACTTGTTGCACTTCCCTCTTATGCTATGGCTTGCTTTAAATTTCCTAGGAAATGGTGTAATAGTATACATTCTATTATGGCAAATTTCTGGTGGAAAGGGCAGCAAACTGAATCTGGAATACATTGGAAAAGCTGGGATCAGTTAACACTCCCAAAGAAAAAAGGGGGAATGGGGTTTAAAGACCTAGAGGCTATGAATACTAGTTTGTTAGCAAAACTAGCCTGGAGAGTCATATCAAATCCTAAATCTCTCTTAGCTCAGATTCTAGAGGGTCTTTATTTTCCTGAAGGGAGATTGTGGGAGGCGAAAAAAGGTTCTAAACCTTCTTGGGGATGGATTAGCATTTTAGAAGGTAGGGACTTGTTAAAACAGAAGGTTTGCTGGCAAGTCCATGATGGTAGATCAATTAATGTATGGAATGATGCTTGGATTCCGAATATTAGAGGTTTTAAACTCCAGCCAGATAATGATCCCCCCGTAGAAATAAGAAATATGAAGGTGGATAGCCTTATTGATGGAAGCACTTATACATGGAAGTTAGATAAGATAGTAAACTTTATTACTAATAAGGAAAAGCATGCAATACTTCAGATACCTATAAGCTATTTCCCAGGAGAAGATAAGAGGATATGGCCATATGAAAAATCTGGTGAGGTAACGGTAAAATCTGCATATGCCACTCAAAAAAGCACTGAACTTAATGTACATTCAGCCTCAACTTCTCATCAGATAGATAATAACATTTGGAAGTTAATCTGGAAATTAAAATGCTCACCCAAAATTCAAAACTTCATATGGAGAGCTTGCCATAATGCTATTGCTGTTCGTCAGAATCTGGCCAGAAAAGGTAACAGAATAAACCCAACTTGTCCTTTCTGTGATCATTATGAAACTGTGGAACATATGCTTATTCAGTGTGAGTGGGCTCATATTGTCTGGTTTGCTTGCTTGGATTATAAGCCTCACAATGCTGAAATCAGAACATTTGATCACTGGTTTATTAAGATTTGCCAAACCTTCAAGCTTTCTCAGAATAAAAATGAAATTATTGCCTCTACTATGGCTTATATTTGATGGTTTATCTGGGTAGCAAGGAATGAAGCTGTTTTCCAAAAGAAAAACATTATGCCTGGAGATGTAATTCGCAGGATACAGGCTGCTGTTACTGAGTTTTATCAGGTTCACCAGGAGAATGGAAGTACAAGCAGCTTGCAGTCAGAACAAGCTAACACTGAGCAGTGGAGAAAGCCGGCAAGGGGAGTGGTTAAAGTTAATGCGGCAGTTACCAGTGGACAGCCAATCGGGATGGCTTACTTGGTAAGGGATTGGCGGGGGAGACTTGTGCGAAACCAAGCCAGGGCTGTCTCTGGAACTAGTAAAGCAGCAGCAGTAGCAGAAACCCTGCGAACAGCGCTGAGGGAGTGTCTGAGAATGGGCCATACCGCAGTAGAGGTGGAGATAGCAGATAAGCAAACAGCTGAAGACCTAAAGGGCAAAGGTAATTGGAGGCTGGGTACAATGGCTGCAGATATAGAATATCTACAAAGAGCTTTTACTTCCTGCTCTATTAGGCAGATACCAAACAATGCTAATATGTGTGCTAAGCATATAGCTAATTGGGCAAAGGCACAGAAGTGGAAAAATTAGACTTGCTGTCCCCCCTCTGTGTACGCCTTACAAAATGACTTGGATGTAACTATGAGGTAAATTGTTACAAATTTCGGTTGTTTAGAAATGTTAATGTTTAGGTGATAAATCGCAAAGTGACACAACCAAATAAATCTGACCTTAATCAGTTTTCCTTTATGGGTTCCACAAACCCCAAATTTCTTCAGAGATCAATCCCCCCCTCAATCCACAACATGTTGACCTTGCCGACAACTTCTTCGGAGATAATGTTGTTGTCCTCCTTGCACGTCTCGGGGGGATTTGAGGGGATGAGGAGGCAAGTGTTAAAATGGCCGCCATTGGCTCGTCGGAAAATTATTTTTAGTGGCTGCAAGTTTTGGGATATGTATAGCATTCAAGATCAAACATTAATTTTTTTCTTATTCTTACCCTAGGTTGGAAATGGAATACAAAGGGTGATACTTAAATGATGGTCTTTCATCCAACAAGTAATAATGGAAGGATATGCGTCATCTTTGTGGATGGGTGCATTCCTTTACAATTTAGGCGGCTTTGCTACCTATAGTTTGAGTGGTCCAAATTCATCTCTCTATTATTGAATGATGTTAACTTATTAATACTGTTATATGGTTGCACGATATCAGTGTTACAGATGCAACTATATTATGTCATAACTACAAACTTTTTTTAATTACTATCCACCATAATTTTTAGCAGAAACAATAACATTTACTATAAAAAAAAAAAAACTCTTCATTGTACTACGGTTGATCATATATTACATGCTAGGTCCCTAACCCTAACACATGCTTTCTAGAGATTCGAATCAAATCAATAGCCAGTTTGGCTTATGTTAACACAAAGATGCTAATGCGTTTAAGAATATACAGTGTTTGACTGATTGTGGGACTGACCATTTCTTTACTCATTTGCCCTCCAATTTCACCCAATTTACTCCATTAGAGTTCACCTAATTTAACACAACAAAATATTGTCCTTCTACTCCATTGTCAGCCACACTTGGACTCCATCTTCTGATGTCTCCACCAAAAAAATCAAGTACTTCAATCCCATCTTCTGATGCCCCGTTAGACCAGGTTTTGTCCTTCCTCAGTCAATTCAGAAGGACCATTCTTCTTAAGAGATGGCTCTCAATTGCGGAAGATCTAAAAGTCATTAGTAATGCAACTCATTTGCTTCCGAATCTGCTTCTCCAGATTCGGCTTATGCCCAATACTCGATGCCTACTGCTGTTGGTAGGCTCCTATACAGCCTTTCTCACACCCCTCTGCAACTACTATTGGCCCCAAAACATCTCTTTGCTAGGTGGATGCCATGGTCGCCGGATGAATGACATATTTGGGATTTGGCTAGGCATACTCTGGCAGGAAGAATCTTGTTGGACAAAACTAGTATCACTCTGGTATAGTGCGATGCTAGGGCAGCAACATAATATGGCCATAAATAAAAATGACTTCAAAGTAGTGGTGTTCATTGGGCCGGTCCTGACACGGCCCAGCTCGGGACCGGCTCGCTTGGAGCACGGCACAGGCTCGGTCAAGACCGGCACGACACGGGCCCGTCAGAAGACCGGATGCATGTGGGCCGTTTATGGGCCTGGAGGAGGGGGTGAGGGACGTGGGCTCGGCACGGCCCAGGAGGCGCCTAGGCCAGGCACGGCACGGGACCGGCCCAGCAGGGAGGCAGCGCGCAACGGTCGCCTCCCAACGTTCCGAAAAATTTTTTAAAAAAAAATGACAGCTTCAGTCCCTGTAACGGCTCCCAGCCCTTTTTTGACCCTAGAAATTACATTTTTGCCCCCTCCAACAACTATTTTGTAAGGGCTTTTTAGGCAAAAAAAAATAAGGCCTTCCCCTATAAATAGGGAGGCCATTTCCACCATCTCTTCACACAAATCTTAGCAATCCCTCATTCTCTACTACTATATTCTCTCATTTCTTTGAAGCACTCAATATTATTTTCTTCATTCTCAATCAATTCTCAATTACTTTCAAGGCTCGTGATCTGCTCAATTTTTCATCACACAAATGACATCAAGAGGAAAGGGAAATGCCTTAAGCTCTTCATCCAGCACCGGGTTGAGGTCATTTTTCCGTGGCCTTTCCCAACCGGTGACCCGTGGGACTCATATCCAACAAACTGACGATGACGAGCAATTCGATATGAGTCAATACGACTTAGGCCTCGACGATCAACTTTCTGATGACGACGTTGAGGAGGTGGAGCCTATGGCAGCAGGGAATGTTGGTGGAGGAGATGGTTTTGAACAAACCCCGACAAGCCATCAAGCCGAACTTCTGCCAGAAGGTAAGACGTCGAGGCGCACCGCATGGGTTTGGGAGCATTTTGACCAAGTTTTTGAGAAAGATAGTCATGGAAACGATGCGAGGTTCGCACAGTGCAAACATTGCAAGCAAAAGCTCTCGCACAAGAAGAATGCTGGCACAGGAACACTGAGACGTCACATGGAATCAAAGCATCTGACTTTATGTCAAGATGCAGCTGCGAGTACCGGTGATCAGACACAGCTTGCAAGCAGTGCCGGTGGATCAGGTATTTTTAAATTTAATCAAAAAGATTGTAGAGAATGCATGGTTGAATGGATGATGTTAACTGAAAAACCATTTACACAATCGGAGATAGACACATGGAAAAATGGATTACATCATACTTAAACCCTGCTTTTAAAAGAAGATCTAGGACTACTGCTAGAAGGGAGTCATTTAAAATTTATGAACCTGGGAAATCAAACTTACAAGCATACTTCTCTGCTTTTGATCATTCAATCTAATTTACTAGTGATATGTGGACTTCACCACTAGAACAAGATTATTATTGTATAACTACACATTGGATTGATGATAGTTGGGTCATTCAAAAACGTATCATTGCATTTAAGTGGATGGAGGTCGATCATACTGGTTGGAACATATTTAATGTAATTTTAGAAAGTTTAAAAGAATTTTTTTGTCATGACAAGGTTTTTAGCATAACATTTGATAATGCATCAAACAACGATGTCGCGGCTGAGACATTGAAGGAATCACTAGAACCTGTCCGTGATGCCGTATTTTTTCATATTAGGTGTATATGTCATGTTTTAAACTTAGCTGTCCAAAAAGGTCTTCAAGATTTGGGTAATGAAATTACTCCAATTAGGTGGGCACTCCATTATTTAAAGTCAAGGACTAAAGTTTCTAAATAGTTTAAGCAATATTGTCTGGAAAATGGCCTCGATTTTAGTTGGAAACGTTTTAAACTTGATTGCCCTACCCGATGGAACTCCACTTATGAGATGTTGATTGATGCGATGCCATTTGCTGCACACATGACATGTTTTATAAATGTCAGAAAAAAGAAAACGATTTTGAAACAAGAGATGTGGGATAAACTGTCTAAATTGGCTGCTGTGCTGTGATATTTTTATGATGCCACTGTTTTTTGCTCCGGTGTATATTATCCCACATCGCACAAAGTTTTAATGCATATGGTCAACATTGCATGAATTTTTAACCAATACAAAGATGACGAGTTCTTAAAAGACACAATTAAGGCCATGAAAGATAAATGGATTTTATATTTCAATACTATACCGCCAATCTACTTACTTGCAGCTACACTAGACCCGACCGTAAGACTCACAGGTACGCAACAGCTACTTGAGGGTTATTATAGTTTCTTAGAAATGACACATATTTCTGTTCATGCTATAACTGCCTCTATTGATGAGCACTTGCGAGAGTTATTTAAGATATATGCCAGTCGACATAAGGATAAGGTTGCAAACACTACTTCATCTACCATCGGGTCTTCATCGAGCTCATTGTCATTCAATCCGGCTGAACAACTCCTCAAACGGCCCCATGCTGCCGCATCCGGTCTTACTGAAGTGGACGCATACCTTAACCTTGTTTGGGAGAATAGTGAGACGGACATTCTAGACTGGTGGAAATCAAGAAGTAACAAATTTCCAATACTTTCCATCATTGCCAAAGAAGTTCTAGCTATTCCTGTCTCAACCGTTGCATCGGAGTTCGCTTTCAGCGCTGGAAAGCGTGTCATTTCAGAGAGACGCGCAAGGCTATCACCAGATGCAGTTGAAGTTTGTATATGTAACCGTGATTGGGGTCTTGCAGCTTGCAGATTACAAGACCACAAGAGTTCTGACGAGGAAAACCCTGATGAGATAGATGCTTAAATCCACTACTTGCTCATTATTTAATTACTTTGTATTTGATCTGATTTTACTGTGTAGCACAGATCGTACCTTTTAGTTTGCATTTAATTTTATGGAACGTTTCGCTATTGAGTAATGTAAAGCCCGTTCCATGGTATGTAAGTGCCGTTTGGCTTTAAATATTAATAAAAGTTCACACCGGTGGTGGTGTTTTACTCTTAAAACAAGTAATTATACAAAATATAAAGATAAGCTTAGAATAACTATTAATCTAGTTCTTCTATTTACTCTATTGGTCCCCAAATTTTTTTTGTTGGTTTATGTACTATTTTCTAAGGTAAGACATTGATAAGCATAATTTGTTATCTTTATCTCTAATTTTTTTTGTCATTATTTTATTTATTGTCTTGTAAAGTAAAATCTTGGTAATCATGGTTTGTTTCTTTAGCATAAAGAAATAACTTTAGTCCTTAAGGTTTTAATAATTGACTTAATAAAGGTTAAAAAAAATGGTCAACATAAAATCAAATATAAATACGTTTCCAAACTTTTTGGTCAATTTCTTACCTTTTATTTTTATTTTTATTAAGTTATTGATTTAACCTTTGATTAATTTAAAGGTCTAGTTTAGACAGTTTATCCCACATATTGGACTAAAACATACAGAGTTGCAAAGTTAAAAAGCTACCGCTGACCGAGTTATAATTAAAGGACCAACTCATTGAGTTTTCAAAGTTTTGGGTCTATTGGTGCATTTAAGCCTTTTTTAAGAGTTTAAGCAATAAGAAGGATTCGTAATTAAGGCTCTAATTTCGAAAACAAGCAAATCTTACTCCCAAAGTGACACATTTCATTTTAAGTGGACAGCTTCTTATATTAAATTATAAGAAGTAGACAATCGATCCGAAGATTCCTAGTCTGTTTTTTTTTTCTCGTGTCCATAGCCAGTAGGTTTTAACTCTTAGTACACGTTGATTGACTTATAATCCAATTAACATCCATATCATTATATCACGTGATGGGTCAGGATTTAAGTCTTAACTTGTACAATAAGTTTTTTCTCTTTGCAGACAATTGATTAATTTAGGTTAGATGAAGTAGAATTTAAAATAAACTAGATTATAAAATATCATTTATAAAAAAACTCTCAAACTCTTATTTTTATTAAGTTATTGATTTAAAAGTGAAGACTAAAAATTAAAAATTAAAACTAAAACTTAAAATTAAAATAAAAATTACAATTTTAAAATTTAAAATTTAACGGGCCAGCTCGGATTCGGCCCAGCTCGGCACGGGACCGGGTCAGGACCGGCACATGTCAACACGGGCTGTGCCCGGGCCCAAATATCTCAGGCCCAGGACCGGCCAGTCCTGTTCCGGTCCCGGTCCCGGTCCGGTCTAGCCCGTTGAACACCACTACTTCAAAGAGGTTGAGATATCGTTTGCCAGCGGATCATAGGCCCAACATGAAGAATGCATTAAAGGGTGTGTGTTAATTTGAAATGAATTGGACCTAAATTGAGCTAGCAAGGTCTCAAAAAGTTTTGGGATTTTCAACCTCCAACTTCGATCTGCAGAGCACTACGATGGGGTTTATGAATAGAAACGCGGGCATACCTGTAATTTGAAATTTGTTCTAAAAAAAGAGATCTGCAGAAAGAGGCTGCCGTTCGTCAGGAACTGCATACTGCCCTTTGAGGTAAGGTAACTTTCACCTCTCTTTAAACTTTTTTCTACAACGCAATTTCTTTCTTTCTTTCTTTCTCTCTCTTTTTTTTTTTTTTGATGAAAATAAGTTCTTAGTGGTAATAACTAAAATGCTTTTTAAAAAGGGAAAAAAAAATTATTCTATGGTTTTTGTATTTGAGTTATAACAAATCATCATCAGGACACAACTTAGTGTTACTGAGAAGTAACAAATCTTTATATTGGTATTCCGCATTTATGAGAATTCATTACAAGAGAATCATAACGGAGTTCAAATTAGATTGATGTAATTTTAATATTTTAAAGTTCAATGATGAAATGCATAAAATGAAAAAAAAAAAAAACGAAGCAAATATTGATCCGGCTGAAAATTGACCGACACTTTAGTGAACAACTATGAACTTTAGCCACATTTTCATCTACGTCTATCACATGGACTGTGTTGTGAAGACCCTCAACTCATCCATTGCCCTTCACAATTCAAATGGACTTACTGAGGACTATGAAGAAGGGTTAACCAAAAGAGCATCAAGATTCCGCTTGCCCTTAGGACCCTTGCTGTACCAAGATGAGACGTACTCACCATATAGAGTCGGACGATAACGAGCTACAGAGGCATGGCTGACAAGATGGGCGGAGGGACTTATTGTCTTGTCTTTGGCAGGATCATGAAATGTGGCAATGGATAGACGTGCCAGCCTTGCATTTGTTATGGCTCTATGTACAGCACTCTTATACCTCCCATTGCTTATGATCTGCAAATTAGTATGAAACCTGTTATTGATCATTTAACTGTCTTTACTTAATAAATACAAGTATGATGCTCTCACTTTGAAGTTCTACCTCGGTTTGGTCTGCAAGTAAGACAACTACAGCATGTGGCAGGCAATGGACAGTGACCCAATCCTTGTACTTGAGGACCTGAAGCCCAGCTACATCATCCTGAATGAGAAGAGTTATGGCCCCCATGTCAGAGTGAGATTGTAGGCCAAGGGTGAGGTCTGGACGAGGACAGGGAGGGTAATAACTAGCTGTTATGTTCTGAAAGAATTCCCCCACAGCATCCTGCATGCAGGATGGTTCTACTCCAAGGCTCTCAGATATCAGGCCCAGCAATCTCTTGGCAAGGCTATCCATCTGTTCGGCGTAATCAGCCACAACCTGCCTGTACTGGGATGGGAATTCAGGCCAGTGTTCAGGATTGCGGCGGGAGAGAGGAAGGGTGTGGTGGTCCATGTAATCTCTCCAATCCAAGACACTGCCGCTTTCCTCACTATCCAATAACATCCGACTTCCATAGCCTTCAGAAGCAGCAGCTCTGGGGTCACAAGCATATCTGAGCTTCTCTTCAAGTGGGAGTAGGGTGAAAAAGGAACGAGTGACTTCCCTTATTTGGTCCAATAGCTCAGTGGGGACACCATGATTAATGACATGGAAGGCTCCCCACTCCCTGCAAGCGTCCTTGATAGCTGAGAGTAGAGAGTCTCTTGGACAGGAAAGATCAAGTTCAGGGATCCTTAAACAGCTGGCATTAGTTGAGTTCACATATTCAGGTCGGTCTTCCAGTGGCTGAATGTATTGTGGGGGAACCTCAGAGATTCCTGCTTGTGCTATAGCTTGCACCCTTATCACCTGTTCCATGAAGATCTCCTTTTACCACTTCAAAGTTCAAATGGCCTGTTTTGCAAGAAAAAGAAGAGCCCTTAACACTACTTGCTGAACTCAACAATTTTCTTGGGCAGAAAAAAACAACAATTTACAAACCCGAGCCACTGACCACCACCAATCTCTCTACCATTTCACTAAATCAAGCACCCAACTTTGGAGAAAAAGACTCTCCCATCTGGAAGTGAACCTAGCAAATAAGTAGCTATGTCCCCTCAAAGAGACATAACAGCATCCATGTGAAGATGAGATTATCACCAATAAGCAAACAATAGAAGCGCTCACACTACAAAATAATACTGGAAGTTCTTTAACAACCTTTAACTCCAAGTTTCCATCAGGATGTCCAAACAAAAACTCAAACAACAACATCCTAAACTGTAAATCATAACACTACCTAGGCCTCATAATAACTCAAATCTTAACTAAAGAGAATTATTTTCCCAACTGTGTCCACAAGCTCACTGGCAGGCTATTGTCTTGAACTAACCTATTCATCTAAAAAGGAGGAAAAAAAAAAAGGGTAAAATGACGAATTTCAACAGCCCGTAAGCATTATCTTCATGCATCTTAATAGATCAAGCACAAATTCTCGAGTATAATCAGACCAATCATAAGCTACAATGAGCAGAATCACGATAAGCCTTTTATGTGGTTCGTAATATCAAGACATAGTCATAAAAGTCATCATTGACCATCCCAATCCAAGAAGTGAACACAATTCAGAAATCATAACAAGCATCGCCATCAAACTCATATCACCAAAACTCATAAACATCAATCTTGGCTCATAAATTCTATGAAAGGTCACTATCACGAGCAACTATTGTTTACCCTTTGAAGGGTAATAAATTCTTTGCGATGAACAAACTCAAAAAAAAAAAAAAAAAAAAGTCCAACAATCATCTACTAGGATGTCTTACTTAACAAAATGATTCTTAAATCATTCATAAGCAAAGTTTCATTAGAAAACATAATCCAAAACAACAGCCATTGGTCAATTCAAATGACAAATCATCTTAGAACCCAAGGATAAATGTCTGTTTCCACAAGCAAGAGTGAGGCTGTACTTATGTTTGTTTCTAGGCCGCTAGAGCCCAGCAAAACACAAACTCATCCTTAAGCATCCACTCACAAGGGCTGAAACCAGAATCAAGCTCAGCAACACCTCCGAATTACAGCCCGAGGTAACCAGAATTCAACAAAACCTATATAAACTAGCTAGAGAATACGGAAAAATAGCATAGATTTACTACGAAATTCAGACAACTATTATACCTTTTTGCTTGATTTCCCTTTTCGGTGGTGACACTGATCAGACCGAAACAATGACGAGGGAAGCCCACGGAAATGGAGCTGAAAGATTATTTGGTGACGAAAAGCTCCCGATTCGACTGAGTTCACGAGATAAAATAATTGAGGGCGAATTTGGACCGGTAAATAGTTGCCGGTGGCTTCAACTCATCGAACCAAATTCTCCAAGTTGTGAAACGAGCTGAGCCGCTTCACGTTCCTAACAGATTTCCCTCTGAAATTCCCCCGGTGGTGGCTGGTAGTGGTTAGGGTTTAGGGCTCTTGGGCTTACCAAAGATACGGGGTGGTGGATGAGGGTGGCTTTGACTGGAGTTAGATTCGGCGAGCTTCGGAGAGAGTGCGGTGAGAAGACGACTAAGTGAAGATTTCAGGTTCTAATCAGTATAGTTCTTCTTTCTGAGCAATTAGATCCCCTCTCTTTGGCAGCGTTCATAAAAGTTACTGGCTGAGCTTTTCATTTAACATTAACATGGGCCAGTTAACACATTATCTACCCCAGGCCCACTTTTAGTGTATGGGGTTTTGAATTTTTCTCTCTTATTAGCCCTTCGTGTTGTGTTTATTTACGATGCTCAACAAACAACTGAGGGAGGGCGATGCCCAGAGAACAAGTGAGGGAGGACGAACAATCACACAAGCAATTAGGGGGGAAGCGACTAAGGACGAACAATCAAGGGTCAGGGCGACTGAGGATGAACAATCAAGGGTCATGATGGTGGTGGGCTCTGGGCAAAGGGGGTTCTAACCGAATTTGGTTGCAGGACATCTATCAGAAGATGGCAGTGTCCAAACGCGATCTTCAAGAATGTGCTTGTAGGACACTGATCAAATGCAATCCGAGCATTACTGCTCCAGACTCCAGTATCACAGGGGAGGCAAGTGAGACTCCAAGGGAGAACTGGGCTCTAGATTTGTCAACCTTGGGGACAAATTGGGGGTTTTGCGTAGAAATGCCAATTGGCAAATTGGGGGATCGCTCTAGATTTGCTTTGTGATTCTTGTTTGATTGTCAATCGTTTGTATAAATTGTTTCGCTTCTGGATTTCAAATAGTTTTACGAATCAACTTGCTCTTGATGTTTGAATCTTTTTTGTTTGGATTTGGGAATCGACTTGATTAGGCTCGCAAATTGTTGCCGTTAAGAGTAGTAGATCGGGTCGGGAGACCAATAGATGGATAAGGAAGTCACCTACTACCCGAACATTGCAACGATGGAGGTGCGACTCGCCGGATCTGATAAAATTCAAGGGTGATCTCATCTTTTCATGAATCAGGTCATGGACTTAGAACGTGAAAAACACGTTAATCAGGTAATGACAACGTGAAATGAGTGTCATGATTATATGAAATTATTGAGACTAGTTATCTTCTACTTAATTACCACATCTTTTCTCACAAATCATTTGATGAAAAAAATATATAAGTAAGAAGATTAAAAGGATGGACCGATATGTAGATATAGATGCAAGAAAAAACAAAAAAAAAATGCTTTTTGGGATCTAGAGATTTAAATCGTAAGAGAATGGAACTACCTTGAGAAGATGGCCTTAGATCTTGCTGGACAAATAGCTATCAGAAATAAGCTACTGGAGCCTACAACAAGTGTTGTTGGAACATTGAAGAACTTCATACTAATTGGTTATGAAATTTATTATCAAGGTGTAGATGGAGTTCTTTCATGTTGCGTGTCGGCTGAAGAAGCTAAATTTCAATTAGAGAAGGTTCATGAGAAATGGTGTAGGGAGGAAAACATCTCTTTTTATTGCCTACTGCAACGTATGGGTTATTATTAGCCTGAAATGGCTAAAGATGCTGATGACTTAAAGAATTCATGTTCTATTTGTTTTTATTCGCTAGATGCACTGGAATGTCATTTTATCACTCAGGCGGGAAATTGGCGTCATCTTTATATTGATTATCTCCAGAATGGAATCCTTCTGACACAATATAAAGATGCTCACCAGATCAAGAGGCATTCTAAGCGTTTCTTTTTAAAGGATGGCATATTATACCAAATCTCTTTTCATGGGCATTCATTAAAATGTCTCACCAAAGAAGAAGGCAGTCAAGTCTTCGTGGGGATGCATGCAGGTTCAGGTGAAGAACATCAAGATGGCCAAAAGTTATATCATTAATTCTTAGATATTGGTTATTACTAGCCTACCATGGAAGATGATGCACTTACTTATGCCCGAAATTGTTTTCAATGTCAATTCCATGGTGTTGTTATCCATGCATTGGCAGTCGAATTGCATAGCATGACAACACATTAGCCTTTTTATATTTGGGCAATAAATCTCATTGGACCTATCAATCTGCTGTCGATGGGATATGTCTGGATCTTGGTAGCTACTGAATATTTTACTAAGTAGGTGGAAGCTGTAGTACTGGAGAAAGCAACTGGCACAACCGTAGCAACTTTTATGAAAGAGAATATAATTTGCCAGTTTGGAATTCCAAGAAGAATACTCTTTGATAATGGTAAACCATTTGTCAATTTTTATGTACACGAGATATTGGCAGATTATGATATTGATTCATGTTAAATCTATAGCCTATTATCTTGTGGGTAATGGTTTGGCAGAAGCAACGAACAAGACCATACTCTCTGAAATGTATCATTTAGCCTTGTAGGCCCACCGTACTTCAAAGCGTACTCTAACAAAGGCTCCGCCTTTCTCACTTGTATATGGATCTGAAGCTATTATTCTGGCAGAAGTAGTTATCCCATCGGCACATGCACTTGATTATAGCCTTGATAATGATACTCAATGCCTGTTGGATTTGGAAGCTCTAGAAGAGTGGAGAGATAAAGCCAAGTTTAATCTTCTTGTTTATCAATGACATTTGAGTACAACTTACGTTAAGATGGTTACAAAGAGAATATTTAAAGAAGGGGATTTGGTGTTGCGTGTTGAGCATATTAAACGTAGTTTGCCAGCTCCAAAAATTTTCTCCAAAACGGGAAAGGCCATATATTATCCATGAAGTTAATGAAAGTAGATATTGCAAACTTTTGAACCCAAAGATAAGTGTTGTAACATCCCCAATCAACTTCCAATTCATAAAGAAGTTCTATTAAGACATTTGGCCATGTTTGGTGCATAAATGAGCATGAGCAAATTTCAAAGAAGAAGAGAAGTTCTATCATAATTTTAGCTCTCTCTCAGTGAATGTAGTAAGATCATTATTTGTTGAAATGAGATGTCGATCTCTTACTTCCCTCTTAACGAATGCATTGGAAAATTTTTTATAGCTTTCTCTTAGCAAATGCAATGAAGGCATTATTCATTGAAATGGGATGTTGATCTCTTGCTTCTCTTTTAGAAAATGCATTGGGATGATTTTTTTTTTTTATATAACTATCTCTTAGCGAATGAAGTGAAAGCAAATATTCATTGAAATGATATGTCGATCTCTTGCTTCCCTTTTAGCGAATGCATTGGAAAATTTTTTATAGTTTTCTCTTAAAGAATACAATGAATGCACTATTTATTAAAATGAGATATCGATCTCTTACCTCCCTATTACCAAATGGATTGAGATGGTGTCTCTATTGTTTTCTTCGAACAGATTGATGGCCTAAGTCATGCTAAGCACTCATATTGGAGTTTTATTGATAAACCAAATAAGTGGTTTTATTATTTAAATTATTGTGTTTATGTCAATATTGAAAGAAAAGAGGTATATGCCTTCCTCTCAATGAAAAGAGATAATTTGTTTGATAAATGTCAAAGAGACAAAACTAACATCTAGGCATTGCCTAACAACAAAAGAAAAAGGCCAGAAACTAGTTTTCCTAAGCAGAAAATGGGAGTATGTCCCTAAGAGAAATAATATCCTCCATGGCCATTGATTTTGTTGCTATTTGTTTCTCTCAGTCTTCATAAATTTTCTAAATTTTTGCCAGGGAACTAATTTTATTCTCCATAGATGCCAATTGAGCAGTTAAGGAAGCTCTCTCTTCCTTAAGATGCTTAAGCTTTTAAGATATTTGTTGTTTCTTATCCTTTATCTTTTGCAGCTCAAGCTAACAATCCTCTATTGTAGCTGCTTTTCTCACTTGTTCGATGATAGGTTGTAACTTTTCTAACTTGCACTTAGAATCTTCAAGCATCTGCTTGGGCAAAATAAAGTCATTTTGTTTATTTTTTGCCTATCATGAATAGTACATGCATCAAAAAATGATCATGACCCATACCTCAAAAGCCTCATTGGCTTCAAATATTTCTTCAACCAATAAAGTGTAAAAATATTTCTCCAACAGTGCTAATGCATCAGCCAAAGTGCTAAGTATTTTTTACAGATTTATTTTTCATCAAATCTTGCTGGTAGAAAAGAAATTACCTTCTACATCAAAGATGATTTATAGGTAATATGGCTGCAACTTTGTCACTTGAATACCATAAAACTCAATAAGATCAGCTTCTGTAGTAGTACTTGTGTCTCCTGCTAAAGCTGGGGGAGGAGTAGTGCAGGGCAGTAAATCAACATTATGGCCAAGTCGTGAGTACATGCCAATACTAGTATTTTAATCGGGCTGCAAGTTTATGGATTGTGTTAATTTACCTCCTTTCGATGTAGATGGATTCTGGCGAAGTTTTGCAAGTGACTTGTCAGTAGTGGTTCACCTTTTACTAACTCCATGTTTCAGTCTCAACCTTGAAGAGCTAATCTCAAGGGCAGATGATAATACCATAAATGGTGTTTGTGTCCATGTCTACTTAAAAAAAAAATGAAAAAAGGTTGGTTTTTTTGAATGAAATATCAATAAGTAATGGAGTAAAAAATTTCTTTTGCCTACTTGAGTTACAGCAACAATAGAGGACATATCCTCACAATCATCCATGGATACATTAGTATTATCTTCTTCAGTCTCTGAATTAGTACAAAGGTCAGTTTTAAGTTTGGGGCAAGAAACCTCAGTGTTATTTTCATCAGGCCCTTCTGACTTTGCAAGCTTACTAGAGGTTTTGACCTCATTCTTAGCATCTTCTGCTTTAGTGTCATCATTTGATCCTTTAGCTTGAAATATATGCATGTATAAGAAAAAAAAAATCCTATGAAAGTGTTAGTAGGTTACATTAATTATCTCTAGATGGATCACCATTTTTTTGGTTTTCTTAATGGCTGGCTTATCACTTGAGCTTGTTGGCATCTCTTTTCTTTTGCTTGAAGTATGAGCATTCCCTTTGTTATGGAATAATCGTAGAGAAATATTATGATCATTCACAACAGGGAAGGACTTGGTTATGCCATCAGTCCATTTTTTGAATTCTAAAAAAGCTTCCATGGTAGAGGAGAAGTGAGATAACCATTCAAGACTTTAGTGGCTACGCCTTTTTATGCCTAGAAAGTATACATTTTTCTCACGTGGCTTATTCTTCAAGGCACTCATAATAAGAAACTGAGCTTTTATTTGCTGGATTGTCATATTCTTAAAGAGCATGCTAGCATCACGGGGAATTTCTTGATCATACTCGAATTGTCTGGCCACCCAGTGTGGATTATAAGCAACTAGCTCCTTATTCTTTGGACAATATGGCAATGGGTGGTAGTTCATCAAGCTGACCAACATGGTCGAGTGTTACCATGTAAAGAACAATAGAGCATTATTTCCCCATTTTTCTTTTTGCTCTTCAACAATTCTTATACTTGCCGTGTACCCTTGTCTTGGATAGAAAATTGTCAAGGAGGCAAACCCCTTTATGTTAGTCCAGTAAGGCTGGAAGAAAAAGGCTGATTCTTCATCAATAGAGAACAAAAAATTGCTCAAAGGATGATTGTTCTAAGCCAAAGCCTGAAAAGGATTTTCTTCTATGTCGGTGACAACTTGAGGGCTACAAAGCTTGAATCTCTCATTGAGAAAAAGTTGCAAGAACACAAAGTCTATTAATGTTGCCTGGTCAAACTTATTGAGGATGTGTTAGGGTATAGAAATTACAATGAAAAGAAAATTGAAGAAAAGTGCTAATATTGGCTCATAGAACGAGATGTGGCATGTGTGCACTTATTGAGTTTGCTGTATAAAGGACTCAAGTATAATGGGCCAAGTGCAAGCTTTTTCCCCTGTGCTAATTTGATGGCGAGAAGAAAACGTCTAGCAAAGACTCCATCTTCAATGGTGCCAAGTAGAAGAAATTTGAAAACCCAAGAAAGGCTTCTAATTTGTAACTGCAATTCGCTTCCTCCTCGAGAATTATAGAGTCGTCAGTGTGTTAAAAATTCAGCCATATGTCATAAGGGCAGAATTTGGCCCCAATTTGTGTTGCCTTCTTGGCCTCACTGATATCCTCTATGAAGCTCTTATAAAGACGTGCTTCATTATCGGCTAACTCATCTGACAAGATTTCTACGCCAAAAGTAATTATGGCTAAGATAACTTTTACATCTTCTAGTGTTGATGTGAATTCCCCCCAAGCCGTGATGAAGGTATGAATAACAACACTCCACCTCGCAAAGAGATTCCTCAATATTGAGACCTTCTTGGAAATGCGGTAATTCAAGTCCTGCGATATTCTGATAGCACGAATGATATAAGCATCTTTCAAAATGTCATAGTACTTCTTATTATGAAGAATTTTGTTAACCCATTCTGACTAGCTGGTGACATATTTATTTGGCACACCGAGAGTGGTGTTTGGGAGGGGTACTTCTTTCCTTTCATTCTTTAATCGTAACACTAACTCCGGCAGAATAAATTTAGGTGGGTCCAAACTATCCTGCACCACAAATCTCCAATAGCTTGGAGATAGAATTTCTTTCTCCTTCTTCTAGTTAGGCCATAAGTTATCTTCAAGAGATGTTGGATCAATCCATTTTATCTCATCTACATGTAGTGGTAAATGCCCATTATGATAAGCAAATGGTTTGGGCAAATTCTTTTATGCTTCTTTGTTCATCTCTCTTTTCTTTTTGCTTGATTGGGTACATGACTTTTCCTATTTGGATTGAACCATAGTGATATCTACAATCAAATAAGTACAAAATATAAATTATTGACGCTCTATAAATTCTTGCAAAGTGACAAGTTTAAAAATTATGGCAAATGCTATACATTATTGTATGCCTAACTATTGTTTTAATTGCTTTATGCTAACATGTTTCTTTATTTCAATTTTTTGTAAAATTAAAATTAAAATTAAAAATTGGTTCTAGATTAAAATTTACTTTACAACTCCCAAATCGGCATTGATAGTGCACTAAAAAAAAGATGCATGCCACTTGGCTAGTGATTTAGAAGTGAAGAAGCGAACAAGAAGAAAAATGGAGAAAGAGATACCAGAGAGAAATGTTCTAATTCCACCCTTTTACAAGCATATGTAGGCTAAGAAAAACAAGGAAAGTCATTTATTTCTCTTCCCATGGTCAAACCTTGTTAAACAAGGAAAAAATATTATTTCCCACCACTTTCACCTATTCTGCTAAAAGAACACAACAAATAAGATTTGGTTCATTAAAAATATATATAATAAAGAGAGAAATATTTTTATTTAATTAATGTTCTTTCTATTTTCTTTTATATTGTGATTGGTTATTTACATCCATAGATATTATACTAACAAAATTAAAATTGGAAAATTTTGGATTTTTCTCCCTTAATTTATAATGATGCAGGTTTCAACCATTACTCATAGAATTATTGAAGTTATTTCATATTCATGCAACAAATCAAACGGTAACATCGATCCTATATCTTTAATGCATATGAATCATTTTATGCTTCATATACACTGAGGCAAAATGTAGAGGTGGAATTTGGTTATTTTATATTTATTTATTTATTATTTATTGAAAAAATCTTACTAACCGTTTGAATGTTTCAGGTTAGACGATATTTAAAATTTTGGACAGGAATTTTAGTCTCACATTGTAAGGGGATGATTTTAGGGAGTTCTGGTTTGGTGGGCTCGGAGCAAGACTCGTTGGATTTTCCAACTGACCTGGTAGACCTAAAAGCCCAAAAAACAACCTTTACCCAAAGAAAACCATTACATTTTTCTGTACCATTGATCTAAAGATAAGTGGCGCAATCCTATGTACCTGACTTTTCTATGAATAGCCTTTACTTTCCTTATGGATAGGAGGCCATTTTTACAATCATCTCATCATTTATAGCTTTCATACTATTTCATTTCTCCCCTACACTCTTATTTGCTTCTGTCAGGCTTTTCATTTGATATAAGTTAATACTTTGTTTTACCTAACATTTATTTTGCCCTGGCTATTATTTCTTATTTTACATGAGATTTTTTCTCCTATCAGTCCCCTAAGTTTGCCGAGTTGCTTCTTTCTCCTCCCTGTCGGCCCCTAATCATCTTCTTTCCTCTTCGTGTCTAACACTCTGCCCTCTTTAATAGATAACCTTCACTAACAACAATAAACTGATTTTAATTGTCATGTAAATAATGGACTACTACTAATTATCTTGTAATTTTAGTACATTCGTTCCCTAAAGACAAGGCTGAGAAAGCTCTATCTTCAAACAATAAATTTCACTTTGAATTTCGACATCAAATTATGGCTTCAAAAGCGAAACTCGTTTTCGACCATAATTCAACCAATTCTTAGGAATTTTGAAGCAGAAAATCAAATTCCTCCTGGACTCTTTTTGGGCTTCTCAGACCTACTTCACGTATGAAAAGATGATTGTCCTTGTACCTATCAAGTGCTTCACTTGTGATTCAAAGCACATTTACTCGAAATCTTCTCAAGCAATTAATTAATTGCCACTAGAATTTGAAATTAACCCACTTTGCTTGTACAAGACTAATTTCTAAAAAATTTTTCCGATGAAGTTTCTTGAGCAATTAAAGGATGAATTAAATTTGCTGGCAAAAAGCTAAATAAAATATCTTTGTTAGTGGTGACGGAGGTAAATTTGCCTAAGAGTCACAGTTTAGTCAAGATTCAAAGTCTTCAATTAATCCAGATGAAAACAAATAAAGCATAATTCAGATGAAATTCAAACCTAGGAACAAAGTCTGGAGCATGGAATTAAATACGGCAATATACCGCTTATCACGGGTAAGTGGTATGTGATACAAATATCTTCGCACTTTGGCATTTTATCACGTGGTATACCACTTTATTTCGCGTATTTTATATACTGCTAACTTTTTGTGTACATTTTGTAAAAAAAATCAAGGTATACTGCAAATAACATGAGGCACATACTGTGATATTTTATTTTTCACGAATGTGTGTGAAATATTTCTTTAGTTTATTTTACATCAAATTATCATAAATATATAAAACATTAAAATATAATTAATGCACATATCATAAAATAAATATTTAGTTTTATTCTTTTGGTTACTTTTCTTAGTTAACATAAAAATTTAATGGTTAGTTTTAGCCACCTAAAAACTCAATGTGGTATTAGAAAATGTATTATTATTATTAATGTATTATTTTTTTTCCATTATATCAATAAATTAGTTTATTTCTTAGTATTATTTATTTTTCTCTATATATAACATTTTTTATGTTTTTGTATTTAAAAAATATCTTCTAACATATATATTTTATTTATACTTGACAAATTATGATGAGAAAAATTAGAATACATATAAAATGTGCAAAAAAAAAAATTATTGCATTCATGATATCTTAAAATAATATTATAACATTTATTTATTTTTTACAAAAACAGTAATGATATGCGTCACCGTATGTCATGTGATATACCTTAAAAATTTGGGATGTGGTATACCTAGTAGTAATAGTATTTAACACCTTGGTCTGGAGAAGGAACTTGGAATAAGATAATATCAATTGGATTAGTGTAGAGTACAAGTTAGTGAACTTACTTTTCGATCTAAATTTTGGTGATGTCTGAGGCAGAATTTTGACTGCATAAAGTAGTAGTGTCATAAGGGCGAAGTAGGAGAAATTCGGCAGAGAAAGCAGAAATGTATAAAAAATCTAGGCAGATTTTCAAACAAAAAATTCAAATAAACATATATATGTATGTATGTATGTATCTTTCTATCTGGCTCTTATAATTCATTTCTCCATTGCTCTGGGTTCCCTATGGGTAGGAAATATGCCCAACTTGTGGCCCATAACTGATAAAAAAACTGATGTTGTGATAAACATGAAGACTCAAATATATTTGTAAGAGAACCTCGCCTTGCATGGAATAACATCTTGCAATTATGGGATAAGGTACGAGATTTCTACCCCAGAACAAATTCCTCAAAACTCCCTCCAACTATATAAAGTATAAACCCTTCCAATTGCTAATCCCAAAGTACGAGATTCTGATTCTCCACCCCTTTCTACTATTCTTTATTTATTGGAGATTTGATTTGAGCGTCGAAGGATTTCCCTCGGGAATACATCCTAGGGTTCTAACATTGTCTTTGTGTGCATGCCACTAGTCCGATGTTCAGCCAGCTTATGGGCCAAGCCCACACGATCCATTCAACTATCAATTTAGTGTCGTTTATGGGAAAGGCTATAATGAACACCCGGAGGTCTCGTTTGGAAAACAAAAACACACCAAAAAATGAGCAGGAGAGCCATCATCCTACTAGATCTGTAGGGTTCGCAGGCGAAGAAACACACCAAAAATGGACCCAGAGGATCCCTTAAGGCTCTAGAGGGACCCCTGTAAGGGTAAAGGCCCTGTACTCTTAGATGAAGACCAGTTCTAGGCCCTGCAACACGTTCTATTTAAGCAATTGAGGGCAACATTATATTAGGAGATTCAGAGAGCCTTATTGAGAGCCATTTGGAGCCTGGGGGACCCTGTCAAGCTCCTCATTAGGACCCTCCCCCTAGTGTTCAAGCCCTTGAGCTACCATCATCCCTGGACTATCTTGATAGTCTCAAAAGCAGTGACATCAGCACCATATTATAGAGGCTTAATAAGATGGAGCAACATGTAAGGGCCCTCAAGCCCCTAAAAGATGGCCTCGGCTTTGGTATCGACGTAGAATACATGTGGGTTTAGCCTTTTACGGATAAAATAATCAACAGCCCTGCTCCCAAAGGGTTCCACATGCCCAAAATTGACTTATATGATGGCTTTATTGACTTGGTCAATCATCTGTAGGGTATATCACCTTTATAAGGCTAGAACGGGCCTCTAACACAATTATTTGTAAGGCCTTCAGCTCTACACTAATGGGGGCCATTGCCTCCTAGTTTGGGACTAATTGGGGGCATCGTTTCTCTTTCATTAAGGAATTTTATCAAGTGTTCTTGGGACACTTTTTTGGGAGTAGGCCAACCTTGAAAATGGTGGCTCAACTGTTGAAAATTGGACGAGGCCATGACGAGTCTTTAAGAGACTTCATTCGAAGGCTTAATGTCAAAGTCGTACAGGTATAGGTCTCCAGAACTGCACCTAGTAACCATCGCTCAGGGGCTGACATGGGACTTGAGGTTGGCCTAGGACCTTCATGAAAATCTTGGTGGGGGCATAGAGGAATTCCTTGATATATGCTTGCCAAGGAACCCAATCGGCTTGCACCCACAAAGGAGAAAACAAAGGCCAAGGAAAATTGGCCCAGGAAAAGGAATAGGGGTGTTTTGTGGCGATAACCTATTCTCCCTTTTCTAATAGAAATGAGGTAAAATATGTTGTATCTCTTAAAGAAAAAGAACCAAGTTCCTCGATGGCCTCCCTTGATGCCACCTTGGGGTAAGAGGGACCTTAAGAAATATTGTAGATATCATAAAGACAAAGGCCATGACACTGAGGAATGCTGGCAACTAAAAAATCTTTTTGAGGAGATGATCCAAGCTGGGAAGCTAAATGAATGCCTGTTCAAATAGCCATCACCCTGTCAAAGGTAGGAAGAAAAGCCTTATAGAATAGACAATGACGAGATTCATAATAGAAGGAAGCCTGAAGGCAGCGATCCCTCTTAAGGGATCACAGGAATCCTGGACCCCCAGCCTAGGTGGTCGACATGATCACCAAATGAGAGCCTTTTGTGGGTTAAAAAAGTAAAGGGTGGGAGATTGCCCAACTAAAGGTGGCTGACCCTAGCAAGATCCTAACAAGGGTTAACAGGCCTCGGATGGTCGTCCTCCACCTGGATCTACTTGTATTCATGGTTCATATTAACAATTTCAATGTAAAAAGAGTTTATTTAGACACCGAGGCCAACGTCAATGTTATCTTCATAGGTTATTGAAGAAAATAAACATAAAAAGGTCCTCTCTATCCCTCGTGTCCAGACCTACCTTCAGGTACGCAAAGGAAGAGGTCCCCATAATTGGGACCTTTAATGTACCACCTTATGTTGATGGAAAAATACCGTAAAGGAGGGGCTCGCTTGTGGCTCTAACAGTGTTAAATTTCTAGTCTTGAATGTCTCATCGCCTTACAACACCATACTTGGTAGGCCCTTTTAAGTACAATTCCATATCTGGTCTAATGTCAGATGGCTAATGGTGCTCTTTGCGACCCCTGTCGGGGATGCCACTATCTTTGTTGATTAGCCTCGATACGATAGGGGTATATAGCATCCCTGTGGAGGCCAAAAAAAGACAATCTCACACCTGTAGAAGTAAAAAAGAGAAGAGAGATGTCATAGGAGAATGAACCAGGTATAATTCTACCTGAGGACACTGAGCTGGTGGAGGTGGCACCTAGAAGCATGATAAAGGTCGGTAAGGATCTTCCACCTGAGGTTAAAAGGTCATTTGTCCAATTCTTAAGAGCAAATGTAGATGTGTTTGCATTATCTTCCAGTGAGATGCCTGGGATAAACCTAGACGTCATTACTCACAAATTGCGAGTAGGCATCTTTGCTCGACCAGTACAATAGAAGAAGAGTAATATGGTACCCAAAAGGCAAGACTTTGTCAGAAAGGAAGTCGAAAGACTGCTGAATGCTAGCATCATTCAGGAAGTATGATATCCTAGATGGTTCGTCAATGTAGTATTGGTGAAAAAAGAAAATGGTGACTGGCACAACTATGTCGATTACACAAACCTCAATGACACTTGCCCTAAAGATCCTTATCACTCCTGTCTATAGACTAGTTGGTCAATGCCACATTTGAATTCAAAATACTATCCTTCATGGACACCTTTTGTGGCCACCACCAGATTCGAATGTACCCTAAGGATGAAGAGAAAATGGTTTTCATAATTGGAGAAGTAGTCTATTGTTATAAATGAATGCTCTTCGGCCTAAAGAATGTCAGAGCCACTAATCAAAGACTGATGAACCATATCTTTATAGATCAACTGAGGAGAAATATGGAACTTTATGTTGATGACATAATCGTCAAAATTTGGGCAATAGAACAACACTTAGATGACCTCAGGAAACCTTCCAAAGAATGTGACAATTCAACATAAAACTCAATACAAAGAAATGCACCTTCAGTGTAGGCCCTGGTAAATTCCTTGGCTACATGGTCTCGGAAAGAGGTATAGATGCAAACCCACACAAAATCGAGGCCATCCTTATGATGCCCAATCTCCAGGACAAAACAAATCTCCAGAAGCTGGCCAGAAGGCTAACCACCCTCGGACGGTTCGTCTCACGCTTTGGTGAACATTGTAAGCCGTTTTTTCAAATACTCAAGAAAGAAGTAATCTTTGAATGGACAGACAAATGCCATGAGACCATCTAGTAAATAAAAAACTACCTACGGCACCTCCCTACATTAAAACAGCCGAAGCCCAATGAGCCCCTTGTGCTTTCATTGGCTGTCACAAAAGGCTCAGTTAGTGCCGTTTCGTTAAAGAAAATGGGCAAGAACAATGGGTAGTGTATTATGTCAGTTGGACCCTCTAGAGGGCCGAACCCAGATATTTTGTACTCCACAAAGCAGTCCTAGCACTCGTTATGGCTTCTATAAAACTATGACCATAATTCTAGATGCATTACATCATGGTCATAATAAAATTACTCTTACGAGATATTCTCCAAAAGCCAAATAAGTTAGGTAGCCTTGCTAAATGGTGTATCAAACTAAGAAAATATGATATCCGCTACGAACCCCAAAAGGCCATAAAAGAACAAGCCCACATAGACTTCATGGCTGAAATGACACTAGTGGAAAAAATTCAAGAGGAGGAAATAGAAGAAAAAGCCCTCTGGGAAACGTATGTTGACAAGGCCATAGGACCCGAGTACCAAAGAGCAAGCATCTTATTCAAAGGGTCCACTAAACTTAGAAGCAACCCTTAGAGAATTATATTTTGCTTCTCCGTAACAAACAATTTTACTAAATATGAAGCCCTCCTTACTGGACTATAGATGGCTGGTTGGGCGGGTGTACGATGGCTACAAATATACAGTGACTTTTAGTTAATAGTAAACCAAATTATGGGAACAGCAGGGGCAAAAAACCCACTCTTTGTAAATATATTAATATGGTAAGGGATTTGATAAAAAATTTTAACCTCGTGAATGTTTAGAAAATCCCAAGGGCTCAGAATACAAGGGTAGATGCCCTCTTGAAAGGGCAGGAAGAGGCCACAATGGAGGAACTCACAAAGCCATTGATTCACCTGATAGACTTGACAGTTCTTAAAGATGATTGGAAGAAGTCGATTAGACTTTACCTTGAGACCAAGGTCTTGAACAAGACCTTCGAAGAAAAAGAAAGTTCAAAATTTGAGTTGGACGATTTATCATCATTGGAGACGAATTGTATAGATGAAGGTTTGCTTCCCCTTTGCAGTGATGCCTAACACTATAAGAATGGCAACACATTCTCTGAGAGATCCACCAAGGGGATTGTGGGGTACATATCGGCAGTAACTCTTTGGCCTAAAAAGCATTTCCACAAGGCTACTTTTGGCCAACAACCAAAGAGGATGCTAGGAAATTCATCCAGCAATGCCATAGTTGTCAGCTCAACTTGTGAATACAAAGGCTACATTTCTTTGGCACCTTTCTAGCTACAGATCCTTGGCCATTTGCCATGTGGGGATTGGACTTAATTAGGGCACTCGCAATGGCTCCAGGACAAGTCAAGTATTGCATTGTGGTAGTTGACTACTTGACCAAATGGGTAGAAGTAGAGCCTCTAGCCTTCATCACGGTCCCCCAAATCATCAAGTTCTTATGGAAAAATATCATCTGTTTGTTCGGATGTCTATGAGCCATCATTACCAATAATGGCTATTGTGAGTTTTAAACCCTAATTCACAAGCGCATGGGACATGTGTAAATAGGGTGAGTAAGATATCATTTCCATGAGAATTGATTTTGTATTGCTTGCTAATTACCATTCTCTTGGGACTTACTTTATCTAAACAAACAAAAATTGATGATTTACTCACTATGAAAATAACTAAGTTTGTAACTCTACTTAAATTACTACTAAATAAGAATAACAAACACAATGCAAATTAGGGATTTTCTAGTGAATTAATGAAACATACTTCTTATGATTTTTATTATTTGACTTGGTTAGCTAGTGAATTAAGGCTAATGGTTTGGTTTTCCTTCTTGTTGGTGAAATTAACTAATTAGGCCCTTACTCTCCCAAGTGAAAGAGTCACTCTCCCAATCTTAAACTACAATGGATTCCATTCGAATTGCTAGTTCAAGAGAAACATTACAAGTTCAATTTACCTTCATCTAGTATCTTAGACTAGTCTCCCAACAAGCCCATGGCCACTACACTCTTCTCCTAATTCTAATTATTTTTAATCTTTTCCAAGAGTTTAAAAGAAATATAAGGTACAATTGACTAGGGGCCTTAATCAATCACCATAATAATGAGCCCAAGGAGAAAAATAAACAAGCAAAGGAGGAAAAAATGTACAAGAAGGTGAAAAAATGCAACAAGGTGAAAAATGCAAGAGATGGTGAAAAAATGCAATAGATGGTGATGAAAAAATTAAGTCTAAAAAAGAGAAGATGAAGAAGAATGAAGAGTGTCTAAGCTTGGCTCCAAATTTTTCTTCTCTTGGAAGTGTCTTTGTCACTCACCTACCCATTTGGTTCAAATCCCTTAGCCAATAGCATGCTTAGATTCAAATTAGAGGTGGGGGACCATTTTTCTCCAGGTGTAGGGGTGCCTAGGTGCTAGAAAAGGCGAAATTGGTGCCCAGGCTCGATGTTGCTGGAGCCTAGGCACTAGAGGGTGCATTTTCAGGCAAGGGAGAATTGAACTGTGGCACCAAGGCTTTGTTCCTAGCTCTTAAGTGCTACCACTTTGACAGCTTTGATACCTTTTATTATTTTGGCCATAACTTTGTGCACAAATATCTGATTAATGCAAGTCAACATCCTACGCAAAGCTAAGAGGAAGGGCTACAACTTTCATGTTTTCATCAAATCCTCAATATTCTAGGAAAATGTTGAAAAGTGGCCTGCAAGTAATTTTTTTTTCTTATTTTTCTTTGTTGTCAAGTTTTGTCATTTTTGCTCCAATTACTTTCATTCCTTTCCCATGGCTCCAGTAGCTCCTAATACTTACAAAATGAACAATAGAAGAAGGAAACTAGCAAAATAATGATGAATTAAGTCCAAATTTTGAAGTCAAAGTTCAAATAAAAGGTCAACACTTCACACCCTCAAACTTAATATTTGACAGTCCCTAGAAAATGAAAACTAGAAAAATAAAACAAAGAAGCTAACAATGCATACCCAATGCCTTATTATGAAATCATCCACTTCGCAAAATTAACTCAAGAGAAGTTAAGTTAAGTAATGGAAGAAAAACTTTGTCACTAATGGTAAATTATTACTCCCTAAGTGTTTCGCTCCCTAATCTATGGTTGCCTAATGTATCCACAGCTCATAATGCTACTTCATCCATAAGTTTGCAAAAGGGCCTAAACTACCTACTAATTGTCCCTAAGGAATATGCATGCAATTTTCAAGTCAAATGACATACATTCAAGGTTGTACTATGGCTGGGTTTGGTAGTGATGGGAATTGGTATGAGGCTTTTTGAGGTGGAGCTAAAGAAGTAAGTTAAGCATAAACACCATGGGCAAACCTATTAATCTAATCTAAAGTCCCACCCAAGGTATTCACACTTAAGAAAAAGACTTTTCTTAGCTTCCAAAGCAAAATCCTAAACAACCCTCATATGCACAATTTTAACAAAACACTTGAGTGAATTCCTATCAAATGGATGAAGTACTTCTACTTTTCTTTTCTTTTTTCAAATATTTTTTTATTTTTTGTTGATTTTTGAATAATGAGGGCTTTTTCACATTAACTTATTTTGCCTTTTTCTTGAGGGAAAAGTAATCTTTAACAAACTAGAAATTCACTAAATCTTTAAATCTCAAACAAATATGCATGATTTATCTGAAGAACACTCAAACCATAACTACATAATCTCATCAATAAGTTTATAACCTAACATTTTTCCCCCAAACTTGTCCATTGTACATTCATATAACTCAGAAATTTTCACCCTCCCCAAGCCCATGCATACAATGCTCAACTTCCTTCAATGGCCAAGAAAGGATAAATAATAATGGATATGGCTCAATTATGTGGGGTGAATAGCAAATATGGCTTAAAAGCTCAAAGGGGGTTAATCTAAAGATTATGATGAAGGGTTAGCCATTTTAGTATGTAGTTCATCCATAATTTGTCATTTTCATCCTCTTATATGCATGCACTCAATTCGGATATAAAGGGGTCCATAAGCAAATTAAGGAATTTATAAGGAAAACAAGCACCACTCCAAAAAAAGAAATCATTCATAGCGCAAGTGTATCACACAAGACCTAAAGACTCACCGAGTGAAGTTTTCACCATTAATGACAAATGAAAACCTTTCTTTATTTAGCAAAACTTACAAATGACTTAACTTTGTGAAAGAATTCAATCAATCATGATAAAGGGCATACATTAGTTTTCTAAATGCACACAACCCAAGATTATAACTATATGCCCCTACATACATACACTATATGCCACACATGATAAGGAGAAGAAATATGATGTGCATGCAATGTCATAAGAGAATAAAAAAATCACCAAAAACTAGTCTAAAAGAAAGACCCTAAACTAAATGCCAAGTCCTAGGAAAACACTCAAACAAGTATCATCCACAAACAAATTTCTCCTCTAAACCTAAAACCAACAATGTCCACAATGTTGACAAAAAAAGCTAGAAATGAGATTGTGTTTTAAGAATCATGTCTGGGAGGTAGATGTTTCCGCCTCCAATTACTCCCACTCAAACTCTTAGTGATGGTGGCACATCATCTTTTCATGTTTGCTCTTGATCTTTGCATCATGCACCTACAATAAGCACAAAGAACAACTAAGAGACATTTTTCCTAAAACTCAACTTATTAAAAAGACAATTTAAAACACAAATGAGGGAAGAGATGTTGCGGTGCCTCTTAACAAGCGCTCGACTTATTGTCTCTAGCTAGACACCAACTTTTTTGTTTTTAGGCACTAGGGTGGGTAATGTGGTTCCACACCCTCTCCATTGCAAGAATGCTTCAAATGCTTGGAAAGTCCAATATGCATCCAACAAGAGGTGCTCCTTTCTGTGCTTGAGTTCTCATTTTTTTCCTCTTTAAGTGATTTGGGGTTCTTTACATTTTCATTTTGTGTTGCTACCCATTTCTTCTTCATTGTTTTATTCTTCGTTTCTTCTATCAATGAGTGTTTTGTCTCATCTTTTGCTTTCCCTTTGAGATTTAGGGGCTTAAATTCATTGAATTTTCTTGGGTCACCACCCATAACAAAAGTAGGATAATTTCCTTGGTTGGATTCTATGACCATATCAACCATGTATACTTTCATCTTAGGAGGTGAAATGCTAGTGTCAAACATGTTGAACTCCACTTTTTCATCCTCAACATTGGATAAGAGCTTACCTCTCTTCACATCTATAGTTTGCTCCGACGAGGGCCAAGAATGGTCTTCCAAAGATAAGGGGACTTGGTTGTCTTCTTCCATATCAAGAATCACAAAATCTATGGGGAAGACAAATTTTTTAAATTTTACGAAAACATCTTCTATTACTAACCATGGATACCTGATAGACTTATCTGCCATTTGTACTTGTATTATGGAGGCCTTCACTTCTAACCCTAATTTGTTTGTAATAAACAAGGGCATCAAGTTTACAATTGTACCAAGGTCACATAATACCTTCTTGAACTCAACTTCTCCAACTGTGCATGGAATAGTGAAGCTTCTGGGATTCTTCAATTTTGGTGGAAGCTTTTGTTAGGCAATTGTCCTATATTCTTCTGTGAGGCATATAGCCTCAAACTGCAATGACTTACTTCAAGAATTTACCCCAATTTGGTATTTGAGTTAAAGCCTCCAAGAATGGGATGTTGAAGTGAAGCTTTTTAAAAATGTTGATCATCAAGCTTCTTTTTTTGGAACCTTTGTGGGAAAGGCAAGGGTGGGTTAGGTGGGAGTTTTTACACTCTTTAGGGTTGCTCTTTTAGTGACTCCACCACTTCCTTTTTGTCTTGAACTTGCGCTTCATCTTCCAAGATTAGTTTCTCTTAAGTAGGTGTCCTTATGTAAGGATCTTCAAGCTTTTTCCCTCCTTTAAGTGTGATTGCATTACATTGTTCCCTTAGGTTAAACTTGGTGTCGCTAGGGAATTTGCCTTTGGAAGAGTCTTTATGGAGTTTATCAATTGTCCAACTTGGTGCTCAAGATTCTTAATGCTTGCACTCATTTTGGACCTCATATTTGTCAAGTTAGCCTTCAAGTTGGCTATTTTTGCCTCATTTTTCTCCATTCTATCCCTTGTTTTTTTCATGACTTATAACATAATTTCTTCCAAAGAAGGCTTCTTCCTCATTAGAGCTGGGTTGAAACCGGAAGGAGGTGATTGTTGAACATTTCTTATGTTGCCATTGGAAAAATTCTCATGATTTTTCCATTTAGGGTTGTCTTGGTTTCCAGGTTGGTTACCTCTATACCCAAAGTTTCGATTGCCCATAAAATTACTTGCTTAAAGGTGGCCTCATTTGCACAGTAAATGTTGGAAGTGGAGGCGGTGGCTTGTTCAATGGTTGGCTATTTCTTGTTGGTCAACTTGGTTACTTGATTCAAGATAGATGCCATTTGTGCTAACAAAGTGGTCAATTGATCCACTTTAAGTATTTCTCTCCTTGGTTGAGTTATTTCTCCTGTCCATTTCTCCCTATTTAATGCTAATTGCTCAAGAATTTGGAAGTCATCATCAGCCGTATTAGACATCAAGAATCTACTAGCCGAAACATCAATCATAAATCTTGAAGTGTGTATCAAGCCTTTATAGAAATTTGGATTTGTTTTCAATACAAAAATCCATGTTGTAGGAACTTCCCAAGCAACTCTTTAAACCTCTTCCATGCTTCCGAAATGGACTCCATCCCATGTTGCTTGACTGTCACAATTGAAGCTCTTAAGTGGGCGGCCTTTCAAGGAGGAAAGAACAACTTGCACAAGAAATTCTCAACCATTTCATTCCATGTAGTGATACTCCTTGGTTGAAGTGATTGGTATCATCCTTTAGCCTTATCTCAAAGTAAGAAAGGAAATAACCGGAGCGTAATAACATTTGTAGAGACTCCATTAGCTTTGAATGTGTCATAAGCTTCCATGAAATCTGCTATGTGAGTGTTAGGATCCTCCGAAGCCAAGCCTCAAAATTGGTTTTGTTGAATGAGAAAAATCAAGACAAACTTTAACTCAAAGTTGTTAGTTTGCACTGGTGGCCTCACAATTCCTGAATAATTCTCCATTACCAAGGTCGGATGGACTCCCAAATAAGCTTTTGTGGATTCCACGGATAAACTTTATCTTGATGATCTATCCCTTTATCTCTTCCATTGCCACCATTATACTCGTTGTTGCCTCCAAGTCCATTAAGATTATCCGTTCCACCCTCAATGTGTGTAGGAGTAGACCTAGATTCACCCAAGTATGATGTAGCATGAAGCTCTCTAAGTTGTCTTTCTATCTCCGGTATCAATGGCAATAAAGTAGAATGTTGGGATCGGGTCATACACCAATGGTACTTAACAAATAATAACCGAAGCATAAAGACAACAAATAAGTAAATAAATAAAGGTTTAGTCTATAGTCAATCTCCTGGTAATGATATTGAATAATTCAATGTAATCAATCTGGCAACGGCGCCAAAAACTTGTGAGTTTTAAACTCTAATCCACAAGTGCACGGGACATGTGTAGATAGGGTGAGTAAGATAATGTTCTCATGAGGATTGATTTGTATTGTCTACTAATTACCATTAACTTAAGACTCACTATTTGACGAAACACACTTTCTATGATTTTCACTATTTGACTTAGTCAGCTTGTGAATTAAGGCTAATGGTTTGGTTTTCCAACTTGTTGGTGAAGTTAACTAATTGGACATTTACTCTTCCAAGTGAAAGGGTCACTCTTTCAAGCTTAAACTACAAAGGATTTTCATTCCAATTCCTAGTTCAAGAGAGGCATTACAAGTTTAATTTACCTTTACCTACTGTCCTAAACTAGTCTCCCAACAAGCCCATAGCCACTATACTCTTCTCCTAATTCTAATTACTTTTAATCTTTTCTAAGAGTTTAAAAGAAATCCAAGGTGCAATTGACTAGGGCCCTTAATCAATCAACATAACAATGAGCTCAAGGAGAAGAGTAAACAAGCAAAAGAAGAAAATCAAAGGCAAATAGCCATTAATCCAACCAACATAACCAATTCAAGTAGCTACAACCATAGAAAGTGTATAGAAAACTACTCCATACTCAAATAAAACATAACAATGAATATACATAAAAGAGCATCCATTTCTAAACACGAGAAGGGGAAAGGAAATAAGGAACCTAATAAACTCTAGATGCTTGATTCCTCAAGCCTTTCACAAGTCTTCAAGTCCTCCAAGCCTTCTCTAAGTAAGAATCCACAAGTGCTCCACAAGAATGTGAAAAAATGTAAGAGGTGGTGATGAAAAACCTAAGTCTAAAAATGAGAAGATGAAGAAGAATGAAGAGTCTCTAAGCTTGGTTCTAGATTTTTCTTCTCTTGGAGGTGTCTATCACTCAGCTACCCTTTTGGATCAAATCCACTAGCCAATAGCAGGCTTAAATTCAAATTGGAGGTGGGGGGCCATGCTTTGTCCTAGTGCAGGGGCGCTTAGGCACTAGAAATGGCCAAATTGGCACCCATGCTCGATGTTCCTGGAGCTTAGGCATTGCCTAGAACCTAGGCACTAGAGGGTGCATTTTCAAGCAAGGGAGATTTGAACTATGGCGCCAAGGCTTCGCTCCTGGTGCCTAGGCGCCACCACTTCAATGGCTTTGACACCCTTTAGTATTTTGGCAATAACTTTGTGCACAAATATTTGATTGAGGTGATTCAACATCCTATGCTAAGCTAAGAGGAATGGCTACAACTTTTATGCATTAACCAAAGCCTCAATCTTCTAGGAAAGGTCAAATAATGGATTTCAAGTCATTCATTTTTTGGATTTCTTTGTCATCAAGTTTCCCCATTTTTGCTTCAATTGCTTTCATTTTTTTCCCATGCTTCCAATAGCTCCTAACACCTAAAAATGGAAAAATAGAAGCAAGAACCTATTAAAATAATGATGAATTGAGTCCAAATTTTTAGGTCCAAGTTCACATAAAAAGTCAACACTTTAACGGCAAGCAGTTTGATAACTAGTAGGTCCCCCAATTTAGGAAAGGAAAGGACATACACCTCTATTTTTCCCTCATATCTCATCCACAGTCTAATGGGCAAGTAAAGGTAACTAACATAACCATCAAGGAAGCCTTGAAAAAAAGACTTGTAGAAGCTAAGGGCAAATGGCTAGAAAAGCTGCCAAGAGTCTTGTGGCACTATAGAACGACGCCTCGGAGGCCTACTTGGGGATCACCCTTTACGTTGACCTTTGGCACCAACACATTCATCTTGGTGAAAATATCTTGTCCCATTCTGCGGACTCATGCTTATCATCCAAGTGCAAATGAGAAAGCACTCGAAGGAAACCTTGACCTTTTAGAAGAGCTAAGGGAAGATGCAAAGGTCCACATGAGAGCTTTCAAGTAGCAGACCATTCTTACTCATGACATAAAGGTGAAAAAAAAAATCCATAAAGGTAGGACTCCTGGCCCTCGTCAGGGCGGAACTAACTGAGATGAACCTAGGGTATGAGGCTTTAAGATCTAACTGGGATGGCCCTTACTTAGTCATAGGAAAACTTAGAGATGGCGTTTATAAGCTATATGGCTTAAAAGGAAATAAGCTACCTAAAAACTATCATTCAGATGATCTATTACCCTATTTTGCATAATGCCCTACACCAGGATTACTATAATGTACTTTATTGCATTCCTCCGCATTTCCTCAATAAAATAAAGATGTTCCTCCTAAGTTGTTCCTAACCACTTAAAGGCTAGCACCATATCTAAAAAGCCTATGAAGGCTCATTTACCACTCAAAGGCCAGCATTTTTTCTAAAAGCCTACGAAGGCTCCTTAACCACTTAAAGGCCAACATTTTCCCTAGAAAGCCTACGGAGGCTTTACATTCAATTAAAGGCCTCTAAAGGCCACTTAATTAAGTAAAGACCAAGGCCCCTATGATAGCCTAAGCGTCTCTTTACACTTTACTTGGCTTACGAAGGTTGATCTAAAAGGATAACTCTCATAGACAAACTAACATCAATAAAAAACATGTGTACACAAAAATCACAGACAAAGATAGGATTGCTAAACAAAATAATCTCTTTATCAACTTGAGAAATAATTACAAATTTTCAAAAATTGCAAGATACTGGAAGGATTTCAAAGGGATACTAGAGGAAGTTAGCTGAGAGGCCTCCTAAAATTCATCAGGATGAGGCTCCTTATCAATGTCTATCGCCAATGCATTCTCATCAAAATTAGGAATCCAATTTTCTCTTTCTTCGGCTAGGAGTCATAGTCTAAATCCAAATCCTTGTAGGCTGAGAGGAAAGAAAGATTCAGGTTCGGATTAGCTCGCTTCATCAGAAAATGGAAAAAAAAAAAAAAAGCCTTCCTTGAACTCCTAAAATGTAGTCTTTCCAAGCCCTCATTCTGCCATCTAGATGAACCACATGCCCCATGCAACCAACTCGCTCAATCCACTCCACCAAGGGCATCTTAGCATCGATCGAGTATGAGCTGGCTTCGCCATGAACAGTCCTCTAGCCCAGTGGTGCATATTGATATTGGTACCACCTTCACAAAATGGGAAAATTATAGTATCAAGACCTAAACTTATATGCTTTAATTTTCACCATAGTGTATGATTGGTGAAGTGTAAAGTATTCAATATACACTCCCTTAAGTGGTGCATACAATGATAGTTTGGTACTTAAGAAAGCATTAATACATTGCTTGTTTTTTAAGTAGCCTATGCACTAAATTGTAAGGTTACAATGGTTGGGTACTCAATTGCACAAATTTTCAAAGATAGCTATGGAAAGGACATGGATAGAATTATGAAGAGAGGACAAGGATGGAATTTATGATATTTTTGGGGACTAAAGTACTCAAGGAGGCAAAGTTAGTCATTTAATGTTTAAGGTCACTTAAGGGCCTAAGTGTCCTAAACTTTTCTAAAGGTGAAAATGACCCTTAACCAAGGTTAAAAGAGGTCAAAATCTATCATTTTCCCACCCCAAATGGCTGGCCATGACCTCATCCAAATGTGGGATTAAGTTGTCAAAATTTTACTTATGCCATGTAATTATCTTGGACTTGGGTCAAAGATAGAATAAATAAGGAAAAAACTAAAGAAAAATCATTATTTCTTTCATTTCCATCCTCATTTTCGTCCTCCCCCAGTAGCTAGGGTTCTTTCTTAAGCTCTTCCACCATCCTCCATAGCCACCATATCTTAAGAAATCAAGAGAAAGCAAGAGAATTCAAGAGAATTCAACAAAGAGCACAAAAACCCTAGTTTTCAGGTTCATCTAGGGTTTCAGGTTTTTTACAGCCAAGGTAAGGGTTTATCTTCATGTTTCATGGCTATTTAGTGTTTTAAGATGATGATCAAACATCCATGGAGCTAAGACTATGAACCAAGTATAGGTTAAAGGGGAGTGCATGAACAAGGTTTCAACTTTACTGTTTTTCAGGCACAAAGATGGCGGCTTATGAAACGGTTTCTAGAGACCAAGTTAGTTCTAATTAAGGCCTAATGGCCTCATAAGACCAAGCTTTATCTTAAGGAGGGCTGACATAGTGATTACATATTGATTATGTGGATGTTTATGGACTAACCCTAATGTGTTATTGTTGCCAACATTACATATATTTGTTGTTGTGTTTGTTTGTGCATTTCGACATGTATATCTGTATATATGTGCTGTATTTGTTTTTTAGTGTCTTTGGATTTTAAGTATATGGATGAGAATTCAAGATTTTAAAGATAAGCTCTTACTAAGTTCTTCAAAGGAACTTATCCCCCCCTTTCTATCCATTTTCAGGAACACTTGAAAAAGAGCAATCAAACTAATATATTTAGTTTGATTTTTTATATGAAATTTCATGTACATGAACTTCAATATGTATAGTATTAAACAAGATTTTTTCATGATTTTTGGAGCACATTTACTAATTTTAGTGTTGGTACTTTCTGCCTTACGCAGCAAATATTGCCTTTTGAAGTTTTTGGAGTACAGTTTGTTTATAAGGCTCTCCAAGAAGCTAGTGTACGTAACTGAATAAGATAGGATATATGTATGATGTATCTATGCATGTAAATACACAATGGATTCTGTATGGATGATATATGAAGCAATGAAGTGATGTTTGAGCATGTATGTTCAATTCTGTCCATTTTTTAACTCTTGGGCTGTTTTAAAGGAAATTATGTTCAATGCTTATGGAATGCCTATAAATTCATGGGAATGAATTTTTCAAGTTTTTAAGACATGTATAAATCTTCCAAATCTGGTTTTGCACTTAAAAGTGAAGTGGATGATTTATTTGCAAAATTTGTTTGGGCATTATGGGAAATCGTTGCTAATTTTTGATACCTTGTAGTCCAGAGGCCATAATTTCCTATACAATTTGAATTTTACTATGAAATTTTGATAGCACCTAGTACTTTTCAATATGAAGAATTTTATTTTTTAATCACTAGATTTGGTGCTCTGTAGCTAGAGTTATAGGCTGTCAAAGTTGTCTGATTTTGCTATGTATTGTTCATATGGTCAATTTTACCAAGTTAAGTATGAGATCCATAACTGTAAACTTAGATTGATTTAATGTCTCAAACTTGTTTCCCTATGAAGGTTTAAGTGTATTAAAGGGTTTAAAACCTTTAGGGCATAGGAGAACATGGGTAAAATTTAAGTTGGACACGGTGTGAAAGTTTAGAAACATGAAAAGGGCACCAAGTGCATCAAGTGTACATGTAATTGTGCATAAGCTTTAATTTGACTCAATATAAGGTTTTGCCATTGTGTTCCCTGCAAAGTGAGATTGTATGTAAGTATGTGTGTAATGGTTAGACTAATATACATATATTTACATAATGACCAAAAAGGCCACTTGGATAAAAATAGTGAGCATTGTTCTGATTATCCTATAGAACATGCATTGCTCTAGGACTCAGGTGCACTAAATAAGGTTATTGTATTTAAGCTCTCAAAGTGGTAACACATCCATCATTAGAGTTAACTCGATAGCATTGATCTTCAACTCTACCACCTTCAATGAGGTTGCTTGGCAATCGGCCTCGTTTCGAGCCTCTGCCTCTTTTTCCCTAGATGACTTAAGGGTATCCTTTAGCTTTCCCACCTCCTTCTCCAGATCCTTGACACAAGCATCCCTTACCTCCTTGGCCTTATTTTCCAGCTTGAGGTCATTTGCAAGGGTACCTCAAATGGCTCGTTTGCTTTCCAACATCTTCTTTATGGAGTCCTTTTCATGGCCCAAGGCCTCAAGCCGGGACTGCAAGGCCTTCTCGTGGGCTACGCATAGTTCCCCTATGCCATAAGGAATGATGGCCTCCTATCAAAACCAAACTTATTAGAATCAATAGAGGAAGCTTATGCTTGGAGATGGTTGTAGTCTATGCTCATCAAGTGAGCACTCTTTGCCCGAGGAAGGTGAGCAAGAAAGTGCCGATGCCTGGGGGTCTTCAGCCCCTTAAGGATATTATGAGTAATGTCAGACTGATCCTCATGGATTGACTCACCAATACCCACTGCCCATTGAGGGTTCAAGACTTGGTCATACGTTATCTTCTTCAGCGCCAAGTTTTGCCTCTGTGCTTGATTTCGTGTAGGGATCAAATTGCAAGGCTAAAAGTGCTTGTCCACCACCAGCTTAGGGAGCCCCGCCTCAAGCAGCAGGCGCTTTTTTAGGACAACCATCACAGGAATTTTAGCAGAAGGGGGAGGCAAATAAGTGCACTTTTCCTCCAACGTCCTCAAGGCACCCGTCATACTACCTTTTATTTTTGGGAAATCACTGTCATTTGTGGGTTCATGATGGGGAAGGGTCCAGGTCTTTGCACACGTCTCCAAATAGGCTAAATAAAAAGATCCACAGTTAGCAGAAAAAAGATGTCAAGTCTACAAAACCAGTGTGGAAAAAGTTGCTAATTGATGCCCCACCATTGCCACTGTCTCGGGGTCATTGCCTCTGATTGGGTTCGCAAGGTGTAACCTTTTGTGGAGTAGCTAAGCCTCCAAAGAAAACTTAGATACGTCCACCAACTTGCCAGTTAGCTTAAAAAAATGGGCCCTCGTAGTATGCGCTGCTCTAGCATGAAGAATGTTGATCTTCCAAGCATGGGCCAGGGTATCAGCGATGCCCTTGAGCCTTTTTAAGAACTCCCTAGCTCGGCAGCTCATCCCTGTGAGAAATGCAAAATCAAGTTAAGCACCAAGGTCTCCTACTAAAAGAAAGGAAAAATGTAACAACCATCCAGAACACAACTTTTAGGGTTCAAGGGCCTCAATGGCCCTTGGAAGCAATCCCATAGGCCTCCACCAAACTCCCCTATTGAGTCTTGACCCTTCTCCCAGTTGGAGGGGTTCTTCACGTTTAGGTAAGATCGATGGGCCTTACTAATCCCTGTCCATCTGAGGGTGGCCTTATCAAGCTCTATGTAATGGATGGGGAACAACTTCATAAAATTGTTTTTTCCACCACTCTCTCTAGCCAACTCACCAAGCTAAAGTACGTGTGATTGCCCTCAGAGCCATCGTATATCGGTAAAGGTTAAACGAAGGCCTATTAGGGAGTATCAGCAAACTAGCAGGGGAACCCCCATGCTTGCTCCCTTAGTGTAAAAAATAAGGACTCATTCTATTTAGCCCAAAAGTCCTCGCAAAAAACAAAAGCAAAGGGCTTATAATGGAGGCTATATGGAAGAAGCCTGAGTCCTTCTTCAAATCTAGCATATAGAACTAGAGAAAAATCTTCACTAGAGGGGTCACCCTCGCTAACCTACAACAGACGATAAACCCCGTTGATGTGCTTGAACGAGTTTGGAATCAGCTGCGATTGCGGGATCTAGCAGTGATCGCATATCTATTTTACTAATGGATGGAGGCACAAATGAAGCCCTACTTGGAGTTGATTGGTGAAAATTGTAAGGACGTCAGTTCTCTTACTACATACCACTGCCCCTCAATGCCTTATTACTAGAGAGGGCGGCCATGACACCGTTTGGCCAGTAGTACCGGCAGAGATTCATCACTAGAGTACCCTAGTCATGTTATGTCACCACCTCACCTCCTTTAACACTTCTACATTGGGGAAAAACGACACCTTTGTAGAATTAGCCTTGCAGGTGGTAGCTTGGATGATGATTTTGGAGATGCCATTTGGAAAAATTGTTGTGCAACATATCAGGGCTGTCGCCAACATAACAAGGCAGCAAAAATAGCCGATAACGGCCAAAACCCCAAAATAATAACCCCAACTAGAAGTACCAAAAGGAAAAACACCATTATGAGCAATAAAAGTCAAATATCCATTACCTGACTATGAGGCAAAAAATAGACCTTGACTAAAGGAGAAAGGTTCTAACAAAAAGTCTGACTGTGAGCAAACAACAAGCAGAAAAACACAAAAGCAAGTAGGAAAACATAAAGTAGCAGCAAATCAAAACAGTCAAACGATTAAAGGATGGGGTAAAAACCCTTACAGTAGATATACCAAAACCTTTAAATCTTGGGTTTGCTATTTGAAACTGCATGCAAATTTTTTTTCCACTAATAGGGGGCCACGTGGCCAGTAACAGTAGTCAAAGCGATCATGTCTAGCTAGTTCCTTGAGGCATATTTAATAGGCATCACTTCATCTCCTATTTGGCTATTGCACCCACCATGTGTGGTAATGGCACAGGGCCAAGGGAAGTGAAAAGTCAAACAGTGACGATTTCCCAGTTTTCTCTAGAAGTAGATATGAAAGGCATCACACATTCCACATCAAATGACACTATGTGAGGCATCTCTACTTGACAACAAAAGGAAGGTTCACACCCGCTTGAGATGCATGTCTCCCCACTGGAAAATGACAATGTTTAAGAAAATGCAGAACCCTTAGCCCATTATTTCTTATGGGGAGGGACCTCTTGGTAGGAAATAGGCCTAACTCGAGGCCCATAACTGATAAAGAACTACTATTGTGACGAACATGGAGGCCTAAATACATTTTTAAGGGAACCTCGCCTTGGATGGAATAGTATCTCGTAATAACAGGATAAACTAGGAGATTCCTATCCCAGAACGAATTCATCGGAACTCCCCCTTAGCTATATAAACTCTTTCAATCACTAATCTCAAGGTATGAGATTGTGACTCTCCACCCTCTTTGCTATTCTTTGTTTGCAGTAGATTTGACTTAAGCATTCGGAGGGTTTCTCTTGTAAACACATCTTGGGGCTTTCACACTGTCTTTGTGTGCATGCCACTAGTTTGAGGTTCAACGAGCTTTTGGGCCAAGCTCACATGATCCCTTCAACTATCACTTGAAACAAACAATTAGGAGAAAGAATATGGGTTTTTGGGTTAGTAGGGGTGAGCATGGATAGAGTTGGTTTGATTTTTTAATGGAACCGAATCAACTCAAAATAGTCATGGTTTCAAAAATTTTCAATCCAACTTGAGAACTGAGAACTGAATAGAACCAAAACCATGGGTTTGGGTTTTTTTGTTCTAGTTCTTGGCTTTTTTTTAGTTCTTGAGATTAGTCAAAATCATCAGCTTTTTGAAGCTACGGCCATACGGTGAATGGTGCCACCAAACTGATCTAGACAAGGAATTGGCATATCTGCTAGGTGGCAGTGTAAATCATCTGTGCGGAGGGGCTATGAGACCGATGCTTGAATTGGTGGCTTCGTTGCCATATCTGATAAAGTGTCTGGGGCCGGTGGTCGATTATGTAATTTTAAATCTAGGGTCATATCGTAACAGAAGAGATCAAAGGAGGTTAAGAAAGCAAAGAATAAGCGGAAGAGGAGGCGATGGATGGCAGACGATAGAGGACGATAATCTAGATAATGAATTGGGGTGGATGTCAGGTTGCAACAATTAATAGTTTGGGGATAAATTTGCAACATAATGTATAGCTTTGGGACTATTTGTGAACTTTACCTATTTATTATATATACGTTCAGTTCCAGGTCGGATTTGTTTCATATGGAACCAGAAACAGCCCAAAAAACGATAGTTTTTTTAAGAGATGGAACAAAGCCATGACCCAATTTCAATTTTTTATCTAACCCAACCTAACTCAACCTAACCCACCTCTATTAGGTTGGGTAAAACCATGATTCTACCTAACCGGTGCTCTTCACCCTGCTTTGCTATTCTCTGTTCGCCGAAGATCTAACTTGAGCGCTAGAGAATTTATCTTGAGAATGCATACCGAAGCTTTGACGCTGTCTTTGTATACAAGTCAACATTCCAAGGTTTACCAAATTTCTGGGCCAAGTCCCACACAATCCCTTTAATTATCACCCGGAAAACAAACAGTTGGGAGAAGGATGGGGCTTGGGTCGGAGAATCAGAAGTTGCTTGCTCTCTCTCTCTCTATCCTTTCTTTTTCTCTCGCTTTGCGCTTTGATGAGATCGTTTTATACACAGCGCAATCTATTCTATACTCTTTTCTTTTCTTTTGTTTTTTTTTTTAACTGAAACTTTTATTCACGAGTTTCTCTATCTTTGTAGTTTATTCTACTGATTGGTCGGCGTTCCGTCAGTGTGAGACGGAATTTGACTGACGCAGTTGCGGCGGAAGTTGACGGCGTTAGGGGGGATTAATGCAAATGGGGTTATAAAAGATTCACGGAACTCGATGGATTTACTTTTGCCTCCATTTCCGCTGCTTTTTTCCGCAGACTACCATCTACTCATTTTTAGTATGGCCCATTCTGAAGTCAGTCGAGTCGGCCCAAGATCCATTAAATGAATACAAAGAAAAATTTCAGTCTCGTGCAATTGTAATCGACATCAACCATTTGTCACCACATTTAATTATTTTACTATTTTATACCATGACAAATATAACTAACCATTTTTGTGCGTATGGTATCAGTTTAACCGTAAAAAAAAGTTAAGTGAAAAGTAAAACTATGACCGGACTATATTATAAATCAATGAGAATGGGGTTTGATTTTTACAAATTTGAAAATATAAGAGTAAAATAAAATAGAGCATCAAGGCCTACTATAATGCCACCCCATCTACAAAGATAGTAAAATATAAAGTCACTTGTTTAGCAAATAGAAAAATTTGAGGACTAAATTGAAAACTTGATAAGTTTTAGGGAGGAGGATGCCTATAAATAAGGTGAAAAACCCTAAACAATGAGGAAATTCTTTTTTCTATAAATGAAAGCGAAAATGAGATACAGAAACTAAGATGACCCCCAAGATGAGATGCTATATCTCCGATGACATCAAATGCAAGCAGTATAGCACTAGTCCACAAAACGGCCAAGAGTTTTTTACGGTTGGGCTTTTGTATCTGAGTCTACCAAGATCAAAAGGTTATATTTATATGTGCTGAGTTGAGGCCAAGGTGTAAACCATCCATTTTGTTCATGTGTTCATTTCGGATTTTGGCCCTATAACTATGTCTTAACTTAGGGAGAACACTTGTAATTAACCCCCTTTATATTATAGGAGTAATTGTTAGAAAGCTAAGGAGCTCGGGCTCCACCTCACCATGCTTTAAGTTCGGCTCTATAAGGTATCGGTTTTTTTTCTTAAACTTAAGCACGAGCTCAAGCTAAATAAGCTTGGTTTAATAAGGTTAGAGCTCAAGCCACTTGTGAAATTCATTATGAACTCTAGCCCCAGTGAATCAAATGTTATATTCGTAAACAAAAAAACATCTCTAATTACTAACCCAAACAACAAAAACTCATTGCTGGCAACCTCGTAATGAGGTTAAACACTTAACCTTGCTATCCAAGTAACTCAAAAACAATGTACAAGTCTTGTTGATGAACCTCCTTGAATCTAGCATGCTATGGCAGTCATTATTCTTTTTTCCCTCCGCTATAACAAGCTTCATAGAATACAAATAAAACGCCAAAGCCCTGCCATGGCATTCAAAAATTTTGCAGCATCTCCACAGGCATAAGAAGACATCAATCGATCATGTTCATCTTCGGGGGTGGTGAAAAACCCTAAAATCAAGAAGAGGAACATGTTTAGACAGGTTCTTCTTTGCAATTCTCTTGTACAAGGATGTACAAGGAATCTTCCAGTGAAAGCTTTGACGCCTTATGGGGCTTGTTGAAGCTCCTTGCGTTCTTCTGGAGATGGCTTGCTACTGTTTCCCTTATGGGCCTCTACTCGCTCAGCCATCATGGGCAGAGATGGATGCAAGTCTCGCTGGGGGAATAACAACTTTAAACGGAACGCATCAACTCCATTTAAGTAGTATCTAAAGAGTCGTTTCGACCTGATAAATCCAAGACGTCCATAAAGTGCAAGTGCTCCTTTGTTTGTAACCTCAGCTTCCAATGTAACCTTCAAAGATATGCCAGGATTGTGAGTCGACAACTCATGAGCGTAAAATAATACCACTTCAATCTTATAATCTTAAGACATATTGCTGAATTCAGGGTGGCAGGAAAGTGGTTGCAAGCTGGCCATTCTAGATCCTTTTTCACTCTGTTTAAGCTAATGGTAAGCCTTCACACAGAAGCTAAATATGCATATAAATCTTGCAGGCAATAAGTCGATACCTCAATTAAAATTAAAGGAACACTGAGCATAACGAAACCTCAACACTGGAAAAAGATGACACATACCATTACTTAGAACTTCTAAGGACCCTAGAGGTCAGGTTTTAGGAGCCAAACAATCCAGCATCAAATATGTTCCCTCCCTGCCCCCTTCCCTCCTCTCCAACTGAAGGGTAAACCAGAAGAAACTAGAAGAGATTTCATAATAACGGAACATAACAAAATTAAATGTAAATCAGGATCACAAATGCCAAAGAGTAGATGGTAAACATAGACAGCATGTAAAAAGGCAAACCAAGAAGTAACCAAGAACAACTTTCCCAATCACACAAATAACTTATCAATATCACATTCCACCTACACAATTAGTATCCAAACCCCAAGTCTAGTACCATTTTTTCCTTCTTTTTGATAAACCTCAAGTTTCATACCATTAAGCAATGCTGCATTTTAATTTACTTTTTTGAGATACCATTAATTTTTCTCATTAAATTATACAAATAATTTGCCATAGGTGGTGTAGAAAATCCAGCATAACCTCATTACCAATTGGATAAGGAAAAACGAATTCCAAAGGCTCAAGATAAAACTTAGAGAATGGCCACTAAACCAGAACATAGCAATGGCTTCAGTTATGCGCAAGTCCGTTCCTAGATATTGCCTCAAAATTGAGTTTCTGCCAGTTGATTAACAAGATTGTCACAATACCAGTGAGTAACAGGACAAAGAATTGCAGTTGGACAGAAGTCCAACAATCAAGCTATCTATTGATTACACAAGCCTTTAGCCTTAATTCCAACTACTTGGGGTTGGCTGCATTGATCTTCTACCTCCATTCAGCTTGGTTAGACGCCAGTTTCCCTTTAAGCTGTGAAAGAGCAAAATCCCTTTTCAATATCTATAACCAAGTCCAAGGCTACCCTCAATCATTTCCCCGTTCCTATATCTAGTCCATCACACTTTCACATAATGCATCTATTGATATATCCAAATAATTTAAGGTGACATACCCATAATTTGTCCAATTACTACTACTTTTACCTTACCGATACAGCTAAAAGTCATGACAATAAGAACATGATTATAGAATCACAAAAGTAATCCATATAATGTTAGCTGTGAACAGATGCCCTTCAAGTTAATCCAGCATGCAGCAAAGAAGATCATTCCTTATTATTCAATTGATTTCGGTGTTGGATAATTTTGAAGGATTTCTGATTTTCGCCACTAAACAAAAATATGCATATAATCAAAAGAAGAGTCATCAGATGAACATAAAAGGAACCAGATATACCTCTTCACATCCCGATTCCATCATTACCTTAATCGATCTGGTGACAAGTTCCGTGGCTGCAATACAAAGAGCATGCAAAGTTTAATCACACAAAGCTAAAAATTTTGCATAAAACAAGACACCATAACACAGAGGAATATAAACAATGAGCAAGAAACTATTTGACAAATAGAAAAACAAGTAAACACACTCCTCAAAACAGTAAGCATCAGAAAGTAATGGAACTGAATGGAAAAAAAATTAAAAAATTTAAAAAAAAAAAAAAAAAAACTAGATGCAAGTAGAAGATGAGTGTATTTACCAATTCCTCTTCCACGATAAGGCTTAATCACAACCAGCATGGCAATGTAACCTCTAAAACGATTTCTGTGCTCACCCATCTTGCAAACAACCGTACCCACACATTTACCCTTATGAAAGGCCTGTTGTTTTACTGAACCACATTAACATACATACTAACAGACAACAAGAAACATAAAAAAAGTGCAGAGGAGAAGCAAACCAAGAAGCAGAGCTGCGGCCAGAGATAGACGAAGTAGCGGTAGGTGAAAATGGAATAAGGCTCACTGAGTTCTCGGTCAACCAGGTTCATTATTAAAGGCAGGTGATGCTCGCCACCATAGCTCACATACTCGATTTCTGATGGCTTAAAGTCCACATCAGCTTCTTCTTCTTTACAACTGTATGACTCCTCCATTATTTTGTATCCCTCCCTTGTTACAACAATTCCGCACTAAGAAATAACAGGAGCCTTGTCAAGTTGAGATTACCACAATGTGAGAAGATAACTCTTTTGAAAATTTCTCCTACTTAGCAGTTAATAAAACCTAATAAAAAATGTATGGATATAAAACATGACTGGAAGGTCGTTAGCAAGCACAAACTGATGTCCATCATCCTACTAGGAAGTCCAAATACAAAGCCCCAATAAGGAATGTAAAATCAAAACACTTCCACTAGCCCCTATCTTCCTAAAAATATAGTTCATTTTGAACTTTTGGAAGACTATTCCATATGGAAGTCCCTATGATAATCGTGCCATCTGAAGAAGACAGAATTAAATCTACCGTAAAATCTAGCACCCCAAACCTGTTACACCCCACATGGCACCTAAAACGAAAACAATAGAAGTCCTCACACTAAAAAATATTACTGGAAGGTCTTTCACAACTTCTAACTCAAACTTTCTACAAGGATGTCCAAACAAGAACTCAAATAACATCCCAAATTGTAAATCATAATGCTAGCTAGGCCTGATAGCAACACAAATCTTAACTAAAGAGAATTATTTTCCCAACTCTTCCAACTCTGTGTACACAAGCTCAAGGGCAGGCAATCATCTTGAACAATCTAAAAAGGAGATCAAAGAATAAAAGTATGAACTTCAACAGCCAGTAAGCATAATCTTCATGCATATTAATAGATCAAGCACAAATTCTCAAGTACAACTAAACCAATCATCAGCCGCAATGAGCAGAATTATGATGAGCCTTTTGTGGCATAAAAAAATTACAAAAACATAAACATAAAATCATCAATAACTATTCCCATCCAAGAAGTGAAGACAATTCAGAAATCATGACAAGAATCATCATCAAACTCATATCACCAAAACTCATAAATATCAATCTTCACTCATAAATGCTATGAAAGGCCATTATCGTGACACCTATTGTTTCCCCTTAAAAGGGTCATAAAACTATAGTTCTACTAATCATATGCTAGGTTGTCCTACTCTTAAATCATTCATAAGAAAAGATTCATTAGAAAACGTAATCCAAAACAGCAGCCATTAGTCAATTCAAATGACAAATCATCTTCAAACCCAAGGTGAAATCTCTGTTCCCAAAAGCAAGAGTGAGGTTGTACTTATGTTTGTTTGTAGGCAGCTAGAGCCAGCAAAACACAAACTCATGCTTAAGCATGTACTCATAAGGATTGAAACCAGAATCAAGCTTAGTAAGACCTCCCAATTACAACCTAAGCAACTATAGTTCTACAAAAACCGATCTAAACTAGCAAGAGAATACGGAAAATGGCGAAGTTTTGTCAAAAAGAAAAAAGGAAAGAAAAAAGAAATTCAGACAACTATTATACCTTTTTTTCTTTTCCCTTTTCGGTGATGTCACTGATCAGATTGAAACAACGACGAAGGGAACCCACAGAAATGGAGCTGAAGGATTATTTGGCGACGAAAAGCTCCCGATTCGACTGAGTTCACAAGATTAAACAATTGAGGGCGGATTTAGCAAATAGTTGCCGACGGCGTCAACTCATTGAACCAAAATCTTCAAGTTGTGCAACGCAGGGTGAGCCGCTTCACGTTCTTAAACAGATTTCCCTCTCAAATCCCCCCGGTGGTGGCTGGTTAGGGTTAAGCACTCTTGGGCCTAGCAAGATAGGGGGTTGACGGCGAAGAGGGGCGTAACCCGGGCCCCGGGGGGGGGGGGGGGGGGGGGGGGGGGGGAAACTGGACTGGTTGAGTTAAGCGAGCTCTAGCGTCGGGCGGGGTGGGAGCTGAGTTACGACATTCGAATCGGAGGCGAGAAGAAACAACTTGGTTTTGGTGGACAGATCAAGATTGGAACTCCCGTTGTTTGCTGGAGTCGGTGTCCCTCCGGCCAACTGAGCTAGCGACTGGATACGTCGAGGTGGGATTCGGTATTCGGTTTAGGAAGACGGGAGAAGGCGACACGGAAGAGGGGATTCAGGGTTTAATCAGCATGGTTTTTCTTTTTGAGCAATTCGGCCCTTCTCTTTTCGAAGCGTTCATAAAAATCATTGGTTGTCACAGAAGTTAATCACGTGCCTATGAGTTGTTGGCGGCTGGTTTTATGTGTCCGAGTCTACATAGTTTGGCGCTTATGAGTTGCGGAATTGAGGCTTAAGGTGCAAGGTATCTACTTTTATTAGAGGGACAACAAAAACCCAAAAGTGTAAAGTATCCATTTTGTCCAAGTTCACGGGTTCATGTTGGATTTTGGGCTTAAAATACAACGTAACTTCTGTGTTACATTTATAGTTAGTCTCCTATATTATAGGAGCAATTGTTAAAAGCTTAAGAAACTCGGGCTTGAGCACGCCATACTTTCAGTTCTACTCGATATATAAGGAATCAAATATTTTTCTTAGGATCTCATGCTCAATAAGCTTTGTCTAAGAAGGCTTTAATGAAAAACTCGAGCAACTTGTTAAAAAGCTAAATTAATTGCAAATAACATCAATCGAACATCAAGGTTTAAAGTAATTTTTTTAGAGGAACAATAAATAACTGAAAGTATAGAGTATCTATTTTTGTCAAGTTCACAGGATCATGTTAGATTTTAGCTCTATAACTATGACCTAACATTGGGAAAACACTTATATTCAACCTCTTATGTTATATCATGGTTACTGTACACATATATGCAATTAGACATAGGGGATAATTTCCAAATTTACCCCTACTTTAAATTAGTTTTGTTTCCCAAGCCGCCATCCTCGATTCTCTCCAGCCCTCTTTTCCCAACGTCGCCCCGAAGCTAATCGCCAGCTCCTGCTCCTGCGCTGGCGGCTCCTCCATCATACAAACCGTAAAGATCACGTTGGGGCGGGAGAAGAAGCTAAAATTCACTGAGAAGAGAGATCGGAGCACGAAGTGAAGAGAGAAGATCTAAGAACGTGAAGATCAGAATGCCAAAAAAGCAATCGCCGGCCAAGAGAAGCGAGATTGGAGTGCGAAGATCCAAGAGTGGTGAAAAATAGCATGAAGATTGGAATGCCGAAGAAGTAATCTCCGGCGAAGAGAAGCGAGATCTGAGTGCAAAGATCCAAGAGCGGTGAGAGATAGCATGAAGATCGGAATGGCGAAGAAGTAATCGCCAGCGAAGAAGCAATCGCCGTCGAAGAGAAGCGAGATCGGAGCGCGAAGATCTAGGACAGTGAGAGACAGTGTGAAGATTATAACGCTGAAGAAGTAATCGCCGGCGCACCGCGCAATTGACAAGAAGCCGAGCGACACTGCCAAGGAGCGACGAGAAACAAACAACGATGCGACGAAGCCACGAATGCCAAGGAAGCCAAGGAACCATGAATGGTGAGGACAAGATCCAGAAAATGAACAGTGTCGCGAGATCCGAAATGAACGGCCAAGGTGGAGGCGAGAGCATTTTGTAATTTTTTAAAAGATTATTTAGACACTTTTAAATTTCTATTTAGACACTTCTTTTATTATTTCGTATACATTTTTTTATCATGCAAATAAATTATTTGCGTATTATTTTAGACATTTTGTCACTTTTCTTTAGACACTTTTACACATTTATTCAGACACCTTTTTATTGTTTCAATTAGTTATTTTTGAAGAACGTAAATTGTCTATGTATTGGTTAGACACTTCTAAATATTTCTTTAGACACTTTTACACATTCATTCAAACACTTTTTTATTATTTCAATTAGCTATTTTTTAAGAGAGTAAATTGTCTACGTATTGGTTAGACACTTCTAAATATTTCTTTAGACACTTTTCGGTATCTATTCAGACACTTTTCATTTTTTCGAACATGACATATGACGTATACGACAATATCATGACGTATGACAATTCAGTTATGGCACCGGTACTGGCGCCGGAGGAGACGGCAGTAGCAAGTTATGATTTTTTGTAGAGAAGAATATTTACACTAAGGATATTTTTGTTAATTTTTTTAATGATTTATGCCTTATATATAGAAGATTATGGGATGGGTTAGTATGTCTAATTAGACATAGGTGCATAATAAAAGAACTACTTATGTTATAAGAGTAATTGTTAAAAACTTGAAAAGTTTGAATTAGTGCTCGCCATACTTCAAGTTGGGCATGATAAGGAATCAATGTTTTCCCTAAGCTCAAGCTCAATAAGCTTGGTTTAATAAGGCTTAAAAGAAGTAAACTTAAACAACTTGTTAAAAGCTAAATTCATTGCAAACTTTAACCCAATTGAGGATCAATTAAAAAAGTTTTATCCTCATAATATATTCCATATTCTCAAATTTTTAATATTGTTTTTAACTTTCTTTGTCCATCTATTATGTATTTTTTCACGTGATTGACTGTTAAGGTGTCATGTTCCTTTATTTATCCCCTAAACTATGATCATCCTATCTCAGTCATTGCTATTGTTTTTAACTTTCTTTGTCCATCTATTATGTATTTTTTCATGTGATTAACTGTTAAGGTGTCATGTTCCTTTATTTATCCCCTAAACTATGATCATCCTACCTTAGTCATTGCCTAAGTTTGGGCACCAACACAACGGTCTTCATAGGTGTATGAGGCTTGGATGGAGGGAGATGTGATGCCTCCTCCTTAATAAGAGAGTTAGTGGCCATAAAGGAAGCATTATTTTGGGCTATGTCTTCACTTTTCACAATTCCTCATATTTAATTATTGTACTCCCATCCCAATTTGCTTAAAACGTTTTTCTGAGCACAGAGATTAAGATGTATGTAATTTGTATTATTTTTTTTATGCAGTGAAAGTTTAAATAATGATTAAAAAAGAAAATATTATTTTTTGGGTTTTGTGCAGTGAGAGATTGAATGGAGATAAAAAAAAGTCTTTATTGGCTTTTTTGTAAAAGGATAATTTAATTGTTTAAACTTTTCCAAAAGATGAAACGTTTCAAAATTTTGAGACATCTAAAAAAGGAATACGTATCATCTAAATTGGGACGGAGGGAGTATCATTTTGGACTCAAACATTGATTTATTACATAGAAAATCTCTAACATCATTTAAGTGTTCCTTTTTTGACATTTTATTGATAGAAAGCATTAGCATAGACAAAAAACATTGCGTGGCACACTAGGATTGGCGACTAGCCACAGTGGCACCTTCACCTCTATCTCTTCCAACTTTATCCCCTCCACCTTAGTACCTCCCTTACACAAACTCATTCCTATCCATTGCAAAATCATTGCTTCACCATCCATCATAAACCAAGCCTCCCTCTCATTTTATCCATTAACTCCTTTCCACTTCATATAGCTATGAAAGGCCCAGAAGGCTTACTCTTACTAGGACTTTATTTTTTTTATTGGAAGTGTTCGATCGGTGATGGGTTCTCTACTTTCTAAGGCAGATCCTTTGTCTTTCTCTATTGTTCTGTTGTTACTTATGGTTTACGTAGGTTATGCAGCTATCACGATGGATGTGCTTGGGTCAAGCTTCACTAATATAAGCCTGCCCACAAAGGAAAAGGCATGTAGGTTGGTTTTGATGTACGAAGCATGTGGTAGCAACTTGGATCTTATGGTGGCTCTGAAAGTTCTATCCAACAGGGTTGTTAAAGTGGATAGTCTCAAGAATTCCCTTTGGAAAACATGGAGGTTTCAAATTTGGTTCATCATATGCCCTGCATATCCAAATCCTAATATGAATCTCTTTATTGTGATTTTCTAGAAGGAGGCAGGCAATGATGGAGTTTTCCAAAATAAACTGTGGTATTTTAATAATAAACTCATCTTGATGAGAATGTTAGCTGTGTAAAGGGGGTAGGCCTTTGTCATTACTATTTGACACAGCAACTTTCTGGTTTTAAACTAAAATGCACCTTTTGAGTCGTTCAAACTAGAGTTAGCCAAAACACTGGGTAGTCGCATGGGGGAGGTGCTTCGAGTGGACTATATCAACCCGTCTTTGCATGTTAGGGTTTTAATAAACATATCCCAAATCCTTAAGCGTGGTTCGATGGTTCAGAATAAAAAAGGTAGGCAGTGGTACTACATTAAGTTCAAAAGGTTGGTGGAATTCTATAACTTGTGTAGGAAGGTTGATCACACTAAAAGGGAATGCATGGATAATCTAATAGGAAAGGAAAGGAACATCCGACAGTATGGTGATTTGGCATAGGCATGTGCTATCCTTTCGAGGTTTTTGTTACCACTCTGAGTGCTTCTATACAGTGATTAAATTTAGTGAGCTCAAGCCCCAGGCAGTCCATGTCTTATAGGCCAAGCAGAACATGCACACTATATTTACCCAAGTGGCCCTCTTGGTCATTATGCAAATATGTGTATATTGGTTCAACCATCACACATATATTCACATACAATTTCATCTGAAAGTAATTATGATGGTGAAATTATTTATTCTTAGCCAATATGGAATTTGAGTAAAATCCCCAAATGCATGTACAATCATATGCATACATGATGCTATTGGTGTGCATTTTATGTATCCAAACTTTCACACTGTGTCCAACTCAATTTTTACCTGTCTTCTCTTGTGCCCTAAAGGTTTTAAGCCTTTTAATACCCTTAAACCTTCATAGGGAAATAGGTTTGAGACATTAAATCCATCTAAGTTTACAATTATGGATTTTATACTTAACCAGGTAGGAATTACCATATAAACAGTGTTAAGCAAAATCAGCTAATTTTGACAAGCCATAACTCTGGCTACAGGGCACCAAATCCAGTGATTCAAAAGCCATGTTATTTAAATTGAAGTTTTCTAGATGTGGTCAAAAGTTCATAACCAAATTCTTTATGTACGAAAAGTTATGGCAGCTGGAGTACATGGTACCAAATTTTAGCCACTATTGACCATTATGCCCATACAAAATATCATAATATTCATACACTCAATTTCCAAGTGCAAAACCCACTTGGTAGTGTCCATACATGTCTTATACACCTGAGAAAGCCATTCCCATGAATTTAGAACCCTTTTAACCATCATTCACAAAAATGCCACCAAAATAGCCCATAAACACCATATGGACAGCATTGTATACACACTTCAAACTACACTCCATTAATCCATATATCCTTCTGACATTACACATACAACATACCCAACTCATTTACATGCATTTATGCACCACATAAATGAAATAACTTAGTTAATATGTACACTAAGATTCTTAGAGAACTTTAAAAGCACTAAGCACTCCAGAAACTTGAAAGGACCATCTACTGCGTAAGGCAGAAAGTACCATTACTAAAAATAGCTAATGTGCTCCAAAAATCATGAAAATTTTCATTTTATAACTACAATATGGAAGTTAATATACTTGAAATTTCAAAGAGATATTCAAATGACAGCTATTAGTTTGAATGCTCTCTTTTAGGTGCTCTTGAAATGGACAAAAAAGGGGTAAGTCTCTTTGAAGAAACTTAATAATGGCTTATAATTAGAAACTTGAATTCCCAGAAACATACCCGAAATCCAAAGACATAAAAACACAAACACAAAGCATATATACAAAAATATGGCTTTCTAAATGCACAAACAAACAGAACACAATCAAATGCAATGCTGGCAGTAGTGCATCATTAAGGTTAGTTCATAAACAATCAAATAAACAATATGTAATCACTATGGCAGCCTTCCTCAAGCTAATACCTGGTCTTAGGAGGTTAATTGGTCTTAGTTATTACTAACTTGGGTTCTAGAAACCCCTATAAACATTGCCATCTTAGTGCATGAAAAACAGTAAGGCTGAAACCTTGTTCATGCACTCCCCCTTAACCTATACTTGGTTTCTTGAGCTTTTTGTTCTCTTCCAAGCATGGTCTTAGCTTCATGGATGCTTGATCATCATCTTAGGACAGTAAACAACCATGAACCATGAAGATAAAACCCTTACCTAAGCTGTGAAGGATGAAATCTTCAAGAGATATACAATAAACCCGAAAATTAGGGTTTTTCTCTTTCTTGTTGCATCCAATTGCCTTCCTTTGTGATTTCTTGGGAGATTGAGCTATGGTGGCTATGGAAGCTTATGGAGGAGCTAAGGAAGGAACTCTGGCTGGTGAGGGCAAAAAATGACCAAGGAAAGGCAAGAAATCAAGATATTTTCCTTGGTTAAATTAGTTTAATCTTAACCCTCACTTAGTCATTATAAGTATGCCTTAAGCAAAGAATTTTTGGCTAATCTTTAGCCCACCTTTTTGACCTTAGAGCCTGGAAATAAAAGGTTGGGATAATGCTAGAAATGGCCACCTTTGACCCTTGTTAATTATACTCCCATCCTTAAGTTATTTTTGTGAACAATTGTAAATCTAGTTGTCCTAAGTTCTTAAATAATAGCCTTTGTTTCCTTTATGCAATTTAGCCTCCAAAAATTACTTCCATACCATTCAAATCACTCTAAAACCTCTATTTTAAAGTTGTACAATTGAGTACCCAAGTCTTGAAATATTACAATAAAGTCCATAGGTTGCTTGTTGACCAAGGAATCTTTTAGGGTTTTCTTGAGGGTCAAGTAACCATTGTGTGGATATTTTAAAGAGGTGTAGATTATACACTTTACCCCTCACATTCCAATCATTATGGGATCTTTTAAGAATTCCTTTATGCAATTTAGCCTCTAAAAATTGCTTCCATACCATTCAAATCCTTCTAAAACCTCTCTTTTAAAGTTGTACAATTGAGTACCCAAGTTTTGAAATATTACAATAAAGTTCATAGGTTACTTGTTGACCAAGGAATCATTTAGGGTTTTCTTGAGGGTCAAGTAACCATTGTGTGGATCTTTTAAGGAGGTGTAGATTATACATTTTACCCCTCACATTCCATTCACTATGGGAAAAAATCATGCTATATAATGGTTCATAACCATTATGCCTTTATACTGTAATTTTCCCATTTGTTGAGGTAGTAACAGTTTTGGTGGGCGTCAGGAGGATCAGAGGCTAGAGTCTTTTGAAGGTGCATCTCAAGAGCCCACTTCTCAGTCAGACCATCATTAGGATGCTGCCCAGGACACAAAGATAGTGGCAGTTCTTAATACTCATTTTTCTGTGATTTTTGTTTTGTCTAGTGAAGGAGTGAAGACATTAACAGATGCCATAGTAAATGTGAATATAGAGGAAGCGTCCCCATGACACAGAATCAATCGAGTGAATACTTATGGGGTAAGTATTGTTGTTAGGGTGGCAAAGTTAACCCCTAAACCGGTCACTAAGGTCCCCGAGTCAATCAATTTTGTTTTTAGGGCAGCACAAACTCTAAGAATGGGGGATCACAAATTATGGTATGCCACTAATATGAGACAAGAAAAGAACAAAGCTCATATGGGCAAGTGTCACACCTTCACACTGACCATACACACTATACAATTCATGAGCTTATTATGCACACTAATTGCCTGATTATACAAGCAAAAAAATCCCAGCTCAAAACTTGAGCCTCAATACCGTTGGTACCTATTCTCTGTGTCTGAGACAGCATGGAAGCCTTTATGTTTACAAGGAGGCTGTGGAAACCTCTCTTGCAAACTACTATATACAAGTCTGAAACCACACTTTGAAAAGTTTTAAGTGCTTAAAAAGCTACTAGTAAAAGAAACGTGGAACTTGGTAAATAAACTTGGTGCTCGCTCTAATAAAAGACAGAAATCTAGTTTCTAAAGGAAAAATGCTGGTTTGAGCTTTTAAGTCTGGTTTTGTAGGTTCGAACATGCTACAAATATAAGAAGAGACTTTCACACAAAATTACAGCTCAAAACAGTAACTTTAGCTAAAAGTCAAAGATTAAATCAAACATGCCAAAACACTAAACAGTGTTCTACAGAAACATTTTAGAAACCAAAATAGCAAAAAACCAGCTTTGTTCCTAGTCAAATAAGCATGAAATCCTGCAGGGAATGAGTACAAAACAATACTAACTAACCCGCATTTGCTTGGAATTCAATAAACTAAGCTTAAAGCACAATTTTCCATAATAAGCCTTGTTTTCCATAAATTCCAAAAATTTCATATCCAATTATTAGTACTACAAATCTTGACTTGTATGTATACATCAATTCAAGTAAAGAATCAACCTTTTAAAAAGAAGCTAAATATAGAAAACCAAGGTCTAATTCTGAACTTGAAGACTAATTTCATGCTTCATAGGAACTAGGCTAAGAAGCCTTTAATCCAGGACCTTGCTCCACATTTTCATTTTACTGAAAGAGGCTAACCCCTTTTTGTACCATTTGTTCAGCCACTAATAACACTTTATCTCCCACCACAGTAGCTGTACACATGCTCAATAACCAATTCCATTAGTTCTCATAGACTCAAGAGCATGCTAGTTCAAATACTTAGCACATATGATTTAACTAACCTGTATTGAACCATAAAATGCAACATAACTAGTATAGATAGCTAAACCATTCATAATCTTGAAAAAGTAGTATCTGGGGTGAGTTTTCAAAGAAAACCCAATAAGAAACACTATGATTCATATAGCATTCATAATTCCAGCAATCAATTTAACTTTCAACCATCAATCATGCTATAGAACATAGCAATAAACAAACCAATACAATCATAACAATAAGAGCTCTAGGGATAAACAATTCGATGGCCACCACTATGCTATCTAGATGCACTAATCCCCTATTTGCTTGTCTACTATAGATATTAAATCTAGTAACACTTGATCCTCGTCAGGATCAAGCTAGTTCCAGTCCATTAGGACCTATCCCCTTCTGAAAATCATGATCACTGAAAACAATTCATTATCACATGATTTTGTACTTCTCTGTAAACATGCAAAGGCTACAATCACCAATGCACTATCAATTCCACTTGATAAACCAGAGAAGTTACATGTTTCTTACCAATTACCCCTTCGTTTCCTAAAACTAGGCCTGACGCCTTCACCAGACCAAACCTGGCTGCCAGCCTTCTGTACTGAGCAATGTCTTGCTTTGAGCATCTTAATTTTCCTTTTGATTCCTGTAAAATCAAGAGCTACTAACTCAGATCACAATTGCATGTTTTAGTTACGAAAAAGTTTGAACATTTAGAGGTAACCTGAAGCACCTCTAGACCAGATTCAATTCAAACAGGCTGCACTAAAACAGCTATGACTCCTTGTTCAGATGTCAGAATTACAAACTATAAAATTCTGAGTAAACTAGACACATAGGGCTACAATTCTGCCAAATTGTAACTCCATATATGCAACACACAAATTATGGTGTAATTTAGAACAACTCTGTTTATTCATAATTAGCAGCAGTTTTCTGGCTTCTTAGTCATTACTCATAATTTATAACTGATTAAGTACTAATTCTGAGCTAACCTGAATAGATTTATATCTTCCCTTTTGATTTCAGACAATGTCTCTCCTGAATTCTTTAATTTAGCTGCTGGACCTCCTGAAATTGAAACCTTCTTCCTTAGACAAACATTGATGTTTCTTGGCAATGAAGAAGTGAATCTTACCGATGAAACTCGAGGTTTTCTACTGGAGACCGAGATTCATTGTTCCTCTTTTCTTCAATTCTTGGTATTAATTCATTTGATCTCCAGCAAATCAATGTTTCTCAAGAGCAAAGACTCTGAGCAGATTCAAAACAAGCTGGTGGTTAGCGACAGCTGCTCGTTTACATGAATTGAATGGGGATCATATTCCCTTGCTGCCCTTAAGTTTCTTTGCACGAATCATTCTGGTTCTTAGTCTTTGTTTTTGGTCATTTAAATCCATCTGCTCGACTAAGCACATTTTACCAATATTTGAATCCAATCCTGCTCATTGTTGTCAACTAAGTCATTCTTCTTTGACTTGTTGTAATTTAGCCAACTTCAGCTTCTTCTAGTCCAGAGCTATTCATCTTCATTTAATTTAGTCCTTGTCTTCACAAAGCTTCCAATTAGCTTTTGCAATCAAGTGCTCAACTTTTCTTTAATCTTGTTGTTCAATTTAATTCACAGGCACAATCTGTATTAGTTAGCCCTAATAAGGTAATTAAAGGAACAGGGTGTGATAGCAGGCACATATAGGTTGCTAATATTCCTACTTCAAGCAACTTAGAGGTTGATGAAGCATCGAATCAATTAGGTGTGCTTACTCTATCCAAATAGAAAGGAACAGGGGAGGCGGAGTTGGACAGATGAGCAACAAAGGTGAAGGTGATCAAGACCTTTGTAATTGATAGAAATTCAATTAAGATGGTTTAAGAGTTTTTAATTAAGTATTAAGGACAACTGTCCCGTTATCATTACATTTTTATAGGGATGACAATTAAGTGGGTCGGGTCAGGTTTAAGTTAGGTCATTAAGGTTCGGGTCTAGTTGGGTTAGCATGAATTTGGGTCCAGGTCAGGTTCAGGTTGGAGGGTCATTGGGGTTCGGGTTGATTTCAGGTTAAGGTTGGATTGGGTCGGGTATATGGGTTCGAGTACACTACAGGTTTAATCAATTTTAGTTTCGGGTAACTTCAGGTTAGGTTTTGAGTCAAATTCGAGTCAACCTTTGTGTTCGCTCTGGTTATTGGTATGTGGGGTAAAACAATTGAATCGATTCATCTTTTTTCAATTTTTGTTAAAATTTAAATAAAAAATTTAATTTTTTGTGTGATTTAATTTAAATTAATTTTTTTAGTATATTTAATTAAAATATTTATAAAAATATTCTTCATAATAATTTAGTATATATTTAGGTAATTTAACATTGTTAGTAATAGTTGATTGTTTTTTTAAATTCATATATTTCAATTATCACTGCACAAGTCATTCAGATTCTCACTCAGCTATCTCTAAGACATATACTACGACAATTTTGCTATGCTTATATTTTGATGAATTTTCTTTGAAATTACTATGAAATGCAAATCAAGTTCACTATTAGTGACTAAACCATAAAATTTAAAAATTTTGGGTGAAAGTGCAAAGATTTAAAAAGTTCAGGGACTCATGTTGTAATTATTAGGGGTTACTGAAATGAATTTTTTTAAACTTTAGGTACCTTATTGCACTATAATTAAAAGTTTAGGGATGAATGTTGTAATTTAAACAATTGCCTATTAAAATCATTAAACTTCCTAAATATAAAAATTACTTCTTTTCAAAAAATCCAAATATTAGATTTACTGAATATGGAAGTTTTTTCCCCAGATATGATACTTGCAATATATAGAAGTCCTAAAAAAATGGAAGTTACTAAATATGGAATCTCCTCTCAAAATATAAGAATTACTAAACATGAATGTCTAAAAAAAAATGAACTACAAAATATGGAAGTCTACATCTCAAATATGAGACATACTAAATATGAAAGTACAAAAAAAAAAGGAAGCTACTAATTACGGAAGTCATCATTCCTAAATATGGGACATATTAAATATGAAATTCTTAAAAAATGAAAGTTACTAAACATGGAATCCTTCATATTTATGACTTACTAAATATGGAAGATAATTAAATAGGAAAGTTAAATTTAGGTTGATGGTTAAAATTGAGTCTTATTCGATTTAGTTATTGAGTCATCTCAGGTTTGGGTCAGGTCAGTCTTAGGTTTGGATTATTTCGCGTTTGGGTTAATGCAGGTTCAGGTCATTTCGGTTTTGAGTTTTCTCGTATTTCCCTTTAATCGAATTCGAGTTTATGTCGAGTTGTGTACGGTTAGGTTTTATCGTGCCAAGCCTATCCCCTGGCCCAAAATGTTCATGACCACCAAAAGTCCAACAATCCATGTTCAAGCCATTAACACATATTATGGTCGAATATACTTAGATTCATTTTTAACATGCTTTTTTACTTAAGTACCCGAAAGGGTCCATAAATACTTAGAATCACAAATTTGGTTTTTAAGACAAACCAAAATACATAGCACATGTTTATACATGGCAAATCACACATAGAACACATTTCCACCTTAGAGACTTTGTTCCCACAATCTAGACTCCAAGTCCTGCACATAAAGTCCACACTTATTAGCTTGATACACAAGCAACCCATAACACTTAGAATACTTAGAACATTGAGCAAATATATATGTACACACACAAACCTTTTTACCAACAGAAAGAGTATAAAATACTCTTGATCTTAGTTCCGTTCTAGTGCTCATTTTTCTACATTAAGTAGAGAAGGGCGTGAGTAAAACTCAGTAAGGATTCCGTACAGCTCATAAGGCCTACATAGCACAAGTATATCTTGACAAAATATAATCTAAGCTCCTGCAAAGAAAACACTAAGACAAAGAAAATACAGGATATATGTATATAATAATAATCAGGGTCAGTAAGCACAACCAAACATAGAAGCACACAAACACACACACACCATTTAACACCATATTCCCATGAAGGGCAGAGCAAGCATGAGCATATTTTCTTTAATTTTGGTTAACCATTTATTAGTCCGTATTAATCTGAGATCTCTTTATGTTTGGGAATTGAGTTGGTCAGCCCAATTCCTAACTGTAATGCTTGCACGGAGCTAGCTAGCACAGAGTTGCCTAAGCAACAAAACATAGCCCTCTATAGTACCTTAGGATCACATGGCATTCTTTATCCATCACCTAAGGGCACTGAATACTCAAAGAGTATAAGAATCCTTATTACAAAACCCTTAGCAACTTTGTTGCCCGAAAGCTTTAGAAGCTTGTTTCTTTGCCTTTTCCTTACTTGTCGTAGCTAGAACTTAATTTCTAGCTTGAACCTACAATGGCTGAATTATTAGAAAGTATATTCTTGCATTACCATAGCTCAAAAGCTTACATATACCAAGAAAACTTGGTGAAACACAAAATACCTTAACCAAATGAGGTATAGCCGAATCCTTTGGTTTGATTTCCTTAGAGCTCCCGCTCGTCTTTTCTTGAATACACCACTTGATTCCTAGCCTTAGAAGGCTTTAGAAGCTTATGTGCATCAAGAACATAAGTTTCAAACATGAGAATGCCAAGAATAGACTTGGCCGAAACTTCCCTTAATTGATGGGTTCAAAAAACGTCTCCTTCTTTCAATCTTCTTCTTGATTCTTTCTTGGGATGTTCTTAAGAGCTTATAGACACCAAGAACACTTGGTAAAAGCTCAAGGATGCTCAAGAATAAACTATGGCTGAATGGTATTTGAGAGAGAATAGTTGGAAGAGTTTGATAGCAAACTTAGAAAGAGATTGAAGAGAGAGATGAGGAAGAGTGAAATGAATGAATTTGGGAGCTTAATAGGCATGTAATGGACGAATTTGGGAGGGGAGAATGAGTGTATCATGTGCTTGGATGAGTGGGAGACAAGTGGGGGACAAATTGGAAGACTTTTGTGGGTGGTAGGTGAGATAGTCAAAAGTAGGGGACAAATTGGAAGACTTTGGTGAAAGTTGGTTGAATTTGTCAAAAGTGGGGGAACAAGTAGGTGGAGGAAGGAATCCTAAGTGATGAGTTGGATGAAATGTGGATTAAATTGATGGGAAATGGAGAAAGGTGGCAACCATGGCATTTAATGCCTTTAAAATTTGCTAATCTCCCCTTAGTCCCTCAATTCCTTGTATTTGGGCAATTGAGCCCAACCACCAAAAGTCCCTTTTTGTCCAATTGAGTCCCTCACATTAAATTTTCATCATTTTACTTGGCCTAGGCCAAATTTAAATTTTGAGAGTATCCAACACTTATCATACTCCCTGGTCCCACTTAATTTAGTGTCTGCCAAATTCAATGAGCTTAATTCCCAATTTAGGAAAAATTCTTAAGCCCTGAATCCTCATAGTCCGAGGCTTAATTACTTAGGATTTTGTGGGCATTACAGGTTTAGGTCATTGATTTTTTTGTCAAATGGTGTCATGTCGGGCTTGAGTTCGGATGAGTTGGCCCAGATCATCAAGTTGGATTAAATTTTATTATCCCTAAATGTTTACGACAAGATAAATTTAAACTAAATACTTTTAAACAACTTAGAGTTGAAATATTTTATTTTTATTCTAGTATGTTGTTCTTCTATCCTCTCAAGATCCATCTGGAAACCAAATCGTGGAGTTGTTCTATGTGATAGGAATACAATAAAAAAAAATACTGTTTTCATGTATATCATCATATTTGCTAGTTATTATCGTGATAAATATGAATACAATTTCGCTATAGAAGTTTAACACAAACACAGGCACCAAATCAGAAGCATTAATCCGGATATTCCTCCCTAACTATTTCAACCCTATGAACAGATAAATTTCAAAGCTAGACATACACGAAATTAGAATCGTTATTATCTGACTTCTTCAAAGCGATATGTATATATAGAACATTTCAAATCTAATTTTCATGATCTTCTCTGTAGAAGTTCTAGAGGGACGCCACAAAAAGTCTGTCTTTTTTTTAGAAAATAAAAAATAAACGGATGTAAATTGGTCCAAGAAATGGAAGAGCAAATTATTTTGCGTCAATGCAGGATTTTATGCATAGGAAAAGGCTTGGTTCAGAAATGTCATCTCTCCAGCTTCAATTATAGATTGGGGAGATTAATTTTCATTTATCCATTAGAAAATACTCTTGTCTGAAAAAAAAAAAAAGAAGAACAAGAACAAGAAAGATATTAGCTTTAGCAAACAAGTTTGTGATCTAGTTCTGAGAGGCAAACGCCATCATATTAGAACAAATATCATCATCATCAGCATGCACTTAATTTCAACCATTTTTTGATCAATAACATAAAATTAATAGTGTTAATTAACTGTTTCAATGTATGTTTAGAAAAACTTTTATATTTACCGTTAGAGTTTTGTATAATTTATTTAATGGTTTGGCTGAAACTGGTGAAATTAAAAGCTAAAAGTTATCATTTAATTGGTGACAGTGATACCAAATGAGACTTAAAACTCTAAAGTTAATTGATGATGGTAATATCAAACGGAACTTAAAACTAGTTAACATTAAGAGTTCAAACAAAAAAAAATTGAAAAATTTTCGATCGATTGAATATCTACCATAACGTAGCCCAACTTACAATACAATAATGGGATGAAATTTTAAAAACCGTTATCGGACCAGCTTTTTCCAATTGTATTGAAAAATATCATGAGACAAAAATAGTCGAGATAGTTATTAATATTGTTAAATTAAAATGCACATCGACCCATATCATGCAAAATCATTGATATTAGGATAAGAGCCAACAAATGATATACTTAATTGTCAAAGTAACGGCTGCAAAGATTTCTATGAGTGAAACCAAATTTCTTTTTTTTTTTTTTCTTTCTTAATGTAGGACATTATTGTCAACAAGTTTTACAAATTTCAAGGTTAGATACGAGGAATTGCCTGCCATGACAAAAGGTGGATATATATTCTTTTTTTTACGGCTACAAAAGTCAGATATACGTTTACATTTCTTGTCCAAAAACTACTATAAATACGGTCGATTTCCGAACCACCTGCCAAGGAAAAAAAAACGATTAAGATTCATTGGGAAGAAACTAACTAGGTGAAATGTCCCTTTGGTTTCCAAAACTTCACCTTCTTTCTCTTGTTCTCTTCTTCGCATTGTCATGGAGACCAAATTCTGCTGCTTCCAATCTCCATGACGACTTCCTTCAATGCCTTTCACTTCGGTCCACATCTATCTCTCAGGTCGTATATGCACCCAATAACTCTTCTTACCTGTCCATTTTAGATTTCACAGCTCATAATCTCAGATTCACTGAGCCAGCATCACCACGACCTTTGTTCCTTATCACACCAACCCAGATTTCCCATATCCAAGCCACAATCAATTGCTCGAAACAATATGACCTACAAATCAAGACTCGAAGTGGAGGTCATGATATGGAGGGTGTTTCTTTTGTTTCAGATGTACCTTTTATCCTCATCGACATGATAAATCTTCGCTCCATTGACGTCGATGTAGAAAACAAGGTTGCGTGGGTTCAAGTCGGTGCTACTCTCGGTCAACTCTACTATGCAATTGCTCAAGAGAGTAGAACTCTGGGCTTTCCAGCAGGCATCTGCCCCAATGTGGGCGTGGGAGGACACCTTAGTGGAGGTGGTTATGGAATATTACAGCGCAAGTATGGTCTTGCGGCTGATAACACGATCGATGCACAAATAGTTGATGTCGATGGAAAAGTTCTTGATAGAAAATCCATGGGCGAAGATCTATTTTGGGCTATTCGCGGAGGGGGTGGTGCTAGCTTTGGGGTCATTATTGCTTTCAAAGTACAACTAGTTGCTGTTCCGTCAATAATGACCATGTGCGCAACCACCAGAACATTCAACCACAATGCAACCAAGCTTATGTATGATTGGCAATTTGTTACACCTAATTTACCAAATGAGGTATCCAGCTACCTTTTATTGAGTCGTGTGAATATGAGTGCAGAAGCAAACAACATTGTACAAGCAAATTTCCAATTCCAATTTCTTGGTAGGGTTGATGAGTTTGTAACATTATTGCAAGATCACTACCCTCAACTTGGACTATCACAAGAAGATTGTGAGGAAGTGAGTTGGATTCAATCTGCTTTGATCATGGCCGGACTTTCTAGTAGAGCTCCAACAACTTCTTTGCTCAATAGAACCCTTTCCACGGGTCCTCTGCAAGCCTACAAGTATTTTGCCAAGGTAAAATCAGACTATGTGCAGAAACCTATCCCTGAAACTGCGGTTGAAGGAATATGGGAAAGGCTTTCTGAACCTGAGGCAAGAATTGCTACTGTACTCTTTGTTGCTTTTGGAGGCAGAATGAGTGAGATTCCAGAAACTGAAATTCCTTACCCGCATAGAGCCGGTATCTTGTACTTTGCTGCATATGTTGTGTACTGGGAAGAAGGAGGTATTGCAGAATCTCAAAGGCACATAAATTGGAATATGAGGCTTTATCATTTTATGGAGCCCTATGTTTCAAAATCTCCACGACAGGCATATATAAACTACAGGGATCTCGGCATTGGAACCAACCAGAATTTAAGGGATACAAGCTTTGCACAAGCTAGCATTTGGGGCTTCAAGTATTTCAAGAACAACTTTTACAGGTTAGCACGCATCAAGGCGAAGGTTGATCCAACAAATTTCTTCTGGAATGAACAAAGTGTCCCTCCACTTCCATTTTAGGGAAACCTATATAGAATATTATATGTGCATATGCTATTTGTAATAAAATGCATTAGTTAACTAAGCATCAATAAAGGTAAAGGCAAAATAAGTGATCAACCCATTCCATTTATGTATTGACTTAGTTTTTATTAAGAATGCAGAATACTTATTCCAATATATTGTGTTTGTATGTTTCTGATTGGAAAAAAATTCCTATTTATTCATGTAATAATCAGTTACATACTGAAATGAACTTACACATTGAAGACACAAAGAAAAGCTAATCATGATGCTTGTTTTAAAAATTAACTATTCCCTTCCATAATTGTTCTTTATTGTATGAATTTTATTGATTTTCACTTACTTTTTACATAAATTCAAACTCCACCATTTATGAATTTAGAAAGTTACTTTGAAATATTTTTTTTAAAAATACTCCCTCTATCCCTTTACCTCTGGAACATTTGCTTTTTTATGCAGACAAAGAAATTTACACTATTTCCCCCCCTTTTTTCCAAAAGTACCCCTCATTTCCTTACCTCTCCATGTTGTTGCAAACTGCAACACATCTCCTAAGCTCTTTGCTGCCCCAATCAAAGCTGGCTTGACCCATCCATAATGCTCCACGACTTTAACTCTGAACAACGACTTTTGTTCTGAAGACGAAAGCTCTTGTCCACCGCTACTGAAGCCAAACCCATATCATTGTTCCTATTTCAATTTTTGATTCTTTATAGGATTAGCAAGGATGAAGGCGAATAGATCAATCGAAGGTGCAAGATGAGGAAAAAAATGATTTAGTCAATTTGGCACAGTCAGAGGAGGACGATGGTTTGCAGTCATTGATTGATCGAAGCAACCAGAGACGGGGGCAGCCAACGATTCATTGCAGTAATCAATTGATTCAGCATTGCTACCTGCAGATCTTTGCACTATACCCTCATCGATTCCGTCATCTCTATCACATCGCCCCCTCAATTGCCTCCTTCAATTCTGCCGACCCTTATCCACGACATGCATCACTCGACCTAAGCAATTGGTGCCAGATGAAGACAACAATTCCCTCAAAATTGAAGCTTACCCACGCACTTAATGGCTTAATCGGATGAGATTAAGAAGAATTTGATTGATTTGGAAGAGGAAGAGGATAAGAAGAATCAGTTACATCTGGTCAAAGAAGAAATAAGGGTATAATGGACAATTTGGGCCTAAAACTTACTAAAAGAGGAAATGATGCAAAGATTTTGGGACATTTTAAAAAGGAAAATGGTGCAAAGAATATAAGATAGTTGGAGTAATTATTTTTATCAAATTTCATTTTTTAAGTTTGTACGGATAAACGTTTGTAAAAAGTTAGTTGTTCTTTGAAAAAATTTTACTCAAGTGATTATGTTACATTTTCGCAAAATGGGAAATTAAAGCATAAAAACCTAAACTTATATGTTTTAATTTTCACCATAGTTTATGATTTGTGAAGTGTAAAGTATTCAATAGACACTCCCTTAAGTGGCACATACAATGATAGTTTGGTCATTAAGAAAGCATTAATACATTGCTTGTTTTTTAAGTAACCTATTGACTAAATTGTAAAGTTACAAAGGTTAGGTACTCAATTGCACAAATTTTCAAAGTTGGCTATGGAAAGGACATGGATAGAATTATGAAGAAAAAACATGGATGGTATTTAGTAAAAATGGGGCCTAGATTGCAAAAAAGGGGCAAAGATTTGCATTTAATGCTTTGGGACACTTAAGGACCCAAATGTCCTTAACTTTTATTAAGGTATAATGACCATTGACTAAGGCAATGAGAGGTTAAAAACTGTCAATTTCCAATCCCAAATGGCAGGTAAAAACATTTACCAAATGTGGCTTGAAATTTGCAAAATTTTCAAAAATGCCATCACTAAAGACAGAGAAAGAAATAAAGCTAGAAAAAAGTCATTTTTCTATCATTTCTTCCCAAATTCTACCTACACCTACTAGCTTCATCTCCTTGAGTTCTTCCACCATCCACCATAACCACCTTACTGCAAACAATCAAGAGAAAACAACCAAAGTATCAAGGAAGACCATACACCTTAGTTTTCGGGGTTTACCTAAGGTTCCTCGGATCTCCAACAAAAGGTAAGAGTTTTATCTGGGTTTTATGGTTGTTTATTGTTCAATACTAATTCCCAAACATCTATGAAGCTATGACCCTAAGCTTGAAAAAGAACCAAGAGATTGATGTACCAAGTTTAGTTTAAAGGGGAAATTGCACCCAGGGTTTTGGCCCTGCAGCTTTAGTGCTCTGCTTTAGTAGTGAAATTTTAGGTTTCTAGAGCCCAAGTTAGTACTAACTAAGATCAATTGACCTTATGTGTTTATTGCTGCCATACATTTATTTTTGTTGCTGTGTTGTTTGTGCCTTTGCATGGTTGTGCTTGTGTATTTTTACTGTATTTTTTTTTTTAGTATCTTTGGATTTCAGGTATATGGCTAGAGTTTGAAGATTTTATTGATAAGTCCTTACTAAGTTTCATTCAAAAAACTTACTCGCTTTATGTTCATTTCAAGAACCCCTTAAAAGAATCACTCAAACTAATAGTTTTCGTTTGAATTTTTATATGACATTTTAGGTATACAAACTTCCAGATGTCTAGTATTTTAACTGGAAATTTTCATGATATTTGGAGCATAATTACTATTTTTAGTAATGATACTTTCTATCCTACGCAGCAGCTGACCACTTCAGGTTCAGAAGTGCACATTGTGTCAAAGTTCCCTATAAAGTTTAGTGTATGTACCCAACTGAGCTAGGGCCTGTATATAGTGTATAAATGCATGTAAACAGGTTATAAATTTGGTATGAATGTTGTTTGGATCTTGGAAGTATAGTTTGAACTTGATTTTGTGAATATTGTCTAGTTCTATCTATAATATGACTTATGGACTGTTTGTTGAGAAATTGATTTGAGGTATATGGAATTTTCCTAAAATCAAGGGAATGGTTTCCATATGTATCTAAGACATGTATAGGACTGCCCATGTTGGCTTTGTGCTTGGAAATGAAGTGTATGAATTTTATGAATTTTTGTATGGGCATTATGGTCATTAGTTACACAAACTTGGTACCATGTACTTCAACTACCATAACTTACTGTACATAATGAGTTTGGTGATAAAATTTTGATCACACTTATATTACTTCAAGGTGAAAATTTTGACTTTTGAATCACTAGATTTGTTACTCTGTAGCCAGATTTATAGCCTAGCAAATTTGGCTATTATTGTTCATTTGGTCATGGTGTTCTAATGTCTAGTAAAATTCATAACTTGATCTCTAGATGGGAGCTTTCACTTCAAATCTATTTCCCTACATTTGTTTAAGTACAATGAAGGGTTTGAAATCATTAAAACATATGGGGAAATGGATGAAAAATGAAATAGGATAGGTTTTACCCTTAAATCACTTAAAATGGACACCAATAGCACCTAGTGTGCATATGATAATACATGCACTTGGGGATTTTACTCAAGTTCCATATTGGCCAAGAATAAAGAATTTGACTGTCATCATTACTCCTAGATGAAATTGTATGTGAATATGTGTGTGATGGTTGGACCAATATACATATATTCACATAAGGACCAAGGAGGCCACTTGGGTAACATAATGAGCTTTGTTCAGCTTGGCCTACAAAATATGCACAGCTCTTGGGACTTGGCACACTAAATGTGTTATTGTAATTAAGTACTCAGAGTGGTAACAAAAGTTAGTATCAAAGCTTAGTTGGACTAGAATTATGTGTTCATGCGTTATGACATGTAGTTACATACATGAACTTAGTTGGGTTATAGTCAGTTGCTAGTGTTAAGTACCTAATATACTATACATATTATGCTTTTCTGTTGATCATGAAATAAGAAAATGGTAGCCACAAGGAGAAGGGATCAGGGACCCTTAAGACCTCATACTAAGCAAAGGCAGGCCAACAGAAATGGAAGGGGTGTACAAGAGCAGCCAAAGGTTTAGGGAGTAGAAAACCAAGCACCTAAAATGAATGTACCACAAGTGTGGGTCGAACTACAAAGAAACCTAACCCAGATGAATGAAAACTTAGTAAGGTTACTACATGCTCAATAACAAGGAGTCCAAGGAGCATATGCATTACCACAAGAGCAGAACCAGAAAGTTGCTAGGAACAACCTAATGAATGTTCCTTCTGAAAGAAATGAGGATAAATAATTTGAAGAAGATGAGGATAGAAGACATCCTAGAGGTAGAAGAATCAGGTCTAAGATTGGTTAAGTGTCAGAAGCCGGTTACTCAGAAGCTGGGAACCTTAGTGAAATGAGAGAAAGAAGGAGACCCAAAGAGCATTAAAAGTCTGAGGGATCAAATAGGTCCAGGAGGCACAGAGCTAAAGATCATGAGGGCTCTGACGATGTCAAATTGTTGGAGAGGTTTCAAGGGATAAGATCTTTACAATTTGATGGTAGAGCTGGACTAGAGAAAGTTGAGTAACAGGTAAGATTCATTGAGAAGATGTTCAAGATGATGCATTTGAGCTTCACAAAGAAAGTATCTTTGGCTACCTACAATCTTGTAGGTAGTGCAGAAATCTGATAAAGTGTTAGAGATAGGTATGCTGCTTAGAAAGGTAGAAGCGTAGTTCATGAGCTAGAGATGACATGGCCTGAATTTACAAGAATGTTCCAAGAAAAATATATAAGTGATGCCATCAAATACCTAAAACAGGTTGAGTTTGATGCACTAAAAGAAGACAACCTCAATGTTTTGGAATACGAACACAAGTTTAACCAACTTGTGAGATATACACCAAAATACCACGGGTTGGAAGAACTTAAAGCAAAGAGGTTTGTCAGAGATCTGAGACCAGATATCAGGAGAACTATTAGGCCTTTCAATGCCATTACCTATCATGATGGTGTTCAGAAGGCTTTGCTGGTGGAACAGGAAGAGTATGAAAGTACATGGTTTCCTAGTGGACCAGGAGATACCAGTTAAGCTGGAAGATTGGCAATGAAAGGTCAGGACACTACCAAGGGTGGAAAACCTAGTACGGATGGCAAGGCCAAGAGTAATTTTATTGGCCCAAGGTGTCCACGATGCAAGAAATTCCATGGAAAAAAGCCATGTTACTTTGAGACACAAGCATGCCTCAAATGTGGTTTTTTAGATCACTGGATCAAATATTTCCCTTTGGTCCAAAGAAAAGGGCAAGAAGAGCAAGGCCAAAATAGGCCTAATATGCCAGCCGCCAAAGATGTTCAACCAAGAGGTGCTCCTACAGCACCAAGGCCACAAGTGCAGACAGCTAGAAGAGTATTCCAGATTGACAAAAGGGAGACATCCCAACAAGGGGCACTTAGAGCTAACATTTATTTAAATGCTTTGCCTGTTAGTGCATTGTTTGATACTGGTGCCTCAGTGTCCATTATGGCTAGGAAGTTAGCTAAATCTATGGAATTGCCTATTGAATTCTTGCCTAACTTATCATTAATAAGAACAACAGGTAGTCAACATTTTTTCACTAATAAACTAGCTAAGAATTGTGAGCTAGTAGTAGGAAAGACTAAGATAGTGACTGATCTGTTAATGTTAAACATTCCAAAATATGATGTTGTTCTGAGTATGACTTGGTTGGCTATGCGTGGCGTAAAGATTGATTGTGGCAAAAGAGAAATCACATTGCCTAGTGATAAAGTGCATGCATTAGTGAATTCTACAAAATTAGTGTATGAAATGCATGGCATGGAACTAAAAATGTTGGATGAAATTTCTGTGATTTCTGAAGATAAATATTATGCATTAAATGATGTTGAGATTGAAGAAGAGGCTAGTAGAATACCTGTAGTGAAAGACTTTCCACAATTTTTTCCTAAACACCATAAACCCTAGTTTCATGATTTTTGAAGTACTATAACTATTTTTAATAACGGAACTTTTTGTCCTACACAGCAGCTGACCACTTGAGGTTCGGAAATGCACTTTGTGTCAAAGTTCTCTATAAAGTTTAGTGTATGTACCCAACTGGGCTAGGGCTTGTATGTAGTACATAAATGCATGAAAACATGTTATAAATTTTGTATGAGTGCTGTTTAGATCTTGGAAGTATGGTTTGAGCTTCATTTTGTGAATATTGTCAAGTTCTGTCCATAGTGTGACTTCTGGACTGTTTCTTGAGAAATTGATTTGAGGTATATAGAATTATCCTAAAATCAGGGGAATGGTTTCCCCATGTATCTAAGACATGTATAGAACTACCCATGTTGGCATTGTGCTTTGAATTGAAGTGTATGAATTTTATGAATTTTTTATTGGCATATGGTCATTAGTTGCACAAATTTGGTACCCTGTACTTCAACTACCATAACTTACTGTACATAATGAGTTTGGCTATTAAAGTTTGAATACACTTAGAACACCTTCAAGATAAAAAAATATGGCTTTTGAATCACTGGATTTCGTGCCATGTAGCTAGAGTTATAGCCTGACAAAGTTGGTTGTTTATTGTTAATTTGGTTATGGTGTTCTAATGTCTAGTAAAATTCATAACTTGATCTCTAGTTGAAGTTTTCACTTTAAATCTATTTCCCTACATTTTTTTAAGTACAATGAAGGGTTTGGCATCATAAAAACATAAGGGGACATGGATGAAAAATGAAATAGGATGGCTTTGACCCTTAAATCACTTAAAATGGACACCAATAACACCAAGTGTGCATATGATTGTACATGTATTTGAGGATTTTACTCAATTTTCATATTGGCCAAGAATAAAGAATTTGACTATCATCATTACTTCCAGATGAAATTGTACATGAATGTGTGCATGATCATTGGACCAATATATATATATATATATTCGCATAAAGACCAAGGGAGCCACTTGGGTAACATAGTGAGCGTTGTCCTTCTTGGCCTATAGAACATGCACAACTCCTAGGACTTGGCACACTAAATATGTTACTGTAATCAAGTACTCATAGTGGTAACAAATTATGAGATGTATATCGAGTGTTAGGTTCAATTGACATGTCCTTGATAAAAAATTAATAAAACTGAAAATAACATGTTTCTAAATTTGAAAAGAACACAACAATTCATGAAATTCATAAATACGTTGCAGGAGTGCTTAAGTTATTGAATATTTTCGTTAAGCTTCAACAAGGTTTGTTGATATGATATTTGCGATACCAAGCCAATTTAAAGTTATTTGTATTATTATTTAATGGCACACAATATGAATAAAAAAAGGGGGAATAAATATATATTTTCAAATTTTGTAGGCAAATATGTACCAAGTATCAAATTTTGAGGGGAATAGTGTACTTCAAGTACTTTTTAACATAGTTCTTCTCAGATGTTTTTAACGTATAAAGTAAAGATATCTTTTTTTCTTGCATGATTATTCTTTTTTTTTTCTGCTATGATTTTTCACTTTTTGGAATAATTAAGTGTATTAATTATTTCTAATTAAATTAAATTAAAAATTTTTAGGATATGAGAACATATTATTAATCTGATCAACTAAGGAATTTCATTGTTTTTTCTTTAAAACATTAGGAATATAAAAATAAAAAAAAGCCTTAACTCTTCCCCAACATTAAGGGATTCAAAGTTAAGAAGTCCAGAGTTTTTTTTTATCAGAGTTCTTTTTTATAGCTAGAAAGCCGAATTTAGAAATTACGCTTGTTGCAATTTTTATACACTTATGGAAAATTTACAGAAGCTCTACTGAGGTTTGCTCTAATCTATACTTATCCTTTGTATATTAAAAAACCTACACTTACCCCCTTTTTTGCTAACTCAGTCAATTCATCAATTAAGAGAAAATTGAAAAAGCCTGTACTACTCATCTACCATTCTTTTTCTGACCTCAAGCACCTAAACCTTTTGAATCTAACAAAATAAGTGCAGTTAAAGGTCTAACCTAGATTTACTAAGAGCATGGTTATGGTTCTATTTCAAGATTTTTTTTAATAGTAATACTCTTAGAAAGAAAATTGGATAACTGAAGACCAGTCACTATTCCCAGTCCCAGACACAAGTGAATGGTATCTTCAAACATCCTACGAGTCAAAAGTAATGTCTAGTTTCATGCACCCTTTTTTTGTCTTATTGCCGCCTTTCCAGTAGAGGATCGGAGCACCTAAAGTTGGATACCCCAATGATGGTAGTGCTAGCATCATCAGTCTCCTCACCATTACATCATTGGCATTTTTCACACCCCTAGTTTGCTGACATGTACCTTTCAAAGAAAGCCACATACTAGACAAATTGAGAGCTGTCCAATCCTCCTTCTCAGTATCCCCACAAATAAAGGTGGTTGAATCTCAATTATAATGCAATATAGAGTAGCCTAACTTGATATTTTGACAAGACTTGTAAGGCTATTCGGGAAACAGAGGATTGGCTTCAAATAGCAAATAAATTCTAAAGATTGCACTATCGAAGGAAAAACGTGTTCGGCTTTTAGGGGCATGATGCATTATAGAGAATTTGGGATATTGTAGAGCCTAAAAATTTGGGGCGAAAAATTGAGTTAACCTATTAAGGCAAAAAGAATCGCCATCATGTTCTGATTGCTTGTCAAAGCACCCATGGGTGCAAATTGTTGTTGGCAGCTTGACAGAAATATTGATCTCCCTGAGTTGGTTAAATTCAATGACGTGGCTTATGGATTCTAGAAGCTCTATGGAAATCCCTTTAATTCTTGATAGCACAGGCACAAATGGTGTTGTTCATGAATAATTAGTGAAAATGCTTATTTTGTTAAATCCAAAAAGTTTGGGTGCTTGAGGTCAGCAAAACAAATATGGAAGGGCAGCATGGGCTTTTTCCCTTTTCTCTTAGATGATAAATTGATGGAGTTAGCAAAAGAAGGGAGTAAGTGCATGTTTTTTAATACACAGGGATAAGTATAGGTTAGGCCAAAGCTCAAGTGGCTTTTTGTAAATTTCCCTACCCTTATTGGACTTTTGTGATGGATAGGTAAAAAATAGACCCTACCATAGATGTGCCATACAATTCTATTTGCTATTATGCCCTCGATAAAGAATTCTAAGACCTTTCCCTTCCCTTGGGGACCTTGCTCGCATCCTCCACTCTCCTTGTCGACTCCCCCCACTGAACCTTTCCTTACTCGAGTTGTTGTTGATCTTGATTAATGTTGGCCAAGCAAGTATGGTATCATCATCTGAGACTTAATCGTGCGTGGCAGAGATCGAGCAAAGGGGCAGCCGCAGTTGTAGGAGTAAATGTAGCCACAAATGAAGCTTTTAACCTGAGCCACTAGAGCTGTGGGGGATAGTGACAAGGACGTAAATGGTGGAAGACTCTAAGGGGGTGGCAATGGAAGATGGTAGAAGTGATGATCACAGTACCTATAGCTTCAGTTGTTCGCTTGCGTCGGCTTTAGGTTTCAACTAAAAAGAAAGAAAAAACAAAGATTTTGCTTAAAACTCTTTTTCTATCTGTTGTTCTTTATGTTTTTTTTTTCTTCAAATCAATCCCTAATGTTCTTTTAGTAGCATGTGCGCACTACAAAAATAATACGTAATTGAAAATTATATATATATCAACATAATGTAAGAACAAATTTGATATTAAACTTTAACGTGTACAATACATAAAGACAATTGTATAGACATATAATTATATATGTACAAATGAATTTTTGTTTATACATGGATTCATACATTAAAATTTATATGATTGAAACTTTGTAGAAATGATTGAATATATTTGTAACATATCTATAATCTCATTTGCACATTTCTATCTTATATTTTGTACATCTTTATTACTAGCTTTATAAATCAAGTTTCATACATATTTGCCATATGGTTTGTACATATCTCAAAATTTGGTAGGATGCGGGATTTGATGCATTCACACTTATTCTTTTGATATTGAATATATTATTAACATATTTGATCTCATTTGTACATATCTCTTCATTTGTAAATTGAATTTGTACATATCTAGTATCAAACTTGTAGATATATCTAATTTAAAGGGATATGGGATTTGATGTGTTCATACTTATTTTATGCTATAAAGGGTAGTATTGGAATGTAAATATATATAAACGTAAACGTTAAGACACAAGTTTGACTTACCAACAGATGTTTAAAATTTAGTCCTCAAATGTTACCAACTTGCACAACTTGGTCTCTCAACTTTAACACAAAATAACTTCACCACTATAGAGACCAAGGTATTTGCTATAGCCCAATCCACAAGAAAAACATAGTAAAAACAAGTGTCGATAAAAAAATCATCACCTAAAATTGTAAGAAATGCCAATGTCACAAACTATAATCATCATACACTAGAGGCAATACCACAACAACAACAAGTGCCATAGATTGCGATGGTTATGTTCTTTGCATCGTCTACGTTGATACTACCTCAATTTGATTTTTGAATTAATTTGTTTTAAAATGATTATATTATTTTCTATGATTTTTTATAGTATATAAATTTTTATAATTAAAATATGCAATAAAAAAAATATGAATGGTGGAAAAAAATAAAGCTGTATTAATTGAAAATATCAATGAAAAAGCAATAAAATTGTATTATTTGAAAATGCCAATTATATAAAAAATATGTCAAATAATTTACAAAATAAAAAAAAATCTAAAACCTTAACACGCATGGTCACTATTGTGGCGAGGCTAGTTAATTGTCCCAAGTTGTCCCATCTTTATCTCTGCCTATTGAGGATCAACTCTGTAATTCGAGCAACTGGTGCCAACTGTTATGATAAAATGCTGTATTAGCTATTGGCTAGTGGCCACTGTAAAATTTGTCTTGCATTGGATGTCCTACTGAACCCCAGTATGAAAACAAAAGAATTAGTCGTTGACTTGCATGCACTGGTCGTTGACTTGCATGCACTGGTCGTTGACCTATATATGCTGGTTGTTGATCATCTTGACTTGATTACATATGGTGGCATTTCTTGCCCTCAACTAAGCAACATCAGTTGATTAGTCATTGATGCATGGCTGTAAAATTAAGTCAGGAGAGAAAATGTAATAATTTTGTTTTAAAATTTTCATTAAATTCATGGAAAAAATAGCTATTAAGTAATTAAAAACGAAATTTCCGGTTGGGACCTAAAGGTCTTACAATTCACAAGGCAAGGTAGAAAATCTAGGATGCAACCCTTCTCCGATGGGCTAGCTACCTCACACCACAAGTTAGGGTAGAACTTGGGAAGCTCCTTGGATTGGTATAATTTTGACTAAGCTACTCAACATATGCATCCTTTAATCACTTAAACTTAACTAGAGTTTATAGAAAAAGGGTTTAGAAAGCACTTGTTTAGATTAGAGTGAGAAATGAAAAGTTACTTCCATCGACTGGCTGGTGCTTAGACTCCTGCATGCGTCAAAGCCTTTTTTTGTTTGATGCAAGGAGAAATGCCTTGATGAAAAGAGTTCTCACTAGGACGGGAAAGTGATCTTGGGATGCAACCCGAAAAGCATCTTGATTTATAGGTGAATATAACACTTATACTCTATTGTCAGCTTGTTTGGTGGTTTGGCCATGAAAAGTCTGCTGGCTATATCTGGTGATGCTTGCATCTTAATGCAATTTTCAATGTACATGTCAAATGCAAGAACAAATTCAAATTTCTTCACAACGATGGTAGGAAATTACTTATCCATCCCAAAACCAATAACATGGTTTAATCGTTCAAATAGATGAAGCTTGTTGGGCGACATCTTACTAAAATTCTGCTCGTAAACTTCAACTTTTAGAAGTATGAAAAGGCTTACAGATTTTTGTTGTCAGATTATTTTTGGTGTCTCATTTCCTAGTTCTAGCATTAATATATGTTTTCCTTCTGATATTAATCTTGTTGTGTTTGAAGTTTGCTTTTGAAACTTGGATGTTAATCAACGGTTGTGATGCAGGGCATAAATGGTTGGATATCTTTGTTCACTTGTCATAAATTGGTATCTGAGTGAAAGGAGCCATCAAATCTTTTCTACAAATAAGTACTCTACCTTTTTTATAAAGCTCAATTAAATAGAAAAGCTCTTCTGGAAGCTTATATGAATGATTTGGTGAATTAGCTTTTTATTTACAACCTATCTTATATATTCAATTGTCTTACATTGTTTTCCCCCATTTTTTTTCACCTATAAATTTTCTTGTGTCGACGCTTCTAGTCTTAGCCTTTAACTTGGATGTTCTCCAATTAACTACATGGCTAAGGTTTTGCATTTGGTAACTCATGAAGCTACAGCACCTTAGCCCTTTGAACTATTATTTCCTGCTCTATTTTCCTAGCCACCCCATCCTTGAAAACCAAGACCTAAGCCATTTTATCTACTTTGTTGACAATAGGCTAAGGGGTCTAGAATAACAAGAATTGAGAAGTATGGCGTGCAAAAGAAAGGTTCAGGAATGGCAATATTTGCAGGAAAAAGGGTGGCTCCACCCTAAAAGTAAATTCATGCATGAGAAAAAATAGGCCAATTATCACTCTGCCCTTACCAATGAGTCTTCTAAGTTTGAATTATCAGGGGTTAGGATTAACTTAGAAAATTCACGCCCTTTGACGGGTGACTCGTAATAAGACCCTAAATGTTGTTTAACTTAGAAAATTCACGCCCTTTGACGGGTGACTCGTAATAAGACCTTAAATGTTGTTTTACTCTTGGAAACCTAAAAAATATCATTTGAGATGGAGAGTGCTAGGTGAACTTTGGGATTTTAGTCTGGCATTGCTTTGGTGGTCTGATTAGACTGTAGATCTAATGTCTTACTCTTAATATCACATGAATATGAAAGTCTAGGAAATGGGTGCAGTTTGGTGACTAACTAAATTTTATGGGCATCCGGAGAATGAGCTACATCCTGAATCATGGTCATTGTTTTGATAGCTCTCTACCCAGGCATAACTTCCTTGGTTGGTTCTTGGCAATTTCAGTAATCTCATCTAGGTGTCAAATGATTGAGGATACCCTCAGAGGCAGTAATGCATGCACATTTCAGTGACATTGGTTATCATGGTGCTGATTTTATGTGGAGACATGTGTGTTCTGGTGTGTTCTTAGTGCATGAATATTTGGATTGGGGGTTAGCTATACTTCCTTGGAAACATTTATATCTAAGGGCTTTTGTTGAACATGTCCCCTTTGCTTGCTCAACCCACATTGGTCTATTAGTATTCCTACTTGGTAAGCTTGATGTTTTTTTAGAAGAGAACTTGGTGATTTGAATCTATCTAGATATTTAAGCCAGAGTATGAGGAGGTCATTAGGTCACAATTGCTCTTTGCAAGTTCAAGTTCTTTTCTGGACAAGCTTGAAGCATGCAAGAAAGGCTTGCTAGAGTGGAAAAGGGATAAGGGAAGTATCCAAGTTGTTCCAAGTTGTGGTTAGGAAGGGTAAGAATGAGCTGCAATATGTTAGCTTGATGCTAGTTAATGCTTGTTTAGGGGAGCTAAAAAATCAGGTTGAAAGGGAGTTATGTCTTTTATATGTGAAGAAAGAGAAATTGTGAAGTCAAATAGTGAAGACTACTTGGTTAAAAGATGGGGGGATTGAAACACATGCCTTTTTCACCAAGTTGCATCTAGTAAGAAGCATCGCAGCTATATCCATAGATATTAAAGAGAGGATACAGTTTCAAATTCTTGACCAAAAAGCTATAAAGGAGAAAGTTGTTTGGTACTTCGAAGAGCTATTTCACATTGTACCCATCTAGTTTTGAGAAAATCCTTTAGTCAATTAGCCAGCTGGTAATAGATTCCTTGAATGATCAGTTGATGCAATCATATTCAATAGAAGATGTTATGGTCACTCTCTCCCAGATATTCCCCACAAATTCACCTAGACCGAATGGCCTACCACTGTTATTCTTCCAAAAATACTAGCATGTAATGAATAAGGATGTTTTGAAATATGTGTTGGCTATCTTAAATAATGGAGGATGCCTGCTGAGCTAAATTACTTTTATTGTCCCAAAAATGAGTAACCCGACACCAGTGAAGGGTTATACGTTGATAAGTATTTGTGTAGCAACTCTACCTTGAATAGGGCCTTCCCAGGAAGACTATAGAGTTGGAGTCCCGCTTTAGTTGTTGTTGGCTAGTTAATTACTTGTCATATTTTAAAAAATTTCATGCATCTAGTTATTAACCTAAAATGCAACATGCATGACTTACTTTAACTTCAAGTAACAATCACAAAAAGAAACTAACATTTTGTGCACAATTTATAAAAATATAATCAAAACACAAGCTGAATTATAAAACACGGTGAAATTAACTACAAGTAATAATTGTGAACGTGTATTATTATACAAATCAGACTATGCACATGCCTAAAAGCAATTCAAGTACATTGCTTAACCTAGAGACATTAGAGGCTAAACAGCACATACGTATATTGAATGCAACTACTAAGATCCACGCTCCAACTATGTCCTTCCTTGTGCCACTAGTCTTTATAAGCCCAAACAACTTTATATTAAGAAAAGATAATCCTATCTGGAAGTCTAGCATCAGAAGCATGTTCTTGTATTTATATTTTGCTAATCTTGTTGTAGAAGATAAACTTTACTTGTTGTACAAGTAGTTAGATAGGAGTCAAACTCTATCTTGTAAACATGTAATTATTGGTTGTAAATCAATGGAAGAGGCCGAACAAATTACACCACAGAAATCAACATTTATATGGTATCAGAGCAGGATTACTCTAGCCAAAAGAAACCTAAACCTCAAGCCTGATGGGAGATGACAACAACAAAAAGGTCATCATGTCGAGCTCTTAAACCTTCTTTAATGATCATTCTTCACCGTTCTTTTTAAGTCCTTCTGACAGCCTTAGAACTACACTTGTTAATTGCCTTCTCAATGGAGACAACTATCCTACATGGCATTTAGTGATGAACAACGCACTTCAGGCCATAAACAAGCTAAGCTTCATTGATGGTAGCCTTAAAAAACCAAGTGAGGAAGATCCAAATCTACAAAATTGGGAGAAATCTAATTCCATGGTTATTTCTTGGCTTTTTAACTCACTAGCACTTGAATTATATACTAGTGTTGCTTATGCAAAAACAACAGCTAAGATGTGGAACGAGTTGCAAGAAAGATTTTGCAAGCCAATGCTCCAAGAATTCACGAGTTAAAACAGGGGATTGCTTTCTTGTAATAGCAGAACATGTTGATTGTTGCATATTACATGAAACTAAAAGCCTTATAGGATGAGCTCTTAACATATTCTAACATACCTACATGCACTTGTAGTGCTACAAAAGAGTTCCTAGCTGGGAGAGAATGTGAGAAGCTTCATAACTTCTTGATGGGATTGAATGACCAGTTTAATGTTGTTAGGTCACAAATCCTTAATATGGAACCATTGTCGAGTTTGAATAAAGTTACAAAGGAAGAAAAACAACAGTTTGTGGCTACAACTAGATTATCCCCTACAAAAGCCGTAGCCTTTACAACTAAGATTGAAAGGACCAAGGGGACGCAGAACAAGACCTTCAACAAAACCCAGTTGCATTGCACTCATTATGGTAAGAATGGACATTATATAGATGGTTGTTTCAAAATAATTGGCTTTCCCGACTGGTGGCAAAAGGATAAAGGAAAGCAAGGCAAGGCTGGCCAGAATAAAAGGATGGGAAAACCAGCAACCAATCAAGCTACAACAAAAACCTTAGAAAATGTAGCTGGTTCCAGTGGCTTTGGCCTCAGCTAAGACCAATACAACCAACTAGTTGCATTACTTGCAAGTCACAACCAAGATACTACTATAAACCTTGCTGGTAAGGTTTCGATGAACTCCTTACAGTGGTTTCTTGATAGTAGAGCTTGAGATCACATGAGAGCACATCTATCTTTGCTCACTAAAATAAAAGTAACCACTGCTTACCCTTTTATTTGGTTACCAAATGTGCACGATTTGAAGATACATACCAGTGGCCAAATATCCTTGAGTCATGACATTGTCTTGAACGATGTTCTTTATGTGCCCTCATTTACATGCAACCTTTTGTCAATTAGCAAACTGACAAAATGTCTAAATTGTTCAATAAATTTTCTTCCAAATTTTTGCGTATTGTAGGACCTTAACTCGAAGAAGATGATCGGCATGGGTAAAGAAAGATATGGCTTGTACTATTTCAGGTGCCTTAAAGAACATATGGTTGCAAATTCAAAGGTAAAAAATTCACCTGAAACTTGGCACAAAATGCTAGGTCATGTCCTTTATGATAAATTGTCTACCTTTTCTCAATTGTCAAATCTTTCTTTCAAGGAATTCAAATAAATGTTATGACTCTTACTTTAGAGCAAAGCAAGCATGAGAATTGTTGAAAATTCTTTCGACTTGGTACATATTGATATTTGGAGTCCCTATAAAACTCCTTCACTTTCAGGGTCACACTATTTCTTGTCGATTGTGGATGACTATAACAGATCAACTTGGATTTATTTACTAAAAAATAAATCTGAGACAGCCACAAAATTCACCATATTTTATGCTATGGTCAAAACTCAAATTTAGGAAAGCATCCAGCAAGTAAGAACAAACAGCACCCCATAACTTACTACCAGAGCAATGCTTTAATTCTTCCAATTCAACAGTATTCTTGTTCAAATCTCATGTCCCAACACACCACAACAAAATGGTGTGGTGGAAAAGAAACATCGACATATCCTTGAAGTAGCTTAAGTTATTCATTTCCAAGCCAACCTTCCAATTAAATTCTAGGGATAATGTCTTTTGATTGCAACCTATTTAATTAACTACACACTTTCACCGAAGCTAGATGGTAAGAGCCCGTACAAAATTCTTTTTGGAAAAATTCCTTCACTCAATCATCTTCATGTTTTGGCTGCCTTTGCTATGTACATGATAATTTCAAGTCCAAAGACAATTTTGCACCTCGTTCTAAACCATGCATCTGCATTAGATATCCGATAGGACAAAAGGGATACAAAGTATTTGATCAAGAAACTAAAATGGTTCTTGTTTCATGGGACGTAATGTTCCATGAAAATACTTTTCCATATCTTGCAAATGATGATGCAAAAGAAGCAATCATCCCTCAGAAAACTTCAGAATCTCTATTTATTAAGCCAGAACCAAACACATATGAACCCATTCCTGAAAACTTTGAAACGGACACTTCAAAACCAACTCATCCAATGGCACTTGAGAACCCTATTAGACAAAGACCTGTGCATGAACGTCAGCCCCCCATCATATTTGCATGATTATGTTCTTGAGTTACCTCAAGTAAGCTTTTCATCTCCATTTTCTTCCATAGAAAATCATGCTTCTTTAGGTAAGGCTCACTCCATAACACATACTTTAAGTTACTCACAATTTAGTGCTAGACATAGAGCATTCCTTGCAGCTTTAGCATGTCAGGTTAACCTGTAAACCTTCGATCAAGCAAATCAACATTCAGAATGGCGCAAAACCATGAAGTCTGAAGTAGACACACTTGAAAGGAACAAAGCATGAAGCTTAGTACATATTCTGCAAGAAAAGAAACCCACTGGATCAAATGGGTTTGTAAAATAAAATACAAAGCAGATGGAAGCATAGAGCAATTCAAAGCAGGGTTGGTAGCTAAGGGGTTCAGTCAAATCAAAGGAGTTGATTACACAGAAACATTCGCACTAGGTCGTTAAGCTAACAACAGTGAGATGTCTACTATCCATAGCCTCTGTAAAAAATTAGGAGTTATATCAGCTGGATGTGCACAATGCATTCCTCCAATGGGATCTAAACGAAGAAATCTATATGAAGCCTCATCTAGGAATCATGCAACTAGGTGACAATCGAGTACGCAAATTGCACAATTCACTTTATGGATTGAAACAAGCTCCATGACAATGGTTTGAAAAATTTTCCAACTCTGTCTTAAAGTTTGAGTTCACTCAATCTAAGTCAAATTATTCTCTCTTTACTTCAAAAGGAGAAACTAAGTTTATAGCCATCTTGGTATATGTCGATCACATAATTATTATAGGTAACAATGCAAAAAAATTGAAGAATTAAAGCAGCATTTGTGAGCTTAATTTCACTTGAAGGATCTCGACAAACTTAAGTACTTCATCAACTTGAAAGTAGCTCGTTCCTCGCAAGAAAATTTTCTTTCCCAATGTAAATACACACTGGACATACTGCAAGAAACTAGCATGATCGGATTTAAGGTAGCCAACTTTCCCATTCGACAACAACATCATCTAAAAAGAATTGAAAGTAAACTTCTTGCAAACACTGGACAATACAAACATCTAATTGGCAAACTGATTTATCTCACAATCACCAGACTAGATGTTACTTACACTGTCAATCTACTCAGCCAATTCATGCAAGCTCCAAACAAAAAGCACCTTGCAGCTACCATGCATTTACTTTGGTTTCTAAAAGGCACTCCTGGTTAAGGAACTTTTCTTTTGGTAAGTAATACATTGAAGGTTCATGCTTATTATGACACTAACTGGGTGACCTGCCTAGTTATGAAAAGATCCACCACTAGCTTTATCACCAAACCTAGGAAAACACCCATCTTCTTTAAGTCAAAAAAACAACATATTGTTTCATGTTCTTTGGTAGAAGCTGAGTACCGAGTAATGGCTACTACTGCAAGTGAGCTTACATGGCTTAAAAAACTTCTTCATGATCTAATAGTTGATCAAGTCGAACCTATGGTGTTATTTTATGACGGCAAAGTTACGCTTCATATTGCTACAAACCTAGTCTTTCACGAGAGGACAAAGCATATTGATATCAACTGTCATTTTATTCGAGAAAGAATTCAAAGCAAGGACATTATTGCCCAGTATGTTTCTGGAACATTTTAGCTGGCTGATATGCTTACCAAATCACTTGGATGTGACCAATTCCATTTCCTTGCTTGTAAGTTGAACATTGTTAATTCACATGCGCTAACTTGAAGGGGAGTATAAAGAAGAGATAATCCTATCTAGAAGTCTAGCATCAAAAGCTTGTTCTTGTATTTAGATTTTGTTAATCTTGTTGTAGAAGATAAACTTTACTTGTCATATAAGTAGTTAGATATGAGTCAAACTCTATCTTGTAAGCATGTATTTATTGGCTACGAATCAATAGAAGAGGCCAAACAAATTACATCACAGAAATCAACATTTACACTTTAGTTAGCAATGAGCAACTTAACCAGTAGACCTAGAATCAACAAGATTCACTGGGTGATTTACCTGTATGTAAAATACTAACTTACCAACCATTCATGATCATCGGCTTCTTATAGACAATATCTGTATAATAACACTAAAAGGAATGAGAATCCAAAAATTCCAGGTACCTGTAAAAAAATAAATGAACCTGCAAAGAAAAACTTGAGGTTACTCATATATATATATTGTTAGTGTTGTGCCCAAAAGGCCAATCATGAGATGATTGTATTTTTGCACATTGAGTCATGATATTTTATTAAGGCATTAATCCAGCAATTATGTTTGTTGTTTTTGTTTCTGCGTAACTTAACAAACATAATTGTAACCCTAGAATAATGATATTCTCAAACGTCCCTAGTCTAGTATTATTGTGGAGCGGGTTGCAATAATACATAACGACTGGCATATGTGGAGACTAATATGAGATATGTAGTCTGCATATGGGTACAAGTTGGAGAACTTGTGTACTGGACCGACCCACCATGAGAACACTACATGGATCGTTATATGAGTGTCATAAGTGATTCTCATAGTGATCATGGTATATGTAGTCCTTCGACCTAAGATCATCAAGGTTCCCTACATGTGAGTCACATACTTTGATACTTTCCTTTGTTGCTCGTAACTGAGTGAACTTGAAGGAGGTCATTGGGTATGTCACATATCATGCGGAGGGATTTGTATGATCAAGATGGGATTTGTCCCTCCTATGTAACGGGAGTGATATCTTCGGGCCCCTTGATAGAGTGAGACTTAGAAAAATGCATGGCCATGCTCGGATGAGTTGATATACGATATCAATGTCATCAGTTTAAGTTGGTCTACTCGGTAATCAAGAAACCAAAGATTGGGCTATACGAGAGTGACACATTCCATGTCTCGTGCTTAGTCTTGATATCTTGGACAAAGGGACAATGGCATATATCGGTGATGATCATAAAGGTTTAGTTGAATCATCGACAATCTTGTCACTTGGGTAGCAATGATGTGTTGCTAGACACCGCTCATTGCTTATGATCATAAATGTGATTTATGATCATTGCCAACGTGGTAAGAGCCTATTGGGTCACACACATAGAGCTATTTGGATCATTAAAGTGCATAGGCTAATAATTTGGGTTTTGGTTTCACAATAATTTCGAATTAATAATGGGCCCAATAGTTGAGCCATTATTAAGCCGGAAATTAAAGCCTAATTGGATTAGGGCTTTGAAACCCATTAGGCCTAAAAGTTGAGTCTCACTATAAATACAACTTCTAGTGAGAAATTTGCAGGTCTCCTTGCCCTAGCCTCCCAAAAGGACAGCCGCACTCTTCTCTTGCAATTCCTTGGAGGACGCAAGCTAGCACTGCGAGTGCAAGAGAAATGTATCTTCTGGGACACGGTGGAAGCGTGGTGATCCCGAGAGGCTCATGTGGATACCATAGAGAGCTTGAACACGTCAACTGTTCAAGTTTTGTGATTTGACTCTACAGTTAAGTGAGAGATCTCAACCGAAAATTAGGTATGAAAATTTTCGAACACCCGGTTTACCCCGTTTCACTTGGATCCTGGAGGGTTTCGGTTAAATTCCGCTGCGCTGTTTGGCTCCCGAAACCCAACATATATAGTATATGAAATTTATTGCAGGCCTAAAGCAGTCAAAAGGCTAACATATGCACATACATTTGGGTCCCTTGAGACCCCTCATTATCCTAGTCCCCGCACAAATGTCACCTTATGCTTAATGAGTTCTAACCTTTAACTCACTCCTAACAAGCCTTAGCTTGTTGACGTCCTAGTGAGCTAAGCTTGCTAAATATCCTTCTCTTTGTTGTTCCATAGGTGAACATGGTGGATGCTCCTTGCCTGAGTTTCATGAAACTCACTAGGTGTACTAGACTCCCACATAATGCCTTAGGCCATTGGCTTACCTAGGCCGCTATGGCATTAAGCCTTCGCCCAACTAGGCACACTAGCCTCCCACTTGGTATCTCGAGCTAATAAGCTCATCTAGATCACCAAGGTACTAAGCCTTGCTAGTCTAACCTACCAAAAATGCACTAAACTTTCACCTGTTCTTCGAGTCACTACTTGACTAGGCCACAGGTGCACTAAGCCTTCATCCATGGTACTCCACTATCCATCATTACTTGGTTCACCCTATTACGATAAGATTTGCTATGGATGGACCCAATTCACTAGGTTCCAAACAACCCCTCATGTACACTAAGGTTTTTCATTAGTGTCTTAAGTTCTAAGGCTCCAACTAGAATACTAATGGTTCCAAACTCCCTTAATCTTTCTAATAGCCTTATTATGGTGCTCAAAGCTCCTTCTAAATTATCTTCCTTCATGCTTTCTTTGCACCTAAGAAAACTTGATTAATAACCTAATGCTTTGGAGAAGCTATAAGGGGTACCAAGGTACCATTACATAACTTCCACTCCAAGGCCCTTTAAGCACCTTTTGCCCCTTCACTTTGAAATGAAATACAGTTAAACTTAGGCTAATTTAGGTTTGGCTGAAAGCATGAAAGTTCTAGACCTTTTCTTAGCTTCACATAAATTCTTGAATCCTTTCAATCGGACATCCGAGAAAAAAGTTATGAAAATACTATAGCATATCAATGCTATCGAGTCCTAGTGTTGTGTCACTAGGAAATGGTGCCGTGTTACTACAAACAATTTCTCTTGGATTCCAAATGGGGTCCTGGACTCCAAACTTGTTTTATAGCATGTTTAAGGGTATCCCAAGCCACCCATACCTTCATACAACCCCTCCAGATGTTGCAATTTATGATGATTACTACAATAGGCCATAAATATGCCAAACTAACCAAGCTTTAAAGCCTCAAACATACCTCACTAAACCATGGTTTTACACTAGTCTATCATCAACAAATCCTCACCATAACAATATATATCTTACAAACCACTTGAAACCAACATTTAAGCATCCAAGACAAGCATTAAAGGAGTATATAAACCAAGTCCCTTACCTCAATTGAGAAGGACAAGCAACATCAAGCATCCAACCAAGCAAAATGCCTCATCTAAAGGTTTTCCTATGGTTCCACGCAAATTCAACACAATGGCACCAAAATAAACTCAACCAAGCTAGACCTAAGATCATACAACCTCAAGAAACCAAGAACAAATCAAGAAAAAAGAGGAAAAAATGTACCTAAGTTCACCAAGCATAAATAACGTGATCCAAAAGCTTCAATGCAAAAACTATGCAAGAACAAGCCTTTTTCTTGCATGGGTACCTTATTGAGCTTTGATGTCTACAAAGAATTTTAAAAGCACTTAGGTGATCCAAGAGACAATAAATAGTGAACCTCAAACCCTCCAAATTGGTTTAAAAGGCCAACCTTTCACCAATTTCCTCCAACTTTTATATTTTTGTCAAAAAGGCCATGGTTAAATAGTAACAATAGCTTAGGCAATTTTGCCCCAAACTTTGGTTTCTTGTCACTTGGGTCCAAAGAAAAACTTATGGACTCCAAAATGGAACCTAACACCAAAGGGTAGAAAATGACCATTTTGCCCCCAGTGACACTTAGGTGCCAAAATGACCTAGGAACCACCTACCTTTTTTAAACATTTACTTAACTTGCTAATTCAAAATAATGGAGGCTTTTAACTAAGGATTTTGACTTAATTAAAAATCTTACTTGGCCACTGTGGGCCCGTTGCCTAGAAGGCCATAACACCCTACAATGTCCTGTACAAATTAGTCTAGAAATTGATTGTGAATCAATCGAAGTGTTTGTTATTGGGTATCATTTCCAAAAATTAGAGTGCCTTTCTGCTAAGAAGGTTGCTTATTAATAACACTTCAATTGCTCTCAAGATTTGTCATTATATAAATGGCCTTCAGAGTTCAAGGGATGGTGCATTAACTTTTAAATTGGATATGGTGAAAGCTTATGATCACATCGAGTGGAGTTTCTTGGGGGGTGATCATAAGTCAAATGGGCCTTTGAACTAAATGGGTGGATCTTGTGGTGAGTTATGACGAAACAACATCATTCTCGGTCTTTGTAATCAGGGAATTTTCCAGGCACTTTTATCCTTAGCAGTGCTTACATCAAGGTGTCCCTCTTTCACTTTTTTTGTTCTTATTTTGCGCTAAAGGCTTATCTACATCACTAATGAAGGCAAAATCATGCAGATTGATTAGGGTGTTTCGATAAGCAGATTTAGCCATATAGTTTCCCACCTTTAGTTCGCTGATGATAATATCATTTTTATGCGAGTTAGGGAAGAAAATGTGAGGCACTTAGTAATTATTTTGAAGCTATATAAATATGCCTCAAGCTAGATGGTAAACATGAAGAAATCATCTCTCTTCTTTAGCCCAAATTATTTGCAATGTGCTCATGCACAAATTATGACTATCATGGGGATGAGGGCAACCTCACAAGTAGGTAAATATTTGGGCTTTCCCTGGTTGCTAAGAGAAAAGAAAAAAACCCAATTTAATAATCTTATTGAAAGGGTAAAGAAGAAGATAACTTGATGAAAAGCTTTTCTCTTTTCTTAAGCAAGGCAGTGCCTTTTAGTTAAAGCAGTGGTTCAACCCATGCCAACACATCTTATGAGTTGCATTTTGATCCTTGCGATGGTATGTGATAAACTTTAATCTCTGTCTACTTAATTTTTTTGGTCATCAAATGTTAAGGAAAAGAAAATTGCTCGATGTGGGTGGAATAAATTATGTATGATAAAGGGGATTGGTGTTTTTGGCTTTTGAGATGTTTCAGCTTTCAGCCAACCACTCATAGCAAAACAAGCATAAAGATTAGTCCAAAATCCATCATCTCTTGTTGCTAGAGTGTTTAAAGAAAAGTACATCCCATTCATGGATTTTAGTACGGCTTCTAAGCCAAACTCGTGCTAGATTATCTTCAACGGCCTATGAGTAGAGAGAGATATTCTCATGGTTGGGTCTTTTTGGTGAGTTGGTAAAAGGGCAAACATTTCTTTATGGGCTAATAACTGGCTCCCTGAGGAATTACCTAAGCCAATTACTTGCCCCGTCCTAGGAATGGAGACTTGGAGAATAAGCAATCTTATCGACCATTCATGTTTCCAATGGAATTTGTAGTTGGTGGATGTGTTGTTTCATCCTATAAACATCAAAGTTGTAAAATGCATCCCACTCTTGCTTTGATTCTCCAATGACAAACTTACTTGGGGCATGACGGATAGTGGACAGTTCACAGTTAAGTCTACATATTATGTGACACACGCTCTCTTGTTTGGTAAGGATCCCTTCCTTCGCTCTAACTTTTGGACTTAGAATTGGAGTCTCTCGCACCCACCTTGTTTCCATCTGTTAATGTAGTTCATTTGTGCCAAGATACTACCATCATTGGATAATCTTTTATGGCAAGGATTGGAGGTACTTCCTGGCTACCTAGTGTTGACCAACCTGTAGAAAGTGTTGCTTGCCTCCTCTTTGTCTACTTGTTCTCATTGCATATGTTACACCACCTAAGACTAGAGCTCCCATTCATTGAGGGTATAGGTCTAAAGTCCTTTTTAAAGGGGGATGAGGAACTTTCTCTCTTAACTTTGAACTACGCTTGGTTCATTTGGCATAATCAAAACCAAGTGGTGCATGAAATGGCATGTTAGACACCTTTAAGCCTAGTTCATTATATACAGTCATGGATTGAGTGCTAGAAGAGGTATCATGTGCCCATTCAAGTAGCTTATACTCTAATCTGGCCTGTTAACATGACTTGGTAACCTTCAGTTACAGGGGTGGTGAAGGTGAATGTTGATGTAGAGATATCCAAGACAAATAGGCGTGGTAGTGTCAGTATGATAGGTCAGGAAATGATGGGCAAAGTGTGCTTTGCTATTACTTACAGACTGCAATATGATGAGGGTGATGCGATATATTTGGAAGTACTCGCTACACTATAGGGGTTGAATGAGGCTAAATGATCAGGTGTATCTTCGATCATCTTAGAGTTGGATTCTCTTCATTTGATTTTTAAAATTTAAAAAGGAAATTCTCCTAATTTATTTTATTTTGGTGTCCTTTTAGATGAGGTTGGAGTTTTAGGAGACTCTTTTTCTCAATGTTCTTTTATGTTTTATAGGCATTCTGCGATTGAGGTTGCTCATACCTTAACTAAAAGGGCCTTCATTTTCTAGGTAGAATGACTTGGGAACAGCGTTTTCCATATTGGCTTTTTCCCATTTTGAGCTCTAATTAATGCAAGTTAGTATTTTTCATAAAAAATTATAATTAAAAAATATTTTATTTAAATAAATTATTATGTTATTTCTTGTTCCCCAATCTTTGATCCTATAGAACCCAAATATTTGAACTAGGTTTTTTTTTTTAATACCAGCAAATATTTATACTAGTTATAGAAGTAAAAAGAAAATACAATGAACACAATGATTGGACCCTAGATTACCTTTTAACTTTTTAACATGTCCGTGTTTGAAGTACTTCTTTTCCAATTAGCACACGGACTATGTAAATGAGTAGCACAGTGTGAATATAGAAGTTGTCTATCAATCTTCTGCATTAATTTTTTGAAATTTGTATGTGATTCGTCTTTGAAAGAAGAAATCCCGCAATTCCTTACTTATACTTTCGATTTAATTCAAATTCCATGGTGAATTAATGACCTTTTCCAGCTGTTTGACTTAAAGAAGAAAAAAATCATGCAAATTACGTTCAGATTATAGACGTTAGTGCCCATGATTATTAATCCTTTCTAAACCTAATAAAATCTGATTAGCTGAAACTGGCCAATGTATGTATTTGGACACAATTAAAAAGGAAAAAGAAGAGGGTGAATTAATTGGAGAAGGAAAGTTGAAAAGACAAATGAAGAAAAAAATCAGGGGAATGAAGAAGACCATTTTCTCGTATCTCATATACATGGAAAGTAGACCTGTAATCTGATGATTATGGCATAAATTACCTCTGATTTCTTAGCTCAGACTTTGTACTATAAAAGGATCAACAAATTGGAAGCGAATAGATTATAGAGCACACAAACTTCGTTCTATTTCTCTTGTAACTTATAGCTATGGTGATCTTCAACTTAAGCTACCCCTTATCTATCTCTCTTACTTTAGTTGCTCTTGTATCTGTCTTGGGCGTCGGAGATGCTAAAGACTTCGGGGGTTTTAGTGTCGAGTTGATCCACAGGGACTCCCCGAAGTCTCCCTTCTACAACCCTTCCTTGACGAACCCCCAACGAGTTTCTGATGCCCTAAGACGATCCCTCCCTCGTGCTCATCGCTTTGCCAAAAAAGCTAATGGTGTGACCACTAACACTCCTCAAGCCCCGATCACAAATGGTCAGGGGGAGTACATAATGAACATATCAATAGGTACTCCCCCTTTCCAAATTGTTGCGATTGCGGACACGGGAAGTGATCTCATATGGACACAATGTAAGCCTTGTGAGACATGCTTCAAGCAAGATTATCCTCTTTTCAGCCCTAAGAATTCTTCAAGTTACAAACTGGTTCCTTGTGCCTCAAGGCAATGCCAAGACGCCGCGGGCCGATCTTCAACCTGCAGTGGGGGAAGCTGCACTTATTCCGTCACATATGGAGACCAGTCTTATTCCAATGGAGATATTGCGACGGACACCCTCGTCCTTGGCTCCACCTCCGGCCGTCCTGTGGCTTTTCCGAAAACTCTAATCGGTTGCGGCCACGACAACAACGGAACGTTTAATGAGCTAACCTCCGGCATCATCGGTCTTGGCGGCGGCAAGGCTTCTCTGGTCACTCAAATCGGTTCTTCCATCGGAGGGAAATTCTCGTATTGCTTGGTTCCCCTCCAGAAGGCTAACGGAAAAAGCAAGCTCAACTTCGGCTCTAATGGCATTGTCTCCGGTGGCGGTGCCGTTTCGACTCCCCTCGTCAAAAGCGGCCCCGACACCTTCTACTTCCTTCAGCTGGAAGCGATCAGCGTGGACGGCGAGAAGATAGACTTCCCGGTGGAATCGTCCTTCGGCTTCGGCGATCCCGGCAACATCATCATCGACTCCGGAACGACACTGACGCTAGTGCCCAGCGACTTCTACTCCTCCCTGGAGGCGGCGGTGGAGAACGGAACCAAGGGGCGGCGCGTGGAAGACCCGTCTGGGTTCCTAAATTTGTGTTATGAGTCGGGATCCGGGCTGGAGCTGCCGGAGCTGGTCGTCCACTTCAAAGGCGCCGACGTGAAGCTGAACGATTTCAACTTCTTCGTGGAGATCGCGGAAGGGATTTCGTGCTTCTCATTTGCACCGTTCGAGAACGGGGCCATCTACGGGAACCTGGCTCAGGCGAATTTCCTGGTTGGGTACGATTCGGTTGAGGGAACGGTGTCGTTTAAGCCGACTGATTGCTCGAAGCACTGATTGTGTGATTTTCATTTTATTGCTGATTTTATGTATTGGGGAAAAAAAGTTATTGGAAATAGGTCGTGTTGTTATAGCTATTCTCTTATATCGTTGTTTTGTTATATAAGCTTTGCTTTGCGGGTAATTGATTAATATAAATCGGTTGGTTTTTTTTTCACTAGAATTTTAAAGTTATTTGTCTTTTGTTTTATTGGAAAACCTTAAGAGATTTTATTTTGTTTTTTTGGGTACCCTGCAGAATGATACAACCTAATCTCACCCAACCTAATCACACCCATTGGCTCTAAAGAGAAATAATATTTTGCACAAGTCAAGAAATGAGTCCTACATACGGCCTCGTGACATGGTTTCTATATGCTAATTGGGCTTAAGTGCAATCAGATTGTATGAGCTAATTTAGGTTTAATTTTTAATTTCTTTTAGTGAAATCCATCATTAAATTGAGATGACTATAAATCCCATATGCCCTTAGAGTAGCTTCCTTCACTTTCAGATTTTATGATTCTGATATATAAAAAAATAAGAGAAATTTTAGGTAAAGATGAAAATTAATAAAATTGATTAAGGCTCAAGAAATTGAGCCTTAATCAATTTGATTAAACCTCATGTCTAGAGGCAGAAATATTGGATTGGATGTTTAAGATGGTACATACGGATATATATAACTGGCCGGTCAGCTCCTGGAGCTAAATTGTGTCCGTCAAATTGGAGTTAATTAATTTGTTCCTGAAAAACAAGGTGGACTAAAAATCCACATCTTAGATTGGATCATGTTTGGACCAAATTAGGGCGAGGGCATGAAGATAGAAAAAGTTCGTGTCGCTGATGTTTCAAGTTGTATCTTCTTTGCTTGGTTAAATCACCATTTATTTCAGCTAATTTTGTTCTACAACCGGGTTATTTCAAGTTTTACCATTTTCCTAACGGAGGTTTTTGGAATCGTGTGTAGGGATAGGCTTATAGCAGGTAAACCCGCTCCATGGAGCAATCCAATCTTGCTCCACGATGGAAATGAATTATGCATGATCTATTCCACTATTTTATAGATCGATTTATGACTTCCTCCACCTAACTTGTTAATATTTATGAATATCCATGATATTTTTTGTACATAGTTTGAAAAAAAAAAATTGTAAATATTTCAAATATTTGTTTTTATAATGACAAAGGAATGCACAAAATATGTTTTTCAATACAAAATTTTTCTCAATCGTATTTTTCTTTCCTTATAAAAATGTTTACTTTTATCAATTTACAAAATAGTTCTCATGTAAAAAATATTTTTATAGTGGCCTAACCCAAAACCTGATTGAGAAATAAAGTAAACTCTAGCATTGTATTGTTATTTGATAATCCAATGGACCCATGAATTTTTTTAGCGAACACTGACTATTAATACTTTAAAATATTCTAATATAGTAATAAAAAAACCCAAAATATAGATATAACTTATTTAAATTGTATTCATCATTCCTGCATGGTACTAAATTCATTTATAACTACATTGGTATCAATAATTGCAACAAGTTTCTTCTTTGTATACGTTAATAAAGAATCTCTAAGAAAATTGATATATATCTTGCTGTGAAGCTGTGTCTTTACAATATTTATAGTAGAAAAAGCTTGGTTTATTTTACCTAGTAAAACAAAACTAAGAATTCCAAGATTAGTTGAGAAATCATAAATCAAAGTAAGACTGATGCAAAATTTGTGGGTGTTTTGGTGGAGTTGGAAAATTTCTAGATTTACTTTAACTTGAAGCTATTCATTGAAGATCAGAATTGCAATCATGCTACTACTCAAATTGGACTAAGTGATCAATTTCTGAATTCTGTGAAAAATGTAAAAAAGGGTTAGGGTTGTAGGTTTTGTGAGTCATGAGGTAAAAAGCAATCCTAAATTCATTTTTTTATGAATTGTTTATTCTAAATAGCATTTAATATAATAATTTAAGTTAAAAAAAACTAGTCCTGACCAACAACAAACACTTTGCATAAGAGAGAAAAGTAGAAATAGAGCCAAATATACAAAATTGTTCATGAGAGGTTACAAATAAAATTCTCTTACACTTTTCTAAAGGTTAAAATTACTATTATACATATTTCTTATACTCAAGAAAGGCTGAGTTCCCTGCTAGCCCCTTTCTAGTTCCACCCCTGCTAATGGCATGGAATGCATAGATGGCCATGGTATAGCTAACACCAACATTTTATTTCCTTCCCTTATAAAAATGTTTACGTTTATCAATTCTTCAAAAGCATATCAGCCAGGATATTTAATTATCATGAGGCCTTCAACATTTGCTCTAGGTGACAAAAAATAAGATCATGTTAACAATCAGTAAGCAACACATAAAACACAAACTACAAAGGGAAGCAAATAAATATTACCTATTAATTAATTACAAAAATCAAATCCTCCTTATTATCACTATTATCAGGTTTTTCATATTTTTCAATATTAAAAAAAAGTTGAGGGAGAACATAGTATTTTTTTCCAGTAAAACTAAAAAAAAAATTTAAAAAAATTATTTACGTATAATAAAACAAATTAAAGTTTCCAAATTAGCCTAGCCTGAAAAACAATAAATAAAAGAAACATTGACATATCCTTGTTCTCTGCTTGCAAACAATTATGAGTGCATGCCAATACTTATACCATGATCGATTGCAAACTTTAAAACAATGGTAGAAACTTGTATAACATAGATATCCCTAGCAACCTTTTGTAATATAAGAAATATTAGATCATTGATGTTCCATTGATCTAAAATATCAAAATTAGGATTTCTTGGAACCACATCTGGGATAGAAAATTTCCTGGCTTTGACCTTCCTCTACTTCTACCTCGCCTATTCATTCAAGCATAATTATTATAGTCCAATGGAACATTCTCAATATTCTCATCTTTATCCACCAATCTAATAAATGAAGTGGTGATTGAGACATATTACTTTCATACTCTCTCAATAAACTACTTCATCCTTGCACAATATTTTCAACTTCTCCATTAGCCTTTTCCTTTTCATAAAACTTCTCGAAGTAATATTTTTGTAAACCTCTCCAGTACCTAGAGTCCAATAATGTAGCAAGACCCATAATCTCTAGTTCATCTATCAATATTTCTCATATTTTCCCAACATGTCTTTTGTCGTCTCAAAAATTAAAGCATTTGGGTCCAAAATCCACCTTTTTAATGCTAACCAAATCTTACAAAAATTTGAAAAATTTAAGTTAGATGAATGATATTTTATGCTAGAGAATGTCTTTATAATGAGATAAAACAATTTCAACTTATCACAAATCAAAGCAACCCTATTCCAAGCAACTTGAAATGTTGCAATTTAATGCCCTGACACAATATCATGTTTTTTCAAGTTGTTCAAAAATCTTTTTATAGTTTATAGCTATCACAAGCATCAAGTAAGTTAAATTTCAACATGTTTTATAATCAATTGACAACTTTTTATTTGTTGGAATTTTCTATTAAGGAACTAACTCCTTAAATTTTTCCATTCCTATTGGAGAAGCAACCCAAAACAAGACACTATCTTGAATCTTTTCTATAAAATCCTCAATAACATCCAAATCACTCATGACAATAAGGTTCAGTATATGTACAACATCTTATATGGAAAAAAGTTTCATTAAGTAACAAAGAACCCTCACTGATTTTACTAATCAAATCTTTAACAATACCATCATTCACAGAATAATTGTCAATAACGATTATAAAAAGCTTTCTTTCAATATTCCAATTAAGCAAGCTATTAATCAAATGTTTCACAATCACATATTTTTTATGTTAAATAGGAATATATTCAAATCTACATAAAAAATATTTAATATACAACTCATAAGAAACATGCATATAAACAACCATCTAAATATTTAATATTCAGAGTATTTAATATACTTTATGATATAATGCACATTTGTATACTCCACATGTTGTCAATGAAATGGGCACTAACTATCATATACATTTTTTGTGATGAACTGGTGTCCTCATGGTAGTTAGTAGTCATTCTCCCTTCACTGGCATCCAATAGACTTATCACTTGTTTCTTAAAACCTTTGTGAAGCCTCATAATATCACCCTTTATTGTTCTTCTAATCTATCCTTGTTACCCTTTCATCAAAAGTATAGTCCTAGTCATTGGCCCACCAGTGATCTCTTGCAACCATTGCATATTATCCTGATCAATTTCCATAAAATTGCAGTATTATAAAGAATCACCAAACATGATACTTAAACTTTACTTTTACCAGCAGCATGCATACCATTTCCATTACCGATTGTAGTTGATGATTACATCTCATCTTCATTGATTGGGATTTGTGTGATTAGATTCACATCATTATCATTCCTTTGAGATGCCAAGCCTGAATCCATCTTGATTTCACTTAAAACTAGCAATAATTACTTTAATTAATTAACTTCAGGTAGATAAGAATGACCTAGTGATAAATTAATTTTTTTGTATGGTGTGATAAATTAATTAACTTAAAGCAATAAATATCAACAACATATCAATCTCTTACACAAATGTAAGATCTTGTCTTAAATAACTAAGCAAAGTTGCACAGGTAACTTATACGCTTAGCAAGTTAAGAATAATATGAAAGGGTCAACTACAAGGTATGAGAAGAAAACAACATGTCAAGCTAAATCCAAATACAAAAATAAACTTAAATTATTGTGTTAAACCTTTATTTATTGTTATTAAGAACCTTTTATTTGTATGTGTGTGTGTGTGTATGCTATTGATATTATGTGTATCGTTTTATAATCTTTTTATATGTATTAATTCAAAATGATGACTTCTTAGATATTTGACTATGGTTATATGTAATTGTTGGAAGGAAATGATTTAAAATGGTTATATTTAAAAACCTTTTTGGTATTCATATATTTGAGATTCATTTAATTTTTTTAATTATATTTATTTCAATCTCTTTCATTATAAATTAAGTCTTAGATTTCAAATTTATTCCTACATATCAAATTTATGCACCTATCAATATGGTTTTTTAAATGATTTGTCCCACTCTTTGGCCCACCCAGACCTAGTGATCTTTTGCAACTATTGTATATTTACCAATCAATTTCCACAAATTTGTTGTATTATAAATCACTAAATGTGAGACTTAAGTTTATTTTTACCACCAGCATACTTGCCACTTCCACTCCTTATTGTAGTTGATGATTACATCTCATCTTCACTAACTGGGGTTTATGTGATTTGATTCATATCATTGTCATCCCCTAAGATGTCAAGCCTGAATCCATCTCCATTTCACTTGAATCCAACAATAACTTCTTAAATTAATTAACTTCCGATGATAAGAATGACCTAGTGGTAAATTAATTAACTCAAAGTGATAAATATTCGCAATCTGTCAATCTCTTAAACAAATGTAAGCACTTATTCTAAACAACTAAGCAAAGTTACACAAGGAAGCACTCGTTGTAAACAACTAAGCAAAGTTACACAGGGAACTTATATGCTTAGCAAGTTAAGAATAATGTGAAAAGATCAATTATAAGGTATGAGAACAACACTACATGTTAGGCTAAATCCAAATACGAAAATAAACTTAAATTATTATATTATACCTTCATTACTTATTACTAAGAGCCTTCAATTTGTATATATATTTTTATGCAATTGATATTATGTATATCTTTTTATATGTATTAATTTAAAATGATAACTTCTTAGATATTTAATGATGGTTATATGTGATTGTTGGCAGGAAATTACTTAAAATGGTTATATCTAAAAATCTTTTTGGTATTCATATATTTGAGATTTATTTAATTTTTTAAGTATTTTTATTTCAAGCTCTTTTATTATAAATTAAGCATTAGATTTCAAATTTATTCATAAATATCAATTGTTTTAAGTTTTAATTTAAAAATTTGGTTACAAATTCCAATTTTTTTTTAGTTTTAAGGTTTATGACAAAGTTACATATTTTCACATTTTTTCCAAAAGGTTTTGAAAATTTTGATGATTCAATTTGGTTATATGATTCATGATTTATAAAAAGTAAAAATTGATCCTAGATAAAAATCTCAATTCTAAGAACCTTCATATTAGCTCCATTTATTAACAGCATTTAGCATTGAAGGTTGGAAAAATTATCAAATGACAGCTTTTAGTATTAGAGGTTTAAAAAACCAAATCAATCGTCAATTTAATTTAATCCAACCTTTAACATTGATTTTAGATGCTAATGTGAAATAAAACCATTATATCTAGGAGAAGATTTATATGCTCAAAAGTTAGGTTAAGTTTGGCTACAACAACTTTAAAAAAATTATTCAATAATAGTTTGTTGCCTTATTAGTATAAAAAACTAATCTACACCATTAATAAATCATCATATTTCTAAAGCAAGTCATAAAAATTATTAGCAAATAAGGCCTTAAGTCTGTGACGTCTATCTATCTTGCAATAGTTGATTGCTAAGTATTTAATTTGTTGTAAACTAATTAATTTCAATTAAACATAAAAACTATTTCTTTCACTGAATAGTGTGAAGTCATTAAATCCTTAAAATTTTAAAGGTTTTAGCAGTGAAATCAGGATTTAATAAGATTCTAACAAACATGAAATCTTATTTGAATCAGATCATATATGAATCATAAAAAATCATGAGATTTGAAATTTTAAATCAAAATTTTGACAACTTTGTATTATATGAAACAATGAGAGATAATAAATAGGCCACTCGAGATAATAAAATAAAATGTAACAAAACACATAATTTTACATTGGTTGTATGTTAGTGTACCCTAACCAAGCACATTGTCCAGTTCCTTCTTTTCCCATCTTCTGTTCTTTTATTTCTTTTAGCATTTTTTCCATTCTCATTTTTTTCCCGTTTTTTTCATTTTTTATTTTTTATTTTAATCTTTTTATTTTTTTCTTTATTTTTCAAGCTCTCTATTCTCTTTAGATTCAAATATCTTTAACATAAAAAGACACTTTTCTAAGGCCTTGTTATTTTAGAACATAATGCACATACTAAACAATTGCATTTTATGAAATAAATGCTAAGGGGCACACGTAAAACAATAAGAAAATTGAAGGGATCTTAAAGATATTTGGAGAACAATAAGAAACTGAAAAAGAACATGAAGATAAGTATAATGAGAAAAATAAGAATGTGCATGAGAACAAGAACAAGAAAACAGGAGGGAGCAAAAAGGCATATCCCTCACGCAAGATGTATTATATATAAAGAATAACAAGAAACTATAATAGGACAAGAAAATAAATATCAAGGAATAGTAAGAAAGCAAAAGAGAACAAAATTTTTTTTGTAGAGAACAATAAGTAGTGTAAATGAGCAAATTGCAATAAGAATATGTAGACTTAACATGGAATATTAAAATTTTACAAAGGAATAAGTATGCTTAGTAAGATAACAAAAAGCATCTGACAAAGAACAACTATAATCAAATAGTATAAAGAATCGAACAAGATGTTACTAAATAAAGGATAAGTTATTAAATGGAATGTAAATTTATATTTCTCAGGGAACATGAAAATAAAACAATGGAATAACTTTAATTGTCAACACAATAGGAAAAAGAATTTAAGAAACAAGTACAATAGCAGTGGAAAATAGTTATAAAATAGTATAAAGAATAGTTAGATTTGACAAAAAGCATGAAGATGGAACAACTATAATAAACAAAAGAACAGAAAAAGAATTTAAGGAACAAATAAGACAAGAGCAAGCAGCAATTATTAAATATAACAAAAGCTATAGCTGTTAAGAAGCAAAAAGATACAACAAGAAAACAGATGACTATAATAAGCAATAGAATAGGAAGAATACATCAAGGAACAAGTCGAAAGAAACTATAAAAGAACAAGAATATATGCAAGGGCAAAGCTAGAATTTTAAGTTGAGGCTAAACTTCTTTTTAAAAATGTTAAAAGATTAGAGGGCTCCAGTAGAGATAATGGAGTTTCTTTTATTTTTATCTTTACATATATACATGGGTGATACACATACTTTGTAGGAATTTTGGAGAGCTGACCACCCCTTAGTCCCCCACTTTCTCCGCCCCTAAAAATATATATGAAGGAGCAATATCAATACACAATAGAGCAAGAACTATAAGAATATGTTGGGAGTAAGAATAATAAAAAGCAGAAAGTGTATATATATATATATTCAAATAACAACTATGGATCCTTCGTCCTCAAACTATTGCAACATATTATATTTTGGGCAGTGACAATTTTTGTAACATTTCAATATTTAATAAATTAATTTACCATATTACCATTCAAACTATCATTTCAATATTCACTTTTTCAAGTTTCCTAATTTACATATTAAAAAGTTAAGGGAAAAATTTAAATAACATGAAAACTTATTCCTATTTCTTAATCTTCATGCCAAAACCAAATTATTCGGTATATATAGAATGAATGAAGTATAATCAGTATTAGAACAAAAGTCATTGTATGATGACATTGCCATACTCTAGGAAATTATGATGCAACCTATAATAGGGTGTTGTGTCGTAGATATATTATTGTATTTTCTAGAAACTTGAGACATGGTGACAGTTTTGTAAATAATTAGAAATTAGGAGTTATGTTGGAGAGCACGCCAGCCTAATGATATAGTTAATATAATACATTGGTGCACTTGAAAGCATAACTGCATAACAGACAATGAGCTGAGCTTTGTTATAAAAGTTTATGGGTTGATTGAATTGACTAATCAACAAGCATATCTATATTACATCATATGAAGGATCAAGGATCAAGCTTCGCTATTCCATGCTAGAAAAGAACATCTCATACTCCATTTTAAATGCTCCAAAAAACATTAAAGAAGTACTTTAATGAACAAGGCATGAAGGCGTATCTCATTTACCACTAGTAGGTGCACCACCAAAAGGTAGTTGCGTGAATATCCAGCTCCAAGAGCAACATGAACTCTGGCTGATAGTCAATCCTGCTGTCAAGACAATAGAGAATAATAGTTACTATACTAAATCAATTTTAAATGCATTGTGCAAAAAGGATTCATGCCTATCATCAACGAACAACTACTTCTCCATTCGTCAATAAATAAAAGATTTTTCTGGAAGCCTACCTTTTTCACAAATAGTGCAACAAAGATTCAAGCAAAGGTTTAACGACCTTTTTTTAAGCGAAATCCATTTGTTCATAGCTAATCCCATGGCAATTACTTGTTCCAAGATAAGAATGGATAAAAAAAGGTATCCAAAGAATAATTGAGAATATTATAAGCAATGAATGGAATTGAATAGAATAAAGTACAGATTCTTAACTCAGGGACATGGTGCACTACCACAATGATGCAATAAGTGCCCAACTAATAACTACAAAACCTTTGGACTCTTAAAACTTGAAAGCATCAAGAGTTATGTGTCTTCATGACGTGGCTAAGCATGACTAGCAAGTTTATTGTTCTAGAAATTAACCATTATGAGAAATACATGGACAAAAGACTATAAGCTACTTTAAAGTTACAATCAATCTTTTCAAAAGAACCCATATTCCACTACTTCATTTTTATAAGTAGTAAATGACAACTTCGAAGCCCCAATCATGATGTAACTTTTAGTGTGAACCTATCATATATATTATACAAGAATAAGTATATAAGCAAAACTTTTGAAAATGATACATAAAGAAAACATCAGCAACTCTGTACCATGCTGAAATTGCTAGTGTCCTGACCATCAGTTGAGCTACTACTCATACTAGCAGGAATCTGCTTACAAATATCCATAGGTTGGGTAAGAGTAGGTTTAGTACCAGCTGGAGTTTTTGAAGCTGCATGCGTATTTTCACTACCTAACTTTAAAGCTTCTCCATTCCCAAACAAATAATCCAATGAGCTTTAAAGTAAGTCATCAATACTTTATAAGTGTGAAGGGAGAGAAAACAAAAATAAAAAAACTTTCAAAGAAAGCAAAGATATTGGTTTAGTGTAGCAAACACGCTTGCTTCATTTTGACAAGAATTGGGCATTTCATAATTATCTTTGATATCATCTTTAATAAATTTAATGCAAGAGGAAAATGGGGAAAATATAGTTCTCTTCATTCCAAAATGGTTGACACTTATCCCTTTTCTTCTAAAAGTGAATGATCTGTTGTCGTATAAGCATATTACATATGTTCTTTTTTTTCCAAATTTTCCTTAACTAAATCAAAATATCACAATAAAATGTCATTCTAAATGAGTATATGACTTTGGTATGGATAAAATTAAAAGAAGTTGTATAAATATGTAATAGTTCCATTTATTTTGTAATGCAAAGAATTTTTACAAGTGTTGATCATTATAGGATCAATTAGGTATTATGGCATCGTAGGCATAATCCCTTACTTACAAGAATATATACTAGCAGAAACAAAGACAGTATTTTTTTGATAGGTCAAATACACTCTTATTACGCCTAAAACTATGTTGCATGTTTAGCCTTTAGTGCCCTGCTATGTTCGTCGTATACACTGCTAAACTAGTTTCCCAAATGTTTTAAAATATGACTTCATCTTCAACTAGTTGTGTTGAACAGAATTTGGTAAACCATGATAATTCAGTGTTGATCAAACGTTTCATGTACTATCATCATCTTTTTAACTTCATTACTAACGAGATACAACAACACACTAAAAATCTTAACCACTGTAGACATAGTTTAAAAGTAAACATGAAGGATAAAGAAACCTTGATGTCTTAAACTAGATTGGAAGTGTTGAACAGGAACATGAAAACTGACTAAGTTTGTCTTAATTACTATTTGGGAGGGACAAGTTAACAACTAAGGTGTTAATTTGCCTACTAAAATATCATCTGTAAGCCAACTCTGTAGGTAGAAGTAGATTTAACTTCCCAGGTTACAGAAAACAAGACAAAAACAATGGTTTGCACATAAGCTTTGCTAGATATTAGGTAGATGGTACTTGTATTTCCACACACATCTGTTAACATTGGTTACAAACCAACTACCTCCCAAAAAATGTACCTAAATGAACTACAATTTCTATAAAAGAAACATATGCAAACACAAACATCATAGGCACTGCTAAAATCACCAATCTTAAAAGAAAATTGATGATAACAAAGACTATGAAAAATTGAGCACCGGTAGAATAATATCACGAATAAGATTCAAACTCATTTATTTAATTCCATCTAAATTACATGGAAAACATTGTAACCAGCAATTTCGGATCATCATGGAATTAGAACACCCATTTTGCTTAGAAACTGAAAATTTCAAAAAGTAAAAAATAAAAAATGAATACTTGACTTGGGGGTGAATGGGGAGGCAAAATCAGGGGAAGAAAGAGACAAATGTACATCTAAAGTGAGATTGGTTTTTGATAAATTTTTTTGTGATGGTAAAAGTAATTGACTTTTTGAAAAATTTGACCATCAATTTCTATCACTCCGTGCCACCGTTCTTAGTATTTCTTGCTATGTTCCTTCATTATACTGGTTAGAGAACATTGTGGATGTGTCGGTCAAGTGGAGCAAAGGTTGGTTGTGCATGGGTCAAAGCAGGAAGAAGATTGTGGTGACACATTGCCAATATCAAGGACACGGCACCAATGCTATTAACTCTCTACCAAACTTTTGCCTCTATGGCGACGCGACACTGTCATTTCCCCTGTTTTGGCAATGCAATGACAACCATTCCAAAAATTGCAGTCCCCAACTCCCTATTTAAATTCCAGCTTGCCATTGGTTAAGGGATTTTATCCAAAGTGTTAGGTAAGACAAAGATAAGATTTGTAGCAAACTTTGGGATAAAAATTCTGGAATAAATGCTAAGTTTTCATCTCATTCACCATACTCTCCTTTTCTTCCTCTCTTGGAGCCACCAATGGAGACTTATGCTGGAAGTTTGCTTGAAGGTGCTAAGATGTTTCTTGGAGGCTAAGGAGACTTGAGCTTCTAGAGGTTTCATTGGTTCCTTCTTGCCTTTTCTTTCTTGTATTTTCCTTTATGTTTGGATTGAACTCAAACAAGTTGTTTATGGATAGTTCTGTTATAGAGTAGTTTTCTTAATCTCTCTAGGATGTATTCTTAACATTTGCTACTGAATGTTATTTTGAGGTTAATCATAGAAGTTGTTTGTATTGTTATCCTCTTGAGCTTTCTCTTGTATGTGATTGATCACCTCAAACTTGTATTATAATCACACCTTTGTATTGAGAGAGAAAAGGGAGTTGTGGAACTAGAGATGGGGATAGTGGGTTAGTTACATTAGAGACAATCAAGCTACCCACTAGGTGTAATTGAAGGATTAAGACTTAAACCACCTTAATTTAACTTGTGAGCTTGAGAGAGACTCATAATTAGATTATACATAAGCAAGCTTTTATCTTGAGAAAATGAGACTTAGATTTTAGAATCCCTACACCACACCAAGTAACAATAACCATAGTTCTTCATATTAACTTAGGTAGCAAGGTTAAGTAGTATCATCCTAAGGGGATTGTCTTAGTTATTAAGTTTGTCAAATTCAAGCTATTTCAAGTTAGACTAGCGAGCATTCATTTCTCTCATTTCACTTAGTTTAAGTTCTTGCATCTTCATTTCTTTCACATACCAACCAAAAACAATTGACATTGCTCTCATTCTCATCCAGTTTATTAAGTAGCTAGGACATGCAATTCATTGTGAATTTGCTTTCTATCTCTTGGGATGACACCTACACTCACCACTTGCACACAACACATCGTGCGCTTATAGGTGACTAAAGGTTATACATTTAAAACTCTTGTGCTCACAATAGTTTTACCTCACAATCTTCAAGATTTGATCTAGAAAATGAGGGAGGAGAATAATCTAACTAGAAAAAATTCCAAAGGAAGACCTGAGTAGGAACCGTTTGTATGGATTCAATTAGAATAATAGTTATACCATGAGTGGGTAAAACGCCATAGTGGTCCTCAAGCTTTTTCTTTTTTCCTATTATAAACCTTTGACATTTACTTCATCCTCATATGGCCTCTTACCTTCTATGTCATGTCCTACTTGTGTTCCTTCTGCTAGTTTCAACTTTAATTGTTGATGCGGCCTAAATTAATACTCACTCTATCCTAAAAGCATTGTAACATATTCTATTTTGATCAGTCCCAAATCATTATAATAGTTTCATATTTAGTAAATTACTTTATCATACTACCCTTCAAACTATTATTTTAATATTATACTCTTCCAACTTTCTCAATTTACAAGAAAAATGTTTTAAGCACAAAAGTGATAATAACACACAAATTTTTTTCACTTTCTTAATCTTAGTATCAAACCAAATTGTTTGATAAATATGGGAGGAAGGTAATACTTAAGTGGATCTTTAAAATAGCAACTCTACTCCTCAAACTTTTCCTATCAATAAGTATAAGCTTTAAACTTCAAATTCTACCAATCATACCTACTAATGCAACAACAAACTTTTTCATAGCTAAGCAAAGTTTAATTAAAACCCATCAATTTTATGGAATCAAACTTTTAATTCCAAAGTCTTCTTTCCAAATTTTTAAGTGTTAACCAACATAAGGCAAGAATAACATGCATGTTTTATTGTCTCAAGTTTACGCTAGATCAAACCATTTCAAATATTTCATCAAGCAGTATATTGGTGTTGTAGCAACTCTATCCTGAATAAGGTCTTCCTAGGAAGACTATGGAACCAAGTTCAACACTAGTTGTAGTTGGCTAGTTACTTGTCTCATTTTAAAACTTTCATGTATCTAGTTATCAACCTACAATGCAATATGCATGCACTTACTTTGACTTGAATTGCTCTTTATGAAAACAAATCAAAAATATTGTTAGCATTTATAAAATATAATTAAAACACAAGTAAAAGCATAAAACATCGTAAATTTAACTACAAGTAATAACCATGCATGCACATTATTATATAAATAAAGACTTTACACATGCCTAAGAGCAACTTAATACCTACTTGGCATAGGAACATCGCATGCTAACTAGCATACATATGTATACCAAAAAGGTAATACTTAGATCCAAGCTCCACTGTGTCATTCCTTGTGCTACGAGCCTCTGTAAGGCTATAAACAACTATTGTTAGCAATAAATAACTTAACAAATAAAAATATAGTCAATAATGATTCACTAGGTGGTTAGCTACATGGAAAATAGTAGCTCGAAAACCCTTCATGGTGTCTAGCTCCTTACAGATGAAATCCGCACAACACAAAAATAAGTGAAAATCCAAAGATTCTCAATAAGGGATTCGGGTACCTAAAAAGTAAAACCTAAGGACACACATATATATAGAATATATGAAATCTACTGCACACACTTGTCGTCTGAGGGCTAATATATGTGTATATTTGGGTCCCTTGAGACCCCTTCTCTTCCTAGTCCTTGCATGGACATCACCTCGTGCTTAGCGAGTTTTTGCCCCTAACCTGCTCCTAACCAGCCTTGGCTTGCCAACATGCTAGTGAGCTAAGCTCACTGAATAAATTTCCCTTTATTGTTGTACATGTAACATGGTGGATGCTCCTTGCTTAAGTTCCAAAGAACTCAGTAGGTGTATTAAGTCTTTACATAGTGCCTCCCTTAAGCTTGCCTAGGTCACTAGTGCATTAGGCTCCCACCCATACTAGGTGTACTAGACTCCTACAAAAGGCCTCAAGCAAATAAGCTTGCCAAGGTTACTAGTGTACTAAGCCTCTGCCCAACTTAGCTACCAAGGGTTCACTAAGCCTCTACTTAAGCCTTAAGTTACATTTTTCTATGATACAAGTACATTAACCCTTCACCCAAAGTGCCTAGGGTGAACTATGTTGTCACTTGTACCACTGCTCATGAGATATTGAGGCAACAAGGGACTACAGTTTACCCAACCCATGGTGCTTTAGGACTTCACCTATGGTTCGCATTATGCTTTGCCCAAGTCATAAGCACACTAGACTATCACCAAAGGTACTCCTCTATCCACCATTACTTGGTTACCCTACTAAGTCAATATATAAACCATCCATGGAAGCACGTAGCAAGTTAAATTGGGGACCCAAAACACCTATAAGCACAATCCGAGTTCACCACACATAGTTCAAGCGTAAAATTTGATCTTTTCTAAGTAGATTAGGCTTCAGTGAAAGCATGAAAGATGTAGCTCTTTCTCTTAGCTTTGTGTGGGTTCTCAAACCTCCTTAATCATATACCTAAGGAAAAAGTTATGGGAAAATTATTATAGGATGTCGAAGCTGGCAGCCTGGTGTGATACAATCGTATCGCCTAATAGATGTGATCATATTTGGCATTTCAGGCCTTTACCCCCCACTGAATCAGCTCGATGCAGTCACATCACCTCTTACAGCCAAATTTCATGCTTCCTCATATATCTATGCCTATAGGGTGCTTTCATTGGGCTAATTCATGCACTAACTTGCAAAAAACAAGCTCCATAGACCACATAAAAATGATAGACATCAATTTAGCGCACAAATAACTAAATTCCTTGTCTCAATCAAAGAGAAAAAGTAAACTTCTAGTACATCCAAGCAAATTGGGCTCCTCTAAGAGTTTTCCTATGGTTCCAACAAAATCTAACACATAAGGCATGAAATTAAGCTCAACTAAGCTAGACCCAAGCTCAAACAATCCTAAGAAACCAAGAACAACCTAAAAAAGAAAGAAGGCAAAATGTACCTAAGCTCACAAAGTATGAAAAATGCCAACCCAAAGCTCACCACGCCAAAACCATGCAAAATGAAGCTATTTTATGCTTGTATACCTCATGGGGTTTTGATTTCCATTAAGAATTGATTAAGAAATTGAGATTTGGCCATAAATTTTGAGATGAGAGGGAAACCGATGCATTTCTAAAGTTATGGATAATGAATATTGGCCTCCCAAACCCTTCAAAATGGCTTAAAAAGCGTTCATCCCTTCTTTAGCCACACAACTTCTTTAGTTTTTGCAAAAAAAACTCTATGCTTAAACAGTAATACTAGCTTAGGCAATTTTTTCCCACACTTTGGTTTCCTGTCACTTAGGTCAAAAAGAACAACTTTTGAGCTTTAAAATAGTTACCATCACTTCAAGGTGCAAAATGAACATTTTTCCCCCAATGACACTTAGGTGCCAAAATAACCTAGGAATTATCTACCCTTTTAAACACTTACTTGGCCTGCTAATTTAAACAAATTGAAGCATTAAGCTAGAGATTTTGACTTGTTAAATAAGTATTTCTTCTAGCCAAAAGGTCCATAACTGGTGTTACCATAAGCATCGGACCTGATACATTGAGCAATGACTGTAATGCATCAAACCATATGCTAGATTTGTTGCCAAGGTAAGAGCACTGAGTAGTTCTTGAGTAGCTTCCTGTTAAAGCAGTAGGGGATGGTAGATTTGAAGACATTGATGTTGTTTAGGGAAGGGGAGGGGTTCATCTGGGTATAGGTAGCTTGCATAAGTCACTAAGGGTGCAAAGGAAAATCATAGAAGAGAGACGCCAAATCAAGGTTGATTGGCAATGTTTGGAAAAAAATCCACCATCACATCATGTACATTGAAAAAAAATATATAATCAATCAAGCAAACATAAATTTATTGTGGTTCAACTCTTAACCAGCATATATCCATGGATGAGACAAAAGTACCCTTGATCTTGATAGTAAGAATTACAAAAGAGAGTTTTGCTAATTACCTTTCTTGCTATTAGCAACTTTCCTATCTTGAAACCTTACATATTGCCTTCACTTGGCAAATTCTCTCTCGTACTCAAAACCACAGGACAACAAGTCTTTTCATAGGTCACACATAAGCTCAAATAATATTAAAATAGGTAAATCCTAAACAAATAGGAAAACTAAAACCAAATCCTAAACAAAATCAAAATCCTTAAGCTTCTTGAATTTGAGCCAACAAACCTAACAATCTCCATATTGGCTAAAATCCTTCACTATGAATGTGAAGACTACAAACAACAACAAAAGCACAAGTGCTATAAACACACAAACACCATGACCATCACCAAAACATGAACATAACAACAAACACAAATGATGATGAACAATACAAACATGACTCTAAACTTCAACATCACAAACATCAACACACGTGAATACAATATTCAATTTTTAAAGTTGCACCGAGCCATCAGTACCACACTGCTACTACACCACATCATACATTGAGCCATCAATGTCATACTGCAACCACTACCAAACATCCCTAAAATGATTCCCTAGAGCTCCACCACACAACAAACACGTAACACTTAATTACAACAAAAACAAACAAACTAATCCACCTCAGATAATTCCCTAGGCTTTAGAATACTACAAACAATCTTCAAATTTCATACCATCATTAACTTCATGTCTGAACCAATCAAAATACTCCACCATGCCAAGCATCATACCATATGCTTCACTATGCTAGGACCAAACCATAAGCTCTCATATCATTTGTTGAGAAAAAAAATTCTCCAATCATTCATCATGCACAACAAAAACCAAACATAAAAAATCAAGCACACATAAGTCTAATGTGATTTGACTCTTAACCAGCCTCTATTCACGAATGAGAGAAAAGTTCTCTTGATCTTCACAATTAGAATTACAAAAAAAAAAAAAGAACTGCTCGTACCCTCTCTCGGTTATGAGTCATTTTCCTATCTTGAAACCATGCGTATTTTCTTCACCCGATAAACTCTTTCTTATGCTCAAAACCCTAACACCACAAGCTTTTTCATAGACCTTACACAAACTCAAGCTATGTCAAAATGGGAAAACTAAATCCTAAATAAATTGAAAACTAAAACCATATTTTAACAAACTAAAATCTTTAAACTTCTGGATTTGAGCCAACAGACCCAACAAGGAAAAAGAAAAGGTTAACTAGACAAAAAAAACAACAAAAATGGCATATTTGTTATTTTACAAATAAAAAAATTGACAGATTATTCTTCTAAAACCAGAATTTTTTCTTGGTTAACCATATTAGATATCCCTCACCCTTACCATAATGGTTAAGGTGATGTGAGCCTTGTAGCTGTAACAACCTAGAAACCCACAAACAAGAAGAAATCACCCCCAAATAGCTACTTTAGATTCAATTCCAACACTAGATCAATAATGTGACTTGAACCAAAAGATATAAGAACAAGAACTACACTAAGGTTACATTTGGATAAAGAAATTTTGCGTAGAATTTCATTTCAAATTGGATTTTAAAATTCTAGGATGAAAATTCATTGTTTAGATAAATATGGGAAAATAGTTTAACAATTACAAGGATTAAAATTTATAGTTTAAAATCCCACCTAAGTAGGTGGGTTTTTGAGATTCCAAGCAAACATGAAAGATATATATGCTTATTGTATCTGGCTAGCATCTCGCCCATCTCTTTTCCTCTACTGCCCCTTCTTTCTCCTTCCTTCTCCTCCTCAGTTTGTAGTGGTTGGCTTTGTGCCTGCACAGCTAACATCTCAACCATGTCTCTTTCTCTACCACCTATTCTTTCTTCTCTTCTTCGGTTTGATTTGTGATAATTGGCTTTTGTGCTAGTTGAGTACTTAGCACATTGGAAACCTTTTGTGGTGCACCCTACACTGGATAATGATTTGATTCAACAAGCGGCACCGAGGAAGATGACCAAGACTAGCTTCATGAAGTATCATAAGAGGAGCCTAGATGAGTGAGGTTAGAAAAAGGAGAGTAATTCAAAATAGAATTTTGATATATCTTTAATTAAAATATGGTTTTTTACAATTACCCTTTGAACATTAGGTCATAGTACACTTACCCCCTAGGGTTCAGAAATATACACTTACCTTTTGCTTTTTTAACACCATCCATTAGTCATTGGTAATTGAGTATAATATTAGAGTTATACCCAAAGCTTTGGTAATCTATGATTTTCCTCTTTCTTTTTTCATACTATCTAACAACAGCTTCTAAAATTATAATTCAAACTACATAACAATATTATACTAATTTCAAGTTGTCTGATATTTTATTAATAATTACTTAAAATTTAAAATATTGTTTTGCATGGGAAAATATCAAATTTCCCACTAATGTTTGACTCCTGGACAGGATTGCCCACTAAAGTTTTCTCTGGTACTGATATTGCCATTAATGTTCAGTTTAGGACCAGATATGCTACTAGTGTTACAGTTTGAGAACAAATATGTCACCAACTATCAAAACCTAAAGGTAAATTTGAGAATTTATTGGTTTTGAAATTTTATGGTACTAATGTAACTTTTATCAAATTTTAAAAACTTTATATACTTTGCCATTTTTATTTTTTATCCACTGATCTATAAGTTGCCACATCCATCATCACCAATTCGCCATTGATCAGAAATGAATAAGAATATGATGATAAATTTGAATTTCATTTTAGTGGATTCAGTGACAGATAAGATAGCTGGCGCACAAAAAAAAATAAAAATGTTAAATTACATAATGTTCCTAAAGTTTGTTATAAGTTACATTGGTGCCTTCAGATTCCAAAACCATAAACTTCTCATTTTTACCTCAGTTGGCGGCATCTTCGGTCCCAAGTTGTAACATTGTGGTGTATCTAGTCCTAGACTGGAATGTTATTGGCAATATCAACAACAGAAAAAACTTTAGTGGGAATTTGGTATTTTGCCCTATTTTGCATCTAGTGAAAGGAAAACTAATAATTTAAAATGTTCATTAACTGTGAAAAATATTATATATATTGAAGAAATAGTTCAATAAATATTCCACTTGCTAGAAAATAGTTGCCGGATGGTTTAAATTAAAATTTCATACATTACTATTGGACAGTGAAAAAAAAAAGCTAGGGCTGAAAGTATAGATTTCCAAATCTCAGAGGTATAACTGTAAATATAAGTAATTCTGACTGACGGCTAATTAACGATGTTAAAAAAAAAGGGTAAATGTATATTTCCAAACTTTAGGGGTAAGTATAATATCTCCCAAAGTTTAGGAGTAATTGTAAAAAATCCATTAAAATATGACTTCGTTTAAGATGAATACTAGTATTTAATATCCAAGGTTTTAATGTTATTTCCCAAACATTGAAATACTTAAATATAGGAATTTGAAAAAGCTTGATTTTAAAATCCAAGTATTTTGAAGTTTCAAGAATTCTTAAATTATTTCATCCAAATGCATGGTAAGGAATCCACCCATAGCTTCATTCAGGACAAGTTCCCAAAGAACTCAAAGGTGGAACAAGTCTCACCAACAATATTATTAACAAAATCAACTTGTCTTGAACATGTCTAGTTGCATCCTTTATATTAAGGTGAATACACAAAGAAAACCCTAATCAATAATGAATTTGAAGTGCTAACTAATAACAAATAATAATTCAGAGTCTTAGGCTAACTAGGAATGCTTAGAAGCTCAAAATTCTTATGCAATCAGAAATCCTTATGCAACTAGGTAACATTAAATGTTTTTGTGGGCTGACTTAGGTAGACTCTAAGAATGAGTTTCATACTAGTTGCAATAGGCTAATTGATTATATGTACATTTATTAAAAACTTTGACCTTAATAAATTAAAACCATTAAGTCATAAAAGATAGCCTAAGCATGCTATAAAATCCAAGCACTAAATCTATTAAAGCATACACATAATCAATCATGTGTAAGCATCAACACAAAAATAGACTATGGTCAACACCTAAAAGTAACTTTAGCATTTGCTACTCCATCCATTCACATTGGAGACTACTAGTGCATACAACATACACTAAGGCTAAGTTTTACAGAGATCCATCCAACTGGCTCCCACCTTAGATATAACTACCGATAAACCTAAAAGTCCTTGTACCTAGTTGCTAGCCTCTGTGGCCAAATAAAACCATAGTTAGCATAATAACTTAACCAACAAGTAAGCTATAAAACTAGAATCACAATGATTCAATTAACATAAAACCTAAAACAAAATACTACCTCGATGACCCTCGGTGGTTGTCAAGCTTAACAATGTCAAAATTTGCACAATATATAAACCCTAAAAGTTCTTTTCATGTCTTGTTGGCCTCTGTGGTCAAATAAAACTATAGTCAGTGTAATAACTTAACCAACAATTAAGCTATAAAACTAGAATCACAAGGATTCAATTAACATAATACCTGTAACAAAATACTACCCCAACAACTCTTAGTAGTTGCTGGGCTCAACAACTTCAGAATCTGCACAACATAAAACTAAAGGAGTGAGAATCTTTGATTCTCAATAAAGGACCCTTTAACCTGCATGAAAAAATCTAAGGACAGCACATATGTATTCATACGTAGTCTACTGCAAGTTCAAAACAGTGTGAGGCTAAACTTATGCACATAATGTTTTAGTCCTTTAGGACTTGTCCTCTATCTAGCCTTCAACAACAAGGCCAAGCCCCGTCTACTAGCAAGCATCAGTCACTAGCCTAACTAGTGAAAACGGTCCCTAGCTTAAATCTCCCTTTAGGTTGTATTAGGGCACAATGGTTGGATCGATAATACCTAATTTAAAAAAACCAAACTAGGTGAACTAAGGTTCCTACATCAGACCCCAAACTTGAAGGTTCAACTAGATTTCTGATTGTGCTAAACCTCACAGCTGACCCAATGGTGCTATTATGGCCATCTAATCTAGTTTCCTTGTATGTAGCATTTTTAGCCACAAAATCTCAAGAAAAATCCTAGGTCTTGAGAGAGTTTTGGAAGTTTCAGAATACCACCAGGCCATCTCGACCCTTAGGTACCTTAAGCACCCTTGGCTCTCCACAGGAAACCCCTAACAAAATTTCAATTTTTCTGGTGGTTTTGCCTATGGCACTACAATGTTACCACTAGCGTTGCGATAGTACAAGCAAAGTTAATTTGTTTCTAAATGGGCGTTGGGTGATACAACGCTGCCCCTAACGCCACAGTACCAAGCCCCCTTATGCCCTGCACCTCTAAATGGTGCCTTAAGCACCTTGGGAAGCCTCTAAGGCCTACCCTACTTGCTTAGGATGCCTTCCCTTTCCATAAACCTGCAAAACCACATGCCTAGGCCATAATGCATCATCTCATTCATGCTCATGATGCCCCATAACATCACACTAAGCATAAATTGAACCCTAGTCCATAGTTACCCCTTACTCAATGCCATTCACAATCATACTTGTTTCCAATAAGCAAGCACACTCAAATGGCATCAAGTAAGCAATAAAATTCAAATCACTCACCTTAATCAACAGAATCTAGAAGATCTTCTTATAGAACAAGGCTCCACTAGGCTTCTTAGGTTCCAAGACAAAATACAAGGCATATGGCATTAAATCAACTCAATCCAAGCAAAACCATGCTTCTAAAAGCCAAAGAAACATGAAATTATCATGGGTTTCGAAGTACTGCATGCACAAACTATATCCACGCAAGAAAAAAACCACCAAAGCTTAAAAAAAAAACAAAGCAATCTAAAAAACACGCTACCCAACACTTAAGTACCCTTAGAGCTTTCAATTTCCACCAAGAAAGCAAGGATTTGAAGAATTTTTTATGAAATCAAAGAGGGTTGCGAGGGTTAAGAGTTTATGGAAGAAATGCATTGAATAGTCTAACCCAATCTCTTCCAAAACAAGTTTAAAGCCACACAATTGTTTCCACACGCAAACTTTTCTAATTTTGACAAAGGATCCTTTCCAAAATAGTAACTTTAGTTAAAGCTCCAACACGTAATGAAATTTTGATGCTAACTTGAGCTTAATTTTTAAAACATATTTGTAACACTTGGTACTCGGCCTAACACTTCAATATGCAAAATTAGCAATTTTCCCTTGTCCACATTTAGTGCCATAAACCTTTTTGGAACCTAATAAACCTTAATGACCTTATTTGACCTTGTTAATTCAACTCAAAATAAGGTATTAAACTATAATTCATTAATTTACCTTTTTTAATTGAGTTTCTCTTTATGAGGGCCATAGCAGTTTCATTGTGTAGGACTGAATTCCTAGTCAATGGTGCTTAGCCATGTCCTTGTTTGGATACGACATGCTTGGATAAAGGTGCCTTGAATGATGGAATTCAATAAGCTTGTAAGTAGGGAGCATTCTAATATACATGTAGTAGTAGCGATACCCCCATTTTTATGGCTTTTCCTCAAACTTTTGTCTTTTGATCAATTTAGGACTGAAGTTTATAAATGCAAAAAAAGTATACAAAATATGGGAATTACAATGTAACCTGAACAATAGGTTATAGGTTACACAGTATACAATTCAAGTTAAATGATATTAAATTTTGGTTAAGTGATAGAAGATTCAGGTAAAATGGTATTACATTTTGGTTAATGTGATACCAAATTCAAGTGGTATGAAGATCAGGTTGATGTGGTATGAGATTGAGTTTTATGTAGTATCAGGTTGATATGGTATGGGATTTAGGTTACATGGTATATGATTTAGGTTTGTGATATATATGTAGTGTAAGATTCAGGTTTTTGTAGTATGATATGTGGTATAAAAATTAGGTTATATGGTATATATGTGGTATTAGATTTAGGTTCATGTGGTATAAGAATCAAGTTAAGTGGTATAAGATTTAAGTCTATGCGGTACATATATGGTATGAGATTTAGGTTATTGTGAGATGGGATTCAGGTTAAGTGTATGAGATTCAGAATCATCTAGTATGAGATTCAGGTTTATGTGGTATATATGTGGTATGAGATTCAGGTTCATGTGGTATATATGTGATATAAGATTCGGGTTTATGTGGTATAAGATTCAGGTTAAGTGGTATGAGACTAAGGTCCATATAGTATATATGTGGTATGAGATTCAAGTTATTGTGGTATGGGATTCAAGTTATGTGGTATGAGATTTAGGTTTATGTGGTATGAGATTCAGGTTCATGTGGTATGAGAATTAAATTTATGTGATATATAAGTGATATGAGATTCAGGTTCAAATAATATGTATATTGTATAAGATTTAGGTTATGTGGTATAGAATTTCATGTTCTTATGTTATGAGATATAAGTTACTCTAGTATGGGATTCAGGTTAAGCGGTATGAGATTCAAATTGTTGTGGTATGGGATTAAGGCTAAGTGATATGAGATTCAGGTTCATATGGTATAAGATTCAGGTTCATGTGGTATGAGATTCAAGTTATGTGGTATGTATGTGGTATGAGATTTAGGTTATGTGGTATATATGTGGTATGGGATTCAGGTTCTTGCAATATAATATTTGGGTTGTTATGGTATAGGATTCAGGTTAAGTGGTTTGAGATTCAGGTTCATGTGATATGAGATTCAAGTTATTGTGATATGAAATTCAGGTTCATGTAGTATGTATGCACTATGAGATTTAGGTTATGTGGTATATATGTGGTATGAGATTTAGATTCATGTAGTATGCATGTGGTATATGATTCAGGTTATGTGGCATGTATGTGGTATAAGATTCAGGTTATGTTGTATAAGATCTAGGTTTTTATTGTATGAGATTCAAGTTGTTGTAGTATGGGACTCAGGTTAAGTGGTAAGAGATTTAGGTTCATGTGATATAAGATTCAAGTTGTTATGGTATGAGATTCAGATTCATGTGATATGTATATGGTATGAGATTCAGGTTCATGTGATATGAGATTCAGGTTCTTGTGGTATGGGATTCAAGTTAAGTGATATAAGATTCAGGTTAATATGGTATGAGATTTAGGTTGTTGTGTATAAGATTCGGTTTTATATGGTATGGGATTCAAGTTAAGTGATATAAGATTCAGGTTAATATGGTATGAGATTTAAATTTAAGTGGTATGAGATTCAGGTTCAACAAGTATAAGTTCAGGTTATGTGGTATCAAATTGAGGTTTAACTGGTATAAGGTTCAGGTTATGTGGTATCAGATTCAAGTTAAGAGGTATCAAATTGAGGTTTAGCTGGTATCAGATTCAGGTTATGTGGTTTTAGATTTAGATTTAACTGGTATAAGATTCAAGTTATATGGTATCAGATTTAGGTTATGTAGTATCAGATTTAGGTTCAAGCGGTATAATATTCAAGTTCAGATGGTATGAAATTTAGGTTATGTGGCATTAGAATTAAGTTGAGTGGTATCATATTTAGATTCAAGTGATATCAAATTGAGCTGGTATCATATTCAAGTTTTATGACATCAAATTTAGGTTCAACTAGTATTAGATTCAGGTTATGTGATACAAAATTCAGGATCTATGGTATCAAATTCAGGGTTAAGGTTTAGGGTAAGGGGCCAGGATTAGAATTATGTTTAGGGTTAGGGATTTAATGTTAGGGTTTAGGATTAGGGATTAGGGTTTAAGGTTAGGGATTAGTGATTAGTGATTAAGGTTAGGCTAAGGTTTAGGGAATAGGGTTATGGTTAGGGTTAAGGGTTAAGGTTTAGGGTTTAGGGCTATTGATTAGGAATTAAAGTTAGGGATTATGGTTTATTTTTCATTCTATTTTTCGGTTTTTGTTATTATTTTATGGTTTAAGTTAAAAAAAAATACATACTTTTATTTAATTCTATTTCTTTGGCATCCATAATAGGCTTCATAATTAATTGACCTAAATAACTTGGCCTAAAATTACCTGTGTTACCACTCTGAGTGCTAAATATAGTGATCATATTTAGTGTGTTCGAGTCCCAGGGTAATACATGTTCTGTAGACCATCAAAACATGTACACTATATTTATCCAAGTGGCCTTCTTGGTCTTTATGCAAAGATGTGTATATTGGTCCAACTATTACACACATATTCATATATAATTTCAATTGGCAATGTAGACAATGATCAAAACCTCATCTCATGTAAATAAAGCATTCATTCAAAATCCCATGTACTTGCACAATTACATGCACACTAGGTGCAATAGGTATCCATTTCATGTGTCTAAACTTTCACACCGTGTCCAAGTCAAATTCTACCTATGTCCTCCTGTGACCTAAAGGTTTTAAACCCTTTAATACACTTAAACCTTTATAGGGAAACAGGTTTGAGACATTAAATTTATCTAAGTTTGCAGTTATGGATTTTATACTCAACCAAGTAAAATTGATCATATGAACAGTACATAGCAAAATCAGTCAATTTTGACAGGTCATAACTCTGGCTACATGACACTAGACCCAGTGATTCAAATGCCAATTTCTTCATATTGAAGTGCAGTAGGTCCTTTCAAAATTTCATAGCTAAATTCAACTTGTACAAAAAGTTATGGCCTCTAAACTACAGGGTGTCAAAATTTAACAACGATTTCTCATAATGCCCATACAAAATTTGCAAATAAATCATCCACTTCACTTTTAAGTGCAAAACCAGCTTTGGAAGATTCATACATGTCTTAAACACTTGGGAAATTCATTCCCCTGAATTTAGAGGCATTCCATAAGCATTGAACATAATTTCCTTTTAAACAGCCCATGAGTTACAAAATGGACCGAATTGAACATACAAGCTCAAACATACCTTCATTGCTTCATATATAATCCATACAGCATCCATAGTGTATTTACATGCATATATGAATCATACATATGCCTTAGCACAGTTGGTTACATACATTAGCTTGTTGGAGAGCCTTACAAACACAATGCACTTTAGAAACTTCAAAAGGCAGCTACTGCATAAGGCAAAAAGTACCAATAGAAATATTAGTAAATGTGCTCTAAAACTCATGAAAAACTCCAATTTAATACTATACATATTGAAGTTCATGCACGTGAAATTTCACAGAAAAAATCAAACTAAAAGTATTAGTTTGATTGCTCTCTTTCAAGCGTTCCTGAAAATTGACAAAAAATGGGATAAGTTCCTTTGAAGAACTTAGTAAGGGCTTATCTTTAAACTATTGAATTCTCATCCATATACCTGAAATCCAAAGACACTAAAACACAAAAACACAGCACATATACATAGATATACACATCCAAATGCACAAACAAACACAGTGACAAACATATATAATGCTGGCAGCAATAACACATTATAGTTAGTCCATAAACATTCACATAATCAATATGTAATCACTATGGCAGCCCTCCTCAAGCTAAAGGTTGGTCTTAGGAGGTCATTAGATCTTACTTAGTACTAACTTGGGCTCTAGAAACCCTTTCATAAGCTGCCATCTTTATGCATGAAAAACAGTAAGGTTGAAACCTTGCACATGCACTCCCCCTTAACCTATACTTGGTTCATAAAGCTTTTTGCCCTCTTCCAAGCATAGTCTTAGCTTCATGAATGTTTGATCATCATCTTAGAACATGAAGATAAACCCTTACCTTGGCTGTGAAGAACCCGAAACCCTAGATAAACTCGAAAACTAGGGTTTTTGTGCTCTTTGTTGAATTCTCTTGATTTCTTTTGCTTTCTCTTGATTCTTTAAGGTATGGTGGCTATGGAGGATGGTGGAAGAGCTTAAGGAAGAGGTCTTAGCTTCTGGAGGTCGAAATTTAGAGAAAATGGCAAGAAAATGAAGATTTTTCTTCATTTATATATCATTTTGACCAAGGTGGCATATATGCAAATTTTTGAAACTTTTGCCTACACTTGGACATGTTGTATCCAGCCATTTGGGTTGGAAAATGACAATTGTTTACCACTTTTAACCTTGTCAAAGGTCATTATAACCTTTAGACAAAAAGGTGGACACTTGGGTCCTTAGTTGGCATTATGCCATAATTGATAAACTTTACGTCCTTAAGCACTTTAGTCCCCAACAATATCCTTAATTCCATCCATGTCCTTTCTTCATAATTCCATCCATGTCCTTTCCATAGCCATGTTTGGAAATTTGTTCAATTGAGTACCCAACCTTTGTAACCTTACAATTTAGTCCATAGGTTACTTGAAAACAAGCAATATATTAATGCTTTCTTAAGGACCAAACTATCATTGTATGCGCCACTTAAAGGAATGTATATTGAATACTTTACACTTCACAAATCATTTACCATGGTGAAAATTAAAGCAAATAAGTTTAGGTCCTTATGTTGTAATTTTCTCATTTTGTGAAGGTGTAGTAACCTGAGATAGAAATTAACCTGACATGTATTGAACTCGAATAAAAAAACCCAAACGTAAAGTCTACTTAATCTAAAATCAAGCTGAAACTAAAAACCCAAACCTGAACCGAATAAATTACGATTGTTATTATAATTTGGCCTAACCACCCTAGGGGCCCCTTAGCTTGGTTGACTCATATGAGTTGGTGCATTAACTTAGACTTAATCTCCATTGGTCGTCTAACTTTGCAACTTAACAAGTTAGTCCAACCACCTAATTTTCCATAAACTGTTACCTGTTTTTAATGTTAAGTAATGTTAGGGACTAAAATGTATAGTAAGAGAAATAACATGGATTCCTAGAGCATTTTTTCTTTTTTTTTTCCCATCGAGAGGTGTATTTTACTTTTTTTATTTTTTTTAACCAAAAAGGGGTTTTTGCTAAAAATATGTATATTTTTTTCCAAAAATCAAATACATAATTGTTCATTGGTAGTAATTAATTGCTTGTCAAAAAAATTAGAATATATAATTTAGGCAATTTGTTCTTATTATTATTTTTTACAATAATCATAATAATAATATTATTATTATTAATATAATAATAAGTAGAAATATGTATTCAGTAAAAGGTATAATTAATTAATAGAATTATATTTAATGATATTCAATTTATTAAATGTAATCATCATATATATAATTAAATATCTTGAAACCTGACAGGCGAAAGGCTATCACCCTTTGGCCTTCGGGAAAAAGGGTTTGGATCACCACCCTTAAGTGATAGGCGTACCGCCCTTGGATAATAGGCCCACTGCCCTCAAAAGATAAAGAAGTCGTCCGAACTCGGTAACACCCTCAAAACCTGCTAATGGGACCTCGGAGGAAAGGCCAAACACGTAGTCCTCCGAGATCACTAACACAAGTCGCCTACACACCTCCTGATCTGTTGTTTGAGCATAACCATCTGCTAGCCATAGACCAGCTAGAGACACCTCTCCTAGGGTACAAATTGAAGGCTTTCCAAATTAGGCCGTCCACATGTCCGAATCTCCCTTGCTCGGGCCAAACGGCTCTCTCCACAATCACCCTATATATACTCAATGGAAGCTCCTAGGTAAACCACCTAACTTCACATTCCCCTACCTATTGCTCTCATACACTTCCATTTTTCTACGCTAACTTGGGTACCGGAGGTCCCTTCCTCGTTAATATTCTAAGAAGCCCCCTAACCCTCGCCTTACTCTGTTGCAGATACTATTCAAAGGCAAGCCCTTCCAAAGGTCGACATGTCTTATATAGAGGATGCCTTGGAGCATCAAAACTGATAAATCATTTCTTTTTAGGCCTAAAAAGTATAATTATCAACTAATGATATGAATAATGTATATAATTATATAAAATAAATATTACTCCATATATCTAGATTCTTTGCACCATTTGTAAAATATAAATTAAAAAAGATGAAAAAAAATTATGTGTTATTTTCATTTTTTTTTCTTATTCTTTTGCCCAAAAATTTAAAAAAAATGAAAATAAAACTTGAAATAATTTTTATGATGTTATTAAATTTCAATGAATTTAGATTTTTTAATTTTTAAAAAATAAAAATTCATAAAAAAAATTTAACAGTATCATATAAATATTACAATCAATGGATTATTTCAAATAAAATTTTATTCAAATTTATTTCTCAAAAATTTCCGAATCAATATCTACAAAATCCAAAACCAACCATCCAATACAATTATATCATAAAATAAAAGCTGGCAAAAAATATTCTTCATAAAACAACCATAAGGGTAGCTAAATACATGTAGAAAACCTAAATCTATGCTAACAAAATTGAAAAACTAAAACGAAGCATAGGGTTTAAGGTTTAGGGTTTAGGGTTTAGGGTTTAGAGTTTAGAGTTTATAATTAATATTTAGGGTTTAAAGTTTGAGGTTTGGGGTTTAGGGTTAAGATTTAGGTTTATAGTTTACGGTTTAGGTTTAGTTTTAATGTTAGGGCTTAGTGTTAGGTTTAGGTTTATAGATTAAGGTAAGGTTTTTAGGGTTAGGGTTAAGTTTAGGATCTATGGTTAGGGTTTAGGTTTATAGTTTAGAGTCACACTTTTAGGTTTTAGGATTATGTTAGAGTTATGTTAGAATTAAATTTTTATTTTAGTATTTTTTACATTACTTTAAGGGTTTAGGGTTTAGAGTTGTGAGTTAGAGTTTGAATTATGTTATCTATTTATTTTAATTTTTTTTCTTTTAGTGTGACCATTATATCTGAACTGCTGGTGTAACATTTACATTATGTTATGAACATCCATATTTAGTAAGTCTATGTTAGGAACATCCACATTTAGCAAGTCTATATTAGGGATATCCATATTTAGTAAATCTATGTTTAGGTTCTTTCAAACAAGTAACTTCCATATTCGCTAATTAAGTTTAATGATCTAGTCATTTCAGCTTATGCACTAATAACCCGATTAAAAATGAATGCTAAAAACCTGAACTTGAAATTTACTTTACTCGAAATCAACATGAAAATCCTGAACCTGAAATCTACTTTGCCCGAAATTAATTTTCCTATGCTAATTGGAAATCTTATATAATATATAAGACTAATCAGGCTTGAACAAAATAAACCTGCCTTGGTACTTTACCAAGTCCTAAAAGAACAATTTACTTTCAGATTTATTAAGTATTTTAGCGCCTTAATTACAAATGTTGCAAACATATAAACCTTTTGAACAAAAACAAACTAACATAAACATAGGGTTATGGTTACTAATCCACATGTCCATATTTATTTTAAAATAACTATAAATATTTAAAAAAAAGTATTAAAAAATTAGCCATTTACTTACCTTTCAAAAATAGAATATATTAATATATTGTGATAACGGTTTCTTTTCTTGATGATAGTTGCTAATAAAACATGACTTAAATTACATAACTAGATTAAATCGATAATTCAAAATTTCTTGTTAGTATTTGATTCATTTCATGTCTTAAATTAAAATAAAATAAAATTAGCATGAAAATGAATAATTAAATAATGTTGTTAGTGACTGAACCATAAAACGAAGGAGATAGGGACTAAAACGAACAAACACGTAAAAATCAAGACTATACAGTAGTTTGACTAATGAGTCAAATGGAATAGCCGAGGGTCACAATCAGGTTTGTCCCGATTCTCACAATGATGGTGGCGGATGAGCGTGCGGCTACTTGGGGTTTGTTCGACGGTGGTCGGTGACTTTAAGGACCACAAGCGGCATGCAAACAATGAATTTTGGGAAAGTCACCAGTTGAACCACCGGTGATGATGGAAGGCAGCAAGACTTGGATTCACAAACGACGACAATCACCTTGGATTTGCAACCAACAGCCGAAGCAGATTCGCAATCAACGGTGGCCTCGGATTCGCGATCGATGGTGGCTTAGGATTCATGATCGACTGCAACTTGGGATTTGTGAATGGCTCCATCAGGCTGGTTTGACTAGTGGCTCATTGAATGGCAACGCGATCAAAGGCCTGTGTCAAGAAGGATACGACGACGGCGATATCCCAATGAACAGACGGCTGCGATGTCCCAACAGATGGTGAATTTTGAAGAAGTTACCGGTTAAAAGCTTTAAACGGTTGTCTCTGCTTGATCTTTTACTAGTTTGGGCCTAGATGATAAAATATAAAATTTAAATCTCTATTTCATAAAAAGAGGAAAATGTAGGAGTTGATAAGTAATTAAACAAAATCTGTCTTTTTCAATTGGACGGTGGAGATTGGGGGTAAATCGATACACCCCTATATTTTAGAACGCTCCTGTAAGTAGGTCCATTGTTGCTCCAAAACCCTCGAACTTAGCATAATGAAACCACAGGGCATCTAGGACACCAAGGGGTGGCATGGTATGGCACGTCGGCGTGATGAGGGTGATGCTCTAACTTGTGGGCTCCTGCTTGGGCCTGGTGCTCAGGTGCTTGGAGTTGGCCCTTGGTTCGATCATAGTAATATGAATCTTGGACTAAGGCCAAGGCTATCAGGCAAGTAGTTCAGCCTTGGGACCTCTAGCATGGTCCATTGGATGAGAGCTCGAGCCACATGTATCAGGACATGGGAAGGGCTGAGCATGCTGCGACTTGAGTGACCTGCTCGGACAACCCTCCAATGCCTCTCAGGTAGGGGTCTTCTTAAGGCGGAAGGATGCCTTATCTCCAAAAGTGTCACTTTGTTCCCTTGCCCGTAGGGCTCCTTGGGTAGGATTCTTTGATTGTTTTAGCTCCTTGGACAAATGCGTTCTTAAGCTTCAGGGATCATCCACAAAGCTTGAATTTGACCTCTTAAGCCTCCTAGCTTGGACCTTAGACATTGATCTCCTTGGAATCTCCAAAGTATTCTAGAGGGTGCATCTTAGGTAGCCCGAATCACATCATAAGGTGTTGAGTAAATATTGAGAAGGTCCAAGGTTTGAACTTTGACATCCCTATTCCCAACATCATACCATAATAAAGTTTGCTTGGTTGTTATCCTGATCTAAAAAAACTGACACGCCCCATTTTTTTAGCTTGTAATGAAAATATATTTCTTCCTTATACACTTGTTTGATACTTCTGAATATCAAAATAATAATAATAATAAAATAATATATAAATATCATTAGCAGATGTCCACTCAAATGAAAATGTTTATAGTAATTTTATTGCAAAAACACCGTAATGGCCAATTCCACGAAGGAAAATGCACTGGCAAATATGTCCCACACACACACACACACAAAAGTGTCAGTCATGCCAGTTCTCTAATTACAATATCAAATCAGTTCAGTCAAAATGTTCCCCGGCAAATACATTCTAATGTCTGAGCATTTTCTTTTTCTTTTTGTTCCTATTTTTTGGTTTTTTTTTTTTTAGTACATGAGTAGGGGGCAACGGGGTAATGTGGATTAATCCTCCATCTCCTCATACCAATCACAAATCTTAACCATTAAATCAAGACTCGCCACTCTTAAGTGGTCAAGTTATGTACATGCTTGCTAGATTATCTTGGCATCCTAACCTATTCTTTGACAATTGAAAGAGAAGGGGGAGTATTAGTGGCTTCCTGCTGTGATGATAGAATGACTAGAGGCTCATCTGCTGGCTTCGCTCGCGTCCAATGGAGGCAGATAGAATTCCCAGATCACGGTTCAGTAACGTCAGTGCAGATTCACACTCAGAAATGATTCTGGTTACCGGCGTGCGCTCACCAACAATTGTTTCAGATGATCCGACAGCAAGGGCAGCATGAGAGTCTCTGAGATTCCTCAAGTTGCTTAGGAACTGCCAAAGAAGCCAAGTGTCTTATGTTAGAAGTTGACAGGGAAAATAATGTCATGTGGTTATTCATCAATACAAGTGTAAGATTTCTTCATGAAAGGAATAGGAAATTATGCAAGATGCAGGTGAAAACCAGGTGCCATCGGTTACTAATATGTTGTTTTAGTCGTTTCCAGCAGGTCTTTTTAGTCTCTTTTGATACTATCTTTTTCTACAGCACAAGAAAGAGAAACATAAAAAGACTTTAAAACCTTGCCGGCTATTATGTGGATCAGGCGAGTCTCTGAACAATTTCTCTCTCTAGCAGTCTAGCTTTCCCACACATTCAATAATGGGGAATGCTGACCTTCAAGTTGCATTTCATTCTGTAAGTTTTTGGCAAGCGACTTGAAAATTTTATCTAGTCGAAACTTCTTAGTACCATTTCCTGTTTAAAACAACCCTTCTATTTTTTGCATCGAAAAAAAAAAAAGAAAGAAAACCGGGCCCCAGAAAAATAAGCAGGACTCTTTCCCCTCATAGCTCATTCTTTCAAATATTTTGTGATGCCTAGACATAAGATGCTCATCACAGAAACAAACCTTCCAGCACAATTTTTAGAATGGCCAAACATGCTGCATTTGCAAACACATGAATTCAAGCTATAGTTTCTTATTTTGCACATGCATCAAACATGTCCTTACAGCTAATGTAATAAATGGTGAGATACCTTCAAGAGCATCTTATATGCCTCCAACAAGCGATTAGCAGCTGGCCCAAAGCCATGTAGCTGTGGAACCTCCATCATGTGTGTCCAAGGACGAATTTCCTATAAGTGACAGCTTTCACAATAAGCAACAGCAATCACTTGAAGAAACATTCACCCACAAATGATGAGGTCATAGGTTTTTCTTTTTCATAACGAGTATCATACACAGATTTTAGTGTTCTCCTCAAAATAGTATACATACAAAAGGATTGAAATTTCAAAGAAAATTTTAAACGAAGGAAGTGATAACAGTGGAAAAGAGGAAAGCATATAGTAAGCGTATTGAAAAGTTAGTGTGCGTGTGTAATAGAAAGAATTGTTTCCTGCCCAAGCTACAATGTAGTGTATTATTGTTAACATATTTAAAGATTTAAGTGAGTGGTTAGTGTTGGAACAGTAGGGAATTTAATCAATAATATGGGGAGAAAAGATAAAGTGGTAGTGTTAATTGAATTAGAGCAAGAGTAGGACTTAACTGAACACATAACAATAGTTTTGTCCCTACTGTATTGATTAACCAGTCAGCGGGTTAAATTAGGAACTAGAGACTATTATAGCTACTTGACTGAAAAATAAGATTGCATACTTAAACATGAACTAGCTGAGGGGTTGGGCTGTTGTTGCTTTGCATTTTGAAAAGAATGATAGGTAAGAGAGACAAAAATCTTAATCTCAATTCCAGCAACTTTATAGGGTTCTTAGATGAGTTTTGTGGAGTGAAACAAAGTCAGCACAAGGCTTTAATCCTGCATGCATTCAGAGTTTCTGGGTTGCTTGAGAAAGAAGCCAACGGGTCAAAGTTGATGGTCTAAGGCAGGCAAGTGGATCTGATGCAAATGTATCGAAAAAATTGAGTTGTTCATTTCTATTGCACTGTTAAAGGTTTTCCTTTAAATGCATGTTAATGGTTTGCTCCTGTTAGCTTAATCGATGAATAAAGAATTCGATTAGTGACTCTAAGTGGAGTGAATTGAACTTTGGGTGTACAGCTCAGGGAGGTCGTGTAGGCTAGACAGCTGCATTAAGGCGGTGGCTATGCTCTGTTATGTAGCCTTAGGAGTGATTGAACTGATCCCTCAATAGTGTCCTGCCAGCAGAAGCCAAAAATGGCTAGGAGTTCAGTTTATTCTAAGTGCGTAGTGATAAAGATTACTTAAGTAGATATCTTTATCTCACTCTATGTGCCTCTAATGTGTACAGGTCATGACAATGATAATGAGCAGGGCGTGGATTTAGTTTAGGAGAGGACTCACTGATCCAAGGCAGTAAGCATTTGTCTGTCTAAGTCAGTACTAATGGTTTCCACAGCAGGCTTTGCTGTTTCTTGTACTCATTGCTCTATGATAGTGAAGTCACCTTCAGAGGGAGTGTTTTGGACAAAGGAAGACCAGCTATCAGCAAAAAATATGTGTTGAGATAGCTGATGCATCAGTGTAGTTGATTCTGTTATCTGCAATGATAGTATGCTATGCAATGTGGCTGTTTTTGTACATTGCAGACTGTAGTTATGTAAATAGAAGCTTAGCATGGTAAACTATGCTTGTTTGTGTGAATATTTCATGATTCAGTAAGTGTAGATGCTGCAAGCCTGATAAATCATGCAATAAGACTGCTAATTGTCGCTTTGATGTTGATCATGGCTACTGATATGTTGACTCTGCATGGTATGGTGATCCCTTGAGTTTATAAGCATCCCTTCAATGGTTCACTGGTAGCATTAGTGGTCTTTTGGTGTTAATCATATGAGTAAGAACTAATATAAACATTTAAAGGCTTACAGCTGAAGTCTGCAGGTTTAAGATAATTAGCAAGTTCAGAATGTTGACTGGATTTACTAAAGTTTAACTTCATAGTTTCTCTTGCGTGTTTCATCTGAAACTTTGCTAGCAGTTGTACTTATAAAAAAGAAAAACCATGTGTGACAAGGAATTTCATAAAAAGAACCTAACCCAGAGAGTTTGACAAGTCTAAAGTTTACAAATGTGCCATATGAATGGCACCAGTCCTATCTATAGCACTTCTGTTTGTGAAAACTAGTCTCAAGTTTCTTCTGCTGTGGTTTTCTCTTTCCTGTTGTATAAAGTGTGTATTGAGTGAGGTGCTGCAAACAAAAGTGCAATGTTTATAAATGGAGATATTGTGGTAGCTATGGGTCACTTCTACAAAAGAGGCCTTGAGATCACTAGTCTGCATCTTTTAAATCATAATGAAATTACAACACCTTCATATAGAAAACTAAACACTTAATGTAAACAGGTTCCTGACAAGTCTAGGAAAATGTAAAATAAACTCAACCGAAGACAAAACAAAACTATCACAATAAATGGTATCTTATTATCAGGTTAAACAAGCGCAACTAAGACTTAAACCATCAAATGCAACTATCTTTAGTTTGATCACACAATCAATATCAATTAGAGCAACATATAGACTGCTATTTTTAAACAAACAATTACAAGAATACTTGTAATTGTTTTCTCTGCATATATGAAGCAAACTTAGGGACTGTAAGACAAAAGCAGCACAAACCTTGGTGTAAATTGTATTAAATGTTCTAGCAGTCTCTAGAAAAGATTCCAAATGTGCCCGCAGTATAGATTCCACCTCCATATACTCCTCGTCAGGATTATAGGCATGCTATACAAAAGAGACACAAACATAAATAAAGCAGAAAACTGCAAAAGAAGAAGAAGAAACTCAGCACATATGTCTAAAGAGTACTACTGTCAATATTCTTCCAAATGGAATCTATCAGTAAAAATCAGTTTGATGAGATGCAGCTAAGGTCCATGAAGTATTAATGCTGCGACTAATGACCAAATTGCCAACTACAATACACAGCCAACTTTTCCCTTCATCAATACATGTATTGCCAACCTAAGGACCAAGTGAAGAAGTTAGTAGAACATTGCAATGGCATGGAGGTAGGAAAGAATAAAGAATCACACGGTGTGCGAGTTAGGAGGACTGTAGTCTCTAAGTCAATAAAACAAAATCATCATAGAATTGAAAATGGAAAGCAAGCTATGGAGCAAGCAATTGTATTAACCTTTGATGCCAAGTCATCAACTTTTTGCTGAAGATTCAAGAGTATCTTAGACTGCTCTGAAAGCTTTGTCTCCAGCTCAGAAACATCAGGTCTACACACAAAATTTGATCAAAGTGAATAGAATGTTCTGAAACAAAAAAAAGGAAAATAGTGAAAAGAATGTCACTGCATTACTTCTGACGATACATAATTTAAAAAGTCATGGAATATTGATTTAAGTCTCTAAATCGTCTATGCTATATCCCAGTTATAGTAACACTACATATGGATAGGAAATTTCAGAATTCTGCAGAACTTATAAATTTGGACATGTAATCTATCCAACATCCTAGCATTTGAAAGTGCACAGTTTATTGTTTGGACTACTAATCAGCAAATACATTTTTCATGTAATCCCACAGATTCTCTTTTTCATCAACTTCAGTAAACCAATTTTCTGAGTTTTTCCCTCTTCCTAATTCTATGTCTGAGTTATTTCTTGCTGTTCTAGACCAGCTAAAGCAGAGTTCTGAATACATATGAATAACCGAAGAGTCATTGTACAAACTACAAAATTTTATATCAAGCGGAAAACCTTTGAAAATTTATCAATGGATACTTTGAAATTGCAAGTAAAAAGGAACACGCGAATAGCAGAATCAGTAATGAAAAAGGCAAAATCATTTCAGTGATTACAAAGGATAAGGACATTACTTACAAAGGATAAATAGACTGAATCTGAACATCAGCAGGAAAGAGCTTGCATTCCTCAGAGAAAATAAGAGCTTGTTTCTCTGCAATGGAATCTATAAGTTGTATATCCTTTGCTACCTGCTCGTCGACACTGCAAAATCAGAGAAAAACAGTTTAAAGTAGAGAAAAATATCAGGAAACCATTTTGAAGTCTTATAAAAATCCAGAAATATGGGACTCAGAAACATTTAAACACCTCCAATCTGGATTATCAGCATAGATGCTTGCCTCCACCAGATCAACAATTAGTTGTAGCATTTCAGTTCTTTCTTCATAGCTTCCTCGTCCCTGAAAGCAAAACATAATGACAGGCTTGACCTTGGATACAGTATGTAGGTCAAAAAATGTGCAATAACCTAGAGGATGTTGATTAATCAAGGCCGTAATCTGCTAACCAATATCCCTTCTCAGAATAGCATAGAACACTCAATTATGTTGGGGGGAGAGAGAGAGAGAGAGAGAGAGCGCACTATCAGGAGTAGGTGAAATTTGCCTCTTGGTGATTCCTGGAGAGAACATAGCTCAAGTAATATGAATTACAAACAAGCTAAGCATTGAATAGCATCTCTGAGTCTCTTCACAGCCATCGGGAATGTAAACAAAGCTAAGAAAAGTTGATGGTTACGTTTGCAGTCAACACAATCCTCCTTCAACAACTGGGTCATTTTCCCTCCTGGTATATTCCTTCCTCAAATAAACTAAGCAAAACGGGACTGCAAGATTCATTACAGATGATTAAGGGCACAGTCTTCTTGTTAGATGCATTATGGGCCTAATCTACTACATACACTATAAAAGATGACTCCAGACAGAAGGATCATTTCCACATGGAAGAAGTGGTTCACATTTTCTCTTAATCTGCCAGACCAGTAAGTTAACGTGGAAGGACCAAACTAACCTTCATTAGAATTACATAGTTTTGGATGTGTGTGAGCTTCTCTTTGAAGGTATATGTGTTGCTTCCTATAACATACTTGTAACGTTTTCTGTCAAAGATCATCAACATGAAATAATTCATAAACAAAAAGTAAAAATGTAGCTCTTACCCTACTAATTCAAGTTTGACACATGAGAATGTACATTTTGAGAACAAATCCAGAACGCGCTCACATGAAACTATAAGCCTGGAAAGGTAAGTACAACTATAAACCCCAAGTGGGCAGGCAGCATGCCTTGACCTTCAGATGTGGTAGTCTTCCCTTCTCAACTCTTTTGTACCAAAAAAGAAGTCCTTCAGGAACCCCAAGCGAAAATGAGCCTTGTTGTGACAGAAACATTCAAGAAGTGCCCAATGATAGGCCAACACAGTCTACAAAACAAGGCTTCAAGGTACCCGGTCATTTCTAGCAAATAATCCACTTTGGATTCACCTCTAGACTCAATTAATTATTTAATAGTGGCATAATAAGCAACAAAACGCATGAAAAATCATATGGCACATCTTCAAAGGTAACCAGTCTCAAATATCGAAGTAAACACGTCATCCCTTCTCTTCAACTGATCAAACATCCATTTGATCAGCAAAAGAACTTTTAATATGATGAATACAAGGGAAGAGTGGAGGATATCACATGAATCCTTCACAAATGAAATGAATGTTCTCAAGTACCCACCCAATCACATAAACAAACTGCACCAACTGAGAAAGTTCAGATGGAGTGTTTCCGCTTAGAACCAAGCTCTGGTCCTACAAAGGCATTTAGCAACCCTTCTACTAATTTTTGGAACAGAGAAAGTAGCCTACTAAACATTATAGTGCTCAACTATACTAGCAAATGCCCCAATGCTTTACCAGCTACCAAACGAGAGTTCTGCATATCTACAGATAAAGGGAACAGTCTGAGCAATAGCACTTATTGTGAGCAGCAGTAAAGAAGAGAGAGAGAGAGAGAGAGAGAGAGAGAGAGCAAACAATCTCAGTCAAATCGAGAAAAGGAGAACACTAGATCAAAGTTAAACCAAATTCAGGCCAGAAGAAAGAAATGTGGTAAATTACCTGTATGGTTTCCGTATCTACAGTTGTAGTAATACCCAGGAACTTTGCAATCTCAGCCAAATCTACAAAAATGTATCCGTCAAGAGAAGAAGATTAAAACAAAGTCCCAGAAAAGAGCTTCCATATCAGTCCAACTGCATTGAACTTCATCTTCCGCCAAAGCCCCGAAGCCAACAGAACCCGATCCAAAATAAAACGAAAAGTGAAGCAACAAAAAACTCTAACGAGGCAAATGAAGAAAGAGGATGGCTCACATTGAATTCGGGCAGTCTCTTCGTCGCGATCATTGGCGTCACCCTGAAGACTGTGCTGCGAGAAGGGCGATTTGTCCCCCAAAATCCTGCGCAGAACCAGATTTAGCTTTCTTCGAAGAAAAAATAATTGGATTTGGAGACCAAGAGACATATACAGAGAAGTACTTGAAGAAAAGCCACTCGAGAAGCTCATAGCGCTCCATGCCGGCGAAGAGCAGAGACTGAGCAGGGGCGTTGGCTCGCGGATAATTCAGCATCGCCAATTTCTTCTGTATCTCTTCCATCTGTTTCGCTGCCATTTTGCAGAGAATTTCAAAGGATCTTCGATGCTTCCACTGGTAGCTTTCCAAGTTTTGAAACTTCTGGGTTTTGTTTTGTCTCTTTGTTTTGTAAACTTAAAAGTTAAAACTTCCACTACTCGGCAGTTAGTATCTCCATTTGTAAATTTAAAACTTTTGGTTAATTTTGTCACATTAATTTTTCTTTGGGTAAATTTTTTTCAAAAATCCTATTTCAGTTACAAAAATTTGCTTGCCTAGAACTATAGCTCTCTAAGATTTTAAACCTCCCATTCTCACCTCCATCTTTACCATTTCCAACCTGTGAGTACCATAGCTGAAAACTTGCAACTTATTCCTTACTTTCATTGAATTGCCTCAATCCACACTCTGATCTAAGTTGTCACGGCTTATTGATAATGCAATTTAAAAGAAGAAGAATGCCTAAGTGCGAGTTTGCTTCGTCTTTGATTTTGTCAACAGTCTCATTGTCTGACGACTAAAAGGTCACTATTTGTCGTCGAAGAAGGCTCTAGCTATCACTCATTAAGATTACTATAGATAGTGTGTCATTAATTAAGCTCGCAAAGTGACCGTGAAACTTGGTGAGGTAAATGGCACAAATAGTATGTTTGCAAGACTAGTGTAGTTAGTTAAGGCTAATCACTCAATTATTTCAGTTTTAACTGAAACAAAATTGTCCAAAAAGTCATTTTCGGTCGGACGTTAAGAACCAAATAGATTGAATAATGCTAGACAACTAAAATAACCAAAAAACCGAAAACTTTCAGTTTTTTTATTTATAATTCAGTTAACCAAATTTCATATACTTGCATCCAAAATTCATTGCCTAAAAGCCACATTTCGTATGCAAATAAATTTAGAACTTAGACCTAATCAAATTGTAAATAAATTTCAGGCTTTTATTATTTCCCTTTATCTCTTTTCAATCAAAACCCATTACATAAAATAACCGAATAAGTCATATATTTTAGTTATTTCGGTCACTCAATTTTTGAAACACCTAACCAAGAATCAAACAAAAAAAATGGGTTATTAAAACCATCATCCATCTAATATTGATAACTAAAAACAGAAAAAAAATAATAATTTGATTATTTGGTTTTTTTATTGTAACCAAATAGTTTTTCACCCCTAAATGGAGGAGGTTGTGGCATTGGGGATTGTTTAATATAATTAATTAGATTTTACTTTTCATTATTAACTAAAATATTTCTAAATTTAATTACATTTATAATACAATCATTGTTATTAAAAATTATTAAATATTAAATTAATATTACTAAAATGGTGGGAAGAACAGTATGCTCTTGTTGAAAAATTCATATGTCACAAACTACAAACATCACGGATGGAACTAGACCATCTGTGACTATAGGTCTCATAGTCACAGACGGTCCACTTTTGACCAAGTTAAATAGTAATAGCTCGGCAATCATCTCCTCAATCAAAAATGTCATTCACCAGCTTAGTTGCTAGATTGTTTAGTGACTAAAAAGTCTATTGGAATTTTGGTTTCCTATTGTAGTGACCATCGTTATTTTACTCAAAATTCCTAAATTATAGGACAAGAAAAATAAGACAAATTTAGTTTTACATTATTGATGGATATGGATTGAGTTTATTTCGCATTAATTTTAATGAATTATTGTATATTATTCTTAGATAAAATAGTTATTATTTCTTAAATTGTTAATTAAAAATTATGTACTTTAAGAAGTCCAAAAGAGTAATTCTAAGATACTTTTTTTATAAAAAGTATGTGTTTCTTATGAAATTTTTAGCTTAACCGACCTAAAAAGGCAATCAATAAAGAAAATTTTTTTCAAAAAAATATTTTAGAATTATTATTTAGACTTTTTAAAGTATATGGTTTCAATAAGTTAATGAATTTAGTAAATAATCACATTATTATAAGAATAATGCATAATAATACATTAAAATTGATGCAAAGGTAATTGATCTCATCTTCAAGTACAAAAAAAAGAAAGATGTGCAAAGTGTAATTATGGTTCCAATTGAAAGGAAAAACAACTAGGTATTATTAATCAACATATTATTTTTTCCACTGAAGACAAGGATTCTGCCTCTCATTTGTCACCAAAGCCACGCTAATGCCATTGATAAGCTATTAGTTTTGTATTTTCAGAAACTTTGTGTCTTATGTTAATGCCACTAGTTCTGCAATTTTTAGAATGTTTTTCCAATAAAATTCAAACTGATGAAACTTTTGTATAAAGACAGTGGCCCATTAGAGGTGGTAAGAAATAGGCCCAGTACGGGACCCAAAATGATTAAATACCTATGCAATAGATCGATAATAAAGAAGCCTAATAAGCTAATAAAAGGACTCTCATTCCCAAAAGAAATAAGATCCCAAAATTATGGGTTAGCTAGAAGATTCCTATATAATAGCCATTCTCTATTCTCCCTTGGCTATATAAAGGTAGCTAATTGTTAATCTTGAGGTATGATACTCTAACTTTTCACCCTCTAGCTTCTCTCTATTCACCAGAAATCTAACTTGATCACCGAAGGGTTTTTCCCAGGAAAACACCCTATGGCTCTAATGTTGTCTTTGTGCTCAGGACCCCATAGTAGAATTCACCATACCTTTGGGCTAAGCCCATACGACCCCTTCAACTATCAAATTGGCACCATCTATGGGAACCATAGTGAACATTCAGAGGTTTCACAAGGAGAACCAAGATCAACAGGATAATAGGCAAAAGAGCTGTCACCCTGCCAGATCTATAAGGATGGGGCTCATCAAAGAGCCAACCCTGAAGAGCCTATGGCCTCTTTGAGGGAACTTCGCAGAGGGAAAAGCCCCGCACCATTAGACAATGACCAATTCCAAGCCCTACATCACATCTTGTTTGAGTAACTTAAAATGACGTTGCAATAAGAGATTCGAAGAGCTTGCCCAAGGCCCCAAAAAAACCCACAAAAAGCCACTTGGCACCAAGAGAGCCTCACCAAGCGCCACCTTAAATTTGTTCCCAAGGGCGTAAGCCCCAAAGCCCCCAATATCTTTGGATCAATCTAATAGTCCTAAAGGCAGCAACGTCAACGCTATTCTGCAAATGCATGATCAAATGGAGCAGTACATAGGGGCCTCTGAGCCTTTGAAAGAAGGCCTTGTCATTGGTATTAATGTTGAATATATATGACTCTAGCCTTTTACAGATGAGATAATTAATGCACCTACCCCTAAGGGGTTCCACATGCCCAAGATTGACATATATGATGGCCTTACATACCTGGTTGCAGAGATACGTCACCTCTATGAGGTTGGAGCAAGCCTCAAATGCAATCATGTGTAAAGTCTTCAACTCAACGCTGACAAAAGTCGTTGCCTCTTGGTTTGGGACCAATCGAGGGCGTCGATTTTCCTTATTTAAGAATTTTTTCCAAGCATTTCTGCATCACATTTTAAAGAGTTGACCAACTCCTAAGACAGTGGCTCATGTTCTAAAGATTTGACAAGGCCACGATGAGTCTATAAGGGATTTAGTCCAAAAATTCAATCCTGACTTCATTCAAGTGCAAGGACTGTCCTCAGAGCTACACTTGGTTGCCATCATTTAGGGATTAACATAAGGTTCAAGGTTAGCCTAGGACGTTCATGAGAATCCTGTTAAAGATATAAAGGAATTCCTTGATTGGGCTACTCGATATATACACATCGAGGAGCTCAGTTGACCACAAAGACCAAAGGAATAGTTATGGGGTAGACATGGCAAGTCTAAGAAGAGAAGTAAGGGTAACGAGCGCACACGGATAAAGCTGGTCCTCCCACCATTAAAGGAAATCAGGTTCAACATTCTGTATGCCTTAAAAGAAAAAATCAAGTTCCAATGTGGTCGTTACCAATGTAGCCCTCAAACAAGAGAGATACATGAAAATACTGCAAGTACCATAAAGACAAGGGACATGATACGAAAGAATGCTAGCAGCTGAAAAATCTTCTTGATAAGATGATTCAAACAGGAAAGTTAAAAGAGTATATGTTCAGATAATCATCACTTTGTTAAAAATCAAATCAGAGGCCACGCAGAATGAACGATGTGAAGACCACAATTAGGGACAACAGTTGGAAAGACAGTGATCTTCCCTGAAAGATCATGGGAATCCTAGGCTACCAGTAGGAGTCATCCACATGATTACTAAAGGAAAGCCATTGGCAGCAAGAAAGTGACAAGGGCGAGAAGTTGCTCAATTAGAGGTGGCTGATCCTAGCAAGGTTTTAACTAGATCCAATGGCTCTAAGATGCTTGTGCCATACATGGATCTATTAGTATTCAGAGCCCAGATTAACAATTTTGACATAGAGAGAGTCTACTTAGACACCGAAGCCAATGTGAACGTCCTCTTCACCGAGTTTCTAGGAAAATCAAGATCAAGAGATCTTTCTTATCCACCATGTTATGGCCAACATTCAAAGTAGGTAAAGAGGAAGTTCCTACTCTCATAACCATTAATTTACCCTTTATGTTAATGGGTATGGATAAGGAACGGAGGGTGCTTGTTACTCATATACTACAGAATTTTTTGTCATGGACATCCCCTCACCTTACAATGCTATACTCATAAATCCATCTTAGGTACAATTTCACATTCAATCCAATGTTAAATGGTTGATGATGCTTTTTACAACCCTTGTAGGGGATGCCATTATCTTTATTGATTAGGGCTCGATTCAACGAAGCTACATGACCACCTTGCAAAGGCCAATAAACAACCAACGTGCACTAATAGAGGCAAACAAGAAAAAAGAGCAACCCCAAAAGAATGAAATGGGTACGACACTACCTAAGGACACTAAATTGGTAGAGGTACCCCCTAAGAAGATGCTAAAAATCAGCTAAGACCCTCTCCTCAAGGTAAGACAATCTCTCATTTAGTTCTTAAAAACCAATTTAGATGTCTTTGCATAGTCCCTAATGAAATGCTGGGAATAGATCTAGAAGTTATTACTCACAAACTACAAGTAAACCTCACCGTTTGGCTAGTACAACAAAAAAAAACACAATATGGAACCTGAAAAATGAGACTTTGTCAAAGAAAAAGTGGAAAATTTACTGAGGGCAGGCATCATCTGAGAGGTATGATACCTCAAATGGCTTGCCAACGTTGTCTTAATGAAAAAAGAAAATGATAAATGGTGCATATGCATTAATTATACTAATCTTAATAATGTATGCCCAAAAGACCTATATCTGCTACCCTCTATATACCAACTGGTTGATGCCACTTTAGAATTCCAAATACTATCTTTTATGAACGTTGTCATGCTTGTGACTTGTATAGACCATGGGCTAAACATAAAATAGAGTGCAAGTTAATGAAAATGAAATGAAATAGTTAAGGGAAGCATGGAAAAATAACATGATTTAATCAGGTTTAAGGAAAATAGGTGCCAATGGTACTAGTGTGCATGTGTGTACATATGTTTATAGGAGGTTCAAGGTATTATTACCTTTCGAGCAACTTAAGGGGCTTGAATGCCTAAGTTAATAATAAAGCTTAGAGCTAGGAAACCAAGAAAAATGACCAAGAAAGGCAAACAAAACCAAAGTGCACTATTAGGTGTACAAGGGTGCCTTAAGGTGCACTTGAGGTGCATGTATGTTTGTGTTAAAATTTGAGGGCTTAATTGTCCTAATTTGAACCTAAAGTGGATGCTAGAAATAAAGTGAAAATTGAGAAAAGCAAGGAATAAGTTAAACACCTCAGTTAGGAGGTTAAGACTAAAATTACTTCACATGTCTTGGCCAAATTTGACCCCTTCCATCGCTCTTTCTTCTTCTTCCAACTAAAGCTACTTTCACAAAGCCACCATAGACTTCTAGAACATCTTTCTTCTCATCCAAGAGCATCAAAATCTACTTGCCAAGTAGATTTTGATGCTCTTGGATGAGAAGAAAGATGTTCTAGAAGTCTATGGTGGCTTTGTGAAAGTAGCTTTTTGGCAAGTAGATTTTGATGCTCTTGGATGAGAAGAAAGATGTTCTAGAAGTCTATGGTGGCTTTGTGAAAGTTCTAAAGGTAAAGAGGTGAAACCAAGAACAAAAGTGAAGGGGAATTGTTGCTTCAGTTATAAGGTGTTGAAGGTTTGTCAAAACTGAGCCAAGTTTGTGTGTCCAACACCTTCATTTCTATTAAGGGTTCAAATATGTTTCTTCTCTTGAATTCTAGGTTGAATTCTGAGTTTTCCTGATGAAGAAAAGCTCTAGGTGATGGCTTGGAGCCAAGGGAACCTAGGTGCTATCAAGGGGCCAGGGTGCCGAGAGTACTATGTTAAGTTTTAGCTAGATTATGTCTAAGGCAAGCATTAAGGCCTTGTTCTAGGTTTGGCCGATGTTGTTCAAGGTCTAGAGCTTTAATTTTACAAATTAAATGACTTAAACTAAGTGTAAAATGAATGAAAAAGCTATGAAATACTTACTATGACCTAGGCTTGTTAGCCGGGTGTGTGGTGTGAGTGTCATGTGTGTTTTGCTGTTGGATGCATGTGCTAACCCCATATTCTATATTTAGAATATTTCTTTATATCTTTTTTATGTTTTCTATGTCTTATATTGCAGGTACTACCATGGGGAAGGCTTATAATTATGCTATGTTTCAATATTAGTAAATGTTACTACACCTAGTGCTGATTTGGCTCTTACTGAGTATTGTATACTCATGCCTTGTTTCTTCATGTTTTAAGAAAGGACTTGGAGGGTTAAGTGTGTAACTAACCAGGTTTACTAGTGTTATGAATGACCAGGTATTCCTCAAACTCCTTAAATTCATGGTAACCTACTAATGCTCAATGTGTAATTTAAGTGTTCATATGTGTAAGCACTTGTTGATGTTGCATGACTAAGTGCATTGAGGTCTATTTTTAATGCCTAAGAAGCTAGTGAACTTGTAATTAAGGTATGGGAATAATGTGGTATATAACTATGTAAGTGAGTTAGTGCATGTGTCTCGACATGTGCATAGGAGGGCCTAAGGTAGGCCTACCGAGGCACTTTTGTGTGGCTACTTGTACTCATCCTTATACTATGCACCTTTGAACCTGAAAATGATGTATTACTTAATTTGGCATGTAATAGATGAGATTATGTGTGTGCTGAAATGTGTGTCCTGATGGGTGTCCTAGGAAGCCCAAAGGTAGGCTTGCCAAGACACTAATGCATATGCCTCATTGGCCAAGGCTAAAAGTTTATTTATTGCATGTTTTAGCTATGCAAGCTGGACTTTTCTTAATTTTACCTTTAAGATCCATCTACAACAAGCTTAACTAAATTTTTTTTCAGAAAATAGATATAATTTAATGGCCTAAATGAATTTTTAATGGCCTAAATGATTTTTGATGTTTTTTTTGACTAAAATAGAAAAACTAAGGAAAATTTTGGCTAAGTGTCCTAGCACTAGTGCCCTAAGCCACCTTCCAAGGCTAAATGGGCCTTTAAGCTAAGAAGCCTCCTAAAGAACATGAAAAAGCATAGGGTGCATGATATGAATATGGAAGACACACTCAAGGTTCCATTAAAGATAGCTAGTGGACCAACTACAAAGAAGAGAGTTAAGGAAATCGCTCAAGCACTTCATGCCTATATCACTTCCTATTTCATGGAGGATGAACTTGGATCTTCACATAGAGCTACTGGAACATCTTGTGGAGTGTCTTGGAATGATGGCACAATGTAGAATAGCCTTTTGGAGTGTCAAGACACAAGAGACACCAAGGTGCCCATACATGCACCCGCAAAGACCCTTTTGGTGTCCCAACATGCCAATTCTTCATGCAGCCAAATCTTATGTGCCTTGAAGCTTCAAGACACCTCTACACATCTTAAAAGGAAGCCCCAAGCTGAAGAAACTCAATAATATAGCTTGGAACTAAGAGGCCCAAGCATGAAGCCCAAGTGACACCAAAAGTGCACCCGATAGCACACTTTAGGGGTTTTGAGTGCTAGTTTATTTCTGAAGCTTTTTTTTTATTTTATAATATAATTCTATTATTTACATTATTATTTAGTGTGAAAACTCTTTTAGAGCACATGGGAATTAATCAGGCCCAATTTCCCACATGTTTGTGTCCAAACCACATTCAAAGTCCTAGTTTGACTAAGTTTGGTTGTTCTAATTAGGTTTAGGGTTCCTACAACTTGTATGGACGCCTAAACCTGGTTTTTAGACTATAAATAAGCCTCTTTTATGCCTATAAACATAAATATTTTGTTGCTTAATAATATTACTTTTGAAAGCCAATTCTCTTGAGTTCTTGGTGAACTTACCTTGGTGCATAAGGAAGCTCATTCTCTTTGTGTTTTTTATACTTTTTGTTTCTAACCACTGGTTTGTTAGGAGCAGGGGTCAAATTCTAGTCTCTTGGATTATTTTTTTTGGAACTTTTTAGCCTCTTGGGTGCATTTCTTGGTCCTTATACCAATGGGGTTTGCATCAAGTGGTATTAGAGCCATAAGTTCCAAACCGAGGACATATCTAGTGTTTCTTATTTATTTCTTTATTTCTTAAAATTTTTCAATTTTTTTTCTTATTATCTCCATCAATTCTAATCAATTCCTTTGTGTTTCAGGTCTTTTTAATTTATTCCGTGCATCCATATCAAGAAAAACACCAAAAAAAGATCAACTAGCACCGTTTGCATCCTTTGTTGTTTCCTTCTGTTATCTTTGTGTCCAGTAGCATTTTTCTTCTTTCTTTTTGTTCCAATTCATTGTTTCCTTTATATTTATCTAGTTCTAATCTGTTCCTAATTATTTCAGGTCAAACCAAGTCATTTTCAACCTAGAACAACTAAAAACACCAATCCTACACACATTCGATTATATTGGTTTCTTTTGGAGTCCAATTCTATTTTGTTTTGTTCTATTTGTCCAAAGCTCACTAATCCATTTTTTTTGACTTTCTAGCATCCAAAAATCAAAGAAAATCCAAACATAAGGTCTCAAAAAAATCAGGTTTATTTGTTACACAAAAGCTTGTTTCAATGGTGCAAGAATTAGGGTTTCTTGTTCCTTGGAAAAAAAGTAATTGCATCTTCATTTTATTTGGTAGTAAGGAACTAGGGCAAAAAGGTGTTTCTAGCAATATTAAAAACAATGGAGGATTTGTAAAAAGAAGCTTGCACAATTACTTGGTTTTTTGCCCAAAAACCCTAAAACCTTTGGTTTGAGCCTAAGTCATTCTTTGTGGTTCTTGCAATCTTTTATTACAAAGGCTTCCTAAATTCTTTCAAATTTTGTTTAATCCACCTCTATTTTGGATTCAAAACATTATTTTCAAGGAAAATCATGTTTTCTTGTATACTTTGGGGACAGTTTTCTTAGAACTTTTGAGGATTCTTTTGAAAGTAATATTCTCACTAACAAATTGAGTGTTTAAGTGCCAATCTTTTGAATAAAACACATGGTGTGTGCTTGTGTGTGTGGATGTGTGATTCCAGGAATCATGGCTGATCATGAGGATAAGAGGATTGAGGTTAGGCTCGAGGAGGAGCTGTCCATAAGGGACATACAAAATACCATCAATAGATTGATGGGGAGGATGGATGATCTAGACATGAGGTTGCCAAAGAAGCCCAACCTTATTCTCTAACCAATGAGGGGAGTAAAGATTGAGGAAACTTTGGAAAACATGCCAACAAACACCTTAGAGCCCGAGGAGGGAGACTTTGCCTTTGTTGCAAAAAGAGCTCTCAGTGTGCAAGTCAAGGAGGAAACCAATCAAAGGGAGTGCATCTTTCATACATGGTGCCGTGTCCAAGACCAAGTTTGTAACCTTATCATTGATTGAGGGAGTTGTACCAATGTAGCAAGCTCAACCATGGTGGAGAAGATAAAACTTCCAACACAAAAGCACCATTAACCGTATAGGCTTCAATGGTTAAATGATGCGGCTAAGGTAAAGGTGGTTAAGCAAGTTTTGGTTAATTTTAAGATTGGTACTTACTACGACCAAGTGCTTTGTGATGTTATGCCTATGCAGCTTGCCGTATCTTGATTGGGAGATTATGGAAATTTATAAGAAGGTCTCACATGATGGAGAGAAGAATGTGTGCCATTTGTCCACCAAGGGAGGCTGGTCATCTTGTTCCACTATCACCACAGCAAATCTTGAAGGATAAAAGAAAGCTTCGAAGTAAGGTTGAGAAAAAAGGAAAAAAGGGGAAAGTTGAGGACCAGAGTGATGAGGTGCAAGTTGAGAGAATATCCAATATGCCATGTAAGAATAGTGGACATGAGGGGAAGAAGATAAGAGAGTTCCCGAGAGAAAAGAATGGGGGGAAGCTGAGTGAAAAGAAAGAGTGTTTCATGGCAAAAATGAGATGTGTGAGGAAAGCCTTTCAAGCGCAAAGACTAGTGCTTCTTTTACTTAACAAAGATGTTTTGCTTGCTATTAATGACCTAACACATCTTCCTAGTATTATTTTGTCTTTATTGAAGGATTTTGAAAATGTGTTTCCTGAACATCTGAAAGGGTTGCCACCTATAAAAGGTACTGAGCACCAAATTGACCTTTTTCTATGAGTACCTATTCCAAATAGGCCAGCCTATAGAACCAACCCTGAGGAGACTAAAAAGATCCAAAAGTAAGTAAATAAGTTGTTAGCCAAAGGTTTTCTGAGAGAAAGCATGAGCCCTTGTGTCATTCTTGTTCTTTTGGTGCCTAAAGAAGATGGCTCATGGCACATGTGCATGAATTGTAGGCCAGTCAACAAAATCACTGTAAAGTATTGGCCACCTATCCCTAGACTTGATGATATGCTTGATAAATTGCGTGGTTCTACCTTATTGTCTAAGATTGATTTTAAAGTTGTTATCATCAATTTTGATGAGGGAAGAGAATAAGTGGAAGGCAACCTTTAAGACAAAATTTAGACTTTATGGATGGATAGTAATGCCTTTTGGTTTAACTAATGCTCCTAGTACATTCATAAAACTTATGAACCATGTCTTCTGTGACTACATTGATAAGCTTGTTGTTGTTTACTTTGATGATATCTTAATTTATAGTAAGAACCTAGATGAGCATGTTGGGCATTTAAGATAAGTGTTAGGAACATTAAAAGAGCAAAGGTTGTACGCTAACTTGAAAAAGTGCTCTTTTTTTTGATAAAGTAATTTTTCTTGGATTTGTTATGAGCTGTCAAGGGATTGAAGTTAATCAAGAAAAGGTGAGAGCCATCCAAGAATGGCCGATCCCAACATCTATCATTAAGGTAAAATCATTCTATGGGTTAGCTAGCTTCTATAAGAGGTTTGTTAAGAATTTTTCTTTCATTGTCGTACACCTCTTGAAAGTAATCAAGAAGAATATTAGGTTTAAGTAGGGAAAGGCTCAAGATGGTGCTTTCTTGTTGTTGAAGGAAAAGTTGTGTAATGCACCTCTTTTAGCTTTACTTAACTTTGCTAAAACTTTTGAGATTGAATGTGATGCTTCAAGTATAGGCATTGGAGCTGTCCTAATGCAAAAGGCCACCCCATTACTTACTTTAGTAAAAAGCTCAATGGTGCCACATTGAATTATCCTACCTATGATAAGGATCTTTATGCATTGGTGGGGGCGTTAGAGACATGGCAAAACTATCTATGGCCGAGAAAGTTTGTCATTCACACTGACCATCAAGCCCTTAAGTTCCTTTATAAGTAAGATAAGTTGAATAAGAAACATGCAAGATGGGTAGAGTTCATTTAATCATTCCCATATGTTATCAAATACAAGAAAAATAAAGATAACATAGTGGCTGATGCAATTTCTAGGAGGTGTGCTTTGCTTTCTGCTTTAGATGTTAGAGTGTTAGGTTTTGAGCATTTAAAAGACTTGTATGCTTCTGATCTTGATTTTGGCAAGATTTATGCCAAAGTGTTCTAAGTGTGCTTTTGAGAAATTTTATCAAGTTAATGACTTTCTTTTCAAGGAAAACAGGTTGTGTGTGCCTAAGACTTCTTTGAGAGAACTACTTGCAAAAGAAGCACATATTGGTGGATTGTTGGCCTAACCAAAACTTTGCATACTTTGAAGGAATATTACCATTGGTTGAATTTAAGTAAAGATGTTAACAAGGGAAATTGTTAGACTTCATAGGGTTCCAAGGACAATAGTCTTAGATAGGGACTCCAAGTTCCTAAGCCACTTTTGGAGGACTCTGTGGGGGAAGCTTGGCACAAAGCTTTTGTTTTCTACTTCTTGTCACCTACAAACGGATGGACAAACTAAGGTAACAAATAGAACCCTAGGCTCTATGCTTAAAGCTATCAATGGTAAGAATTTGAAATCTTAAGAAGATTGTTTGCCTTATGTGGAGGTTGCTTACAATAGAGCCATGCATACTATTATTAAATTTTCTCATTTTGAAATTGTGTATGGCTTTAATCCTTTAACTCCATTAGATTTATTGCCTTTACCTACAAATGATGTTTCTAGTTTAGATGGAAAGAGAAAGGTTGACGGCATTAAGAAGTTGTATGAGAAGGTTAAGCAATAAATTAAGCTAAAAAATCAACAAGTTACTAAGAAAGCTAACTAAGGCTGAAGGAGAATAACCTTTGAACTTGGAGATTAGGTTTGGTTATATATGAGGAAGTAGGGGTTTCCAGCTACAAGAAGAACAAAGCTTCATCCTAGAGGAGATGGACCATTCAAGTGATCAAGAAGATTAGTGAAAATGCATATGTGGCAGCCTTGCCAAGTGAGTATAATGTTAATACCACCTTTAATGTTTCTGATCTTTCCCTCTTTGAACATGCAGATTCAGGGATGAATGCTGCTAAAAATGAGGGATTTTATATGAATATGGAAGATAGCTAATGGCCTAACTACAAGGAAGAGAGCTAAAGAGATGGCTCAAACACTTCATGCCTTTGTCACTTCCTATTTAATGGAGTATGAATTTGGATCTTCACATGGAGCTACTGGAACATCCTATGGAGTATCTTCGAATGATGGTATAATGTGGAATAGCCTTTTGGAGTGTCAAGACACAAGAAACATTGAGGAGCCCATGCATGCACCCGAAAAGGCACTTTTTGTGTCCTAATGTGCCAATTCTTCATACAGCTAAATCTCAAGCGCCTTGAAGATTTAAGACACCTCTACACATCCTAAAGGGAAGCATCAAATTGAGGAAACTTAAAAATATAGCTCAGAACTAAGAGGCCTAAGCATGAACCCCAAGTCACACCAAAAATGCACCCGAGAACACACTTTAGGGGTTCTAAGTGCTAGTTCATTTCTAAAGTTTTTTTTGTTATTTTCTAGTTTAATTCTGTTATTTACATTATTATTTAGTGTGGAAACTATTTTGGAGCACATGGGAATTAATTATGCTGAATTTCCTACATGTTTGTGTCCAAACCACCTTCAAAGTCCTAGTTTGACTAGGTTTGCTTGTTCCAATTAAGTTTAAGGTTCCTACAACTTGTATGGATGCCTAACTCTAGTTGCTAGGCTATAAGTAAACCTATTTTATGCTTGTAAATATACAAACTTTGTTGCTTAATAATATCGCTTTTGAGAGCCAATTCTTTTGAGTTTTTGGTGAACTTACCTTGGTGCATAAGGAAGCTCATTCTCTTTGTGTTCTTTATGCTTCTTACTTCTAACCACAAGTTGGTTAAGGGTAGGGGTCGAATTCTAGTCCCTTGGATTATTTTTTGTGGAACTTGTTAGCATCTTGGGTGCATTTTTTTGTCCTTATACCAATGGGATTCGTATTAGTATGGATGGTTTAAGGCATGACAGATGCCTTCAGCGGATATCATCAAATTTGCATACACCCTAAAGATGAGGAAAAAACGGCCATCACGACAAGGGAGGTAGTGTACTGCTATCAGTGAATGCTATTCAGAATGAACAATGTCGGAGCAACCTACCAGTGACTCATGAATTGACTTTTCATAGAAAAGTTGAGGAAAAATATGGAGATTTATGTAAATGACATGATCGTCAAAAGTTGAGAAATACAACACAACTTCAATGGCCTTCGCAAAACCTTCTACTGAATGCGCCAGTTCAACATGAGGCTCAATCTAAAAAAATACTTCTTTGGGGTAGGAGCTAGCAAATTCCTAGGCTACATGGTCTCTAAGAGAATGATTAATGCCAATCTAGACAAAATTGAGGCTATCCTCACGATGCTTAGAATAAAAAGAATGTTAAAAAATTAGTAGGACGATTGGTAGCACTCGGATGATTTATGGCACGATTTGAGGATTGTTGCAAACCTTTCTTCCAAATACTTAAGAAAAAAGCAATATTTGAATGGTCCGATGAATATTGCAAAGCCTTCAAATAGATCAAGAAATACATGTGACACTTCCCCCACATTAAGCTAACCAAAGCCTGATGAACCCCTTGTACTCTACTTAGCCATAACAGGAAGCTCCGTCAATGCCATTCTCATACTAGAAAATGAGATAGAAAAATGACCTATATACTATGCCTGTTGAACCCTTTAGGGGTTAGAATCCAAAAACCCTACATCTAAAATAGCAGTCTTAGCCCTCGTTATGGCTTCTCAAAAACTACATTTTTGCTTTCAAACACACAATATTAATGTCTGTATAAAATTGCCTGTATGGGATATACCAAAAAAGCCAGATAAGTCCAGAAAAATTGCCAATTGGTGCATCAAGTTAGAGAAGTACGACATTCACTATGAAGCCTGAAGAGCCATTAAAGCATAGACTTTAACAGATTTTGTCACCAAAAGAACACCTATTAAAGCAGGTGGGGAAAAGTAAGAGGAAGAAACCTCACCCTAGTAAATCTATGTTAACGGGGCCTAAGCGCCCAAGAATTGATGAACAAGTATCATGCTAAAAGGACTGATAGGCATGGAAGTAGCTTTCAGAATCATTTCTTAATTCCTTGTCACAAAAAAAATGTCACCAAATACAAAGTCCTCCTAGTTGGGCTAGTCGAGTGGGGGTACGACGCCTACAGATATATGATGATTCATAGTTAATAGTAAACCAAGTCATTGGAATGGTTACAGATAACAACAAAAGATTTAATGAAGATGTTTGATTACATGTAGGTTCAAAAGATCCCGTATGCCCATAACGTAAGGGTGGATCCCTCTCGAAAGGCAGAGCAGAGGCCTTGATAGAAGAACTAGTAGAACCCTCAATCCACCATGTACTATATATGGTTGTCGACGATAGCTAGAGGAAGCCAATCAGACTCTACCTAGGAACTGGGACCCTTAACAGAACATCTGAGGAAAAAAAAAAGATCAGAATTGAAGTAGGAATTATAATTGGGGATGAACAACATAGATGAGGGTTCACTTCTCCTTTACAGCGATACCTAACACCCCTAGGAGGGGCAGGAAGTTCTTCAAGAAATCCACCAAGGAGATTGTGGAGCACAAATTGGTGCCAACTCCCTAGCCCACAAAATTTTACGACAGGGCTACTTTTGGCCCACAATCAAAGGAGATGATAGAAAAGTAGTCTGGTAATGCCATGGTTACTAGCTCAATTCGTGAATTTAAAGACTGCCATCCTCTGACACTTCAATAGCTATGGACCCCTGGCCCTTTGCTATGTATGGGGTTGGACTTGATTGGGGCATTCCCCATGGCTCCAGGGCAGGTTAAGTACTACATTGTAATGGTTGACTACTTCACTAAATGGGTGGAAGTAGAGCCCGTCACATCCATCACAACCTCCCAAGTAACTAAGTTCTTGTGGAAAAACATTATTTGTCAATTTAAATGCACAAGAGTCATCGTTATTGATAACAAGAAGTAATTTGATAACCAACAAGTTTATCAATTTATAGAGGAAAAAGGTATTCACCTCTATTTTGCACCTGTATCACAGCCTTAATGAAATGGACAAGTAAAAGTTCTAACAGAACTATCAAAGATGACATAAAGAAAACACTAAAAAAGGCTAAAGGCAAATGGGCAGAAGAACTAACACGCATCCTATAGGACAAAAAAATGATGGCCCAGAGGCCAACAAAAGAGTCTCTTTTTATGATGGTTTATCATACCGATGCCCTCATCGTAGTAGAAATCTCCTACTCGACGCTACTAACTCAAGCCTACCACCCAAGCATGAATAGCCAAGCACTTGAACAGAACCTCAACTTGCTAGAAAAATTAAGGGAAGACATGAGGTTTCACATATGAACCTTCAAGCAACGAACCACTCTTATTCATGACAAAAAGGTGAAAAAGAATGATATAAAAGTAAAGGCATAACCATCAACAAGGCAGAGCTGACTAGAAGAAACCCTTGGCATGAAGTGCTAAGGCCTAATTAGGATGGACCCGACTTAGTTATGAGGAACATCAAAGATGAAGTTTACAAGTTATCTAGCCCTGAAATAGAGAAAGTTGCCCAAAGCTTATTACTCTGATGACTTGTCACCTTACTTTGCATAATGATGTTGTTTCACTCTATCAGATTTGCTATGATGTACTCTCTACATTCATTTTTAAATAAAAGCATTTCCCCATAATGGCTTACAATTTTTATGTGTCCTTTTATGAAGGCTTTCCAATTGCCTAAGAAAGAATCCATTTATAAACATAATAACAGAGGCATCATAGTAAAATGACCTATAAACTAAAGTACACAAGGGTACTATGAGCAATACATTCATTCTCTACCTCCTTCCTTAAAAAGTCCCTAGCATTCCACAGGGCCACCACTTGTGAATTAAGGGACTACACTACCTTCTCATAGGGTATGGATTATTCCCCAAGATCATAGATCATAATAGCCTACTGTAAAACCAAGTACATTAGAACTAAGCATATACCAAAACACTAAAATTACCAAAGAATGTACCTGGAGTATACTACAGGCTATGCTCATAAGATGGTGGCTATCCGCATGAGGGGGATGGGCCAAAAAGTGTTGATCCCTAGGGGTTTTCAACCCCTCCAGGATACGATGGGTAATCTCAAATCAATCTTCAAGGATCGATTCGCCAATACTTACCGCCCATAAAGGGTCAAAGACTTGGTCAAGCATGATTTCCTTTAGCATCGAGTTATGCTTTTACGCCTGACTATGCTCAAGGATCAAGCTATGAGGTTGAAACTGCTCGATGACAGAAAACTCAGGCGGGCCCCACTGAACGGACGCCACCTTCTTGGGGATTATCCCCATTGGAATATTGGGGGGAAGCAAATGAATAGAAGAGCCAACCACATTTTCCTTCTACAATGCCCCCCCAATTGACTTTTGGGATTCTACTAGAGCCTTGGGGACCGCGGGAAAGGTAGGACCAGGGGTCTTTAAGTGCTTTTCCAAAAGGGCTAAATGAAAAAACCCACAATCAGCACAAAACAGCATCATGTCAATAGAACCAATGTTCCAAAAGGAAAAATTGTCGATGGAAGTCCTATTGTCACCACTGTCTTGGGAGGCATCAACCCCCATTAGGGCACAAGTCGAGACCTTTTCTGAACTAATTGAGCCTCCAGGAGAGGTTCGGACAAATTTAATACTAAAAGGGTTGACTTGGATGGCAGAGCCCCTGAGGACTTCTTAACTACCCCAATGGCATGAGGCACTACAACCAGAAGGATGAAGATCTTCTAAATGTCGGCTAGAGCATCAATGACGCTCTTGCACCTCTTCATGTACTCCTTGGTGTGGTTACTCCTCACTACAAGAAGAAATGGAAGGTTAGGACACCTAAAGGCATAAAAATTAATGACAGTATGATGCTTGCACAAAGTACAACTCTTACTATCTAAGGGGCCTTGTTGAGAACCAAAAGTGATCTTACAAGCCTTCACTAAGTTCCCCTTCTGACCTGCCTCCCAGTTAGAGGGATTCTTCACGTCAGGGTAGCTTCAATGGGCTGTATTGATCCCTGCCCATCATAGAGGTGGCTGACCAAGATCTATGTAGTGGATGGGGAACAACTCCCAAAAATTATTATTCCTCACCACAAACTCCCACTAGGTAACTAGGCCAACATAAGAGCGATGGCCCTCAGAGCCCTTGTATTTCAGCAGCCATTGAACCATGACCTGTTGTGTGGTGCTGGCGAACTCACAAGGAAATCACTGCTCCTGCTCCCTCAAGGTGAAGAAAAAAGTAGTCCTTCCATCTCGGCCATGAGTTTTTGTAGGATACAAAGGCAAATGACTTATTCCCTACTTTGTGGACATGGGCAATGTGGACAAAACTGGATTCTTTTTTCAAGCCAGCATGTTGAACCAGAGAAAAATGTCCAATAGAGGGCTCACCATCACCATCTTGTAGCAAACTATGAACCCGTTAATATGTACAAAGGAGTTTGAAGTCTACTGTGATGGCGAGACCTGGTAATGATCACAAAACTTCTCCACCAGTGGGTGGAGAGGAAAGCAGAGCCCCATCTAAAATTGGTCCGTGTAGGCCGTAAGTACATCAGTCCTTTTGTCACCATTTGTAAGGCATCCATCCTTTAGCTCCCGATCATGAAAAAAAGCAGCCATGACGCTGTTAGGCCAGTAATACTACTATAATTTTGTCATTATAGTCCCCTCACTGTGCTCCATTACAACGCTTTTTAGAACCCTTACATTGGCAGAAAATGGCATCCTAGATGAATTAGCCTCACCTGTGGCAGCTTTGGATGATGATTTTGAAGACGCTATCTAGAAAAATTGTTGCGTAACATGTCAGGGCTACTACTAGCACAAGATGAACAGTGGAAAAATTGGCAAACAACGGCCAAACCCAAAACGATAGAAACCCCAACCAAAGGCAGTACTAAAAAAACTACACTACTATTACAAAGTGGTAGAAAATAAGGAAAATGTTCATTACTTGATTGTGGGAAACTTGACAGAAGAATGTTTGAAAGAAGATTCAATAGCAAGGGCAACGAACAGCGGTAAGCAAGAGCAAGAAAAAGCACAGGGCAAGAAAGCAATCAAACGATGAAAAAGAAGAGTGAAAAAACCATACTGTGTATATAAGAAAACCTGTGACCTTTGGGTTGCCTATTTGAAACCATCGTTGTAATCATTGTAGATTTTTCGCCTTACAAGGTGAAGCCACATGGTTATGAATAGACATCAAAGATAGTCACACCTAGTCACCTCCCTCATATGCATTAATTAGATGTCGCTTCATTTCCCTTATTGACCATTGAGCCTGCCACGTGCAATGACACTGCAGGATAAAAAGGACTAGAGATATAAAAGATGACATTTCCACAACTTCCTCAAAAAGTAGCTTGAAGAGGCATTACACCACCTTTCTTGACAAAACAGTGTTGGCTAAGGCATGGCTTAACACTAAGAAAGAGGGACCATACCCTATTTGTCATATGAGGATTGCCCTTCAAAATGATGCCATCTAATGAAACACAGGGCCCTGGCCCCACATTCTCTTATAGGGAAGAGGACCTGTTGGTAAGAAATAGGCCTAGTACAGGGCCCAAAATGATTAAATTCCTATCCAATAGATCTATAACAGAAGAGCCCAAAAAGCTAAAAAAAAAACTCTAATTCCCGAAAGAAATAAAATCCCAAAATTATAGATTGGCTAAGGGATTCCTATTGAAGAGCTATTTATTTGGATCTCCCTTGGTTATATCAAGGTAGCCAATTGCTAATCCTAAGGTATGACACTCTGACTCTTCACCCTTTAGGTCTTCTCTGTTCACCAGAAATCTAACTTGATCATCCAGAGGCTCTTACGTTGTCTTTATGCATAGGACCTTATTCGAGAGTTTACCGCACCTTTAGGCTAGGCCTATATGACCCCTTCAATTATCAAGAAGAAGAACCAGCGTCCCTGCTTTTGACAACATCTATGTTGTTCCATTTAGTAAGAAATATTGTATCATTTATACAAATGTATTACTCTATAATACGTTGTTCATTTCATAAAATTTGTTGTTCATGAATAGTGTTGTTCCTTTCAATAAAAAGTGATGTTTTATTCATACAATTATATTGTTCTATAATATGTCATTCTTTAATAATGTTGTTCCGCTCAGTATGAAGTGTTATTCCATTCACACAAATGTGCAATTCTATACTATTTTATTCATTTCATAAGATATACTTTTCATAAATAATATTGTTTAGTTCAAAAGAAGTGCTATTGTATTCATACAAATGAGTTGTTCATTTTGTAAGATGTGTTGTTTGCAAATAGTGTTGTTCCGTTCAGTAGGAAGTAACGTTTCATTCATACAATTGTGGTATTCTATAATATGTTGTAATATATTGTTTCATTCCTTAAGAAGTGCTATTCATTTTTGTAAGATATGATGTTCAAGAGCGGTGGCATTTTCTTAAGTAATATGAAAGTGCGTGCGTACGTTGGCGTGATGGGTGTACATTATAGCTACTTATCTATAAAATTTTCATCTAATAAGTTCATATTCATAAAAGAATAGCTATAAGGTATACCCAAAGTAGTTTTCTACTTCCCCACTTCCACATTATTATCGCGTCTTGAACAACACATCTTATGAAATAAACAACATAATTTACAGAACTGTCACTACATCTTGACCAGCATATCTTATGAAATAAGTAGCATTTTATAGAATAGCATATTTATTCAAATGGAATAACATTTTATACTGAAATTAACAACACATCTTATGAAATGAACACACTTTTTACAAGATTGTAACCATGTCTTGAACAACATATCTTACAAAATGAATGGCACCTTACAATACAACATATTTGCCCTAATAGAATAATATTTTTTATTAAATTGAACAACATTATTTATGAATAGTGTTTATTACGAAATGACAAATATATTACATAACAGCACATTTGTAAGAATGGAAAAACATTTTTTTTAAAGGAACAACATTTTTTAGGAAATAACATTTTTTCATATTTTACAAAACAACATATTTATGTCAATGGAACAACACAACTTACTAAAATGAACAACATTTTACAAAAATATGCATTTGTGTGAATGGAGCAACACTTCATACTAAAAAGAACAACAAAATTTATGAACAACACATCTTACAAAATGAACAGTATATTATAGAATAGCACATTTATGTGACTAGAATAACACTTAATGTGTTTGTGCGTGTCCAAGACAAAATTCATGATTAGCGCAATTATATTGCCATTAGACTAACAATCTAGGTGATCTAAAAACATATTTGGCCTCCAAATATGCATCTCCCAAAGAACGTTGTGTAATTCATATAGAAAGTGACAAAAATTTCCTTCATTGTACATGCAAGTTGCTAACCTACATTGGTAACTCTAGCTATAACCCATATTCTTTTTTTTCTTTTTTGACTGTATTAATGCAGTAATATATACATATTAATGTGGTTTAGGTTGTATATATTGGTAGTCATCTTAAATTATAAGGTTTTAATCATAATTTGTGTGTCCGAATCAATATAGGGATTTTATGTAGCCATATGTTCTATATGATGAAGGTTCAGAATTTGGCAAAAATTCCTGAAATGCTGATACTCAAAAGTTGGATGAAAGAGCCATTATACATTCTACTTGTGTGTCTGAACTTGATGGAAGCAGCATTTGCTGCTAAGCATGCTTAAATTGGGAACATATGCAACAAGTTCACATATTTTGCATGTCAGTCTAATGATCAAGGGCAACATTGAGAGCCACTGAGTTGTTCCAAGCAGGACAACAACATGATAATGAATAGAGTACTATTGACCAAGTCCATCCAAATGGTATATGTGATCTAGTGAGAGTGAGAGGAAAAACAGTTAAGGTCAAAGAAGAAGGCACCTCAGCCAAGGAAATGTAGAAAGTGCGGGAAGACTAGCCATATGAGTCATTCATGTCAAATGCAGCGAGGGGCATCCAATATTGTATATGAATCATTAGTTCATAAAGAGCCAGATGCTTGTGATGCGAGTAGTGTGGATTATGCACCTCATTGTAAAAAGGAGTAGCCATAATTACATATGCACCTTATTAATAACCATTAGAAAAATATGAGATTTGAGTATACTACACCAACCAGTCATTGTTGGATGCCCCAAACACGTACATATTCATTTGAGCTCACAGTCAAAAGATGATTGAACACACCATAAGGTCTAACAGCAAACCGATGCACTTTTAAAGCTTACTTGGCCTTCATATATGTAGTGAACGGAGAGGTCTGTGGCTTTGACAAAAAAGGAATGGGTCAATAGACTTTTGTTTCACATGCCTCATTTAAATATGGAATCACAAATAAAAAATGGTAATGAACTATAGAATGAACTTATTTGCTTTTATGTTATGGGCGGAGCCACCCCAAAACACATACCTTACCTTTACCTTTGACATTTTGCTAAGAATTGGAAAACAGATCAATGACCTCAACATCAAGTTTGTTGAAATGTACATTTACTACCTCTGCATGATCCTTACCTTATTTACTTTTCTCCAAAGTTGGTGATCACACCTCATCTTCAGGTGCGTGATCAATATTCTTAACCAGTGATTTGTTCATATGATTGTTATCGTTACATAATTTTTTCACAAACTAAAACTACCCGTGTACATCATCTCCTCCAATAATATGAAATGGTACATTTTTAGGAGTTGGTCTGATGAATGTTTGAGGGGTGAAGAATGCTACCACTACATTCGGTGCATTTGAGGAATAAATATCCTCTTTTGCATCTTTTATGGTTGAGGTGTGTCCAACACCCGCTTGCTTTTTAATGACAAATCAATATCCCAACCTTTCCATTTATTTTAGTTAGTTGAATTCACTACTGCTCTTGTTATGCTTTCATGAACATCTTATGTCAAATCAAACACTTGCCTACACATGGCACCAACAAATCACATCAGCTAATCGAATTGCTCCCTTGAAATATTTGATGTCCCTTTCTACTAAGATTCACTATTTGAGGTATCATTGTGAATATCATAGTAAAATTTTACATAGTCAGTATCATCTGGATTTGGACTTAAGCGCACTTCTTTCAATGGCTCTTCTTGAAAATTCTTCAGTTTATCTCTTTTATCACCATATACCTACAGCAACATCTGATTATTAAAACGACCATATGTAAACCAAGGAACTAGTTACAACACAACCTAATATTTCCATACATTACTACCATCCTACCTCATCAACTTCAATGACGACACGGTCACAAAATATCTTTTTTGCCATGCTATTTGTGAAATATGCAGTGGGAAGAATGCTTAAATCTACCATTTTTTGCTCCAAGTAATACATGACTTATGTAGAATACCTAAAAAATCAATGGGAAAATAGTATATAAGTTTCAGGTTAAACATTAAATGAAGCACAATAGTAACTTTGGGTTTCTAACTCAAACACAAATATCCTTATATCCTTTGCTGCAATAAATGGCGTGTAATAGTAATATTGGATATGAAAGGTTCTATAACTAAACCAAAAACTTAAGATTTATCTAGTGTTAGCATTTGTTATAATGTGTAAGGTAACAATGATAATTTCAACTACAATGTGTTAGACCTATAAGATGACTAAGATCAAACTAAGCATAAACATATCAAGCAACTACAAATTATTTCAAATGATAGCCCTTCAAATGAATGAGTTTCACCAAGGTAATGTATAATCCCAAAAAGGGCAAATGTTACAATAGAGAATAAGTTTCAAATTTACCAATTTAAGTTCTTTGGCGGACTTGGAACTCCAATAGTATGAATTTGAGCAGTACCATAAATGTCCAAACCCAAATATCAATGCAAAAACAAATCTATATTCTTATGTTGCATTATTTTACATTTACATAAATCTGTAGTGAAATTTACAAACAATACAAATGTGATCAGTACCTAACATGAATGAAATAACTTACTTGCAAAAATAATGCACAACCACCTAGATGCTTCACACCCCCATCCAACACCTTCTTCGTACTTAAGTTTCCCCTACTGACCATCATTTAATGCCTCTACAATGTCAACGCAATTAAAAAACTATTATCTAAGATACTTTCAACTTGATGGGTATAAGACTGTTGCCAATGCTAGAAGCACGTACAATCGTTTGAATTTATTTCTAGTGGCTCATGCCAAATTTGCCGATTTCTCATTTTCACCGATCACTGGTACTGATTAACATACTTACAATATTTATGCACCAAAACGATTTTTTTTCTTTAGAACAAATTTTGTTAATCCATCAAGTACTCCCATTAAAATTGTTACATCTATTGCACTGAACCGAAATTTCTTACCATTAACAGCCCGTGTCATGCTTCCCAAGTCAAATGATTGAACAAGCCAACATCTTAGATCAATTCTTAAATTCCAAATATGGTTATCTAATAAGCTTCCAAGTCCAGTTTCATTAGCCAACCTTTTCTTCTATTCATTCAACCTTTTAACATGCTTACTAAAGCACCTATGAGCAACTAACATTGACCACCTTGCCTTTAAAACTACCTTTAAATCTTACCCTCTCATCATTAGTCAAAGATTTCAACTGCTTATTCACCTCTATCCAGTTTTGTAACTCATCAATATGCATCTTGATATCCATATTCGAACCATACATACATTATATGAATTATATTTTCTCGAGACTTACATCTCACATCATGGGCTAGCAATGAATCTCCTCAAATTTTCCCCTCTCTCCGTTATTACAATACGAAAGTGCAACTATTTCACTCACTACTATATCCATCACATTGTCATACAAACATTTCCATATAAACAATTAAACTTACATGAAGTTATTATAGGCATTTTTTCGCTTCAAATTGCGCCTATTTCCTTCTTTCATACAATCTACCCCTTTTAATTAGTGATTTCCCTCCATTTCAAATAGTCCTACACTATTTAAGAGTTGATTTACATGGTGTTGCAATAAGAGCCAATGTTGTCTCTACCTGTAGACGTAAAATTCTAAGCCCTTTCAAATAGTCTTGCTCATTAATACAATTACAACCAAATCAATGGAATGTACGATTCCTTGAAAGAAATTTAGTGCATAACTAATGGGTACTTTAATTTCCATGATATAAAATAAATATAGAAATTAAGGCATACTTGGTTATCACTGAAGAACCTAGTGATAGCCTCCTTGATGAAAAATGCCTCTTTGAAGATTTTGCGGAAGACGTGACTTATTGTGAACACCCAAAATCAGATATTTAATTAACTTGAAAATACAAGTAACTAAATATGTTGGTTCACACCTAATACTTGACCATAATTCTCTTTATGGTAATAAAGGAGTGTGTATGCTGAAATATAATAAGTAGAGCCTCTAGAAATTTTATTTACAACTTCACTTTGCACAATTCTATTGCCCTCTATTTATAGGGGATGAATTGGCACTTATGAATGGTCATAACCCTTCATAAAAGAGTCAAAACTCTTCATAAAAGGTTGTACTACTTCATCAATAGGTGCTTTTATCCACCCATAATTTCTTCCATTAAAATAAGGCAATAACTACCCTTAAAAGGGATATGTTGGTTCGGTCATAGAGTCACAACTCTTCTAAAAGTTGTGTCTCTTTAAATCAAAGTCATAACCACCTTCTAAAGGTTGTTAAATTCGCCTAAAATATGACCCTTCACTAAAATTCATGTTGTTTCACTAACTATGGTAGTTATGGTACATAACTACCTCCCCAAGGGTCATATATGTTGGGATAGATATATCCTTTCATTTAAAGGTCATATCCCTTCATAATATAAGTAGTTATGGGGTGGTTATTAAATAATTATCCCATGTGTCAAGGTTTACATGTACACTGACATATGATGTGACTACACCAAATAGTAGTAAAACAAGTATATCATAGTGCATTTATAAAATTTAGTAAGCATTCTTGATAACTAAATTCCAACAGCTCCCACTCACACTAAATATACTTGATGGAACACATGAATAATGATTAAAGAACACCTGAAACACACTATGACAAAAGAGAAATTGACATATGCAAGTTCAGGCGTGTGACCTTAGGCATGACAATAAATCTCCTCACTATATAGTGGTTAAACATACATAGGAGAATTGTCTTTACCACAAATTCTTGAACTAATCAAAGATCCTTGAACGAATCAAGATTTATTAATGATACATATATTATTAATCATGCCTATATGCCTCAAGACTTTGTTGATACATAGTTTGGCTACAACATATCTCTTTTATGAGTTAACTAATAAACTCATTGTCATGTACTAAACTCAGGATGCATCCAATTTTAAATTCACTTTATACTTGAATCATGTAGTATAAATCAAGTACTACTTATGAGCGCTCATATTCAAGTATAGATGACATTATATCAACTACTTGACTTGCAACACATGCAATCAGATTGTAATTTGTAACAATTTAGAAACACATTATAAAGTCTTTCCCATCGCACTCACTACATGATAACTTAAAACCTAATGATTACCCAATGAGAAACATATCTGGCTGCATTATCATAGCCATAGGAAGTTCACCAAAGTAATACTATGATTTTAAATCACTAAATAGTAGTCAATAGTGAGTAGGGGCATAACAAAAAAAACTCACACAGAAGTAAGATAAGAGAAAACTTACTTATTTTCTTTCTATGGTCGAAAAGTCAAAAGATACACTAGATATGTACAAGTGTCATGGTATGTTAGTGTACACAATCATAATATTTGACAACCACTATTTAGGAGGTGTTTATCTCCCTTTCAAACATTATTTGTGTGACTCAATGTGGACTCCCACTAGGAGCATATGTCCTTAACAAACCATGCAAGTGCCAAACTTCTCACATATGAGAAATTCACTTGGTCACATAGGTTAGGATATATGTGTGGGCATACAAATGCAGTGTGACTAACACCTTACCTTGATCTTAAACAAATAATTTAGATCAAGATGACCTTTATGCTAAAGTTGTCACCAGTTGGATTATGTGACTCCCACTTGGATGTAAGTTTTGATTAAGTCACATATGACTAATTTAAGTAACGACTTACATTCAAGACTTTAGCAATCTCATCCTTGTTCAAACTCCAAGAACAAAGGTAGGTTATTTGTGTGAGAAAACCAACCTTCAACCTATGTCTGGACATATATTTGATTTTTTTTTTGTTGTGATATAAGCTACATATATAATGATATGCATGACAAACATGTAATACAAATGTCTCATATAAGTATATGCACATATATGACAACCATGCATTACACATATGTACTGCAACTTATCATATCTTCATACTAATAAGGAGATAAAAATGAAGTTAATCCAACTAGTTAGTTAAACTAACTCCAACTTCATTTCCATATATTACATTTCAATAGTTATATCATTGACTTTACATTTTCATGAAATATGAACACCAAGGATGTATAAACTATCACTAAGATAATTCAAAGCCAAAACCACTACTAAGATAGTACTTAGCCTAAATGAGTCACGAATGACTCTTATATTTCATGAAAACAAGGTCTTTTATATATAAAAAAATACCACATAAACAAATTGTTTACATAAAGCAATTTCTTTTGCACAAAGCAAAATGATATAACGAAATGTAGATGCGTATTCATCTATAAACTTAACCATATTTTAATGTAGTAATGTTACCTTGATAACATTCATTGTCATTGTCTCATTACATCCGAATGATGTAATATGACATATACTATATACTAATATGGTTCTTAGGATAGATTCAAAAAGAATACTTGAACTAATTATCTTGATCAACTTTGCTAACATGTGATGTTACCACCTCAACAAATAGGAAAATTACAGTATAAAGGCATAATGGTTATAAACCATTATATAGCTTAATTTTCACCATAGTGAATGAAATGTGATGGGTAAAGTGAATAGTCTACACCTTTTTAAAAGATTACAATGGTTACTTGGTACAAAAATAAGCCCTAAAGGATTGCTTGTTTTACAAGTAATTTATGGCTTTTATTGCAAGATTTCAAAACTTGGGTACTCCATTGTACAATTCTAAAAGAGAGATTTTGGAAGGATTTGAATGGTATGGAAGTAAATTTTAGAGGCTGAATTGCATAAAGGAAACAAAAGCTATTATTTAAGAATCTAGGACAACTAGGTATACAATTGTTCACAAAAATAACTTAAGGATGGGATGATTTTTGACAAAAGTCAAAGATGGCCATTTCTAGCATTACCCCAACCTTTCATTTCCAAGTTCTAAGGTAAAAAATGTGGGCTAAAGATTACCCAAAAATTCTTTTCTTAGGACATACTTATAGTGACCTAAGTGAATATTAAGGTTAAACTAATCAAGTCAAGTAAACATCTTGATTTCTTTACCTTTCTTTGGTAATTTTTGGCACTCACCAGTCAGAGTTCCTTACTTATCTCCTCCATAACCTTCCATAGACACCATAGCTCAAGCTCCTAAGAAATCACAAAGGTAAGCAATCGGATTCAACAAGAGAGAGAAAAACTCTAGTTTTCAAGTTTATTGAGCCTCCTTTGGTATTTTCAACTTTCACAGCTTAGGTAAGGGTTTTATGTTTGTGTTTCATGGTTGTTTATTGTCCTAGGATGATGATCAAGCATCCATGAAGCTAAGACCATGCTTGGAAGAGAGCAAAAAGCTCAAGGAACCAAGTATACGTTAAGGGGGAGTGCATGAACAAGGTTCCAGCTTTACTATTTTTCATGCACTAAGATGGCAGTGTTTACAGGAGTTTCTAGAGCCCAGGTTAATACTAACTAAGCCCAATTAACCTTCTAAGGCCAAGCATTAGCTTGAGGAGGCCTTCCATAGTGATTACATAAAGTTTATTTAATCATTTGTGAACTAACCCTAATGTGTTTATTGCTACTAGCATTACATTTGTTTGTTGCTGTGTTGTTTGTGCATTTGGATGGCTGTGTTTGTGTATTTGTACTGTATTTTTGTGTTTTAGTGTCTTTGGATTTCAGGTATATGACTGGAGTTTGAAGATTTTATTGATAAACCTTTACTAAGTTTCACTCAAGAAACTTACCCCATTCTGTCCATTTTAGATCCAGCAAAAAGATCACAATCAAACTAACTTTTTTTGTTTGATTTTTGATTTAAAATTTTACTTACATGAACTTCCATGTGTCTAGTTATGATCTGGAAATTTTGGTGATTTTAGGAGCACATTTAGTATTTTTAGTGATGGTGCTTATTGTGTTATGCAGCAATTGTCCAACATCATGTTTCTGGAGTCCATTATGTCTCAGGCACTCCTATAACTTAGGATACGTATTTAGCTGACTTAAGAATATTATGTAGTGCATGGATGAATGTACATTTAATGCATGTGAAGTTTGGACAATGTATGTGAACATTTGTTGGCTGTTTTGCTATGTATAAGGATGTTATGCACAAGTTGCCTAAGTGTGCAATATAGGCTGCTTGTTTATAAATTTTGGTATTGGCTATGTAAAGATGCTAGCTATAAGGGAATGTAATTCTCAGGTGTCTTGGACATGTATGGTATAGCCTTGAGTGTTTACCCCTTGTAAATTAAGTGTTTGCATGCTTATAAAATTTTGTATGGGCAAAATGATCATAAAGTAATTAGAATTTTGACCCTAAACTCTAAGCCCCATAGCTCCCTGTGTAGAATGAATATTGGTATAAAATTTTGACCACATCTAGCTCACATCTAGAGGTTTGACTGGGCTTTCAAATATTTACATTTGAAGCCCTGTAGCCAAAGTTATGACGTTGCAAATTTGGCTAAGTTACTATTCATTTGGTTAAAATTTTGTAACCAACCTCAAAAATCTATAATTTTGTTCATAGGTAGGCTATTGATATAAAACCAAAATTTCTCTAATTTTTTTTAAAACTTTACTTGATAATGGGATGAAGAAAACACAAGGGTACATGGTTATATTAATACAATTTTTAGAGGAAGTGTCGGGTGCAGTGGCTGGAAACCTGAATCTAGTAAGAATGCCTAATATGTGGTAGCCAAGATTAAGACTTGTGCTAGTGTTTTCCTTTCTTGCTGCCATGGTGTGTATAAAATGTGAATATGTGTGTAATGGTTTAACCAATATACATGTAATTACATAGTGCCCAAGAGGGCCATTTATGTATGCACATTAAGGGTATTGTTCTAATGGCCTACAGAACATACCAACCCTGGGAATTTTAAATGCACAATTTTGGCACCATAACTGGACTACCCTCGGAGTGCGTAACATGTGATCATGTACACTGCATGATACATGTTAAACTTAAATAAGGAGCTAATCTAAACTTTTCTATTCCAGAAGAAGTGCTTAAAGGATTATGAGTAGCAACCACAAGTTAGACTTGAAGTATGGCCTAAGAACAAAATAGTTTTTTTTTTTTTTTGCATTATCTCAAACCAAGTTTAAGATTGCCTATATAGTACTTTGAGACCTTACTCTTGAAGCTTATTATACTATATAGTCCTTAGACTATTTTATAAGCTCAAAGCCAAAAGCCATGAAAAATGTAATTTCATGGAAGCTTCCTCACCATTTAAGAAAGCTTGGGCTTATCATCTACTAGATGCAAGCTCATATCCAAATCTAACTTTTGTTATTATAATGAACCTTATGGATACAATTCCATTAAAAATGTGAAGCTATTCTTCTATGGATCTTCAACTTTTAAATACATCCCCATTAAGTCTTTATTGAGTTGAAGATCAACTAATGATACTTAGAACCCAATAGTTCTCATATAGCCTCTTTGGCCAAATGGAAGATCATCGATGTTCAAATTATCTCTTTATGGCAATTATGTATTTCTAATTTGGACAACTAAAGAGTCATTTTCACTTATGAAAATTCAATTAATTTAGCACTTATGCCAAATCAATGGATTTCAATATGAGATGCATAACCTCATGCCCTAAACTCATTTCTTGATCACCTTTATCTTGAACTTATGCTAGATACAAAATCCATTAATATGACCAACATATGATTTTGATAAAATACTAAATGATCAAGAACATAAAAGAATCAAATATTTTAGTGAGTCTTGAACCATTTCTTCTCGAAAGAAGAAATTCATAAGTTCTATGTATATTAAGGTGTCCAAATAAGAAAACTAAAATGAACATTCATAATCAATAGCCTTTTAGAACTTAACCAAGATGAAAACTTTTCAAGATTCAAGATTATGATCCTCTACACATTTCATGTCCATTAACATTTTTCTTTAAATGTTAATTTGTTGCTTAGGAAGACACATTTTCTTCTTATTGGCACGTACATGCTACAAGAGTAGCGATGACATTGAAATCAAACTTTTACAGCCCTTTGGATATTAAAGTTTGTTAAGAAGGTCATTTAACCATATCACAGTAGATATGATCTCAACTAGCATTGGAAGACATTTCATTCTAACTTTGTGAATGACCATAAACAAGATATTCTCTACAATAAGAGATATCCAAATAAGAATATTTCTTGTTTATAAAGAATACATAATTCTTGTTAATGCTTTCCAACTTAGTTGAAATGTGTGTATGCTTCGGCTACCTTTATAATCATATACACATTACTTGAATCTTGTTGATAATTACTTCATACTCATAATCAAATCATGAATACATGATCAATCAAGTTAATATTCACATTTTGCCAAAATGTTGAGAATCAAGCACAAAAATTGTATCAAAATACATAATGTCAATTTTAGACATTACTTGGTTCATCTATATCAAGACAATACCAAGTGTGCCTCCCTCTCAACCAATATCAACCATTTTTCTGTGTGGTATAGTTATCTACTTAAACATCTCAAGATAGACTAACAAGGGAAAAACATATTGATCTTGCACATTTGCATGATCATTTTTGCATTTGAAGGGTATTGAGTTCTAGGGTTCTAGGCCTATTTCCTGATGGAGATCATCAATCTAACCATCATAACCATAATCATGATGATTTTGATGACCAACCTTTTTATGTTTAAGAATGGTGGTAGCAACATATTTACCATCGGCCTTAACTATTCCCATACAAAATAGGTTATATCCAATGCTCCATAAGCATTAGATCGTATAAACTCAAACCTTTTCCAAGGAACATTTTTATGATTGGAAGTATGAAGTAAAATTTAAATGATTATATCTAGAACATAATCTAGACTTGATGTTCTTTGAACATCAAAAGATTCTAAGTAAATTGTCTAGGAGACATGCTAATTGAAACATTCTCAAAACATGGCCAATCCTACTTACCTTGCACCTATGCAAAATAAATACATTTGTAAGCCACTTCATAAAAAAGAACTAAATGCATCACTTATGATACATTAGTACTTTTTCTTAGCCTAAATGTGCATTATCAGAATATCACTTCTGATATCCAAGTAAAAAACTTACTAAAATTTATGAAAAAATTAGTCACTAAGACTATATGGCCATTGTTACCACCTCACAAAAATGGGAGAATTACAAGTGTGTCATAATGGCTAAAAACCATTATATTGTGTAATTCTCACCATAGTGATTAAAGTGTGAGTGGTAAAAGGCATGATCAACACCTCCTTAAAAGTGTTCCAAGTTGGTAACTTGGCCTCCAAGAAAAGCCTTAAGGATTGCTTGTTTGTGAAGCAACCTATGGACTTTTTTTGTAAGATTTTCGAAATTCGGGTACTTAATTGCAAAACTCTCAAGAAAGAGCTTTGGAGAGTAATGAGAAGGATATGAATGGTATGAAAGTGCTATTAGAGGACCAAATTGGTTGTAGAAAACAAGTATGGACAAAGTAAAACACAAAAAGGCTTTAAGGACTTAAGTGTCCTATTGTGTGCCTTTGGTTGTCCATGCTTATGAGTTAAGTCAAATGAAGTTTTGTGGGGTTATCCCACCTAAGGAGGAGCTGCTATGGCATGGGATAAGGAAGTCAAATGTGGGCCAAGAGATTAAGGTAAAGAAACCATGGTCTTGTGGCACGAAAAATGACATAAAGCTTGGTTAAGCCTGTTAAGTGTGTTTAGTGCACTTAAGACCATATAAGTGTCCATTCTTGTCCTTATCTCCCAAATTTTGGCCTCCACTAGCAAAAAGAAAGCCAGCCCTTTCCTCCACACTTCCTCCATAGCCACCATACCTTCAAACTCAAAACTACTTGCAATTGAAGTCAAGAAAGGGCAATTGGAAGCTATTTGGTACTAAGACTTGAGTGCATCTAGGATCAAGCTCCAATTTTAGAATACACTCAAGGTAAATGTTCTCTTGCTCTCATGGATTGTTTACTATATTTTCAAGCATCCATGGACCTAGGGATAAGCTTGGAAAAGAGCCATGAGCTTGATGAACCAAGCTTAATGAGGGGAGTGCACTTATTAAAGGTTTTGTGACCTAGTGTAAAGTGCATAGTGATAGCAGCGAATTGAAGAAATTTTAAAGCCCAAAGTTAGTATTAACTAATGTTGAAATCCTCCTAAGACCAAGCATTAGCTTGAGGGGGGCCGCCATAGTGATTTGGTTATGTTTATTATGTGTTTTATGGACTAATCTATAGTATATGTTACTGCTGCATTTCAGGTGTTTGTTGGCTGTGAATGGCTGTTGCATTTTGTTGCTATATTTTGTTTATATGCATTATGGTTTTTTGTTTTTTAGTGTCTTTGGTTGCAGGTTTTAATGATGGTTACATTTCCTATTGAATCCAAGTGCTACCTTTACTAAGTTTTTCAATAAAACTTACTCCCCTCAATTCTGTCATTTTAGGTCCAGCTAAAAGATCACCTTCAAACTAACCTTTGTAGTTTGAGTTTTGCCCTGAATTTTCAGGTACTTAAAATTTCATATGGCTAGTTGTGATCTGGAAATTTTGGTGATTTTATGAGCACATTTGGTATTTTTAGTGTTGGTACATATTGTGTTGTGCAGCAGCTGTCCAGCATCCTGTTATAGAGTCCATTGTGTCTCAGGCACTCCTGTAACTTAGGGTGTGTATTTAGCTGAGTTAAGACCATTTTTTAGTGCATGTATGCATTTACATGTAGTGTATGTAAAATGAGACAAGTATGTGAACATTTGAGTAATGTTTTGGCTATGTATATGATGTGGTGCAAAGCTACCTAAATGTGAATGATAGGCTGCTTACTTGTAAATTCTGTTTTGACCACATAAAGTTACTAGATGTAAGAGCATGTAATTCCTATGTGTATTGGACATGTATGGAATAGCCGTAGAGGGTTTACCCCTTGTGAATGAAGCGTTTGCATACTTATGAAATTTTGTATAGGCAAAATGGTCATAAAGTGACCAGATTTTTTACTCTGCACCTAAAGTTTAATATCTCCTTATGTAGACTGAATATTGGTATGAAATTTTGACCATAACTAGAGGACATCTAGAGATTTAACTGGGATTTGGAATTTCTGGATTTGGAGCCCTGTAGCCAAAGTTATGACTTTACACATTTGGTTAAGTTATTGTTTATTTGGTCAGAATTTTGTAACCAACTTCAAAACTCCATAACTTGGTCCATATGTGGGCTATTGATGTAAAACAAAATTCTTTGGTTTTCCCTAAGTCTGTACTTGATAATGGAGTGAAGAAAATATGGAGTTACATGACTAGAATGATATAGTTTATTGGAGGAAGTTTGGGTGCAGTGGCTGGAATTTTTTAACCTAGTAAGAATGCTTAATGTGTGAAAGCCAAAACTAAGACTTGAGCTAGTGTTTCCCTTCTTAGCTACCATAGTATGCATAAATGTGAATATGTGTATTATGATTAGACCAATATGCATGTATTTACATAGTACTCAAGAGAGTCACTTGAGTATGTACACTAGGGGTGTTGTTCTGGTGACTTACAGAACACACCAATCCTGGGAGTTTAAATGCACAGTTTTGGCACCATAACTGGATTACCCCAGAGTGGGTAATAGCCTTAATTCAAGAAACAATGAATTATTATTATTATCACTAAGATAAACCATCATGTACAGGAAAAATTTATATGGCAAGCAAGATTTGTACAAAGAATTTAAGAGGAACACATTCTCTTAAACTAAGTACATATTACACAACTAATGTGTATTTTTCACTAAAGAGTTTCGTATGACTAGCTCTTCATCTTCAAACATGAAGTTTTGTTTACTAAAGACACATATGTCCTTTTGAATAATCATTCTCACAACAAATGTGAGTTTTAACCCAAGAATCACTAATTCACAAAGCATTTTGATTCGGCCAAAATTTATATACTACATATAATGTAAAGTTTGAAGAGAATGAGAAACTTTATACAATAGTCACTAAGCAACCCTTTGCTTAGATTTCTTTGCAATTACAAACCAAACACTTAGTTTATTTTTTTTTTTCATTTGCCTTTTTCCAAAAACTTTAACATGATGAATAATAACTTCATTTCACTTAACACTTCCTGAAACATCTTTGTATGTGATGACCTTTTTGTCATCATAATGTTTCAGATCAAAACTTTGTTCATTTATAACTTCACTTATAAAATTAGCAATCTACAACATGTAATACTTAGTACATTTAATAGATGCATATATTATCACAACAAGACAATTTCAAACACAAGTAAAATGAAATAACTTATTCGTATCAAAACAAACCAAAAAACATGCGCATGCACATGTAATCAAATCTGTTTTGACAAGTTTTCATTATTTTAGTTTTAATTGTCTTAAATTGTCTTATAACATTTAAATAGTCACTATTGACACAAAGCCAATAATATAATTGAACAAAATCATATATGCAACCGAACTACCAGTATGCTCAAAAAAAATTAAAAAACACAAAGTTCAAAAAAAATGCACAGATTGCATACACACAAGGTCGAATATGCAAAAATAATCTATATGCTTATCAACATAAGTTTGCTTAACTTAATGTATGTAGTAAGTCTAAATATGCATGTTGATTTCAGATTTAGTAACCAAAACTAAATCCTAGCACATAGATTAAAATTATGGTCAATCATATTGATATCACATGCAAAAAGTTTTCAAACAGCCTTAGGCTGTCTAAGGGAGCATGCATATTGAACCTATGAGCTCTGATACTAATGAAGGGAATTTAGTGCACAACTAATAAGCACTTTAATTTCCATGATATAAAATAAATACAGAATTTAAGGTGTACTTAGTTATCACTAAAGAACCTAGTGATAGCCTCCTTGATGAAAAATGTCTCTTTGAAGATATTACGGAAGACGTGACTTATTGTGAACACCCAAGATTAGATATTTAATTAACTTGAAAACACAAGTAACCAAATATGTTGGTTCACACCTAACACTTGTCCATAATTCTCTTTATGGTGATAGAGGAGTGTGTATGGCAAAATAGAACAAATAGAGCCTCTAGAAATCATGTTTACAACTTCACTTTGCACAATTTTATTGCTCTCTATTTATAGGAGATAAATTGACACTTATGAAGGGTCATAACCCTTCATAAAAAAGTCACAACTTTTCATAAAAGATTGTACTACTTCGCCAATAGGTGCTTTTTATCCACCCATAACTTCTTCCATTAAAATAAGGTAATAACTACCCTTAGAATGGATGTGTTTGTTTGGCCATAGAGTCACAACTTATCTAAAAGTTGTATCTCCTTAAATCAAGGTCATAACCACCCTCTAAAGGTTGTTAAATTCGCCTAAAATATGACCATTCACTAAAAGTTATATTGTTTCACCAACCAAGTGGTTATGGTACATAACTACCTCCCCAAGGGTCATATATGTTGGGATAGGCATATTCCTTCATTTAAAAGTCATATTCTTTCATAATATGAGTAGTTGTGGGATATTTATTAAATAATTATCCTATGTGTCAAGGTGTACATGTACATCAACATATAATGTGACTACACCAAGCAGTAGTAAAACAAGTATATCTTAGTGCGTTTATAGAATTTAGTAATCATTCTTAATAACTAAATTCTAACATTCCCTTCATGGAGTTAACACGAAAATTAACCATAAACACAATTAATTACTTAACAAAGGTTGAGGAAAACACAACGGTATAATACATCCAGTCCTTATACCTTCTCATTTAACCGTCTAACTCCCTGTAGAACTCTAGATTCGATGAAGGAAAAAAAGGCTTCAGCAGCTTAATGGAGTCACTAGAATCAACCTATGGACGCGAAAAGACCACTGGGACGAGCTACTCCGTGTCGATTGAACCTTCATCTAACATGCAATTACAGTAGCATGATCTTATCACATCCGCACCACAAAAACCTTCAACATGACCATTGCCGGAGATTCCCATTTGTGGTAATGGATTTGTACACCTCTCTCTCTCTCTCTCTCATCCCCTCTAAATCGCCCATTGAGAACGCACAACTTGTTGTTCCTGCACCGTAAAACCATTAGAAAATTCACAAATAATAAAATATAGAATTTAGGCCAAATTTTTATCTCACCAATGGCACAAAAATAGACAATTAAGTAATATAAAATTAGTAGATAATAGATAATAAAATTTGTAGAGAATAGGAAAAATATCACCTATATATCAAGAATAATTGGGATGAGTTGTGAGTCTACCCACTTTCTTTTGGACGTTTCGTGCCATACCGGTGCAGCGGTCTCGGTCACGCTTCCCTCAGGATAAAACAGCCCAACCATCTTGTTATAACTTCATATACATATGCACTGTTGTGAAGTAAAGCTCTACCCACACCTTTCTTTACCCAATATAATTTGGAGATATATAAAAAATAATTTTTTATGAAACTATCTAAAAAATTGAAGAGGTGGATAGGCCAAGAATGCGTATACAAATGAAGATAAAACAAAGCACATATATATACATCCATGTTTAAGAGCCATAATCACACCATTAAACTCCTAGCCGTTTGGACTTTTAATTTCTACATTGATAAGCTTTAAAAGGTAAGTAAATGAGAGTTAAAAGGTACTAATGAGACAAACGGCTAGTGTCTTTAAAATACTTATTATTAATAAGTATTATTATTTTTTATTGAAATAAAATCTCCAACAATTCCCTCTCCATTTCAATGAAACCCAAAATGATATATAGATGGGTAAAGACAGTTTATTATTCATATTAAAGGTGGTGATACCTTGAACCTTTATTTAGTGAGTTGGCTCCCTTGTTCCATAACCAACAGTGGTGCGACCTTGAACTATGGTTGTTTGCAGGTACAAGTTTACCTAACACACATAATAAACTAAGTGTTCATTGAGCTTATAAGCTTGCACTATTAATGGCCATGTGCATATCCTGATTTTTTTTCATGAGCGATTTTAATAATAGCCTATGGAACGGCCTTACTCCAACGCTCATATAGGTGAAAATCCACCAAGGATGCTCCTGTAACTCTAATACCCCACTCAATAAAGAGCTACAGATTTTCATTAAGAGTAAGTACTTAACCCTCAATCATTACAGGATAGATGCATCTACATGATAGGGATGGGGGGGAGAAATAAATCTCTAAAATGATGCATCTCTTAACGGCTTCTCTACGATTCGTTTTTCCCATTCAAAACCAAAGCCTCAGGATCTCTGATTTTTGGGTTGGGTATCCTCATAGAAAGCTCCATTCAATTTGGGCTTAACCCATCCCCCTCGATGTAACCCTTTTAACATTTGACTTCGATCAAGAAATAAATAACAAAGCTTATGGTGTATTGACCACATGCCACACGTTGCTAGCAATGATATCAATGATTATAGGTGGTGATAAGTATTGACCTCAAATTCCATTTCCCACAATTTCATTTTCAACCAACCGACATCATGTGGTCATAAATTTATCATATATTCAAATTTGTGATTCCCATCTCATGGGTATTTTGATATGCTTTAATGATAATGCACACTTTCATGATTTCCCATTTTATGGGATACTTGTATATGCTTCCATGAGTATGCACACAAGTGAATTGGGGTCCATCTTATTTTGCATATTTGTTTGGGTTGGTGTGCATTTCTCAAAGAGCATAACTAGGGGGTCCATCTTTTTTTTTCTTTGTATTTTTCCTTCACGTTGTGTGCATTTCTCAATTGAGCATAAATTGGGGTCCATCTCTTTTTCACATTTACTTGGGACATGAGTATGTCATACAAGACAACTCTTTTAGGGTCTTTGTGCCTCATAAAAGAGCTATGCCAACAATTCAATCTATGCTGCAATATCCCACAATAGTATTTCATGATCACCACATTGATGCCCTGATTTAGATTTATATATAGTCTAAATCTTTAATCAATTTTTTCCCACAATTGTTTTTCCCGAGGTATCAAAATTTGTATTCCTGCAACTTGAATCCGAGGCAAAAAAAAAAAATTTATTCCCACAATCGAAACTTAAGGCAACAAGTATTTATCTCTCTTAGAGAGATTTTCATTTCCAGAGGTAACGAATAATTCTCTTTCACAAAGAAATTTTCCCAACATAGGCACCAAAATACAAATCGACAGTGAGGAGATTTCAAATATTTTTCCAATCAATTTCTTTCAAATATTTTTACCAAAACGCTTTCATTTCACTTCCTCTTGTCCACCCTTTGAGAGAAAAAGAAATTTCTTCTTTAAAAAATCGTTAGCGGCACCAAAAATTTTCACGGAAATTTGGAATTTGAAATTCATATTACATAGATACGCAAAATTTCACCATTTTTTTTAACCAAAGTTCTAGTCATATAAATAAAACATTAAATTCTAAAACCTCATAAGTAGCTGTACCAAAAACTTCTCCAAAAAATTTCCAGTTCCTTCACATCCGCACACACGTTAATCTCATGTTTTGTGTTGTTGAACCAAATTCGGTGTTTACTTGTCATAAAACTCATTAGCTTTTTCACTAGGCTCCTGGTCACCAAAACCAATAAAATATAGATCATAAAAGAATTTTAGGCTGAATTTAAACGTATAAAACATATGCAACTTTTTAGTGCATAAACAATATCACATGCTACAAGCTGATTTTCCCAATCACGCTAAAACATACATATATCTCCATTCCGCTTTTACTCCACGACAAATCTTCAATTTTCAACCACGATTTTTCAGGCATAATTATAAACCATTTAATTTATGCTTCCGTAGAAACCAATTAACCAATAAAAGATATTGGTTCCAAATATAGGCAACACCCTTAAACCAAAATGCAATTCGAAGCTAGCAGAGGAACTAGATTAGAAAATCCATTGATATGGTTTGAAAATTTATCGAGTAAATTCAAAACATAAACTAATGTAATTCGGCTTAATATAAACTCGCATCACTATATCAAATGCTAATACAAAATTATTCTCACATATTAATTAAACAATTCGAAATGTCCAAAATTTTTTGTTCCTGCACTGTAAAACCATTAGAAAATTCACAAATAATAAAATATAGAATTTAGGCCAAATTTTTATCTCACCAATGGCATGAAAATAGACAGTTAAATAATATAAAATTAGTAGATAATAGATAATAAAATTTGTAGAGAATAGGAAAAATATCACCTATATATCAAGAATAATTGGGATGAGTCGTGAGTCTACCTACTTTCTTTTGGACGTTTCGTGCCATACTGGTGCAATGGTCTCGGTTACGCCGTCATCAAGATAAAACAACCCAACCATTTTTTTGTAACTTCATATACACATGCACTGTTGTGAAGTAAAGCTCTACCCACACCTTTCTTTACCCAATATAATTTGGAGATATATAAAAAATAATTTTTTTATGAAACAATCTAAAAAATTGAAGAGGTGGAGAGGCCAAGAATGTGTATACAAATGAAGATAAAACAAAGCACATATATATACATTCATGTTTAAGAGTCATAATCACACCATTAAACTCCTAGCCGTTTAGACTTTTAATTTTTACATTTATAAGCTTTAAAAGGTAAGTAAATGAGAGTTAAAAGGCACTAATGAGACAAACGGCTAGTGTTTTAAAAATATTTATTATTAATAAATATTATTATTAATATTATTATTTTTTATTGAAATAAAATCTCCAACACAACTTCTTCACTACAGTCTCCTGTTCAACTAGCCCTTCTGTAACCCAATCGCCAGTGACGCCTTTCCCAAATTCTTAGTTTCTCCCTCTTCTCATCTTCCTTGTTTTCTCATTTGCATGGATTCTGCCTTTTTTTTCTTCTGTTAAACATTTTCCTCTACAAGTTTTTCTTTTTTCTTTATATTTTTCCTCTCTACTTTTCTTTCTTTTTTACTCTTGAACAATTTTCTCTCGGTTTGCCCTTTTTCTCTCTTTCATTTTTCCTGATATTATCGCAACTAATAGGTAACCAGTATTTGATCTAATGGCTCGTATGAATTCAGTTAAATCTAAAGGTCCATAACATCTTTAGCGTTTGTGCCCCCTTTATTATTTATTTTTCTAATTGGATCAAGAAAAAGAACACAAAAATTAATTTATTTATAAAAATATTATTAAGTGATTATTATTTAAATAGATTATTAACTTTCAAATGTTATTAATTTTAAATAAAAATAAGAAAAGCTTAAAACAAGGTATTTTATAATCAAATTTTGTTATTGCAAATGCAGCCTAAACACATAAAAATGATAATATACAAAAAGGGTAAATTAAAAAAAAACCCCGTGGTTTAATCTAACTTATATTTTGCCCCTCTATTTAAAAAAACCTACACTTTACCTCCTACTTCCTTTATAGTGGTTAACAACAATTTCTGAAATCCTAAATTAAATTACCTGATAACTATATTTCAGTAATTTCATGATTTTAAATTTTTTTCATAACTAACTGACCTTTAAAAAATATTGATATGCATTTACAGGAAGAAAAATGCATTTATAGAAAGGAAAATTTGATAATTTAAAATGCTTATTAACTATAAAAAAATATTATAGGGACCGACATTACTAGAAGATGACTACCGTACAATTTAAATTATAGTTTCAGAAGTTGTTATAGGACATTATAAAAAATCAGGGGGCAAAATGTAGGTTTTCAAAAATAAAAGGGGTAAACTGTAGGTTAGGGTAAACCTCAGGGGATAATTGTAACTTTCTCTATACAAAAATCCATGATATTTACTGGGCAAAAATCATAAAAAAACCATTTATGTTTTATCTCGGCCCAAATCAGCCTCTTATGTTTTTTGCGACTCATATAAACTATCCACATTATGTAAATGGCAGAATAAACCACTAATGTTATTTAAATGACCCAATTCACCCACTATACTTTAAAATCCAATGAAAAATTACTAAACTTCCCCCACCATCTTTCTGATTTTTTGTATAATTGATACTTTTAGCTTAAAATAGTCCAAATACGCTACTTTTATAGTCACAGAGGAAAATCTGGTAGTATTTTTGTTATGACCCTTCTAGTGGGAAGCGTAATTGAGGAAGGTAAAGTGTTCTAAATTAAGTTTAAGACCTTAATTCAAGTTTACATAGCAAGAATAAAGATGTTTAGCGAAGTTCACTAAGTTCCAAGAAGAATAAGGCACTAAACGAAGTTCAGGGGTAAAATGGTAATTTTGCATCCTGAATAGCCAGGATGAGTCCCGAGTGTTTTAAAATGAATTTTTATAACTTAGCTTTCAACCTTAACTCAAACTTGAAGAGTAAACAAGAATTTAATCAAGAATAACTAAGTTACAAAGATGGGGGTTTATTTGTAACAAGCTTAATACTTTGATGGCCTTTGGAGTTAAGTGAGGGTTTAAGAAAGGAAAGTGATGCTATGGCTACCATAATCTCACTTCCAACCTTCTCACTCTCATTTTGCTTTCAAATTAGGCTTGGAATCAAGTGTTATTGGTATCAAGAGGTGCAATTCAAAGTATATAAGTTAGGAGGAGTGCATTTCAAGCTTTAAACCATGATTTTGAAACTTGTAAGGGCGTTTTTCCATATCCCCTGTTTTTTAGCGAGATAAGTAATGTGTTCTTGATTGAATTCATGTTATTTTACTTGGTTTGGAGCTTGGGTTTTGGTAGATAGTGAAGTTTTGGTGATTAGTGCTTTGTTTTTGGATTGGAACTTGTGTAGAACTTTGGTGAGCTTGGTTGATTGGAAAGGAGATTGATTCTTGCTTGTTGCTTGGAGTTGAGGTAAGGGAGTTATGTTTTCAAGTTCATTTAATGCCATTAGCTTGAGTTTGCTTGAAGAATTCGAGTAGTTTTAGCTATGACATTAGTTAAAGGTTTTGGTTGAATTGTGGTGGACTATGAAGTTTGAGAGGATTGGATTGATGTTACGAGACATCATAGATTAGCTTGTGATAGTTGGTTATGTTTTATGCAACATGTTCTATGAGTGTATGAAATTTGGAGGCATTCCAAGCATGTTTGATATGTGTAGGAAGCGTCCAAAGTTCATAGCAGCAAAATGTGTCAAATTTTGCATTTCTGCAGATTGGCGACGTGTCACCAATTACAGGTCGAAGCCCGCGATGCGTCGCCGATCCAGAAAAATGTCACAGAATGTTACCAACTGTGGCAACGCGTTGCCACAGACAAACAAGGCAAAATTTCCACATTTTGCTAAAATGATCCAAGTGAAACCTAAGAGGGTTCTTAGAGTACCTTGGGGTCCAAGGATTCCGGGGGTACTCCGAGACTTCCAAAAGTCCCACAAGACATAAGAGTTTCCTTGAGTTTTGTGAGGTCTAATTGTTGCTTGTGCAACAAGCAAGGAAACTAGGTTGCAAATGAACATAACTAAGTACCACTAGCTCAGGTGAAAGGTTTAGAACCCTTGTCGACCTAGCCGTGCCGTAGCCACGAGGTTGCAAGGTAAAACCTTGTTCATCTAGTCTACAAGGAGGTCTTATGGCCTAGTCTACAAAGTTCCACCATAATTCCCCTCCATAACGACTAAGGGAAGGCTACATGATTGCATCAAGTAAGCTACGGCTTACTAGGAGCAGGTTAGTGATCAGAACTCGCTAGGCACGGAGTGATGTGCCGTGAGGAGGACTAGTTGAGGAGAGGTCTTGATGGCCTAGTTATATGTGCATATATCAAACCCTCATGCTGTGTGAGCTCGCAACAAGAGTCCTAGTAATTTTCTTGCAGGTACACTGAAGACCCCTTACTGAGAATTGTCAAATTCTCACTCCTTAGTTATGTTATGCAGAGACTGAAGTTGTTGGGTCGGGTAGTCGTTGAGGATTATTGCGGTAGTGCTCTTTGGGTGTACAGGTATGGCATTTGAGAATCCTTGTGATTCTAGTTTACATGGGTATACTTAGTTGGATTGTTGGTTAAATAACAGTACTAACTTAAGTCTTCCTTTGGCTGCAGAGCCTAGTAGCACTTGGTAAGGACTTTTGAAACTCGCCACTGGGATGTGTATCCAAGGTGGGAGTTGAGCCAAAGAGATCTCAGTAGAGGCTTGTATTTATACAGTACTTTTAGTTGCCTCTATAGTCTATGTTATGAAGAGTCTTAGACTCTAGGGTTGCTCTTGGGTGAGGGCATTAGTCTACTTTATGTATGAATGTTCTCATGAGTTGTTATGTGTAGTAAACTCACATAAATGTTGATTTTATATGCTTTGGCCATTTGTATTTATTTTCTATAGAAATTACTTAGCCAAGTTAATGTTTTATGGTTTTAATAAACAAAGTCAAAGCATGAAGAGCATGCATATTGCATATTCTAGGATAATCAACTAGTATCATAGGATTTAATCGGCACACATACACAACTAGCCAATTGCAACCACCGTGAGACCAGCTCTCACAGGGCTTCCTGGGCAAGGGCCAAGAATGGCCGTGTCAATTTTAATCAATTGTAGATCATTCAGATTATGGAGTCCATATTTGAAACATCATTATTGACCTTTCTCTCTACCATTGGATACATCATATGTTTCATCAACAACAATACTAAGTCTCAAGGAATGATAAGGCAGACTCAAAGTTGGAGGTGTCTCAATAAACAATGGTGGTAGCTGAGTATTAAATTTTTTGTCTCATTTAGATAAGAGAAGAAATTTATTAAGAATCATTTAAATAGAATATCTCATATTTTAACATAAGATAAAAATAATGAAATAAACCACTAATTTTATCAATTTTCTCTATTAAAAAAAAAACAAAGTACGCCTCCAATATTTTTAATTTTATCCACAAAATGCTAACCTAGTCTCCATAAAAGGTTGAACAAAATATTAAATTTAATAGAGAATGAGTAATTTGACCCATTTAAAAATATTAGTAGTTTATTTGGCCAAAAAACAAGCATTAATGGCATAATCTGGCCAATAAAAAGTTTTAAAAGTTTATTCATTATTTTTTGTCTTAGAACAAACATAATATCTTATTGAAAAATGGAATATTCCAATAAATTATCGTCAAGTGGCCAATTTGAGCTAACTCGATAACTTCAGTAGTTTATTTAGTCCCAAAAAAACATTAGTGGCCGAATCGGGTCAAATGGAAACGTGAGTAGTTAATTTGTTATTTTTTGTGATATTTACTGTAAGAGTAGATGGTACCCCACACTAAAAAATTCAAAAAGAACATTGAAAAATTTACTTCCTGAAATGTATAGCAATTTATATTCAACTAGGGTTTTGCTATCGGGAAGAGGAAGACAATAAAAGAGGAATAACAAAAGGCACAAATAAATCTCGAAAAAGAAGCCGGAATACCTCGAGGTACGACATCGGTGATGGGTTTCACGAGAAAGGTGTCGATGATGTTGAACTGGAGGAAGGTAAGAGCGGGAAGGAGCCACAAATACAGATCCAACGTGGGGAACTGGACTCCACACAGCGGATGGCCAATGGTGAGAGTTCTAGCGTTTCGTAGCAACCAGACAACGAGCTAAGGAGTTGGGGTTGTTGAGTGAACGATTCGAGCAAAACATAGGAGAGATAGAGTAAGCAAATGGATAAAATAAAAATCAATGGCAAACCCCGTAATTTTCAAGGCTATTTACGTCTTTTGTTAATGTCACTAGTTTTGTAAATTTCATTCAATCGGTTGAACCTTTTGTAGGAAAATTAACTTGTTAGATAAAAATTTTAGAGATTTTCAATTACATTGCCAAATATGATACTTATGACTAGGAGAGTATTTACTCGACATTACTGATAAGTATTACTAGAAATTATTTTGCATAATAATAATAATTTGCTCATATAACAATTAAAATTACACATTAAAAAGCCCAACAATTACTTATAAAACTTTTTCTTTCAAAAATAAATATTTTTATTAATTTTCTTTAAGCTGGCTAAGGATAAAAAAACCCTTAAAAATGAACTTATCAAGTGATAATTTGATCAATAAAGTATTAGCTTTCAAATGACATTAATTTCTGAAAAAACAACATTTAAAATAAGCGATAATAATAAGCTCTTTTTTTATTTAGTTGCGGCAAGGGCAGCCTAGAATTTTACACCCAGTTGTTAGTATTAATGTAGGCTAATTCTCAGTAAATTCATAAGAACATGTAAGAGCATTTCTATGAATCTATCGTTTTCTTGAATAATCAATACAGGTTCTAAAACAACTCTCCAAAAGCGTACACAAAAAAGCCGAAGTTACGCTTGCCTCTGGTAGCCACCAGTCCCAAAGAGAAGTTCCTATTCTTTGGATATGAAGGTCGTAAACAGAGAACAGGCACACCATAACCGAGACTGATCAAAATCTTGGAGGTAGAAGGTACTTTAACATAACGCAGTTTAGCAATAGCTCACGCCTTCTCCAATTACGACCTCACCGATATGGTGTGCTCTGTAGGCACCATTCGCTCGGTCCAGTATTCTGTGAGATGCCTCCTGGCTGACTACCAAAACCATCCCAATGCCCATATTGAAAGTGCGCCTCATCTCTGCATCTTCAATCTCCCCGGCCTAAAGTAGCAGAAACAAATAGAATTTGCCAGATGTTTATAAAAACCATACATGTTTGGAGAACTCTGAGGTTAGAACCAAAGTTCACGGGTGTAAGAAGTAGGAGAACCATATCTTTCCATTCAATTAAATTATGACTACATTTATTATGAGCATGAAAATACTATTCACCTGCTGTAGCCATTTGAAAACAGCTGGAATTTCCCAGGAATCTTTATATATGGAAACACCGAGGCCTTCTGGTAGCACTCGAGGTATATTATCAGTGAACCCACCACCAGTGATGTGCGCTATCCCCTTAACCCCTCCACTGCTAATGAAGTCCAATACCTTTTGAAACAAAGAAAGCATTAGAAGATTAAGTATTCAATTCTTAAAAAAGAAATACATTTGATTGGATGAATGGCGAACATTTGAAAAAAAAATCATTTCCCAATTGTTACGAGCATAACGAAGGTTTATATGTTTATTACCTGCTTAACATATATCACAGTCGGAGCCATCAGAGCTTCACCCAACAAAACTGCTTCACCAGGAAGTTTGTCCATGAGAGACAAACTACTTTGAGACAAAACCCTGTGAATGTATAAAAGTACACAAAGTTTACCATTGCATTGAGAAATAGAATTGTTTAAAGTTGACAGTGGGCTGACAGCAAGAATCAAAAGTACCCAGCAGAATAAAAAGGATATAAGGACAGAAATTTCTCTCACCTTCTTACAAGGGAGAATCCATTTGAATGCAATCCACTTGATGGTAGGCCAATTAAAACATCTCCAGCCACAATGCTCTTCCCATCAATAACTTTTTCCTTTTTAACGATCCCAACAGCAAAGCCACTTAGATCATATTCACCATCTTTATAAAAGTCTGGCATCTCAGCAGTCTGCAAGATTCACAGTAAGTCTCACTAATTCTTAAATCTTCACATGTCAAAGCAGTCAAAATAGTTAGCTGATTAAGTTTTCTGAAACAAAACCAGATTAGTCACTGCAAAATTACAGAGTCAATTGATTTCCATCATCATCTAACAATGCAATGTACCTCTCCGCCCAAAAGAGCACAATCAGCTTGTCGGCAACCTTCAACAATACCTCTTATGACCTACATAGAAACATAAAGGTATCTACAGTTGACATATATCGCTCTTGTGGACATACAATTGGTTCAAACATGGGAAGAAACAAAAGAGCATGCATGTCTGACCTTCTCAGCAAGATCGACATCAAGGCAGCTTGTAGCAAAGTAATCAAGGAAAAACAATGGCTTTGCTCCAGAAGTGACAATGTCATTTACGCTCATTGCAACCTGGAATCAGATACATCAGAAAAACAAAAACCTAGCTTGCCAATATATAAAACAACATCATCCCATGTTTACCAAGTCAATCCCAATGGTATCATGAATTCCAGTTTCAAAAGCCAGCTTTAGTTTTGTCCCCACACCATCTGTCCCAGCAACAAGGTAAGAATCACCTATTCATTCCAGGGCATAAAAAAAGTCATCAGAAAAATAATAAAAATCCCACTGAGCTGCGGGAAAACCCAGAATAACTCAAAGCATATTATAAAAAAGAAAAAAAAATTTCATTCATAAAGAAATAAGCACGTTGATGTCAAGTGGGTTTGACACTGTGTTTGCATACATCTTATCCTGCTGGAAATTAATATTTGCATTGCCGTGCTAGGATAAATTTTAGGAATAACAAAAAAACAAAAATCAGTTGCAGAATCTCACAAAACTCGCAATTGGCTCGTTTGAGCTTTCCGTCCCTGCCTGCTAATTTACTACAGAACATATGCACCACAAATGACATCCATAGCCTATTTATCACATGGCAACTTAGCACTAGCTATTCTACAACTATGAGACACATGGCAACCAATAAAAATACTAGCTCATGTTACTCAGCACTGAAGAGATTCAATAATAGCCAATGATATGTAAAACATAGCAGTTCAGTTCCACCGCCTATAGCTGTTCATTTCTTCTCAACGACAGCCACATTAATCAGCTGAGCAGCCTTCCAAAACTAAGAAAGCTCACATTAGCATAATTAAAAGGCTATTTTCAAATTCACATCAGTATAGGAACTGCATTCCAACAAGAATTAACCTTCAGAGTTCTAATACCCCCAATTTGCTAAACATTTAAAAGAGCAGAAGCCAAACCATGAAAGTTCAAACGGACAATGCCGCTACCAGTTTCTTATTACTTGCTTACTTAACTGTCTACAATAGAGGGGGATCAAGAAACATAATTGATGTCGTTGACCCAAATTACTTAGCAATAAGACTTAGTTGACTGACTTACTAATGCTTAAAGAATAGGAACCTGAATTCAATTAATTTGCAAACAACACATGACACAGTTAAGTCCAGCAACAACATCGAACAAGACAATGAGCATACCAAGGGGAAAAAGCCCACCAAACCCGCCGATTCCAGGCGCCATCTTGGCAATTCTCCTCACAAGCTCCGTCCCAGCATCTATATCCACTCCAGCATCTTTGTAGGTAAGACCACCGCCGGCCTCCTTAGGCATTGAAAACACTCGAGACCCTAGAAACCTTCTCCCTTCGTTTGAAGCTACAGAAAGCAGCTTGGGCTGCTTAGACAAAGCAGGTAGTGGGAGTTGGCTGGTTGATTGTTTATCTCTGCCGGGTACACCGTAAGCAGGAAAACACCAGCACGGCTCTGAGACGGCGGTGAATGTCTTGCTCATGGCGGTGGAGATTGCCCACGACGATCAGCAAAGAGCGAAGGTGCAGGACTGAAGACGGAATCAAACTTCGCGCAGGGCTCTCGCGGAGAGGCTACTGAGGTCTGAGTCTAACACCCAATTCGTTTTAAGTCAACTTAATTTAAAATAATTTTAATTTTTTTTCATCTAAAATCAATTTTATTTAAAAATTAATATTATATAAATATAATAATCTATTTGAAATAAAATTTTAATCATATTAATAAATTTTTATGAAATTTTCATTTTTAATATTTAAAAAAAATTCATTAAAAATTAATAGTATTATAAAAATTTTACAATTAATAGATTATTTCACTTAAATAATATTGACTTTCAAATAAAATTGATTTTAAATAAAAAAATGTAAACATAAAAATAAGTTATTTTGAATTAAGTTGGCTTAAGTTAAAATGAATTGGCTCTAAGTTTGGTTAATAGAGTTTGGGTTAATTTTGTATTAAGTAGATTTTGCATTTCAGTTGGGTTACATCGAGTTTATTTGAGATTAGGTTTAATATAGGTCAGTTTAGTTTAAGTTTTAGGTAACTTCAAGTTAGGTTATTCGGGTTTTTAGTCAAATTTTGGGTTGTCTGTCAAGTTTACTTGAGTTACTGGCGCATAAGCCGAATAATTGAATTGATTCAATTTTTTTGTTCAATTTTTGCTAACCTTTAAATTAAAAAAAAATCTAATTTTTTTTTGTACAATTTAATATAAGTTAATTTTTCCTTTTTTAGTACATTTAATTAAAAAATTTATAAAAAATTTCTTCATTATATTTTAATATCATATCTAGATTATTTAATATTGTTGGTAATACTTTACAATACTTGATTATTTTTCTAGATCCAAACTCTCACCCAAATATCACCGCATCGGTCATCCAGATTCTTAACCAATTATCACCTAGTCACACACATTGCAACAATTTTGCTACACCCCTACTTCGACAAATTTTCTATGAAATGCAACTTCAATTCATTATTGGCAATTGAACTGCAAAATTTAAAAGATGTTGGGTGCAAATGAAATAATTTAAAAAGTGTTGAGACCCAAGCTGTAGTTATTATGACTAATTGAAATGAATTTTTTTAAAATTTAGGTACCTTATTACACTATAATTAGAAGTTTAGAGACCAATATTGTAATGTTTGACAATTGTATCAATATCATTAAACTTAACAATATGAAAGTTACGTTGTTTTGGAAGAACCCAAATATAAGATTTACTAAATATGAAAATCTTGTTCCTAAATATGAATATGGGACTTACTAATTATGTAAGTTCCAAAAAAATGGAAGTTATTAAATATAAAAGTTCTTTCACAAAATATGAGACTTACTAATATTGAAGTCTCAAAAAATGAAAGTTACTAAATATAGAAGCTTAATATGAGGTTACTAAACATGGAAAGTAATGAAAGGGAAAAATTGTAATTTAGAATGATAGTTAGGATTGAGCATTAATATTTAAGGTTTAGGGTTTAAGGTTAGGGCTTAATTTCACAGCCACCTTGGCCATGACCTCACAAGCACACACACCACTCATTTTATTTGCACACTCCAAGAGTTAATACACAAGCTTAACAGAGCACACAATAGACTTCTACACAACAGAATTTAAAAAGAGAATTTCGGTTCGAGCCCTTTTGACCACTTTTAAAACTTGCAAGCATAACACAGGCATCAAAAGATGCTTGCTCAGGAGATTTTAAATAGAATTTACCAGTCTCAACATGATTTGTTCATGGAAACCCAAAACTGTCAAGTTTCTGCAGCAAAAACAACTAGTAAACTTGGTATGGACAGGAGAAATGAGCTCTAACACCTCTAGGCACTTTTACACCTTACAAGCACAAATCAAATACCAAGAGTAACTTGCTGATATAGAGGAAATAGAACTACAGGTAATAAAACTGAGATTTGCCACTTAAAACCCCAAAATCTGTCAAAAATCCTGCAGCAAAAAAAATGCTACATTTCTACTTATAAACTTGCTCTTTTACTGCAAAAACACTTCAAACACAACCCAAATATGTTCAGTGACAATACCACAAAATTTCAGCCTCAAATGAATTCTCTATCAAAAAGTCAAAGGACAAGTCAAATTGTTCCACAGAGAACATATTTCTGCAGGAAACTGAAGCACTGCATTTTCTTGTGTAAAACCTTTCTTTTGCTGCAAAAATTTACTTACCAACACATCAGAAATAAGTTCAAGATTATGCTCACAAAATTCCAAATCAAACTGAGGTCCCTAGCAAAAGGTCAAACATAAAGTCAAAGTGGTTAACAAAAGACTCAATTCTGCAGAAACTCTTACTGATCATTTCTTTTCCAGAGAAATTCGATTGCTAATAAAAAATAAACTAGGGAAATCGGCTTGAGAAACCATTTTAAGCAAAGGTAGCACAAGGAACACAAAAATTCACAGTCATACATCTTGCTAGACATAACATAGCAGGCTTAGGAAGCTGCCCTTCAGACAATATAGGTTTACTTCCTAGTTTAGTCACATACACACAACTAGAACTTGGGTCTAAGGTTTACAACACTTAAATACAAATATTCAAGCACAAAGAGCACACTTTGCACACACTTAGCCAGGTTCTGCAGACAATTCTGCACCCCAAAAACTAGAAAAGTCACTTTTGCCCTCTTCCTAGACTTAATGACTTAGTTCAGCAGCAAAACCATTCATGTTGCCAGATTTTTCTACTAGTGCAACTGCTTGCACTTTTCATACGACCATCACTACACCACAAACTCATAAATCAATTCATGTACCTTTATATATCATCACTACCAAACACAACAAACGAGCACCATTAGTCTACCTTCACAAAATAAATAGTCACAATAGTTCTAAGTGAGTTCTAACATACTCAGTAAGAGAGACTTAAGATAATAACACAACAGCAAGCACTCATTAATTAAAATGTAAATAAATCACATTTTCACAATTCACAAGAGCTCAAAAACCTTGACTGTGGAACTGATCAGTCATGATGCTCAGACAACACTAGGTTTTTACATGCTTGCCACACAATCACTGACTTGATTCTGATCAAGAAAAAAGTAAACACACACAAAATTCTCAAGTTTAGAACCGTTAGCATACACACTTTAAACAGTCCCGTGTCTGCCCACTAGTTTCTCTAGACATGAAACACTGTTCTTCCACAATTCACTTCATTTTGAACACATAATCACTGATATAACGCATAGTTGTTGTAGAAAATCATAAGCTCCTTTACCTAATTGCTTCTTTGGTTCTGAATTGTTGTCTACTTGGCCTCTTAAACAAGAAACCTTCTTCTCTCTAATTTCCCGGCTTATCTGAGCCTAGTTTTACTCTAGATCTGTTTTTCTTATTTGTTTAGCCTTTGCCTTTCCTAATTGTTTGAGAGATCAGATTAAAGAATGAACTTTTAAGGTGTTAAACCTTTCCATCAACAACACAGGGGCACATGTAGTGGGTGTGGTCTCCAACCTCTTTACAAGTTACACTTCTCTCCCATTCTCTTCAAGGAGCTCACTTGGATCCTTAAATCTACCAGTCCAAACTTCCTCTTTTCCCCAAATTTAGTCCTTCTTTTATTCACATATTCAACTTTCCCATTCAATTCTACTTAAAGCCGAGACCCCTTTTTACTAATTCATTCTTTCCTTCTATAATAAAATTTCATTTAACCCTCTGAATTTAATCACAAACTAAATTAATCATTGAATTTTTTGGGGTGTAACACTTAAGGTTGGGATTAAGGGGTTATGATTAATGCTAGGATTAGGATTAGGGTTAGGGTTTTAGGGTTTAGGGTTAGAGTTAGAGTTTTGGGTTTATGTTTAGAATTTTGCAGAATCTTGCATACACTGGGTGCATGCTTGCATCCGGATACGTTTTGTTTACTTAGATTAGATGTGTCAAATTCAAAAATATACTAGATTTAATTGGCGAAGTGGCTAAAATTGGTGGGGGATGCGGCTGGGCGTGGGTTCGAATCCCAGCTGGAGACCCCTTGTTCTTTATTTTGTTTTTCATGTGTCTTTTTGTTTTTCTCAGTTTTTTCCCTTTTTTTTCAAATCATTTTTTTTATTTTCATTTTTTCCCTCCAAATAATGGAAACATGAGAACAGATTAGGCATCAAAAAGAATATATAGAAACTTAAAAAAACAAACAACAATACATAAGAAAACATATAGGGACTAAAAAATAAAAACAAAGGAAAATATAGAAACTGAAAAAAAAATTATAAGAGAACAAACAACAATGTATTAAAAAATGTCCAAAAAAAAAATATATATATATATAAACGAAGGAGCATAAGGACTGGTAGTGTAAAAACAAATAGAATATTGAATATGTTCTTTTTAAACTATGCATATGTTTTTTTCATAGATAAAGGTATGTTGGATAAATAGCAAGTCATAATCAATCCATAATGAAAGAACAAATATTGTTGGATGATAGTACAATAGAAAAGATGAAAATAGAGTGAACATCAATGAGAATATATAGGAAGTCAAAAAAAACAAATAGTAATGTATAACAAAAACATATAGTATTTATAAAATAATATATCTAATAAAGTACACATACAAACTGATAAAAGAACACATGATGCACGCTCTACACCAAGTGGACGCACAACTTGTTCTATGGTTTAAAGTTTAGATTTATGGTTTATGATAAGGTTAGGTTTAGTGTTAGGGTAAAAGTTAGGATTAGGGTTTAAGGTTACGATATAGAGTCTAGATTTAGGTAGGGTTTATGGTTAGGATTGAGGGTTTATGGTTTAGGCTAGGGTTAGTATTTAGGGTTTTAAATTTTAGGGTTAGGATCTTAGGTTTAAGGTTTAGGATTTGGAGTTTACATTCAGAGTTTATTAAGATTAGAATCTTGGGTTTAAGGTTTAAGGTTTAGAGTTTACATTCAGAGTTTATGTTAAAAGTTAAGGTTGGAATTAGGGTTAAGGTTTAGGTTTACTATTTAGAGCTTAGATTTAGGTATAGAGTTTACAATTTGGACTTAAGGTTTATGGTTAAGGGTAGGATAAGGATTTAGGGATTTATAAGTATACATTGGAAACAAATAAAAGAATCAAATAAAATATATGACTACATAACTATATTAAAAAATGGGAGGCAATTAATTACAAACAAATATTATGGCAAAAGAGACAAATTTACCTCTAAATTATAGACGGTAGTGCAATTTTGCCACTAAACATTTTCGGCAAAAAGGGCAATTTTTCCATTAAAGTATATGACTCAGAGTAGTTTTGTCACTAAAGTTCTATTGTAGAGAAATTTGCAACTAAGGTTTTTGAAATGGGCATATTTACTATTAATGTTTTAGAATAGAGGGATATTTACCACTATGGCAATTAACGGTAGGAATATTCTGTTCTCATTAAGAATATTCTGTCAGAATGGGGTACATTGGATAATCCATTGCCACATCAGCCAATATGTGGCATATTTACCATCAATGTTTTCAAAACGGGCAGTTTTGCCATTAATATTTTTGAAACGAGAATATTTGCCATCAAGTTTTGACACCAATGACGATGACGGCATCTAGGAGGGGCAAATGAAGTGGGGGGTTGTCCAATGATAGTAGATCACGCACGAGACATGACAAGCAACAATTGGCTGGCAATCACGGCGGGCAAGCAGCAATTGTCCAGCAATTAATGTCACTAGAGTTGAGCAAATTCATGAGTTTGGGTTGCCACGGTTAAAGCCAAGGTTGGGGTTGAAAGTGCAGTAGTTGTGTGAGTTATTTAAAGGGAAATCGTGGTGGAAGAATTCATTAGTGCACTTCTTTAACCTTCCATTTCCAGTAGGTTAAAGAAGACAAGTTAAAGATAGTGGCTTTGGTGTTAGAAATAAAAGATTAAGGTGAAAAGTATGAAAAAAATATAACTTGAGTGACTATATAATAAATTTTTCTTTTTACCATTTCCATGTGTGCCTCCACGTGGACAAAATACTGTCACATCATCACTTTATCAGCATATTTTGACATGTCACTAACAGCAATGGCAAATATGCCCATTTTGAAAACATTAGTAGCAAATTTCTCCAGAATAAAATTTTGATGGCAAAACTACTCTAAACCCTATACTTTAGTAGCAAAATTGCCCCTTTTGACAAACATTTTTTGTTGGTAAATTTACTATTAATATTTTCAAAATGTGTAAATTTTCTATCAATATTTTATGATGGAAGCAAATATGTAACTAATCGTTAAAATTGCTAACGTGACAAACATGAAAAAATAAAAAAAATTAAAATTTCAATTTTAAGTTTCCTTTACCTAGCACCCTAGCCCCTAGATTTCTGAATCTATCATTTTTCTCACCGTCTTCACTCTAGCAAACCCATATACCCTTTGCCACCCTTTTTCCGCTACCGGTTTTACCTCCACTCTTCCACTCATCCTAACAACACTACTTAAAACAAACCCTAATCAATTAAGGTTTGATTAATGTAGATGAGACTAAATGCAAAGACACTGCAATTCTAGAATAAATGATCGATAACAGTGGTGGTAAGGGTTATTCGGCAATAATGAGAAATGTGAAAATAAGAAGACTTAACAATGAAAGTATATAGTCAAACACAAGATTTTAACTCATTTAGGTATTATGAAAGATTTGGGTGGCTAGGTTAAAGAAAAAAAACCTTCAGGAACTAGTTTAAAAATTATGTCATAGAATATTCTCTAAATAAATGGAAGATTTTTACCATTTAACAGCCAGTGATAAAATTGCCCACAATGAAAACATTATTGATAAATTTACTTTCAAAAAACACAAAGTTTAGTGATGAAATTACTCTACCATCTATAGATGAATGGAAAATTTGCCCCTTTTGGCAAAATATTATATTTCTTACTAATTAGAATATGGCCGGGAAAAATGAAAAATCAAATAAAATATTTGTCTCCAACAACTAAATTCAAAATCAAAGATAAATATTGATATTGTATTTACCTCTAAACCAGTAAATCAAGAATACCCCTGAACAAACCAAAACAAGTTATTTTGTTAAATTATTATTCAAATCCCATAAGATCCCTAACCAAAATATTTTAGAGTATTTTTTAAGTTTCTTAAATTACGTTTTCATAATTGATGTACAATTTAGATAACTAATTGATGTCATAATTGTTGACCATATATTAGTTTTTTTTTGTTAATTTGGGTTAAAATTAAGTGTTGTCAGGTTTAGTCATCAAATTATTTTGGGTTGGGTTAAGTTAGGCTTGGGTTTAAGTCATTTCAGATTTAGGCCAATTTGGGCTCCAGTTTTCTTGAATTTCACTTCAATCGGGTTTGGGTCTTTGAATTTTTATGTCAAATCAAGTTAGGTTAGACTTGGTTCAAGTGGGTTTAACTATATCCTAAGATTGGGTCAAAATTTGCCATTCTTAGCTAGACCTTTCTAAAATACATACCACAACACCGACATATGCTTTTCCTCCATTTTCCTCAAAATTTTCCATTTCTTTTAATCAAGGACCTAAGTTAAAAAACATATGAATAAAATACCCAATAAAGGAGTTTCATTGTCACCTGTTATGTCGGTTATAGCCTAAGTGGTACCAAAATTAGGTTGAATTAGATTTTGGTACCATTTAACTTGATTTTGGTAGCACTAAAACCTAATTTAGGTACCACATAACATGATTTTGGTACTATTTAACATGATTTAAGTACCATGTAACCTAAATTAGGCAACACTTGAATCTAATGTTTGTACCACTTAGCTTTATTTCATAACCCCTTAACCTTAGTTAGGTATCACATGAACTTGATTTCAGTACAACTTAACTTGATTTAGATACCCTTTAACTTGAAATAAGTACCATTTGAACTTAATTTTAGTATCACCTAACCTGAGTTAGATATTACATGAACCAGATCAGGGTACCAACTTAACTTGATTTTGGTAGCACTTAACCTAATCTTTGAACCATTTAACTTGATTAGTATTAAGCGGTGATAGATTCAAGTTCTTGTGGTATTGGACTAATGTTATAGTGGCATCAGATTTAGATTAAGTGGTACTATATTGAGATTAAGTGGTACTATATAGAGGTAAACTGGTACTAGATTCAAATTCTAGTGGTACCTGATTAAGGTTAAATGGTACCAAATTTAGGTTAAGTGATACTAAAATCAGATAAACTAGTATGAAGGTTAGATTAAGTGCTATTAAATTTAGGTTAAATAGTATCACAATGAGGTTTAAGTGATACCTAAACTAGGTTAAGTGGTATCAGATTCGAGTTAAGTGAAACCAAAATCAGGTTGAGTGTGATAACTTGAACTAGTTAAAATGGTACCCAAATCTAGTTAAGTGTAACCAATTGAACCAATTATAATGGTACTTGAATTAGGTTTAAGTGGTACATAAATTACATTAAGTGGTACCCAAATCATGTTCAAGTAATGCCCAAATCAGGTTAAATAGTACAAAATTGTACTAGATTTGGGTTTAGTTGTCTGAGTTTCAGGTTTTAGTGCTACTAGAGTTAAGTTAATGATACCAAAATTAGGTTTACTAATACCATATTAAGGTTAAGTAGTATGAAATTTAGGTTGTGGCGGTATTAGATTCCAGTTCTAGTGATACCATATATAGTTAAGTGGTACCAAATTCAAATTGAGTGGTATTATATTGAGGTTAAATGATACCTGATTAAGGTTAAGTGGTACCAAATTTAGGTTTTAATGGTACTAGATTCAGGTTTTTACTTGTACTTCCTCTGTCCCATGTTTTCTACACCATTTGGGTTTGGCATACGGAACAAGGTGGGCTACTATTTTCCATTTCTTTCCAACTTTCCCCTTCACCTAAATCACCTCTATACTCACCTATCCATTTTGGCACTGTTTATCTCTACCACCTCTCACCTTCTTACTAGGCCTTTGATTCCCATTGCTTCAATGACCTAAATCGTAACCACAACTAAATTGATACCTTTACCCTCCTCACCTTAATCCAAATTAACCTCTGTCCTTCCTCTCCTTGAATGAAAAGATCAACTCGATTAATCTTTGATTTTGAAACAAAAAAATCATCAATATTGGAGCTGGTGATTCCACACCAAATAGAGCAATTGTGATTGATGGAAAGATCACAACATTAACACCTTTGATTAGAGCAAATTATGAGTCATTTATGCATTTTTGAATGCTTCAATTAGAAGATTAACAAGTAGGGAGCTCATGTATAAGTTGGTTATAGATGAAATATAAAGTCATTCCTTGTAAAAGTAGCGAAGGACAAAAAACTAAAATCTGATCAGGGAAAGAGATGAGTATTTGGAGTTGTAATTAGCGAAGGGAAATGAAGGATTTGGACTATTATAGATTTAGGGGAATGGAGAATGGGTCAAACTATAGCAAAGAAACCACAAGAAGTGCTTAAAGATCAAATGATGAGTTGATTGTAATGAGAAATGGAGAAGTGTAGATAGATTTAAAGCTTATTATCTAGTTTTTAGCTATAGATGAAGAGAGAAAAGCTTGACTTTTGGCTTTTTTTCAAGAAATATAGTAGATATGTTTCTAAAGGTTAAGGTTAAACAAGAGTATTATGATATTTTAGGCATGGAATTTAAAACAGTTCAAAATGTAAAATGGTGCAGAAAACTTAGGGTAGAGGAAGTATCAGACTAATGTTTAAGTGATATTATATTAAGTGGTATAGTTTAAAGTTTTAATAGTACCAGATTTAGGTTAAGTAGTACTAGATTCAGGTTAAGTGATACCAAATTTAGGTTCTAGTGGTTGCAAATTTAGGTCAAGTTAGACCCTATTATTAAGGTTCTAGTTGCACCAAATTGGGGTTTAAGTGGTACCTGATTAAGGTTAAATGACATTGAATTCAAGTTTAATAGTACTAAAATCAGGTTTAGTCTTACTAAGATCAAGTTAAGTGGTACCATAATGAAGTTCAAGTGCTACATAAATCAAGTTAAGTGGCACCAAAATTGGGTTGAATGTAACTGCTTGAGTTGATTAAAATGGTGCCAAATTCAGGCTCAAGTAGTACCAAAATAAGGTTAAACTAGTACCTAAATCCGATTAAGTATGATTGGTTGAACCAATTAGAATGATACCCAATCAGGTTCAAATGGTAGTAAAATCAGCTTAAGTGGTACCCAAATCAGGGTTAAGTGGTACCTAAATTAGGTTAAATGGTACTAAAGTAAGGTTCGAGTGGTACCAAATTTAGATTTTAATAGTACCAACTTCAAGTTAAGTTGTACCAAATTCAGGTTTTGGTTGTACTAGTTTCTGCTTCTATTGACAACAAATTTAGGTTAAGTGATATTAAAATCAGGTTAAGTGATATCAGATTAAGGTTAAGAGGCGCCATATTTAGGTTATAGTAGTACCATATTGAGGTTCTAATGGTGCCAAATTTAGATTAAATGGTACAAAATTTAGATTTAATGATACCATATTTAGGTTAAGTGGTATCTGATTGAGGTTAAGTGGTGTCAAATTTAGTTTCTTGTAATATTAGATTGAGGTTTTGGTAATACCAAATTCAAGTTAAGCGATATTATAATGAGGTTTAAATGGTACATAAACCAGGTTAAATGGCACCAAAATCAAGTTAATTATGACCATTTGAGTCGGTTAAAGTTGTAACATATAACACAATGTTAGTACAGAAATGTCAATTTGTAAAAGCCAACATGTGGCTGACATCTATAGTGTATGCTAAAACATGGTTACGGTAAGAAAATTTTGACTTAAAAACCATGTGCATTGGACAATGTAGTGAGAAACCATACACTAGACTAATTTGTCCATTTTGTATGGTTTCTTAGTTTGATTTTCGGTTTTGGGGAAAATTTTAAAAAGAGAAGGATATTATACAAAAATATTTTGACAAAAGGAACAATTAGAGTAATTTTGCCATTAAAGTTCTATTCCGGAGAAATTTGTCATTAGTGTTTTCAAAATTGGCATATTTGTCATTGCTGTTAGTGACATATCAAGACATGCTGATAGAGTGATGATGTGGTAGTATTTTGTCGATGTGGAGGCACAGGTGAAAATGGTAAAAAAAAAAATTTATTGTATAGTCACTCAAGTTGTATTTTTTCCCCTATTTTTCAACTTAATCTTTCATTTCTAACACTAAAGCCACCATCTCCAACATGTCTTCCTCAACCCATTGAAAATAGAATGCTAGAGAAGTGCACTGGCAAATTATTTCACCACGATTTCCCTTCAACTCGCTCATACAACTGCCGCACTTTTAGCCTCAACCTCAGCCCTAATTGCAACAACTTTAAACTCATGGATTTGCTCAACTCCAATGATATTAATTACTCGGCAATTATTGCTTGCCTGCCAGAATTTCTGGCCAATTGTTGCTTGTCATGTCTCGTGTGCAATCTACCATCATTGGATAACCCTTCACTTCGTTCACCCTTCCTAAATATCACTATCATCACCAGTGTCAAAACTTGATGACAAATATATCTGTTTTGAAAATATTGATGGCAAAACTACTTGTTTCAAAAACATTGATGATACCATGCCACATATTGGTTGATGTGCCGACTAATTATCAACTCACCCACACTCTGACAAAATATTATTTGTAATAGTGAAATATTTTCACCGTTAACTGCTATAGTGGTAAATATTCGTCTATTCCAAAACATTGATGATAAATAAGCCCATTTTGAAAATGTTAATGGCAAATTTCTCCAAAATTGAACTTTTGTGGAAAAACTACTATAAGCTCTATACTTTAGTGGAAATTTGCCCCTTTTGCCAAAATATTTTTATGGCAATTTTGAAATCTAGGAGATCCTAGAGGCCATTCAAGAATGGACACCTTTCATAACATGGGCAGGAAATTCCACCTTTTACCAACATTTTGACAATAAAATCAATATTTCAGTCCACAATCAATTTCCTATATATGGACACAATCAGATACCTAACAAGTATCGCAACACTTTGAGAATTAAGTTTATGTTACTATACCTTAAATATTTTTTTTTTTGTATTTAGAAGTGCACAAGTATAGGGAGCTAGATAGTATATTAAGAAAGTTAGGGGGAAAGTGGCTATTGCACAAAAGCTAAAGGACTTTAGCTTTATTTTGTCACTACTATGGAGCTAAAGCTAATGAAGAGTGTTGATGTTGCTACTCGAGTTTAGGTCGTCCTTGTCGTGATTATTGCACTTTACCAACTATGCTGGCTATACAGAACTAGACAATTGATTCTGAAATGCATTAATTGCACATTTTTAAAATTTTCCCAAATTTAGGGGGAACTGTTTAACATTAAGTACAATGAATTAATAAAAAATAAGCAAAATACTATTAACATTTACATCTACCAACTTTTAGCTGATTTAGTATGTAACCTCAACTTACACCAAAATCACCCTTACAAAGTGGGTTCAATTTATGTAAAACTTACATGGCTTTTAAGAGAGCAAAAGGAGCAATTTTACTATTAAAGTATAGGATAGGAAGTAATTTTACTATTAAAATATTATTTTCAGGTAAATTTGCCACGCACATTTTTAAAATGGGCATATTTGCCAATACTATTAACAACATGCTAAGACATGTTGAGAGAGCAATGACATTATTTTGTTGACGTGGAACTGATGTGGAGACGCGGGTGGAAATCTAGTCCTCTAACTCAACGATTGGTAAATGGAAAAATTATAGTATAGTCGCTTAAGTTATATTTGTTCCCTTTTATCACCATAACCATTCATCTCCAATGCCAAACCAACATCTCTAACTTGTCTTTCTCAACTCATTGGAAATTGAGGCCAGAAAGGTATACTGATGAATTCTTCCAGCATAATTCTCCTTCAAGTTGCTCACACAGTTGCTGCAGTCGTAGCCCCAACCACAGCAACCCAAGCCCATGGATATGTTCAACTCTAATGGTGGTAATTGTCGGACAATTGTTGCTTGGCAACAATAATTACTGGGTAATTATTGCTTCCATTGCTCCTAGTCGGCAATTCCCATGCACTGCTAGCAACCAACAACACTGTATTGAGGAGGAAAAGGCATCACCCATGCATTATTTGCGGCCATTAGATGACTCATTTGCTTCATCAGCCCCTCCTGGAAATCGCCCATTGAGAGAATCGGGGGCATACCTATTTCCTGACAAGTCTAACCTATAAACTCAATTGAATGCACCAACTGTATGGCTAACATGTTTGGTGTTTTTGTCTAACTAAACCAACCCTACTCTGATGGAATGCTTTTTGTGATAATGAAATATTCCCACTGTTAAGTACCCTATTGGTAAATATCTCCCTATTCCAAAATACTGATAGCAAATATGTCTGTTTAAAAATTGTTCATGGAAAATTTGCCTGAAAAAAATACTTTGGTGGTAAAATTACTCTCCACCTTGTATTTTAATGTCAAAATTATCCATTTTGCCCTTTTAGGAGTACAACAAACATGGACACACTACTAGTCCTTGGACTTCCTTGGTACCATTTGGAACACAAGTTAAACTAGTAAGATTACTGTCATTGTACGGGTTGGTATATTGCAATTATAGTAACAGATGTGCAAAGTTAATTATTCCAAAACAAAAAAAAACTCTATTAGATTTTCATTTCAACACCATACTAAGTAGCTTGTCAAGGGGTAAATGAATGATGATGGAGTAGACAAACCTAGTAATTCTCCAAGACTAAGATATGCCTTACTGTGAATACAATAAATATGCAGGCAAATTAACAAAAAACTGTGTTGCTTTAGTAGCAACCTACAAAAGATAGAAACAAAAATTGTAGATAAGGCAAACATCAGAGACAGGAAAAAAATGCCATATACTTGAACGTACTTGATCTCCAGTATTTGCATTACTTGACATAGTAAACCACTGTAACATCTTTTTTAGGTTAATTCGTCACCGTTGTTAAAATTTTCTAGTTGAAGGATGACATGAGACTTTCTGATGACATATATGACAAGCTTGTGTACAAAAAAAAGCTAACTTAATCCCTAAAATTTTCTTTAACACTATAAACCCCTTATAAATTTTTGTATTTAACGATTTATCTACTGCCTACCTAACTCTTGCAAAGAGGACAAGTGTGTAAGCCGGATCTGACTTGTCGTGTTGGAAGTGGGTCGCCAATAGACCTCCCTTTTAATTCTTTAATTACTAGCAAATCAATGGTCATGCATGGTTGGCCTATGCAATAAACACATGGGGGTGTGAGAAATATCGTCAATGGGATTCCAGTTGGTTGAATTGTTGATTGAGAGAAAGGGGTGTAATTGTAGTACAAGGAGGTGTAATGGCGATAATCTAACTCCACAAACTTTGGTTTGAGTCTGGTAGAGATGTTGGAGTGTCGAGCTCATAATATTGGAGACGGGGGCCAATATGGTAATGAAAAATATTAAGAAAAGGTGAATGAGCGCTATTATTTTTGTTCAAGAACCTGTGTACATCAATGAGCATAGTTTAGGAAAAACTGTATAGTTTACCTAAGAGGAGGGTTAGGTTACTTGGTTTTTCTTTGTTTTTTTTTTTAAATTATCCAACACATTTAATAAAATATTCTACAAGAAAACAAAATATTCTTTTCATTAACCTTATAAGTGGCTAATTTGACACATTAAAAAATAGTGTAGATTTCATTTGAATGAAAATATAAATAGTAGATTTAACTTAAAAAAATAATAGTAGTTGATCTGCACTATAATGGTAATTCCAATGACAAATTTGCCTTGTTTGCCATTATATTTATATAAATATGTGATTTTCATAAACAAATATTCATATATGCATTGGTATATTCAAGGTGGAATGATAAGGTACCGATGCTTTATCATACACTTGGAAAATGGTATAACATTAGGTAAGAGTTATGTTGATTGATATTTAAAATAGAAAAATTTACAATTACTCTCCTGTAGTTTGCCCTAACCTATAGTTAGTCACCTCTATTTTTAAAAACCTACACTTTGCCCCTTATTTTTTTTACACTGTTCGATAATAACTTTTAAAATTATAATTTAAACTATACAATAGTTATCTTCTAGTAATTTCAATCTCTCCAATATTTTTTTAAAGTTAATAGATATTGTAAATTATCAATATTTTTTCTGTAAATGTATTTTTATTCCTGTAAATGCATATCAGTATCTTTTAAAGGTCAGTTAGCTATAAAAAAAAATCAAAAATCTTGAAATCACTGGAATATAAATATTAGCCAGTTTAAATTAGAGTTTCAGAAGTTGTTGTCAGACATTGTAAAGGGAGGAGGGGGTAAAGTGTAGATTTCTAAAAATAAAGGAGGTAAAGTGTATGTTAGACCAAACTATAGGGGTTTTTTTTGTAATTTTCCTTTTAAAATAGCATAAAGTACAAACAAAATTAACATTTTCAAACGGTTGACTATTATGGTAGACTGAAAATCTTAGGACTAATCGTGCAAAAAAAAAAAAACGTTGTAGGACGGGAAGTGTCTTTTCGATTTAATTTCTCGACTCTTTTCTCGGAACTCGTTTGGACTCCGGAGAGGAAAGAGAGCAGGCGGGCATCAGCCAATTGTCCAGCTTCATCTTAGTGGACAACTCGGAAGTCAGAAGCATAGTAAATCCGCCATAGATTCACACAGAGTGAGAGAGCGAACATGGAGATGGAACTGGAACCACGGGTGAAGCCCTTGGCTTACAAAGTGAAAGCCACGTCTCGAGAATCGCCGTCCCAGAAGGCGGCTCACGTCCTAGACACTGACCTCCGTAACCACTGGTCCACCACCACCAACACCAAAGAATGGATCCTTCTCGAGCTTGACGTAACTCTCTTGTCTCTCTTACTTCCTAATCCCATTTCCTCAATCCCGCAGTATATGCTTTTGTTTTTTTTTTTTTTTTTTGCTTATGGAGAGGAAGAGGTCTACTTCGTATACCCAGTAGTGTAGCTGTAGCTGGAGACTAGTGAATTTGTACTTGTGAGCAAAGATTGAAGCCACAGTATAGTGAATTCACTTGGAATTTGTTATTGATAGTTGTATGTTACCCCTGATAGGGGTTTTCTAGAGCCTCGGTTTGATCCTGGTTGTGGCGACACATGCCAGGTGAACGCGTTATTCAGCAATACATTACTGTAGCTGGAGACTAGTGAATTTGTACTTGTGAGCAAAGATTGAAGCCACAGTATACTGAATTCACTTGGAATTTGTTATTGATAGTTGTATGTTACCCCTGATAGGGGTTTTCTAGAGCCTCGGTTTGATCCTGGTTGTGCCGACACATGCTAGGTGAACGCGTTATTCAGCAATATTGCTGAATAACGCGTTCACCTGGCATGTGTCATGGATACTTGTAATGCTGACCCTGTAGCTTGTGGTTAATCCTGTTTGAGGTGGAGTGCATTTTTTTCCTGGGTTTTAGTAGCCCAATACTTGTCTTAATTAGTTGGTTTTTTTGGTTCTACTGGGCATCTTTAAATGTATATTTTATAGGGAATTTAGTTTTCTGGTTCTTATCTTCTTCCTTTTTTTTTTAAGGCAAACTTTCAATTATTTTGGTGTCCTTGTTCTCTTTTACATCTCCGTTGAACATTAATGGGAAATTTCTTTTATCTAAGGAAAGGAAGATGTAAGTTCTGCACTGTCTTTCTTCTGCATGAACTCCTTGCAGACTGGAAGAAACTATAAATGAGTAATTCCATCTTCTAGGTGCATGGACCTTGCTTAGTAATCATTACAAATTTTTCATGGGGATGTAGAAATTGATAGGCACATTCTGTAGGCATGGCTTGTTTGAGAAACTAGTAGAGTTACTTGCTGCTGATACTAGCCTTGTGTAGACAAGACAGAAACGTTTTTACCTTTCATTTTTAAACATCGTATTAGAAAATTGTAAATCCAGGGTCAGAGAAGGATGAGAAAAACATTTTTTTGAAAAGGAAAAGGCAAAAAACATGTGGGAGAAAGGTTGTTAAAATTATGACAAAATGTTAATCATTGGAATAAGTAAAAAACTTGGGGGTGGTTCAGAGAGATTGAGAGAAAATTGACTGTGATGTTGCTGTAGTTTTTATTATTGTTTATAACTGTGTGTGCTAGAAAATTGAGAGGTAGCAGAAAGTCACATGTCAGAGGCTGAAATTCGAGTACCATGTGTTTAAAATCTGTCATGATTTTTATTTATCAAATGAATGTGTTATATATGCTTTAGGAGGCTTTATACTGCTATGTGTTAAAATTGAATGCTTAGACTGTCACTGTCATTCTTGGTTTGCTAGTATTTGAATAATTAGGCTGTTGTCAATTGACTGGTAAAATTAGCCAATTGATTTTGGCTTAAGTCAACTTAATCCAAAATAACTTATTTTTATTTTTACATCTTTTTTGTCTGGAGCCAATTTCATTTGGAAACTAATATTATCTAGGTCTAATAATCCATTGATTGCAAAATTTTTATGATATCATTAAATTTTCTTTTTTAAGGCATTAAAAATGAAAAATTTATAAAAATTCAGTAACATCATAAAAATTTTATTTTGAATCAATTATTGCACCTAAATAATATTGCCTTTCAAATAAAATTGATTCTAGATGGAAAAGATGTAAAAATAAAAATAAGCTATTTGGAATTAAGTTGAGTTAAGTTAAAACGAATTGACTTTACGTCTAAGCAAATTCTCTGTTGTACTTGTGTCAAAGGTTAAACTAAGCTGCTTGCCCCCTGAAAGTAGGAAAAGAGGATGGAAACTTGAGTTTTTCCCCCCCTATCAAAATAAAAGATCATTGTCTAAGTTGAAGGAATGAATTGGTTCAGATTTGTTATAGCTTGATTCTTGGTCTTTGTCGCGCACACGAGTCCATTCCACTGAAGGAAGTGTAATCAGAAGGGGGAACCTAGGTGTTTCATTTGTTCATCGTTAATTGCACTTTAAGCCCAGCCACTCTCTGTTGTGTAGCGTAACGTTCATAGTTACATTTCATTTCAAACAACCATATTGGCATTAGATTGTAAGAATTGCATCAGATATGCTCATCATAACCTATTTTTCTCTAGTGCGTTGCATCAGATACTGTAAGAATTGCTTCAACTTTAATCTACCAGCTTTAGTAACTTGTAAATGCTAACTTTTGTGTAGGAGGAAAAGACCAAATAAAAAGGGTTCACTTGTTTTGTGAGCAAAGTCATTTGAGCTTGACTTGAGAAATTCATGTTACTGTTGCAACCTATTCCTAAATATTGATGAATGCAATGTACTGATGTTTTTTGTTGATGAATACATTGTAGTAGCTATATACGTGTTGGTTATCGAACATCTCTTAATTTGAATTCTAACACCAAATAGAATATCTACATTTTGAAAACCATCCTCTTCTCCCCTCATTCTTACTTGCTGAATGTTGGACTCATATTTGTGCAGTTATGATTAATCTTCTTGCTAGGCGTAAATAATTTCTCTTGATTTTCATCTCTGCAGGAGCCTTGCTTGTTGTCACATATACGAATTTATAACAAGTCTGTACTTGAATGGGAAATTGTGGCTGGTTTACGCTACAAAGTAAGATGTCATGCTTCTTGATATCTATTTATTTTCTTTTTCAATTGTTGCTTGTAGTGTCTTGTGATGCTCTACATATTTGTTGCTACGTGGTCAATGCCCAAATGAGTGAGCAACGTAGTTGCATTTGCTAGATGCTAGTTGATGTCTCAAATAATCAAGGAGCAACAATTGATAGGTTTGACAGCTAAAAATATTATGGAGTTGTTATTTTCAGTGTTATTACAATCTCTCTCTCTCTCTCTTTCTCTCTAAAGAAAAGTGACTAGTATATAACTAAAGGAGCACCAAGGGGTTGTGACCCCTTATTAAAAATTAGGACAAAAAGAATAGCTGTACAAAATCTTTTGTATCTTTACAAATAGCTTTCCTGTCAACTAAAATATGAGGAAATCTATCCATTCTCGCCTTTGAGAGGATAGCAGCCTCTCTTAGTTCCTTCCACTCCAAATTAGTCAAAAAACTGCAAGAGGGATTAAGGAGATGGCCTTTCCTTTTTAGTTCTAACCTCACGCAATGCTGTAATTCCTCATGAATAGATCCTACTTGCACCCAGCTAATACCCATTAAAGACTTTGTTGTGTCACACAAATCATAGCTTGGCCAACCATAGCTAATTCTGCAAGGTTTTCTATTCTCTGCAGCTTAGCACCTTGGTTTCCCACTCTAGGTGCCTTTCTAATATCATTTTGAGCCTGGATACTAAGTTTTAGCTTCATCCGATAAGACTTGCGAAAAGTCAATCTACATCAAACCTGTACTATTGGAACTACTTCTGCAGAACCATCAGTACAAAGCATTCTGGGGCTTTGATTTCTTTTTCTAGACATGTTCCAATCATCAACCTTGACTCACATGTGAAATCTTAAAATCAACAGAGATGCTTTGTTGATAGTCCACTTATGTTTAGCTTTGCAGCTAAATTTTTGCAGGTTTTCAATAAACAGCACCTGATTATACTGTTTTCTTGCTACCTGCAAGTTTTGATTATCATTTCTAATCTTCACACAAAATTCTAGACTCAGCAGATGCCAATTGTTGAAAGTCAAAGCGTAAGTCAACATCTACTGTCCCTCCAATTCTGCAGTGTTCACAGTGAATCTTTCTGGTTTAACAGTTTTGATGTCTAGGAAACTTTAGTTCCAGTAGATGCATTTTCAGAACAATATAGTGGCTCGCTTTTCGTTTACTTCTGATATAGTGTGGCCCATAATAACAATAACAGTCCTTGTCCAAGTTTCATGTCAATAGGAGCTGCTTTAAACCATCCACTTCATGACTGTAATAGTTCATCATTCCAGTTCTTTTATTCCTGATGTTTTCTTGCTAACCACGTTACAAACCTCTTGGTTTAGCTACAAACTCTGAAGAGTTTAGTACCACACTAATTTTTGATCTGTCCATCTGCCTAAAGCTCTTGGCAGTACCACAGGTCATCGAATTGTAGCCTAGTCATCGGGTAAATTGCACCTGTGGCCTCTAACCTTTTATTATTGTCCTATTTTGGACCCTAACCTCAAAACTTCACATGAGACATCCTCAATCTCAATTTTTTGTTCCATTTTAGACATTTGGAAGACAAAAAGTGTTAAAAATAACGGAAATAACCACGTGGCATGCCAACTTGGGGCAGATGCTCACAATTGGCCAAATCATACATTTTGGGCCTATGGTACAAAAAAAAGAAGAAATTCAGGGCTTGTATAGGGTTAGTCTACATCTATCCTTCCTCCTCCCTCCCCTACTGCCTCCAGCCCTCCTTTGCCTCCTCTGGCCTTGGCTGATTGCTGCCCGATTTTCTCTGATTTCAATCCCCAATTTCGTTTGATTCCAACCCTCAATTTCGGCCACGGGTGCAATTTACCCAGATGCTTCGTTGGGTCGACGGTGGGAGACGGGTCGGGTTGTGGGTTTGGCTTCAATTAGCTGGCCGGACGACTAAACGGAGGACAATGGTTGCTCAGGCTTCAGTGGCGGCGTCATGAAATGGGTATGACTGGGAGTAGTGGAGGCAGTCGGCGAACTAGAAGCGGCCGAGATGGATGCGAATTGTCCTTCCCTTTTTCTCTCTCAGCTTGGCATGGACGGCGGAGGGGCAATGTCTAGGATGTGTGGTGTAGCGTTGGGCATACCAAGGGCAGCCAGCTAGGATGGCTGATGGCGGTGGATGGAGGCCGGAAGGCATTGGAACATCGTGCAACAGGAGGAGGCAAGGAAAGGCTGGAGCGGCGGAGGAGGGAGGAGGAAGGAGAGATGTGAGCTAACCCTATAGAGGCCCTAAGTTTCTTCATTTTTTGCTACATAAGCCCTAAATGTTTGATATGGCTAATTGTGGGCATGTATAGCTAGTGATTCATTGTGCCACGTGGGCAACTACCCCCAGTTGGCATGCCACATAGCCATTTCCGTTATTTTTAACACTTTCCGTCTTCTAAAAGGTCTAAAATGGAACAAAAAATTGAGATTGAGGACATCCCATGCGAAGTCTTGAGGTTAGGGTCCAAAATAGGACAATAATAAAAGGTTAGGGGCCAGGGGTGCTATTTTACCCCTAGTCATCAGTGTTGATGTTTCTCTTCCGTGACCAAATCTGCATCTTGCAGACTCTGAAGTTACATCTGGTTCAAAAAGTCTACCTCTAAGTCAAAGTTCTTCAATTGTCTGCCTTGTTTCAGCAGCTGAAATTCTCCATTGTTTCTTCCAGAATCAGACCAACTTTTTTCTCTTGGTTTGGTCTTTATCATAATTTCATTGTTGCAGCATTTAATCTTGAAAAACTTCCTCAGTTAGACTTCAAAAACCTGCTGCACAACCTAGGAGGCATGTATGGCTGAAAACAGCCTTCTACATCTCGCTGCTGCAGTACCTTTCAGCCTAAGATGTCTTTTTCGCTGAAACATCCTTGTTGTCATAGCTCACTATCAGGTCCATGGACTCCAACCCACTGCACCTGATCAGTAAGTACCCTCCTTTAACAGATAATTGCAAGTACTACCTCCTAGTGCTCACTGATGAACTTCTGTTGAGCAAAACCGCAAGCAGAACCAGATTTCTAAGCCAAAATTCTGCTCTAAAAGCATGAACAAGTCCATTTTATGAGCATAAAAGGATCTGCAAAATCTCGGTTCAAGATCCTTTCTCTTCCTCAAAGTCAACTCTGAAGTCAAAGTTGCTCAACAACCTTTATTATGCAGGTTTTTCTCTATTGCAGCTGCATTTCAAGTCTGGTTTCAGTTTCTATGAGTAGATATTTGATCCAAAATGGTTCCTAAGTGAGTGGTGCATACTATTACATGAATACTGGAAGTTTATTAGCATCCATGTTCAAATTATCTTAGTTTCTTCTTGCATTTCAGCAGCTGCAACTTCATCCGTGCAACAATTACTCAGGTTCCTAATTATTTAATCCTAATTAGGCAAACCACAATGTGGAAAGACCATAAGACCATCTTCAGAAACTCTTACCATGTGTTTAAACATTGCCAGACTAGCCACTTCACTCCCATGATCATATCTAGCTCAAGAACCAGAAATCCAGCCATCTCTGCTGGTTTTACCAGCTTGGAACTTCAACTTAGGGGGTCATATTGATTTCCTCTGCTCCAAATGACAGCAAACTGTGTAGCTATCTTATTTTTAGTCTTGTAAGACCTGTTTCAATCTCAAAACTCCAATTTATAAGCCATCTTCCCAGGATTTGAAGCACTTTTTTTTTCCCTGTAGGATTCCTTAACCAAAATCTTGGACTTAAGGAGTCAATTTAAGTTCTGCTGCTATAACTTGAGCGAAATTTTACAGGCAACTCTGAATAGCCATTTTGGAGTTATTCAAACCCAGAAATCCCAAGTTTGAGCTCCCTCAATTTTGAAGCACTTCCAATTTCTGTAGGTTACATAAGCTGAAATGCCTGGTTTTATTGACTTAGCTAACTTCTGCATGTCATATCTCAACAAGACTTAGCTGACACATTCCATTATCAAAGTGGAACCTTTCCAGTTCCAAAATTCCCAGCAAAGAGGCTTAAATCAAATTTCCGCTCTTCAACTTCATAAAAGCCTCTATGCTGCAAAACTTAGTTCCAGCAGCACTTTGCCTCAAAACTTGGAAATTCTCATACAGAAAGCATGTATACATATGTATTTCATCCAATAAAACATACTTAGAAAAGTTCAAACCCATATGAATCCCCTAGCCAAAAGTCAATGGCCAGGTCAACCATGCAGCTTCAGCAAGTTCCTGCAACAGCACTATAATCAACTGATGTCCATAGTCCAGCCAATATGTGGAGAATGCCTATTCACTCTCTCACACCACCATTGCTTAAGAGTTCATAGCAATAATGAAACCATTCACTGCAGAACAATTCATGAAGTAAAATGCTTCTAAACCAAAGCTGTATCTTGTCTACAAAACCACAATAGAAGAGATCTGCTTCTGGTTTCTATTACTTTAGTCGTCTGCTCATTCCTAGTCCATGAACAAAGTTACACAGAACCTCGCATCCCCTTTCATATTCTTGCAGTAAAATTTTTTCAGTCCAGAATTCACCAAGCGAGTCATATACTAATGAACCAAAAACAACCTATTGCTGTGGCTTTGGGCTATAGTGCTCTCTAAATGCAATAAGTCCTGGAATCCTTAGGTAACCTTGCTCTGATACCATTTGTTATGAAAACTTCTTAGCTTTACTGTAAGTGCATAAATATAATGCACTAAGGCACATTAGACTTCTAGATTATTCAGCCATTATTTCATACAAACTGCAAGCAACAGAAGGGGTTCTTAGCTATCCACAAGGAAATCTTAGGAACTTCACTTGCAAACAGTCACATACAAGTTTGTTAGACTAAATTACGCCTACTTAGCCAAGAAAAACGTTGCCATTAATAAATTTTGGAGGTTGACAGTCAAACCTAAAGTTTCAGTAGCAATTTGCAGAGATGTTATTTGTTGACTAAGTCATAGAGCTTGACTTGGCAACCTCATTCTTAAGGTTAGACATATCTTAGACATGGGTAATGACTTGTATTCCAAGTTTTATGTCCAAACCATATCACAATCACTAAGTCATCCAATTAGTCAAACAAGGCTAGTTCCTGTCATAACTCAGCAGAAATTTCAAAAACACTTTAGTTGGCATAAGGAACTATGTTTCTCTTTGCAAACCATTACAAATTCATAGAGAAGAGTTCCTGATACTTCAAAATTAATCAAATTGTATAAACAACCCTCATATGTGAATAATAGCCAAGTTACAACTTCCAGCTTACAAGCAGAAGCACTATAATACAAGCTGAATCTAACTGGCTTTCTAAAAAAAAACAATCAATACAGGATCATGGTTCAGAAAACCTTATCCAGGACTTGCCCTAGGATATCTATCCAAAAGAGAGGTCATCACCATCTTCAGCCTAGCCACAGCTCTGAAACAGAAACTAAATCATGGTTCCATTAGTACTTCACTCAGAAAAATCTGCATTCAGGAGCAATATTCAGACCCAACAGTAACCACAATTGCTACCCTGCAGGTACAGAACAATAAAAGCAGACACTTAAACGAGCCTTAATCTAACTCTTTGGTTTCCTGCAAAAAGAAGTCTTAGGGTGAGTTTCTAAAGAAACTCAGTAAGGGACTCAGTATGACCATGATGGTTCCTATGGTCCTTGTTCATAATAATCCATGAATAACTTAAAGAAATCAGCAGCTACCAATTTCCTGTGCCTGCAGCCAAAAACAATAGACAACACACAAAAACAAGCAATATACAAACAGAACAAACAAGAAGCAAACAGCAACCAGCAATCAAATAGACAAGACAACAATAAAAGAATCAATATCAATAAAATAAACAATATGCCATACAGAAATCCCTTAAGGATTGTTTCATAGCTACATAGCTCAGGCCATCATAAGCTATTTCTTGTAGCATTGCAAGCTTTATTTCTTACAAAAGAGCTCATTTGTTCAGAAGGGGTCATTGGCCACGTATTGCTCTCAGTTGCACTTCCCCTAGCTTACTTATCATATAATCCTTACCTTAGCCTTTCTAAATCATAAAAGCCAATTTCTTACTTAGCGATCTTTAAATCATATGGCTCATATTCTCCACAATCAATACCTAATTAACCATAAGCTTGGTCACACATAGCCTTCTTGGGTTCTTAAGGCCATATTCCTTTAGTACCACAATCATGTCTTACAGCTTAATCGTTAGGAATCCCTTTTCATATGTCACTTATGGTTGTTCATACACATTCATAGGATTTGTTCCCAGTTCCTACAGAGAGTGCTTATTCTCAGGTCTTTAGGAATTTCATTAGGAACCTTGAAATTTATACATTACCCCTCTTAAGAACTATGATCGCTCATAACTAATTTATGTCATACAGTTCTTTAAACTCCCCACATACATGAAATGCTTAATTACCTGGGCATTCATAAAATTCATGTATATTCTTAGGAGGTTAGAGCCCCTTACCTGTTTGTCCGTGCTGTGAAGTTCCAACTTCCAGTTCTGCCTTGAGCCAGAAGAAATCTTTTGTTCTTTGTGTAACCTGAGCTTAACTTAAGATCAAACTTGCTGCCTCTGTCCACGTCCTTCCATGGCTGTCCTGTACACCACTTTCCTTCCCAAATCTCCCCTGAAATCAGCAGCTATTGCCCAATCCTGTAGCAATCTTGCTTATCAAGGAAGTCAATTGCTTCCACCATGAGCCCGAGAGAAAACTCGCTTCAATTTGAAGTCATCAGCTGCAGATTACGTAATTTCTATGTTTTCCTTTTGTTTCTGGTTCTATATGTGCCTTAGGATAAGATTAGCAGCCTTAGGAAGTCAATGATGTGGTGTCGCGAGAAGAAGCAGCAGCTTAGCATCCATCATGCACTTGTGGGGTTCAACCCTTACTTCAGCCCCTGACATAGTTAATTTCTTACAATCAGGCCCTGACTTCTTAATTCGATCCGTACAGCACATGCCCATCATAACACTGAATTTGTTTCCAAGGTAGCAATTCAGTCCCTCAGGCTTTCCTCTTTTTGCATGACAGCCATTTATGTAAATAATATTTGAAAGTCCTTAGCTTCTTGCAATTGAATCCTAAATTTAGGTTCACTATCAATCTTAGTCACAATTTGGACAAAGTAACTTATAGTGCTCGGCTACACTTCACACAGATCACTTCCACAGCAAGGCAAGGTATAATACAGACAAATGGGGTAACACATAACCTAATTTATTTAATTAGGTAATTAATCATATATGCCTCTTAAGCAAAAGCATGTACATAACAACTGAGCTTAAGGTTGTTTATATTTTTGATCATTTTGTCTTTTAGGTAATTGTTTTGGCATTTTCTCAATGCATTTTGGCAGTTTTTTGTCAGAATAGAGTTGGTCTTCATGTCATATTTTTCTTTGCTTGCTTTTAAAGCCAGAGACATTTGTGAAAGTTCGTCCTCGTTGTGAAGCTCCTCGACGTGATGTGATGTATCCAATGAACTACACTCCATGCCGCTATGTCAGAATATCTTGTTTACGAGGAAACCCAATAGCTATTTTCTTCATACAGGTATGTTTGAGAATGTCATAATAAATTCATAATTTAGGGTTGAAATGCTCTCTTTAAATTCATTTGTTTGTTTGTTTGTTTGTTTTTTCTTTTTTGTCCATGGTGTTGGGTTTCATCAGTATTACTTGCTCAATACACGTTCCTTTTCTCTTCCAACTTCCCTCCCCTGTAGTTGACCTGGCAACAAATCTTTAGAGCCCCATTTACTCTGTGTTTCTTCATATTTGTCTCTTGATGACTTCTAAGTCAGATACCTCAAACTACTTTAAGTTGGTTTGGAGGTAGAGGAATTGTGTGGCTTTGTGGAAGAAAGTTCCTTAACCTTTTTTAAACAAAGTTTTAATAGTCTTTTGAACTTGAACTGTAGTGACAGTACTTTCAGAGGTTTCCTATTGTTGTTGTTGTTGTCATTGTTTGTTTTATTGTATGGATGTGACAACCAAATTGACTTAAGCCTAGGCTGTCTAGAGATTTTGCAGACCTCAAAATTGCTCCTGTTTCTTCCACCTTTGCTAGAAGTTGAGAAGTTACTGGCTTAGCTGTACTTTGCAGAACTTCACATCCATTGTTGGGTTAATATCTTTTTCTCCATCTTCTATCATGGGTGGATTCATGTGTTGCTATTCCTTATGACATGAAGCAGGACATGTGGGTGGAAAATATTCTTGAAATCATTTTTACCTCTTCAGCACATGCATGTTGATTTGATGAAAAAGCAGCTGTAATTGTCATAGTAAACAATTAGTCTTCTCTTTTGGTGCTTTTATGTTCTTAGATTGCTTCCTCCCTTCGTGCTCTTCAATTAATTATGTTTGGACAGAATAGACAAAAGGAAGATAGCCTTGTTTATTCTCAGAAGTTCTATTTAAAATGTTCACACTTCAGATGTGATGGTAGCTTATGATTTTAGTGCTCTTAGAATGGCTCTGTGAACTTTTTGCTGTCATCATGAACCTGTTTCCTTTGTCGTTCACTGTCAGTTGATTGGTATAACTGTGATGGGTCTTGAGCCAGAGTTTCAACCGGTTATTAATCACCTTTTGCCGCACATTTTATCACACAAACAAGATGCTCGTGATATGCATCTTCAGGTGCACATAACTCATCCCATGCAGTTTAAACCTGATTATCCATGATCTCTTTTATTTGCTGCTTGTATGCTATACTTCTTTTGCTTCTGCTGCATTTTTCAGTTGCTTGAAGACATGGCGAATCGGCTCCTTGTTTTCGTTCCACAGCTTGAGGTACTCTATTTTTCTCATCAATATATTTTTGTTACTGGAACCTTTATATTGCATCACTTTTTTAACTTTTGTTTTCTCTCTGTGCAGTCAGAACTTTCCAGCTTTTCTGATGCTGCTGATTCTAATCTACGTTTTCTCGCTATGCTTACTGGTCCTTGTTACCCATTGCTGCATATAGTCAATGAAAGGTTAGTTGATTCTGTTCAATTCTCTTCCTGCATGATTGATTTTTGTTGGAGTTGAGTTGAAAAGTTTTCCGGGTTATCCTGGATAAATTACTTAGTGGGTTGCTTTAACCCCCTTTACTCCTTTACATTATCTTCCCATATTTGGTAGTGTTGGTAATTTTTTATTTTCCACTAGGTTTATGAATTTGAAACAAAATTTAAGGAAAGTTCTGTAATATATATAAGTGGATATTATCTGTTATTATATGCACGACCTCTTTTCATATTATTCAATTTGAAGTGGGTGCAAATTTTGGTAATGAATATTATTCTTTACCAGAGATCAGACTCTTTTTGTTTGCCAATTTTTTTTTTTGGATAACTGAAGATGAGAGGGCAGGGGTTGTAATCGCAAAATGGGAAGCCTTCTTGACTTATCGACTGCTTAATTAAAATAAAGCATTGCGATGGTCCCTGTCAATTCCCTACTGCCTTTGCATACAGTTAAATTATGATGCAGATGGCTGAATAGGAGAAAACATGAGATGAGTTGATATGGTCCTTATTGATTAAACTGCTAATAATTAGCTCAGTTTACCAGAATCAACAGTAGGCCTATGATAACAGACCATCAAAGTTAATGACATATAAGTCGTTTGTTGTTGTGTTGTTCTTTCTTTGGCATCATATTCATGCACCAGGACTTAGATTTAATTGTTATAAGTGGCATATAATTCCGTTCTGACATTTTATTTTGTTAAAAATCATGTTCTATTCAATTTTACAAAGGTATCTAGCCTGGCATTGTCATTCCAATATTTTGGCACCAGTTTAGTTGGGACTGGGAAAGGATTGAATGCAGACATATTCCAGGAACTTAGAAGGTGAAAACCTGGGATTTATTTGGCAAGGATAAGGAATATGTGGAGAGTTCATTTAGTTTGCCAATGTTGACAGCTTGCTGAGATACATTGAAAATGATATTTTGGATTCTTGATGGCTTTAAGGACTTGGTCAAAGTCTCATTTTCTTTTTTAATGTCTCATGCTTTCTTGTTGTAAAAGGTTTCTGTTCAGGCAGGGTTTCAATGATTGGCTATAGGTCAATGCCAAGTGACTGTGTTATGACTAGCTACATTAATGTAATCGTATTGCCTATTTGCATGATGAATTTACTAGAGAATGTGCCAGAACTTCAGGGAATATATCTGATGCTGAGTCTCAAAGAAACAGTCTATCATTATCAGCATCAACTGTTTCTTCAAATTTTCAGGTATCCATCTTGCCATTGTTTTTATGTGAATTACCTATTGCAGTAATGTTTTATGTCTGGAAGCAAAGCAAAGTTATTGATACATGCATGTACAAATAAGAAGTTCCATAAGTGTACTATCATCCTTGTTCCTTTGTCTATAATTGGTCTTGTTCTCACTGTGTCTTAAAACCTTTAGAATGGAAAAGCTCCAAACTATGAATATTCAGTTTTCGATTCGATATTTTGTAACATTCCTTGCATGCAAGCTTCTGGAGATAGGAAAATTTCATCATGAGATACAAGACTTAAAGAGTGAAGATAATAAAAAAGCTAGTTGAGAAAGACTTTGAAGGGCTACATGTTGATTCTCTTAATGTGAAAGATGACACCAAATACAAATGGATCCATAGTTATAGTAGATCCTGAGAGCCATATATGATAAATAAATATTAAGAGTGAAAAGTGAATTAAACTGATTGCTTATGATGTCAGTTACTTTAATTAAAAAAATATCTGATTCCATGAATTTTACTCTTCTTCACATCATAATATCTTTAATTATGGAGAGATCATACTTCCCAACACTCTTCCCCTAGTTGGCCAACGCTCACTCCAGTTTGCATATGTTTTTCTGCATTTTGGCCTATTTGCATGGAAGTAGGACCCTTGAAGTATTGGGAGAATCTGAAGCTCACATTAGCAATGATCCATGCCTTATAGTGGTTGAAAACCTCTCTAAAATGAAGCATGGTTTCAACAAAGACTAGGTTTAAATCATGCCAAATTGAGATAGCTGTTGATAATGCTCCACTAAGATCCAAGGGCTGGGTGTTTGGGTAACATCTGAGAGTGGAACTTCTTGTAGGAAATTACAAGAAAATTGCATAACTGACACCTACTGTCATGCCATGATACATTCATGAATATGAACTAAGAAGAATAAGAGAAGAGACGCACATGATCGATTGCATCTATGGTTTATATCTAGCTATATTGATAGGCAGAGACAGAGCTATTTTGATTGATTCCTGTCGTTTCAATAAATGTTATATTATTCTGATATATCAAATATTGGTGATTACTATTGTAAGGGTTAGCCACAAAAAAAAAAAAAAATACTTATTGATTGCAGTGTTTCAATCAAATCTATAAGTGATGCCTTGTGTCCTGGTCTTCCTTTGCTTCGTGTCTTAAGTTAAGGAAACACTACATTTTCCAACATATGAAGTGTTAAGCTATTGGGTTTTGTGAGAGAAAAAATCTGTGAAATTTCCTTTTATCTGTGTTGCATGGGAAGCCAAGGAGATCTCGCAACGGTTTACCCTTCAGTTTATCCTGCTCCAATTCTATAGCATTCCGTCCGGATGTTATTTTTGTGCTGCTGAGAAGAGCATATAAAGATTCCAATCTTGGGATTATTTGCGGAAAGGTAATTGCTTACTTGTACCTATGATTACTCTTAAATTTGATGTTGCTCGTCACCTTAGAATACCTATACTTTCAGGCTAGTGGAATCCTTCAGAAGCTCATCGAGCCCATTTCACAGCAAGAAACATCAGTTTCATCTAATGATGTTCCATCAGTTTTAGATGGAACATCTAAACCTCAGCTAGTTATTCATCTTTCTATGGATGAATACACAACCTTGTTTGGAGAAGACTTTCAGATTCCCACGGTGCAGTCAGACTCCGGTACTCTTAATATTTTGGATGTTGGAGCAGTTGAAGAGGGAATTTTACATGTTCTTTATGGTTGTGCGTCACAGGTTGATTACAGCAATACAGATGTTCTTAGCCGCACTTTTTCATTTATGAGCTTATTTATTGTTTTTTGTTTTTATACCGTCAGTTTAGATTTGAGGTACATGCTTCATGTTTTGCAGCCTCTTCTTTGCAGCAAGCTGGCAGAGACAACTGCTGACTTTTGGTCTACATTGCCACTTGTACAAGCATTGCTACCAGGTTTGCTGTCTCAAGTCTTAGCAGCTTCATGGAGTCATAATTTGCTATTGCTATTGTTTTATTGGTCTTTTTTTTTTTCCCCCTTTTTTCTTGAAACAACAAGAATAAGATTTTCTAATGAGATGCCTATGATTTAATGTTGTGACACTTCTAATTTAATGCTGTGACTATTTTCTTACTATAAAAATATTATGTTGTTGTGGTTTGTTTGTAGCATCCTGGACTTTTAAGATCTGGTCACAGAAACAATTTTTTTAGATTATTTTTCTTACAAGAAAAATAGTTTGATGTTGTGATCCTTTTGTAGTGTCCTAGACTTCCCAAGATCTGGTCTTCAAGTTCTCTAGAAAAGCATTCTTTTAGAGATATATAATTTTTCTGTACTAGTATTAGTTAGGTTTCTTCATATGAGAAAGCATGCATCATGCTTATACCAAATCACTTTAAAATGGTATTATTAACAGAATGATTCGAATGTGTCCTCTGCTGAGAGGAACTTTTTATTATATAGGCAAGAGTGTCAATCATACAAGGAAACTGAAGCTATCCTAATTAATCACATGGAGTGATCCTGGGAACCTATACATGGAAAGCTAAATCTCCTTAAGCTATACATGGAAAGCTAAATCTCCTTTCCTAACAGCCAAGATTAATGAATAATTTACAGCTATTACTTTCTATAAAAATAAATATGGTTTTCTATTGACATTCCCCCTCAAATTGATGCGGGTTATCTACAAGCATCAATTTGTTGGTAGGAAATGATGTTGACTTCGTGTGAGAGCCTTAGTTAAAATATCTGCCACTTGAAGATTACTAGGTACGTGGGGAAGAGAAATAGTCTGAGCTTCAAAAGCCTCACGGATGAAGTGGCAATCAACCTCAATATGCTTAGTGCGTTCATGAAAGGTTGGATTAGCAGAAATGTGAATTGCACTAGTATTATCTGCATGAAGAGGAGTAGGACAGCATTGAGGTAAATCAAGTTCTGCCAATAGCCCACGTATCCAAAGTATCTCAGCACAAGCCTGAGACATAGCTCTATATTCGGACTCAGCTGAAGACTTAGAAACACGGTCTTGTTTCTTGCTTTTCCAGGAAATAAGAGCTGGTCCCAGAAACATACACCATCCCGTAGTAGAGCGCCTGGTGTCACTACACCCAGCAAAATCAGCATCACTATAAGCTACTAGATCAAGTGAGGTAGAAGCAGGGTAGAAAAGGCCTCGCGAGGCTGTGCCATGGACATATCGGATTATTCTTCGTACTGCAGCCATGTGTAGATGCCTAGGAGAGGCCATGAACTGACTAACCTGCTGGACAGCATAGGAAATATCAGGTCTAGTGATTGTAAGGTAGACCAAGCTGCCAACAAGCATACGATAGGTTGCAGGATCTGATAACAAGTCACCCTCTTCTTTGCGCAATTTGAGATTAAGTTCCATGGGGGTATCAAGAGGGGCAGAGTCTTGGAAACCAGCAGCAGCCACCAAGTCCTGAGCATACTTATGCTGGGACAGAAAAATACCATGTGAAGCAGTCTGTAATTTCTAAACCAAGAAAATATGTGAGAGAGCCTAAATCTTTCATATGAAATGAGTCCTGTAAATTCTACTTAAGTTGAGAGATTAGGACTGAATCAGTACCCGTGATGATGATATCATCAACATACACCAAGAGGACGACAATACCAATTTCAGTCTTGCGAAGAAACAAAGATGCATCATACTTGCTTTTAAGAAAAGCAAACTTACGTAAGGTAGAGGTAAATTTCTCATACCATGCACGAGGGGCCTGCTTAAGACCATACAAGGAGTGACACAATTTACACATTGCAGCAGTAGGCTTTGAAAATAAACCTGGTGGAGGACGAATATAAACATCTTCCTTGAGATCTCCGTGAAGAAAGGCATTCTTCACATCCATTTGGTGCAAACTCCAGTTTTGAGATGCAGCAATAGCCAAAATTGTGCGGATAGTAGTCATTTTGGCTACTGGAGCAAACGTCTCCTCGTAATTAACTCCATATTCCTAATTATTTCCAAGAGCTACTAAGCGAGCCTTATACCTGTCCAAACTCCCGTCAGACTTCACCTTAATTGAATAGATTCATTTACATCCAAGTGGAGTCACACCAGTAGGACTATCAACCACTTCCCATGTATTATTAGCTTCAAGAGCATCTAGTTCTTCCTGCATGGCCTGCTGCCAGCATTTCTCTTTGACTGCTTGTGAGTAACCAGTAGGAATAGAAATGGAAGATATAGTTGCAGATAGGGCCGAAGTAGAGGTACCTATCTGTAGTGATGAAAATCCATATCGGTCAGGAGGACCAGTGACTCTAGTGGAGCGGCGTAAGGGAGCAGACGACATGACAGAAGCGGAAGGGGTCTGCACTAGAGGTCTCCGCTGGTATACCATTCCTGGCTTGAACCTTGCAATTTGAGTGCTAGGTGTATCAGAGGTGTCAGGAAAAAAAGGCAAGAAGGTAAAGGAAGACTTTAGTGATGGAGACATAGGAAAGAACCATTGATTTTCAAAGAACAACACATTCCTTGAAACACGAACCCGATTGGAAATTGGATCATAGCATAAATAACCTTTTTGTGTGGCACTATACCCTAAGAAGGCACAACGAACTGATTGGGCAGAAAGTTTATTTCTATCTACTGGAGGAAGATGCATAAAACAGACACATCCAAAGGTGTGAAGGTTTGTATAAGTAGGTCTGTGATGATAAAGCCTGAAATATGGAGACTCGAAATTCAAAACCTGGGAAGGGAGTCTATTGATAAGAAAAGTTGCTGTAGTGAGTGCTTCTACCCAAAATTTAGGAGGGACTGATGACTCAATTAACAGAGTTCTGACAACATCTAAAAGATGACGATTTTTCCGTTCAGCTACTCCATTTTGTTGTGGAGTATAAGGACAGGATCGTTGAGAGATAATCCCTTTAGATTGTAGAAAAAATTGGAACTCATGAGACATGTATTCCCCACCTGAGTCAGACCGAAGAATTTTGACAGCAGCTGAGAATTGAGTTTGAACCAGAGCTAAGAACAATTTAAACATAGAAAAGACTTCTGATTTGTGCCGCATGAAATAAACCCATGTATATCTGCTGTAGTCATCAATAAATGTCACAAAATATTTGTATTGAGCATGAGAAATTATAGGACTAATTCCCCATACATCACTATGAATTATCTCAAAGCTATGTGTTGCTCTACTTCCTTCAGAAGGAAAGGGTAAAACCTTACTTTTTCCAAGCTTACAGGTTGCACAATCAGGAAACACAGTGGAAGTAGAATGCACTTTATTATTTAATAGGCCAGATTTCAACATATAAGATAGGATCCTAGAATTGGGATGACCAAGGCGCCTATGCCAGACTTCATTTGACACTTTAGACTCATGACAAAGTAAAGCTGGTATAGAAGAAGGAGACAGACTGTGAGGAATAGGTAGTTGCAGAAAAAACAGACGTCCATGCTTAGGCCCCTTCGCTATCAACTGTCCTGTCATCTGATCCTGCACGACACAACCATCATGAGTAAAATGGACATCACAATTTTGATCCACAAGCTGACCAACAGATACCAAATTTACAGAGAAATTAGGTGATATATAAACATCCTTAAAGGAAGAAGATACATCACCAACTGCTGCAATGGGTAGGTCACTACCATTAGCTGTCTGAATATGGGAAGAACCACAATATTTTCTGATATTACTTAATCCTTGAGAAGATTTTGTCATATGATTTGAGGCACCTGAGTCTACGATCCAAGAAGTAGATAAAGAACCAGTACCTTGAAAGTCCAAGTGCTGAAAATGCACTCACAATCATTTCCTGCACTGTCTCTCGAGTTAAAGGTGCTGGAGGTTGTAAAGCAACAATAGGAGGTGTAGTAGCAGCAAAGATATCCGCCTGTAGGCCACCAGAAGTAACAGTGGCCTGGTAGGCCTTGTTGGAACGTGGGGGACGGGTAGGACACTCCTTAATAATGTGCCCTGATTTCTTGCAGTAGTTACAAAATTTCTCAGGGCAGTGAGGGGCAATATGCCCATATTTCCTACAGCTATAGCACTCCGTGGTGCTCATGTCCCGACCCTTCCCCTTTGCCTTGCCATGTGCAGCATAGGCAACTGAGACCGTATTAGAGGCAACACGAGCCTGCTCCATAATATTCTGAGTATTAATACGTTGTTCCTCTCGTAAGAGTTCTCCAAAACAGACTTCCAAGGTTGGAACAGGATCTCTGTTTATTAGAGAAGCACGAATAGATTCGAAATCAGGCCGCAATTTCATTAGAAATTGGTCTCTCTGGCTGTTTCTGTGTACTTCTTGGACTGCAGCCAATCCTTCTGTAGAGACCTTGGTTGTAACAAGATCTGAGTAATGATTCCACAAAGTTAGGAATCCAGTGTAGTATTCTTGAACTGATAAATCTCCTTGAGTATAGTTAGCAATGGCTAACTCAAGCTAGAAGCGCCTAGCTTTGTTATCTTGATTGTAGACTTGCTTGAGATAATCCCACATGTCCTTTGCAGACCTATGAGGGCGTAGAGAAAGAATCAGATGTGGCTCCATTGAAACAAGGATCCAGGTCATGATTTGATTATCTTTGGCAGCCCAGGCTGCCTTTTCTGCTGCGGTTGCTCCTTCTTTGGTGCTGCCATCTATATGGCCCCACAACTCTTTACCCTTGAGAAAAGTCTCCAACTGAAACTCCCAGGCAGCATAATTCTTGCCAGTGAATTTAACGCAAACATGATCTGATTTTTCCATGCTCACTAAGACTATGACTGAGAGAACTAAGAAATATTTTTAGGCAATGGCTCTGATACCATAACAGAATGATTCGAATGTGTCCTCTGCTGAGAGTTATATAGGCAAGAGTGTCAATCATACAAGGAAACTGAAGCTATCCTAATTAATCACATGGAGTGATCCTGGGAACCTATACATGGAAAGCTAAATCTCCTTAAGCTATACATGGAAAGCTAAATCTCCTTTCCTAACAGCCAAGATTAATGAATAATTTACAGCTATTACTTTCTATAAAAATAAATATGGTTTTCTATTGACAATTATTGGGTAGAATTGGTTGGTAGATGCTTTTTCAATTCTTACATTTTTTTGAAATAAGTTTCTCTTTGAATTACTTTGTAGCATTCCGTCCTCATATAAGTAGGCCTTCGGAACCTGTTGATGAGTCATTTTCCCAATGGAAGCAGCCTTTTGTGCAACAAGCTCTATCCCAGGTTCCTTTGACTCTAACATGGTGCTTAATTCCTTTTTGCGTTAACAATATGCCACATTTTTCTTTCCTTTCATTCGCCAACTCATCATTTAAATCAACCCCAGCTCCCTTGGTTTGAACTTGATGGCTGCTGAAGTTTTGTTTCTGTTAGTTTTGCGGCCCATGTTGCTTATATTGGTACATTTTGGTGCAGGTTGTAGCGGCAGCAGTTTCCCCTGTTTACCAACCACTTGTTAGAGCTTGTGCCGGCTATTTAGCATCATTTTCACCTTTCCATGTCAGTTTTTCAAATGCTCTCCCTACCTCTCTCTCTCCCCCCCACATGCGCACACACACACACACACAAAGCGACACACACATGCGCACGCGTGTGCGGGTAAACATGCATGCATGCATGTGACTCCCCTCACAATTATGTATATGTTCTCTTTTGGTGTATTAGCACGAGCTATTCCATGACAGTAAGTGGCAGCTGTGGCTATGGTCCCTAAGCTTTGTGGGTTGCTTCACATCAACAGCTTATTCATCTCATTTAAGTATGTGAACTTGTTATGGAATATTATTTATAGTTTAGGAAACATAATAATCTCTCTTTATTTCTAGGGATTTACTTTCTTTATTCCTAGAGATTTCCTTTCCTTATATTCTCCTCCCATCTATTATATAAAGGTTGTGTGAGGGTCTTGTATGTATCAAGCCCTCTATTTCTTCCTCTGATATTATTTAACATGGTATCAGAGCTATAAACCCTAGTCTATCTTTGCCGTAGCCAACACCAGAAACCATATTCACCTTTCCGTTTTCGCTGCGCTAACCAATACCCTTATCCCTACTAAACCAAACCAAAAACCAAGGACATAGGCACACCCAGGAGTCATTGGCGACCACAACAGTACCAGCAGTGTTGCCGGAAAACCGCCCACGCGCCGTGCCGTCGTCTAGCGACCTCCAGCGATGGCGTTCTGATGGATGTGCTCGCCTCTCTGTCCTAAACAAGTTTCTGGTCTTGATTCATGTCAATTATGACCAGAATTTGAGTTTCCTCGCCATCTGATGAGTCTCTCGTATGTTGCTGTGCATCGTCAGCAAAGTTTGTGATCTGTTTGTTCGTCTCATCAAGGAGAATGTCAAATCCTAAGGAGAAAAATTCTCAATCAGCTATGGCCTCACAACTGTCTGTTACTTTATCTCAGGAAGAGTACACTAAATACTTGCAATATCAGTCTGCACAGCAGGCCGCTTCTCCCATGGCATCTGTCATCCATCGAGGTAATCCGACAGCTTGTTATTCGTCTAGCCTCTCTAGAAATCAGTTTTGGGTGTTGGACTCTAGTGCCACTGACCATATTTCAGGTAAAATAGCCAATTTTGGTCAAATATCTCCTCTAGCTTCACATCATAGTCAACTCACCATTGCTGATGGATCTACCATCACCATTAAAGGTGTTGGATCTACTCGACCTTGTCCTTCTCTTACTTTACCCTCTACACTCTGTGTTCCAAATTTTCCATTCAATCTTATGTCTATGAGTAAACTGACCAAACAATTAGATTGTTCTGTTAGTTTCTTTCCTGATCATGTCATTATCCAGGATTTGAAGACTAAGAAGATGATTGGAGAAGGGCGTGAGTCGAATGGAATGTACTATTTTGATAGATTGCAGTCATCAGTAGCGTGTCCTGTTTTAGCTTCTCTTCTAATTCATAGTTGCTTAGGTCATCCATCCTTGGAGAACCTCAAGAAATTAGTCCCGAACTCAAGTTCAATCTCTACTTTGCAATGTGAGTCTTGTGAACTTGGGAAGCATCATTGTGCTCCCTATTTGTCTCGAGTCAATAAACGAGTTGATAAACCTTTTATGCTGATTCATTCAGATATTTGGGGTCCTAGCCGTACCAAGTCTAAATTGGGATTTCAGTATTTCGTAATTTTTGTTGATGATTTCTCTTGAATGACCTGGTTATATCTAAAGCATCATTGTGCTCCCTACTTGTCTCGAGTCAATAAACGAGTTGATAAACCTTTTACGCTGATTCATTCAGATATTTGGGGTCCTAGCCGTACCAAGTCTAAATTGGGATTTCAGTATTTCGTAATTTTTGTTGATGATTTCTCTTGAATGACCTGGTTATATCTAATGAAAGATCGTTCAGAGTTATTTTCTATCTTCTGTGCCTTTTGTGCTGAAGTTCAAAATCAGTTTCACACCCGAATCAATATTCTTTGTAGTGATAATGCAAAAGAGTATTTCTCTAACTCAATCTCTAGTTACATGCAGCAACAGAGTATACTCTATCAATCCTCCTGCCCATACACATCTCAACAAAATGGAGTAGCCGAGAGAAAAATTCGACACATTGTTGAAACAGCTTGTACCCTGTTAATTCATATGAATGTACCCAAAAGTTTTTGGGGAGATGCTGTGCTTACTGCATGTTTTCTTATCAATCGTTTGCCATCCTCTGTCCTTGCGGGTAAAATTTCTTTTTCTATTCTTTTTTCCCAGTCAAGCTTCCTTTTCTGTTATTCCTCGTATATTTGGTTGTGTCTGTTTTGTTCATCAGAACCAGCCTGGCACAGATAAACTAGACCCCAAATCTCTAAAATGTATTTTCCTTGGATACTCTCGTTTGCAAAAAGGGTACAAGTGTTTCAGTCATTCCCTAAATCGTTTTTTTGTTTCTGCTGATGTTAATTTTTTGAAATCACACCATATTTTTCTGATAGTCAATTTGTCTTCTGATAATGATGGCTGTCTGCCTTTGTCCTTGCCCTTTGTACCTATGGCTCCTACCAATATTGATGCTCCAGTAACTGCTTCTGCTCCTTCAGAGGTCATTCATGACAAAAATCTGCCTCCTTTTAAAGCGTCTTTCTCATGCTGATTTACAGATCTATACTCGACGTCCTCGTCAAGAAGTACTACCACAAGATTCACGCTCGTCTTCATTGCCTTCATCTTCAACTCCACCGACTGATGATTTAGATATTCCAATTGCCCTTCGCAAAGGAAAATGGTCTTGTACACTTCATCATATCTCAAATGTGATCTCTTATAAATCATTATCACCATCATACTTTGCTTTTGTCTCTACCTTGTCTTCCATTCCTTTGCCTAAGTCTGTTTCAGAGGCCTTGTCTCACCCCGGATGGAAGTAAGCCATGGAGGAGATGTCAGCTTTGCGGGTTAATAGTATATGGGATTTAGTTCCTCTTCCACATGATCAGACAGTGGTGGGTTGTCAACGAGTGTTTAATGTTAAAGTTCACCCTAATGGTACAGTTGATCGGTTGAAAGCTCGTCTAGTAGCTAAGGGATATACACAGGTATACGGCATGGACTACTCAGAGACGTTTTCTCCAGTAGCCAAAATGACTTCAGTACGAGTTGTCATTGCATTGGCAGCCACAAATCAGTTGCCTTTATATCAATTAGATGTGAAGAATGCCTCCTTCCATGGTGATCTTGAGGAGACTATCTTCATGGAGCAACCACCTGGGTTTGTTGCTCAGGGGGAGGCTGATCTTGTGTGTCGCTTAAAAAAGTCTTTGTATGGTTTGAAACAGTCACCATGAGCATGGTTTGGTCGCTTCAGTGCAGTTGTTATGGAGTTTGGTTTGCAGCAATGTGGCGTGGATCACTCTGTCTTTTATCGACACTCCAGAGTTAGTAAAATTATTCTGATTGTGAATGTTGATTATATTGTTATCACTGGTGATGATAATGTTGGTATTTAGTCCTTGAAAACCTTCCTGCAAACCAAATTCCAGACAAAAGATCTTGGTTCGTTAAGATACTTTTTAGGTATTGAAGTAGCAAGGTCCAAAATGGGGATTTGCTTGTCCCAAAGGAAGTAGGTTCTTGATCTTTTAAAAGAAACTGGTTTATTGGGAGCCAAGTCAGTTGATAGCCCTATGGAGCAAAATGTCAAGCTTGATGTAGATAAAGGGGAATACTTGGAAGAACCTACCAGGTATCGAATACTTGTTGGCAAATTAAATTATCTAACTGTTACTCGTCCAGATATTTCATTTGCTGTGAGTGCAGTAAGTCAGTTCATGGACTCTCCTCGTACTAGCGACTGGGATGCAATAGTTAGAATTTTGGGATACCTCAAAGGAGCACCAGGACGAGGTCTCCTTTACCAAAATCGTGGTCATACTCAGATTCAAGGATACACAGATACTGATTGGGTAGGCTCCTATGATCGATGGTCTACTTCAGGTTACTGTGTGTTTATGAGAGGAAACTTGGTGTCATGGAAAAGCAAGAAACAAAGTATTGTTGCAAGGTCAAGTGCTGAATCTGAGTATAGGGCAATGCCGTATACTACATGTGAACTAGTTTGGTTAAGGCATCTTCTCATGGAGCTTGGTTTCGCACACTCATCTCCTACGGAATTAATGTGTGATAGTTAAGCAGCCATCCATATTACATCAAATCTCGTCTTCCATGAGAGAACTAAACATATTGAAGTTGACTGTCATTTTGTCCGTGAGAAGCTTCAAGAAGACTTGATCAAGACCTTGTATGTCAAATCAGAAGATCAGCTTGCTGACTTATTCACTAAAGTTTTAGGAGGGTCTATAGTAAAGTCTATATGTGACAAGCTTGGAGCTTATGATATGTATGCTCCAGCTTGAGGGGGAGTGTTATGGAATATTATTTATAGTTTAGGAAACATAATAATCTCTCTTTATTCCTACGGATTTACTTTCTTTATTCCTAGAGATTTCCTTTCCTTGTATTCTCCTCCCATTTATTATATAAAGGTTGTGTGAGGGTTTTGCATGCATCAAGCCCTCTATTTCTTCCTCTGATATTGTTTAACAGAACTAATTGTACCTGTTAAGGTTATTTTCTCAAGTTATGCGGAATATCTTGAACTTAGCCAAGTTGGTTTGTTTTCAATCTTCAAAATCTTTTCTTTTTTGGCTTCCCAGGGTTCAGAATTCTTTTCCATCCTCGCCCATTGTAAAATGAGGATTTAATATGTATTTTAATCCATCGTGTTTTTCTCTTTCCTTCCACCTTCACTGTTTCCCAGTGTAATTCCATGAGCGTCAGCTAACCTACAGCAAAACACATCGATAAAAATATCTTGTTTTAGGCTTGAACTTCCTGAATCCGTACATCCAAAAGCCTCAGCCTCTTGTATACCTACATATACTCCTCAGCCTGAAATAAGTTGAATGTACTCTGATTGCATGGCAGACAATGATACGAGTCCAACACATTGGTTCTTCTTTTTTCTAAAGCCCTTGTCCAAAAGATCACCTACTCCTGATCTATGGCGACGTCCATGAGTTCTGTATTCAATCCATACTCAGATGGAGGCATATCGTCATGGACTCCAAGGACACTCATTTCATGACCAGGCTTCTGGTTTTTAGGAATTTGTTTGCTGCCTTCTTCTATTTGCATCTCCATATTAAATAAAATCTGGGATTTGTTTTCCTGGAGGATTGAGCAATTCCTTGAACCTAATGAAGTGTGTTTGAATGCTCAGTTTTTCCATATTTGGGGTTCCCTTGAATTTTCAGCTGACTGGTGTGTTGGGCTTGTCAATAAAGTGACTTGGTATGCAGCAAAAGGAAAAAATGTGATTTGCTAGGCGACGGTATAATTTGGAGCTTAATTTTTCGATTTTAATTTTTTGGAGTCTGTTAGGCTATGTTGACTAAAGGTAGAAAATCATTGTTGGGTTTGTTGACTCTCCTGATGTTTCTTCAATTAAGGTGGCTGAAATTGCAACTAGTGACGTCTGGGGCTATGTTTTGCTCGGATTTGTGTGTTCTATTTTCTTTACATGTTTCCTCAAGTCCTTATTTCTCTCAGCCATTGGATTATTTGTTTTTCTTCACATTGCTGGTATGATCTTGTGAGCAAGAGATTTGTGGAATAAGTTTGGTAGCTGAATTGGTGGGTCAATTAGGGGAGAATGACTGCTGCGTTAGCAATTGACAGAAGAGAAATAGAAACAAAAAGCAAAATAATTTGAAATAAAAAAGTAAGCAAAAGAGAAAGTACTAATAGAAATTTAGAGTATGAAAAAAAAAATTGCTGCTTATTTATAGTTCATGTGATGCCATGTGTAAACTCCAGAATATAATCTTCAAAAGAGAGTACTTACAGAAATTTAGAGTATGCCCAGAAAAAGAATGCTGCTTATCCACAGTTTGTTTGATGCCATGTGCACATTCCTTTCATGGATACGATTCAAAATCATTGAAGATTGCACTTGAATTCTTTTAGAAACGTTTGGGATTTGTTAGATGAATAAGAGACTAGAGCAAATTGAAACAAATGATTAGGCATCATTGTTCCGTTGTTTCCCTGGGAATAACATTTCGCTTACCCTGTATATTTTCTAACCCATTGCATCATTCATATTTGTTTAAAAGCATAAACAAAAATAGAAGAATACATCTTGGAGAACAAATGGTTCATGTTATTATCAACTATTTTTCAATTTTTACATTTGTGGCTTTTGTTAATCCATGCACTCGAGGGATTAACTTGCTCTAGTTTCGCATTTTTTTACAGGCTAAGGCAGCATGTCTTTTAATTGATCTATGCTCAAATGCGCTAGCACCTTGGGTTACTCAAGTTATTGCAAAGGTTGTTTGCAAATTCATTATTATAGAACATGTTTTGCCGCAGTCTCATTGTTGTTCTAGTGCGGTTTGGTTATTTTCTCTGTTTCCCTTATTTTGTGATGCAATTGCTCAATTTGTGTGCTTGATCTGGTCCAGGTTGATTTGGCAGTGGAGCTCCTAGAGGATCTTCTGGGCACAATTCAGGTGCTCTTTAATTCTCAGTTCCCCAACATGCTTAATAAGTCATACTATTGCGAAGGGGGGAAAAGGCTAAAGAGGGATTACTATCAATATGTCTGAGACTCTCAGTTACTTGTCATTCTCGTACAAATGTGATAGGAAATGGAGTTGCCCTTTTTAGTCAATAATAGTCTGTACTCTCAAGTAGAAACAAGGTGAAGAGCATGTTGTGAGGTAACTGTATAGAGTGTAAAAGAGGCAAAATATGCAGATATTAGTTAAAGTATCCAAATCAAAATGAGTTGGAAATGAGTAGAATGGCCTGACCACAATGTAGCCTTTCATTGACGTTGACCATTTGAGTTATAGCACTGACTAATATTTTTTGACCAAAGGTAGTGAAGTATATGATTGTTCAGGCATTTGGAAGGAGAATTTAAAAGGTATGTCATGCATTGAATTAAGACCAACTCGGAGTGCATGAAAGAGAGAAGCACTAGAGGCATAAAGTGATGTTACATGATATTCCTTCTGCCTCTTAAAACCTGATCCGTATTAAGCCAAATTCTATTTTTGTTTAATTTTTCAAAACTGAAAAATGTTTGTTTTGATTTTTAAGTCTACTCGTTAGAGAGAACACTTACATAACCACAAGTTAGTGTCCAGAAAAACTTTTATAGGGTTGATGTATTAAATTGCTCCTTCGTCCCAAATTGCCTGCAACATATTCTATTGTAGGCTGTTTCAAATCTTTGCAACATTTCCATATTTAGTGAATTATTTTGCCATGTCTCCTTTCAAAATATCATTTTAATATTTCACTTTTTCATTTTTCTTGTTTTACGTGCCAAAAGTGAAGGGCAAAAATGGAAACAATAAGCAAACTTTTGCCTCTTAATCTCTGTGTTAAACCCAAATGTGTCAACCAATTTGGGATGGAGGGAGTATTATATTTGAGTTACTTTTCCTGTGATATATTTGAGGGTTATAGTGTATAGTGAAAAGAACAAAGTTACTAATTTAAGAAAAGGGCCAACTATAATTTAAGATAAATATAAGATAAATATAGGTATAATCAAGTATAGAAGGGAAAATGACTTAGATGGTTGGGCAATAACTGTATAGGGTGTGAGAAAAAGTACCAACAAAGCCAAGATTAGAAGTAGCAAAGAATGTGCTCTTTTAGAGCTTTTAGAGGAAGGTACCTCCTATCTGTGGAAGCAAAGGCAGATAATTCTTGTTGGCGACAGACCAATTAGGTTGGTGCTAAGGCAGGCTTAATTAATTAAAATATTTGTAGGAGTTATTTCAATCTGTATCTTGTTTGCTTTCTTATAACTGATTCTAACCATGGTAGGACTTGTATGTCCTCGATCAGAAGAGGCCTTTTAAGCTCTACATTTAGCTGTTTTTCCTTTTCTTTAATTTTAACACGTTTTTTCAGGGAGCTCATCATTCAATGGCCCATGCTCGTGCTGCCTTGAAATATATTGTGCTGGCTCTGTCTGGGCATGTAGATGATATACTAGGGAAGTACAAGGTATCAAATTGACATTGCGTGCGTGTGTATAATGTGTCTGCTTCAAAAAATACCACCTGGGAATGTATGTAGCAGAATGTTGGCCTTAGAGCCAAGTACTTACAAGTACCTATTCTTGAAACTTCTCTCATGTGAGAAGAATGGGGTACTTTAAAGGAATGTTCATATGATGGGGAGCCAAAGGTTAGAGATATGTAAGCCGTGTCTCTTGTTTGATGGGTAAAATCCATTCATAGTCTCTTAGCTTTGACGGTTGTTATAAAGTGGTCCCTAATCTTACATGGTGCTATCATAAGGTCTCTTAAACTGTTGAATCGTGTTATAAGGTAGTCCTTTCTGTCCATTTTCTCCTTAGATTAGATGGAAGTTGACGATCTGGCAACTTGAGTGCTAACATGGCAGTCTGAAATGTCACGTGATATCTTTTTTCACGACAATAAATGACTAGATTGTAAGAATAATAAGTCTTAGGCTAAGTTTGACACAAATTCATAAAGTTAGGAACTTAAAAGGTACACTAAGTCTTGGGAACTTTGACCCACTCCGGCAGCTGGGGGTTCCGGCGGCTGGCGGCTGATGAGGGCGGGAGGACCGTCGAACCCTCGGTCTCGTGCCAAGGCCGCCTGCGCAGCCGCCGTGGCTCACGTCAGTTCTACTTCATCGGAATCGATCGCTCGTCTCCTCTCCCAGCCACTGTATCGCCGCCGCCGGACCCCCAGCCACCGTATCGGAAAGGAGAGAATCGGAGAGAAGAACAAATCTGGTCGTCCTGGTTGCCGATCGCAAAGTCGACATTTGCTCTTCAGGTGCCGGCAATCTGATAATTGATTCCAGTACGACGATCACGCACCTGGAGCAGAGCGCGTTAGGTAAGGTGAAGAAGGCGTTCATCTCACAGATGAAGTCTGGGTCAACGGGGCTGGACCTGTGCTTCGACGTGCCCAATGGGACGAAGATGGTCTTTTGATCTGGGTGCTGGTCTCGATGATGTTTCCGTGTTCTGTAGTTTCCATGTCCGGCCGCCGATGGAGCTTTCTCAGGGGATGGTTCTCGCTGCCGAAGAGCCACTGTGAATCGAGATGATTCTAGGAAGAACATAAACTTTATGTCAATCTATGTTGTAAGTCCTAAAATTATTTATTTTTGTCAATTTTATCTTAAATTTTTTTATTCTTTCAATATAGCCATTTATTATTATAAGAAAGGAGGCCATGTGGCATATTTGGCCCAGACAGTAAGCGTGGCACGGCCACATCGGCATTCTAGTTGCCATATTATCAATTTCCGTCCGAGTTAACAGAAAAACCAACAGAAAGGACTACCTTATGACACGATTCAACAGTTAGGGATCTTATAATAGCATCATGTAAGATTAGGGACCACTTTAGGGCAGCCGTCAAAGCTAGGGGACTGCAAATGGATTCTACCCCATATCTGATTATTCTCCACACTTTTCAGCAAAACTAAGTTTCATCTTTAAGCATGCTAGTAAGTCTGAACGCCTCAGGGAAACAGTAAGCCTCTGTTTTTTCCACACTTTACCACTTTTTTCCACTCTCAGTGGAGTCTTGAGCCTCTATTATAATCTTAAGACTTGTGATTTTATATATCTTTCATTTACTACCTCTACAATATTAATAGAAAAGCTCTACCAATTTTTATTTCATCAAGAAAATGATAAAGGCATCTACTAAGATACCTAATGCTGGACAAAAATGCAATAGCCAAATCATGGGGGAAAAGAAAAAGGATTAAAATATAGAAAACTGAATTACTTAGATGCATCCTTGTCTTAAAAACTGATTGTTTCTCCTGCCCAAATTTATCATGGTGAGACAAAATCCTATATATGTCTCTGTTTTCATCACTAAGAACCTTCAAATTGTGTTATTTACCAAACATAATATATTTCTGCTGTGGGTAACACCTTGGGTAAATTTATGGTACCCCCCCTAAACTTAGGTTGATATTACAGTTACATTACTCAGGTTTGGATATCTACACTTCCCCCTGTTTTTTTAACACTATCATGACAATATCTCTTGAAATCTTACACCCAGTTCGTTTTAACTTAAGTCAATTGATTCCAAAATGACTTATTTTTATTTGTACATTTTTTTACCTAGAACTAATTTTAATTAAAAGTTAATATTATGTAGCTGCAATAATCAATTGAAAAATACAATTTTTGTAATCATACTAAATTTTATGAATTTTTCTAGTTTAAGGTATTGAAAAAGAAAAATTCATAAAAATTTAACAATATCATGAAAACTTACTTTCAAATGGATAATTGTATCTATATAATATTGACTTTCAAATAAAATTGGTTTCGGGAAAAAAATGTAAAAATAAAAATAAATCGATTGACTTAAGTTAAAACGAATTGACTATTAATTTAAATTGTCTGTCAATTATGTTCAAATAATTTCAAACTGTCCGCTAGTTTATTTTTACAGCAATGAATGTTTTAAACTCAGTTTTTTCCTCTTTGTAAATGCAAAAAAATATTTTTTAAATGTTGATTAAGTGTAAAAAGTTACTAGAAAATTTGAAATTACTAGAACATAGTTATGAGATAGTATTTCAAAAGTTGGTGCTGGACAGTGCAAAAAAAAGAAAAAAAAATAGTGGGAAGTGTAAAAAATGGGGGGAAGTGTAAATTTCCAATGTAAGGGGAGTACCTGTGATAATAGCTAAGTTCAGGGGGTAACTGTGAAATACCCTAATACTTTGATGTAACTGCGAGTTTTAGTCCCTCTTATCATCTATGGAACCATGTCATTCCATCTCTGCCCTTGCTGTAGCTTTTAAGAGTTCAGGTGATGATTTCCTGGATAGTCTCTGATAAGGACATGTGAAAGTAGAGATGATTTTTTCAGTCATGTACAGCTTTTCTGAGGGGAAAACCTTCAACATATTTCCTTGTTTACGTTCATCTATCACTGTAATCATGTATATCTTCTGTCCTGCTGAAGACAGGAGAGCAGAATTAGTTACCGCAAAGATTTTTAACTCAAATATATCCACTTTGTGTGCGACGCCAGCTGAAAGAACTTACTTCCATTGGCTGAGTGTTACAGTTTCTTGTCACATTTTCCTATCCCTTGTAACAACTTTATGGAGTCTGAGTATCCAGCTGTTATTGCTAAATCTTAGATGATAAAGTATAACTATAACATCTCATTCAATTTGCCGAAATATCTGTTAACTATACATAATTCACATTTCAGGAAGCCAAGCACAAAATTCTCTTTCTTGTGGAAATGCTAGAGCCATTTCTTGATCCTTCTGTTTTTGCTTCAAAGAGCAGAATTTCATTTGGAGATCTGTCTTTTGCATTCTTAGAGAAGAAAGAACAGGTTTGTTTAATTGCAGTAAATGTCATCCGCATAGCAGCTCAGAAGCCAGCTGTTCTACCTTCTTTGGAGTCTGAGTGGAGACGTGGAGCTGTTGCTCCTAGGTATAGCTCACTCATCTGTACAATTAAAGGATAGGTTATCATGTCTGAACTCTTGCATGTATCTTGGCTTAGGGGCATAGAGAAATGCTTGCATTATAAACATCTATAAATCAGGGAAATCAGATAATAAACAACGTGAATGACAAATATTTCATCCGTATTCCAACGGATTGCCTTGTATTAACGGATCTGATATTTTTCAAATCCAAGGAAGAAGGATTCAACCTGTTAGTAGGCCAGTCAATAGTGTTACAAAAGTAAGCCTGGTATTTTTTTTTATTAAAAAATTTTTAGAACTTAACAATTCCTTTTATGTCTTGAAAGCTTTAAAGTACCCAAGTTCATCTGGAAAATCTGTTGTATTTTATGTTAGAAATAATATCACAACTGTTTTGCAGTGTACTACTTTCAATATTGGAACCTGGAATGCAATTGCCTCCTGAAATTGACCTTTGCAAGTCTCCAGACTTAAAAGATGTTGAGCTTGATTCAACAACCACTTCAAAGTCTTCTGCCGTACGTTTTGGAGGAGCTCTGAAATCTCATAACCAGGACAACGTAGAGGGCAAGATGGATGTGCAAGATACAGCTGTGACAGATGTTCCTGAAGATGTTAGTTTTCTCTTTGCGCCACCAGAAATCAGGAACATAACCCTGACTAGTTTTTTTGGCTTTCCTGGTTTGGATTTAAATCAGGTGGATGTGGACGTAGAACAGAAAGCTGATGAAAGATCAGTTGATAAGCTTAAGGATGGCTTAGTTTTAGATGCTGAGTTTTCTGCTGAATACAACAACCTGCAAGCAGACTATCTTCAACTGGTAAATTTCCGAGATTGTGAGCTTAAGGCATCTGAGTTTCAGCGTTTGGCTGTAGATCTGCATTCACAGGTTGAGATTTCTGTTGAAGGTCATGATGCTGCTATAGAGGCTTTGCTTTTGGCTGCAGAGTGTTATGTCAATCCCTTTTTTTTGACTTCTCACAGGCCCGGTTCTGATTGTGTGAAGAATAGGAATATTAACAGTGCTAGAACTCCAAAGGTTGCTGAATTTTCAGATTTTGAGAAGGCAGCTAACAGAGGTGGCAACTTAGAAACTGTGATTCAACTTGAGAAGAAGAGAGATAAAATTGTCCTTAAAATACTGCTTGAGGCTGCTGAACTAGATAGGAACTACTGTAGAAGGTTGTCAGGTGGAGAAATGTGCCCAAGCAACACTGAAGAGTCTCATGAAGATGTCATAAAGTTGTCTCCCCTTGATTTAGAGTCTGCAGATGCTGTCACCTTGGTTCGGCAGAATCAACCACTATTGTGCAATTTTATAATTAAAAAATTGCAAGAAGAGAAACACTCTACCCATGAAGTTCTCCTGCAATGCCTTGTTTTCTTGTTGCACTCAGGCACCAAGTTACACTGCTCTGCTGAAACTGTCATTGATATTATACTAAAATCTGCTTATCATCTAAATGAGATCCTAACATCTCTCTATCACCAGTTGAAAGAAGGTAAACTCCAATTGAATCCTGAGAAAATATATGAGATACAACGGCACTGGATTCTGCTACAAAAGTTGATAATTGCGTCAAGTGGAGGAGGCTTTGGGTCAGATTTCCTAGTTAGTTTTAGCAGTTGTTTCAGGCATGGGAATTTGATTCCACCTTCAGCCTGGATGTGCAGAATATCTACGTTTTCTCATTCTAGTTCCCCTCTTGTTCACTTTCTTGGTTGGATGGCAGTATCTCGAAATGCAAAACAGTTCCTAAAGGAGCAGGGTTTGCTTACTGCTGACTTGTCAGAGTTGACAGATTTAGTTTCTATATTTATGGATGAACTTGCAGCAGTTGGTTATTTTGTTTATCATAGCCATGAAAATTTGAAGCATGAGCAAGCAGAAGTTAAACAAGAATCTTCAATAGCTAATACCTTCAAGGATACTGGCACATTGCATGGAGATCAGTCTTTCCGTGTTATGCATCCTGATCTATGTAAATTCATCCCAAACATGATCAAGCAGTTTAATGGTTTTGGTGAAGTCATTTTAGAAGCTGTTGGTTTGCATTTAAGATCACTTCCTTCATCTGCATTGCCTGATATTTTGTGCTGGTTTTCTGACTTATGCTCGTGCCCTTTTTTCACTAAGCATCAACCTATGTCACAAATAGGTTCAGATTGTTTGAAGGGTTATGCCTCAAAGAATGCCAAAGCAGTAATTCTGTATTTACTAGATTCCATTGTTCTTGAACACATGGAAGCAATGGTTCCAGAGATACCAAGAGTGGTGCAAGTGCTGGTATCCCTCATCAGTTCCTCTTACTGTGACATATCATTTCTGGATTCTGTATTACATCTGTTGAAGCCCATTATTTCTTTTTCCTTATGCCGGGTCTCGGATGAGGAAAAATCATTGGTTGATGATACCTGTCTTAACTTTGAGTCCTTGTGCTTTGATGAGCTTCTCATCAACATCAGGCAGAGAAATGAAGATGATTTGGTCGATAATTCTTTTAGCCAACCTTTGACAATATTCATTCTAGGATCAGTGTTTCCAGATTTATCCTTCACACGCAAAAGAGAAATGTTGCTGTCGTTGGCTTTGTGGACCAATTTTACTTCTGAATCCACCACCTCTCTCCATGACTACCTATGTGCCTTTGATGCTGTCATGAAAAGCTGTAACACTTTCTTAGTTCAGACTCTTAATGTCTTTGGCTATGTTCCACTTCACATGCCCCATTTCTCTAGCTCTAAAGATTTTGGTGAAAGTGGTTCAATATCATTATCACAGTTTCTTAATGATCTCTTCCCTAAGGTCTCTACAACTGAAACTTCTAAGCAATTAGAGGCAAGCTCTGATGCTGTCATTACAGGTAAGAAGAATTACTCTCTGTCTGAAGAGGAAATGAAGGACTTTGTGAAGAACTTAGAAAATCTCATTTTGAGTCTTTTGCCATCACTTGAAGAATGTTGGGAAGTTCACTTTCAACTAGCTAAGAAGCTTACCATCACATCAGCAGAATGTCTTGTGTACTCCAGATGCCTGTCTTCGGTTCCCTCAGAAATAAGGGAAGCTAAAGATGAGGTGAACGTTAATTATTTCCAGGATGAATCTGTCAATCAATTGCCTGCTCACTGGAATACTAGTCTGGAGGGTCTTGCTGAAACTGTTGTCACGCTCCAGAAAAATCATTGCTGGGCTGTCGGATCAGTTGTTCTTGATTGCCTACTTGGAGTGCCTTTGTCTTTTCCCCTAAATACCACAATTCACTTTGTTTGTTCTGGGATAAAGACCATTTCTCGGAATGCACCCAAATTAGCTTGGCGCTTGCAGAGTAATAAATGGCTGTCAATGTTATTTTCTAGAGGCATAGATAACCTCCAAGAAAATGAGATTTCTCACATCATAGAGTTGTTTCAGTCGATGCTTAACCATCCCGAGCCTGAACAGCGGGTTATAGCACTTCAACAATTGGGTAAACTTTTAGGACAAGACTTTGATGGAGGAATCACCATGCAGCAAACCATATTCAAGGGTAAAACAGTCTCAACAGGCATAGTCCATTCTGATTCTGAGAAACTACTCTCACTTCTGGTCTTAAGCACGTGGGATCAGGTGGCAGTGTTGGCCTCATCAGATACATCATTTTTTATAAGAACTTGTGCAATGGCATTGCTTGTGGAATACATACCATACACTGAGCGACAAAAGTTGCGTTCTTTCCTGGCCTCAGCTGATAGTCTTTTGCTCAGTTTAGGAAGTTCTGCATCTTCTGTTTGCAGTGGACCATTACTTCAACTTTCACTAGCACTTATTGCTGCAGCCTGTCTCTACTGTCCTGTTGAAGATATTTCTTTGATTCCTGAAAATATTTGGGAAAACATTGAAACCTTAGGATTTTCAAGAGCTGGTATCTGTCCAAGAAGTGTTTATTGCGATCTCATTACATTCAGGAATTTTCATGTTTTTCTTTATTTGTTGCTTTATTTCTCTTTTGTTTGCCTTTGCAGGACGCAGGCTTTCCGAGTGGGAGAGAAAAGCATGTCAGGTCTTATTTAGACTGAAAAATGAAGGAGATGATGCCAAACAGGTATCTTCTAGCATTACTTTATTTATTTTTATTTTTACTTTCAGATAGGAATGAGGAACCTAAATAATTCTTCCATATCTGATCAACAAAGTTAAGTACATCAATAAAGTATTAATGAATTACGATCCAGAAAATATAGCTTGTCTATTTTTTAAGTTGTGCATCACATCAGGCATATTTAGTGCTTGTATACTTCCCGTCTCCATCTGTTGCATGTGCAGCATTGGTGGTTTGCACAACCTGGGCAGAGTATAAAAAAAAAAAGCTTTTACAAGTACATCTATATGCCATCTAACTTGGAGTATAATTATTTAATACTGTCAATTCTTTTTGGGATGGACTATGAGTACTTGCACGTAATGATTTCCTTTTTCTGTAAATTGTCAGTTTCACAGTTTTATGGATCATTGGTACAACGTGTTAGAGTTGTCTGATTTGATTTGAAGAGATTAGCAGTGATTCTAGTAATTATGATTTGATTTGATATGATTGGGAGTAATTCTAGGAATTCTAGGATATGATTGTGATTCCAATTTTCCTTGTATACCTATATCACTCCAATATAAATAGGATGAGTGGTAGCTGTTTCATTCAAGCATTCTCAATCCCTCTCTCCATCCCGTTTTCTACTTCTTTCAACACAACTTTGCAGCCAATGCTTGTAGGCAATGTTGAATTCAATCGTAAGTGCAAATTTAATATTTTGATTATTTTTTATATTCCAGTGAAATCTGTGGATAAACTGATTCAAGACTTTTGATTTTATACCGCCTGGACACCATACAGTGGTGCTTGCGTTGAAGTTATAATGTCAATTAATTGTTAAAAGTTTATATTTGGTACATAATAATGAAAGGCTTAGAGCATCCCTGTTAGCCGATAAGACTGTCTCGTGGACATTATAAATCCATGCATAAGAACAAATGGGAAGGTTTTAAGCAGGATTCTCTTCTTGACACATGCTTCTTTTGAGGGAATAATGAAAAGAAATTCCACAACTATGATATTATCAGTCAATCCCACTTGCATAGAAAAAGTTTCTCTTGATGAGAATGGATGAAGGTTCTTAGTGGGAATAAAAAAATTATTTTGTCCTGCATATCTGCAAGTATGGACATGTAAATGAATTTGTATATTATGACTTTCATTTTTATATTTTTCCATGATAATGATGCTGAGATGATCAATGTGTAAGGTCCTGAAAGAAGCATTTTTGACAAGCCCTACTAAACAGTTTGATCCTGAGTTCGGAAGTACCCGTGAATCTATTCTACAGGTAATAGATTTTATGTGGCCATTTTAGTAGATATGGACTGGTTTAAGATAATCTGCCATTGTGGATGTGTTCTTTAAAATCTATAATACGCAGAAAATCATTTCTCTTTAGTTCCATATCTCCTGTTTTCCGGACTTTGTAAACAGATTGACATCTATAATAAGCGAAAACAAAATTTTCCATATTGGATGCAGGTGTTCAACGCCTCAAATGTGGATATCTAAATATGTTATGGAAAAGTTAGGGAATAGATTTTCATGCCTCCTTACATGAAAATTTGTGGCATTAAAATCTCCTCCAATCAATCAGCAAAGTTTTTACACATCTCCCTTGCCACGACTAATGCAAAACTCATAATTCTAGCATCAGTTCCTTCCCTTGGGCCATACACCTTTCATTAGCAAGGTGTATGTTCGGTTGATGCCATTATTACCATTTTTTTTTTAATGAATCAGTATAATTAGGAAAATAGTTTTGTTGAAAAGTGATTTTGCCCAACTTGTTATCTTCAAATGTCTCTTGGAAAGTGAGATATTGGACAATCACATTTCTGATTGAACCAAAAATAAAAATTGTACATAATCTTATTTTTGAAGCTTTCCAAAACGTTGAAAATCCCGGTACCAAGCATAACCTTATTTATTGTAAAAACACTAAAAATGATATTGGTGCCCCTTGAGCATGTAGGTGAAATCAATGCCTACCCAGAAACTTCTGGAAATGCATTTGTTCAGGGCCGCTGCTTTTGCCTCTTGAAGGAAAAGCAACTTCAGTCCAAAATTGCTAATTTTTTCCTTTAGCTTAATAAAGCTTCTTTTTCGTTGATGCCTCTGGTATTCTGTGAACAGATGCCTATCTAGGATGTCTTGCATCTGTCCAGCCATTTTGACGTGCAATGTTTTCCCTAATTCCTTCCAACTCTGATTTCTCCAGTGCCTTCACCTCCTCTCCTCTTTCCCTCATTGAATGTTCCCTCTGCCCACTTCCCTCTCCTTTATATTTCTGTACATTTTCAGTTAATGACATCAAGGCTTCTTGAATCTCTTAAGATGGAATCTCAGTCTCAAAGTTCCTTAATGTTTCACTGTAGTAAATCTAGAAATCTCTTCCTGCAACTGCTCGCTCATCTGGTGAATTTGTCTCCTGTACACTCTAATTGTGAAACACAGCTGAATGCTCATCCCCTGTGAAGACATTCAGATGTGGATAGAACTTCTAACACTTGGTGTGCAAACCCTTCTCTGAATTTAATTTCTCAATCTCCACTAGCAAAACAAGCAATGATATTCTGGAAATGTAATCGAGCAAATCCTACCTTCCACTAGATAGAGGTGGCAAAATACACGCCAGAAAGTTCCACTTATTTAATGTCAACTAATTGGGAGAGGCCAGGAAGAAGAGATATGAAATGTTCCATTCACATGACATGTAGTTTGAAAACAAGTTCTATGGCATGGTGCATGTACAATATTTTTTCAGTTTGTCATTCCATTCTTTTATGGTCGCATTGGTGTTTGTATAGTGAATTTCTCTCTGATTTCTAAGGATGCATTATCTTTTTCCTTTTTAATGGTACATTATTCTTTTCTTTGTATGCCTCAGGTTCTTTCGAATCTAACCACAGTCCAGTCATACTTTGATGTTCTCAGGCTGAAAAGTGACCAAGAGACCTTGGTAAGCTTCAACAAGCTTCCATGTCACTCATATATTTGCTATACTTACTAGATATCCTCCTTGGATGCAACTTGGAAGAATAAGCTGAAAAGTGTCTAACATGTATTTTTATTTGTGTATAACATATGAAGATAAATGATTTTATCATTGAACATAATACTGATCGTGACTTAAAATGTAAATAAAAATTTGCAGATGATCATTTTCAAAAGTTGTTAAGAATGTTAGATGCTATGATCTGAATGAATTACATCCTTAAAACACCCAATAAATAATCATTTCTGTTGTCAACATTTCATCTTCCCTGCAACACAAATTACACACACGCATGCATATTAGTCAAAGAGTTTACAACAACTTGACAGTGGTAACAGTTTGATCATCAGGCACAACAACTTAAGAAGAGAGAAGAGGCCTTGTATTAAGTTGGAAATAATAAAAGATAAAATACCAAGCCATGTACCTGGAATAAATTAGTAAGGACCAAAGACCACATTGTTAGAAATCAAGAAACAGGTGGAGACTTGACACTTTTAGGACCCCATACATCTGAATAGACCAACATACATGGAGTTTCTTTGAGTGGAAATGGTTTACATTCTGGAGTAGAAACTTGATGTAAACCTAGAAGGAAACATTATCATCTTCTCAGAAAAAAAGTGGGCAACCAACTGTTGCTGGTTGGAAGAGCATTTAATCATGATATAATCCTTGAGGTTGGGTCCCTTAATCGTCTTCCCAGCCTTCAAATTTTGGATGAGAGCTAATGAGGAAGAAACTGGAAATAATAATTAAAGGTCTGTTAGTTTACTTATTAATAGAAAATCAAATCGAAAATTAAGAATAATAAATGTAAAAGGTAAGTGAGGACGAAGTTCTGGTGGTGGTGGTAGACCTGTCTACAAGGGTGATTTCATAAGACAAAGCTAAAGATTGAATATGACTAAAAAGGCTTGGTATACTTCAAATGTCTTGAAATGTTGTTAATAGCACTGTAATCCTTGACCCCGATGGAGACAATGGAGTAAACTAATGCTTGAATTTCTATTTCCCACTTAGTTATGCGCACGGGTGTTGCTTCCATGTTTGTTTTTCCTAGCTGTTTAAGTATCTGTATCCTAATAGCTTGAACTAGGTTTACTTGTAAATTGGTTCAACTGAACCACTTATCTATTTGATCATATAAAAGTAGCAACTATAAATTGATATAATTTTTCACGTTGTTATTGAGAATGGATGAGAAACTAACTCTATGGTTACCAAAGAGGGCTAAGGAGACAATAGATCAATAAGCATGCTGTGCAAATTGAATCTATCCTTCTTTGGACAAAGTGATTGGCATAGAGTCACTACCATGGATTGAAATAGTAGGAGGTCCAGTAGAAGAGACAAGAAGAGCACCACAGGATAGTGTGCTAGTCTCTTCTCATGGCGTTCCAGCGACAGCCCAACAATCTCACTCTAATGACCATCCCATTAACACTTAGCGCACCTAGGACAGCATACACCTTTACGGCAAATTCCTCTACCCCACTGGCCACTGCCGTCACTTCACCTCTTTATGAAGAATGTCGGCAGCCAAAACATTTATTATGGGTAGTCTCTTGTGCAAGCTACTTCTGAGATGAGGATTGAAGTGTTACGGAATGTTATATTTTATTTTAGGAAAGATAATATTCTTTTTTTATTCCTAGGGATTTCTTTATATTCTTCTCTCATCTATTATATAAAGGTTTTGTGGGGGTTTTGTATTATCAAGCCCTCAGTTTCTCCTCCTAATATTTTCTAATATGGTATCAAAGCCATAACCCTAATCTCAGCACCTTCCGCAGCCTCTCTTTCACCCAAACCACCTTCCGCAACCATCCTTCAGCTGCTGCCCTTTCCAGAAAACCAACAACCACCTAGTAAAATAAAAAACCAACAACACAAGGACACTCAGGCGGCACTGGCGACCAGAACAGCACCGGCGGTGTTGCCGGAAAATCACCCATGTGTCGGCACGTGGGAGTCATGTGCCGCTGTCTGGCGACGGCGGTTTGATGGGTTTGATCGGTTTTCTGTCCTAAACAAGTTTTTGGTCTTTGTTTGCATTGATTATGACTAGAAGTTTTCTGTTAGTTTTTTATACTGTCAGTCATCAGTAATCAGAAATATGTCAGGGCCTGATGATAAAAGTCCTCAAGGGAGTTTTATGCCGGTCATTATCCCACCAGTTAGCCCCCCCCCCCCCACAGTTCAGCAATTTGTGGATTGGCAAACCGTTTTTAAACCGTAATAACTACTCATTCTGGGCTAGGAATGTGGAATTGTATGTTACAGGTCAAAGAAGATGCCTCATCTTACTAATGATCCTCAAATATCCGAGAGTTGGAAAGCTGATGATGCACAATTGCTTCATATCCTTTTTTATTCAATGGAACCTGAAATTTCAACTCTATTTTTTCATGTTCAAACTTGTAAGCAAGATTGGGAGTATGCCAAGCTTTTATATTCTAGTAATATCCTTCGTGTATATGAGGTTTCTGACAAAGTGTTTCAGTCCAAACAGGAAGGCAGTCTTCTTGAATTTTTTGCAAAGGTGAAACATGCATTGGAAGAAATGATTTCTTTATTTCCTAGTACCCCTGATGTCAAGGAGATGCAATGTCAGAGGGAGCAGTTGTTGCTTATGACATTTTTGGCCGGGTTAAAGCCTGAATTTGAACCAATTCGTTTCTAGATTCTTGGAGGGATAGAACTTCCTTCATTACTTGAAGTTTTTGCGAGACTCTTTCGCACTATGATAAAGGAAAGCTTGGCAAGCAATAATTTTGACCTATTTGCCCTGGCAATACAACCCAGTTCACAAGCAAAGGGTGGTCGTGGAGGACGTAATAGTCATGGTGATCATGGCAGTAGAGGTGGATGTGGTAGAAGCTCATAGTTGCATTGCATGTATTGTGGGAGAGATGAGCATGAGGAGTAGACTTGTTGGGATAAGTACTTGGCTCTGCGAACATCATATGTTGCATCACAGGAGAAGTCATCTTCAGTTACATCCCCATAGCAGTCTGTCACGATATCTCAAGAAGAATACACTGAGTACCTGCAGTATCAATCTATGCAATAGGCTTCCACTTCTTCTATGGCTTCTATTGTTTATTGAGATAACCTAACAGTCTGTTATTCCTCTAACCTTCCTAGAAATCAATTATGGGTATTGGATTCTGGTGCCACTGACCACATTTCAGGTAAAATAACTAATTTTGACCATATCTCTTTTTTACCCCTATCTCATAATAAACTCACCATTGTAGATGGATCCACCACTATCATTAAAGGTGTTGGACCAACCATCCTTGTCACTCTCACTTTATCATCTACTCTATTTGTTCCAAATTTTTCTTTAAACCTTATGTCTATAAGTGAGCTAACCAAACAACTAAATTGCTCGATTTGTTTCTTTTGTGATCATGTCATTATCCAGGATTTGAGGAGTAAGAAGACGATTGGAGAGGGGCATGAATCCAATGGAATGTACGCCTTTGATAGACTGCAGTTGTCATTTGCTTGTCATGCGTCAGTCTCACCTCAATTAGTTCATAGTCGTTTGGGTCATCCATCTTTAGCAAATCTTAAGAAAGTTGTTCCAGATTTAGTTTCTCCAATTTAGATTGAGTCGTGTCAACTAGGAAAGTATCATCGTGTTCCCTACCTTCCTCAAGTCAATAAAAGGGTTGAAAAACCTTTTATGCTAGTTCATACAGATATTTGGGGTTTGAGTCGTGTCAAGTCCAAATTAGTCTTTCATTGTTTCATAATTTTTGTTGATGATTTTTCTCGAATGGCTTGGTTGTTTCTGATGAAAGATTGTTCTGAGTTATTCTCTATTTTTTGTACCTTTTGTGCTAAAATTCAAAATCAATTTAATTCTCGAATTAAAATTCTTCATAGTGATAATGCTAAAGAGTATTTTTGTAACTCGATGTCCAGTTACATGCAACAATAGGGGATTATACATCAATCCTCCTATCCAAAGACATCTCCATAAAATGGAGTGGCCGAGAGTAAAATCCAACACATTGTTGAAACAGCTTGTATCATTTTAATTCTCATGAATGTTCCCAAAAGTTTTTTGGGCGATACTATTCTTACTGCATGTTTCCTAATAAATCATATGCCTTCCTCTATTTTGTTGGGTAAATCCCCATTCTCTGTTCGTTCTTTCTTTCTCAAGCTCTATTTTCTATTGCACCTTGAATATTTGGGTGTGTTTGTTTTGTCAATTAGCATCAAACCTGACACAGAGAAGTTAGAACCCAGAGCCTTAAAAGGTGTTTTTCTTGGATACTCTCATCTGTAGGTAGGGTACAAATGTTTCTGTCATTTACTGAATCTATTCTTTGTTTCTGCTATTCTTACATTCTTTGAAAACACCCCTTATTTTTTTAGTACTCAATCTGTGCCTGTTAATGTCGATGATTGTCTACCTTTACTATTTGTGTCAACTCAAATATTTTCTGAGAATGATGCATCAAACATTAGTCCTATACCTTTAGAGCATATTTCTGATATTAATCCCCCACCTTTAGAGCTACTGTCTCGTCCTGACCTGCAGGTTTACACTTGACATCCTCGAGTTGAAGTACCGCCTGGAGATACATGCTCATCACTACCGTCTTCTTCATCTTCTAGTTCGAAGGGTGATTTGGATCTTCCAATTGCGCTTTGCAAAGGGAAAGGGTCTTGTACTTCTCACCCAATCTTCAACTTTGTTTCTTATGATTCTTTATCACTGTCATACTCTGCTTTTGTATCCACATTGTACTCTATACTCTTGCAAGCTATGGAAGAAGAGATTTCAGCTTTGCGGGTTAATAACACGTGGGACTTGGTTTCTCTTCCCCTTGGTCAAATTGTGGTGGGTTTTCACTTGGTGTTTGCTGTGAAGGTTCATCCCGATGGTACAGTTGATCGATTAAAAACTCGTCTAGTAGCAAAAGGATATACTGAGGAATATGGCATGGACTATTCGGAAACTTTTTCTCCAGTAGCCAAATTGACATCTGTTCATGTCATTGCATTGGCTGTTACATTTGCATGGCATTTATATCAGCTAGATGTTAAAAATGCCTTTCTTCATAGAGATCTTGAGGAAACTATTTATATGGAGCAACCATTGGGGTTTGTTGCTCAGGGGGAGGCTATTCGTGTATGTCGCTTAAATAAGTTATTGTACGGTTTGAAACAGTCGCCACGGGCATGGTTTGATCGTTTCAATTCAGTTGTTATGGAATTTGGTTTGTAGCGATGTGATGTGGATCATTCTATCTTTTATTTCCACTCTAAAGCTGGTAAAATCCTCTTGATCGTCTATGTTGGTGATATTGTTATCATTGGTCATGATGCAGCTGGTATTGAATCGTTGAATGTTTTTTTGCAAACCAAGTTCTAGACAAAAGAACTTGGTCCATTGAGATATTTCTTGGGAATTGAGGGAGCATGGTCGAAGATGGGAATATGTCTTTTGCAAGGAAAGTATGTTCTTAACCTTCTAGAAAAAACTGGCTTGTTGGGAACCAAATTAGTTGACAGTCCCATGGAGCCAAATGTCAAGCTTAATGTAGATAAAGGAGATTATTTGAAAGACCTTACCAGGTATCGAAGGCTTGTTGGCAAATTAAATTATCTAACTTGTACTCGTCCAGGTATTTTATTTGCTGTAAGTGTAATAAGTCAGTTCATGGATTCTCCCCGTACTAGCCATTGGGATGCAGTAGTTAGAATCTTGAGATATCTTAAAGGTGCACCAGGTCAAGATCTCATTTACCAAAATCATAGTCATGCTTGGATTCGATGATACACAAATGCTGATTGGGCAAGCTCCTACGATCAATGGTCTATTTTAGGCTACTGTGTATTCATGGGAGGAAATCCTGGAAAAGCAAGAAACAAAGTATTGTTGCAAGGTTAAGTGCTAAGTCTGAGTAGAGGTCAATGACATATACTACATGTGAACTAGTTTGGTTAAGGCATTTTCTCATGGAACTTGGTTTCACACACTCGACTCCTATGGACTTAATGTGTGATAATCAAGCAGTCATTCATATTACTTATAATCTTGTTTTTCATGAGAGAACCAAACATATCGAAGTCGACTGTCACTTTGTTCATGAGAAACTTCAAGGAGGCTTGATCAAGACCCCATATGTCAAATTAGAGGATGAACTTGCTGACATATTTACTAAAGTTTTAGGAGGGTCTAAAGTTAAGTCTATATGTGACAAGCTTGGAGCGTATGATATGTATGCTCCAGCTGGAGGGGGGGTGTTACGGAATGTTATATTATATTTTAGAAAGGATAATATTCTCTCTTTATTTCTAGTGATTTCTTTTCTTGTATTCTTCTCTCATTTATTATATAAACGTCTTGTGAGGGTTTTGTATTATCAAACCCTCAGTTTCTCCTCTTAATATTCTCTAACATGAAGAACTCGAGAAGAAATCATGGCAAATGAGGGTATCTTAGCTCCCCTTGAATCTATGATTGAACATGTTCCTATTCAAATTTGAGACCGTGCTACAAATATGTTATTATAATAATAACAGTACTCTCTTTAGAGAAACGATAAATTAACACTTTAAGTTTTTATGTTTGTTTGCTTGTGTGCCTTGTTGTTCAATTAATTGTATCCTAGCATATCTTTGTTTTCCTTGTAACTCACTATTTGCACCTATTTAAAGGAAGCAGCTATTGTGAGTAAATCATGTTCTTCTCAATTTCTTTCATGGTATTAGAGCAGGTTTGATCCTCAAAAACCTTTCTTGCCTTGTGATCTCTCTCTTTTTCAAGAAATCCTAATTTTCTCCCCTCCTTGTGCTTGCTCTTTCTTGTAATCCCTTGCTTTTCCTCTTTACAAAGAATGCTAATTCGTTTGTTTGATTGCAATGGTTGAAGAAGTCCCAGTGGTTTTCAATGTGCTTGCCCAGGTCCCTCCCAAGCTCACGCAGTCCAACTATTCTTTTTGGAATGCATAGTTTTACAGCCTGTTTCTTCGCTTAGATCTTCTCCAATTTGTTAGTGGCAAGTTTCTTAAACTTCCGGAAGAGATTGCCATTGTTGATGGAAACAAACCAAGCCTTGATTACTCTTACTAGGAGCCAAAATATTTCAATTCTTAATGTTATCTTGGGTTCAGTCTCTGAACCTGTCTTTCCTCTCAGAGCTCCAGCCAAAATGTCCAAATAAGCGTGAATGACATTTGAAAACATCTTTTCCAACAAGTCTTTGATGGAGCATCTCATAATAACCGGTGGCAGGCCAACTGTGTATGAATATCTCTAGTTAGTCAACAATGTTGCAGATGGCGTTGTTGTGGTAGGTGCTTCTATTTCAAATGATGATCTAACCATACATGTTCTCAGTGGAATTGGGAAAGAGGAGTGGAAGACTTTTGCTGCAGTAAAGACTTGTTCAACTTCCTTGTCTTTTGAGGATCTTTTTACAAAGGGATTTCATCAACGACCTGGCTTGGACTACACTGGAACATTTAGTCATGTAGTCAAGCCCTCAACGGTGCTTGGTCCTTATGCTTATGATTTCTTGTAATTGGGACTTTATCAAGTTAATGTTAACAATGCCTTCTTGTGAGGAGATCTCTCTGTAGAGTTTTATATGAAGCAACCACCAACTTTTGTTGATCTTGCTCAGCCATCCCATGCGTGTTGCCTTTAGAAAAACATTTACTTAGAGCAAACCCAAGAGCTTGGTACAAGTACTTGTCCAACTGTGCACAAGCTATCATAATTCTGGGGCTGACTCTTCCTTTTTTTACCTACAACAATGGTAAAATTGTTTCTTATGTTATTGTGTATGTTGATGATGCTGGGAACGAGATGTTCTTCTTGCAGCAGTTTATCTCTAAGCTTTCATCCACTTTTCAATGAAAGATTAAGGTGGAGTGAACTATTTTCTTGGTGTGGAGGTTATGCATGCATCCTTGGGTCGTTCCCTTTCTAATTGGAAATATATTCTTGATCTCCTCCAATGTGCTCATATTGAAGATGGTAAAGGTGTTGCTCCGCCATTGTCTAAGTTAACCACCTTGCGCCGTGTTGATGGATCTATTGCCACAAATGCTACTAAATTTTGTCGCTAGTGTGTACGTTGCAATCTTTCCTTCACAAGGGCAGACATTTTCTTTGCTGTCAATAAACTGTCTCAGTTTATGCATAGGCCCACAATCTTGCTTATGGCAGTCATGAAATGTCTTCTTTGCTGCCTCAATCATACTTCTGGTCATGATTGTTTGTCCTCAACAAGGTGCATTCTTTGGTGGCATTCTCAGATTCTAATTGGGATAGAGATCCTAACAGCTCTCATTTCACCTCTGCCTATGTTGTTTATTTTGTAGTACAACAATTTCACGGAGCTCTTGAAAGCAACGGATTGTCGCTAGGTGTTCAAAAGGCTGAGTATCAATCCATATCCATTGCATCTTGTGAGCTTGATTGACTTCAATCTCTTTTTCATGAACTTAGAGTCATTCTTCGGGTGCCACCCATGCTTTATTGTGACAATTTTGGTGCTACGCATGCTTCTGCCAATTTGGTAGTTTATTTGAAAATGAAGCGCATTGCATTGGACTCTCACTTTGTCTCGAACAAAGTGAGTAAAGGAAAATTACTTTTTCTTCGTATTCCCAATCGAGTCCCAGTTAGTGGGTGCCTTATTGAGCCTCTTTTGAGACCATGCTTTGAAGCACTTAAGTTCAGGACTGGCATCTTTGATGGCGCCACCATCTTGTGGGGGCATGATGGGGACAAAGGATGAATTAATACCTTAATTTTTATTTTAAATTCTTATGGTTGTTTACTGCTGTTGCTTGCTGTCCAGGAAATATCTTGAAGTATCTAGATTTCAGAAGTGATAAATTGCATAGAAATCAAATCTTCATGAAATCTTTGCAGTTGCAAAATATTCGGTGAGAGACCCATGATCTTGATGGGAATGAAATAACTTAACGTTGAATCATATATTTTACTCATATTACTAACATATCGAAGTTTAGCATACTCCAATTTCTCCTTGGATGCATCTGAATGAGTAGACAAAGCCAGCAATCTTTGGTTCCTTGGGATTCCTCAAAATGCTTGCATAAGGAGCATCATCAATATCAATGTTTAGAACTTGGTTCTATAAGTTTTGTCACTCAGAAGATCATCATAAGGTGTGACTAATTATGTTGATCATAGCAATACATATGGGTGCTTTGCGACCATGTCTCGCATGTGTCTAAATGAGTAAACAAATGACTATTCTACTCATATTACTAGCATATAGAAGTTTAACATACTCCAATTTCTCCTTGGGTTCATCTTGAGTAAACAAGCCAGCAATCTCTGGTTCCATGGAATTCCTCAAAATATTTGCACACTGAGTCTCATCAATTGTCAATGTTTAGAACTTGGTTGTGTAAGTTTTCTCTCTCAGAAGATCATCATAAGTTGTGATTACTTCTGTTCATCAGAGTGATACGGTTGGTTGCTCAAATGAGCGAACAAATGAATATTCAACTAATATTAATAGCATATAGAAGTTTAGCGGACTCCAATTTCTCCTTGGATTCATCTCAGTGACTAAACAAGTCAGTGATCTCTGGTTCCATGGAATTCCTTAAAATACTTGCACACTTAGCATCATCAATAATCAATGTTTAGAACTTGGTCGTGTAAGTTTTCTGACTCAGGAGCTCATCATAAGACGTGGCTGTTGAACCTTTTAGGTGCTTTGTGACCATGTCTCACATGTGTCTAAATGAGTAAACAAATGTACAATCTCCATTTCCGGAGAATTCTACAAAATCCTTACATACTGAGCATTATCGACTATCAATATCTTGGGTTTTGTTTCTGTAAGTTGACAATCGGAGGATGATCATAAGAGATGTGACAACTTCCATTGAGTAGAGAAATGCATATGGACACGTTTTAACCTTGGCCTATAATTACTACCTTGGGATGACAAGTAGATATTTGGTAATGACTAATGAGCATTTGACTAAGGAAGCAGACTTGATACCTATTATTTATCTTCCATTGTGGGACTTTAGGGACAGGATGTTCTGATTGGCAGATGATGCTTTCGGACACCAAGACTAAAAATGTTGCTTATGTTCTGGTCATAATTTTTGAAAAGGAAAGAGAATAATATATATAACTGAAGGAGCACCAAGGGGGGTAACGAATCCTTAAAAGAAATCAGGAACCAGAGAATAGCTCTACAAAATCTAGAACTTCTAAATATTTATATTATACTTTTCCTGTCACCCAAAATATGAGGAAATCAAGCCATTGTAGCCTTAGAAGGAAAGCAAGCTTTCTTTACCCTCAAAACCTCTCGAAGTTCCTTTCCTCCAAATTGGCCAGAAAACTGCAAGAGGAATTAAGGAGATAGACTTTATGTTTCCTATTTTAGTACTAATCCCATGCCAAGCTGGTAACCAATTTTGAATAGATCCTACTTGCACCCAGCTAACACCCGTTAGAGACTTTGCTGTATCCCACAAATCTGTGGGCCAGTTGCAATGAAGCAAGAGATGGTTAATGGACGGTGGCATGTGATGTGCTCATGCCTGCTTAGGTGGTTTTGCTGCATTACTGCTTGCTTGCCTGAGGTCTCCAGTACCTCCTGTGGTGCTCAATGGCTTTCATTCTGATTTGGTTGAGTGGAAGATGCTGGGGTTGGTAGTGCAGCTGCTTACAGTGTTGAACATAGAGCACTTTGGTAGTGTTGACTGTTAAGAGTGAAACTTAGGGTGCAAAACTGAGTGGTTTTCTATTGGTTTGCTGCAGCTGGGTTAGAGCTAGGCTTTAAGCTCTGGTACTATGTTAGGAATGAAATTCAGGTTGCAATTGAATTCATATACGTGAAGGCATTCTTCTATATCTGTAGTAATCATATCATAAAAGAAAACAAATCAAACCCGAGTTGAGACTAACTGGAATTTCCTAAATAATGTTTTTGACTTTCTGACAGCAGCTAAAATGCAGTTAAATGGGATCTTTTTGTTTTTGCCTTAATCTTCAAATAATGTTGAAATTTATTCTATTTTGAAGAAGTGAACAAACTGAATTAAAGAAGACAATGAATAATTTACAAAAATGGCGGTGAATGAGAAGGTGGAAAGCCAGCAAGTTTTCTAACTTCAGATTTTGAGATTATGTTTTTGTGGCATGCTGTAGGAATTGGAGGAGGCTGAAATTGAATTGGATGTCATTTCAAAGGATTCTGATCTGCTCAAGGCTTCAAAAGATTCCAGTGAAGTAGTTCAGATTCCACTTCCAGCATGTAATGTTCTGATTTCAGCAGACTTGACAATTTTCTATGAATGTTGTAATAGTGACAAAGGATAAATTAATCTTCTCAATTCTCTACATGTTGGAATTTTTTATTTTTATTATTCCATAGAACTTGGAGGATTTTTGAATGCTTCTCATGTATATTTGACTGCCTTTAATTTTTTTTTCCCTTATCTAGTTACTGTAAAGGATGTTAATCGTCTTCAGCAAATCAAGGATCACATTCGATCATTGTAAGTGTCAGTTATACCCTGCTGTACCTTTTCTAGAGGGAGTGGATGAGCCAATATAGAAACAAACCTAGAGCACTTTTTAGCCTCACATTCATTAATTTAACCCAGATTTAATTGAGTTCACCTGCACTATAATGGTGATAGGATTTAAGGTTGAAAACTTCTAAGTTTAGGCTGCTGTGTGACACTGATGATATTTCACTAAGTTTGCCATTCGTTCTGCTAGATCTTTTAAAACTTAAAAGAATAAATGCCTTTGGCGAGATCTGCTGTCCTGCTTGAATTTCAAGAGTTGCTCATGTCTAAGATATGTCATTGGAATAAATTTAACTCATACTTCACATTGTTTTTATGTTTAGTTTTGATGATATCAAATTAATAATAGGTCAGCAGTCCATTAAATGATCACCTAAATTATTAAGCGGTCAGGTCTCACATTGTATGGGTGTTTCTTGGGACTTCACATTGAAATTAGGCCTCTCCACTTATTGTTGATTGGTGTTTAGAGTGGACACTTAGGTTCTTAAGATGGTATTAGAGCTTGGGCCCTTTGATGCTTCCACCTGTGATTAGGGGCTGTGTGAACTACATGCTGTGCAATAGGCTTATGAGCTTTATACATGATGGGGATTATTGGCAGAGATAAAGTTCAACATATTTTGAGGGTGATCCTTGACAAAGTGAAACGGGCCTTTCACTCATTGTCAATTAGTTTTAACTTTGATGCTCTTTAGCAGAAATAATTACATGAATTAAGTACACTGCATCTGACAGTTATTTAAGTTTCACGCAAACTAGGCTGGGAAGTTAAAGAAATCTATTTTTCTTTCTTTATAATGTTCTTTTCCTTGATAATCGTTAAGTTGTCACTTCTGATATTGTTTATTGTTCTAAGAGAGAGATCCAAACTCCGAGAACAGATAGTAGCACGTCACCAAAAGAGACTTCTTATGAGACGTGCACGTCTGAAATATCTGGAAGATGCAGCTTTAAGAGAAGCAGCACTTCTACAGGAACTTGATAGGTTAGTGTTCTGTTGTTTAGATAAAGGTTTAGGCAATGTTGTGGAATTAGATTGGGGAGACCAGCTGTTAACTGGTTGTGGTTACCGTGCAGGGAACGGGTGGCTGAAGTGGAAAAAGAAATCGAGAGACAACATTTGCTTGAACTGGAGCGTGCGAAGACTAGGGAACTGCGTCACAACCTTGACATGGAGAAGGAGAGACAAATGCAGGCAAGGCCCTTCCTGATTTATATATATCAGTTAATAGTTGAACTTTATCTTATCCTTGATGTCTGAATCCTTTCTTTATATGTACAGTCGAGACTGTCTGTAACTATGTTCTCAGACCATAGTTTAGCTGCCTGTTTCTATGTTCCTAAGTCAACGAGCTTATATCTGATTGAAACTGTACTCCTGGTCCATAGTTGTGAGCATACTATGCTATTGAAGCCATAGTCCTCAAGGTTTTTCTTTGCTGTAATTGTTCAGAGAAGTGAAAGTGTATATTATAATATTGAATTTTTTTATTTTTTAACTTCTGATGAATACTGTTGTATTTCTTGATTTGGTATACATGTTTTCATGTAGAGAGAACTCCAACTGGAACTTGAACAGGCTGATTCTGGGCTACGATCAAGGCGAGACTTCTCTTCGTCCCAGAGTAGGTATGCAGCTTCTGTTGCTTTATGTGCAGGAACTGTTTTTCATTTTTCCCAACTCATCTTTAGCTGGAGCAACTGTACTGATATAGCCAGAGCTCATCCTGGATCCTGCTCTCATGTCAGTGTGGAGAAAATTTGAATGCATTGTAGTTTATATTAGTCCAAGTTAACATGCATATTGATGAGATACTGTCCCAATTCATTTACAGAATTGCTTTTCCATGCTGTTTAAGGTCATTTTTATTTTCTGCAGTGGGATGCATTATTTTAACTTAATTTGTATAGAATACTTTATTTGCATCAACTTAGTCCATGATATTTTTTGTACAACTTTTTGTTTGGTAAAATAAATAACATATATATTTATTGATTAAATGTTACAATATTTTGGGATGTGGCAAAATGGAAGTGTGTCAATGAATTTGGATGGAGTGTTTTATTTCCATATATTTCACGTGTTCAAATTGGGTCAGAGTAGTCTTCATTCCTATCAGGGTTTCTTAATAACCCACCAGGTTGGGGGTGTTGGAAGGTGTCTGGTTTACGTAATTATGTCATGCCCCCTGCTCATACCCTCTCTTCCGCTGGACTACTAGGTTGATGTAAGACCTTTATAGCTATCAGTTCTGCATGTTTAATTATTCCAATCTCTTTGGCATCAAACATGATGGGTGCAACATAAAAGAATTTATTGCACGTTAAGTTTCCTTGGAGATGACAATGGCATAAGTTTTTTCAAATGTTTACTTACAGTCGGCCCCGGGAAAGATTCCGTGAAAGGGAAAATGGAAGATCTGCTAATGAAGGAAGCAGCAAAACAGCTGGCGCTGTTGGTAGCTTGCAGCCCGAAATTTCTACAACTAGTTCATCCATGGCACCTGTGCCTACCGTGGTTCTCTCTGGTTCAAGATCCTTTTCTAGCCAGCCACCAACTATATTACAGTCCCGTGACCGTGGAGATGAAGGTAGCAGCAGTTATGAAGAAAATTTAGATGGAAGTAAAGATTCAGGGGACACAGGTAGCATTGGCGATCTGGAATCTGTTTTTATGTTTGATGGGCAATCTAGCAGTTTTGGATCTGCTCAGAGGCATGGATCAAGAGGGAGCAAGTCAAGGCAAGTATTAGAGAGGAGAGAGAGGGATGGTCGACGTGAAGGTAAGTGGGAGCGAAAACACTAGTGAAGGTAAGACTTGATTGAAGCTGATCTATTCATGATTATATGAAGCCATGAGATTTTCTGGTTGGTAAAAATGTTATGGCCTCGTAAATTGCCAGGTTTTTTCGGCTTCCCAGTTTCAGATTCTAGGGTTCAGTCAGTCTGTCAAGATCAAGTTGTGCCTTCTGCTTCACATCTGCTAAAGCTTTTGTATGTACAACTAGTTTGTCAGAAGCTGTTTGTATAATCTCCGCATGGTTTTCGATTCATGTAGTGTACCAATGTGCAATCTGTAGGCGTGTAGGCTCGTGTAGCTAGTCGGTGTATTGTAATCTTTTCAGTGGTAAAATTGCTGTTGTATAAGCTACTGTATAAAGAAATATTGTGTTGGATTAATCAGTGGGGTTGTTTCTATCAACTGTGAAGAGTAGACAAATGTAAGTCTCTGTTTTTATCAACCTTAAGTGCTATCTTTTGGTAAGAGCTTTATCTAGCATTGATCAATGTTTTAGTATTTTGTGATGTTACTCTGAAGAGCAGATGGATGTAGTTTGTGTCTTGTCTTTGCCAGTTGAGCTGAGTTCGTTTCGGGCATTAAATTCACAGGAGATATGACGAGAAGGAAATAGACTTACATTGGTCTGCATCACAACCTCTACATTGGTCTCTCTTCACCGTGCAAGGAATTTGAGAAGTGCCAAGAAGCATTTCATCTTGAGTGGAGAACCCAGCCACTCTTACATAAACCATATTATGGTACATTACAGTAATATGCGTTGGATCTACGAACATCCCTGACCGATTCAACAGCTCGTAGTGTTTGAGTAGTACGAGAATTGCCACTCTTACATACAAACCATGTTATGGTACATTACAGTAATATGAGTCGACGCCAACTGCTTTTAGTATTCAAGCAGAACCAGAATTATGTATGACTACTTTTATTTCCAGCGACCGAAGTGCTTGTGCTTTCCATAAAATCCGTGCTTGTTAAACTTCCCATGCTTGAACTTGCCATGGCCATGGCCATGGCCATAGCCATAGCCGTATGAACTGCCATGGTAACCATGGGATAGGCGGTGAGCTCCATAGGCAGCTGCCGCAGCTGCTGTGCCTCCTGCTAAAAATCCGCCCATTCCGCTAGGTCCATGAGATCCTGTCATGTTTGTTCGTCAAATAAATGTGACAGGGAAGCAGTGGAAACAGCATCAGGTGAACCAATATGCCACCTTACATATCCTAAAAGTTTCATGAACCCGGCTGAATGACCAGTTGCAACTTGCAACCATCCATGATCAAAGTTTCCAACAAGAAAAAGGAAATTCTAGTGGACATTTTCATCCAATCCAAAGAACAAAATGGTTCAATTCTGTTACATATGAACGAGAACAATATTGCCTAAAAGACACGGTAGCTATGCATAATGAAGAAACCATTTGTTGGGGTCCATTTTAGTACTACAAACCGATGTTTGAAACCAGTCACCAACCACTTTCAGGCAAGTGACTAACCATCTAAAACCATAAACTTATGAAAGAAAGAACAAAATAGAATCATAAACGATGGCAACTCTTGCAACCTCCTGCAACAGATGAGGACAATGACATCCATAAAAGGAACCATATTAACGAGGATACATTCTAATTGTATGTGTTAGCAAGCTTACCGGAGTAACCTACGGGTGGATACCCATAAGGGGGAGGAGGATAACTTGCTGATGTATAAACACCATAGTGAGGAGGAGGATATCCAGCTGGTGGGTACCCTTGAGGAGGGTATCCATGAGTGGGGTACCCTTGTGGAGGGTACCCATGAGAGGGGTATCCATGATGGGGTGTCCCGCCTGATGTAGCTCCAGCAGCAAAAGCAGCAAGATGTGAAAACAGTCCTTTGTCGCTTGATTCTCCATGCTTGTGACCATGTCCACCCATAGTCTTCAACTTGTAATTGGTGAATTATAATGATAAAAGTTAAGTCCATTATGAAAATATAGAGAAACCTAATTAAATCCGGATGAGAATACCCAGAATCCCAGATGATCAAATGCATAATTTTCGAGCAAAATAATGTAATAACAAAAAGATCAAGCCCCATAACCAGAGCATCAACTTGCCAACACATAATTAATATCAAAGACTAGGAAACAACAAGGGAAATTAAGGATGCATGAACATATGAACACATGAATTTCTGATAAGCAAGGGCAAAAAATTCTTGTGTCAAACAAAGAATTGCAGCAAAGAGATTGAGAAAAAGAAAGAAGAACTTTAATTAATTAGGGAGTAGGGCACTGAAGAAGTTACAAAGAAACGATCTTACCGGTTGAGATTTCAATTCAACTTGTACAATCAGAGAGATGTCGCAGAGGGACTTTTGTTATGTTGCAGAGGAACTTGTAAACTCAGTGATTGAGAAAAAAGGAAGAACTTTACTTAATATCTTTGTATAATGCATGTTATGCAACATAAGGCCGGTGAAAATGAAATGCAAATGCTGGAATCTCATTAGTTTTTTTTATTGTTATATATTCTGTTAAGACTTCTTGGCATAATACCATAGAATGGAATACTGACGGTGTTAGCGATTGTGAGGTGTGAAAATTAGATGGATAAGACAGTTTTTTGAATTTTAGTTTTTGTAATTAATTGAGAGATAATCATGATATTTTTTAATGGATTCTATAAAATAAAATGTTTTGTTATTGTTCCAATTGTTAAGGGATCAAAATCAATTACAATTTCTCAGTTTTAAAGCCAAACTAGTCACAAATACTAGAACAGTAGTACTAGACGCCAGATTACTAATTTATACACTAACCTAACATAATTAAATACCAGAAAAGCATAATCAAATACTAGAACAACAGGTTTAGATATTAGAATAGCAATACTAAACACCAGTCTAACTAATTTATGACACAAGACTAACTAATTTATATACTAATTTAATATAATTATACACTAAAAAGTAGCGGTAGACACTAGAACAACACTTTTATACACTAGAAAAATAGTTCTAGATATCAATTCAACCAATGTATGACATCAATTCCTCATACACTACACACTAAATTGTGATGATGTTAGCATTTTCATTTGCAAGTGGTAGATCTTTTTCTATAAAAATAATTAAAATCTTAATCTTATTTTTTCCATGATTACAAAGGTTTATTTAGAAGTATAACTCCCTCTCTAATAATAACTAACTTATCTACTCCATAATTACATATATTTATTTAAATTGATAACTCCTACTTCTTTAAGGATAACTACCTAGCACTATTAGTTTCAATGTTAGTGTTGAATGTCCAACTTGATGAATGGTATAACACCTCCCATTATCTAATACAGATTAGTGTAGAAGTTCAACAATAATAACTAGAATTATATATAACCTATTTAGATTTAAACGACGGTTTCACACCTGAATGTCTATAGCTTACTTTATTGAACTTTTTCTTATTCGTGTAGCACTATATTTCAGGTGAAGTGGAGCATCTAAGTTCAAGGTCACCCAATAAGGGAAACAAAGTTTTTAATAAAATAAGTTTCGCTTTAGATGCACGCTTCCCCAGGTTCATGCTCGCGTAAGATTCTTGGCTAAATTCCGTGGTTGTCCCTGAACTATACCATGGCCCTAAAGTAACTAATGTAGCCTATCTGTGCGTGGAGCAGCCATGGAATCGACAAATTTAAACATAGCAAAGAAAAAAGTACGACTCTATCAGGAAATAGAAATCAAAAAATAAAATTAAATGAATACTGTCAGCAGCCCTTCAGGCAGGAGTGCAATTATTGACATGACTTCATGTAGATTCTCACGTCAGAATGTAGGAAAATAGAGTTACCACTTTAGTTTTAGAAAACAGGTAAAAACTAATGAAAAACCTAATTTAACTTCAAAACAATGGAAAAAGGTAAATTTTGTGTAAAAACCAGGTAGTTTGGGATTACGGATTGGATAAGAGTTGGGAAGGTGTAGGCACCCAACTCGCCTAAAAATAAATTCAAAATAAGCAAAACCCAATTGCTTTCGCAAAAGTGCATCATATATTTATCAATTTAGTTTTTACAAATGAAGATGGTTGATTTTAGTTATTAAGATTGAACTTATGTTGAGATGCAAAACTATTTATTGACTCAAGGTTTGAATCCGGATCAAAGGTTATCTAATTTGTTCTTGTGTGAATGAGAGATTTAACTGACCAACTAGGTTTGTACTTGATTGGTCGGTGAAGTGATAAAAAAATGGTTAGATCGTCTAGTTATGTGAAGTTTGTCGTTGAGGATGGATGGAATGGACTAGAATCTAGGTTGGTGTTTCTTTCATGGTTGGGAAACCCAAAAAAAGATGCTAAAATGAAAAGACGAATTTGAATCAGTATGAAGGATAAGAAAAATAAATCTAAAGTAAAATAAAATAACTAAAATAGATCAAGGCAAAATTTAGATCTGACTTAAAATTAATTAAAATTGACTAAATGTGAGAACACGAAAATTGTCAATCAAATCAACTAAAAATTGTCACAAAACATGAAAAACTCAAGTTTGCTAGTAGCCACATTTCAAGAAAATAAGCATGTAAACTACAAAGACTTAATGGAAGACAACAAAAAGAAGTTAGTGACTTAAACTAACAAAACAAGAAAATGCAAGGGCTAAACACATAGTTTACCCAAGCTAGGTCTGGGTTGGGTTTTGGATTGGGTCATATATGGGTTAGGTTTAGGTCAAAATGGGTCCTGAGATCCAGATCTCCTTTTCTTTGTATTCACATGTCGAATGAAGAATTGCAGCAATCAGCTATTTGAGCACGTTGGCAGACTACGATAGTGCCATACTGTGATGGAGTACACGTAACCAACCTAACTAATGCTCATGATCTCCCTAGAGCACTCTATATAATAATAATTCTCAGATCCTCAAAGGTACACTTACTTCATCTCTTTGAGCTTTCATACACCTTCACCGACAACTGACTTGAGCATCGCAAACTTCTCCATCTGGAAACATCATAGGGCTCTCTTTTCCACTCTCCCTTTTGTGCAATTTTCAAGTTTGCCATAGTAGAGCTCCCATCTCGGACAACCCGAGTTACTAGTACTCATTCTCCGAACATCTTGAGTTGGTTTACCACCAAAATGATGTCATCTTTTGGACCTGTGAGAATAGTTGCGGTGGACAACCACTGCCAATAACTTGGAAAAAATGTCTAGGGTACCTCAAATGGTGAACCTGTCATCCTCATGAAAGCTGGACCAAGAGATCTATAGCTGACCATATTGGATGGATTTGCTAAAGGACCATTGGTCAGGTTGAGAAGTAGTGAAATTGTTGGCAGTCCCAAAAAGTGGCAAGGGTTGGACCTTCCGTCAGCTCCCTTGCACTCAGAGTGAACCACTAATGTCGTATGTGAGAACTCCCAACAAAAGTTGAATATGGAGTAAATCTGGGGAAAATTAGGTAGACCCATGTCCTAGATGCCCTTGAAGCTAGTATGGTTTTGTTTGACCAATTGGCCGACTGGATGGTGAACCATAACTATTCACCTAAGGTATCCTAAACATTCCCATTCCATCTGAATTTAGAGCTCAAAACCTCAACAGCTACATTAGTTATAGAGATCCCAATTCTTATGGCAGCAAATGTGATAAAAACATAAAGATTAAAGGTGAAAATAACCCCTTGTGTAAGGTATTTGAGCTAACACCATATGGATTTTCCTTTGTTAGGATGAAAGGGCGACCTCGAAAGAGATCTCTTGCCTTTAGGAACTCAAACAAGCCTCCTTTCAATTGGCGGCCAAAAAACCGATACAAATCTAAAAACAAAGACCACCCACTTTGCTTGAATCCTAGGGCAAAGTCATCCAGTACAAAAGTGTTGGGGAATTGACGATGCCAACAAACATTGGCATGTATTCATCGTGCACCATAAACATCGTGAAATTCATCGCTCTTAAAGCAAATGTACTAGAGGTGTCCAAGATGCTTCCTCATTCTAGATGGAGTGGGAAGCGCCACAAGGAAGAGGAAGAAGATGATAGTTGTTAAGCACATCCCCTAATGTGAACCCCTTTTGTATAATGACCAAGAAACACGTCCAAGATGTTTTTCAAGCTCCACAAGACATTAAAGAGACTAGATTTAAACCCCCACCCCTAATCAACTTGTGATTAGAAATAAAAAGTATAAGAAAACCAAGAACACAAGCAACTTGTACACCAAGGTAGTCCTCAAAGAACAAAAGAGATTTTCTCTCCAAAATAGCAATATTATTTCATCCAAAGGCTATCTTTTACAACTAGAATATGTGCCTATTTATAGGCTAAAACTAGGGCAAAAAGCAGGCCAAAATTCACAATTGTGCGAAGGTGAAAACTCAAGAGCAAGCCAAAGAGACCAAAAAGGTAAGGCTCAGTGAAGAGCATGTCAAAAGGTTACCAAGGTAAAGAGTAAGAAGAAGATGAAGGAAATCAAAAGAATGGAGCTCAAAGAAGGGCATACCATAAAAATCAGAGCCACACTTTCAACTGAGTAAAATCCACACTTATTAAACATTTTTATTCTAATATAGATATATTTTCTTTCTCTCCTAAAGAAATGCCAAGGGTTAGTCCTACTATTGTACAACATAGACTTAAGATAGGCCCTAGCACCTAACTTATCATGTAGAAAAAATGAACAATTGCCCCTTAAAAAAAAGCATCTATGAAAGAAGAAATGCACACACATATTGAAATGGGGGTAATCTAAGAATTGAAATATCCATTATGGTTGGCCAATGTTGTTTTTGTTGCAAGGAAGAGGAAGTAAAGCTGAGAATGTGGGTGGACTTCACTAATCCGAACAACTCATGTCCTTTGCCATCTATAGGCCAATTGATAAACTTTACCACTAAGCACATAGTTCTTAGCTTTATGAATGCCTTTAATGGATAGCACCAGATATGAATGGCACTAGAAGATGAAGAGGTAACAACTTTCAACATGGATGAAGGAGCATTTTTCTATGTCAGAATGTTTTCTGGTTTGAAAAAAGTTGGTGCCACGTATCAAAGGCTTATGAACAAAATCTTCCCAAATCAAATAGGTTGGAACATGGGGCTCTACGTAGATGACATGATAGCAAAAATCCAAGACTATGTAGATTACCTGGCTAATCTTCAGGAAGTGTTCCACTAACTTATCAAATACAGACTGAGATTGAATCCCGAGAAGCGCATCTTCGGTGTAAGGTTAGGGAAATTCCTCAAGCATATGGTATTGGAAAGAGAAACTGATGCCAACCTTGATAAAAAGAAGGCCATACTTGATACGCCATTGCCCACATCCTTAAAATTGGCTTAAAGATTAGTCAGGAGAGTAACAATCTTAGGTAGATTTCTGCTGAAGAATGGGGGAAAAGTGTCAAACCTTATTGAAAATATTCTCTAAGGCACCCACTAAAGAAGAGTTCAAATGGATTGATGAATGCAAAAAGGCATTTAAGGAACTAAAAAAGCACATAGCCAAGTTGCCAACCCTAAGGAAATCAAAGCCAAGTGAGCCACTTGTGCATCTTTATAAACCCCTAAGCTACAAGTTTGGTACTTGTTCAATGAGACAGAAATAAGAAACAATGGTTGCTATATTATGTTATTAAGACAATACATGGTGTGCAGTAAGATACCCCACTTTGCAAAAAGTAGCCTATGCTATAATACTTTCAACAAGAAGGCTAAGTCCCTCATTGTACAAACCAACTTGTCACTCTGCATAGATGATGAATAAAGTAAATCACTTGGAAAGGCCATCCAAATGGTGCATAGAACTAGGTGAGTATAATATCATATATGAAGCCTAAAAAGCTATAAAGGGCCATGCGCCTTTCAACTTCATAGCCAAGGCAACCCTCGAAGAAGAAATAAATGAACCCAATGAGCCCATTTGGAAATTGTTTGTCTATGGGGCAAAAAAAAAAATGACCAAGGAACTGGCATAGTCTTATTTGGCCCAAAAGGGGATGGAGGTGGTAAACTCCATGCGCTTCCTCTTTCTAATAACAAATAACACCATCAAGTATGAAGCCCTAATAGTTGGTCCCTAATTAGTAATGAAAGTCGGCATAAAAACCCTTGTAATTTATAGTGACTCACTGTTATTAGTCCAACAACTAAAGGGGGAATACATAGTCAAAAACCAAACTTATGGTAGCATTACAACTTCATGAAAATGTTGATGGAAAGTTTTGACCTTGTAAAGGTGGAAAAAAAATTCCTTGAGAACAAAACAGAAAAGCAAAAAATTTATCCAAAAAACAAGTATCCAAAGAAGAAATACTAGAACCTGACATATGTGAAGTGTAGATAATGGAAATTTCACAAGGTTGTCGAGCACCTCTAGTTAATACTTGGCTAAAAAGTCATTCCCAAAGATAAAAAAGAGGCAGTAATGATAAGGAAGGAGATGGAAAGTTCACCTTGATTGAGGGTGAACTATACTAGTTAGGATATGCACACCCCTTACAAGTTTGTATTGAAGGAGAAAAAGTTGAGGAAATTATGTTTGATATCCATGAAAGAATATGCAGAGCCTACATCGGACTAAACACCTTAGCAGCAATAGTGTTGAGATAAGGCTAATTTTGGCCAACACTTAAAAGAGACTCCAAGGAACTTGTGCAAAAGTGTGAAAAGTTCCAAAGACATGCTATAATACAAAGACTTCCAACTAAGCTCATTAACTAGGCATCTTACCCATATTTGCTCTTTGGGGCATTGACCTCATTGGTCGTATGTCCACAGCTCTAGGAGGGGTGAAGTATTGTATGGTTGCCATTGACTAATTCACTAAATGGGTGGAACCAAACCCTTAGGCAAAATCATAGCCGCTAAAATTCACTCATTCATCTAGTAAAATATTGTATGCTAGTTTAGATGCTCAATTGTGATTGTCATGGACAACTAAAGGCAGCTCATTAACCAAAGTTTCCAGCAATTCATGTAATAGTTAGGAACTAAGATACACTTTGCTCCCCATAAGTCACATACAGAACCATCAAGGACGGACTTAAGAAAAGATTGGATAAAGCACATGGTAGATGGGCAGAGAGCTGCTAACTATATTATGGGCTTACATGATGACTTCTCAAAAAGTGACATGAGAAACTTTTTTTTCCCTTATATACAAAATCAATGTAGTGATGCTTATTGGGATTGAACGCCTAATTACTTAGATGGGCGTATGATCTTACCCAAAATGATCAAGGCCTAAAAACACAGTTGGACCTTTTGGAAGAAGACAGAGAAATAGCCAAGTTAAGAAGAAGGAACTTTCAACAATTAACATACTAGGCACCAAACACAAAGGTTAGACTAATGGGTATAAAATAAAATTAGGGAGAATGGATCTTGAGGCAGGAAGCTTGGCACAAAAGGTCCTGAAAGAAAACTAGAAAGGACTGTATGTAACCACTAAGGAATTTAAAAATGAGCTGTATGAGCTTACCGACTAGTTTGTTAAAAAGATCAAGAATATTGGCATTTGAATGCCTTGAAAAAGTACTTTGCATAAAGCATGTTGTATTATTTAGGGCTCTTGACAAGGTAAAATTCTACAAGGGCTTTTAGTTTAGGGCTAGTAATAAAATTATTCTGTTCTCAAATATTTTAAGCTTTAAAGAAAAATTAGTTTGCATCAAGCTTGAAGTGTTACTTAGTTTTCTTGATGAGGAAAATTTCTTATAGCCCAAAATAAAATTTTTACATAGGCTTAGGGCTAGAAAAAAAGATTTTACATATGTTTTTGATTAAGAGCCATAAATAAAATATTACTGAGGCTCCAAAATACTTTGGTAGGGTACTCGGAACCTGTTTGTGAATGCCACTATCAAGAAAAATCCAAATTATTAGCTCGTTATCTCCTAAAGACTAAGTTAAGTGTATGAAAAGCTCACAAGCCTAAAAAACCCACTTGAGCATGTGATTACATGTAGCAGTACGGGTAATCGAGGTAAAATCGACACTCAAAAGGTAATATACCCGGATTAAGTATCTCTCGAGTAAAGAAGGAGCTTAGGGAAAAGGGAAGAATCAGGGTTATAAGTCTGAGTAATAGTTTGTTGGGTTTCGGGAGCCAAACAACACAATGGAATTAACCAAAATCCGACAAGATCCACATGAAATAGGGTAAATTAGGTGTTCAAAATTTTGCATACTTAGTAAATTGAGATCTTTTACCAAACTGTTGAGTCGAATCACAAAAACTTGAAAAATTGATGTGTTCAAGCTCTTTACAGTATCCACACAAACCACTGAAATCACCATGTCTTTTCTAGGATTCGGTAGGAGTGTTCCTTGTATGCTTGCAGTACTAACTTGTGTCCTCCAGGGAAAGACAATAAGGGAATGCAACTGAAAATCTCAGAACCCTTTCTAATTTCACCCAAGGAGGCTTACATGAAAAACAACACTATGTAACATATATATAGTGATGCAATACTCCCAAGTCCTAGGCCAAATAAGTTTTATAACCCTAATCCAATTATGCTTAATTGCGGGCTAAAAATGGCTTAACTTTTGGGCAATAATTAATCCGAAATTATCATAAAACCAAAACTAAATAATTTAGCCCATGCACTCGAATAATCTAATTACCTTTAAGTGTGTAACCTTATAGGCTCCTATCATGTTGACAATGATAATAAATCACATTTATGATCATAAGCAATAAGTGGTGTCTAGCAACACATTATTGCTACCTAATTGACAAGATAGTCAGTGAGTTGATGACACCTTTGCGATCATTATTCGTATATGCTGTTGCTTTTTTGTCCAGGATATCAAGACTGAGCACAAGACATGGAATGTGTCATCTTGTATCGCCCAATCTATGGTTTATTGATTCCCAAGTAGACTAACTTAAATTGATAATATTTATATCCCATATCAGTTTATCCAAGTATTGTTATGTATTTCCTCAATCTCACTCAATTAAGGGGCCCAAAGATATCACTCTCGTAATATAAGAGGGGCAAATCTTATCTTGATCATTCAAATCCCTCCGAATGATATATAACATACCCAATGACTACCTTCATATTCACTCAGTTACGAGCAACAATAAGGAGTATCAAAGTATATGACTTACATATAGGGAACCTTGATAGCATCAGGTCAGAGGATTATATATATCATGATAATTATAAGAATCGCTTATGATACTCATATAATGATCCATGTAGTGTTCTCATGGTGAATAAGTCTTGTACACAAGTTCTCTAACTTGTATCCATATGTAGACTACATATCTCTATTAGTTTCCACATATGCTTGTCTTTATGTATTATTGTAATTCATTCCACATAATACTTGACCAAGGACATTTAATAATACCATTATTCTAGGGTTGTAATTACTTTTAATTATGGTACACAGAAGCAAACAATAAACATAATTATTGGAATAATGACTCAATAAAAAATTATATCTCAATGTGCGAAATATAATCATCTCATGATTGGCTTTTGAGCACAACACCAACATAGTTAATCCTATAAATATTCGAAAAAAGGAAAATTTTGTTGGAAACATAAAATATTCTTAAGATTACCATAAAGTACTATATTATAAAAGTTATCACATCAAGAAAACACCCAAGATACAGAACATAGAAGCTAGCCAAACTTTACAAACACTAAGTATATTATGAACCACCCTTGCACGACCATTCAATAGACTCTCCAGTAGTATCCTCAAACTTGACCAAAATGGTCAAGTGTTCTTCCCTATACCACATGTGCTTCGACACTTGAAGTTTATAATAGGCCCAAGAAACCTTAGGTCGGTGTTAGGAGTTGACCCACCACCTGATAGTAGGCAAGGCAGAACCCTTGCCTAAAAGCATCAAGGCCTGCCATTTTGAGCTCTTTGGCCTTTGCCATATTAGAATCACCTTTAGTCCAAGTAGTGGCTGTAATAGACCAAGTGCCCACCTTGGCCTTTTATAGAGTTTCATTTTGGCATGGAGCTTCTTGACCTTAGCTACTAAGGTAGCCCTTTCATCTTCAAGGGCATTAAGCCTTTTGGACACTTTCTCTAAACCTTTCTAGGCAACATCATTGTCTTCTTGGGCTTAGGCAAGGTTTTTCCCAGTTAGCTTCCAAGTCTTGCCCCGGGAAGTACAAAGGTGGCCCAATTAGGCTTGATACTCAATGAGAAGCTGTTCATAGGTGGACTGCTCTGCCTCTTAGAAATCTTGGGCACTAATAAAGATAACCCCAAGAAGGGAGCTTAGCAAGTAGGTCTTCTCTCAAACATGACAAGAGAGAAAGCTCCATTGCTTCATATTCCAATGAAGTGAGTCATGAAAGCCACACTTTGTAATATGGAGGCCTATCCAAAAAGCGAACAAGGATAGCTCATGCACAAGCAGAAAAATTGATCAACATATGAAAAAATGAAAGTATAGAAAAAATGAGAGTAAAAAAAGATATAGGCAAAACTTACTTAAGCAAGCTCTACTCCGAGCTACTTAAAACATGCCTTAACATGGAAAAAGGTAGTCATGGAATTGGCTAGCTGGTGGAAGTGATCATCAAAAGTACTGCAACAAAGCCTTTTTGCTAGGTCCACAAACCTAGTATTCATAAAGATGGTCTCATTGGCATGGATCTCGGTCCAAGCTCGTGGGGCTTATAGCCCCTAGATTACACCTAAGCATCCCTCTAACTATGCTAGGCACAAACCCGACGAAGCCATTCTAGCTCCTGCGGACTAGTAGGCCTGGGGAACAACTTGCATAGAGGTAAAACTATAAGTTAGTAAGCGAAAAGAAATAAGTTGAATAAATAGTTAAAGGAAAAACATGTTACCTGGCATAACCTCCAATGTGGGAGAAGCAAATAAAAAAGTAGAGTAATGAACTCCAGCAAAGAAGGTAAAGCAGAAACCCCTAAGGGTGGAAAATTCAGCTCTATAAAGGCTGGGGAAGGTGAAGTCTCCTCATTATATTGGGCTCCTAAATTAAGGTCCTTGGTGGAAATTCCAAGGTCAAGTTCTCTGAGAGGATGCAAAGTTCTTGACCTTCCTCAGTGTTCATAAAAGGCACTTGAACTATTTCATCATCCAAGGAAGAGGGAAAAAGAGTAGTGGCCTTAGCCTTTCTTTTGCCCTAAGCTATAAGTGTTCAGCCTTTAGCTAACTTATGATCAAACTTTTGCTCAGATGTTGAAGGAGGGACATGAGCAAGATTAGTTACCTGAATGGCAATTCCTTTCTTCTTCAGGTTTTTGGCCTACCTTCTTTTTGCCCTTTGCCCTTCTTGGCTCTTTTTGGCCATCACCATTCTTGGCCTATTTCTTGTTGTCATTTTTCTTGGTGTGCTACTTGTTGATATCTACCTACCTCATGTTGTAAGCTTTAGAGCCTGAGCATTAGTACAAAGAAAAACAAGCAACTAAAATAGCTTGAGAAGAAAAAGCCATATGACATTTTTTAATCTCCAAGGCACTAAGGGTCCCCCTCATTAACTCAATCATAGCCCTATCCTTCTAGTGATCTTTAATGGGAAACAGTGTAAGCCAAGACAACTTGAACTCCTTAAACCTATCATCAATTATGAGCTTGTAGTGAAGGAAAAAAAAAACTCATCAAGATTGGTACCCAAACCTTTTCCGCAACCAGCAGTAAGTAGGGTTTCCTTACCAAAATCCTCCATAAGTCTAATTGGGTAAGGCCGAGTATTAAACCTATAATGCTTGTGCAAATGATTCACATAATAAAAAATAAATTAAAAACATTAAATTACTATAATTTGCCACAAAGAATTAACTATGCGTAAAATTAAAATAGTTACAAAATAGATTTTATATGCAAATACATCTAATAATTTTTTCAAATAAATTAAAAATATCAATACATAAAAAATAAAGTTTGACTTATGTGCCAAACAACATTGCTGCAATTCAAGAACACAACAAAGCAAGAAAAAAAAATTGATAATCAACACTTAACTTAGATTTTATACCATATATGACTATTGAATTTTACGGATTTAAAATTACATCATATTGGATAGGATTGTGTATGTATGACATATGTATAATTTTAAATACTTAAACATTATGCATTACATGAAGGGAAGGTATGGGCCAAGTTCGGGGAGAGTTGATCCCTAAACCCATACGCTCTTCGTACCCGATATGGGTAAGATTAGTTAAACCCACACCTTCACAAAACTTTGTGAGTAAAGACAGATTTGGGTTTCAATGGTTGTGTTTGCAAAGGGTAGGAGCGAATAAAGTATTTTTTGACATCCTTACTCCAGATGTTATAATAAGCCTTAGCAGGAGTGGTGTCCAGGCACCCAAAATGCCATCGGGTTCCTAACCCCCACTCTGCCAAAGAAGTGGTAAAGAAAAATTTGTAATGCCACCATTTCAAGGAGTCTGGATGTTGCCACACAATGGTAGTGAGCGCTAAGCTTGGATATGGTATAAGACATTGGAGAGAGTCAAATTGATTGTATAATGGTGGAAGAAGATGGGCAAGAGGGACCGAACTATTTGGGACGTGCAAAGGATTAGAAACACATTGATATGTGTATATCTATTTGGGGTCAGCTGATTTATGCAGATCCCGAGCAAGCTTGCAGTTTTTAGGAACTTAAGGGGAAAGAGAAGTAACCCACTCACCAATAGGCGAGTGTAGATTACCAACTCCTTTGCTCAAGAAGAATGACCCCTCTCCTCGAGGCCAAGAACCTTCATCGGCAGCTAGAAAGGCAAATAGTGCTTCCCTCGAAGAATCTCCATGGTAAAGTCAATAATCCAAGATGGATGCTTAGCAATTGCTAACCAAGATTCCTTGCCCCTCCCTTTCAGCGTTTGAGCCACTGGCTTATTTTTTGACATGGTGGAGTTCACAGTGGATGCCCTAAAAAATTCAATGGAGCTTTTAGTATCCATTTTTTGAAAGATAAAAAAAATAAAATTGGTAAAAACAATGGCCAGAGGAGCCTCCAAAAAAAGGGGCAAAAACTGCTATGAATGACTGGGTAGTCAAAGCTACTGAATTGACATAGAGCTATTTTCAACAAGATGGGCATTGCACCAACCACCAAAACTGGTGACCACTCTTAGAGCACCCCCATGAAGCCCATTACCAAAAAAATGGCCTACCAAGAGTAGCAAAGCTTGTTGGAAAAAGGAAACTTAGACAAAGGGTTCGAGACAGAAAAACTATGCAAAAACCTAAAAGTTCAACTAAATTGCTACAAAAAAAAATGAGAGCAAATAGATAGGAATAAGAGTTACCTTAAGGAGTAGAAGGTGGCCAAAGTGGAACAACAGTGATCGATATCGATGAATACTATAGCAAATTAGGGTAAAACAAGTAAAATGTGGTCTAACTTGCTACAGAAGTTGCACAAGGTGGGGGATCTATGAAAAAGATGCCGTTAAAAAGCCCTTCACCAAAAAGGTAGTTAGCCTACATCCTACACTGTACCATAACAAAAAGTCTAAGGGACTGTTAAGGATAGCACATTAGGCCAAAAGTATAGCAAATGATATGACTCAGGAGATTTCTTTTACACTCCCATGAGAAGCCTAAAACTAGACTTGTTTTAACTCTGGTCAGGGGCCACATGTGATAGTACATCCTAGACAAGGGTCAAAGGACCTTGGAAGGCTAATTCTGGAACAAGTGAAAAAGGTGCTCCCTAGGCATCCTTTATCCTTAGGTGCCACGAACGCTTCATCATCTCATTCCAATAGCCAGCCTGAGGCCAAGTCACTCTACTGCCATCATTCCTTAGGACTCTATTTCTTGGATACTTCCCAAGTAGAACCACGACCCATCTAAACCTTCTTCTGGTAGTAGGGAAAAGACTGCCAACTTCCTACGCCTTGTCGATATGTCAACATGCATTCTGCAATAGGGAACACTTAGCTGACTCAATCAACGCTCATGATCTCTCAAAATGGAACTATATAAGAGGGATCCTCTTATCCCTAAACATATTGTCACTTCATCTCTTAGCTCTCATACACCTTTACTAGAAACTAACTTGAGAATAAGAGAGTCCACCTCAGGAAAAACCATGCGGTTCTCTCCTCCGTTCTCCCTTCTGTGTGATTTGCAAACTTGCCATAGTAGAACTCTTGTTTTGAACAACCCTAGCTAGCAATGCTTGTCCTTCAAACATCTTGAGTTGGACCACCAATAACAACAATAAAAAACCATACACAAAGAAAATGGGTATAAAATGGTGGTGGAAATAAAATGATCAGAAAAAATAAAATCTATCTATAACAACCACAAGGCACATGTCCTAGTCAGGAAACATCACTACAACATAAAGACAAGATAGCAATTGAGGAAAGAGTTGCTTTTAGTCGCTAGTTTCAATTGACTAATGACTGAATGTGTCAGTTACAAAAACCTTAATCTCTAGGTGTATAGAGACTGATTAGCGACAGAATGATTTAGTCGCACAATTCTTAAACCACAGCGACTGAAACCAATTTAATTTTTTCTTAAAAAAAATTAACTGCTGAGATGTTTACATGTGTGTGTGTGTACACACACACACACACACACACACATATGAAGTGTACTAAATGTGGTAATGAATTGTAATAATAAAAAAGTTTAATTAAAATAAATATAGAATCTAAACATAACATTATTAATTAAAAAATAAGGAGGATGAAGAAGAAGAAATGCAAAAGAGGCCGGAGCTGAGGAAGAAGAAGGAGAAATGAGGAAGGAGAGGCCGAAGTTAAAGAAAGGAGAAGAGGAAGGAGAAATGACGGAGGCAGAAGAAGGAGAAATGAGGAAGGAGAGGCCGGAGTTGAAGAAAGGAGAAGAAGAAGGAGAAATGGAGAAGGCAGAAGAAGGGGAAATCAGGAAGGAGAGGTTGAAGTTGAGGAAGAAGAATGAAAAATGAGGAAGGAGAATGAGAAATGAGGAATGAGAGGTCGGAGTTAAAAAAGAAAAATAGGAAGGAGAAATGGAGGAAGAAGAAGGAAAAATGAGGAAGGAGAGGCTGGAGCTGAAGGTTTTAATTGTTTTTAGCAACAGAAGCATATTAGCGACTGAATGACAACTGATTCTAAAAAACAATATAAAATATGCAACTGACTTATGACCGAAAATTTAAAATTAGTAGCTAATTAATGACTGAAATTTTTAGTTGCTAGTGGGGATGGCAAAATCTGCCCCAACCCGATGACCTGGCCCAACCCACCAGAACCCAAGTCCGACTTGATCCGATTTGACAAAAAAAACCAAGGACTTGAACCTGACTATACCAACCAGACTTGAACCCGAACTAGATTAAAGGGAAAACCTAAGAAAACCTGAACCCAAATGACCTAGACCTGAAATGACCCGAGCCTAAATTGACCCCGAACCCAAAATGATCCAAATCCGAGATTGACCTGACCCGAACTCAAGATGACCCGATGACTAAACCCAACAAGACCCGATTTTAACCCTTACTCTAAAACTTAACTTCCGTATTTCATTATCTTCCATATTTAAAAGTCCTAAATATGAAGGTTTTCATGTGTAGTAACTTTCATTTTTTTAGATTTTCATATTCAGTATCTTGTATATTTAGGAATGGTGACTTCCATAATTAGCAACTTCCATTTTTCGGTACTTCCATATTTAGTAAGTCTCATATTTGGGGAAGGGACTTCCATTTTTAGCAGTACCATTTTTTTTCAAACGTTCATTTTAAGTAATTCTCATATTTTGAGAGGAGATTTCTATGTTTAGTAACTTCCATTTTTTGAGGACTTTTATATATTGCAAGTATCATATTTGGGGAAGAAACTTCCATATTTAGTAAGTCTTATATTTGGATTTTTTCAAAAAAAGTATTTTTTAGATTTAGTGAGTTTAATGATCTTAATAAGCAACCGTTAAAATTACAACATTTATCCCTAAATTTTTAAGTATAGTGCAATAAGGTACCTAAATTTTGAAAATTTTCATTTCAGTCACCCCTAATAATTACACCATGGGTCTTTGAACTTTTGAAATATTTGCACTTTCATCCAAAAATTTTCAAATTTTACAGCTTAGTCACTAATAGTGAACTTGATTTGCATTTCATAGTAATTTAAAAAAATATATATATCGAAACATAAGCATAGCAAAATTGCTATAGTGTATGTCTAGGTGATAGCTAAGTGAAGATTTGAATGACCTGTATAATGATAGTTGAAGGGTATAAGTTTAGAAAAACAATCAAGTATTACTAACAATGTTAAATTACCTAAATATGTATTAAATTATAATGAAGAAGAATTTTATGAATATTTTAATTAAATATACTAAAAAATGAAAAATGAATTTAAATCAAATCACAAAAAAAAAAAGCAAATTCTTTGATTTAAATTTTAATAAAATTTGAAAAAAAAAAATGAATCAATTCAATCGTTTTAGCCTATATACCAATAACCTGAGCGAATACAAAGGTTGACTTGAATTTGACCAAAAACTTGACCTGAAGTTACCCGAAACTAAAATTGACCCAATCTGTAGTGAACCTGAACCCAAATAAACCTAGCACAACCCAAACCGAACTCGAAATTAACTCAACCTGAAATCATCCCGAACCCAAATGAGCCAACCTGAACCCGACCTAGATTAAATGACCTGACCCAAACCTGACCTGACCCACCCAATTGCCATCCCTAGTCGCTAGCCAGTCACAATAATTACATGACCCACAAGCTAGCGACTGGTTAGCGACTACAGTTTCAGTTACTCCATCACTTCTCTCTTGTAGTGCATATGTCAAATTGGTAAAAGATATTAAAGTAAATGAAGTCTATGGAACACAAATCCCAGCATGACAAGTGTCTTTAGTGAGGGACCAGAATTGGAAATCACCATGTATCACTCGCTTCTTAATTATGACTTACACGTATCATCTAGTGAAATTTTCTCAAATTTTTGAAAAATGTGAGAATACTTTCTGCTAAATCACCTACTTTCATATTTGTTAATAGATTTGGATGAAGTTTTTTAACACGTCCAGAGTTGGGGTTGCCAGGCACTGCACCATGGTCCACATTTGCACCCACATTGTAAGGTGAAAACAAGTTATATGAAATGATCAAGAAAAGAATGAGGCACAACGTGAAAACAAGTGTGACTGAGGTTGCAAGAGCCGGTAGTTCTCTGACCATCTTAATCAGATTTTCTACAACTAAATTACAAATTAACCACCCAATATACGAGATGATAATGCCCAATATCTTCTCCCTCGTTTTCTTCTGTTCAATGAAATCTACGATGTAATTCTTACTTGTTCAATTAAAATTTCTGTCATTTGTTCTTTCAATGTCATCTTTGCAAGGGCAAGAATTTATAAATGAGGCTGTTTTGTTTATTTTACTGCATGAAGCGTCAAGTCTCTGGTATTGCTTAGACACTTCCAAACATATTTTGCAGCATCGCCATTGTTTTGTCCCCGTCTACTGTTGTATTTTCAGTCTTAGGTCGATATTAAAATTCATGATTTCCAGCATTAGATTTAACCACTATAAGTTCGGGATCTGTTTATTTCTTGAAACCTGTAAGACTTTGAACCGCAATTTGCAGCATTTGGCGCACAACGAGACTTGAACCGGGCTGCCTGCTCTATGAACTTTTGCATGAACTTACATGTTTTGTTAATTCTCTCTATGAACTTCGTAGAGCTCAACTAAAACAGACCTATGTTGAATTCAAACAAAAAACACTACTGTTAGCTTCTACCTCATCTTCGGAAAATCCTACCCTCCTACCTGGGTCGTAATGGTGGAGGCATACCTATTGCAAATACAATAGCCACACCACTAAAATCTACAACTTCCTTTCGCTAAATTTATCATGAATTAAGAAAAACAATCCCGTCAGGCTAGCCAGCTCTTAATGGCTTGTTCACCTTAAATTGGAGGTATTAAAGGGCTGCTCGATTGTAACTACCTCTTCCAAAACCCCGTCATCAAGCTCAGACTTGAGCCCGGGGGAGAGATGCCAAAGAGGCTGAAACATAGTTCTCAAGCAAGCCAATTTAGCCTATCAATGTTGTTAGCAACATTATCAAAAGAATGCAGAAGACCAAATAAAATCGCCACAGAATGGGATTCAGGAATTTCTAATCAATCCATAAACCAAAATCAACAGCCATGTCTATGTTACAATATAACCCAGAACCGCAGAAGAACAAGAGCAGCCAAAAAGGCTACCATATCAAACACCTCACAGGAAAACATAATTGTAGCCTGTCAAACCAAACTGCAGAAACAAGAAGTTCATAGCTTCTGCAAATTCAAGAAATAGTAGACGGACACAAAGGCCCCGTTTAGGAACAGACAGCTTTTGTAATAAAGGTCGGAGTTTGGATAATTTACTTAACAGTGGAAATAAAATCGCTGAAGATAAAAGCCACCTTTAGATAATTTTCCCAACACAATAGATACTCCCAAATCAACACAATTTATAACAATTATACTGCAAAAGATGCTAAATTTAGTGAGTTAATCGAGTAACAATTTATGAAACGATAAACTAATGCTAACATTCACATGACACAGCAAAACGAATCCCCCATACCATACACTAAGCAGTTTCGACGAATAGTACCGAAACCCGAAAGGGGGCGAGCGAAAACGCGATCTGGGTCTCTACAGAAACATCAGAATCGATATCAGACAGGACTGAGAAGCTGGAAAACCTGCGGCTTTGGCTCGGAATTCATGCCGATGATGATAATGAGAGGAATAAAGCCGTAGTGAGTCACGACCTTGGCCTTCTTCATCGTCCAGGTGCTCCATTCCTTCAAGTATTGCACCGTCGACTTCTCCTCCGCGACTTTCGATCCCTTCCCGGACTTGCCCTTCGCCTTCAACTGAATCTTCGACGCCATTGCAACTGTCGCTTGATCGATCGATCTCTTCCTCTCTTTCCAGCCACGGATCTATTTATAACTAGGGCTCCTTGGAGGTTTCTGGAGAAGCAGAAACAAACTAACCTGGATCCTTTAAATGGGCCGGGGAAGCCCAAAACTGAGTAATTTATTGGGCCTTGGCAGCCTAATCTGAGGACTAGCATTAATTATACCTCATTTAGTATTAGTGTCAGATATTAGCTCCTAAGCTTAGAAAAAATCATCAAATTGTATCACTTTTAGTTTTTAACTTCAACAGTTTAATTTATACTGTTAATAAATCATCAAAAACTCTCATGCTAATTATAAAAAGCTCTTCCCAAATAGGCCCTTTGCTTATGACAACAGTTACCCTTGAGCTTTTTTTATGGACACAGAGCCCCTCAAAATATGACTCTGGAGGTTCACCTCTCAACTTTTTTTACTATGGCACATATGCCGTTTCGATGATGGTAATGATTCATGTGCTCCCCACTATGGAAAATATTTCATTTGTCTTAATTTCTTTACAATAATTACAATTTTGGACAGTTTTAAATATTTACAATATACTTATATTTAGTAGGCAAAAGGGGAAAATCCCCCACTAAGGTATTCGTGATAACGGACATCACCAACTATATTTTTTGCAATTAAATCATCCACTTACATTTGTAATCGAGTGAAATTTTAACACTATTGTTTTAAATATAGGTAAATTAGCCACTTATAAAACTAACAGAGAGAATATACCTCTTTTTGGAATATTTCATTAAGTTTATGCTCGAACTATATTCATTAATGCATGTAGCCTTGTAGGTCCCTGAATTAAAAATAATAACACTAAAGACAAATTTGAACGAAGAAGACTAGAATTTAGGCAGAAGACCAAAGACTCTTCACCTTGTTCTTCTCCATTCCTCATTTTCGCAACCCCAGAACCTTAATTCCAATCATTTTCTTGGAAATTTTCACAATCAATCACTGCTTCTTGGTTATTAACCTTCCACGTCTTTTTTTTTTTTATTTTGGTTTATTGCTTCCTGGTTGACAAATTAGACACTTTCTTGGCCTATCACTATTTTCTCAGCCCGTATTGATGATCAATTTTTGAGTTTCTTTTACTAGCTTAGAGTGTTGAAGTTGGGAGTCTATTGAGGCATGGTCCCGGGGTTTCTTCGTCTCTTATCGTCCTTATCCATTCTTCATTAATTACCTTGGTTCATTAATTTTGTATTCGATTACTTCATTCCTTTTCTTTTAGCTTCTTGTTCTGTGTATTACTCTATTCTTGGGCCTTTAATTGTTTTCGAACCTATTTATCCGCGCCCCTTCCATGCCTTTCTACTCCTCTTTTCTCGACTTTTGCCCTAGGCATTAGCTGCATTTGCTGTTCTTAATGCCTTTTCTATTCAAATTTCGCTTCTAAATCTTCTTCTAGTCACACCATTTTAGAAAAGACTACAACTGTACGGACCTACAACTGTCACAATTGACGAGACTAGAAAAATAATGAACAACTCTTGTGGGGACGATGCCTGGCTGATTATTGGGACATTGAGTTGGTTGGCGTCTTTCATGAGTTTCTTACAAGACACGTATGTAGCAACACCTTGGGTGTAACAACCTCGGACGACTTGCACTGCCGCCACCGTTGACGTCGGTCCTCTCCTCTATGGCAATTCCGCCTAATTGGCAATCGAGGGTTAAAGAAAATTCGAGAATTGAACAAAGATGAGGGGTAATTGATAGTTTAACAAGTAAATAAAGGGGACTGATCGATTCTATTGATATATTGTGCGGGAAAAAAGGTTGAACGTTTTGGTTTTAAAAATCTAAGAGCATTTAATTGGATTTTCAACCAAATTAAAAAGTTGAAGTAATAGTAAATCTTATGAAACTTTCTTGGGATTTCAAAGTTAAAGTAATAACAAATCTTACAAACATTTCTTGGGGTGTCATTGATTATTTTCTATTTAAAGAGAGAGGGACAAAAAGAAGATGATGGTGGAAGAGAGAAAAAAACAAAGTTTTGCAGGGTTTGTGGTATTGTACAAAAATTTGAAGGCGAAATTAGAATAATATGTGTCACGTCATCCTCAACGTATACTCGTCACATTGATTACTTTTGCCACATTTGTGTCCATCTTGGTAACCGTAATGGGGATGACCTAATTCTACTGATAACATAACATTAATGATGGATTTAACTTCAAAAAATAACGGTGACCGATCTGCCCATTTTACAAACCTAAGTGACTTATTTGCCCTTTTTGCTATTTAGTAAGTATTTCATAGTAAATTTACCAAACTACATTCATGCTAACATGAATTTTGAAATTAGGATATAATCTCTATTTTTTTAAGAAAATTGAAAGTGTTGTCCTATACCTTTTGAATTCCCATTTTGGTCATTATTAAAACAAGATTGAAAGTGACCCAAAACCTTTAAAAAGTGTTCAAGTGAATTACTAAAACTTGAAAAGTTATAGTTTCATTATGTTGACATTTTCATGGGGGCAAAAATGAAAGAAAACATAAAAATATTACACATCTTAATCTCTACACTCTGAAAATGTTGCAAACAAAATGGCAAAACGTAGTATGATTTTTTCTCGAGTACTTAGAAGCGTTTTCACAAGTATTAAGTGAATGGTATTTATGATAGTTTCTAAATGATAGTAGGAAACTTCTATATTTCTCAAAACCTAGACTGTATCAAGCCACATTTGGCATTTATTCTCATTGGAGAAGTGAATGTAAGGAGTTGAACCTAGGCCGTGTCCAACGGAATATCCTTTCAGCCAATTGACCTCAACTGGCGGCCACGGGAGTGTCTTTTTTTTTTTGGGTGGCTTAAATGATGGAGGAAAGAATAGTCGAGAGTAATTTTGATTGAGGAACCAAGAACCTAATTTGTAATCTTACAATTCTTTGAATCGATGCTTTGGTTATGCAATTGATGTTTCTTGAGGAGTTTTCTGATTACTGAGCATGAAATCGAACAAGAACTTGTTGATTCAAATCGGTTGAATTTATGGAACAAAAATAATTACTCTATTGGTTTTAAATTCTTTGTACCATTTTAGTTTTTTTTTACTTAAGTTGATTTAAATTTATTTTTATTAATATTTGGTAGAATTTTTTTTAAAAAAATATATTTAGAAACTCGAGACTTATAATTTTTAAATATAAATTTTTTAAAATTTTTTAACAAATATTAATATAAATAAATAAGGTAAACTTAAATTAAAATATTAAAATGATAGAAAAAATTTGAGACGGATGCGGTATAAAGGATTGGAATGGAAAGTAGCCCCGCAGGCCCTTTAGCCACCGATAACAAAATGAGGAACAGTCATCACGGACCATGGGATGTGCATGTGCTTTGCAAACTTTGGTGAGAGCAAAAGGCTATTGTCTTTTAGCTCCAATCATTTAGGAATCAAAATCGGTCCTACATAATTGAGGTTAATGTACAAATCTATATTAGTTGGAGTTATCTCAACTAGGGATCAGCAAGCATAAGCCTTGCTTCACCGAGGCTCTAAGCCAACTTGCTTCAATGGATGTGTGCTTTCTTAATGATCTACGAAAGTTGGAGTTGGGAGGGTTAAATAAGCTTTTAATTTATATGATACAATAAAGAATAAGGGCAGCAAGAAGTTGTGACAAGGGTCCTTTGTATGGAGGTGTTTAATGCCAAGTTTAATCCTTGAAGTTTTCTGTTCATGTCATTTAGGTATGTGAGCAAGGTTTCAAATATTGTACCAGATGTTATATCATTTTTTCAACGGTATGGCACAACCTTGAGTATCGGTATCATTTCAATGATACATATTGAATATACTGGTTTATAATAAATTGTATACATACATACATACATACATATATGAAAATCACATACATATGAATAGAATATATCAACACACATGATACATCAACATATTGAAAGCCCCAATATTCAGCATATAAGGTCTCAAATAGCACATAAAACATAAAAATACATTAAAATATCTCAACTTCCAATACAAGTTGAATATAAAAAAACAAAAGATTTAACCATCATTAAGCTCTACATATTGATATTGTGCTACTACTGCCACATTTGGAGAGTCAATCTCAGACTCATCTTTTTCATCAATAGGAGGAACTTCCTTCACAAAGTCAAGGTTAAATGTCCCTAAATTACCAAGAAGCTCCTCCAAACTAACCCAATCAACACCAACATCATTCTCATTTAGTAATGTCGATTCCTCAATGACCCAATCATCTATCAAATCAATATTATCAAGGCTTATGGGATTCAATGATTTTGAAGTCATACTCATTATCCTACTAGCATAAAATTATTATAATTAATAAAAAATAAAATTAACCAAAAGTTATACAGACTATAGTATATAGAAAAATTACCTCTCTTGAAACTTGAAGTTGTAATGAACAAAAACTAAATCATAAGGCTTTTGTGCTATAGTCTATTTCAGTGCTTTGAATGAATAAACTCGAACACAATCCAATTCCTCTCACACCCTGCTGCACTTGTACATTAACTAAGTAGTCGCTTGGCAAAGCTTTACAACTTCAGAGTTCCATTTTTGAATGAATCCCACCATGCAACTGTTTATCAAGAAAGTAAACAAACAAAAATATTATGAACTATTAACAAACAAAAGTGACCAAAAAAATAGTAACTAAAAGAAATAAAATGATACAATATATACCTCGATTTAATTTCTATCTCATATGAATAGTAATTGATGATCCAAACTAATCAACATTATTCTTATAATCTTCAAGTTAAATTGTGATTTTCTCTTAAATAGTATAATCAGAAACAAGTTTTGACACACAATCAAAGAAACCTATAGAAACCTTTGCCTTCCTATTAAAGTCTTGCCTGAAATAAATTCCCGGATTAAGAAAGTAACCAGTTTCATGCAATGGAGATTGCATTTATGTATCCCACCTTGCATTAATAGCATCTATATATGACTTGTATGAAGACACTTGATTCTTGAACCTTTTTCTAATTGTCTCCTTTGCTTTGTCCATGGCTTCAAACAAATAGCTTGTACTTGGCTTCTCATCACCATCAACAAATTGAAGCACCTTAACAAGTGGTTCATTTACTTTCACTATGTATTGACACATAATCCAAAAATCTTTATCCTTAAAGATAACTGAAGAAACCTCCCTTCCTCCAATGGTTTTTACAAACCTTGAATTCAACCATGCAGGACTTGCAAACATTTGAATAAGTGCTCCATTGAATGTTAAAATGCACTATATGTTAAGGAAATTGGTGGCAAACCTTGTAATACCAAGACGACAAATATCTCTACCATGTGTATATTCTCTTCTCATCAAATCAAGCACCCATGAGTGATTATAAAAGAATTTTGTGATTTTTTTAGCCTTTTGTGCACGCTCATTTATGCGAGAGAAGCTATTCGGGTTAACCAAGTTTTCTAACATCAAGTCAATGCAATGTGCAGCACAATGAGTCCAAAAGAAAGTGCCACACTTATCTTGAAATTTTTTCTAGCACTTTTTGTGTGATGCATCATTATCATTAATGCATTGCACAACATTTTCAGGACCAACTTATTGAACAAATTCGCACTCATTGTTTGAAAAGCTAACTAACTTCCACTAATTGATTAACAAGCACTAATTGATTTAAAAGCTAAACTAACTTGCACACACAAAGCAATAAATACTTATCTTGAAATAAAGAAAAAATTAATACCTTTAGACGAGCTTCGTTTATCGTGGCAAAGAAATCAATTACAAATTCAAACTCAATATCTTTAATTCCTCAAACTAGAAATTGATTACATAAAGAGTACCAAATGTAAAATGAAAAAATGAAGGAAAGAAGCATACATTCAGACAAGGAGCCTTGTTCGTTGCGGCAATCAAGAGGAGGCCGTCTATCGGTGACTATTCCAGGAGCTTTGTCATGGTAAAGCAGAGTGATGGAGGCTATCATCTACATCCGTGATGGTCGATGGAGTGGTGGTAGCCTCACTATCGGTGCCTGCACACTCGTCTATCCCTTCCTTTGTTCGTCACCTTTTCTCTCAATCTCAGATCCAAACCCAACAGCCACTTGCAAGAGTTTAGGTTTTAGGAATTTTTAGGAGTCTGACGAAAATGATAGTGTTTTGAAGCTGTATCAGGTAGGATTCGGTATAAAGCGGTATGTCAAGACACTGAGACATCCGGTATAGACCGGTATAGATACCAAACCACCTTGTATCATTTTCTCTCCAGTATTGATATGTACCGGCCGATACGTTATGGTACGGTATTTGAAACACTATAGGTGAGTCATGGTTAGATTGGCGACACATGTTCTTATATCGATGTTCTAATTAAATTGAGATCCTTTTATATGTGTTGTGCTCGCATTTACCTTTTGCCTTTTTAAATGTTGCTAGCATATCCTTATATAGAAAATTGTTGCTTACAATGATTGTTTTCCTCTTGCTTTTGTTGTACGAGTTCTTGGGTGTTAATATTGTAGAATTGGAGTTTATGTTTATTGTAATTGTCCTTTAGTATGTTGGCAGTTTGTGGTTTGATATGGATGTAGTTGTGGTGAGAAAAACTTGGGGAAGTATTGAGATATTTGAAATATGTTTAATGGTTTAATTGAAATTAAGGCATTGATAAGTTCATTTGATTGCAGTTAAGGCTTCCATTCTCCAAACTGTGCAATTTACTAACTTTGGCTTTCATTCTCCAAACTGTGCAGTTTACTATTATTCGTAAGCTACTAATATTTGCCCCAACGGAGTGGCAGTCTCTTTGTTAGTATTATAGATAGTAAAGTGAACCCGTCTTGTAGAGTTCCAATTTGCCCCATCACTAAATAGTGGGAAATTGTAATGTAGCACTCAATTTCTTAAAACCTTTTCAATTCAGTCAATAGATTTTTTGAAAATTTTAAATTTAATTCTTAGATTTTCAAAAGTTGCAAAGTAACCCTACAGTGAATTTAGTCTTACGTCCAATTTTCTTAAAACTTAGATAAAATATTTAATTGAATTGTTAAAATTTGAAAAGTAATAGCTCAATTATTGGTAGAAACTTTGAAAAAAAAATTACAAAATGGGAAAGAACTCTTGAACCCCAAAAAATATGTATTTAGCCAAATCAATCCAAAACTTCTTAATTTACCAAACAAATTCTAAAACTTAAAATTACAAATTTCGTTAATTATAAATGTTTTGCATTTTGCCAAGTCAGTTGTAAACTTTTGCTTATGTCGATAATTGCTGGCATGACACTTAATGCCATTATTGTCAGTGACCAAACTGATACTTTTCATACTTGAATGATTTACTTAATCATTTTATCAAAGTTTAGGGATCATTTTAATGTTTTTAAAAAATTGGGAATTAAATTAAATATTTTATAAATCATACGGATCAAATTATAATATCTTAAAAAAGGGCTTTATTGTTATTATTTCAAATTTAGGAAAGAAACAATTTATAGGTTAGTAGAGTCAATAAAGTTATGTTACTTAAAATAATAAAAAGCTACTTCAACCTGTTATATTCTTATCATTAGTGAATTGACTCCTCCTCGTGTACTACCTAAAAATAATTTTGTAGAACCTTTACTGTGGATAGACACATTAATCTACTTTATTGGAGCTTTGAACAGTCCTACTTTGATCGAATGAATTTTATTATTGATTTACCAACAATAGTGTGAAGCATGTTAAATAAGTTTTTACTATTTTAAATAGCCAGAAGTCTCAAATTTGCAACTAATATTTGGCCCGGGGAGCAAATATGCCGCTATAGTTGTTTTTTTGCTGAATATGACATTAATGTTTTTAAAATTGTCTGTATCAGCTACTAATATTGTAAATTGAGGGTAGATATGCCACTAAGCAAACGTCCATCAAGAACATTTCATGAACAAAAAGAATATTCTATGAAGAATGTGCTTTAGTGGCAAAATAAAGGCTTATTTGGCAAAAATGACATGTCATGTCTGTAAAACTCAAAAGAAGGGATGATGGTTGCTCAAAATATGGAATTAGGGATTTGGGTAGGAGTGGGCAATTGGGGCTGGTTGACAGCAAATTCAATCGATTGGAGATGAGTTTGTCATTATGTTCATCAAGTTTCTCAGTTTATCATACAAATGGTGGAGGTGGAAAGGGATAAATGGTGGTTGTGAATGCTGGTTGGAAGTGGAGTAGAAAACATCCTAGACATCTCGAAATCTAGGGTAACGTTTCATAACTTGTCCAAAGGTAAGTATTGTAATGTAGGTTGTTCCATTTTGATTAAATTATATCAATTGTCTCATGTAGACAAATTTAGCTTATGTAGGCAATTTTATTTGATGTTTATTTGAGTAGAGGATTGCTGGTTGCAAATTTTGGTAGTGGGTTGATGATCAATTCCCTGTGCAGGCAACTAAAAATCTGAACCTATTGCATGATCTAAAAAGGTCATTGGCATATTTGAGCCGAATCCTTTCAAATGAGGTTTCCAGGCTACAGTATTTGTTGAAGGAACAAGCATAGGTAGAGGAAAATAAGGTGGAGCTGGGGGAGAAGAACGTCAGATTGGAGGAAGAAAGGAAGAAGCTAAGTATCCTGCTAGAGATGGAGAAAAACAGTGCTAGGAAAATGAAGTCAATTTTCTACATGGTTGCATTACTGATGGTTGTGACATGGTTTGCCATTTATGGTGTCTAGGTTAAGTGCAAGTGGTTAGGCAAATGTTATGTTTAGGGTATTTTCAATAGAGATGGACAAATTTGACCCGACCCAACCCACCCGACCCAATTTGACTAGAAAAGTCAACGACCCGAACCCGACTGTACCCAACGCGACCTGAACCCAAACCCGACTAAAGTGAAACCCGAGAAAACCCAAACCCAAATCCAACCTGACCCGAACTCAAAATGACCTGATAACTAAACCTGACAAGACCCGATTTTAACTTAAATCAATATAAAATATATGATCAGTAAAGACTTTAGAAAAATTATGATTTAATATATGTGAATGAGTTTCTTCTATTCTACTGATCTGTTTTGTGTTGTAAAACGAACGAGTGAGAACTAAGGGAAACAATTAGTGAAACGATGATAGAAAGATAAAAATAATTAGGTTTTAAAAATTATAGTACCCCTTCTGTCCTATATTCTTTGAAATGTTTGACTTTTTTGAATAGTTTGAATTGAATTTATTCATATTACTCTTTATATCTCAAATTATTTGCACCATTCGTATTTTAACAATTAATATATAATTTTTTATTTTCAACATTTTAATATATAAATAAACCATTTTATACATGAATAATAAATCAAGATCTATAATTTTAAATATATATTTTGAATTTTTTAATAAACAATAATATAAATAAATTCATGTCAAACTAGTCAGATAAGTTAAATGGAGCAAAGAAAATGGGACAGAGGGAGATTATTTGTTAGAAAAAAATTTAAAAACTATATATTTAGAAACTATAGGTCTTTATTTATTATTTAATATAATCATTTTTCATTTATATACTAAAATTTTGAAAATAAAAAATCATAGATTAATTTTTGAATAATGAATATTACAAAGAACTTCACATAGAGGAAGTATTTTATTAAATAAATTATATATTAATATATCTTCATAAATTTTGTATTATTTTTATATCTAGTTAAATTAAATTTTAATCAAAATTAAATGAAAAAATTGAATCAATTTAGTGATTTCGGCTTATGCTTCAGTGAACCGAGTAAACCCGACAATCAAGTTGAATATAGTCTAAGACCCGATAACCCGACCTAATTGGACTTGAACCCAAATAAACCCGGCCTAACCCAGCCCGAACCCAAAATCAACTCGAGCCCAAATAACCCGACCTAGACCTGAATACATGCTAACCCGATTAAACCTAAACCTGAATAACCTAACCCAAACCTGACCCGACCAACCCAATTGCCATCCTTAATTGTCAAACAAGTAAGTCTCTGTAATGACCAAACTCAATTTAGTCTGTTTTATTATTTTGGATATTTAGGTTAAGGCCCAAGAAAAAAATAGAGCAAGGGAATTAAAAAAAAAAAAAAAGAAAGAAAGAGGAGTACGGCACAAATAGAAGAAAGACAGAAACAGAGCCGTGAAAGAAGTTTTTAAAAGGGGAGAAATAAGAAAAAGTTAGGGCTGGGTATTTTTCTCACTTTCTCATCTACCTGTTACTTTGTATTAAAGAAGTTGAACAAGAAATCATCATTTGAGGATCAAGGAGAAGCAACTTGTGAATTTTTTTTTTGTAAGAGGAAAATCTTTGGTGAGTATTTGTTAGTTATTTCTAGTACACAAATTAGTTGTTCTCAAAATTTGAAAAGGGAGTTCGATTGATGATTTAATTAAATATAAGTTATTCTTGATGATTAAAAGAGATAATCGATAATTAAAATTGTTTCAAATGAATTAAAAATAAGTTTATGGAGCTTTTGGCTGGGCATGGTGGAAATCGGAGAGTAAGAGAAGGTGTGAATCCGAGAAGAAGAGGAATGATATTTCTGGGTATAAATTGGTATAATGACAGTTTAGGTCCTTGAAGCTTAAAGGCAGGTTCATAGACACCCAATAGTCTAAAATGTTACAACTTGGTCACTGGATGAAGGATATAATCGGGTTAATCACAGTATCAGTCCCTAAGGCTTCTAACAATACTTCAGTGAATTCTGAGGTTCCAGAAACATTCACTTAGGTCATTGTCAGCAAGTGATTTTGGGTTATTTCTTGAATTGATTATGTTTTGACAAACTTTTACATAATTATTTTAGGTGGCTAAAGAATTATTTTAGGAGTTAGAAAATTTCATATTGAGGTAAGTAGCTACTACTATTCTAAAAATTAAATTGTTTTGATATTATGTATATATATATTATTTCTTCAAAGTTATAGGTTTTCCAATTTAGTAATTTTTCAATATTTTGATTTAAAGCTATTTTGCATTAAATAAATTTTTAATCAGAATAAGAGTTTTCAATTACTAGTTTTATTCTGAAATTGTTTTCCAAGTGTTTTATTAATTTACTTGTTTATCTGCTTATTCAAATTTTATCTTATTTATAAAATATATTGTGTTTGATTAAATAAGCTGGGGTCAGGTATGTTTTTATTATGATGTTTTGTGCTGAAATTTTATAACAATTGTAATGCTCTAAATTTCTATTTCGACTCTGTTTTGGTGGGTGTTGGTTCTATGCCTGTACTACTAGAAAAATGTAGTTCTGGACCCTCCACATAGGGTACTCTGTTTTGTTATATTCTGTAGTGCACTACTTTTAGGACTAGTCTTTTAGGATGCTCGATCGTTGGTGATTCTTAGACGATTCTGGACGCACTATAGCGGTTTAAGTATAGTCACAGTGATCACCTCACCCATTCTGTTATGAATTTCTATTCTGCTATTCTGCTCTGAACTGTTCTGTTTTGGTTAATGATTTTATTTACAAATATTATTTGCTTAGCTCTCAAAATTACTATTACATTGATTATGTTCTGACTCTTCAGATATCTTCTGGTAAATTTTATGTTATTATTTTACAATAATTATTTCTGCTTGATCCCTATATGTTTTGTATATTGTATTTTTGTTTTCAAAATCCACTGCTTGCTGGGCATTCGTGCTCACCCCATTTTCACCCCTTCTCACATAGATTAGGAGTAGTTCGAGTTAGCTAGCGGGATTGACTACAAGACCAGCTGCAATTCAAGAAAATTTAAAAATATTTCATTAGTACTACTATTAGAAATTTATTTATGTTTAGAAAACTCTTTGGATTTCGTTTCATTCCTTAGAGCTTTGATATTTTATAGATTATTATAGTTGCTCTGCCACTTATTTTTAGAAGTGAATTATATAATTTTGGAATTATTTGGAATATGTAGCCTTGCATGCTTAGGAAAAATTTATTTTCTTGAGCATGTAGCGTGTCATCACCTTGAGACTTCTAGAGTGGGTTTCGGGGCGTGACAGAAGTGGTATCAAATCCAAATTTGATAAATTTATAGACCTTAGGTTATGGTAGTGCTAGGCTTTTATTGTGCTTATATATTAGGTATTCTTCTCTTCATTTGTTGTGCTAATTAAGAATAAGGCTATCTTCCACAGACATATGGCACCTAGGTGTATCACCACTCAACATCGGGCAAATGAAGGAAATGATGACGATGTTCCTATTGCTCAGCTAGCAGGACATGGGCAAGAGGCTTCTATCCGAAAGAATGCAGCAAATCAAGCTAACCCTCTTGCACAGCCTGATGCAGCAGCTGTATCTAATGCCTTGCTATAGCAGTTGGTTATGTAACTTGGTCAGAAAGGTCAAGCAGATGCTCCTCCAGGTGTTGGTGTTAATGGTGGGAATGGTGAGAGGGGCCTTAATGAATTTCTGAAGCTACGGCCAGAAAAATTTAATGGCAAAGGTGATCCAAAGAAAGCTAGGTATTGGCTTTCAATGATGGAAGATTATTTTTATCTTCTTCAGTATAATGACAGGCAGAGGGTAGGTGTTGCAACTTTTGTCATGGATGGTCGAGCTAAGGATTGGTACAAGATTATGCGGCCTGAAAATTTGGATGAGTTTACATGGGAGCAATTCAAGCAAGTTTTTAGCACTGAGTTCTTCTCTAAAACCTATAGTATGCAGAAGATTGCAGAGTTCATGCAGTTGACGCAGAGAGATATGACTATAGCAAAATATGTGAGAAAGTTCATCGAGCTTCCATCTTATGCTCCAGATTTGATAGCTCAAAAGAGTTTGAAGGCGATGAAATTTGAAACGGGGCTTTGGTAACTCATTCGAAGTAGTGTTGCTCCACATATGCTTCATACTTATCGAAAAGTGGTGGAGACTGTTACCATAGTGGAGAGGAAGCTGGGTCTTATTATTAGGGACCAAAAAAGAAAGGACATACCTGGAGGATCTTCAAGCAAACCATTTAAAAATGTAACAAAGAAACCAAAATTTGCACCAACCTATCATGGAGTTTCTATGCATCAAGATGTGCCAAAGTGTGACTATGGTCGGAAATTTCATTTTGGTGACTGTGATTGGAAGACTAGCGGCGGTTTCCATTGTAGAAAGAAAAACCATCTGATTACCGATTGTAAATAGCCAAAGACCAAAAATCCTTATCAAAACTTCTAGGTGAGGAGTAATCTACCAGCTCCAAAGAAGCAAGATGAAAAAGGAGGTGCAGCAAAGCTGCAAGTTCGAGGCCGAATATATGCACTTACTCAGTAGGATGCAGATGACTTTAATGTAGTTGTTTCAGGTACAGTGAAAATCAGTTCTGTTTATGCTCATGTCTTGTTTGATTGTGGTGCCAATTATTCTTTTACATCACCAAAGTTTGCTACTTGATTTTCATGTGTTCTGGAGCCATTAGATTTTGAACTATCTGTTGAGACCCCTTTAGGAAAGTCTGTTGTTACTAATTCTGTTTATAAAGGTATGTAGTTAGAATTGGGGAAAGAAATATGCCTGTGAATTTGATTAGGCTGGATATAATGGACTTTGATGTGATTTTGGGGATGGACTGGTTATTGACAAACCATGCTTAGGTTGACTGTCATGAAAAAAAGTAGTATTTCATGTTCTTAATGAGCCAGAAGTCATCTTTTTCAGCAATAGGCAATGCATCCCAATTTGTCTTATCTCTGCTATGCATGTGTGTTAGTTGTTAAGAAAGGGTTATCAAGGATATTTAGCATTCATTGGAGATACTAGCAAACCTGGATTAAAGCTGGAAGACATTCTTCTTGCAAAGGAATTTCTTGACGTCTTTCCTGAAGAAATTCCTGGGTTGCCCCCTGATCAAGAGATTGAATTTTCCATTGATCTTGAGTTAGGGACTACCTTAATCTCTAAGGCTCCCTACCGAATGGCACCTGCAGAAATGAAAGAGTTAAAGGTATAGCTATAAGAGTTGCTCAATAAAGGGTACATTCAACCTAGTGTTTCACCATGGGGTGTGCTTGTTTTGTTCGTGAAGAAGAAAGATGGAAGTTTGAGGCTTTGCATTGACTACCATGAATTAAACAAGGTGACTGTTAAGAACAAGTATCCATTGCCTTGTTTTGATGACTTGTTCGATCAGCTGCAAGGTGCACAAGTCTTTTCTAAAATTGATTTAAGGTCTGGGTATCACCAACTGAAGATATACCCAAGACTACTTTTAGAACCAAGTATGGCCATTATGAATTTATGGTCATGCCATTTAATCTAACGAATGCAACAGCTATTTTTTATGGACTTGATGAACCGGGTTTTCAAGCCTTATTTAGACCAATTTGTTGTTGTATTTATCGATGATATTTTGGTCTATTCTAAAAGTCCAAAGGAGCATGAGGATCATTTGAGAATTATTTTACAAACATTAAGAGAGAAAGAGTTATATGAAAAATTCAAAAAATGTGAGTTTTGGTTGGAAAAAATTTCTTTTCTTGGCCATATAATTTCAAAAGATGGAGTGTCTGTAGATCCACAAAAAGTTTAAGCAGTGGTGAATTGGGCTAGACCTTCTAATATTCCTGAAATTCATAGCTCTCTTAGTTTAGTTGGTTATTATCATCGGTTCGTTGAAGGATTTTCGACCTTGGCCTTGCCTTTATACAAGTTGCTTCGAAAGAATGCTAAGTACGAGTGGACTGAAGATTGTAAGAAAAGCTTCCAAGAGTTGAAGTGAAGATTAGTCACTTCACTTGTCCTTACCATCCTATTTAACACTGAAGGTTATAAAATTTATTGTGATGCTTCATATATTGGTTTAAGGTGTGTACTTATGCAAAATAAAAGAGTTGTTGCTTATGCCTCTAGGCAATTGAAGCCATATGAGAAGAATTATCCTACACATGACTTGGAATTAGCTGCAGTTGTCTTTGCCTTAAAGTTCTGGAGACATTTTCTCTATAGTGTTTCTTGTAAGGTGTTTACTGATCACAAAAGTTTGCAATATATCTTTATATAGAAGGAATTGAATTTAAGGCAACGGAGGTGCTTGGAGTTGCTGAAAGAGTATGATTTGAATATTTGCTATCACCCTAACAAGGCAAATGTTGTTGTTAATACTTTAAACCGTAAGTCCTCGTGCTCGCTAGGTTTTTTACTTACTAATAAAAGAGCTATTCTTAATGATCTACAGAAGTTGGGAGTAGAAATTATAACATATGTTGTCAATAGTGTGCTTGCTAACTTGATGGTTCAACCAACTTTAATTGAGAGGATCAAATTTTCTCAAAGATCAGATGGAGGAATTAACAAGTTGAAAAAAGAAGTTGCACAAGGGAGGCATCTAGGATTTCGTATTCATGAAGGTGGATTTCTAAAGTTTAGTGCTTGGCTATGCATCCCTAAAGATGAGGCTTTGAAGGAAGAAATTATGAGAAAAGCACATAAGACCCCTTACACCGTTCATCCAAATGGAACTAAAATGTACACAGACCTACGGGAGCATTTTTTGTGGCAAGGAATGAAGAAGGAGATTGCTAAATTTGTTGTGAAGTGTCAGACTTGCCAACAAGTCAAAACGGAACATCAAAAGCCTTCAGGACCTTTGTAGCCTCTTTCAATTCCTAAATGGAATTGGGAACACATCACTTTGGATTTTGCTATGGGACTTCCAAGGACAACCAAAGGTAATAATGCTATTTGGGTGATTGTTGATCGTTTATCTAAATCTACCCACTTTTTGCTATTCCAAGAAGGTGCAAGTTTAGAGAAGTTAGCTAAGTTGTATGTTAGAGAGATCATCCGCCTACATGGTGCCCCATTATCTATTATTTCAGATAGAGATTCACAGGTTGTCTCAAGATTTTGGGGACAATTGCAGAAGGCCATGAGAAGTCAACTCAATTTTAGCACTGCTTATCATCCTCAAATCGATGGCCAGTCAGAATGAACTATTCAAATTCTTAAGGATTTGCTGTGTGCTAGACTTTGGAGGTAATTGGGATGTTCATTTAGCACTTATTGAATTTGCCTATCATAATAGCCATTAGTCTAGCATTAGAATGACACCCTATGAGGCATTGTATGGACAGAGATGCAAATCACCAATATGTTGGGATGACATAGATGATCGAAAAATTTTGAGTTCAGATATAATTACAGAGATGGTAGGGAAGAATCAAATTATTCGTGATCACTTACAGATTGCACAAAGTAGACAAAAGAGTTATGCTGATAAGGGAAGACGGATGTTGGAGTTTGAGGTTGGGGATAGCGTTTACATTAAAGTGTCACCGACAAAAGGAGTTATAAGGTTCAGAAAGCGTGGGAAATTAAGCCCAAGATATGTGGGTCCTTTTGAAATTCTAGATCGATTTGGGGATGTCGCTTACAGAGTTGCATTGCCGCCATCTTTATCAAGAGTGCACGATGTGTTTCATGTATTGATGCTACGTAAGCATGTGCACGACCCCAATCACATAGTTCAACATCAACCGATCAACATTATGCCAGATTTGATGTATGAGGAGCGGCTGGTGGAGATTCTTGATTGAGAGGAGAAAGTATTGAGGAGACGTACCATTCCATTTGTAAAAGTTTGTCGGAAAATACATTCTTTATCAGAAGCTACTTGGGAATGTGAAGAGAAGATGTGCGAGAAGTATCCATTTTATTCATCAGTGAAGGTAAGTTTCTAGGAAAAAACTTATTTTTAAAGGGGGAGGATGTAATGACCCAACCCAACCAAAAAAAAAAAAAAGAGCAAGGGCATTAAAAAGAAAAAAGAAAGAGGAGTACGGCACAAATAGAAAAAAGACAGAAACAGAGCCATGAAAGAAGTTTTTAAAATGGGGAAAATAAGAAAAAGTTAAGGTTGGGTATTTCTCTCATTTTCTTATCTACTTATTACTTTGTATTGAAGAAGTGGAACAACAAACCATCATTTAAGGATCAAGGATGAGCAACTTGTGAATTTTTTTTTTGCAAGAAGAGAATCTTTGGTGAATGTTTGTTAATTATTTCTAGTACACAAGTTAGTTGTTCTTAGAAATTCAGAAGGGATTTGGATTGATGATTTAATTAAATATAATTTATTCTTGATGATTGAAAGAGATAATCAATAATTAGGATTGTTTCAGATGAATTAAAAATAAGTTTATGGAGGTTTTGGTTGGGCATGGTGGAAATCGGAGAGTAATAGAAGGTGTGAATCGGAGAAAACGAGGAATTGTATTTCCGGGTATAAATTGGTATAATAACAGTTTTGGTCTTGAAGCTTAGAGGCGGGTTCATAGACACCTAATAGTCTAAAATGTTACACCTTGGTCACTGGATGAAGGATATTATCCTGTTAATCACAGTATTAGTCCCTAAGGCTTCTAACAATACTTCAGTGAATTCTTAGGTTCCAAAAACATTCATTTAGGTCACTGTCAGCAAGTGATTTTGGGTTATGTCTTGAATTGATTATGTTTTGACAAAAACTTTTACATAATTATTTTAGGTGGATAAAGAATTATTTTAGGAGTTGGAAAATTGCATATTGAGGTAAGTGGCTACTACTATTCTAAAAATTAAATTTTTTTGATATTATGTGTATATATATATATATATATATTATTTCTTCAAAGTGCTAGGTTTTCCAATTTAGTAATTTTTCAATATTTTGATTTAAAGCTATTTTGCATTAAATAAATTTTTAATCAGAATAAGAGTTTTCAATTACAAGTTTTATTTTGAAATTGTTTTCCAAGTGTTTTATTAATTTACTTGTTTATTTACTTATTCAAATTTTATCTTATTTATACAATATATTGTGTTTGATTAAATAAGCTTGGATCAAGTAAGTTTTTATTGTGATGTTTTGTGCTGAAATTTTATAACAATTGTAATGCTCTGAATTTCTTTTCTGACTCTGTTTTGGTGGGTGTTGGTTCTATGCCCGTACTACTGGGAAAAAAATAGTTCTGGACCCTCAATGTAGGGTATTTTGTTCTCTGTTCCTCAATGCACTGCTTTTAGGACTAGTCCTTTAGGGCATTCGATCATTGGTAATTTTTAGACGATTCTAGACGCACTATAGCAGTTTAAGTGTAGTCACAGTGATCATCCCACCCACTCTGCTCTGAATTTCTGTTCTGTTATTCTGCTCTAAACTGTTCTATTTTTGTTAATGATTTTATTTACAAATATTATTTTCTTAGCTCTCAAAATTACTATTACATTGATTATGTTCTGACTATTCAGATATCTTTTAGTAAAATTTATGTTATTATTTTACAAGAATTATTTCTGCTTGAACCCTATATGTTTTGTATATTGTATTTTTGTTTTCAAAATCCACCAATTGCTAGCCATTTGTGCTCACCCTGTTTTTACCCCCTCTCACATAGATCAGGACTAGTTCAAGTTAGCTAGTGGGAGCGACTACAAGACCAGCTGTAGTTCAAGAAAATTTAAAAGTAGTTTGTTAGTACTATTATTATAAATTTATTTGTGTTTAGAAAATTCTTTGGATTTTGTTTCGTTCCTTAGAGCTCTGATATTTTATGGATTATGCCCTGATTTCAAGGATTGTAGTTGCTCTGGCACTTATTTTTAGAAGTGAATTATATAATTTTAAAATTATTTGGAATATGTAGCCTTGCATGCTCAGGAAAAACTTATTTTCTTGAGCATGCGACGTGTTATCGTCCCGAGACTCTTAGGGTAGGTTACAAGAATTTTTAAGGTAGAAGTAGTACAAGTGTCTAGAAAAAATATGGTGTGAATTGTTTGCCTCACCATAATCTTAAATACGGTGGTATACCGAGTAGTATATAAGGCTGAAAATGTGTCGAGATGAGCCGAATAGTGGGCTGATCATGTTCAACTTGAAATATTTACTGAGTTTAATATTTTGCTTATGTTTGGATTGAAAAGAATATGAACGAACCATGAATGAGTTATTAATTGATCAAACTCAAGTCAAGCTTGAGCTATTTGCTTAAATTAAGGGAGAAAACCTAAAATTAAGCCAAGCCATGTAATAAGTAAATTGACCAGGTTTGAATTTCATATCAAGTTTAAAATTTTATTCAAACCTGGCTTGATAACAATTTGAACTTTGAATAGCCATGAATGAGCTCTAAACTAAGCCAAGCTTGAGGTATTCGTTCATTATCACCCCTAGCAATATAATGCTTTACGGCTATGCAATATATGGTATATAAGATTTCACCAATTGTTGGGTTACCATGGTATACCGTAGTATTCCTATGAAGGATATTTGATGTATTTTTTTCAATTTACTGCCGTATTCCATGTACTACGAGTTAGGAAATTCTTCTGTCATTTTCCATCATTGTAACGCATACATACATATATAAAATAGAAAAATATAATTAATTATATATAATTACTCTATGGTGTACAAGCCATATGAATATTAGCAGCAAATGCCATCATCTTTGACTGGAGGTTCATTATCATCTATTCCAAACATTTTCAATCATATATCTGGTGATAATCATTTTTTTTTCAACCACATGTTGTTGACCAATATCTCTCAAGAATTTCTCATGCATGCTACACTAACAGGATATTACTTTCACTTACAAAATTTTTTGACGCAAACTAAAGTTCCTTGACATTTGATGAGTATGTTGCTTTTAGAAAACAAGCTAGGACAGAAGCACTATAATTGAACCAACTAGAAACTCAATGTGATGTGAGAAAGTGTACTATTATTATTAGATTATTGTTTCTTTTTCCTCATGTACCAATAAGTTAGTTTTTTTTTATCTTGAGTAATATTTATTTATTTAGATATTACCATTTTATGTGTTTTCCTGCAAAAAAATATTTTCTTTCAAATATATTTTATTCATATTAGGAAAATTATGATGAAAATAGTTAAAATGCATATAAAAATGCAAAAAAAAAATTTTTTGATCATTTTCAATTTAAAGTAATATTTCATATATATATATATATATACACACACACAAGCGCGCGCGCGCGCGCTAACAGTATGTGCTGTGGCATACCTATGTTAAAATATATATTTGACAATTCTATAACCTAGACAGTTGAATCACGACCATTAAGACTTGAACCTCAACCGAGGCTGGAGCAATGTCTTACTAGGGCAGCTTGGCGAGGCAAGACATCATGCCCTAATTAATTTTAAACTTAGTTGGAGCTCAAGGACGTAAAGACTAGAGCCATAAAGTGATGGTGTTCCATGGAAAATGCAATTAACTAAAGGCTAATCTCAGCAGAGGATTGAGTGTGGCCTGAAGCACCAAAATTAGGAGTTGAATTATAAGATAAAAGTTTATGGCTCCTTCAAATTTAAGGAAGTAAGTGATACCAGCAAGAACTCAATCATGATGGAGTTTGACAATCTCGACTTGAAACCCAAACCCTTGACCATCGTTGCCTGTACCCATTCGATTGCAACTTCCAATTGCTAAGTCATTTATCTTCCTTCTTTTTTCTCATTTTTCATTTTAGAGTAGGACTTGTGTTCACTTGAGATTATTTCTAAGGTGTGGTTTTTGTTTTTCTTTTGTTTTTCTTTTTACAAAGAAGGACCCAATATTTTATAAAACACACAAAAGTCTTAAGGCAGATAATTGAACAGTTTTTAGTGAAACTTATATGGCTCTGATACCAAATTTGCCCAAGAATTATTAAACACACTCTAAACCATTAGAAACATATATCAAACACAAAGATAAACTGGAGATGCACACATGTGATTTATTTATTTGAACATAAACTTACAAAAAAATTTGTGAATACCTATTTATACACACCACAAACTTTAACAGTATTCTTGCAACTAGGAAGCATAAGCCACAACTTGAAGACCAAATAGAAGAAAGCAAATTCAAATGGAAAAGAGCGAAAGTGTCCAACATGTGGACTAAAACAATGCTTAGGAGAGAAAAGGATATCTCTTTCTCCTTAAGGAGATTCCTTTTATAGGCAAAGGGACTCGAACATTGGTGATAAGGTGAAATCGTGTCCACCAATGAGAGTTAACGAAATCTGGGACCACTAAGCTAGTGGCCCTCCACTTTCTTCGATTCTTATCCTTTTGGGGCCATAATGGAGGCTTTTTTTTTTCTTTGTCATTTTTTACCGACATAATATCTCCATGACAAAGCAAAGTCATCTTCAGCTGGAAATGCTTTACTTTTGCTACGGGGGCCCTGCTTTGTTGGATTCATCATCAGCTGCTAAGGACAAAGGACCTTCCTACTTAATTTTCTATGAAAACTGCTTTTGAGCAATTTCATAATTTTCTCCTCTATGGGTAAAAGAGGAATTCCACTATCTTTGAATTTTCCTCCTTCATGAAACTTGCTTAACATAACATCCAATAAATCTTCTTTTGGATTTTCTTCTTCATCAAGAATTTCAATTTTGTAAAATCTAAGGGCATTCGGCAAATATTAATTAATGACACATTTGTCCCACCACTTAGACTCCCAAACTCTTTCTAGGCAGGAAGTAAAATGATTATAGTAGTGCACTTCCTGCTTCTCATAGTGCGATTGGAGAATCCATGGTATCTTATACATAACCATGAAGTAGAAATCTGGGAAAGGTATTGGTTGGCCTTCTTTGTAGAATTGTTCTTGATATTGACATAATCCATTAATGGATTCCTTGACTTGTTTGGGAAAAAATCTCTGAATAGACCCATTTCTTGGTACCAGTTGTAGAACCAATTTAGGAATTTTCTCTATTTGGTCTTAAATAAGACTATCCAGGAATATTGATGATCTCTATTTTGAATATGGAAAATTTTGTATCAAGCTTTGATGTAGTCCTAGTAAGAAAACAAATTTTTTTCATACTTTCCTTGGGATAAGATTCTTCTTCTTTCTAATGGAACTCTCCATTTTAAAAAATCCTATACTTTTAAGATCTCAAATGAAGATATTCCAACTTTTGAAATGAATTTTTTTGTGGGTGCTTTTGTCTCATCACTAGTTTTAGGATTTGTGGTTATTTTATTCTTCTTAATTTGTGCTCAATCTTAGCTGAGCCAGTTTCCTGCTATATTAATTCAAAAAATGAACATTTTTTGGTGGCTTGAAACGGGCCACTGATGATTTTGCTAGTTAGGCCAATAGTTTTCTGCCAGCTTAATAACTAACAAATGTTTCATGTCCTTATTTTCTGAGAAAATTAAACACTTCCTTTTAGTTTCTTGATATACTATTGGAATCCCAAGTCCATGCATAGTAATATCTTGGGCTTTTGAAGGCCTTGAAAAAATTATTCTGTGGATAAATTTCTCAGGAATTACTCTGGTAATTCCTATTATACGGTTTTCTTTCTTGAAAAAGTAATGGTTCATCATTACCATTCCAGAAGTTTCCTTTCTTAGAGGGTCCTTCTTGAATCCTCTATTCTTTTTTTTTTTCTGAGAAGACTTTCATTCTCTATGATGAATATCTAGATAAACATGGTGTTGAGCCAAGATAGCTCTAGTTATTTCTGCTTCTAATTCGGTCTCTTCTGTTCCTAACAAGTTGGTGTATAGTACTATATCCATTTCCATTGCTTCTAATTCTTGCTGGATCTCTTGGCAGAGAATTTTTTTTGTTCTTGTTCTTGTTTGTCGTCTTCTCTCCCTTACAAAAATTCTTTAGTCAAAAAATCAAGTAGAAAATTTGTCTCACCAACAATATATTCTATATTAAAGTTAAAACTAGACAAGATGACTTTAGCAAGTATTTGTTTGGATGCCAAATTCTAAACATTATTAAACAAGACGTCCTTTGTTGCCTCACAATCAACTTTAATACAAAATTTCTTATTAAGAAGGTCTTCCTCAAATTTTGTAACATAAATGACAGTAGCCAAAATCTTTTTCTTAATTGTAGCATAGTTTCTTTGAGCTTGGTTACAAACTCTTGAAGTGAATCTTACTAATTATTCCTTTTCACCAATTTTCTATTTTAATACTCCCCCTTTCCTATGTAACTAGATCTATCACAACTATCTTAAAGGCTTTCAGATTGGGAATATTAATGCAAGAATTTTATTTTATTTTTCTTTTAACCATCTAAACAACCTTAATTTGTTCTTCACCCCATTGTGGCAGATTCTTTTTCAACTTATCAAATAAAGGTTTGCATTCCTTGGCAAGATCTTTATAGAAATCTGCAATGTAGTTTAAACTTCCTAAAAGTCTTTGCAGTTCTTTCTTATCCTTCATTTCATCTAGAAATTTATCAGTAAAACTTATTGATCTATCAATGGACTTGATTGATCCCTTATAAATCATATGGCCTAAAAATCTAACATTTGTTTGGAACAATTCCATTTTCTTTGTTGATACTATTAATCTTGTTTCTTTTACTATTTTTATAAAATTGTTCAAGTTCTTCCAATGTTGATCAATAGATTGAGAAAACATAAAAACATCATCAATGTAAACAATAGTAAAGGCACTGTAACAATTAAAAAATTCATTCATGTTTTTTTGAAATTCTGAAAGGGCATTCTTCAGCCCAAAAGGATGACATGCCATTCATAATATCCAAATGGAATGTTGAAACCTATTTTGTGTTTATCTTCTTCAGCAATTTGGATCTACAAATATCTTAATTTCATATTAAACTTAGAGAAAATAGTGGCATTGTGAAATCTTGATAATAAATCTTTCTTATTAGGTATTGGATACCTAATCAAATGAAGCACATTATTGATAGGTTTATAGTTTATTACCAACCTTGGTACTCCCATTTTAGTTTCTACATTTTTTACAACATAAAAAGCAGAATAGCTTTTTGGTGAAGAACTATTTCTGATTAGTTTCTTATCAGGCAATTCTTGGATTTCTTTCCTACAATAAACCATTAATTCTTCATTCATTTGGATAGATTTGGACCTCATAGGAATGTTTTTCTCATTAAATCCTAGTTCATAAGGGAGATTCACAATATGTTTCTTTCCTTCCTAAAAAACATTTGGAATATCTGCACAGATTCTTTTTCCTATAGCTTCTTTAAAATGCTCAATGTTTTTGTTTCTATTCTAATTTCTCTAATCTTTTTTCAGCACTCTTGTATTTTACTTCTTCTTATAAACACATTAATACATTTTGTTTTCTTCCTAAATCTGTAGTAAGTTCTTCTAACTATGAGCTTCTAGGAGGTTCAGCAAACTCAAAAGTGATTCTTATTCCAAATTTTCTATTAGAAATTTTATTCGTATCTATTTCAAAAGGCATAATAGCGGCTAAAAATGGAGTTTCTAGAATTATGTCCTAATTCATGTTTAGGACTATAAAATGTTGTCCAATGCAAACAACATTATTGCATAGATCAACATTTGTTAATTTAAATATTATAGGCAAAGTTTTTTTGTTTGCCACCATGATTGATCCAAAAGATCTGTCCAAGTACTAATGAGGAACAATTCCTTCCTTAATGCAATTTTTGTCAACTCATAAATTAATCAAAACTAATGTTGTAATACTAAACTTTTTTTCTACTAAGAAAGTCATTGTACTTGTAAACCTTTGATTAAGCATAGAATAGACTTCATTGATCTAAAGAGGTATGCTTTATGAATCATCCTTTATTTCTTTGTTTATCTGACTTGTTTCTAGAATATTTTTGCCTCTTTCTCTTTGCTTTGCCTTGAAGTCAAATTCTTCCATATCATCAATGATAAGTTTAGATTCTTAATTATCTTGAGAACATTCTCCAAAGTTTTGTAATTCTAAAATCTCAATCCTATTTTTTAGAGATTTTATTTCAGCTTTAACTTATGAAATTTCACCTTTCAATTTTGCAATAGCAAGCTCCTTATAGCTTTTTTTTATTGATTAATTTTTTTAAGTATCTCATTCAGACTATATACTAGCGGTTTTGTTAGTTCCTGTATATCTACCTTCTTTTTGGAATTTCTTCTATACTGCCCTTGACCCTGTTGGTGTTCTTGTTTTCCTACTTTGTAAAGATACTTGAATAAAACTTTTTTCTCAGTTTTATGTCATCAATTTTTTAAACAAATTCTAAAATTCTTTTATCCTCTTCAGTAATAGCATTAACTTGAATTATGTTTAATTGCAAATTACTAAAGGTATTTTGCAGTTTATATGAATCATAACCAGACTTGGAACTACAACTTTTTTATTCAGTTTCAGAACCATCAGTAAGACCAAAAACACTTACTTTTTCATAATCTTCTTCAGAAGTCCTTTCTTCATGTTCTTCTTCACATTCGCTATCATTATTTAGCAAGGTTTGCATTAAACTCTTCTTTTTATTTCTAAAAATTTGTTTTCTATTTTATTTTACACTTGTTTGAAAAATGTCTTGGTGTTCCACATTTTTAGCAAACCTTAGAGTCTTTTGAAAACCTTCTTTTCTTGTATCGTTTAGAAGATCTAGGTTTTTCTTCTAATTTTTCAAACCTCCTTCCCCTATATTTATTATAAGATTTGTGCTTCTTTTGTTTTCTGAAGTCATGTTCAAAATATGGCCTTTGAAAGTCATATCCAAATTAAGAGTACAATTTTCCAATTTTTTTTCTTTTAACCATTTTTTCTCTTTTCACACATTTCTGCCATTTCATTTTATGACACATGTTAAGTCCAACTTCCTTAATTTCTACTAATGTCTGACCATATGTATAATTTTCTAGGTTAACCTGCCCTTAATTTTTTTTGTCTTTGATATGATTCATGACTAATTATCTAAAATGTTTTGGTAATACTTGAATGAACTTTTCAATCCAAATTGATGACCTACAATCATGTCTTTCATAAACTCTTGTAAGGAAAGTATTCTTATACCATTCTAAATCTAACAAAATTCTACACCTTAAGTTCAACAATAGTTCTCCATTCCTACTTTTTTTACTTCTTGTACTACTCATGAAGTGAAAATATATGGTTAACAGCAAAATATTAACAACATCAGATTCACTTGAGTTTATTATGCGTCCCCCATGTTGTGTTGTGACCGTTTTTCTTGCATTTTTTGTTTCTTGCCTAGCTTGTCCTGTTAGACATTTTTCCTACCAACTTCTTAATTGTCCTATAAATCCAGCTATAATAATTGCTGTGAATTCTAGATCTGAGTTATTAGTACTTTTTTAGCAGTTATTCCAAACATAATCATGTGTTGATGGTGTTTATGATTTGATATTCGGACAAACCATCTATGTTCCATTCTCTTATGAAATCTCTTTTATATTATGCAAAAGCTTATAGTTCAAAATTGTTTCTTAGTCTCAAATCAATTGGGGATGATCTTGAAGTATATGGGTGAGCTACAACCTAAGTTTTTTTCGGTCCTACACCCCTATTCTATTGTGAGATGATTTAGTTCTAACATCTTACTTTCTTCTTGGTGAGGCATAATAATATCCTAAATGTTTTCATTGACACCAATAACATTAATTTGAGGACCTTTCTATTTTTTATCTGTGGATGATTCTTTATGATTTGTTTTAAATTGGATTGTTAATTTAGCTATTTGATAAGCTAAATCAACAATTATATCTTTTGGTTTGAGTCTAAACTTTGGAGTTTTCATGGGAAAAATTATGGGTGATTTGGAGGTTTCTGGTAAAAGTTCTGGCTTGAAGACTAAAGTCTTTGTAAGAAAAAACTTATGCTTATTAAAAAATGTCTCAATTCTATCCATTTGTTTACCTATTGGTTGTAAGTAAAGATATGTATAGTTGTTCTGTTTTATACTATTCTGGAGATATTTCTTTTTTGCAAGTTTTCCATTATTCTTAGGATTTTCTATAAATGTTTTAAAAAGTGAAGCTTTTTTTATTCTCCTAATACAACCATAGTGTCAGGTGGATGTGATGTTGTGACTTTCTTTCCATCTTTAGTCTTGTAAGTACACTGAGTTTTTTCTAACATATTCAAGTGGTTTCTTCATCCAAGACTATGGCTGGGATAAACCATTCAAAGAATTTTAAAATCTTTTTAGTTCTCATAATTCTTTTGTACCAAAGGTGTTTGGTTGTTTTTCTTTCCTCTTTGCTATATGTGTCCATGTACCAACATCTTTTAGCTTCATTTATGGTGGAACAGGGTCTTAATGCCTTGATTTTGCTAACACTAATAGGTTATTTGGGAACTATAAACCCATTTAGGTTACAATTGGCTAGTTATTACTCACGAAGTACTTTAAAACTTTTACATGGAACTAGTTTTTTAGCCTACCATGCATAGAAAATATGCATGTGTCATCCTGGCTATGCATTAGTAATAATGAAGAAGAATGATAATAAAATAGTGCCATAGCCTTTATTTAAGAAAACTAATTTAAAACAAGCCAAGGTAAAAAGACTTTAGTTGCTTTAACTTCTAGTAATAACTATGTGCATACATTTCAACCCTATATGCACCCAAATAAAACCCAAGTGTTATACACTCCAATAGATACTAGTAGAGGCAAACGACATACACAAAGTAACGACATAGACAAAGTACCAACATACAAGCAACCACCACTAAGATCCCACCTTGCCTTCCACTTACCCCTAACTTCGCTTCAAGTGGCAAGCCTTACTTTTTTTGTGCTTAGTTTTAAAGTTGAAAAACCATAACTTTGGTCAGTACTAACTTACACCACAAGTAATGATTAACCACAAGTTATATGCATAGTGTTAAATATCGTGGTATACGATTTACCATGGGTATACGGTACACTGTACAAATGTTTTCACATTTTGTCATTTTACCATGCGGTAAACCATGGTATTTTGTGATATACCGCTTACCGCTCACTTTTTGTACGCATTTTGTCAAAAAAATCATGGTATACCATAAATACCGCATGGTACGTACTGCAGTATATTTTTTTTTTGGCTATTTTTTTTCATTTTACATAAAAAATATCATAAATATATAAAACATTAAAATATAAATAATAAATATATCATAAAATAAACATTTACTTTTATTTTTTTTGTTACTTTTCTTAATTAATATATATTTTTTGAAAACGATAACAGTATGTAACGTAGTATACCATGCGGTACACCTTAAAAATTCGAGGTTTGGTATACCTAGTAGTAACGGTATTTAACACCTTGGTTATATACTAGCATGTTTGAACAAGTTTTCCTTGCAAGTGTCAAATCCCTTTCTGAGTAATTTTGAGTACTCACCCCTTAAGTGTTGTGCAAGCACTTAGGAGGCTAGTTGGACATAAAAGTTGGTAAGGGGCGGTTATTAGTGCTAGGTTTGTTTGTTTCTTTCATATATACACATATAGATATGTATATTAATTAATACTCATAAGTGTATTGTTATTAAGAGTTTAAATCATCATTATATACTTTGAGTATGATTAATTTCTATATTCTGAGCATTTTTCCACCGGGTTACTATTCACACACTTTTTTACTATTCACAGTTACTATTCACCAACTTACTGTTCATACACATATTTCACTGTTCATACACGGTTTATTGTTCATTTATATTAAAATATATATATTAAATAATTATTTTTTTATGTAGGTAAAAATCATCACTTGGTGGCCCTTCACAAGAAAAAATCATATCTGGAGCTATAGGCATCAGAACTGAGTGATTCCAAATTCATCTGAAAGCCAACACATAGGTCTTTAACTCTGCTTCATTCTGCAAGCTAGTTTGATCGTTTTCATTGCCAAAATCTGATTATAGATGAGACCCTACGTTATTTCGTGTGCTGAAGAGCAGTTTCGGTAGAAAAATCATAACTTGAGCTATGGATGTCCGATTTGAATGAGCAAGCTATTAATTCGAAGCTAAAGAGGAGATCTACAACTTCTATGCTTTGAGAAAGAGCTGATATGATGTCTACGATGGCTGAAAAATTAAAAGAAGTTGCGGCCTGCCATTATTGATTTGTATTTACTTGCATTTTACCATTTTATTTTTACCATTTCGCCCACCCTAAAACTCTATAAATAGGCACCTTGGGGGGAGGTTGAAGGATGCCATTTTATTAGGCCATTTCCATGTTTTTGTATCATCTTTAGCTTTCTTCCTTTGTTCTTGTTCAAGTTTTTAATACCGAAGCTCTGTCCAAGTGTTTTCTCGTTCTTGATCTTTTAATCTATGTTCATTTCATCTTTCTACATGTTGTCTACTTTTATTATGGCTAACTAATCTTCTTTTTGCTAAGGTGAAAGGGTGAAGCTTTTGGTATAAAGGTTATGATTGATTTGAAGGGATCACAATGTTAACGGTATTTTCTTCCTTAATCTATTTAACTTCCCTCTTTGTTAAGTGGAAGTCTTGATTCATCATAGTCAATCATTGGCACAAAAGCTGCTTGATTTCCTCTGTAGAACATGGCTCTACCGGCTATATTGGAATCTTGAGTTATTGTCGACAAAGGTTGGCATGATGGATACTTGAACCCATTAGCAAGTGTTGGCGTTTTAAGATCAATGAATGTTAATACTAACTAAATTCCCCGACTGGGACCTCCTTTATGTGTGGATCTCAATTGAGTGGTAAGATGGGCTAAAATTAATCATAACCGATATACTAAAAGTGGATCCCCTAACCTTAGCTATTTTAATTGAATTTGAATTTGAATTTACACCTGTTCACACCCTACACCAAGAACCTTCCTTATTAAATATCTGTAATTTGTATTTCTTAATTCACTTCCCTATAGTTCGACACTCGAACTCTGGAGATTTTATTACTTGCGACAACCTACACTTGGGTTACAACTGCTAGAGTGCAGCAAGTTTTTGGCACCGTTGCCGGGGAAGTAAAATTAGAGTACAAGTTTAATTTTTTTCTTTTTATTCTTTTTATTTTATTTTATTTTATTTTTTGTTCTTTATATGGTAGGCTAAGCCTCCTACATTTTATTTTCTATTTATTTTGTGTTATTTTTTTTATTATTGAATGGCAGGCTGAGCCTCCTACCTTTTATTTTTTGTTCATATTGCTTCCTTTTTATTTATTTTTCTTATTATTATTGTATGGAAGGCTAAGCCTCCTATCTAACTTGTTATTAATATTTGCTTTTTCTTGTTGTTATTTTGTTTATTGTATGAAAGCTTGGTCACGTACATCAAGTGGTAGACCGGTAAGAAAATCTTCATCTTCTTCAACCATGGCTGAACACATTAATGAACAAGAAGATAATCATTCTCTACATAATAACCAAGATCGGCCTAGGACACTTAGAGAACTCATAAATCCCATAAGAAATAGCACTCCATCATGTCTAATTTTTCCTGCTGATGCATGTCACTTCAATTTCAAGCCAGATATTATTAAACTTTTACCAACTTTTCATGGCTTTGATTCTGAAAATCCATACTTGCATTTGAGAGAATTTGAAGAAGTCTGTCACACATATAACAACCTAAATTGTAGAATGAACACCATCAGGCTTAAGCTTTTTCCATTTTCTTTAAAAGATAAAGCTAAAACTTGGCTACAGAATCTTAGGTTAGGCTCCATTAATTCATGGGATGAATTGCAACAACAATTTTTGAAAAAAATTTTTCCTTCCCACAGAACAAATTCTTTCAAAAGGCAAATCACCACTTTCACACAAAAATCAAGATAAACTTTTTACCAGTGTTGGGATAGATATAAGGATTTGCTTAACACATGCCCACATCATGGTTTTGAAACATGGAGAATAGTTACACATTTTTATGAAGGTTTGACACCTGGGGAAAGACAAATTGTTGAAATGATGTGTAATGGAACATTTGAGGATAAAGATCCTGACGAGGCAATGGATTACCTAGACTTGCTAGCAGAGAATGCACAGAATTGGGACACCGCTGGTACCTATGAGGCCCCAGGTAAGACTCAAACCCTTGCATCTAATGGAGGCATATATCATCTTAAATAAGATAATGACCTTCAAGCAAAATTTGCATCTCTAGCTACAAAAGTTGAGGCATTAGAAATGAAAAAAATTGGTCAATTAAAATCTGTTGAAGAAATTTTTTGTCACATTTGTGAGACCAATGACCATCCCACTAGTAATTGCCCAACCTTGCCTTCTTTCAAAGATTGTCTCCATGAACAAGTCAATGCATTGAACAACTTCGAGAGACAAACCCAAAATCCATACTCGGAAACTTACAATTCTGGTTGGAGGATTCATCCGAACTTCAGCTGGAAAAGTGATAATCATGCTCAATCGTCACAACCACCTTTGCACGCCCAACAAAATTTTCAACAATCTCAAGGGTATGCACCATATGTTCCTCTTTTTAGGAAAAATCTTGAAGATACATTGCATTCATTCATTGAAAAGCAAGAGTCAATCAATGCTCAAATAAGTCAAACCATGATTGATTTGAAAGATACTCTTGCAAAAATTGCATCTACACTAAACACTCAGAAGAAAGGAAAATTTCCTTCTCAACCACAACCAAATCCTAAAAGTCAAACTATGAATCAAGTTAAGTCAATAATTACACTCTGTAGGGGTAAGGTTGTTGAAAAATCCATTCCTGATCCTTGTGAAGGAGACGATGGATCAACTTCTAAGAGTAAAGAAGTGTTTGAACCTATACCAAGCGAAGAACAAATTGAATCTCCACCAGCACCTCTATTTCCTCAGGTGTTAACTGTTCCTATGAAGGTGAATAAGAATCCTGAAATTCTTGATATCTTCAAGCAGGTAAAGATCAATATCGCATTATTGGATGCGATTAAACATGTACCTTCTTATGCCAAATTTTTGAAAGATTTGTGCACTATTAAAAGAAAAATGAATGTGAGAATAAAAGCCTTCTTGGCTGAGCAGGTAAGTTTTGTTATTCAAAATAATGCTGCTTTGAAATACAAGGATCCTGGTTGTCCAACAATTTCATGTTTCATTGGAGAACATAAAATTAAGCACGCATTACTTGATCTTGGGGCTAGTGTAAACTTACTTCCATATTCAATTTACCAAAAACTAAATTTGGGTGAGTTAAAACCAACCGAAGTAACTCTTTTGCTTGTTAACAGATCAGTGAAAGTGCCCAGAGGAGTCATTGAAGATGTGTTAGTTCAAGTTCATAAATTCATATATCCTGTAGATTTTATTGTTTTGGACACACCACCAGTGGAAATCAAGAATTCAATACCTATTATCTTGGGACGCCCATTTTTAGCAACCTCTAATGCTTTGATTAATTGCAGGAATGGATTGATGAAGTTGTCATTTGCGAATATGACATTGGAGTTAAATATTTTCAATTTGCTTAAGCAACCTCCCGAAAAAGAAGATGAAGGTGAAGATGTCTGCGTTATTAACGCAACTAAGGAAAACTATATCCAAGAAGAGAGTATCTCTGATCCTCTAGAAAATAGGCTAGTTAATTCATTTGAATCAAATATGCATGTAGATCAGGATACATTTGACATTTGTGCGTTGTTTGATTCTTCACAGGTAAAGGGGAACACATGTTGAACACCAAAAATTGAAGAGTTGGGAAAACCTAAAGTTGAAAAGCAAAATAAAATCCACACAACAAAGTTGAAGCTCTTACCCAAACAATTGAAGTACCTAATGTCAAAGAAAGATGCTAAATCAAGGCAGATAAGCTGGATCATATTACACACCAAGAATTCAACATCGTGATCAAGGATAAGAAGGGCTCCAAAAATGTTGTCGCTGACTATTTGTCAAGACTGACAACGAATTCAACAATTGAGGCTGTACCCATAAATTATTATTTTCCTAAAAATTTCTATTTTCTGTCATTACAGTACTTTGGTTTGCTAATATTATCAATTTTTTTGTGACAAGACAGATGCCAGCTCAATGAAGTATCCAAGATAAGAAGAAATTTCTACATGAGGTGACAAACTTTTATTGGGATGACTCTTATCTTTTCAAATACTGTCCTGACCAGATCTTTATAATATGCATACCAAAGGATAAGGTAAAAAGTGTCATTGAATTTTCTCATTTTGAAATGTGTGGAGGGCATTTTTTGTCAAAGAAAACAGCTGTAAAGATTTTGCAGTCTAAATTTTACTGGCTCTCTTTGTTTAAAGACGCACATGCATTCTGCAAAGCCTTTGAAAATTTTTCAAAAATTAGGATCCATTTCTTCCCGGTTAAGTGGCGGATATGGGTACTTCGTGGCTCTCAAGTCGGTTATCTCAGTTTCTCATAATAATTTATTTCTTTCTCTCTTTCTCAATTTTTTCTCACCAATGGATTCTATTCTTTCTTCTTTAAGAAAATACTTTCCCTCTCTCCCAATAAATGTTCTTAAAAGGATTTACCAAGCTAGATGTGACCGATTAAGAGATTTGATGCATAAAGGCATTCCTGAAGATGTGCGTTGGTTAATTGAAGCTAAGGTCCATTTGGCTGGTGAAATCCCAGATGCATTTGTGTCTCACATGCCTAGCTTAGACAAAAGCTCTTATGCCAAAAAGTGAAGAGTGAAAAGGTTACGAGTCTGTCACAAATGTGGTCGATGGACTTGTGATACTAGATGTCGTTCTTTAGGAATGGTGTCTGATAATCGAGAAGACAAAATACAATTCATTAAGAATGGCCTGAGTAAAGATTCTTTGGATAATATCCGATTGACTCTTGAGACGCATTCTTGTGGATTAGTGCAAAATGAACTTCTTGGTTTATGGAGTATTTTTAATAAAGAATGAGAGTGTTATAGTCTTGGGAATCTGACTTTAAAAGACCCTATTTGCCAGTTTGTAAGAAAACTGGATGGGAAGTAAATCCCCAACTCATAAAAGGCGTTGAAGCCGTTACTAGACGTAAAACCAGTGAAAGATGTGAGCCACAGTCAGAACTACTGCACATACAAACTATCGTTTTTGAAAATTTTTTTTTTCTTCTGACAATAATCTCTATAAATGCATGTTCTTTTTTTCATTTTTCACATGGTTAAGGATAGAAATGGAAGGAACCTCAACTAGCAAATTTTGAAATATTTGTGTATTTTGTGGATCTTTTCCTGGAAAAGATGAAGAGTTCTTAAGGGTAGCCAACCATTTAGGTAGAGTACTAGCTAAGTGAAAAATACATTTGCTTTATGAGGGAGGTAGCATCGGATTAATGGGAGGTGTAGCAACAGCAGCATCTATAGAGGGTAGCCAAGTTTTGGGTATCATCCCTACACCTTTGAAATTGATTTCTGGAGGCACGATTGGAAAAGAATTAGTGGTTAAAAACTTGCAAGAGCGTTTGTTGCAAATGCTCTATAATTCTGATGCCTTTATTGCTCTACCAGGAGGGTTTAGCACATTGGGGAAAATTTTTCAAATTGCTTCCAAGGCCCAACTTAATTTGCACCAGAAACCCATTGGGCTGTTGAATGTTAACAATTTCTTTGCAGGTCTGTTATCTTTTATGGATCATGATATGCAGGAGAAATTTATCTCAGAGATGGCATGACGGATCCTAATATCTGCGTCAACTGCTGAAGAATTGTTAGAGAAAATGCAAGCTTTTGTTCCTAAACCAGATCTAGCAATGATTCAGATAGACTGGATACGACAGTCTTTCCCAATCAGTTCCATCCCATAAGTATCCTTTACCCTGCTTGTCATTTTTATTTTTGTTAATAAATGAGAAGCACTATAGAAGAGAGCAAGCAGACTTCTGGATTTTTTTATCTTGTCTTTTAGTTTTACTATCAGCATTTTCTTTATTCAGGTTTAAGTTATTTCAGGTTTTTCATTTTCAATAACTACCAGTTCAGGTAATTTCTTCTTCACTCTTCTTATCTATGTTTTGACATTGAGGACAATGTCTTAATCTGGTTGGGGGGAGGGATAGTTGATATTTGATTTTTTTTAGTTTAGTTTCTCTTATGTTGATATTAAAACCATTAAACAAAGCACTTAGTTTATGATGGCTGAGTAAAGAGTAATTTTTCACTCTTGAGACGCATCCTGTTTTATATGACATGCATAATATTTTTTTTTCTTGCAAGCATAAATAGTTGCATGTAAGAACATTTAGCATGAATTTAGGTTGTTTGTTTGCATTTAGGAACCCAACTCATGAAAATATCATCATTGGATGTATACCTTGTAAATTTGAAATGGTTGTTCATTTTTTAAAGCAGTTAAAGTATGTTGCTTGTTACCTGAGGAAAATAAATAACTGGTGAGTACTTTTGAGCCATTAGTGTTTATTAGGATGTGTGAATTTCTTTGTTGAGAGTGCTTACTTTATGTTTTGAGCTAGACTTTGCTTGGATGGGTGACCTTAAGGACCCATGCAACCTCACTTCTTGTATGTAAATTTAAGGAAGAAGATGGCATTTTAGGGCCAACCACTTACCAAAAGGCTAACCTTGTACATTATCCCTTAGTAAGCCCCTTTGAGCCTTATAGCCTTATTCTTTGTTTGAACCCTATATGTTTAATCACTTCCAGTTCATTTTCATCCTTTATTGTCCTTGGAACTAGTGATGCTTATGTGATTATGGGCTTAGAGAATTAAAATGAATATGTTATTTTTGGTAAAATAAAGAATAAGTATGGGGTGTACTTCAGAATATGTTAGGTTACCTTGTGCTTAATTTGTCATAGTGGAAAAATTTAGGTGAGTTGAGCTTAAATCATAAAAATTGAGTATATATCATTGGATGGTTGAGTTTTAAACAAATTTTGATTTATGGTGGAAAAAGGCAAAAGCGAGATCATAAGAAAAAGCCATCACGAAATAAAGTAATATATATATATTAAAAAAAATCTCTTCATTTCATAATATTTAGCCTCTTTTTCTTTTATTCTTTTATGGTAGTCTAAAAAAAAAGTGTTCTCTTTCCCTTTCAAATAAAATTATATATGCTCATACCCATGTGAATCCATACTAAAGTAAAAATGAAAGACATCTTCTTTTATCTTTTTCGGATAGATAAACATGGGGGACAATTTTGAAAAAAAAAAAAACTTTAGCCTTAATATTTATGCAGGTCAAATGAGACCAGTTATTTTGAAACGGAGAGAGGTAAAAAAAAAGTGTTAAATTCAATAAGTTTAAAACTCAACCATATTTGTTTTCTAAACTCATGTGTTGATAAGGAATTGTGTTTTGGAGAGGACTTGGAGATTAGGGTTGATTTGGGTATTTAGTGTTTTAGGTACCCATATTTATTGTTCATTGTATTATTAGTTCTCTTAAACTCCACCATTAAAAAGCCTCCATCCGATTCCCGCTTTCACCAAACCCAGCCTCATTACAACTTTGTATAAAGACCATTGGAGTTAAATTTACATATAGTCCCCTTTTGGGAATCTAGTGAGGGTAAAGTTGGATCCCCTTGCAAGATCCAGATTGAGAAACACAAAGTAAGCTAATCACATACTCACCTTAAAATAAACGCAAATACTTAGGGAGTGATATTTTACATCTGATAACAAGGACTTAACTTTTTCTCCTTTCATTAATTACTTGCAAGTCAAGTTTACAAGTGTCATATATTCATAGCATGATCTGTCATGAGTTGTTAGATTCTTTATTTTGTTTATTTTCTTAGGTTACACTTGCTAGGGACTAGCAAGAACCTGGTTGGGGGGTGTGATGAATACTCATAAGTGTATTGATATTAAGGGTTTAAATCATCATTATACACTTTGAGTATGATTAATTTCTATATTCTGAGCATTTTTCCACCGGGTTACTATTCACACATTTTTACTATTCATAATTACTATTCACCGACTTACTGTTCATACGCATATTTCACTGTTCATAAGCGGTTTATTGTTCATTTATATTAAAATATATATATTAAATAATTATTTTTTTATGTAGGTAAAAATCATCACTTGGTGGCCCTTCACAAGAAAAAATCATATCTGGAGCTATAGGCATCGGAACTGAGTGATTCCAAATTCATCTGAAAGCCAACACATAGGTCTTCAACTCTGCTTCTTTCCGCAAGCTAGTTTGATCTTTTTCATTACCGAAATTTGATTATAGATGAGACCCTACGTTATGTCGTGTGCTAAAGAGCAGTTTCAGTAGAAAAATCATAACTTGAGCTACGGATGTCAGATTTGAATGAGCAAGCTATTGATTCGAAGCTAAAGAGAAGATCTACAACTTCCATGCTTTGAGGAAGAGCTGATCTAATGTCTAAAATGGCTGAAAAATTAAAAGAAGTTGCAGCCTTCCATTATTGATTTGTATTTACCTGCATTTTACCATTTTATTTTTACCATTTCGCCCACCCTAAAACTCTATAAATAGGCACCTTGGGGGGAGGGTGAATGATGCCATTTTAATAGGCCATTTCCATGTTCTTGTATCATCTTTAGCTTTCTTCCTTTGTTCTTGTTCTAGTTTTCAATACCGAAGCTCTGTCCAAGTGTTTTCTCGTTCTTGATCTTTTAATCTATGTTCATTTCATCTTTCTACATGTTGTCTACTTTTATTATGGCTAACTAATCTTCTTTTTGCTAAGGTGAAAGGGTGAAGCTTTTGGTATAAAGGTTATGATTGCTTTGAATGGATCACAACGTTAATGGTATTTTCTTCCTTAATCTATTTAACTTCCCTCTTTGTTAAGTGGAAGTCTTGATTCATCATAGTCAGTCATTGGCACAAAAGCTGCTTGATTTCCTCTGTAGAACATGGCTCTGTCGGCTATATTGGAATCTTAAGTTATTATCGACAAAGGTTGGCATGATGGATACTTCAACCCATTAGCAAGTGTTGGCGTTTTAAGATTAATGAATGTTAATACTTGAACCCATTAGCAAGTGTTGGCGTTTCGACCCAACTATGGCCAAATAAATTATGAATCAAACCAAGCTTACTCCTAAGTGTTATTACATTATTTATGCACTAAATCAGGCCATAACTTACATCCATTACCTCAAATGAATATTTGCACAAATTCAAGCAACTATTCACCAAAAGCTCCAACTATCTCCATTGGCTTCCAAGCTTGGTTCTTTTGAAATTGTGCACCATATTTAGCTTATCATGACTATTTCTAGCTCATTGATACCTTTAGAACCAAATGATAACTTAGGAAATGGCTTATCTCAGGATATTAGCTCACACCTACTAAAACTTGTCAAGAACATCTCCAAATGCACAAAATCCTTCAAGAACTTGTTGGAGGCTTGTTGTTCTATATTTGGGGCTTCAATTGCATGAAAAACTTAGGTTAACTTGGTAGATTGAAGTGGGATAGTGTGGAGGAAGAGTGGGCAGCGAAAATGGTTCAGGGAGGAAGAAGATGAATTTTAGGAGCTTCTCATTCCTATTCACCAAAATATCCTGACTTCCCCCTTAACCTCTAAACTTGCTTAGCCAACTAATCACCTTGCTTAGCTTATTTTCTTAGCTTAAACCATCCTATTCAACCCTTAATGAGAGAGCCTTAAGCTCCTTGTTAACCCTTAAGCTAAACAACTTTTAAAAGCCCTTAAAGCACTTAAGCCCACAACTTTGCAACTTGGTACATTTAAGCCCTTGTTTACTACTTATTGGTTCTAATGAGTCACAACACTTATGGTCTTGACAAATTTAGTCTCTTTCACTTACATGAAAACAATTTCACCGAAGTCATCGTCATGCCACTAATTTGGTTCAAAATTACCATTTTGCCCTTCACAACTTTTAGGTACCAATTATCACTCAAAAACCTTTAAAGGGCTTACTCTAGTTGCTTGATTTGTTTAATAACACACTTATTTGAGGATTAGACCTGGGATTTAGTTACCTTGGTGTCTGAAACTAGGGGAAGAGCTTGGACGGCCTTTACATTCTTCCCCCATTTGCAAATTTTGGTCTTTCAAATTTTGATTCTTATTGAAGCACAAAACTTGGATGTTGTTACTCCTACTTCTTGCTCTTTTCTGACTCATGGTCTTTTTTTTACTATGGCTATCCATAGCTCCTTAACTATGAGCTTATTTCATATTCTTAGCTTCTCATCTTATTAGTCAAAAAACCTCTTAAGGTACTCCTTAAAAAACCTCTCCTTGGATACATTACCCATGGGGTGAATACTTTACCTTGGGTCACAATGTACTTCCCTATACTCCTAATTTCCACCTAGGCCTATAAAACTATACCTAACTTGCTCATTTTCGGCCATTCTTCTCATTGAGGTACCTTTAGGAGTACTTTGTGTCTTACTTTCAAACATAACATTTTATGGAACATATCATAATCATACATTACATTTAGGCCCTTAATGTCTACCTAAATGTTTTCTTAGTCACCACCACTTAGCACTCTTGGCACAATTTAAATTGGCAACACATACACCCAACTTAGGCATTTAAGCCAACTCTTGGGTGCATCTTTGTCCTTGTTGCCCCTTAATACTGTGGGCACATACTTCTTATGACAGCTTGCCTTTGGTATTGTTGCCCTTTAGTGCCCTAAGTATGGTATCCTTTTATGGCAACTTACCCTTAGTTTCTTTAGGTAGCTATTTGCATATACTACTTTAGGGTTTTTTAGCCACTTTAGGCACTTATAAGCTTGATGTCCTTGACCTTTGAATAGACACCTTAGTCCATATAGTCTTCTTCTGTTTTAAGTGTCCTTGACATACCACACATTATCCAAATCTTTAATCCTTGACTCCTCTAGGTAATTACTTAGCACACTTAGGGTCATCGGCCATCCACTAGCCACGTAGCCATCTTTTGGCCTTTAACTCTTAAGGTACCCCTACCATGCTCCTCTACTCTTCTTACCTATAAGTCATTCCATAGCCAGCTTAGCCACTTTCGGTAGTGAAATCCTTTTGGTCATTACAACCTTTTTTTTAGGGATCTTTAGATTACTAAAGAGCTAACCTTGGCGCATTCATTTAGCTTTACTTAGGTGCTCTAAATACCCCATGCTGCATAAGATGTCACTACTATGACCCTTTAGGCCCTGCCTCGATTACTCGGCCACCTTGGTTGTATGCTTGGCATCAAGTTCTCTTAGGTTACATGGCCCTTTTTAGCTATCCTTAGCAAGCTCTTAGAACTTTTGGCATCTAGCCCTCTATGGTCCCTCTTATTTCCTACACTTGGGTACATTTTTGTCCTTCAATTTATGCTTTTGGTCTTACTTAGTAACTGTAAGTTCACTTGGTTCCAACTTAGCACTCGGTATTTGAGGTCCTCATGCTTCACCTGGTTCTTCACAGAACCTCTAGGAGTTTTTCTTAATCTCTTAAATCCATCAGGTTAACACAACCCAAAGACCGGCCATAAATGCTCCCAATATATACACATGTGCTCGAGTGAGACTTATAACCTCTTGCCCACTTTGGCACCACTTTGGTGCCTTTACCTTGCTTCCTATTACTTAGGCATATTGTTAGGCCCTTGCCTCATCAGCCCATCCTTATGCACTAACCACCATGACTACTTAATGTGATTTATACACCCATAGTCCACAGTGTGTGCACTAGTATGCTTAACTAAGGCCTAGAACTTCTTTATGACTGAGGAAGTTCTTACTTTGCACCTTGTTGGCCCACATTTCACTTAGGTACTTGCAATATCTTCGAACACTAAGATATCTTAGAATCTTTACTACAACTTACTTTCATGGGCACTTAGTGATTCAAGGCCAATATTCCATGAGTTAAACCCTTAGGACTTACTAGGTTGTTCTGACTACCCTAGAACTAACAATTTTCCTTAGGGTATAAATTCCTTTCTTGGCCACCTTCGTGTTCAAGATTCTTTCTTAGTCATCACATGACAACACTTAGACTCTTAGACTACTTAGGTACCTTTCTTACCCCCTTAATACAATAAAGAGTCCCACATGCCTCTAAGGCTCTACAACAATTTTAGGTTCCAAAGAACCTTAACTTTTAGTTGCCTTGAATCCCACTAGTAAAGATACTAGTTCAATTCATAGTTAGCTCTCTTTTGAGCTTTTGAGTCATTTGAGACCTTACTTGGTGGCTCATACCACGACACTTCCTCCGACTCACCGTAATTCGATAGTGGTGTATACTTCAGGCCTCGGGGATCCTTTATCTTACAAACCTTTAAAGTTAACTTAGGTTCGTAACCTTAAACCTTTTGGTTCGTGTCTTACTAAGCTCTTTCGGGCCTACTAATAGCCCCACTATCTATCATCCTTGAACTCCTAAATACTTAGGGACACTGCTTAAGTCACTTCAATTCTTCATGAGCAGTCTTGGGTCAACATGGACTCTAATAACAGTACCAAGCCTAAGCCCATCACTTGGAGTCCTTCTTACCACTATAGGTATCCTTTTAGTAAATAAATTCTAGTTTTGAAACCCTTTAGGATGCCTATCCTTTTTAGACCACTTGGATTGTCCTTAAAACCTCACAGCTCTTGGTGTCATCAAGGTTCCCCTTTACACTCTCAAGTCAAATGGTAACTTGTTAGGGATTCAAAAATGATTTTTTAGTGTTTTAGGTCTAGGTTAGCACTTAAACTTTGACCAACTTGCTAACACTAACTGACTCCCTTCTTTAAGGAACCTCAACTTCAAAAAAAAAAATTACTTTACGGTTTTGGAATTGTGGGCTATGGCCCTAAATCTTCTCTTAACCTAGTTCTCACAATTATTACGAGTCCTTAAGTTACCATCTTCTTTTTCTTAACCTGCAACGCTGGGGCCCCTCAAAGTAATTATCTGCTTTATAGCCTTCTTAGTCCTCAACTGCACCCACTTGGAGAACCTAATCTCCTTTCACTTGGTAACCTTTCTAAATTAGTGAGTTACACTTTTTGGAATCAAACTAGTCATCTATAATCTTATAGTTGTCCTTCCTTAAACCATCCCTATAGTACATGAAGAACTCCTTACACCAAAAGAACAAGTATGATCAAAATAAGGCTCAACTTATGACATGACTTGCCAACTTTTCCATGCAAGTCACCTTTACCCTCGGAATACCTCTAAGGGTCACTTATGACCCGCATAGTTAGGACAGCCCTTATGCCCTTAATCAATGCAGTTTCTATGTGTCAAATCACTATTTTAGTAAAACCACAACCACAGACCACACCATACTTACTACTTTTAAGCTCCTTGGTAAAACCTCTTACCAACCTAAAGGTTTAACCAAAACTTACCCTTTTGGGCTCTTATGGGTTCATGTGCCCATATTTCCTTTGCAAATCCAAATTTTCTAGGAAGGCTAGTCACAACCATAGACATAGCAGTTAAACAATAAACCATTTTACCACCATGCTGTAAACTTAAAGGTTCCTTTTTTTGTCGTTAGATTCTTGACGATCAATTGGTCTAAACAGAACTCCTTGGTCACTCTTGGGTACTGGCGGCATTCCCCCGGTGGCTAAGGTGTTCTTAAGCTTGCCTTATTCAGGCCTTAACCTTGGACATATCATTGCCTTCAATCTTTTACTTTCTTCATCTCCGTTCACTAGGCTCAAAGCCCCCTTTTTAGTTCGTGTCACTCTCCTTAGTTCTTCCTTGGGTTCCATAAGCTCCAACTTAAATGATCCTTACTCGAGCTCTTGTTTCATGCATTAACTTACCTTGGGGTGGAGATGTAATTCTCTTGTCTTTAGTACACTTATAGTCCTCAAACTCTTTGTATCCATGTCACCCCTTGCCTTTGGGTATTGATCGTTCACTTGGCCTTAGTACACCTTTAATAACTTAGTGCTCCTTGGCCCATGCCCTTGGGTTTTTCAATTACTTATCGAGTTCATAATTTAACCATATTCCCCTAAAATGTGTTTGACCTTGGTCATGGCCTCAAGGTGGGGATTCTTCCCTTGGTCTCAGTGTCCAGTAGGCTTTTGCACACTTCGACCCTTACCCCTTAGGCATTAACCACAGCCTCCCTTCCTTCGAGGGTTGGGCATGCTACCTTGGGGCACCCATGCCTTAGTGCCATCAAGACTACACATTAAAACTACCACCTGCCCCATGGATTTAACCATAAGGCCCTTAAGACCCTCGCTTGGTCCCTTACGTCAAAACAAGCACCTTACTGGGTTCCCAGCCAATATACTTGCAACCAAACCAAGACAACAACTCTAGCAACACTTATAAGTAGTAGTAATCATACTTACCACAAGGACACACTTAGATCTCAGCCACTTATTGCCTCTACTATGACCATTGACCTACTTTAATACCAACATTGGCGAAATAGGCTCCTAGTGCCCTGTTTTGCTAACATTGGTAGGCTATTTAGAAACTATGATTGCACTTAGATTGCAATTGGCTAGTTATTACTTACAAAGTATTTTAAAACTTTTACATGCAACTAGTTTCTTAGCCCACCCTACATAAAAAATATGTATGTGTCGTCTTGGCTATACATTAACAATAATTAAGAAGAATGATAATAAAATAGTGTTGTGGCCTTTATTTAACAAAACTAATTTAAAACAAGCCAAGATGTAAAAATACTTTAGTTGCTTTAACTTCAGGTAACAAATATGTGCATACATCTCAACCTTATATGCACCTAAATGCAACCCTAGTAATATACACGCCAATGTACACTAGTATAGGCAAACAACATACACAAAGTACCAATATGGGTGATTAGTATTCGGTTCAAACTAAAAAAATTGAAAAACCAAAAATAATTTGAAAATTCAGTTCAGTTTCAACCGAAACTGAATAATAAAAATTCAGTTTTAGTTCAATTTTGATTTTGGATTTCGGTTAATTCGGTAACTGAATTAACCGAAATTTTTTATATTAGCTTTTTTTTATATTTTTTCATGAACAACAAAGCTATAAACTAACTCAAATTAGCTTGGATTCTTGTTTTCTTTCTTTTCATAGACAATAAATCTTCTATATTGAATGAAATTTGGAAAGAAAAACAATGTCTTTATCTCATTTCCTCTCTTATAGAACTTCACTCCTATTTTTTTGATTAATTTGGTTTGAGTCTAAAATGAACTAAAATATTTTGGTTTGATTTGAATTTGGTTTTTTCGGTTTCTTATAATAAAAACAAAAACAAAATAAACCGACTAATTCGGTTTGGTTTAAACAAAAAAAAAACTGAATAATCACCCCAAAGTACCAATGTACAAGCAACCACTTCTAAGATCCTTCCTTGCCTCCCACTTAAGCCTAAGCTAGCTTCAAGTTGCAAGCCTCACTTTCCTTATGCTTACTTAACCTTCAGAGCTGAAATGGCATCACTTTGGTTAGTACTAACTTACACCTCAAACAATTATTGACCACAAGTTGTATGCCTAGAGAATTCTTCAAAGAAACAAACAAACCAAGCACTAACAGCTGCCCCTTACTAACTGGTAGACCTAACTAGCCACCTAAGTACTTGCACAACATTTAAGGGGTGAGTACTCAAAAGTACTCTGCAAGGGATTCAACATCTACAAGGAAAACTTGTGCAAACATGCTAGCAATATATATATATATATATAACAGATAACACAACATACAACACAACATACAACAAATAATGAACAACAATAAATGCAATGGAAAGTATGCATTCTAATCCATTTAAGACTTCCTTACACCCAAAGGTACTCGTGACTACCGTGAGCTCATACGGCTGAAGTACTAGGATACTGGCCCTTATATGCAATGGTAGCATTTAAACAACCTCATGAAGTCCTTTTCTGGGTACCTTAGAGCAAGCTGTCGCTCACTTAAACCTTGTCCACGTCTAGCAGGCTACTTGGAATAAGTCATCAATTATTTGACTTTTATCTCTTCTTTCCCTTAATAGTTGTGTTGGGTAATGGACATAGTGGCCAAACTTTGTCAAGTTCCCATGAACTTGACTCGAACACCTTAGAGGATCACTTACCAAGTCCATCAACTTTGTTGGGACCTCTTGAGTTTACCTAATGTTTGGAAATTTCCAACCTTAACTTTTGGCCATTAGGAAACTTGAACCATTAGGTTTTTCTCCAATGCTAGAGGTTCAGGACCTCAATCCTTGGCCATTAGGGCATATAAATATTCATTAGTCCTTTCTTAGTGCCTTCTTGTACCTTAAGGCATAAAACTTATCCACTACCACTTAGCCCTCTTAACCACTTACTTAGTAACACTAACGATGCATTATACTAGCTTTAGGAATGTTTAAGCCTTAGATTAAGCCTAGGAAGGAAACCATAGCATTAGGGCTCTCAAATTAGCATGGAAACATCCAAAAGTTTTAAACCTTAACTCTTGGCTATTAGGAAACCTGAACCATTAGGTTTTTCTCTAGTGTCAAAGGTTCAAGATCGCAATCCTTGGCCATTAGGGCACACAAATATTCCTTAGTCCCTTCTTAGCACTTTCTTGCACCGTAAGGCACAAAACTTATCCATTAGCACTTAGCCCTCTTAACCACTTATTACCACTAGCAATGCATTATACTAGCTTTACGAGTGTTTAAGCCTTAGATTAGGCCTAGGAAAGAAACCATAGCATTAGTGCTCTCAAATAAGCATAAAAATGTGGGGCGGGTTGTCCTTGGCAACGTGGCACTGAGGCCTCCCCTACTTATGAGTAGCTTCATCTCTTTCGCCCTATCTTGCCCCAATTTGATCTAACCATAGCCAAATCACTTAGGACTCAGACCAAGCTTACTCCTAAGTGTTGTTACACTACTTATGCACCACTAAATCAAACCATAACTTAAATCCCTTACCTTAAATGAAGATTTTGACAAATTCAAACAACTATTCGCCAAAAGCTCCAACCAGCTCAAATGGTTTCCAAGCTTGATTCCCTTGAAATTGGGCACCATATTTAGCTTATCAAGACCATTTCCAGCTCATTGATACCTTTATAACAAAATAATAACTTAGGAAATGGCTTATGTTAGGATCTTAGCTCACATATACTAAAACCCACCAAAAACATCTTCGAATACAACAAACCCTTTAAGAACTTGTTGGAGGCTTGTTGTTCTAGCTTTAAGGGCTTCAATCTTATGAAAAACTTGAGTTAATTTGGTAGATTGAAGTGGGATGGTGTGGAGGAAGAGAGGGCTATGAAAATGGAACAAAGAGGAAGAAGATGAATAGTATGAGCCTCTCACTCCTATTCTTAAGGATGGAAAAATCTGACACAACCCGATGACTTGACCCAAACTACCTGAACTCAAGCCCGACCTAACTCGATTTGACAAAAAAAGGTCAATGACCTAAACTCAAATGTACCCAACCCGACCTGAATTTGAACCCGATTGAATGGAAACCTAAGAAAACTGAAACCCAAATAACCAAAATCGGAATGACCCAAACCCAAAATGACCCCAAACCTGAAATGATCCAAACCCGAGATGACCTGATGACTAAACTGATAAGACCCAATTTTAACCCTTACCCTAAACCTTAACTTTTCTCCTTCATTATCTTCCATATTAAGTAAGTCCTAGATATGAGGGCTTTCACGTTTAGTAACTTCTATTTTTTAGAAATTTTATATTCAGTATGTTCCATATTTAGGAAATGTGACTTTTATAATTAGTAAACTTTATTTTTTGATACTTTTATATTTAGTAAGTCTCATATTTGGGAAGGAGACTTTCATATTTAGTAGCTCCATTTTTTTCAGACGTTCATGTTTAATAATTATCATATTTTAAAAGCATATTTTAAGAGGGAATTTTCATATTTAGTAATTTTCATTTTTTAGGACTTTTATATTTTGTAAGTCCCATGTTTGGGGAAAGGACTTCCATATTTAGTAAGTTCCATATTTGAACTCTTCTAAAACAAGTAACTTATATATTTAATAAGTTTAATGATCTTAATAAGCAATTGTTAAAATTACAACATCCTTCCCGAAAATTTTAAGTATAGTGTAATAAGGTAGCTAAATTTTAAAAAATTTCATTTCAGTCACCCCTAATAATTACAACATGGGTTCCTAAACTTTTGAAATCTTAGCACTTTCACTCAAAATTTTCAAATTTTACAGTTTAGTCAATAATAGTGAAATTGATTTGCATTTCGTAGTAATTTCAAAGAAAATTCATCGGAACATAAGTATAGCAAAATTGTAGTAATGTATGTCTAGCTGAGGATCTGAATATGTTTGGAAGATAGCTAGGTGAAGTTCTAAATGACTTGTATAGTAATAGCCGAATGGTATGAGTCTAGAAAAACAATCAAGTATTACCAACAATGTTAGGTTTTTATGAATATTTTCATTAAATATACTAAAAAAGAAGAATTAATTTAAATTAAATCATGCAAAAAATTAATTTTTTATTTAAATTTTAACAAAAATTGAAAAAAAATGAATAGATTCAATCATTTCGGCCTATACACCAGTAATCCGAGCGAACAAAAACGTCGACCTGAATCTAATCTGAAACCTAACATGAAGTTACCCGAGACTGAAATTGATCTGACCTATAGTGAACCCGAACCCAAATAAACCCGGCCCAACCCAACGCAAACCCGAAATCAATCCGGACCCAAATGCCCCAACCTGGACCCGAATTCATGCTAATCTAACTAGACCAAAACCTGAATGACCTAACCCAAACCAACTAATTGTTATCCCTACCTATTCTTTCTAGCTCTTGAGCTTTCAAGGGCTTTACTGGTTTTTCATTCTAGAAGACCCATTTTTTTGGGAGTTTGATGTCACTTCATTTAATTGGCCTATGAATTACTACATGACTTTTTTCTATATTGGCTTGTAATAAAAGGGTTTTTTCTTTTGTATCAAATTGCATAGCCTTTGACTCAATTTGTGTTATTATTACTTTGTAATAAATTCTGTAAACAAGTGCTAAATTATGGGATCCCTCAAGCATATCAAAACCAGATGTCATTATGTTTGTGGTTAAAACTTTCATGATATAAGGATCTTTCAAAGAAAAAGTGAAATATGGATGACAATTAAACTAAATTGGCCCATTACACAAACTTGATTCTACCATGCCTAGTAGAAAATCAGAAAACTTGTTATGCTGACAATTTCACATGAAAATGATCACAGAAGTATTCAAATCATTTCTTGTTAAAGGCTTCAAAGCAATCTAAACCAGACCAACATGCGGATAATTGTACTGATTTTGAAAATGTTCTTTTACCATATATTTAGACAACAATTCAAATCTATGATCTTCTTCCATTATAGGAACAGTTCTTTCTACTGTTTTAATGGTATATGTCATTCTTAGATCAAAAGTTGCCTTTTGATAAAATTTACATTTGTTAATCTTGGGAATATTTCAATTTCCTAAGATTTTTTTCTACATCTCTTTAAGGGTGATCACTATTCACTTAAAACCTAAAAAACTAAAAAATTGAAAAAATTTCAAAATTTTGGTTTAGTTAATTCAATTTTTTGGTTTGATTTCTATTGAAACTGAATAGAAAGAATATCAATTTCAGTTTAGTTTTAGTTAAGAGTGTCGATTATTTTGGTAATTGAAAAAATCAAAAAAATTTCAAGTCATATTTGAGATTTTGGTGAGCTAGTTGACAGGTTTAAAAGGAGTAGGGGTTCAGTGGAAGTAGGTAGAAGATTCATGACTTCTTTTGGGGTTTGACCATCACCCTCTCCTCTACCCATCATTCTCCTTCGTCCCCCCGCCCACCCCCATGCGTCTACCCTCCCCCACGCTGTTTGCCCTTTCCCCCGCCATTGCCTCAGCCCCCAACTCGCCTTCGCCCTCATCCCCCCCCAGGGGGGGCGCCACTCACCCCCGCTTTCTGCCTTCACCTCCACCCCTCCCACATCTTTCTCCAACCCCAACCTTCTTTAATAGTCGCTGCTGGAAACTACACTCCTATCTGCAATCCGGCACTGTCGATAAATAGCTACTACATTTAATTCGATGAAAGGTGAGTTGAAATCAATCTTCCGAAATCTTTTGACCTCCACCATCATCATGCTTTGCTCAACTGGGGGAGATAAGTACAAATCCCAAAATGGTCCACAATTTTTTGCTATTTAGTTGTTTAAGCCACTACATTTCTCTATGTTACAAGTGCATCACTGTGTTTGGATGTGACTTTTTTTTGTTATTTCGGTTTTAAACTAAACTAAACCGAATATTTTGGTTTGGTTTTACTTCAGTCTAGAGGCTTAGTTCAGTTAATTCGGTTTTCTAATCATAATAAACCGAAAACCAAATAAACCAAAATATTCTATTCAGTTTGAACCGAATAAACCGAATGATCAGCCCTACATCTCTTATTATTATAGCTTGAGAACTTTTAACTCTTCCTTTTCCTATAACTTATTTATCTTCTTGTCTATTTGAAGAAAATCTAGATAAACTCCTAAAGATTCAAGCCATCAGTAACTATTGATTAGTATTAAGATCTTTACTAGCTATTTGTCAAAGTTTTACTCCAACTTACTACCCTTTTTTCAGCCAAAAATGGGTTTTACGGTGGATACGCAACTTGTGTGATAGCTAGCAAAATCTTAACAATAACCTTTAATTACTTGTAGAATAAAATCTTTTGAAATTTGACTAACTCTTGAATCAAAGCAAAACTTAACTTTTGGGACCAAAATGCTAAAAGTCTAAAAAGTTTGGTGTAAGTGCATGGCATTCACTGGGTGTATGTAGGTTTTTTCCCTTTATTTTATTGTTGCTCTTTTTTCCTTACTTAAGACATGGTCATGTGACAGTAATATATTATTATGAACCTAGATTGTTCTATTTGAGTAGTTATTAAGTACACCTGCATTAAATTCTAGGTAGGGTTTTTAGTTTTCTTGTTTTTACAAATAAGGACCTAAGTTTTAAAACATACAATAAAACAGTAGTTTCAGCATGAAGACAATAATTTTTTGTGGCTCTGGTACCAAAACGCTCAGGTACTTTAAAACATAACACACAACATAGATAAAAGCATAGATTATGCACACATATAAACTAGAAATTGCACACACATAATTTATTAACTCGAAATACAAACTTACAGATAACTAAAAACTAGCTTACCACACAATAATGAAGAACAGCAGGGTGATTATGAATTTTTTTTGTTGAAGAAAAAGCAGCACCAATACCACTCTAATACAGGTATGAGCACACAACTTAAACAATAAACAATAAAATGAAAACTCTGGAGGGAATAAGAAAGGCGTTCAGCACATGGACTGCAAGAGAAAGAGAGAAAGAGAGAGAGAGAGAGAGAGAGAGAGATGATATTTTTTCAAATGCCCTTACTCTACAGGAAAGCTCACATAAATAGACAGAAATCCTTGGCCTTGATGATAAGGCTCAGCCATTCTATGCCAATCAAAGAAAGGGAGGATTTGGGACCACTGGTTAGTGGCCAGATGGTGCTCCATCATGTTGGTGAATGTTATTATTCTAGGTAGCTGGTAGACCGCTGGCTGTTTTCTTTCTTTATTGGTTTCTCCCGACACTATCTTTCATTATTTGGAAATCAAGGCTTCTTTGTCAGAGATGCTTTTATTGAAACCTTGCTGAGTCATTCTTGTCGAATGAGAATCCGATGCTTTCTTGGCCTTTTTTAGATAATTGCTTCTGGACAGACTTCAGGATTCTCTCTTTCATTACAAATATAGGAATTTGGCTATCTCTAAATTGTCCTCCTTGATAGAACCAATTAAGCATGACATCCAATAAATCCTCATCTGGATTTTCTTCTTCATCAATTATTTCAATTTTATCAAATCAGATATTTTCAGGTAAATATTAGTTAATGATACATTTATCCCACCATTTTGTCTCCTAAATTCATTCTAGGCAAGGAGTAAAGTGGGTGTCATAATCTACTTCTTGTTTTTCATAGTGCCATTAAAAGATCCAAGGAATATGGTTCATGACCACAAAAAAGAAATTAAGGAATGACACCTTTTGACCTTTCTGGAGAAATTGTTCTTGGGACATGCAAAATCCTTCAAAGGACTTAATCACTTGTTTTGGAAAAGAGTCTCTAAACAAGCCCTTCCTAAAGTACCAATTGTAAAACCAGTTTGGGAATTTCCTTTGCTTGGTCTTGAATAAAACAATCCATGAATGTTGATGGTCTCTGTTCTGGATATGAAAAACTTCTTCCCAAGCCTTGATATAATCCCAATATAAAAATAACATATTCTCATATTTCCCTCTGCTTAATATTCTTATTCTTCCAGATAAAACTCCTCATTCCTCAAATGTCCAAACTTTTAATATTTTAAATGAAGAGATTCCAATTTCTGAAATATATTTTTCTGAAGGTTCTTCACCACCATTTATAGGATTAATGGTGATCTTAGTTCTTCTGGGTTTATGTTAAACTTCAACAGAACCAGTTTCTTGTAAAATTAATTCAAAGAATGAAGGCTTCTTGAGTGGCTGGAATTGCCATTGAGGATTATAGTGGTTAAGCCAGTATTTTTCTGCTAGTTTTGTGACTAAAAGATGTTCAAAATCTTTGTCTTATGAGGAAATTAAGCATTTCCTTTTTATTTCTTGAAATACAGTTAGTATGCCCAAACTATGCATGGAAATTTCGTAAGGCTTCGGTGGCCTTAAAGAAATATTTTTCTGCTTATTTTCTTGGGAATTTCTTTGGAAATTCTTGTATGTTCTTCTTTCTTGGGAGGGCAATGATTCACCATTGCCAAGTCAGAAGTCTCTTTTCTTGGAGGGTTCTCCATTAGATTTTTTCTTTTTCTAAATCAATTCTTGGGAGGAATTTCCTCCTGCTTTAGGATTTTCCAATTGCAAATGATTCTGAGCTAAGAGAGCTTTGGTTAATTCTGCGTCTATTTCCATCATGTCTTCCTTGCATTCTTGACAGAGAATAATTTTGTTTTTCTGGTTCAAATTCTTTGCCATCTTCTCTCCCTTGCAAAAATTATCTAGTTAAGAAATCAGGTAAAAAATTGGTTTCACTCGTAATATACTCAATATCAAAATAAAAAGCAGATAAAATGGCTTGCCATCAAGCAAAAATTTGCTTAAAAGCTAAATTCTTAACATATTTAAGCAAAACATCTTTTGCTGCTTTACAATCAACTCTAATTAAGAATTTTTTATTGAGGAGATCTTCCTCAAAGTTTGTAACACAAAGCATAATTGCCAAAATTTCCTTTTTAATAGTGGCATAATTCTTTTGGGCTTGGTTCCAAACTCCTGAGATAAATCTTACCAATTATTATTTATTATCAATTTTTTTTAATATTCTACAATAGCCAATGTCACTGGCATCCATTTCAAAAATTTTAAAGGCTTCTATGTTAGGAATATTAGCACAAAGAATTTCTTTTATTCTTCTTTTGACTAGCTGGACAGCCTTTGTTTGTTCTATGCTCCAGTCAGGAGTGTTCTTCTTTAATTTATCAAACAAAGGTTTACAATCATTGGCAAGATCTTTATAAAAATCTGCAATATAATTTAAACTTCCTAAAAATCTCTGTAATTGTTTCTTGTCCTTAATTTCATCAAGAAATTTATCAGCAAAACTTACTCATCTATCAATTGGTTTATTGTTCCTTTATGAATTATATGGCCTAAAAATCTAATTCTAGTTTGGAACAATTCCATCTTTTTTGCTAATACTACTAATCCTGCATCTTCTACTATTTTTACAAATTTTTTTAGGTGCTTCAAATGTTAATCAATTGATTGATAAAACACAAGCAAATCATCAATATAAACAATAGTAAAAGAATTGTAAGGATTAAAATTTTCATTCATAATTTTCTAGAATTCTGATGAGGCATTCTTCAACCCAAAAGACATAACATTTCACTCATAATGGCCAAATGGGACATTCAAACCTGTTTTATATTTGTCTTTTTTGGCAATTTGGATTTGCTAATATCCAGACTTCATATCAAATTTTGAGAATATAACAACATTATGAAGTCTAAATAACAAGTCTTTCTTGTTAGGTATTGGATACCTAATCTATCTAAGAACTTTATTTAGAGGTTATAATTGATTATCAATCTAAGTACCCATCTTTCAATTTTTGAATTCTTAATCACATAAAAGGCAGAACAACTCCATGGTGAAGAACTATTCCTAATCAATTTTTTATCCAACAAATCTTGGATTTTTTTTCTACAATGGGTCATTAATTCTTTATTCATTTGGATTGCTCTAGTCCCTGTAGGAATGTTTTTCTCATTAAAGTTTGGTTCATAAGTAATACTCACAATATGTTTCTTTCTTTGCCAAAAAGCATTGGGACTGTTAGCATAGACTTTATTGGCTAAGACTTCCTTAAAGTATTCTATTCTTTGTTTTAATTCTTGATCTCCTAGTTTTTCTTCAACACCTTTTTGTTTTACTTCTTGCAAACACATAGGAATATTCTATTTTCTTCGAACATCCATACTAAGTTCTTCTAGTAATAATCTTCTAGGTAGTTCAAAAAATTCAAAAGTGATTTTCTTTCCAAATTTTTTAGTACAAATTCCATTCATACTTACTTTAAAAGGTATGATTGCAACTAGGAATGAAGTTCTTACAATTATTTCTTGGTTTATGTTTAAAACTGTGAAATGTTGTTTAATACAAATATCTTTATTGCACACATCAATATTTGTCAGTTTACAGCTTATTGGTATGGTTTCCTTATTGGTAGCAGTAATAGACCCAAAGTACTTATCGAGGTATTGGTAAGGAACAATACCTTCTTTAATACAGTTTTTATCTACACCTAAATCTACCAAGACTACTGCTATTAGTTTGAATTGATTTTCTACTAATAAAGTCATTCTGCTGGTAAATCTTTGATTTGGTATATAATAGACTTCATTAATTTGTAAAGGTTTTTCTTGAGAATATTTTATTTCTAAATCTTTATTTTCTTGACTTATTTCTGGAATATTGTTTCCCCTTTCTTTTTGTTTTTTTTAATCTAAATTCCTCCATATCTTCCATAACTAGTTCATCTTCTAGAAGATCTTGAGAGTATCCTTTAAAGTTTTTAAGTTCTAAAATCTCAATTCTATTTTTGAGAGATTTTATTTCTACCTTTACTTCTGAAATTTCTCCTTTTAATTCTGCAATTGTAGGTTCCTTTTGACTCTTCTATGCCTTATCTATTCTTTATAAGATTTCATTTAAACTATAGACAGGAGGCTCAGTTAATTCTTGTATGTCAACCTTCTTTTTGAAATTTCTTCTTCCTTGATTTGTTTGATTTTCTTGTCTACCAACTTTCTACCAACTTTATCAAGATATTTAAACAAGACTTCTTTTCTTAATTCTATATCATCAATCTATTTAGCAATTTCTAGAATTCCTTCATCTTCTTCAGTAATGGCATTGACCTAAATCACATTTAATTGCATACTTTCAAATGTATTTTGTAACTAACAAGAATCACAACCACAATTTGCACCACAACTTCCTGACTCAGAATCTAAACTATCAAAAAGATCAATTTTATTTATTTCTTTAGAACTTTCAGAAGTTATTTCTTCTTGAGCCTCTTCAGGTTCACTTTCACTATTTAACAAGATTTGAATTAAACTTTTTTTTAATCCTTCATCTATTTTTAAAGAGTTTATTTTTTGTCTTGTTTTACATTTATTAGCAAAATGTCCTGGTTTACCACATTTCCAGCAAACCTTTTGTTCCTTTCTAGATTTTCTCTTTTTAAACCTTTTAGAAGGTCTTGATTTTTCTTTTAATCTTTCAAACTTTCTTCTCCTATATTTTCTATAGGATTTATGTTTCTTTTGTTTTCTAGGTTCACATTCAGAGCATGGCTTTGGGATATCATAACCAAATTGGGAGCAAAATCTACCCATTTTTTTCTTCCTGCTAATATTTCTCTTTTTACATGTTTTTGGCACTTCATTTCATGACACATTTTTAAACCAATATCTTTAATTTCTACTATGATTTGACCATAAGTATAGTTTTCTAAATTGGGGTGACCTTGGTTTTTCTCTTTGATGTGATCCGTGACTAATTGACCAAAGTGTTCGGATAACCCTTGAATGAATTTTTCTTTCCAAATAGAGGATCTGCGATCTTCTATTTCATACACTCCAATAAGGAAAGTATCCTTATACCATTCTAAATCTAATAGAGTTCTGCATCTCAGATTTAACAATAATTCACCATTTCTACTTTCTTTACTTGCTGCATCACCAATAAAATAAGAATAAATTGTACATAGTAAAGTATTTACAACATCAGGTTCACTTGTTTGGATTAATTGGTTTCCATGTTGTACTGTGCGCATTTTTTTTGCATTTTTTATTTCTTGTCTACTTTGTTCAGTTAGACACTTTTCCCACCAATTTCTTACCTAACTTGTAAAACCAATTATGATCATTTCAGCTATATTTGGGTCTGAATTATCAACTCCTTTTCTAGTAGCTATTTTGGACATAATCATATGTTGGATAGTATTTATTATTTGACATTCTGATAAACCATCTATATTTCATTCCCTTATGAATCTCCTTTATATTTAGCAAAAGCATAAGGCTCAAAATAATTGTTTAATCTTATATCTACTGAAGATGGTTTTATTGGAACATAAGGATGAGCTACATTCCAGACTCTTGAAATATTTCTAATTGGACCTCCTCGCCCCCATTCAGAATGAATGCGATTTAATTCTAAAGTTTCATGTTTGGAGTGATGGAAATCAACCAATTCTTGGATATTTGAAGTTTCAATAACATTTATTTGAAAACCCTTTTATTTTCTATTTGTAGTCTCCTTTGGTTCTTCAGACCTAATTGTCAATTTAGCTATTTGATCATCTAAATCAGTAATCCTATCATTTGGTTTTAATTTAAATTCTAGAAGTTTCTTGGGAAAATTTATTGGAGATTTTGTTGTTTCTGGCAAAAGTTCTGGTTTAAAGACTGAATTTTTTGTGAAACCAAACTTATGCTTATCTAAAGGTGCTTCAATTCTATTCATCTATTTACCTATAGATTATGTAGGTAAAGATTTGTATAATTATTCTATTCCATTGCATTCTGGAGATCCTTTTTATCTACAGGTTTCTTGGCAATTTCATGGATTTCTGCATCAAAAGCTTTGAATAATGAAACAGATGTTTTAGTTTCTTCTCCCATTATGACCGTCGCGTTAGGTGGATGTGGAGATGTAATTTTTTTTCCATCTTTAATCTTATATGTAGACCAAGTTTCCTCTAACACATCTAATGTAATTTCTTCATCCAACACTATGGCTGGAATAAACCATTCAAAGAATTTCAAATTCTTTTTAGTTATTATTATTCTTTTGTACCAAAAATGTTTAATCTCTTTTTTGTCCTCTTTGGTATAAGTATCAGAAAACCATTTTCTTTTAGTCTCATTTTTCTCTAACCAGAAATCTTCATTTAGATTCTGAGGGTTGAACATAAATGGTTCTATTAAGACATTTAATTGAAAATCTGAAAAATTAGGATTATGAAATCCTATGGATACAGATTTTGTTTCTTCTTATTGCCTAGAATTGTGTCATTTTTCTAAGATAACTGGGTCAATTCTATAAACAGGATGTGAAACTTATTATATTGATTCTCTAACTCCTCCTGCAAGTTTCTCATGTTCAGATTCTAGAATATAAAAGCATGAAACTCTAGAAGGTTTATAAGCATTCTAGAGGGAAGCATTTTTTGTTCTAATTCTGAAAAATCAATTTTTGTAATTCTCCATTTTGAATTTTCACATTCAACTATTCTTTCTAATTCTTGAGGTTTTAGAATTTTCATGGGTTGCTCATTTTGAAAAATCCATTTTTCTGGAAGCTTAATATCTCTCCATTTAATTGGTTTTGGAATGACAAAATGACTTTTCTCTATATTTTCTTTTAATAACAAAGTTTCTCCCCATGTATCAAATTCTAAAGCTTTAGGCTCAGTATGTGTTGTCATTACTTTGTAATAGATTCTATAAATCAAAGCAAGATTCTGAGATCCTTCTAGCACATCAAAACCAGATCTCATGATATTTGCAATTAAAACTTTCATGATATGAGGATCTTTAAAAAAAAAACAGTGAAGTTTAGATGACAATTAAAATAAATTGGTCTATCACACAAACTTGATTTTGCAATGCCTAACAGAGAATAAGAGAATTTATTATGTCTAAAATCTCTTAAGGCAATTATCACAAAAATGGCAAACTATTTCTTGTTAAAGATTTTAAAGCAATTAAGCCCAACATGCAAGTAATTCGAATGATTTCTAGATGATCCTTGATCATGTATTTTGAAAACAATTCAAATTTATGATCTTCTTCCATTATTGGAACAGTTTTTTCTACCGTTTTAATGACACAAGTCATTCTGAAATCAAAAATTTCTTTTTAGTAAACATCTCATTTATCCATTTTAGGAATATTCCAATTTCCTTTTTTTTTTTTACATCTCTGATTAATATAGCTTATGAATTCTTCATTTTTCTATTCCCCATAATTTCTTCTTCTCCTTATCTCCTTGAAGCAGACTTAGTCAAGTTTTTAAAAATTTTATCCATTAGTAAATATCAATTAGTGTTAATATCTTTACCAGAAATCTGTCAACGTTTCACGCAATTTTACTGCCCTTTCACTTCAACTACGGGTCTTATGGTTGCTACGCGACTGGATTGATTTTCTGAAAAGATTTTAACAATAATCTTAATTACTAGTAGGAAAAAACCTTTGGAAAACTGATTAATTCTTGAACCAAAGAAACAAGACAGAAAAAAAACTTTAGGGACTAGAATGCTCAAAATTGAAAGTTTGGTGTGGGTATATCGCATACACCAGGTGTACATAAAAATTTAGGAGCTAAATTCAACCTAAGTCCAAGTAGAGATGGAAAATTGAATCAAGCTAAAAAAATCCCAACTCATCCAAATATAAACCTTACAGAAATGGAATGACTTGAAAAATCAACAAACCAAATCCAACTACACTAAACTGTTACTTAATCTACAAACAATCCAGTTAAAGTCCAAGAAAACTCAAACCCAAAGTAACCGAATGAACCCAGATGACCCTAGTTTAAACTTGATAAAAATTAAATTAACTTAGAATTATAATATAAATTCTCATTATTTTACTCAAACAAACTCAACTGGTCAAGCTAAATTCAAAGAGAAACAAGAATAATACAATTTGATTTGATCCAAGACCAAAAGTTTACGCATATTTAATCCAAACCCATTTGAAACTAAATCAACCTCACTCAACCTCATTTGAAGTTGAAAGGTAACTCATCCTAAACCACCCCAAGCCTAACAAAAAAATATAATTTGAACATGAAACCATTATAGCATGACCCAAGTATGACCAACGATCCGTTTGTTAAGCAGTTAAATGCTTGAGCTCACCAACTTCAAGGTCCAAAGGCATAGTATGAATTAAGGATGTTAAGATCATAATCCAGATAATAGGATAACACCATCCTACAATCAAATTTCAAGAAAATTTGTCGCCATGTGACAGAATTAATTATAGGGTAGGATCAAGATAGGATCGTTAAAATCATAAGATTGGTAAGATGAAAAGATCCTACTTGGTATCAATTTCTATTGGACTACACTTGTATTTTAACCTAAATTAGAAATTTCAAGTGATTGAGTGCTTGTTTGCAGCCAAGTGGGCCTGCCTAGGTTAGTGGCCACGTGGCTGCAATTATGAAGTAAACACAAAAGAAAAGGAGCTAACCTCCCTCATATTCAAAAGATAAAACTCAAAACTTCAAAAGCACTCCACCAATCTGCTAATATTGTGTTAGTTATGTTTGTTTATAAATTTCTTTCATATTTATTAGTTATTGTGTTAATTATATTAATGTATGCCTTATTATGGCTTCAAATTATGTTGTAATAATAATTGTGTTATGTCATTACTATGACATTTGAACTTTACTTTAGCTACCAAGCGCTAAGATTTAACTACTCCCCCTACCCCGTTGGCCTGTTTTTATTTTTATTTATTTGTTTAAACACAAAATGATCGAAAATTACAAGTTGATAGAAGGAACAACCAATTAAGGGGTTCGGCAGGTTTTTCTGCCCTCATAGAGACCTGAATCCCAGCCCTCCGGCAAGGGGCAACCCTGGTGCACTTGCAAGTTGCCACTTCGGCTAAACTTCAAGTGCCCATTGGTCTTTCATATTCACCGCAAGATACTTATGAATGTTTCTACCACTCGTTCTTAGGAAGAGAAATCCAGCAATCCAAGTAAACAATTCCAGACGCTCTGGTGTACAAACCCAAACTGCTAAATGGAACTGCCATAGTTAAGTGAAGACATAATTGAGAACACTACAGATTCATTACTACTTCAAAAAAGTGCTGCGTATACATATACCCAGTCCAAATATTCAGTAACACATTTCTGATGGCTAATACTTGTCAATAATCCGATAAAATAAAACTCACTTCTTTGTGCTGCAAATGTTAAACCATCAATGCAGCAATTACGCTATCTTCTCCGTTTCTTGCGCCTGCAAAAATACAACACTTTATACAAGCAAAGAATGGCCGAATCTAGCTTCACTAACGCTAGTGTACACCGGTCTGCTCAAGCTGTCGGGCTGTACTTGAGATGCTGCTCGTAGAAGCTGATCAACTGATTAGAGAAAGGCAGAAAAGAAAATTAGAACACATCTCTTAGTAGAAACAAAATGATGAAGGGTGAAAGAAACAGGATGATTTGGTGAACAACTACCAGCAGTGGATTGTTAGCTTTGAGATATCTGTTGTCCACCATAACTTCTTTTCCATCAGACCTGTTCAGCAGAGGAAGAAGTTAGGACAAGTAGCAATGATTCATGGCAAAGTCCAAACCAAGGAACAATTTCCAACACCGAAAAGTTTTTGCTGCCAAATTCGCCAAAGTTTTTACAAATTACAAGCAACACTAACTTGATCAACTATAACTATTCAGAAAGGTTAAACCAACAAGTCACTTCGCCTTCTCTGAGAAGGAAAATCAAATCAAATGCCCGGCTAACTTGTGCATGAATATACACATGGACAACAGAAACTATTTCATACACTCCAGAAACAGCAGATTTTCTAAGATGTGAAATAGTACTTCAGCAGCTGCACATTTACATCTAGACAAAATGGCTGACTTCAAACAAAGCACACCTGCCTTATTGAACACACAAGTAAATGGGTCGGACTAAGGGGCAGTTCTATGACTCACCCCTGCAAATTCAGTGGGGGCGATTTGGGTGGACAATGATGTCATGGAACGTCACTTCAGATTTTTTTTTCCAGGTAAACATTTGAGATGTTCAATGCTGATTGAGCAAAAATGTCACCAGTTGAAACATCATTTAATGTTATTGGTAGACAAAAGTACTTATTCAATACAACCACTTCCAACTGCTTCTGACTGCATACAATTTCCTCCTTTTTCTTATCATTGATACTCATGGCTACACATGATACTGTAAGATGGTAAATTCCTAGCAAGCAGACACTTCGAAGTTCAGATTTCTGTTCACAGCAGAGCTTGAGAACCACACAGCAAAATGTTAAAATTTTCTGACATAATTGGCAAGCAAAATATAAATCCCTTCAACAGAACTAAGTACTTGCTTATAATGTTCTTTTTCATGCCACCGTCCATGAACTACTATAGACTATGGAAAAAGTTACTATCACTGTCCATGATGGACTGTGATGATCCAGGACTGTTAGATCAGCAGCACCTTAAACCTGCCTTACTAGGACAATCCCTGCAACAGTAACATTAAAGATGGCATAAAGTCTTTCCAACAAACACAAAAACACACACATGCCCCACATCAAGTCATTTTAAATTTCTCTATAAACACTTGGATTACTCCAAGTGATGTCAACCTAACTACATCTTTTTGGGAAATTCACAATTCAAGAACATAGGGCATAAACATGGTTTGATGGCTCAACAGGGCTTGTTTAGGTACCTAAAAAATAACAGGAGGAGGTGAAATTTTTTAAATTAATTCTTCTTAGAAAAAATTAAATATAGTACTAATACTTTTCTTATCAGACATTTAAAATACTCAGAAAAAATATCTCCATAGCCGAAATCCAGCTCAAAAACAAGAACCAGCTTTGGGTTCTACGTATCTTGGGTTTATGTGTCTGCTTGAAGCATGTGAATTTGATCACCCAGAAAACATGCAAGGACAAAAGTATCTGTTTAAACATGATAATTATCAACTCCTTACTTGCATGATTATTTTAAAAAAAAAAACACTACTTAAATGTTTACAAAACCAAAAAGGATAAATAATGTGAACAGCCTAACTTGGGAAAAAAGCTCAGCCATCCAATTTATTCTTCTAAATAGATAGAGCTCAAAAGGCACAACAGCTCTTGAGAAATCTTACATATTGCCCATCATCCATCATTCTCCACCAATTTAAACACATGTAATTCCCCCCACAAAGAAAAGGCATAGTGACAGCAAACCGCTGAGAAAACATCAATTACACCAAATTCACAGAGCCTGTTTAGCCAGAATTAGGAAACTTCTCCACAGTAAAAGCTGTGGCTGCCTTAAAAGGTTTTTAAACTACTGCTTTTTCTTCCATAATTGTTCATTAAAACTGAAAACAAGCACAGAAGTAGAAGCTGCAATTCTCTATCTTTGGGAAAAAATGGTGCTTCTATTGAAATTCAAGCCAGTCCTAGTTAAACAGGTTCTGCATTTCACCAATGAGAAACAGTTTCTGAACATATGAAGTTTAGCAAAGAAGCATACCTCATGGCCAGAAAAGTCACTAGCACATCTTGAACATTGTTTGTTACTGAAGCTGAAAATCCAATTGGCTTCAGGATCTTAATTATGGCAGATGGATTTAAGGAGTTGTTGCTCCTGGGAATGTGGTTTGAATCATCTGACGGAAAGCTAGGATATGCAATCCCTAACTTCGTATCAATTACACCATATCCAACAGCAACATTCTGCATTGTATTTTCAGAGACATTTGGTTCATATGGGGCTGGATCTTGTTTAAACCTCTTCACTGGACCAGTTTTTCTTCTTCTGGACCCCGTACAACGATTGTTTTGAACCAGATTAACATGATCATTCTGGGCACTGCCATTTGCGAGGCCATTGCTTTCAGAAGACTTTCCTGCCTGAGAACCTGTTGCAACTTTTTCCACATTGCCATTGGAGACTATTGCTGCTTTTAACTCACTAAGTTTCGTATCATAATCATTATCATTTCTTTCATCTGTTCTCTTTTTGCCAGATTGAGAACCAATTACATGATTTGCCATCTTGATATTGTTGGTATTACTAACGTTTTGGTGCTCATGAGGTAATTCAGTGCCTTCAGCAAAGGTAGGAATACTTGAAACATTTGAGTTGTTGAGAGAAGCAGAAGAACAGGGTTTATCAAGCACACCAATACCAACATCAGTAAGATCATACGTTGCACCACTAGAAAATTGTTGCTTCCTTTTAGACTGTGTAGAAGGACCTCCTCCAGACTTCCGCTTCCGTTTTCGACTATGCTTTCCAGAGTGCAAACTACAGAGAAGAAACAAACACATATGTTATTCCCTGCAGGAATATATACTGACCACCTATGCTCGGTTTAATTGCCACACAAAATTGTATAACAGGAGGTAGCTTGACATCTCATAAAATAACTCTCTGAAAAGGATAAAGGTTTTCTTGTGCAGAGAAGTAATTAGGCACCAAGCCAATAGTTACCTCTGCATGAGCCGTGAGGTTGAAAATAGTTTCACGATTCATTTTCACATTTGTCTACAATGCAATACAAGTAAGCGATGCATGAAAATTTACCTCTCCTCAAATGCGTCAATGACATCAGAACAAGACTGGAGGTTCTCCAATGGCTCCCATGTGTTGGCTGTCTCCGGCCAGCCCCGCCTTTCAAACGCAACACATACAGAAAGTTAGACATCATATCATAGACGATAAATATCAAATGACTAAAAAGTTTACTAGATGAGCCAGTAACTTAGAAATTTGAGAAGAAAAATTCTTTCCATCACATAGGCTCCGTTTAGGAAGAGCCCTTGTGATAAACCTTGGAGATTGAGATAACATATAAATAATTGAGGTAGCTTTTTAAAACCTCTAATACCAAAGCTAGCCTTGAATAGTTTTCCCTACTTTCTCAGAGCCTCGGACGCTTATCGCCTACATTGTTGCCGAACATAGCCATAAACAGTGTTGCAAAAGAAAAATGAATACAAAAGAAACAAACTTACCATTTAATCAGATACTGGAGCTGACCCTGCGTTCACATATAAACAGTTAAACCCTCAGGTTCAGAAAACAAAATCAGGTTAAGAGGAAAAGTTCTGAAGTAAGGACAAATTCAATAAATCAAAACCTCCATTACTTCAAGCTATTTTACTTCCATTGCTAATTGCATCAGTCCAAAACATATCGGAAACAAAACCCAAATATCCGATTGTCAACGAAGCTTACCAAAACAACAGAACACACAAGCGCACAACACTGTCACACACTACCCAACTGCTGCAGCTAAAGAAAAAAAAATGCTACCTTTCTAACCCTTTTGCGACGAATAGCTTCAATCTCGAAGTACCCATCATCGAGCTTGGGCCGTTCTTCTTGAGCCCCTTCAGCTACTTTCCCTTCCTCGGCCTCCCCCAACTCCTCCCCTCCGTCGTCTTCCTCCTCCTCTCCCCCGCAGTTCCCCTCCTCATCCCTTTCGCTTTCTTTCTCATCCACCAATTCATCGCCGGCCGAATCAGCACCGTGCCCTTTTTTCTTCGCCTCCGTCTCTCCTTCAGCTTCCCCCTGCAAATTCCTCTTCCCTCCCCCTTTCATATCCACCTCCAGAGCTTAGCTCTTGTCTAGGCTACAAGTTTGAACACAAGTGACAAAATCCTTCCCTTTCTGATGTGATTTCTGGGTATTTGGAGCGAGAAAACAAGGCAAAGGCTCTAAATTTGAAAATTTTCCAGATTGTCTTCTGGGTACTCTAGGGAGAAGAAAAGGAAGTGAAGTGAGAGAGATTCAAGGGTCAGACCCGAATGCTCCTGACCTTGACCCGGACCCGATTGGACTTCTCGACTACAAAAACTTGAGATTCTCTTTTCAATGTTCTTTTTTGGGTATCCTGCCGTCTTTTCTGCCGCCTCCGCAGATTATACAGCTCTGTTTATGCTTTTATCTTAGTACGGAGGAATTGCTATGTTCAAGTGAATATAGAGTATTTTGTCCCCGCGATAAAGATTAGTATTCGTTTAAATTTAAGTTAATTTAATTTAAAATAATTTATTTTTATTTTTATATCTTGTATATTTAAAATTAATTTCATTAGAAATTCAATATTATATAAATATAATAATCTATTTGAAAGTAAATTTTTATGATATTATTAAATTTTTATAAATTTTTCTTTTTTAATAAAATAACACTGAAAAAAATTCATAAAAATTTAGTGAGATTATAAAAATTATATTTTTAATGGATTACTTAAACATACATAATATTAAATTTTTAAATAAAATTATTTTTAGATAAAAAATATAAAAATAAAAATAAATTATTTTAAATTAAGTTGACTTAAATTAAAACAAATTGACTCTAAAATTCAATAGGACATTTGGGAATGTTTAGAGCTTGACTCTGTGACATTCCCAAATTGTGGAAGGGGTAAAAATTCCTTTTACAGTATCTTGTCATGACATTATTGTCTGTAAGGAGTAAAGATTTTAAGTTTTAAAATTATGGTTTTGAAAATAGAATCTCAATTTATTAAAAAATATTTTCAGCAGATTGTCAATAGAGATCTATTTCAGGAGCCCACTTCTAGTAGGCAAGGTTAATAAGGTTTTGATTTGAAATGGCCTTTAGGTAGAAGCTAAAATTTCTTTTTCTCCCTTTTGTAAATGAAAAACATTCTTTTTTTTATGTATTTCTAGTTAGTTTTTTTTTCTCTCAAGTATTTCTAATATACGAAATTCCATTTTTTTAAATAAATATTTTATTGATAAATATATATATGATGGAGTGATGTCAAAGGATAAGCTGAGACTTGTAAAGATGCATTCTTAATTCTAAAAAATATATTATATGCATTCTTAATTCTCTAAACTTATATAAATATTTTTTAGTAACAAAAAGAAAATTCTATTCTTGGAGCGCGGATAGCATATTGCAACTTTGTGGTCTCTGCCATTTTTTTCGACTCTCAAATATTGCTCAAACTCTTCCTACACATGCAACCAGTGGCAAAATATTATTTTTACATTTTTTTATTCGAGACTAATTTTATTTAAAATTCAATATTATATAAGTCCAATAATTCATTGAAAATATAATTTTTATAATCATATTAAATTTTTATAAATTTTTTTAATGCTTAAAGTTAGAAAAATTCATAAAATTTAACAATATGATAAGAATTGACTTTCAAATGTATTATTGTATCTACATAATATTGGTTTTTAAATGAAATTGGTTCCAAATAAAAAAAATAATAAAAATAAAAATAAGTCATTTTTTATTAAATTGACTTAAGTTAGAATAAATTTACTATAATAAAAGACATAACCACATTGACTCAAGCCAAACACAATATGTAAAACCAATGGCTAATGCATATTATGTGAGGATAGAAGTTCATGACTCCAACACTTAGGGCCTCTTTGCAGCACGACTTATGTGGGTCACGAAGACCCTTTTGTTGACCTAAAATCCCGTCTTATTTTAGTTGGCTGAAGTTTAAATGAATTACTTTTTATTCTTGAAATAGACATTAATTACTCTTATAAAATAAAATTATGTGTCATAAACCCACTCCCATTTGCAATAATAAAGATGATGAACTTGAAATGCCCTACTTATTATGATAAAAAATTTTTGAAATTATCCTATTTATCTAGAGGCAGTATACCCCCTTGCTCACAACCTAGCTAGTTTTTTATTGTACGCCTATGCGTAATTAGACATAGGAGCTGAAGAAGGCATTGTGAATCCATTTTAAACTAAAAATACTTTACCATGGACTTTTTTATCCCATAGCAACTCATGCGCCCCAGCACCAACTTGTTTTTTGTTCAGCACTTCACCAACACCAAGACATGCACCAACCCACACCTCTGTTGCCTTTTTTGGATGGCCTTGTTTCCTTTCTTTTTTTTACCCCTTCAATTTTTAAGGTTATACCAGTATTTACCAGTGTGAAATAATAAAAATATTATTTCTATAAGATATCCAAAAGTATACTGTGGTGTTGGAGACGTCAGACATATCAACAACATAAGATTTCATGAAAAAACAATTATTTAATGCAAAACTGTAAATTTGGCAAGCTTGAAGGTTATTATGCAGTTCTTCCAAATAAATAAATAAATGAAAATAAAGTTGAAACGCAAGATTTAACATCTCTAGAATACATTTAAGACCAGCCAAGTTAATTGATTTTTTTCTTGTATATTAATTATAATATTTGGAAGAAAAAAACACCAATTGGTAACATGTATTGAAGTTAAATAAAAAATATTTATTATTGAACTACACAAATGTAAAAGCATTTGAATAAATATGCTAAAGTGTATATAATAATATGTAAAAGTATCTGAAGTAATATGCTGATAATTGATTATCTTAAAAAATAAAAGTGTTTGAAGCAATAAATAAAAATGTCTAAATGAATCTGTAAAAGTGTTTGAAATAATATGCCAATAATTGATTATTTTAAAAAATGTCTAAAGCAAAAAACAAACATGTATGAATGAATATGTAAAATTGTTTGATGTTATATGTAAAAGTGACTACAACAATATGCATAAAATTTATTATCTTCAAATTTGAAAGTGTCTATAAGAATAAGGCAATGTGTCTAAATGAATATACATTTCTGGTCATAGGCTATTTTTGTATCTCTGCAATACTTTAAACACATCTCAGTAGTTCTTTAAACATTTTTGGCAACCTTTTAGATACATTTCCATAGATCTGTAGACAAATCTCTAAATGGGCCCTAGTTAAATTCTTCTTCCTCATCATGCCCAAACCCGCCACCTTTGTAGTGCTCATCCTTGGCCACCAAACCAATGTTTTTTTTTCTATCTTGAAGATGATATGTGTAGCAATCTATTTTTTTTTTTTTGAAAAAAACTCTTTATTAATGAGATGTAAACATACAGGAGAGAAAGCCAAGTAATAATAAAATAGTCTGGCTTAAAAACATTGCATACATAGCCACAATCAATGTGCAACAAACAAAATAGATCAAACAAAGCTCCTAACTAATCAACTCCTGCTTAGACTAAATCCCCCAACAAACAAAAGACAAGAAAAAATACATACTAACAATGAGACAACACATACTAAAAACAATTTGATCATAGAGCTGGATCTTTTTTGAAGCAACAGAGCTGTCCATGACGCTAGCAATCCTGCTGTTGAAGGCAATGTGATCTCACTCTGCCTATGCAACAAAACTTTAAAGAAAACGCATTCATCCATTGGAAGATTTCATTCTCTCTTAGATTTGGATCTTTTTTGAAACAATAGAGCTTTCCATGTTGCGCCCTATCTTTTTAGAAATGTCATTCACTACCTTTTTGGAAGCAATTAAGGTTTTAGTTTTAACTTCAAGCTTTGTTGGACAAACAGTACTGGCGAATAGAGAAAGGGCGGGCAATTAAGGAGATAATTGAGAAAAATTGTTTGAGAAGAGGAAGTGTAAGGGGTAAATTTGCAAAATTGTTCACTATATCTAATTAAATATATGTTCGTAGTAACCGTGGCACAACTTAGCTCTATATGTGATGTTAACTAGTTGTCAAATGAAAGGATACTTTTGCCTCTATGCAACCAAAGTGCCAAAGAGTTGGGTGATGAATAAGATAAGAATGTGTAGGGTGTTTACAATTGTAAATATGATTCTAGAATTATTATAATATTATTCTACTTATAACAAATTGATTAACATCCTAATAGCTGATGAAAAAAAACATCCTTAGTAGCTCCATATATGTGACCGTCCCTAATAGCTGATAAAAAAAACATTCTTGGTAGATCTTAAAAATCTTTAGTAGAGATTTTTTTAGGGCTTTAATGTAGAAAAGCATAAACTGCATTTAATTAATTGGGAAACAGTTACTATGGCCTAGAGACTATAAGGATTAGGGATCATGAATGTTGATAATTTAAATCAAGCCCACATGACAACACTACCCTAAGAAGTAAACCACAGTACAAAGAAACTTCTACAAAATTTTTCTCAATAAGTATAAAAGAACCAATATGATCATGCTTGGCCCCCCATTTGGAAGGAAAGTAGAAAGAATGAATTTAGTAGGAAGTGAGAAAAAAATTGATGGCAAACTATAAAAGTACTAGCATCTGGTATGATAACTGGATGGGTTCTTGCTGTTTAAGAACAAAGTTGTTTAGGCCTCTCCAGAAACATGAAGAGGACTTTAGGGTTCTCAATATTTTTAATGGAGAAAAATGGAATTGGGATAAAAAAAATTTCATTTTTCCAGCTAATATAAAGACCCAAATTCTTAACATTCATTTGGGTAATATTGTTTATGATTCTGATACCTCTATTTGGAAGTTTTCAAAAGATGATAAGTTTTCCTTAAACTCTGATTATCACTCCAATAGAGAAGATAATTGCACATCTAAGAATAGGTCTTAGAACTGGATTTGGAACTTCCTAAGGTAAAGCACTTCATATGGCTCCTGATATATGGTAAGACCCCCACTAATTCTTATTTAAACCATACAGCATTCAGCATTTCACACCCTCACAAAATTGTATTGCCTGCCATTATGGAAGTGAAGATATCTCCAACATCTTATACTTTTATCCCTTAGTTAAAGATGCGAGAGATAACTTTAACTTTACTCAACTAGGAATCTGAGCTTTAATAACCGGGTTAAAGAACACTAATTAGACTACTCTAAATCTAGCTAATTGGCATGATATTCCAAAGAGAGGTTTTTTTTTATTTTCTTCCTTTGGGAAGTTTGTTGTAGAAGAAACAAGAGAATTTTTTAAAATCTATTTAGCACCTCTGAGAGACTTTGTGATGCCATTACCAGAAATTCTACTAAATTCCATTATAAAAAAAAGCTCAAACTTGTAGAACACATGAATTTTTGTCTCTTGATAATTAAATTGGATTTATAAGTTATTGTACAACTTATGAATTTTTCCTGTAAATTACAATAGGCATACATTTCAAAGGAACAAAAGTGACAAAAGATGAGCTTGCTTCTCTAGGAAGCAAACTTAGTAGCAAATCAACTAGCCAAAAGGGGAATAGTTTCAACTAAGGCAGTCACCACCATATATTAGAGATGCTTGTATTTTATTACTACTTTTGTTGGAAACTAACGCTATGGGGATTTTGCTTAGGTTATGTAATGCTCACTATATTGATCTGAACTGGTCTTCTTTCATTATTGTAAACCTTTTGGACATTTTATTTCTTAATACATTCTTATTACAAAAATATATATATTTCTTTAGATATTTAAAATATTAAGTATAAAACAGAAAAATTAAGCTTCCACTCTACCCCAACTTAATTATTAATTTTAAAATTTTTATTTTAAAATATGATTATAAAATATTTATAGTTATATTGAATTATTTAGTTAAAATATTATATCTAATTGTAGTGATAAATTTAATGATAAAATATTTAGTTATGATAATAAAATATTAGTTATAGTGGTAATATAATTAATTGTAATAAACATTTTGTTTTCCTAATGATAAAGTAAATCATTAAAAGTGCTCAAAACCATAGTATATAGTTTGTTTATTGCAAAATGAGAATATATAATTATATCACCTTGTTGTAACTTATGGTTAATTTATTAAAAAAAAAAGCCTCACTTGAGTGACAAGAAACATTCATCTTTATGAAAATAAAATATTTGGTTATGTTAATAGAATATTTACCTACAATAACAAAACATTCATCTATAGTTATTATAATGATCGAAATGTTCAACTACACAATATAACAAAAATCACTTAATTTTTTTTTGTATTAACCACCACCAAATAAATGTCACATGGCATGCAAGTATCAACATATATTATTCCCAAAGTTTGGAGCTTTAGATGGTTGGTCTATACAATATATACATACACCTAAACAAAAACAAACACACATTTATAGTAGTTTTAAATTTACAACACATTAAGTTAACTTTTGTCACTCATGCTACAATAGTTTAATACATGCACAACGCCTATACAATGTTTAATACATGTCATTCTTCAAGTATATTAAACTTTACATTGGCCAACAATAAACATTTAGATGCATTAAGTAATCAAATTAAATTACCACTTTATAAGTTTAGAAGGTTAAAATTTTCTGTAACAAATTTGAAACTGAGATTGTGAGTTTAATGAAAAAATGAGTTTAATGAATTTAAACCTAATATGATTGGTTAGCTTGAAAAAAAGCTTTGAACTTTATTTAAATTAAGAAAAAAATGAGAAAGATGAAATCGTTGCTCATTTTTCGGATACACCAAATCCAACATGGTAAGGATATAAGATTCATTATATGATTGCATTTAAGTTTTATATGGTAAGTAAAGATGTTTATGTTTTTATAAAGGATAATCAATGTGATATGTGTAAATGTTATGTAGACTAATTCTTAACTTGAGTTACAATAAATACTAGCAAAGTTAGTGTTAGGACCATAATAGTAAGGGTCGTATCAATAGATGGATATGGACTAATGCCCAAACACTAATGAGCATGGTGAACCATAGTCCTTATCTTTTATCTACAACAGAGATTGTGATGCTTCGAATCTCACATTAGATTTATATGAGTGTGTGTACATGTATGTATGTATGTATAAAATAAGTTCAAAACTTGAGTACCTAATGCTTATATATTTTTTTTCTAATCATAGCATATTTTATTAGTGTTAGAGCATGATTGAACGATAAAGCGAAAGAGAGGATAAGGGCTACGATCTTGAGAAGTGATTTAAGGCAAACAATTCCACTCATGATTTTAAATGAGTTATTGGTATGATATCAACTTATTTTTTTTTCATAAATTTTCTAAAGGATTAGGAGGAAAAAAGCCTCTGGTCTATACTTTAGAGATATGGGATGGTTATGGACATGTATGTTGTGAGGAAGAAAAAAAAGTCTAGGCTAACATTTGGCTTTGTCTATTTTAAAGATGTGAAAAATGCCAAGTTGATGGAAAAAAGAGTTAAATGATATCTAGATTGGAACTTTTAAACAAAAGGCAAGTATTTCATGTTTCTAGAGGAGGAAGACAACAAAAATGGCAATAGCTAGAATGGTGAAGGAAAGATGATATACAAGTTTGAAAGGGCATGGAGAGATGATAGACAATATGTAGATATAGTTTATAGATAACATAAAAGTATGTAGGAAAAGGAATTTGAGAAATGAAAAAATGATTCAGTGGGCATTGAGATTTAGTCATGAGAGGAAGAGCTTAATTAGTAACGTAGATGTGCAATTACCAAGGTGAAGAACTTCTAGATAATTAGATGCTTGCAAAGGTTATGTGATGACGAAGGTGTTGGCCTCTGTAAAAGTTGGTATGTTAGGGGATTAAGGTCTTGTTGGAATGCTTGTCAAAAGAAGTGTACACCATAGTGAAAGAAGGGGCAGATTGGTTCCTTCAATTAGATTATGACTTGGACAAAACAGTTGAACAAACCAAAACATCTAATTTGGTTGAACATTGAGGGTTTGTAGCTCCAACAAGGTTGTCAAAATTGTGATCCAGATTGTAAGATCTCACAATCCTATAATTCGGATCCTACAAAATGTGCCAAACCGTAGTAGGATTATTGGTAGCATAAGATTGTATATGATCGCTTGCAAGATTGTAGAATTGGTAGGATCATTTGATCCCACCGGTCCTAATTGCTTTTAATTTATGGTGGGTTTAAGATTGTTTTTTGCCCAAATTATAAAATTTAAAAACTAGGCAATTGGGCTTGTTAAAGTGGGTTGCATATGTTGAACTCAAATTCTCAAATAATAGAAAAATTAAGGTACTAGAACAGGAACTAATCGAAACAAAGAGTTGAATCATATTAGAATCTATGAGTTGTATTAATATTTGTGTTGTATTTAACTATTTATCATTGTTATGATACTTAAACTTTGTTTGGGCTTTCAATATAATTGGTTTTTTATATGAATTATATTATTTAGAGAATAAATTGTAGGTTTTGGTATGATCTTACGATCCATAATCCGATGTTATGATCTTAATCTTGGATGGCATAAAATGATCTTGGGTAGGATCTCGATTTTGACAACTTGGTGCTCCAAGCTTAGTGTAAGAAGACATTTATAATTGTAGTCATGTGAGCTGAAATTGTTGTGGTAGAAGATCTTACAAATAAAAATTATAGGTTATATATATGGAAGTGTGTGTGTTAACACATTGTATGGAGCAAGTTTTTGAAGTTTTAAGAGTTAAAGTTGATGACATAGTTCATGTTAAGGTAATCGAAGATCCATTTTATGTTGTCAATTTTGGTCAAAGGTATTATTTGAAGACGTAAATCTTGTGTGGGCCAAGTGTATCTGTGCAGCCGGATCTAAAAGATTACTTATATATTACCTGTAAGCTATCAGGCAATTCTCTGTGTTTGATAGAATGATTAAACAACTGGCTGAAAAAACAAAGAAGGCATCAATTCAAATCCAACCTTCCACGTTTCTCCCCCTCCCTCTCATTTCTTGATACATCTCTCTCTCTCTCTCTCTCTCTCTTTCTCTCTCTCTCTCATTTTGCTTATTTTTACCATGTTTTGCTTTCTTCCATTTTCCCCTTTCCTATTTTTGCTCCTTTCTTATTTTTTTTTTCCTTTTTCACTTCTTCCTAGTGCAACTTTTTTTTTCTTTCTTGCTTTTTTTTTTCACATGTCACTTTTTTATCTTGCTTTCTTTTTATGTTTATTAGTAATAATTTATTCTTTTATAAATTCCTACTTGTTTTTTGTAGAGGAATTATTTTTTATTTTCTTATTATCAATTCTTTGTTCTTTGTATTGGTTGGTGTTTTTTTTGTTAGTTTTTTTTATTTCTTTAGATAAACTTGATATTTGTTGTTTTATTGGTAGTTTTTTGTTCTTTTATTTGTATTTTTTTTGTTCTTTTATAAGTTTCATCTTGTTATTTTATAAAAATTATTATTTTTCTTTTATTACTAGTTATTTGTTCTTTGTTCTTTTATTAGTAGTTTTGTGTTCATTTATTAGTAGTTGTTTGCTCTTTAGTTAGTTCATATTTATTTCTTTAGACAAACTTGATGTTTATTGTTCTATTAGTATGTAGTTGTTCTTTTAGAGAAACTATTTTTTTGTCCTCCTATTACTAGTCTTTTATTCTTTAATTAGTAGCTCTTTGTTCTTTTGTTTGTTCATATTTATTTCTTTAGACGAACTTAATGTTTGTTCTTTTATTTATGGCTCTTTATTATTTTATTAGTAGTTGTTTGTTCTTTAAATTAATTCATGTTTATTTTTTTAGACAAACTTGATGTTTGTTTTTTTATTTAAAGCTCTTTATTCTTTTATTAGTATGTGCTTGTTCTTTTAGAGAAACTATATTTTGTTCTCCCCTTAATAGTCTTTTGTTTTTTAATTAGTAGTTTTTTGTTCTTTTATTAGTAGATATTTGTTCTTTTGTTAGTTCATAGTTATTTCTTTAAACGAACTTGATATTTGTTCTTTTATTTTTAACTCTTTGTTCTTTTATTAGTATATATTTGATTTTTTTAAAAAAAGGAATTAAACATACCTAAGAAGATGAATATTAAAAAACACAAAAAAAAAACTAGAGGAGGGGCCTCTAGGAATTGAACCCAGTTACACTCCCTCTACCCAGCACGCGCTAACCATTTTGCCTAATCCAACAAATTGTGCCTTTGTTGCTGAAAGTTTATAAGTAGTATAATGAGAACGGGATCAAAATGTAAATTTTAAAACTTTTGAGGGATGACACACGTAATAAGCCTAGTATACATAATTCTTACCTTATTTAGAGATCTCACTCTAAAAGCTTGGGCTTTTAGTGATATTAGATTTCATCACAAAATGTTGAGATTCTAACCAGCAATAATTTTTGTGACTGTTTCAGAGCCGGTCACAAATAGTGGGCTCACAAATAGTATAATTGTGATACTATTTATGCACCTTCACAAAAAGTGGACTTTTAGTTACAGAAAAAAACATCACTAGCATACTAACTTGTGTGACAAAAATTATTGTCACACTAAACAAGTTGTACCGGTCACTATAATTTTAACACAAATGCGTGTTCTTCTATAATACAATTATTCATCATACTATCATATAATTTATGACAAATATATGGCCACTTTTTCATGCCAAAATAGTGATCACATAATTTGTCACTAATGTAAAGTCACAAGCTTCATATGTGAAATCTGAGTTAAAGCCCATTACATAATTTATCGACGGCCTTGGCACGGCTGCCTTCATTTCAGAACACGAACTTTACAGACTCTCCCTCGGGCAGGCTGTGGAAACCATCAAAGTGGATGGACGACTGGTGACGAAGAGATTTGGAGAAGATAGAAAAAACAATATGAAAAACTGGATTCAATTAGAGGAGATAAATCTCATATATGAAAGAAATTTGGAGAAGATAGAAAAAAATGAACACAGGTAAGTCGATTCAATTAGGGGAGACAAATCTCAATTAGCGCGTAACCTATTAAGTAATTAGAATTCAAATGGAAAGAATTAATTGCTTTATGGAACTATACCATAGTTGTGAGAGGGGTTGCATAAAAGAAATATAATAAAGGTTCTTTTCAAACAAAAAAAAAAAGAAAATTTGAAACTCATAATTCAGTTAATAAAAATTGAGTATTTTCCCTTTTTAATATAAATAGTCCATTTTATTAATATTCAACGCATTCATAAATTTATTTTTATAAGGTAAAAGATTAACAAATTAAAATTATATAGATCCCAACACTTAACAGAAAATTTGAAGTCATTGCTACATTACTAAATTGTAGTAAAATTAATAGTATGAATTGTGACATATTTTGTGTAAGTAACAAATATGAATATCTTTAGTGAAGAATATATGAATAATCACATATAGTTTATATAGTGACAAAATAATCTTTTATCACAAATAAGTATTTTGTTACAAAATTATGTGCTAGTCACAAGTGTGATTATTTTTAGTGGCCAGGTTAAAATGATGATTGGTTTTTTTGCCACTAAATAAGAACTCTTGATTCAATTGTGCTGAAATGCACAATTTGTGATTAAAACTATCTTTTTTGTACAAACTCAATCAAGGGAACTATCTTTATTTTATATATTTTTTTATCTCAAACTCATTGAGTTCAATAATATTTATTTTTTTACCTATAGTAATGTAGCGGCAATACTTACTTGTCATGTAAAGCTAGAATTGCTATGGTGCTTACTCATGATTAAAAGCTAGAATTGGTATAATGAAAATATCTATTATAAAAAAGCATCCTAGATTGTGATTCATCCAATGAGGGTCATAGAAATCGGGTATTTAGTGTTGAATTTTTGCTGACTATCACAAAAATGTCATTGATAGCAATTGTTGTGATAAAAAAGACACTGGTCACTAACAACTAATATCAGTTGTCATGAGATTTTTTATTTATCACACATATATATGTTGATTTTAGTGTAAAAATAAGAGTGATGACCCCCTCAATTCCTCACTAAATAATAAGTCTTCAAGTATTTGTGACTAAACATTGAATTGTCATTAAAGCCTCTACTTTTTATGCTAGATTCAGTTTTCATCATTGAAAATTTGTCACTGAAAGCTATTTTTCTCTTAGTTTCTCTTCATCATCAAATTTAGAGTTGATGAGTTCAAATAACAGATTTAATGAGGAAGATGAGTTTATGAAAGAAGACATGGGTGAACTGAAGAAGATGGAGGAGAAGTCATCCCTTTATAGGAAGAGAAAAGTCAGAGCGGAAACCTCGGAAGCCAAATTTAAATCTCTACAAATTTCTAACAGTAACCTCCTTAGTTATCAAAATTCTAAAAAAAAGGTTAATAGTAGTGACATGGTTGTAGAGGATATGTTACAATAGGATGGCATGGCGAAAAGTTAAAATATAAATGGGCTAATTAAGAGCTAATGAGATTCAGGTGAATGAAGATTTGGGCATGGTGGAAAATTTAATTACGAAGGCCCATAGTAGGAGTAAAGGAGAAGACTTGGCCCAATCGAATTATGTTTCTAAAGGTGAGAAATTGGGCTTATTAAGTAATCCAATTGATTCCAAGTACGAGAGAAATAGTCAAAGGATCTATGAGGTAAACCATATGTTCAAGATAATGGAAAAAAAGAGGAGGATGGAAAGGAAAAACAAGTTTAAGGTCAATGAAAGAGGATGCAAGCCAGAGACAAGTAAAAGATTGGTGAAAATTGAAATCTCCAGACTCCAAGAGAAATGATCGGAACCCAAGACAATGTGGAATAAATTTGTTTACAATAAATAAGCAATCTCAATCTAATTTGAACCTGTAGAATATGGCTTAAGTAGTTGGTCAGGTGTGCAATGAAGGGGAGAGTAAAATTAAAGGCAATTTATGAAGGAAAGCGAAATCAATAAGATGAGTTTATAATTTGGTGGTTTTCAAGATGGGTCAGATGCTAGTCAGATCCTAGTGCAACTGAAAGTAGTATATGGAGCATTAGACTAAAGGTGAACAAAAAAATTATGGGGTTCAAGGTATGTGCTTTTAATTTTATATCATTAGATTTTTATCTTTAAATGTGGGAGGGATTATAAAATTAATAAAAAAAAGGTTGCCTATGGAGCTATGTTGTGCTAAAAACATTGAATTTATGGGGTCGGAAGAAACTCTTGTTGTTGGAGAATTAAGGTTGAAGGTGAAACCATTATAGGGAGTGGATGAATATGACTTCATGTAGCAGGATGTTGTTCAACTATTTGTGGAGTTTCTATACATTTGAGAGCAAAATTTTCCAAAGGTCGGGTTGTTTCAGGGGCGTTGGATTTATTGGTGTTATATGCAAGTGAAACAACTATTATAAAAATCTAATTATTGTTAATGTGTATGCTCCTCAAAATGCTGATCAGAAAGATGCTTATTTGAATGGAACTGTTGGAGTTTTGGCATCTAGATATTTCTTGGAGGTTTTAATGTTGTAAAGGTGGAGGAAAGAAGGGGTAGCAAGTTTAATGAGAGGGTTGCATTAGCATTTAATAACTTTATAAGTCAGCCCAAATTGAATGATTTGAAAATGGCTGGTAGAATATACTTCTAAGTATAACAAAAGGGGGTTGAAGATGAGTAGAATAAATTGATTTCTTGTGTCTAGAAATTTCTTGGTTGGTGTGCTCGAGGGCACATTTGGTGTAATTAAACGGATATATGTCTGATCATTGCCTGACTATTCTGATGATGAAATATCAAATTTTGGGCATATTCAGTTTCACTACTAAAAATAGCCTATTTTTTAATGGCTTTTTTTTCCATTGGTCAAATTGTTGAAAATTTTTAACGTGGAAGGTCATTGGAAGTGGACAGAAAATTCTCCAATGGCCTAGTTGTTAGAAAATTAAATTTCCTATTTTCCCAAATTACCCTCTATTATGTTAGTTATGAAAAAATTGGTAATAAATTTGAAATAAAAAGTGAAGAAAAGGGGTGGAAAATTTTCCTTGCATTTTCCAATGCGAGGGCCGTTAGAAAGGGTGGAAGATAATTTTCCAATGACCAAAGCCGTTGGAAGTTTTTTTTAATTGAAACTGTGCATTTTAGAATTAATGTTTCCAATGGTAAAAACCATTGGAAATTTTTTGAAATTAAACGTTGAGTTTTATATTTACCATTTCCAAAAATTTTTAAACTAAACAATGCATTTTGTGATTCATTTTTCCAACTACTAGGCCATTGGAAAATCAAAATTAAAACCCCTAGCTCTAGCAACAGCCATTTCTCTCTGCTCTTTTTGTTCATCTTGTTTCAGCTTGTTCGTTGCCTTCATTGTCATTTCTTTAGCTCAAACTTATAGATCTGGTAAATTTTGTCTATTTTAAAGCTTATTTATTCTTTTTTTTTTTATCTTTGATTTTCTTAGTTTTTTGAAAATTTGGGTGTAATGAGTGCAATATTTTACTTGTGTTACTAGACTCAAAGCCGTTTGCACTCATTTTCAAGGTTCATTTTCCATTTTGAGGTAAGTTCTTCAACTTTTTTTTCTTTCATTTTTATTTTTTATTTCATGAAAAATGCAAAAAATCCAAAAAGGTGTGAGTTTATGTGGTTGGAAATGTGTGAAATGTGGGTGATTTGTAGTTTTTGATGGTTGGAATTGAAGTATTTCGGTTACCTATTGTTATTTCCAATTTTTTCCAATTTTGTTAATTTTTTTAATTTTGGGTTTAATAGAAAATTAGTATATTATTATTTTTAATTAAATTTATTTAATTGGGTAGTATATTTATGTGTGGAATTGTAGTTGATAGGTCACACATTCATATATGCAATTTGTAGTTTTGTTTTTAATTTTGGGATTTAATAGAATATTAGTATACTTTTAGTGTTAATTAAGTTTGTTTAATTGGGTGCAATATTTATGTATGAAATTAAATTTGATAGGTTACCCATTGATATATGTAATTTTTCTGGAATTTATTTTAATTTTTTTGATTTCAGGATTTAAATGGAAATTAATATATTGTAAGTTTTAATTAACATTGTTTAATTGGCTGGAATATTTATGTGTGGAATTAAAATTAATATGTTGCCCATTGGTATATGCAATTTGTATATATTTTTTTTTAATTTTTTAATTTAGGGAATTAATAGAAAATTAGTATGTTGTTAGTTTTAAATAACTTTGTTTGATTAGGTTTGATATTTATGTGTCCATATACTTATCAAGTAATTATCCAATAAAAAAGGTGCCCTATTAAGCCGAGTTTATGTTTGTACTAGGAGGTATGAAGCACTGGAAATTTGAAAATATATAATTTTTTAAATTAAAAAATAAAATTGTTTAATTGGGTGGAATATTTATGTGTGGAATTAAAAGTAATATGTTGCCCATTGGTATATGCAATTTATATAATTCTTTTTAATTTTTTAATTTAGGGAATTAATAGAAAATTAGTATATTGTTAGTTTAAATAACTTTGTTTGATTAGGTTTGATATTTATGTGTCCATATACTTATCAAGTAATTATCCAATAAAAAAGGTGCCCTATTAAGCCGAGTTTATGTTTGTACTAGGAGGTATGAAGCACTAGAAATTTGAAAATATATAGTTTTTTAAATTAAAAAATAAAATTTAAATAACACATAAATATGAATTTTATTAATAAATTTATAGAATTATAAATATTTCTAGTTTTTAGGTGTGTGAGATGTCATCTATGCTTACTAATTTGTTTTCTTTATGATGAATGAATTATAAATAAGTTTATTTGTTCATGGTTTTCAAGATGTCTTAAAGGTAAATATATTTGCATTGGTAGCACTTCATGCTCGAAAACGTAATTGGATGTACAGTAATCATTTTTTACCTGGCAAATTGGGTATAAAGAGGAGTGGGAGACGGGGGTCGAGCAGTTTATAACATTTACATGTAGTAATCTAGGCCGTGTGGGCGGAGAAAAATATGTTTCCCATGTAGGAGATGTAAAAATTTACAATTTAAAGATTGTGATGAAAATTTACAATTTAAAGATTGTGATGATGTTAAAGTTCATATGTACAAATGGGGTTTATGCCTTATTACTTAAACTGGGCAGTTCATGGGGAGTCGTTTATTGATCCCCTGGATCAACCCTGTAATAATTATAATTGGTGTGAGCAATATGGCTATAGTTTAAATGTAAAACCATATGCCCGAATGATGTTTGATGTAGTCAGACCAAGTTGCCATCATAATTTCAATCAAGTGGATGAGTAACCTATTGAAGTTTTTAGACAATTTTCTGATTTGTTGTACTCAGCAACTACATCTCTATGGGATGGGATGTGATACGCATTCTGAGCTATCCACTGCAGTTCGTTTGTTAAACCTTAAAGTAGAATATCACAAGCTGAGAGGCTGTTATAATCGTATCGTAGCCTTGATGAAAGAGACATAGCCTGGTAACAGTAAGGTGCATCCAATTGGTATAAGACAAAGAAATAAGTTTCACAACTAGGCCTTTTACATATTAAAATTGACGCATGTGTAAATGACTACATGCTATTTTGGAATAATGATAAAGATGCTACAAATTGCAAGATTTGTGGTGAATCCCGATTTAAGCCAAGAAAAGCTGGAAGGGGTAAAGATAGAGCAAAAAAGACCATGCACCATTTACTACTAACTCCTCACCTTTAGTGGCTATATGCTTCACTTTCAACGGTAAAGCACTTGAGGTGGCATAATGAGCATTGATCTGAGCCAAATGTTTTACAACATCCTTTAGATGGGGAAACATGGAAACATTTTGATCACACATATCCATGGTTTGCCGCGAAGCCTGGAAATGTCTACCTTCGCGTTTGTTCTGATTGTTTTGTTCGCTTTGGAAACTCTGGTAAACAATACTCATGTTGGCTGGTCATCGTTACTCCTTATAATTTAGCTCTGTGGATGTGTATGAAGAAACCATATATGTTTTTTATTCATTGGTACTAAGCCTACGTAGTCTAAAAAAGAATATTAATGTGTATTTACAACCTCTTATCAATGAATTAAAACAGTTGTGGGAGGATGGTATCAAAACCTGGGATGTTTCATTGAAACAAAATTTCCAGCTATGACCTTCAGTTTTGTGGACCATAAATGACTTTTCATCTTATGGGATACTATCAAGATGGATGATTCATGAAATGTTATCTTGTCCTATTTGCATGGATAAAACTAAAGCCTTTTAGCTTAAGCACGGCGGGAAAACTTTCTTTTTTTATTGTCATAAGCAATTCCTCGAGTTGGATCACCCATATAGAAGAAATCAAGTAGCTTTTAAGAAAGGAAAAGTTGAAAAATATTTGCCTTTGGAGCGCCTTCCTCCTGAATCAATATTTAAACGTATCTTGAATTTGTTATGAGAAAACTCATAGTTGGATAAAATGGAGTATTTTTTGGGAGTTGCCTAATTGGAAGATAAATTTAATCTATCATAATTTGGATGTGATAAATATAGAGAAAAATGTGTTTGACAATATATGGAACACAGTGGTGGATGTGAAGAATAAAACTAAGGACAATGTAAAGGCTTGCAAGGACCTTGAGACGTTATGCAGTCTACCAGAGCTAAATTTGATTCTTCAAGCAGACGGCTGTGCATTCAAACCTAAAGCTACTTTTACATTAAACACACAATAGATAGTAGATGTCCTTAATTGAGTTAAAGCACTTAGACTCTCAGATGGTTATGCATATAACCTAGGGAGGTGTGTTGACAATAATGTGAGTCATTTGTCTAGTATGAAAAGCCATGATTGTTATGTAATGATGCAGCGACTTTTCCCAATAGCCATTCAAGTGCTAGTTGAATATATATGGAAACTATTGACTGAGTTAAGCTAATTCTTTTGAGATTTATGCTTCCTAGAGTTAGATGTCAATCACATGATCGAGTTGGAAGCCAATATTCCGGTCACACTATGCAAGCTGGAGAGAATATTTTCACTTTTTTTTTTATTCCCTAGAACATTTGTTGGTCCACCTACCTTATAAAGCAAAGGTTGGAGGCCCTGTTCAGAATTGGTTGATGTATAAATTTGAGCATTGCATGCAGGACCTCAAAATAAAGGTATCAAATAATGCTTATGTGGAGGGTTCGATAAGCCTATCTAATTGAGGAGACCTTTACATTTTACTCGCACTACTTTGAATCCCATATTCCACATACTGCAACTAGAGTACCTCGAAATGATGATGACGAACTAGGACCATATGATGAATCATTGTGGTCTATTTTTAAATACCCAAGTCGTCCATATGGTGCATCAAAATATTGATATCTTGATGATAATGAAATGAGGGTCACCGTTATATACGTGTTACTAAATTATAATGAGTTGAAGTCGTATCTCGAGTAAGAGCCATAACACTTTTTTATTTCTATAATGTCAACCAAGGTTGTCAAAATCGTGATCCTGATCGTAGGATCGCGCGATCGTACGATCCTCTATCCAACTCGTAATAGGATCGCTGACAGCCTGGGATCGTTTAGGATCGCTTGTAGGATCATAAAAATGGTAGGGTAATATTAATTTATGTTGGGTTTAGGCTTAATTTGGCCTAAATTATAAAATCTGGGGTGATAGGAAACAAGCTATCATTGTAATTGGCTGCTCTGTGGAGCCCAAATTAAAAAATAAAAGGCAAAAAGCCCAAAACTTAATTTTACATTCACGATTCACGGACGCGTTTCTTCTCTCCAGACACATTTCTCGCCAGACGCGTTTCTGCTCGTTTGCGAACGTGAACTTCTCTCTGCCAGGCGTGCTTTAAGGCGGTGCTCCAGGCAGTCGTGCTTTAGACGGCTCTCCTCTCCGCCAGGTGGCGTTCCCGACAGTCGCTGCGAGGGTTTCAGTTTGTCACTCGCCTGGTTCTGTCTCCTAGCCGTGCTCCTCCCAGCTGTGCTCCTCCATCGCTCTCCCTCTCGGCAGAAATTGTGGTCAATTGTGGGCTCGTTTTCGTCAATTAGATGGTGTATTAAGTTGCAGTTGAAGGATTGAGGTTAGAATATGAGAAGTTTCTAATTTATTGGTTAACCTATGTGTTGAACTTGAACAATTTGCTTGTTAATTACAAATTCAATTAATGCTATATTTTTTTTTTCATGAAATATGCTCATGCTGATGATTTTGTTGGAAATCATGAAATATGCACATGCTATGTTAGTAGAAAGTTTGCGGAGTAGCTGTGAGCCTGCGAATCTTGAGAGTTTGAGACCGTTTCTATTTTTGTGTTTATGAAAGATGCTTATGCTATTATTAATATAAATATGATGTTTCCCTGTACTATTAATAATTTAATATAAAATTATCTTCTTTTAAAAAACAATGTGTAGTTTATTTGTTACTCTATTTTATTTGTCAAGTTGTGGTTGTTTATGGATGTTTTTCATAGTTATGTTGGTTATTGTGTTAGTTATATTGATGTATACTCTATTAAAACTTAAGCTTTGCTTATGTTGGATCAATTATTATATTGTATTTACCTATTTATCATTGTTATGGCACTTGAACTTTATTTGGGTTTTTGATATAATTGATCTTTCTCATGAATTATGTTATTTAGAGAATAAATTTTAGGTTCTGGTAGGATCTTACGATCTACGATCCGATCTTACGATTTCGATCTTGTTTGGTGGAAAATGATAAAGGGTAGGATCCTGATCCTGATAACCTTGATGTCGACAAATACTTTTATGCTTTACTGACTAATATCGATATCTTGTTGTTTGTTTGTTGAGGAAATGTGCATGTAAGAGCCCAGTTTAGCTTTGTCAGACCTGGACATCTACATTGAGAATAACTTTGCCACATGGCTTAGAAACTATGTAAGTTAACTACACTTGAACTTGAGCCTTTTTTTTTTTTTTTCAAGGGTAAGACTTTTTCTTCTTATTGATGTGTAATTAGGTGGATGATCTACGTAACAATATCACGGACCGCATATTGTAGGATGTTGCATGCGGCCCATCACATGGTGTTGAGACTTGGTTCCACTTCAGCGATTGGAGTCACGACAAAGCCATATATAATAGTGGAGTATGTATAAAGAGTTTAGGATCAAGTAAGGTTGAATGTGATTTTTATGGGGTGTTACAAGAAATCATTCAACTCGAATATCTTGGATGGCCGCACAAAAGTGTTGTTTTGTTTAGGGGTGATTGGTTTGACCCTACACCTGATCGTGGGACTCGGGTTCATAAACAATATGAAATAGTTGAGGTTTGTGATGCTTACCGATATAGGAAGTTTGACCCATTCATTCCTGCCTCCCAAGCTAATCAAGTTTACTACACTCTTTACCTAACAAAGTTACGCGATAAAACAGGATGGTCTGCCGTTTTGAAAATCAAACCAAGATGCATTGTTCATTATAATGTAGATGATGTAGAAGGTGCATTTTAGGAAGAATTATTGGGTGGTTTAAATAATCCTGTGATAATTATGGATGACCCAATCGACAGTTTAGTTAAAACAGGAGTGGGTGAAGCTGTAGATGATGACATGCTGAATATGGAAGGAACTTTGCCACATGACAATGATTCTTTAGAAAAGGAGTCTCCGGAAGCAATAGATGAAAAAGATAAATTTGAATTAGGGGATAGTAATAATAATGATTCAGAAACACAATCTGATGATGATAATGGCCATTAACTGTAACTTGAATGTGGAATTACATATGACATGTAAATATTAAGTTCAATTTTGCTCTGGTAGGTTTAGTGAAAATTATACAAAATTTTTCCTTTATGTTCGCATCCTTGATGTTTTACACTTTTTTTAAGTAATGTAGATGCCACCTAAAGGTGAAATACATATAAAAGTTGTCAAGCGAAAGACATGTATGTGTAGATGAAAGAAGTGTTGGAGGAAGATGTTGCCAAACTACATCGGGCCACCCAATCATATTCACATCATTGGGATTCACAAACCTCCACACAACAAACCACTATTCCAAATTTCTCCCACGTACAGGCGATGTTCGCCCTGAGTTTTGTGGCCTTAGTGTGAGTCGGTTTGCTTCGGCCCTTGTAGGTTTACTCAATGGTGCTCATTCCAATGTTTATTTGTTGGTTTCGCATACCTCAATTCAGCCTGATTTATGGATCATCCCTTATAGTAACACATAAGTAAAGCGCCGTTATTCAACTATAATAGTCTATGTTGGCTATAGTATGTTGCGTATTAAATAAATTATATATATTATGTTTGAATGTGCACTACATGCAGCTTCCTTCCATCAGCATCAACACGATTGATGACTTGATGCTTTACCACACACTTCAACCTGTATCAAGATTGGTCTAGTGCTAGCCAAACGAATATTCAGGCATGCTGGAGCATCTTTGAGGTAATGAGTATTCTTTTTGTTTTGATGTTTTTAGACATGTTGGCTAATGTTAGAATCCTGAATTTTATTTATGTGAAGGGGGTTATGTGAGTGGGATCCAACTCACCATAATGAGGTGTATAACATTTGGCATATGCTAGGGGTTGCTCACTATAGATTGAAAATGGCAGACATTCGGCGTGAAAAAGATCTTGTAAAACGGCAAGCTAGGGCATCGTTTATGATAGGCACACAGTACATGCAAATTGAGGAATGGTGAGCTTCACTAGAGTTTTAGGAGTGATTAGCTAAGGGTATGACACTTCGGACATCATTATTACAAGACTCTTCATCGATCGGTGGGTTTAATGCTACTTGTACAAACGGCTCTCTTTCAATTAGTGCCCATTAATAGTGAATAGTAAAATTCTTAGGCTTTTTTTACACATAATTCAAGTTAGTTATGTTGTACTCAAATTCATTTGACTAATAACCAATGTAGTGGGAGAAAGACCTAGAAAAAAGAGACCCTAGCCTGTTCAAGGTCATGTAAAAAACTCATAAAAAAAGAGTGGGAATACATTAACAGGAGGATTGAATAAGTAGCTGTAAGTCCCAAGCTAGTTATATATGAGATTTTTAAATACTATATATGAGAGTCAATACTAATAACCTATGTTTGCCTTTACTTGTGTAGGCAAAGATAACTGGTGAGATTGAGGAACAAACGCAACAAATGGATGAAGAAGGAGGCTCACAAGACATTGATAAGGTTGCGATTATGAGTGTAGCTATTGGTGGGTGGAAGAAAGGGCGTGTATTTGGCCTTGGATCAGGGGAGCAAGTTGTGGTTAGATGACGACGATTGTGGTATAGTCCTACACAACATGTTGATGTTACTCATACGCCGAAGTTCATTGAATTGGTACAACAAGTTGTAATTGAGCATACCATGCAACAAGCAAACATATTATGAGTGGAAGCTGGAGTGTCTTAAGAGGAGACAACGAGTTGAGATAGAGTATATATGTAGATCACTTGGCATTCCTCGGCTCGCGCCTACCCGAGACAATATGAATGGCTCAAGATCAGATGAAGATGAGATGGGGTGTGTCTGAATATTTATTGGACGAGGTATATCACTCACATATTTGTGTTTATCAAGATTTAGTCCATTATTAGGATGATGTTACGATTGTAAACATTATTTATTAGAAATTATGTATATTTTATGGGGATCCATGAGTACATTTATGTTAATTGAATTGAATATCTAAGTATGTCCGATATAACAAGCGCTATTATGTGGATTATGTACGTTTGTAATGCGAACCCCGATGGTATAAAGACCATGAAACGCTCCCAAGATGTGATTCAAGCTCCACAAGACATAAAAAAGACTAGGTTTGGAACCCCCACCCCTAATCAACCTGTGATTAGAAACAAGAAGTATAGAACTCCAAGAACACAAGCACACTTGTGCACCAAGGCAGTCCACAAAGAACCAAAGAGAAAACCTCTCCAAAGAGCAATATTATTTCGGCATTAATCTGTGTGTTTACATCCAGAATATGTGCCTTTATATAGGCCTAAACTAGGGTAAAAATCTGGGCAAAATTCGCAGCCCAAGTCACCTAGGAAACCTAGTTACAAAGGACTCAAGAAAACCTAGTCAAACTAGGATTCCTACACCCTTTTAACACATGTTTAAGGTGTGCAGCGAATTCCATTTATCCTAAGTGACCTGAATCACTTCCATGGCCTAAATAACATCCTAAATAATGTAAATAAATAGGAAACTAAAATAAAATACGTTACAAAATAAGATTGGCCATAAAAACCCCAAAATAGTCTTCTCAGGTGGTTCCTGCTTGTGTCTTCAACTTCAAGCTGAAATTCGAACTTGATGCAGCCATGATTTCTCAAAATGCAAAGCATTAAAGTTTTATATCTCTTTCTTATCTTTGAAATGACACCTGAACCACACAAAACGGACATCTAAAGCCAAAGATATGCCCAAAATACTGCAACTGCTTCTGAACCAGCGATAACTCATAAATCGCGACTTTGAAGCTAAATTGGACCTCCTTAACGTGCAAACTGGATTTCATGATCTTCATATGATTTGTAGCTCCAGATGTTAGCTTTCCAATGAATCAATAATCACTCAATTCCGATCTGTTTAGCTCAAGATACGATTTTTCTACCAGAACATCGCTAATCTGTCAACATCCAAACTTGGGCATCATATCCATATGATTCCTTGCATGTTCTAGCAGCTCCTTGAGAAATTCCAAGGCCATTCTCCATGAAAAGGCTTGAAACAAAAGCTTGAAGTGCACTAGTGAGCTTCTTAGCTTCCTTTCTTGTCAATGGTCCACTAGCTATCTTCAATGGATCCTTGCCATCCTTGGTTGTGCCTTCTTTGATTGTATCAGCTCCCTCCTCCTTAGAAGGATTCATCCTCGAATCAAAACCTGCATTAGAAAAGGGAATTGAATCAATAACAATGAAATAATCAACACATAAGCACTTACCTTTCACATAAGCACCAATAGCATGGAATGCTTGTGTATGGAGCTTTAATCTTGTGAAAAACCTGAACCAATATCCAAATGCAATGATAATTTTGATACCTCCAGGGTCAAAAACAAAGTTAGAAGCAATTAGCACAAAAAATCTGAAATTTTGCACAATTTTCATCTTAACTCTAGGCATCACTTTCATTGCCTTTGCCATCTCAAAAACATTACTCTCACAACAAGTAAAAGTGTAGGAATAATTTACCTTAGGGATGCTGTATGCACTCAAAACAAATGGACCTAAACTCACACAAGTGTTATGGTTATGAAAAGCACAAGTTATGCATGTCAAGACAATACTTTGCATAGGCCATTCAAACAAACAAGAATTGAACACAATATGGCCTAAACTAATAACAAAACTAGGATGCATGAATTTCACAAAAATCCTAAGCATTTTAAATGAAACAAGATTGGAGTAGATAGGATTAAGTGAAACCAATTCAGTAGCAAACTTATTTTTGCATGTATATGCACAACAATGCATGAAATTTGTGAATGGGATGTGACACAAAACAAAGGACTCAACATACCTCCTTAAAAGGCTGAATTTAAAACCAGAATTTTCACTCAAAATAAAAACTTTCAGATTTGGACATAAAGCAAAAATATCAAGGTTCAAAAGTTTGTGTATTGCATGTGCCAAGATAAAGAAATGCTTGCTGGAAATTAAAGATTGACACACAAAAATGGGCTGAACATGAATGTGAATCAAAGAAGTATGTAATGCATGTGTATGAACAAATTTATGCATAAAAAATCCCAAAGAAGTATATTTAACTTGAGACAAAACAAAACAATGTGAAATGGATGCAAAACAAACAAATTCAAAAACAAAAGACTCCAAAACAGATTTTTCTTTAGAAAAACTCAAGCAATTCCATAGAGGATTTGACAAAACCAAAGAATTAGAAGCTTTAAGATCATATTTTGTCAAAGTTTCATGCTTACTTCCTTCTCTTAATCTAGTTTCATGAAAACCATTCTTCAAAATAACATTGCAAGCAAACACACATTGTTTGAGATTTTCATGCAAAACTACATCAAATCTAGGTGTAAGGAAGAAATACATTACAGTGGTTGGACATAGTCTCCAAGTATCTTCCTTTGGAACCACAAAATTTTCACCTTTGCACTCAATGGCTTTGGTTGGAGTTGCATTAACTTCATCCCCTTGAAACATAGGATAAGAAACAATGTTAGGCAAACATTTGCATATGAAATCACTTGGACTCACCTCAAATTGTTCCTTCTCAACCTCCTTTGTTGGTTTGATGCATGGGACATGGCTTAGAATATTGGGAACACCAACTTCTTTAATGGGCAGCAACTCACTTGATTTTTGTAGCTTATCTCCACTTAAGTCCTGAAAAGAAGACAACACAACACTAGAAAAAGACTTTGTTATGTTAGACGAAAGTATGGCTTCTCTATAGGTCTTTCTCTCTTCACTCGGCTTAGGTTCATTACACTCTTGTCTTCTCTCAACTTCGCACTCAATTTCTTCTCTCGGGAACTCTCCACTCTTCTTCCCCTCATGTTCACTCTTCTCACTTAATCTCTCGGTTGTTCTCTCAACTTTCCCCTCATCACTCTTGCCCTCAACTTTCCCCTCTTTTTCTTTTCTCTCAACCTCACTTTGAATTTTTCTTTGATCCTCCAAGACTTGTTGTGGTGAAAGTGGTACAAGCATGATTGACTTTTCTTGTTGAGGCCGAGACAAGTCTCCTTTTGTGGCCTCCACTTTTGGCTTGGGTACTTCTCTCACATCCTTGCTCCATGCTCCTCTCCATGTGGAAATTCCTCCTTGAGACATCTTGGATGCCTTGGACCTTTTGATGATCCTCTCAGCCTTGGTGGCATAATGAAGCAAATCCTCCATGTTGAAATAAGGCACCATTTCCACTTTGTTGGCAATCTCATGGATTGAGACCATTAATGAATCTAGCAATGGTGGTCTCCTCATCCTCAATGATGTTGGCTTGAGTCAAGGTTATCTCCAAGTCTTTATGGTAGTCCTCCACACTCCTTTGGCCTTGCACTAGCTTTTGAAGCTTTAGGCGTTGATCTCTATAGTAGGAGCTGGGCACAAATCTCCTCCTCATTAAGGCTTTAAGGGCTCTCCATGTGTGTATGGGCTCATCCTCATTCCTTCTCCTAGAAATAACATCCTGATTCCACCATACAAGAGCATAATTAGTGAACTTTATGGTAGCCAATTTAACCTTCTTTTCCTCGAGGTAATGATGGCAATCAAACACCATCTCAATCTTTTGCTCCCACTCCCAATATGCATCGGGATCATTCCTCCCTTGGAAGGATGGAATGGTAAACCTGATGGAGTTGAGATTGTTGTCCTCCCTTGGCTCACACCTCCTTGGGAACCCATGGTCATGCCAAACTCTTTCTTCCTCCTCGGGTTCTTCTCTCCTTGGACCTCTCCTTGGTTGCAAGATGGGATTTGGTCTCCTTGGCAACCTCAAGTCAATGTCCTCAATCCTCCCCACAAGTCTATTGAGAGTTTCTTGAAGCTCTCTCATGGTTGGCTCATCATTGTTTCTCACTTCCATCCTCCTATCCTCCTGGCCCTCCATACTCCTGAAAATAACAAAGATCCTCACAAACACTCACCTCACGTGTTTCACTCAAAAGATGAACACTCAAACACTCAATTTGTTAGTGAGATATTGCTATTCAAAGAGTTCTCAAAAGTTCTAAGAAAACTATCCTCAAAGCACACAAGAAAACTTGAATTTTTGAAGAACTATTTTGACTCCAAAAGAGGTGGGCTAAACAAGCTTTAAAAGACTCTAGGAAGCTCTTGCAATTGATGATCACAAGAACCACAAAGAAAGCTTTTTTGGCTCAAAAACAATGGGATAGGTTTTGGGGCACAAAAACTTTCAACACTTTTGAGAAAAACTTCTTTTCCTTTTGCAAGCTCTTTTCTTTGTTCTTTTCTTTTCTTTTCTTTGTTCTTTTCTCTTTTTTTTCTCTTTTTTTTTTCTTTTTTTTTTTGCTTGCTGTTTTGATGCTAAACAAACGTTCTCCTTGAAATTCCTTGCTGCCAAAGACAAAAAGTCAGTTTTCTATTCGGCCAAAACAAGAAACTATTGAAACTTGCACAATTTTGAAACAACTTTTTGGTACCGAAACTTCCTGAACTTTGGATCCTTCTTTTTTTTGGTGTTTTCTTGACTCTAGGATGCTGGAAACAATGAAAACAAGAGAGATTAATAGGGCTGGACACGAAACAGAAAGATAAGAAACAAACAAGAACAATTGAATTGAAACCGAGAACACTAGACAACACGGATTGACTTCTTTTTGTTGTTTTTGTGATTTTTGGACTTGAACAAGGATGGAATAAAAAGGACAGACCTGAAACAAGAAGAAAAAGGATTAAAACAGAGGATTAAGACATGAAATTACTGGAAAAAAAATTGAAAGAAAACCGAAGATAAACAAGAACACAAGATATGTCCTTCAATGGAACTTGTGGCTCTGATACCAACTGATGCGAACCCCGATGGTATAAAGACCATGAAATGCGCCCAAGATGTTTTTCAAGCTCCACAAGACATCAAAGAGACTAGGTTTGAAGACCCCCACCCCTAATCAACCTGTGATTAGAAACAAGAAGTATAGAACTCCAAGAACACAAGCACACTTGTGCACCAAGGTAGTCCACAAAGAACCAAAGAGAAAACCTCTCCAAAGAGCAATATTATTTCGGCATTAATCTGTGTGTTTACATCCAGAATATGTGCCTTTATATAGGCCTAAACTAGGGTAAAAATCTGGGCAAAATTCGCAGCCCAAGTCACCTAGGAAACCTAGTTACAAAGGACTCAAGAAAACCTAGTCAAACTAGGATTCCTACACCCTTTTAACACATGTTTAAGGTGTGCAGCGAATTCCATTTATCCTAAGTGACCTAAATCACTTCCATGGCCTAAATAACATCCTAAATAATGTAAATAAATAGGAACATAAAATAAAATACGTTACAAAATAAGATTGGCCATAAAAACCCCAAAATAGTCTTCTCAGGTGGTTCCTGCTTGTGTCTTCAACTTCAAGCTGAAATTCGAACTTGATGCATCCATGATTTCTCAAAATTCAAAGCATGAAAGTTTTAGATATCTTTCTTATCTTTGAAATGACACCTGAACCACACAAAACGGATATCTGAAGCCAAAGATATGCCCAAATTACCACAGCTGCTTCTGAACCAGCGATAACTCGTAAATCATGACTTTGAAGCTAAATGGGACCCCCTTAACGTGCCAACTGGGTTTCATAGTCTTCATATGATTTGTAGCTCCAGATGTTAGCTTTCCAATGAATTAATAATTACTCAATTCTGATCTGTTTATCTCAAGATATGATTTTTGTACTAGAACATCGCCAATCTGTCAAAATCCAAGCTTGAAGTGCACTAGTGAGCTCCTTAGCCTTGCTCCTTGTCAATGGTCCACTAGTTATCTTCAATGGATCATTGCCATCCTTTGTTGTGCCTTCTTTGATCGTATCAGTTTGGGATGCCAGATTTAGCTAAAGTATATTGGTGTAATGGAAAAATAAACTAAAGCTCAGTGGCCATTGGAAAAATGCACACTCAAGTTGAGATATGGACCAACAGCTTAAGCTGTTGGAGATTTCCAATGGCCTGGCCATTGGAAAATTGACCATTACAATTTCCAATGGCTTGGTCGTTAAAAACTTCCAACGGCTAAACCATTGGTAAACTGTGAACACAAGCTGTTATAAGTTACCAATGGTTTAACCTTTGGAAATTTCCAATAGCTGAAACTATTGGAAAAAAAATTTCCATTGGATAAGAAAAAAATTTCCAACAGCTTATTTTTCAACCGTTAAAAAAAAATTCCAACAAGCATGTTTCCAGGATTTCCAATGCAAGGCTGTTGGAAATGACAGTTGAAAAATTCTTTTTTTTTTTTAGTAGTGTTTAGGTTCTTTGATGTCTAGATGTAGCATTAAGATTTTCGAGATTTGATGTTTCAGTTTGGAATGAGAAATCCATAGTTGGGTGTTCTATGTTTAAGTAGAATAAGAAGAAACTAAAGTTTGCTTTAAAAAAGTATGTACTAAACATGTTTCATAATATGAATAGGCAGATTGACGAGTATAAATTTGAAATGGAGAATTGGGATAGGGTGGTAGAGGAAACGGAACTCTCTTTAAAGGAAAAAAAGCAAAGAGTGTTGAAGGTATGCTTAAATTTTTTAGAGAAAATATGAAAGAGGCCATAATGAGGCTGACACCAGAGTAAAATGGGCAATAGAGGGAGGCAAAAATTCTGGCAATTTTCATGTAGTAGTCAGAGGAAGAAATAGAAAAAATAAAATTAATTGTTTATGTATCAATGAGATATGGATGTAGCATCCAAGTCTGATAAAAGATGAGGTGTTTAGATTTTTTCAGTAGAATTTTCATGAAGTACACAAGGAAAGGAAAATGTTTAAAAGCAATTAGTTTCAGAAAATCAACAAAAGTTTGAGAGTGGTTTTTGAATGCTTGTTTAGGGAGGATGAAGTAAGAATAGTAGTGTAGAGCTGTGGTGGGGAAGGGCAGATCATTGCAAAACTATTAGCAGAGGGATTAAACAGGTGATGTTGAGATTATTAATGAGCTTTAAATAGGTTTTATTAAAGGAAGAAAGATTCTGAATGAAGTGCTTTGTTGTTACAAAAAAAAGATATATTATAAATATATTTGTTAACTATTTCAAGAGTAAGAATAACCTTAATTTTTTGTTACACGAGGCGTCGATGCCTTGTTGCTAACCATTTTTCTCAGTGAGTCCCAAGGTAAAGCATGTTAAATTTAGGCACTTTTCAAGTCTTATTTCCTATTTAATTTTCGTTTACTAGGGTATTATCCTTAAAATAAATAATGGACTGAATACTAGAGTTAAGGATTTTGCTCAACATATAATGAAGAAACCATTTTATTGATTCAGAAAGAAAATTTTTAGTGTCTAGGTGATCTTGCTTCTATATTCATATTTAATAATTAACCATAAAGTTCATTTCTAATACTTCGAGTACATTTTAATATTCATGTCAAGGCTTGTAGTTGTATTTCATAGTAATTAAAATAAAACTTATTATACCTTAGTTATATTTCATGGATAACAAAAATAACAGGTTTAAATATCTATGACAAATTTAATATGAGAATCCTAATTGGAAAAAAAAATTATTCTTTAGAGAAATTGAATCCAATTAATTATGCACGCGGTACTTTAGTGAATGCTAAGGAAAGAATCATGATTAAACATTATATAGTTATGAAAAACATGAGATAATGGATAACAAGTACTCCTAATTATATCAAGTATTGGGACAATGAAGTAATTTAACTTAAAAACAATAATTTAAAGGAAAGGCGATGATCTCTAGGAAAATGGATCATTTTTGCATGTTTTGAGAATAAAACTAATCCTTTGCTGTTTTCTCAGCTGAAAGATTTTGTTTCACTGCTACGATCTATCATACTTGTCACTTAAAAAACAATTATATATAATGATGCCCTTACTTGCTTAAGAAATTTATTTTTATTCCCATCAGCCTGCATTTGATTTTTGTCTAGGCCTACAGATAACCCTCCCCTCATACAATTGGAGGGAGGAGAATGAATCATGTCATTAATCAATGAATCCGGTAATATGGACAATGATGGTAATTTGGATCTATTATTTAATTTTTATTAGTTCTACCACAGTGATAAATATAAAACCTAGATTTACTCATGAAGTTGACCATTGATTCATCCGTCATTACACCTAGTTGTTTCACTCTCAATCATAATGAAAAATTTTAAACTATGCATCAAGATAAATGACGCATTGTTGAACAAAAGTAACCCAATTCTTGTAGATCATAACTTCATGCTATGGCTCTTATTGTCACATTTGTTGTTCTAGTTGGTGCATTTGTTGTGCTTGTTTTAATATACGCTATAAATCTTAGAACGATGTTGATATTTTTTTCATTCATCTTCCATAGAAAATGCTTTAATCTTGTAACTAAGATGTAAAACTCAACTCAATATAACGTTAAGAGTGGAAGATAGGACCTAAAACCTTTTGAAACATCCAAGGGGTTTTCAAAGCTTACTCTCATTTCGTTTCATCTAAGATGGAGCTGTTATATATGCAGTTTGAATGTTTTTTTATTATAGACCATTTTCTTGGTTGTAATAGGTTTAATGCTGGTATTTTAAAGAAAATATACTTCTCCTCGATGCATTATATTGCATGTAAGTTTAGTTAATAGTATATGTCTTTTGTCCATTTTAAAAGAAACTTATAAATCATATGAGACAACTTTCAGAAAAAAAATCATGTCATAACTATAAATAAAAACTATGATTAAAATACTATATAGTGCCAATGGTGTGTTCTTCTATACCATCGCACTTTTTTGATAATCAAGATTTTAACTGTCTCCCAACTTATGATGTTTTATTTTTCATATAGCTATTCGATATATCCTTATTCATGGCATATTGAAACAAATAGATAGGCTAGTTGAATTTTCATTCAACTTTTATAGACAAGATAAACTTTTCTTATGATTTTAGGAGCCTTATTCATCATGAAGTGCTTATTGTTCTACGTTGTTTCAGTTACAATATGCATTAGTTGAATAAACATGTGCGTTATTGTATAAAATTAAATTAAAATTATGTTAATATATTTAGGCTTATTGGACATAGTGAGAAATAAATTTCCAAGTTGGCTACAACTAGGTATTGATTGCTTGGATGCAGATTTTCATATATTCCACTAGATTATCCTTGGTGCGCGCACAACACCTGGACACTAAGTCCTTCCTTTGCCCTCTATTCAGAGGCCTACATAATACACACCAGATAAACTTTTCGGATGTGTCTTTAGCATATTTACCAATTAGCTGCCAATGCTTACCTTGCACCAGAGCCACTTATGGGGTTTTTAGCCAAGCTATAATGTACCACTTGATCCTAGGCCACCTTAGGTATCTTTACCTCACCAACCAACTAGACACCTTAACCCCTTTTCACTAGGCCCTAATGTACCTCCAGTTTTAACTTCTTCCCTAGGCCTCTTGACCCCTGATTACAATTAAGCACCACAAAAACTTGGTAATCATTTATTACTTGATCTAGCTATGGTCACAGAGCAACACCTTCACCTTCAAACCATGTATACTCTATTAATGAATGACCATGCCAACTACCATACCATCAACTACACCAAGCCGACCTCTCGATGTGTTGTTGTAGCTATCACCAATATAACCTAATTTTCTTAGTGGAAGAACCAACTTTGTCACTTGATTCAGTTTATTCTCGGGAGGTGGTTAGCCACGAAAACTCCTTGGGTAGCTCTTCTACTAACTTAGTGCATTGCACTTGCACCATCCCTTAGGGTTGCGAGCCTTACCTGTTAGCTCTTAACCAATCTTAGAAGTCATCGGCCCTTATTTTACAAGCCATTAGGGTCATTTGGGACTTGTGCTAACTTTGGGCTCTCAATTGGGGTAAACTTGAACTCTATCAGACTAGGGTCCTAACCCTCAACCTTTCTTTACTTTGGTGAACACCAACAATTACCAGAGTCATTACATAGAAATTTAAGCACAACTATACTTATACCAAACTTGACACTAACATCTAATAAGCAAATTACTTTGTACTACAATTATTTCAAGCCGCTTCATGACAGGTCATAGTGAAATTTTTCTCATGGGCCTTACTTAGCTCTATCCCTCAGGGTTAAGGCAAAGTCTTCATTTCCTCGACATCACTCGGTCATTTCTAACCTAATGGTTCGACTTACGACAACTTTACTAGCATTAACATAAAGGAACAAATGATCACCACAGCTTCTTAGGTTCTACCTCAGACTTAGTCACTTACTTGCTCAACTTGTCTTACTAGATGAACTTACTTCTTTCACAAGTTATAGTAGCCTAAGATTCCACTTAACCTTAGGATGATGACTGCAAGTCACCTAGATACCTTTGGTCCATGGTAATTTTCCTATTTCTAGGGTTTCTTTACTTTTATGGCAGGCAAGACCAAACCCTTGGCAACCATTAGACTCCTACTCGTTCTATACTTGGGCATATAACTAATGAGTGGATAATTCTACCCATCCATTTACCCCTAGAAAAGTTTCACACTCCTTGCTCATTCTGAAGTCTTCACATACATTCCCTGGTTAAAAATACAAATTGAACTTGCCTACTTACTTTCTATCATCTAATTGAACTACTTTGCTACTTGACTACTCTAAGGAACTTATAACTCACTTTGGTAGTTCTTTTTTTACTGCCTAAACCATCCAAAATGAACTCAGAAAAGAACTTAACATATGGAACCTTAGGTCATTTCTAATCTAAGGTATTCTAGCCTCTATTTGTGTGGTTTCTCTTACTAGCAAATGGGTTTTAGGGCTTAGGTAAAGCCCCTAACATTTAGTGCATCTTTAGGTCTTAATGAACTCAACTCCATTCTTAGCCTCGTTCAAGAATATAACCTTAAAAGCCAAACCAAAACTATGTTAGCAAATTGATGCCAGAACTACCAACATAGATGTTAAACTACTAGTGAAAGGTTATACCTTGCATAAGCCACTTCCTGCCTATGTTCATTATGACTACCCGTGAAGTTCAACTTTTGGATGGTGGCTTCTCCTTGACCATTAACTAGCCAAGGAAAAACCTAGACTGCTGCTATGGTGGTACCAGGTTGACTCCCTATGGCAACTATTATTGGGGACTTATTCCTAGCTGGCTTTGACTTGGCCAAGCTCATGTCCATCTTTATCATGGTGACCACTCTGACTAATGCTACTAGTTTCTTACGTAGAAGGCTTAAAGCCATGAACTTCTTGCACCTTCAGCATAGGCCCATATTTACCTTGACCTATTTTAGGCCTTCACTTGATTTTTGCACTATGGGTATTTTACCCACATTCCTTCCTAGGTTGAGTTACCCAACCTCAACCTTGCAGCTTTCTATATCTTACTCCACTAGCTCTATTTCAAAAGCCACTGCTTCCTAAAACACTTTTCCATAGATCTAATGTCGACAATCATCATGTATCTCCTCAACACTAGCTTAAGGCTTTGGTGGTCTTTGCCTCAAGCTACCACCCTAAAAGAATATGATATGAGAGTAGCTTTCCACTATACTTTGTAGCCTGCAGGATTAAGATTTTTTATTCTTGGCTAGTACATCCTTAATTCTTTGAAATGGCCTAACCCATCACAAGTTGCCAGGTTGAAATTTTAAATTTTGAGAGTAATCCAATGTCTTAGTGATAATCTCCACCTTGAAGGTTCTATGCCCTTCTAGTCTTACAGATTGATGACAACCTCATAAGAGCACCTAAAGAGCCACTAGGAATCACAATAGGACCCATGGCTAGAAAAAGGGCAAGAAAGCTTAGCATGGCACTTTAAGGCTTAATTGAACAGCATTTGAAGGAGTACAAGGCTGGAAACACACTTGGAGACCCATTGGAGCACAATTGGAGCAAGAATAAGCAATCGTGTACATTTTTGGATGTTAAAGGTCTAAGTGCACCCAAGTCTACATGTGCACCCTTGGAGTATACACCTTAGGGTCTATGTGAACCTTAGTGCACCACTTACCCTCATGTATACCTTAAGACAAGCAAGGGACCATTGTCACCCCAACCAAACTGAGGCTTCACATGCACTCCATGCCACTTGAGAGTACCATAGTGTGCTCAAATGGCTCTTCCAAGGGCTCATCCAAGCATGTAGCCACCTTAGAAAGGGATTTTGGTACTTTTATGTTGAAACACTTATTTTTCATGTTTTTTTGTTAAACATGCAATGAACACTACATTTGACCATATTTGCATATTTTGTAAGTGTTTAGACTAGCTTAGGACTTCTAGCTAGTTTTAACTTCTAAATCATTTTGGTTTAGGTCTTTTAGTTTATAATGGCCTAAAATACCTTACATATGGATGGATCTTGCTATTGTAACCTACATATTTTTTCACGTCAATCAAACTGCTTGAGAAGCATTCATCTCTTTGGTTCTTTTTGAACTTAACTTTGCATGTAAGGAGATTGAGATTTCTTTGTATGTTCATCAATACTTCTTATTTTTAGCCACAAGTTGACTAGGAGTGGGGTTTCATTCAGTTTCTTAGATGTTATTTTGTGGATCTTATAGCATATTGGGCATGTTTCTTGGTCTTATATTAGTGGAGCTCACATTAAGTGGTATCAGAGTAACAAGTTCTAGTTGAGGACATACATAATTTTCTTCATTTTCTTTCCTTAGTTTTTGATTGTTTTCATTTAGTTTCCTTCATATTATGACTATTTAATTTATTCTTTTTTTTTATGTCCATTTACTTCTTGTCCAAGCCACATTGTATTGATTTCATAACTTCTATCCAAAACCATCTTTTTTAGCATCATTCCACCCTTGCTTTTTTTTTTTATTTAATTCATACCTATTGTTTCTTCATTCTTTCCATTATTTCATTCTGTTTCTTTCATTTTTGATTCATTCTAAATCATTTTCTCTTATTTCATGTTTGATTTTGTCCAATTTATCTTAATTTTATTGAGTTTGTTTCAGACCGTGCCAATTATGCCCATCACACTTTGATACTTTTCTTTGTTGCTCGTAACTGAGTGAACATGAAGGTATTCATTGAGTATGTCACATATCATGCAGAGAGTTTTGTATGATCAAGATGGTATTTGTCCCTCCTATGTAACGAAAGCGATATCTTTGGGTTAATGCAGGGCCATGTTCAGATAAGTTCGTATCAGATATTAATGTCATCAGTTTTAGTTAGTTTACCTGGTAATTAAGAAACCTTAGATTGGGCTGTACGAGAGTGACACATTCTATGTCTTGTGTTCGATCTTGATATCTTGGACAAAGGAACAATGTCATATATGAATAATGATCATAAAGATTTAGTTGAATCGCCAACTATCTTGTCACTTGGGTAGTAATGATGTGTTGCTGAACACCGCTCATTGTTTATGATTATAAATGAGATTTATGATCATTGTCAATGTGATAAGAGCCTATTGGGTTGCACACATAGAAGCAACTAGATGATTTGATTGCATGGGCCAAATGTTTGGGTTTTGGTTTCATGATAATTTTGGATTAATAATTGGCCTAAAGGTTAAGCCATTATGAAGCCCAAAATTAGGCCTAATTCGATTAGGGTTATAAAATCTATTATGCTTGGGAGTTAAGCCTTGCTATATATACATTATATAGTGAGAATTTTCGTAGGCCTAACCCTATCCACCCAAAGGATGAAATCAGAAGGGTTCTGAAAAGTTCCAGCTGCATTCTCCTCTTGCCTTTCCTTGGAGGATGCAAGCTAGCATTGTGGGTGCAAGAGGAATGCGCTACTGAAACGTGGTGAAGGCGTGGTGATCCGAATGATTCATGTGGATACCGTAAAGAGGTTGAACACATCAATTGTTCAAGTTTATGGTTCGAGTTAACAGTTGGGTGATAGATCTAAGCGGATTAGGTATAAAAGTCTTGAACACCCAATTTACTCCGTTTTACTTGGATCCTAGAGGGTTTTGTTTAGTTTCCGCTGTGTTTGTTTGGCTCCCAAAACCCTACAATGGTATCAGAGCTACCGATGAAACCCTAAATCGAGATTGAGTGTCGAATCGCATGATTTGTTGTAAGTTCTGATACTTTTAATCATGATTAATTGGATTGATTCATGATGCATGAACCGGAATTCATAATATATATGAGATATATGAAGAAATGACACAAATAGGTTAATGAGATTAACCTTAGATTGATGGGTATGAGATACCTATCTAAATTAGGATTGTTGCAATAGTTGCTACAACCCTAGTAGATGTCGGCCATGTGTGTTTGGGCACCCTGGGTGGGTACTTCTGGCTGCTCGGACAAGGTTGGTCTCGGGTGCTTAGTTGTTCGAAATAATTAATCTCGGGTAACATAATCATTTCGATCTGTGAAGCACCAGATTAATAAATTGGTTAACAAACTCATGTTAATTGGCATGCATTTTTGTTGAATGAGATTTGACATATTATGCTTCTTGTTGGTTGAAGCATAGTGCACAGTTATAGCCCTAGTTGGTTGTACTTGTAAATACGGCTTGCGTGTCGTGCCTTTTCTATACTGCTTTCTTTGTTCTTTCTCTTCTCATCTCACTTCCCTCGAATGTAAATCAAGGTTTTTATCATCTTGGTAATAGTACCTTTTGGGACTATCTGAGGTGGTGTGTCCTATGAGGTGACTATAAGGAGGCAACCAAGCAAGGAGGATAAGGAGCTTGTGAAGACCTTTTCTTTTCTTAGGCTTTTAGGATATTCTCATTAGCTTGAGAATATCACATAATTTGGGCCATAACCATGTCACATTTAATTTGTTGTTAGCATGAGATGCATGTTTTATATTTGTATGTGATGCATGTTAGTGTTGTACCCAAAAGCCAATCATGAGATGATTGTAATTTTGCACATTGAGTCATGATATTTTATTAAGGCATTAATCCAACAATTATGTTTGTTGTTTTGTTTCTGCGTAACTTAACAAACATAATTTTAACCCTAGAATAATGATATTTTTAAATGTCCCTGGTCTAGTATTATTGTGGAGCGGGTTGTAATAATACATAACGACTAGCATATGTGGAGACTAATATGAGATATGTAGTCTACATATGGGTACAAGTTGGAGAACTTGTGTACTGGACCGACCCACCATGAGAACACTACATGGATCGTTATATGAATGTCATAAGTGATTCTCATAGTGATCATGGTATATGTAGTCCTTCGACCTAAGATCATCAAGGTTCCCTACATATGAGTCACATACTTTGATACTTTCCTTTGTTGCTCGTAACTGAGTGAACTTGAAGGAGGTCATTGGGTATGTCACATATCATGCGGAGGGATTTGTATGATCAAGATGGGATTTGTCCCTCCTATGTAACGGGAGTGATATCTTTGGGCCCCTTGATAGAGTAAGACTTAGAAAAATGCATAGCCATGCTCGGATGAGTTGATATACGATATCAATGTCATCAGTTTAAGTTGGTCTACTCGGTAATCAAGAAACCAAAGATTGGGCTATACGAGAGTGACACATTCCATGTCTCGTGCTTAGTCTTGATATCTTGGACAAAGGGACAATGGCATATATCGGTGATGATCATAAAGGTTTAGTCGATTCACCGAGAATCTTGTCACTTGGGTAGCAATGATGTGTTGCTAGACACCACTCATTGCTTATGATCATAAATGTGATTTGTGATCATTGCCAACATGGTAAGAGCCTATTGGGTCGCACACATAGAGCTATTTGGATCATTAGAGTGAATGGGCTAATTATTTGGGTTATGGTTTCACTTTAATTTCGTATTAATAATGGGCCCAAGAGTTGAGTCATTATTAAGCCCGAAATTAAATCCTAATTGGATTAGGGCTTTGAAACCCATTAGGCCTAGAAGTTGAGTCTCACTATAAATACAACTTCTAGTGAGAAATTCGCAGGTCTCCTTGCCCTAGCCTCCCAAAAGGACAGCCGCACTCTTCTCTTGCAATTCCTTGGAGGACGCAAGCTAGCACTGCGAGCGCAAGAGAAATGCATCTGCCGGGACGTGGTAGAAACGTGGTGATCCCGAGAGGCTTGTGTGGATACCATAGAGAGCTTGAACACGTCAACTGTTCAGGTTTTGTGATTCGACTCTACAGTTGAGTGAGAGATCTCAACCGAAAATTAGGTATGAAAATTTTTGAACACCCGGTTTACCTTATTTCACTTGGATCCTGGAGGGTTTCGGTTAAATTCCGCTGCGCTGTTTGGCTCCTGAAACCCAACAATGCATATATAAGACAATCAAAGATAATAATTGGTTAGATAATCGAAGACAATCAAAGAAAATATTAAGTCATTATATGTGATGCCTTCCAAATGTTGGCACTCATTAAGACATTGATCAATATTGGGTGGGTTTGCCAAAGTAAAGCACCTATGTTCATCTTGGTAAGACACGATGGCATAAAAGTGATATCCAAATTGCTAACTTTGGGATTGACTTAACTAAGTCATCCCAATAGGATTAGGGACTTAGAGGCATAGAGTTGGGCTTAAGTTCATGAGACGGGGTTAGACAAGTGTTGTTTACCCAACTATCCAAGAGTTGCATGAGATGCAATTGGCAAGGAGTTGCTTACCTAAATAGCTATGAATTGAGAGAAAAGCCAAAGCTGACTCAAGCTATGGTGAAATATGGATCTTGGACCACTAGAATACCTTAGCACCGAAGTGTTCTGAAATAATATCGAGGGTTATTATTTTGAGTAAAATAGTGAGAGCATTGTTTAATAAAAGTTCTTATGAAATGAATTAAAATATAGGATACTTACATTGCATAGTTACTATTATAAATTACCATGGCACAAAACACATCAATACTTTTATTGCAATTGATCCTTAAGAAGAAAAACCTAAACGAGACCAACTTTCTCAAATGGTACCAAAATTTGAGGATAGTCCACAAGCAATAGAGAAAAACTTATGTCTTAGAGCAGCCCGTTCTAAATGAGCCTATTGCCAATGCTTCGAGAGCTGAAAAGGATGCTTATAAGAAGCATTCTAATGATTCTTTGTATGTTGGTTGTCTTATGCTAATTAAAATTGAATCTAAGCTTTAGAAGCAACATTAAAACATGGGGGCGTTCAATATGATCGAACATCTCAAAATGCTATTCCAAGAGCAAGCTTGACATGAGAGGTTTGAGACCTCTAAAGCATTATTTCAGTGAAAAATGTTTGAAGGAAATTCTGTGGGTCCTCATGTGTTCAAGATGATTGGGGACATTAAGAATCTTGAGAGTTTGGGATTTGCTCTTTAAAAAGAGTTGGTTGTTGATGTAGTCCCACAATCTTTGCCGGAAAGCTATAGTCAGTTCATCATGAACTGCAACATGAATGATCTTGACAAGTCTTTCCCTCAATTGCATAATATGTTGAGAACTACTGAGCAAAATCTTAGGAAGGCTAAGCCTATTATGATGGTTCAGAAGGGCAAGGGAAAGGGAAAAGCCAATAAGAAAAAAAATAAAGATAAAGGAAAGTCCAACACTAATTCTTCTTAAGGTGCACTGAAACCATCCGGTGATGTGGCTAAGGAAGAGGAATGCTTTTACTGTAAGAAACCTGAACATTGGAAGCATAATTGCAAGATCTATCTTAAAGAACTTGAGAAGGATAAAGGAAGTAAGACTTCCACTTCAGGTATTTTTGTATAGAGGTTAACTTTTCTACTTTGTCATCTTGGGTATTGGATACTAGATGTGGATTTCACATTTGTGCAAATGTGTAGGATCTAAGTAGGAGTAGAAGACTAGCCCGAGGTGAAGTGGACCTATGTTTAGGAAATAGAGCAAGAGTTGCTACATTAGCTATGGCGACTTATGTTCTCACTTTACCTAATGGATTGGTTTTAGAATTAGACAATTGCTACTTTGTGCCTACTATTAGTAGAAATTTGATTTTTGTTTCTTGCTTGGACTAGAAAGGTTTTTCATTTATAATAAAAGACAAATGTTGGTCTATTTATTTGAATAAATCTTTTATGGTAGTGCTCGACTTAGCAATGGTTTGTACATTCTAGAACTCAAAAATCCAATCTATAATGTGAATACCAATAAAGTCAAATTGAATGATTCGAACTTGACCTATCTTTGGCATTATCATTTAGGCCATATAAATGAGATCCCGTATATCCAGGTTCCGTAGGGATGGACTCTTGAACTCATTTGATTTTGAATCATATGAGATATATGAGTCATATTTATTGGGCAAGATGATCAAAACTCCATTCACTGAAAAAAGTGAAAGAGCCAATGACTTACTAGGACTAATACATAGTGATGTATGTGGGCTTATGTTTGCATATACAAGAGGAGACTACCAATATTTCATTACATTTATTGATGACTTAAATAGATGTGGCTATGTGTATGTCATGAAATACAAGTCAGAATCCTTTGAAAAGTTTAAAGAATTCAAGAATGAAGTACAGAATCAACTTGGGAAGAATATCAAAGTACTTCGATTAGATAGGGGTAGAGAATACTTGGACTGAGGATTCCTTGACTATTTAAAAGAGTGTGGTATAGTATCATGACTTACGTCACCTGGTATACCTCAATGGGATGATGTATCTGAAAGGAGAAATCGAACTTTATTAGACATGGTTCAATCTATGATGAGTCGAGATGACATTCTAAACTCCATTTGGGGACATGCTCTAGAGACAGCCACTTTTACACTAAGCCGAGTTCCATCTAAATCGATTCAAAAGATGCTATATGAGATATAGAGTGGGAGGTGTCCCGGTCAATCTTTTATGAAGATTTGGGGCAGTGAAGCTTACGTGAAACGTCAATCCTTTGACAAGTTAGAGCTTAAATCTCATAAATGCCTTTTTTTTTTATATCCAAAAGAAACAAAGGGTTACTATTTCTACAATCCATCTGAGTAGAAAGTGTTTGTTGGTCAAATTGGTGTCTTTCTAGATAGAGAGTTTATCTCTAAAGAAAGCAGTGGGTGGAAAGTAGAACTCAAAGAAATTCAAGAACAACAAGGGGATATTGAACTTGAAATGGAACCAGAGCAGACACTACAAGATGTTGTAGATTAGGAGTCTTTTTATGTAGCACAGAGCCCACATAGGTCTGGTAGGATTAAACATGAGCCCAAAAGATATGGATTTCTCATGACTCACACTCGTGATATGATGCTCATAGATCAGGATGAACCTACAACTCACCAAGAAGCTATGTCGGGACCAGATTCTGAGAAGTGGCTAGAGGCCATGAAGTCCAAGATGGAATCCATGTATGAAAACCGAGTATGGACTTTGGTTGATGCCCCTGAAGGGGTAAAAACCATAGGGTTTAAATGGGTTTTCAAGAAAAATGACATGGATGGTAATGTGATTATCATTAAAGGATGATTGGTTGCAAAAGGTTTCAAGCAAATTCATGGTATTGACTATGATGAGACTTTTTCACCAGTTTCCATGCTTAAATCTATCCGAATTTTATTGGCTATTACTGCACATTATGATTTTGAGATTTGGAAAATGGATGTCATAGCCACCTTCCTTAATAGAAAGCCGATTGAGGATGTGTATATGACACAACCTGAGGGTTTTATCATTCTGGAGAATGCCAATAAAGTGTGCAAGTTGCAAAAGTCCATTTGTGAACTGAAGCTAGCTTTTCAGAGCTGGAATCTTCATTTTGATGAAGTAATCAAGGAATTTGATTTCATTAGAAATGAAGATGAACCTTGTGTCTACAAGAAGGTTAGTGGGAGTGCTATTGTCTTCTTGGTGTTGTATATAGATGACGTACCACTCATTGGGAATGACATTCCCAAGCTATAAACTATGAAGACTTGGCTGGAAAAATATTTCTCTATGAAGGACTTGGGTGAAGTAGCCTATATGTTAGGCATTAGGATCTATAGAGATAGAGCTAGAAAGCTACTCAGCCTAAGTCAAAGTACATACATTGACAATGTGCTAAAGAGGTTTAGCATGCAAGACTCCAAGAAAGGATTCTTGTCCATGTCACATGGTATAACTCTTTTAAGATCTCAAAGTTCTAGTACACATGAGGAGAGATAACGCATGAGTAAGATTCCATATATCTCAGCAATTGGATTTATCATGTATGCCATGATATGTACTTATCCTGATGTCTCGTATGCCTTGAGCAGAACGAGTAGCTACCAATCAAAACCTGGTGAAAGTCACTGGATAGTTGTTAAGAATATCCTCAAGTACTTGAGAAGGACTAAGGATTCATTCTTAGTCTACGGAGGTGAAAATGAGCTCATTGTAAGGGGGTTACATCGATGTTAGCTTCCAATTCGATAAGGATGATTTTAGATCATAATTTGGTTATGTGTTTTGAATTGGTGGTGGTGCTGTGAGCTAGAAAAATTCAAAGCAAAAGATAGTAGTCGACTCTACAATAGATTTCGAATACATTGCCGCTTCTGATGCTGCGTAGGAGGCAGTCTGGATTAAGAAGTTCATCACAGAACTTGGAGTGGTTCCAACTATTACTGATCCGATAAAGCTTTATTGTGACAACAATGAAGCAATCGCACAGACTAAGGAACGTCGATCTCACCAGCGATCCAAACGTATACTCTGATTTGCACATTGGGTGATGATATTTTATTAAGACATTAATCCAATAATTGTGTTTGTTATTTTGTTTCTGTATGACATAATTAAATATAATTATAACCCTAGAATAATATTATTCTTAAATGTCCCTAGTCTAGTATTATTGTGGAGTGGGTTGCAATAATACATAAAGCTAGCATGTATGAATAATGATCAATGACATGTATGAATAATGATCATAAAGGTTTAGTCAAATCACCGACTATCTTGTCACTTAGATAGCAATGATGTGTTGCTGGATACTGCTCATTGTTTATGGCCATAAATGTGATTTATGATCATTGCCAATGTAATAAGAGCCTATTGGGCCGTACACATTGAGACAATTGAATTACTTGAGTGCATGAGCCAAATGTTTGGGTTTTAGTTTCATGATAATTTTGGATTAATAATTGGCCCAAAGGTTGGGCCATTATGAAGTCTGAAATTAGGCCTAATTCAATTAGGGTTATGAAACCTATTAGGCTTGGGAGTTAAGCCTCATTATATATACATCATATAGTGAGAATTTTCATAGCCCTAGCCCTAGCCACCCAAAGGACGAAATCAGAAAGGTTCTGAAAAGTTCCAGTTGCATTCTCCTCTTGCCTTTCCTTAGAGGACACAAGCTCGCACTGCAGGCACAAGAAAGACACAACTGCCGAAAAGTGGTAGAGGCGTGGTGATCCGAGTGGTTCATGTAGATACCGTAGAGAACTTGAACATGTCAACTGTTAAAGTTTGTGATTCAACTTAACAGTTGGATGAAAGATCCCAATGGACTAGGTATAAAAATTTTGAACACCAATTTACTCTGTTTTACTCGTATCCTAGAGGGTTTCATTTAGTTTTCGCTGCCTTTGTTTAGCTCTTGAAACCCTAAAAGACAAGGGCTTGACACTTTCAAAATTAGGCAAAACAGAATCTTCAAAGAGGAAGAATCCAAGGATGAGGATCTCATGAGTGTGACCCAACAACGCCTTTGGTTGCTAAGGAGGAATCAACCACATGCCTTGGATGAAAATTTGATCTTCATCAAGCTCAGGATGCCACCATTATAAGGTAAAAGTGAGCTAAATGATTATTTGAATGGAAGGCCAAAATTAAGATAATCTTTGATTGGCACAACTACTCTGAGAAGAAAAAGGTAAAATTAACTACTATTGAGTTTACTAACTATGCTTTTGTTTGGTAGAATTAGTTGGTGATCTTAAGGCATAGGAATGCAGATGATCTGATCCAGCCATAGGCAGAGCCCAAAAGAATCATAAAGATGAGATTTGTTACTAACAACTACTATAGGGACTTACATCAGAGGCTTTGGAGGTTGGTCGATGGAAATAAGTCTATAGAGGACTACTATAAGGAGATGAATATGACATTGAATTGAGCCAATGTCAAAGAGGATGAAAAGGCTAAAATGGCAAGGTTTCTGAATGGGCTTAACTATAAGATGGTTGGTAAGGTAGAGATGCAACACTTTATGGATTTGGAGGAATTGGTGCGTCAAGCTAACAAGGCCAAAAGACCACTTTAAAGGACAAGATTGACACACTTTGGATGTTCCAACGTGAAGCCTATTTGACCTAAAAAAGCTAGGAATGAGCCACCAAAACCCAAGGTGGAAGTGTCAACAATTAAAGAGGCTATGCAAAAGCCTAAAGACAAAGGTGCCTCTACACCTAAAGTTATTCCTAAAGCTAGAGATATTGGGTGCTTTAAATGTAAGGAAAGGGGAACTATGCTTGAAATTGTGCTAACAAAACGGCCTTGATCATGAATGAGTTTGGAAAGCTTGTCTTTGATGAGGAGGAGGAGAAGGTGATTGTAATGATATGCCTTCACTAGAAGACATTCCTTTAGGACAAGAGCTAGCAAACGTTGGAGATTTGCGAGTTGTAAGAAGAGCTCTAAGTGTGTAAGTAAAGAAAGATTCAAAGCAAAGATAGAACATATTTTACACTAGGTGCCAAATTGGATACAAGGTATATAGGATAATTATTGATGGTGGGAGTTGCACAAATGTTGCTAGCACTACATTGGTGGAGAAGCTACAGTTACCTACACAAAAGCACCCATAACCTTATAGGTTACAATGGTTGAATAATGCTGGAGAGGTAAGGGTTATGAAACAAGTTCATGTTGCTTTTAACATTGGTTCTTACAAGGATGATATTCTATATGTTGTAGAACCAACAGAATCATGCCATATCTTGGGAGGCCATGGCAATATGATAGGAAAGCCACTCATGATGGGTTTAAGAACTTGTATTCTTTTGTTCACCAAAATAAGCTAGTTACTACTCTTCATTTATCACCATATCATGCCTTGAGGCCATTGAAAATTACAGAGCAAGGAAAAGGGATAATCAAGTGGAAAAAAAATTGAAGGCCTTATAGAATGAAAAGAAATGAAAGTTGAGAGAATAACCTAAAGGAACAGCAAGGAGAGATGTGTTAAGAGGGAAAAGAGTTAAAGAGAGAGGTGTTGAGAGGGAAGTAAGTGGGTTGGTTTTGAGAGAACAACAAGAGAGGAAAGATGAGAAAAAAGAATAGTGTTTCTTTGAAAAAATGAGGGATGTGAGGCAAGGCTTAATACACAAAGGCCAATGCTTTTTTGACTCTTTAAAGATTTTTTTTAGCTATGAATGAGCTAACCTCTATTTCTTGTGATGTTGTGTCTTTGTTGCAGGACTTTGAAGATATATTTCCTAAGGAACCAAGTAGGTTGCCACCAATTAAAGGGATTAAACATAATAATGATTTAATTCCAAGAGTACCAATCCTAAATAGGCATAGGTGCAATCTAGAGAAAGCTAAGAAAATTCATAGGCAAGTAAGGATTTGTTAGCAAAGGATATGTGAAAGAGAGCATGAGTACATATGTTGTGTCTATTCTTTTGGTGCCAAATGAACATGGTTGATAGCGGATGTACATGGATTGTAGGCCTGTTAAAAAAATTACTATAAAGTATAGACATCTTATTCCAAGGCTTGATGATATGTTTGATGAATTGTGTAGCTCTACTATATTTTCTAAGATTGATTTTAAGAGTGGATACCATCAAATTTGAATGAGGGATAGGGATGAATGGAAAATAGCTTTTAAAACCAAATTTAGGCTATGTAAGTGGTTGCTCATGCCATTTGGTTTAATGAGTTCCCCAGCACTCTTATGAGACTTATGAACCTTGTGTTGCATGAATTTATAGGCAGATTAATTGTTGCCAACTTTGATGATGTTATGGTTTATAATAAAAGGCTAGAGGATCAAATAGAGCACTTTAGACAAGTGTTGGGTACTTTGAGGGAAAAAAAGTTGTATGTTGATCTTAAGAAATACTCTTTTTGTACTAATCATGTCATCTTTCTTATATATGTTGTGAGTAGATAAGGAAAAAATGAAAGCTATTCAATAATGGCCTATTCCTGCATCCATTTCCAAGGTAAGATCTTTTCATAGATTAGTCAGTTTTTATAGGAGGTTTGCTAATAACTTTTCTACCATTGTAGCACCTCTTATAAAAGTTTTTGAAAAGAATGTTGGTTTTAAGTGAAAGAAGTCATAAAATGATGCATTATTGTTGTTGAAGGAGAAGTTGTGTAATGCACCATTATTAGCATTGCCTAACTTTTCTAAAAGTTTTGAGATTGAGTATCATGCTTCAATGATAGGCATTGGAGTTGTGTTGACATAAAGGCCACCCCATTGTGTATTTTAGTGAGAAACTCAATGGTGTGGCATTGAACTATGACAATGAGATGTATGCCTTAGTGAGGGCAATGGAGACATGACAGTACTATCTATGGCCAAAAGAGTTTGTGATCCACACTGATCACTAATCTTTTAAACATCTTAAGGGCCAAATCAAGTTAAACATGAGACATGCAATATGGGTGGAGTTCACTGAATCCTTCCCATATGTCATCAAATACAAGTAAGGTAAGGACAATATTATGGTGTATGCACTCTCAAGGATGTATGTCTTACTTTCTGCTTTAGATGCTAAAGGACTTGGATTTGAGCACTTGAAAGAGTTATATTCATCTGATTCTGATTTGAAGAGATTTATGTTAAATGTGCTAAAAATTCTCTTGATAAGTTTTATCAAGTGGATGGTTTTATTTTTATAGAGAATAGATTGTGTGTGCATTAAACGTCATTGAGGGAGTTGTTCACAAAGGAGGTACATAGTGGCAAGCTTATGGGGCATTTTGGTGTACCTAAGACATTACATATGTTAATGTTAAAAGAACTCTTTTTCTGGCCACACATGGAAAGGGATGTGAAAAGGGTTTGTGATCTTTACATCACATGCAAAAGAGCTAAATCTACATAAACTAAAAATTGATTGTACATGCCATTACCTATACCTTCACACCCTTGGACTTACATATCTATGGATTTTGTTGTAGGGCTTCCAAGGACTAGGAAAAGCCAAGTTTTTGTTTTTATTTTTCTTGATAGGTTTTCTAAGATGACACACATCATACCATGTAATAAATAGAATGATGAAGTGAATGTTGCTGAGTTGTTTTTTGGAGAACTGGCATACCTTCATGGAGTGGCAAAGTTTATAGTTTCAAATCGAGACTCAAAGTTAATGTGAGATTTTTTATGGTTTCCAAAATTTGTTGATGTGGAACCTGATTTGTTCATTTTGTAAGGGAAATCCAAACTTTTGGTTGTTCCAACAACAATTCATGTGTTTGCAATAGTAATTGAAGTATTACCTAGGGTTAAAATGAAGTTGGATATAGAATTTGAATTGTTTATGTTTATTCCTTGTAGTATTGTTTTTGAACCTAGGGGATATGAATTTGCGTGTGAATTTGAATGTTTATTTAGGTTCTATGTAAGAAATAGATGTTTTATGTCCACATGCTATGCTATTGATGCTCATGTGCAAGGTAAGTTCTTTTTTGTTGTTTCATTCACTTTTATTTATCCAATCCCTTCTTTTATTGTAATAGCATATTTGAGGATGAATCTTTTCAAATAAGAAAGGGTTGATATGAACATGGGAAGTATCAATACAAATACTTGGGAGGATTCTAAGGAGACTAATGCAAGGATTCTTAAAGTGTCCAACTCTAGCATTTATGACCAAACCTATGGATTCATGCAGAGATCATATGCCTGAACTTTGCATAAGTGCATTTCATGCAAAGATGGAAACAGTTTGCTCATATGGACTGTTTGAACTTAAGAGCAGCTCATATGCTTAAATACTTATTTCATCATCCTCAAATGAAGTCTAAAAGAGCCATTAAGGAGCCAAAAATTTCTTATGCAAGTTGGGAATTCAAAGCATGTATTTTAAGCTACCTAAATCCTAATTGTATGGCTTAAGTTAAAGAAAGTAGCTAGCATGCAAAACATTCCCAAAATGCACCATTAGAGCTCTATAGGCCAAAACCAAGCATTATCGAGTCCAAACTGTGCAGATTCATTCTTAAGGTGTTTAAGGATGTATCTCATGTTCATTCCAGCTCTTGTGGTCAACATTCTGAATGCATACATGTTTGGCTATGTAAGGGAATTGGTGGTTCTCTAACTTGAAGGTTCATACTGGGAGGGTATTATGAGTAGATGTCACATGGAATATGAGCCACGCCATGGCGGATTTGCAAAAAACACAGAAGGGAGAGCAGGAAAGAGGTCCATGAGATATTTCTCAAGGGCTCACTATATGTCTGCAGAAAGGTTAAAATTAGCATACTTTAAGGGCTGAGGAAGCCTCTATAATATAGTGACCTCCAGAGAGATCATGACTATTAGTAGGCATACCATATGTCTCCTATTACACCGTATGTGTTGGAGTAGCTAGTGTGGTTGGGACTTTTGTTAGCCTTTCCCCAACTACCAGTACAAAGCAAGCTGAACTTCACCTCAGGAGGGTTCAAATGTTTTGTCTTAAAACCCACAATGATGGATCTCAGGCAGATAGGACTTTGGGGTGTCGATCATGTGGGTCAAGGATGCACTTTCTAGGGGCTTATCACCTTAGAGACTGCTCAAGGTGATGCCTAGGTGACGGGTGCCTTAGGCATGGATGTACCATCATATTGTAGGGTTTCGGGAGCCATACAAGCACAGCGGAATTTAACCAAAACCCTTCAAGATCCAAATAAAACGCGGTAAACTGGGTGTTAAAAATTTTAATACCTAATTTCGGTTGAGATCTTTCACCCAACTGTAGAGTTGAATCACAAAACCTGAATAGTTGATGTGTTCAAGCTCTCTATGGTATCCATATGAGCTTCTCGGGATCACCATACTTCCATCACGTCCCAGCAGATGCATTTTTCTTGCACTTGCAGTGCTAGCTTGCGTTCTCCAAGGAATTGCAAGAAAAGACTACGACTATCTTTTTTTCGGAGGCTAGGGCAAGGCAATGAATTTTTCACTAAAAGTTGTATTTATAGTAAGACTCAACTTCCAGGCCTAATGGGTTTCAAAGCCCTAATCCAATTAGGCTTTAATTTTGGGCTTAATAATGGCTCAACTTTTGGGTCCATTATTAATACGAAATTATTATGAAACCATAACCCAAATAATTAGCGCATGCATTCTAATAATCCAAATAGTTCTATGTGTGTGACCTAATAGACTCTTATCATGTTGGCAATATCATAAATCACATTTATGATCATAAGAAATGAGCGGTGTCTAGCAACACATCGTTGCTACCAATGTGACAAGATTGTCGGTGATTCGACTAAACTTTTATGATCATTACCCATATATGCCATTGTCCCTTTGTCCAATATATCAAGACTAGGCATGAGACATAGAATGTGTCACTCTCGTATAGCCTAATCTTTGGTTTCTTGATTACCTAGTAGACTAACTTAAACTGATGACATTGATATCATATATCAACTCATTTGAGTATGTCCATACATTTTCTAAGTCTCACTCTATCAAGGGGCCCAAAGATATCACTCCCGTTACATAGGAGGGACAAATCCCATCTTGATCATACAAATCCCTCCGAATGATATGTGACATACCTAATGACCTCCGTCAAGTTCATTCAGTTACGAGCAACAAAGGGAAGTATCAAAGTATGCGACTCACATGTAGGGAACCTTGATGACTTTAGGTCAAAGGACTACATATACCATGATCACTATAAAAATCACTTATGACACTCATATAACGCTTTATGTAGCATTCTCATGGTGGGTCGGTCGAGTAACAAGTTCTCCAACTTGTATCCATATATAGGCTACATATCTCATATTAGTCTCCACATATGCTAGTTGTTATGTATTATCGTAACCCAATTCATAATAATACTTGACCAGGGACATTTGAGAATATCATTATTCTAGGGTTACAATTATGTTTATTACGTTATGCAGAAACAAAACAACAAACGTAATTGCTGGATTAATGCCTTAATAAAATATCATGACTCAATGTGCAAAATACAATCATCTCATGATTGGCTTTTGGGCACAACACTAACACATATGTTCCTCAGGCTTAAGTTGGGACAAGTAAGGCTTTCTGGTTTAAGAGACCTTTCCATTTCTTTGACAGTTCATGTTTAGATCATGAAATGTAACCACTAGTTAATGGTTGGCCTTTTTGAAAAAGTTGTTATCTTTTTTGGACCTTCCACCTTTATGCAACTTCTTAAGCATGCTGGCTTTTGAAAGTTCAAATCATCACTACTACCTCGTCTATTTGGTTTCATACCACCACCGATTGCCATTGTTTTCATTCAAGTAACCATCGCTTATTCTTTCTGCCCCTATTTTTTTGTGGGAATTTATGATGTTGTTATGTGTTTTGGTAGGCTAGGCTAGGTTATTTACTTTAACCCTACCTTTTATTTAGTCATTTCCATCGCCCCTGGCAGGCTGCCTTTATCCATGGCATGCTCTGTTGGGAGCGATGTTAGTCACTATTCTCAGTGATCACCGTAGAGGTAATAGGCTTTTATCATTTTTACCCCTTTAGTGATCCAGTGGCATTTCATGTTTTCTCCCTTTGTTGTTGGAGTTTTCTCTGACCAAGTTTCTTATTACTTTTTATTTATCCTTTTTTCTTTTTTCAGAATATGGCCACCAAAAACTTTGATGCTTATTTGGGGTAATCTGCTATAAATGTTTCCACGCCAGAAAATGAAACATCATCCCAAGCTCTCAACCTATGGCTGGAAGTACTCTTGGATGCCATAAGCAAATATTCTTCTACGGTTACTCAAGATGAGTAAAAGCATATCCAGAAGAAGTACAACCTCTTGCACAGGGCTACATATGATGGCATCTCGGTCCAAGGATAGGGGCGCTTTCCTCGAGATGGAGAGTTGGTGGCCTACAAAGGTCAACATGTCTTGGGGTTGAAGTTCCTGCCACACAGTTTCATGAAGGAGCTGGCTTAGGTTCTTGGGATCGATGTGTGTGGTGGAAAAGGGTCCCAAGGCCTTGAATTTACTTCCACTGGTAGGCTCTTAGGGAACTACGATCCCACTTGGTTATAATTGGCTTGTTATTACTTGTGATGTATCTTGAATCATTATATGCAACTAGTTACTTAGCCCACCCTGCATAGGAAAATATGCATGCATCATCCTGGCTATGTGATAACAGTAAATAAAAACAACGTCGAAAACAGTGTTGTGGCAGTTCATAAAAACGCAATTCAAAAAAAGCCAAGACATAAAACTTTAGTTGCTTTAACTTCAAGTAACAACTATGTGCATACATATCAATCTTATATGCACCCAAATGTAACCTTAGTGTTATACACACCAATGGACATTAGTAAAGGCAATCTCTTTGTATGAAAATACCATATATATAAAAGAAGCAACATGTGTTTACTAAGATCCATCATTGGCTCTTCACCCAAGCAAGCTAGCTTCAAGTGATGAGCCACACCTTTCTTGTACTAATTTAGCCTCAAACTGTAAAGCAAACACTTTGGTCAGTACTAGCTTATGCTACAAGTAGCTTAGAAACTTGGAGTTTTCTACTTAGAGAATACCTTCAATCCAATAAAACTTAGCCTTAACAGCTGCCCCTTAGCAACTGTTAAGCCCGACTAGCCCGTTAAAAACCTGCACAACGCTTAAGGGGTAAGTACTTTAAAGTACTCAGTAAGGGATTTGGTACTTGTAGTGGAAAACAAATGCAAGCCTGCAAATCATGACAAAAACACACACACATACACATAAATAAGCAATCCACAACACATCCAAAAACAAGAATAAAAACAACAAACAATGCACAAATAATGAGTGGATGGATGGATGGATGAATGAAATATGCACATGCAAATGTACTTAGGACTTCCTTACACCCATAGGTGCTAGACTTGTGGTGAGCTCATACAACTAGGGTACTTGGATATTGGCCCTTATATCCTATGCTAGAACTTAACCAACCCCATGAAGTCCTCTAACGGGTGCCTTAGAGTAAGTCGTCACTCACTCAACCTTTGCCCGCCTTTGATGAGTTACTTAGAGTAAGTCACCGTTTACTCCTTTCTTACTCGTCTCTTCCTTTAACTTATTGTGCAGGGTAGCTACCTTATGTGGTTTACCTTACCAAGCTTTTCGAGCTTATCTTAGGGCTCCTTAGTGGCTTACTTACCAAACCACAAGATTTGGTTGGGATCCTTTTGGGTTTCCTTTTATTGCTTGAAGGTCTATGACCTCCTACTTGGGCCAACAAAGAATAAAAAACCTGCCTTAATCCTCTTAGTGCTCCCTTAGCAACTTAAGCACTTTAACCCCCTTAGCCACAATTACTTACCCTACCTTAACCACACCATTTAGCTACCACCTAAATAATGCATAATTCCTAAATTAGGAATGAGTTCTAGACCCAATCAAGGCTACGTAACATCTTAAATTGGCCTAGGGATGATAACCAAGAGAATGAGACATCCTTGAGGTGCCACAAGCTAGAGAGACTTATGCCTTGGCGATGCCATCGGTGACGTTCATCAATTCTCAGGGTTTTTGGAAAGTCATTGGTGATGCGTCGCCATTTTGCGTTGCCACAGTGTGCTATCTTGTGCCAAAATTCACAATCTTTCAATCCCCAAAGCCAATTCACATGGGTTTAGTTTATACTTCATTCCCACATGCAATACTACATTTCTATGCATTATTTGAGCTAAATTAAATTAAATCCATTAGCTTAAATCCTCCATAAAGCAAGAAGCAAGCAATAAGCACACTTGAGCTCCAATGGAGTTCCTTTAAGTTCCAAGCTTGAAATCAACCAAATTGGACTCAAAGGGCACAAAATTAAGACAATTTCTAACCATTTAAAAAGCTTAGAACTAACCCACAAGTATCAAAGATGCTTACCTTAAGGTTTGAATAAAAAACTTGCAAGAACAACTCAAAATGCACCAAACACACCATAAACGAGCTAAGGGCGTGTTGGGATAGTTTTGGGACCTTCAAATTTCATGGAATTTTGGGTGATTTGGGAGATTTGATGAGGAGGAGCTATAGAGGAGAGATAGCCATGAAAATGGAGTGAAGAAGATGATGAATAGTGTTGTTCATCTCTTCTTAAAATATCCAATTACTCCAACTTAACCTAATTCTCCTCTACTTGTTACTTTGGCCCTCAAACTTAGCTTTGATTCACGTAAAAATCTTCTTACACCATCACTTCTTGGTCCAATTGAAAGGTTTTTCTTACCAAACACTAAGTCCTTAAGTCACTTAAGTCATTATAATACATAATAGCTCAAATTAACAGTTAGTGCATTTTTCACCCTTAACCTCCACTTTTGGTTCAAATGGCTAGAAATACTTATGGTCTTATCTTATTTACCTCAAAACACTTGCATGAACCTAATTTTACTAAAATTACGGTCATGCCACTAACTTGGGTCAAAATTACCAATTTGCCTTCCTTGCCCTTTTGGTGCCAATTACACTTTGGAACTCAACTTAATCCTTAGTTAGCTTGCTTTGCTTGCTTAATAAAACTTATTTGAGGAAAATAACTTGAGATTTACTTACCTCGACATTCAAAGTAGAGGAAACACTAGGAAAGCCTTTACAATGTGAACCAATTTTCCACAAACAATGTCAGAAGTTTCAACACGTCAATTCTTGCTTGTGTTCAAATATCATAATTTTTGGAGCATTAGTTGTAACAGGTCAATTCTAATGTGCAGTGGGGTTAATCTAGTTTTTATAATGCAAAGTATTAGTTGTTTATTCATCTTCAATTCTCATGTAGCATTAAATCAAACTTTTAATTATTTTGGGCCTCAACTAGTAAGAAATAGATTACATAAAATAAATTTTGTGGCAATAAAGCCAATTTTCAAAGAATTACGCAAAATAGTGGTTTTAAGCTAGTATCACTATCATTAGTATGTACCAACTACTACCTTTAGGCACTTTAAAACTTTACTTCAAAATTGGCCATATTTTCCATTTCTCATATGATTTTTTCACTTAAGTACTAGATTGCTACAAAGTTTCAGGTCATTTGTAGGTTATATGGGTCAATTTTACTTTTAGGTGCCAATTTTGAGAATTGTGTATGATTTTCATGCACTTTGTAGCATTATTTTCCAACTTAGTATAAAAAAATAATTAGTAACTTACTTACCTCTAATTCATGCTCATATAGATTTCTTTTACAATTTACTTACTTACCGAGTTCCATTTGACTTAATACTAGTTTTGGTAAGTACCAAACAAGACTCAAATGAGTCCAAGCTACCGTTAAAAGTTCATTATAGTAGCTTATTGAAATTTTGATGCCCTTTATCATCATTAAACTCATTTAGCACCAAACAAACTTCTCCTAAGTTTTAATTACTTATAAGCTAAGTAATCATTAGTATACAAAAGTTCCTACCTCAAAAGGGAATTCATTTACTAAGTCAAAACATGCAGCTTAAAGTAAAGTTAACATTGTCAAAAATTTGTATAATATGCAAGAATCAAATCAAAATACATTATCTTGTAGTCAAAGTGAAAAAAAATGGATGGATGAGATATTTTTATCAGACTTATAAATTAGACTTAATTTTTAAAAATTTAAGAAAATGAGGTGAAATTATACTTTCATTGTCTATAATTTATATATTGAATGAACTCTTTGGGAGGTCACATATAATTATTAGTTAAAAATGGAAATAAATAATTAATGAATAACTATGAATAAGTAATTTGAAAATGGAACTAACTATCAAATCTAAATATTAAAAATATTATCTTATAACTAATTTTGAAGTAAAATCTTAATTTTTTAGATAAATGATCCTATATAGTTACATTTTGTAAGAATAAAAAGCTTTTTAAATTTTTACACTAAATGTGGACTCATGAGTGTGTTTTTGTTTATATAATATGTAGGAAAAAAGAGATGTAAGAATGTTTCTTATAATGAAAAAAAAAGATACTCCCTCCGTCCCAGTTTTGTTGAAACATTTCCCTGGGCACGGAGATTAAGGTGTATGTAATTTATGTTAATTTTTTATATAGTAAAAGTTTAAATAATGATTAAAAAAAAGATTCTTTTTTGGGTTTTGTGCAGTGAGAGATTGTGTGGATATTAAAAAAAGAGTCTTTATTGGGTTTTGTGTAAAAGGATTATTTAATTATTTAAACTTTTCTAAAAGAGGAAACGTTTCAACCTTTTGGGACATCCCAAAAAGGAATATGTTTCAAGTAAACTGGGACGGAGGGAGTACTTGATAGTAAAATACTCGAAACTGGAGTACACAAAATGACATGGTAGAACATTAACACAATTTAAAAATTGTGGAGCATTTTTTGCAAAATAAAAATATTTGATATATTTTTTAAAATTGGATTAAAAAATAAAAGTAGCAAATCGTATCTCATTAATGCAATAAAAAAAACAAAGTTTTGTTATGAAGGTTCTTAGGAAAATTAAATAGTGCATGTTTTTGTAAGAGTAAAAAAAACATACAAATGTTATTTTATTTTGTTGATAGTTCTAGTGATATGATCATATTTAGTTATATTTTCTGTAGGTTTTTTTTCCTTGTAGTTGCTTTTCTTTTAATGTGTTTCTACTAAGATATGGTGCTCAATTGGTTTATATTTTGTCTTTAGTTCACATTTTAGCTTCAAGTGAGTTAGAAAGAATTTTGGTGAAATTTTGGAGCTGAATTGCAAGAATTTGGCAAAGTGTTAGAGCTCTTATGCCCTTATACACGCCTATGTAGTGTTATGCATGCTATGTTCCAACATGTATTGAATTAAATGAGATTCTAACTTCCAGAGGAGTAACACGGTCTGTTGCATGGCTGTATTTCAACCAATGTTTGTTTTTATTTTTAAGGTTTTTGGGTTAATTTAGAATAGAAGGAAGGACAGACAGAAGAGGAAAAAAACATATATAGAAAAAGAGAGTTTTTCATGGAGGAAACTATAATTACACTACAAAAAAACAGGTATTTTGAAGCAAAACGTTTGAAGCGGTTAATAAAAATCGATTAAAATTTCCCAAGCGCGTTTAAGTTATAAGTGGTTACCATCAGCCGTTTCAAAAGTCATTTGGATATTGGGGTCAAATTGAAAATTTTAAAAAAATATGGGTGGAAAAAAGGTAAATGAGGCAAATATAGCTTTCAATTGTAAGATGCAACCTTTGCCTCCCGCTTGAAGGAGACCAAACACCTAATCGCCTCCTAGTTACCTCTCATTATCCCATCACCTTTTTCGTTCTCAGATGCGGCTACTGGCCCATCAGCCTATTAATTTCACAATTGTTCCTTGAAATATCGTTCCTCTTCTAACAGTGCAAAAGGCGCAGTGAGGGTGAGCGATTGTAGAAATTCTTGTATTAGCCTCGATTCCACACCAACAAGAAGGTCATAGAGGAGGTTGCCATCATCGAATTGAATTGCCTTTGCAGCATGATTGTTGACTTCTCCACCTTTCTCATGGAGCAAATCAGAAGGTTCCAATTCATGGCATGTGGCTCAAGCTCTAGAAGAACAAGTGCTAGCGACAAGTGGATTTTGTCCTCGATGAGTCCACCGTCAAGAGTGACAGCATCGAGGTCGATAAGGAGGCTCAAGAAATGCTTATGACACTGGGTATGAGTGATATTCCCAGTGGTGTATAGGGTTGATACTGTTGCTCTCGCTGCTCCAACTGTCTAGGGCCATGGTAGAGATATTGATGAGGTTTGTTGCTTGTTTTTTGTTTGCTATTTGGGAATTGCTTGAGGTTTGCTTTTAAATCTAGTTTTAGATTTGAAGTTAAGGATTATGGTTCTTTATTTTTGGCTTTTTGTTTCCAAGATCGCAAAACTACTGCTCTTTTGCAGATGGTCATCCAAATTTCATTGTCAAAGTATTACTCTATTGCCGCTACAGATTTCTGCTCTGCTCAGATGATGCCGCTTCTCTTCCATTAATGTAGCTTCGGTTTCTCACCTTAATTAGGTATGCGTCTTCAATTATAACTTTTATTGTTAGCTTTCTTTGAATTCTTTTAGGTTTTTTAACTCTGTGGGTGTTCAATCGTAACTCTTGTTGTTGGATATGTTAAGGCCATCATTTATATGTTTATTTTTAAAGTCTTCGTGTTTGTATGATAAGAGGAACTAATGTGAAGTAAAAGGTTTTTGTTTATGTTGTTTGGTACATGTACAGAATTTTCGAACAAGGTCAGTGTCTGTGGGTACATTGAGCAGTAGAATTAAAGACTCCACTACTATGAATTTTGTAATCCTGAATTAACTAATCAGAAGTTTTGTCCTGCTAGTTTGATGCTATGATTTCCTTGAATAACAACTATATATGTGATTGTGCTAGATTGAACTTCTTAATGGATGAGTGAATCGTTTGAACATAATTAGTCTTTATGTAACTGATTTGAGTTAAATCCTTGCCAATATCGATTACCTAACTTTCCTTAAAGCCCTTGTTTACTTTTACATTTTATTCATTTTTATATTGATTGTAAGTGACTCTTTTTCACTTGAATTGTTCATTTTCTTTGGCATAACTTTGGTTGGTTTTGGTTTCACCATATTTTTAATCACTTTCCAACTTCCATGGCTTTTGTGCTTATTCCATTGAGCAATTGCTTCCTCTTAAAACTTACACAATGATAGTGGCAAAGTCTCATGTTATTTTTTATGTTGTCCCTCCAAATAATTGAAATATTCCCTTTTGAACCTTTCTCTTATTGGAAGAATACATATCCCTTTTCACCAAAGGTCTAGAGCAGTGTTCGAAATAGATTTATATTTCCTTTTAATTCTGAGTTACTTATTCATCTTTCTTATTTTTAGTAAACTCAACACCAGTGGATGGTTGATTATTTTTTCTTCGCTTTTTGTGCATTTTGGCACATGGTTTTTGACCTCTGCAGGATAAATAGTGGCCTGCACTATTTTTGTTAGTATTTTTAAGTTTTATTTAATTAACATTAGTTCTAAACTATTTTTATATTTGAATTTGTGGTCGTTTGCCATATGGGTACCATAAATGATAGTTTGATTACATTTGGATCTTCCTAATAAAAAGGTCCTAAGTTGTTCAAGCAACTTTGTATTCAGTGAGAAATGGGAATTGATCCTCGATGCTACTTCCTTCCTAACTGAATGAAATGGATGGGAAAATGATAAAAAAGAAACCTCTATATGTTGCAGTCACACAACACAAGGAAGAAAGGAAAACTAGGTTTCAGGTGATCCATATATCTTTTTTAAAAGATTTTAAAATGCCCTCTGGCATCATGTACTTTATATTTGTACTTATTGTTTGATTTAGCCGCAATAGTCCATGAGCATGATACATTGTTGAACTTGCCCCCAGAAACTTTTGGCTTTTCTAGAACATTTATGAGTTGATACCATAAGACTGTATCTTGATACATTTCTTCTTTTAATTAATTTTTTTATGTTGTTACTTCCTCTAGTTAGGAAACAAGATCAACCAAAGAGTGAATTCAGAAACTTGCATTACACTAATGATAATTTCTTATTCTAAATTTATCTATTCCAGGCTTACTTTGCCCAGCTCAGAGCTTGATGTGGAATGGTATCTTTCACTTTAGGGTTTCCTAGATAGCATCCTACTTTTGCCAAGCTTGGCCCTCAGTAACTTTATTTTGGCCAATAGACCCCAGGTCTGCTTCCTCCTCAGGCTGCTAGGTACAGATTCCAACTGCCAATATAGCTCCTCAATCATGCCTAATCTTTCCTATTGCTTTCCTTAATGTGAGTTAGTGAAGTGTCCTTAAGACTAATGAGAAGTCTTCGTAAGCAAGAGGTAGAAGATCATGCTTCATCTGTAATGTGTAAATCAAGTCTAGTACTAGTTGAGAATAAGAATGACGATGCTTTATTAGATAATTTGAATGTTGTGGATGTTGGATGCTATGTATTATAAAGGTTGCTTTTGTTGTGTCATTTTGTTATTTTCCCATTCTTATTTATATTTAATTATTCATATTACGCGCAAAGCAAGTGATTATCATAGTAGCAGCAAATAATATAAAAAATCCGGCTTTAACAAAAGGAAAACAAAATATATATAGAAGCGGTTGACCATTTCTAACTATTGAAGTATATGAACAGTAGAAGCCATTAACCGCTTATAATTATTGAGTCAGCTTACGAACAATAGAAGCAGTTAACTGCTAACAATGATTAATTCTAGGATGTTGTACTAGAAGCAGTTAACCACTTAAAAAATAACAGCTATAAAAATTGAAATGGTTCCTAACTGCTTTAAATTTCTTTGAGATAAGTCTCTCGGAAGCGGTTTCCTGAAACAGTTGGTAACCATTTCTATTTCTTTTAAAGCGGTCATAATCGCTTCCATGTAGTACTATAACATGCTTTTAAAGATCCATTTTCTTGTAGTCAAGGTGGTCAGAGGTAGTTTTGATAATTAATACCGTTTCATGAGCCGCAGATCAAAGATTTCTTGGAGGAGAAGATATTGAGCCATGGATTATTCTTTTATTAGTTTTCTTTTGATTTTTTAGTGTTTATCTTATGACATTATGAGCTAAAGTTTTCCCACTCATGCTTAGAGTAGATGAACCCTAGGATAATTTTATCATTGTGATTAATTCTGGTTTAATATGATTGTGTTTTTCTTGCGATTTATCCAATTTTCTTTGTTGTGTTGATTAATAGTAGTTGACATATTTATTCAATGTGAGATTATGAATATACGTAAGGTAGTATCAAGTATATTTGTTGTGGATCATCGTAGGATAAAAGAGATAGTATTGTAATCAGGAGTAATAAGTGTGATATAATACCTTCAGATTAGAGTAAAACCTAGTTGTGGGTCGTAGGACATTAACGCTTTCTTAAGAAGCACGGTAAGCCTAAACACCCTATCAGGGACTTAGGAATAAGGTTAGTGTAATGAGAAATAATAGAAAGCTAATCTACATTAGGTAGTAAACTACGGTCGAAGTTAATCACAATCCTATTAAACATTAATAAAAGCAACACAAGGGCAGTTCTAAGCGGTTTTGATTCTAAGTATGAGGTCTTTATTCATTGATTATCATAATTGTTTCTCTGCTGCCATTTGTTAGTTAATAGTTTTTTTTATTGCATTGGTTTAATTTAGTTAGTCGTAGTAGTAATTAAACAATTCCTCTTAAATGTTGGTTAGATAATAGTGAAATATTGAGTATGGTAGACAACCTCTGTTCTAGGGAAAAACTATCTTGGTACTCACCACTGCTATACTTTGATAATAGGTATACTTGCCTGTGAGTTCACATGTTTGTTTATGTATGGAGAGATTTGATGCATCCACACTATTGCTAGTGTAGTAGAAAAATTTTGTTGTGAACTATGAACACATCAACTAGATAAAAATAGATATATTTAATATCAGAAATATAAATCTTGATATGAACAAAAGTTTAGCAGTTTCACTGACTTCACCTTTATGCAACCAAGGAACTAATAAAGTCTAATGAGTTAAAAAAAAATTAATGGCTCTCAGTTTCATCTAGCTTACAAAAAAGCTAGTATATAAGCTTCTTCTTACAACATCAATTCTCATACTAAATTTCTCATCTTAAAAAAACTAAAAAAAAAAAGAACATGATAAGTCCTAAGTACTTTGTGAGTTTTTCAGTGTTTCTTATTTTTGTTTCAATTTTTACAACAAAAGATTTCTGTGATATTATTAAAAATAACATTGTGATGCTACTATGAAGGTTCATTGTGCAGATGAGATTGTGGTTAACATTTTTAGGGTAGGATCTATCTCAAATGAATGTTGCAAAGGGCTAATAAGAATCAGATTAGAATGTCACATGGCATTATTGGCATGCTTGGTTCATATAGTACCTAAATACAGAGTGAATGACTCAACTGAAGATAAAAAAGTGTGTTATCATGGTATCAATGTTTAGATATTGTGCACAAGACTTCCTAAAATAATTTTTTTATCTATTCATAAAATATCTTCCGTAAAATAATGAATCTCAATATGACAAGCTCTTATTTGATTTTGTTTTTTTTTTTGTTTGATGACTATACATTGGAGTTGTATGATTATCTATTACTATTAATAATATCCTACTTTGGCTAATAAAAAGTAGTCTCACAATTTTATAGAATGTAATCTACAAATTTTGCTATTGTTTTAGTAGCAGATTTCATTTTATGTTTTTAAGTTCATGATTATTTTTACATTCCAAAATGGATTTAAGTTAAAAGCTAAAATAAATTGATATGATTATGTGACATTTAAAAAACATATAATATATGAATAATATGAGGAATTGGTTAATGTGTGTTTTGCCTCAGGATTTTAAAGACATTGTTGAAGTAAATTTATCATTATACTAAAGGGAGAAATATTCTTGTTATTATGTGGAGACCAACACATGTATACATAACTACTAAAATCTAAAATTTAATATATTTAGGCATAAAATTCAAATGCTCTAACATTTCTCTTTAAATCATTTTTTAAAATTAGATAGCTAATATTTCTTCCCATTATATATTTGCCAAGGGAAGGGAAAAATTATCCATCAATGTTTTAATCTTTGAAAGTAAATGTAAGAAAAAATGTTAGAAGTTTCAACATACCAATTATCATATGTGTTCAAATATCATAATTTTTGGAGCATTATTTGTAGTAGGTCAACTTTAATTTTCAAAAAGGTCAAACTAGATTTTATAGTGCAAAGTAGTAGTTGATTATTCATCTTCAGTTCACTCTTAGCATCAAGTCAAACTTTTAGTTATTTTGGACCTCAACCAGTCAAGAGTAGATTACACAAAATAAATTTTGTAACAATAAAGCTGATTTTTAATGAACTACACAAAATAACAGTTTTAAGCTATTATCAATATTATTAATATGTACCAGTTGCTACCTTCAGACACTTCAAAACTTTACTTCTAAATTGACCATATTTTTCACTTCTAACATGTTTCTTTCACTAAAATACTAGACTCTTACAAAATTTTAGGTCATTTCATAGTTATATGGGCCAATTTTACTATTAAGTGCCAATTTTGAGAATTTTATCCAATTTTGTTGCACATTGTAGTAGTATTTTCCAACTTAGTATTGAACACTAATTCCTAACTTACATATCTCTAACTCATGCTCATATGGGTTTCTTTTACTATTTACTTACCATGTGCCAATTTTACTATTTTAGCTAAGGATCAAACAAGACTCATACTAGTCCAAGCTATCAATAGAAGGTCATTACAATAGCTTATTGAAATTTTTATGCACTCTTGTAATGACTCTCTTAGTCAATGACTTGCTTTGACCGGTTAAGTACAATTGATTTAAGTATTTTTATTTAAATATCTCAATTTAGTTTATTGTTAAGTAAGAAAAACAAGTTAAATAAGATTGTATTAAGTTCCTAAGTATGAAATGGTCATAAGGAGCAAAAAGCACAAAATGGTAATTTTGGCCCGAGTTAGTGGCATGGCCATAATTTTAACAAAATTGAGGTCATGTAAATGTTTTTCATAAATAATTTAAGATCACAAGTTATTCTAACTGTTAAAATCAAAAGTGGAAGTTGTGGACTAAAAATTTCATTAAATGTAAAATTAAGTCATTTATGTCCTAAGTGACTTAAGTAGCTTAAGAGTAGAGCTTGAGGCAGAAAAAAATTTAAAAAGGACCAAGAAGGATGAATTGAAGAGGTGGTTTAGTGGCCCAGGTGAATCACGGCTCAAGTTGATTGCCAAAGTGGCACAAAGGTAACAAAAGTGTTAGTTGGAATAGTTAGGATATTTGTTGATAATGGGGCAGATATTCATCATTTCCCTTCCAAGCCATTTTCTTAATTTCACACCCTCTATAGCCATTGACCTTCAATTCCTCCAAATTACTCCATTTTTCATAAAAACCAAGAGTCGCAAAGCAATTACATCAAGTTCCTAGCTAGAAATTGGTGCATTTGGTGCTTTTGAGCTCATTTTTTTCAGGTTTTGAGTTGGAACCATAAGGTATGATTTGTCCATGGGTTTCAGTTTGTTCTAAGCTTGAAATATGATTAGGGATGGTCTTAATGTTTTTTTTGTGCCCATTTTACTTGGATTTAGGCTTGGAATTCAAGAAAACCAAATTGTGCTCAAGTAAGCTTTGTGTGGCTTGTTTGCTTTATTCTTGTTCTGGTTTGGATTTGACGTAAGGGATTAAGTCAACCTATGTTAAATTATTTCATTTCATCTTTTTTTTTTTTATGAATTAGAAGTAAGTTTAGAGGTGCCAAAGTTCTGGAATTGCATGGGAATTGAGCTTGGAATTGTAAAGGACACGAAATGAGGCATTGCGAATGCTCTTCTAGGTTCATGTGACTGTACCACTTGGCTAGTGTGACCACACCATTTTTAGAAACTAGGGAAAACTTATAGTGTGATCACATCATCCTATTTTTTCCCCAATTTTGTTCCAAGTGCCCCTAAGTGCAACATATGGTTTCCTAAGTTATCCTAAGGTTATGGCATGCCCCAAACAAGTTTCTAATTCACTTCTAGGATGTAAGATGCATCTATTAAGTGGGTGGTTTAATAGGGCTAATATTGGTGGATAAGTAAAGATACCTTAAGGAAAAAGTAAGGTACCATATGGGGGCAAAAGTAGGGTTCTGTTTCTTTAATAACCCAAATATAGGGCCATGGACCATTAGGGATTGGAGTAGAACCTAAAGGTGTCCCAACCAAGCTAAAAAGTTTGGTAAGTAAGTCCACTAAAGAGGCCCGAGTCAAGTTCAAAAAACTTGGTGAAGTAAAGCGACCCAAACAATTACCTTGCATGATAAGTAAGGGAAATATGGGTAAGTGATAATAGTGGGTGACGAGCTACTCTAGGACCTATAAGTGGGACTTAAAGAAGGTAAATAATTTGGGATACATGGGCCATTGTCTTAAGTACCTCTGCCGTGTGAGTTTACAACAAGTTTAAGATACCTTAGGGTGTAAGAAGTCCTAAGTGTTCTATGCTGCATGTCCTTCATTCATGCATTGCATTAATTTTTGTGTGTTATTTTTGGTTGTTTGTTGGATGCTTAATCGTTTGCTTGCCATATATACATGCTTGCTTGAGTTTTCTTGCAGGGACCAAGAAACCCATTTTTGAGTGTGACAATGTACTCATTCCTTTAAGCTTATTTGTGCAAATACCAACCTCGGGCCTATCAACTAAATAGATAGTTGTGGCTTAGGTTTATCTCATTTGCAGGTACTTATTTTACATGAAACCTTGAGTTTTTAAGTTGCTTGTAAACTAAGTTTTGTACTAACTTAGTGTTTATGCCTTGATAGTTTAAAGGCCAAGTGTTGCACAAGGATAAGTGAGGGTTTTGCACTTGGAGCCTAATAGCTTAAAGGTAAGGGCTCAAGTGGATGATCTTAGTAGTATTTTTCCTTATATATATAGTACCTTATGTACTAAGACATTGCCTCTATTAGAATGCATTGTGTTGTATGAAACTTGTGTTACTTTTGGGTGTATGCTAGGGTTTATAAGTGTGCACAAACTATTACTTGAAGTATAAATGACTAGTGTTTTATTGTCTTAGCACATTTTAAATATGTTTTAAATGAAATAATTGAAAGATGTTCTCTTTACTTGGTTTATTATTTGGGTTACATTTTCGGGGCAAATGCATGCATATATTCTTGTAGGGTAGGCTAAGTAACTAGTTGCATGTAAATGTTTTAAATTTACTAACTAATAATAGTTAGCCAACTGTAACTAAGTGAGATAATAGTCTTTAGGAGCCTACAAGATAATTAATTTAGGACACTAGAACCCTGTTCCACAATAGTTTGGTATCAAAGGAGGTAAATGGTCCTATTAGATGCAACAAGTGAGCTAAGATCTAAGTGTTCTTTATGCTAACTATAGTTAGTGCTACTTATAAGTTGTTTTAGGTGTTGTCTTTTGGCTTTGGTTGTTGGTATCATGGTTAATACTCGGTCAGGTGCTATCACTGAGGTTAGGGTTCTCAATGAAGGAACTAATGACCCCAATTGGGGAAATATAAGAGAGGTAGTGGCATTATTACAAAGACTCAATGACTTCATGGGCCGAATGCTCCATGGTATGGTTATCCAACTCAAGGAACATGCTTAACCTCTGAATAGAAGGAAGACCATAGAGGACTTTAATAGGGTAAGGGCCAAAGTGCACTAAGGCCTTCTGGTGCATTAAGGTAAGGGGAGAAATCCCTTACCCTAAGGGCAATTGTAACTTAAAGAGAAAGTGCATGAAGGTGTTCAAGCGGATTATAAGGAGGATAATGAAGAAGAGGATGTCGAGGATGTCCACCCCATAGGAGAAAGAGGAGATGCATTATTCTAGACCTTATGGAGATTTTCACCATATGCCAAAACCTTAAGATTTCTAAGTTTAAGAAATGGGTGATCTTGATACAGTCGAAGGTTGGTTGCACAAATAAATGGAATATTTGGGAAAATAAAACTAGATAACAAGGCTAGAGTGGACCTAGTGCCTTTCTTCTTGGAAGGCAAGACATCTTTGTAGTGGAAAGATGTCATGGGGAGGCTTAAGTTTTATAATGAGGGCTGACCCGAGTAAAGGCCTAAAGAGCTTGATTAGACCAAATTTGAGAAGGTATTTCATGATGAGTTTAATAGTGAGGCCACCCAGGCCCAAAATAGGATTGAGTTTGATGATATGGTTCAAGGAAATATGTTAGTCCATGAATATGAGGGAAAGTTTAGTTCTCTTTTTTGATATGCACCTTATATGGCCCGAAAGGATGAACTTAAGGCAAAAAAGTTTGTTTGTTGACTAAAGGTGGAGTTGAGAAGTTTCTCAGTGGTTGTTGGAGTTCGGACATACCATAAGGCCGTGCAAAAGGTCATAGAATTAGAGAGGGTGTTGATGGACACAAGGTCTAAGAAAAAGGCCAAAGAGCCTAGAGTCATAATGCACGTTAGATTGGTGGGCAAGAAGCCTAATCTAGGACATGACCGATGTCACTCCATAAAGGGTAAGAAGAATAAGAATGGAAATTGCTTAAGGTGCCACAAGTATCATGGTAACAAAGATTGCATTGTTGGGATTAATTTGTGTAATTAGTGCACAAGACCCTTGGGAGTTTTCTACCATGTCAAAGCTTGGAAGAAACTTGCTGCCCTGGTGTGGCAATATCCAAATTCATGGAAGGGCTGACATATTGGCTTCTTTTTCTTCTATCTCTTAAAAGAATAGGACCTTAGAATGAAGTGAGCTTCAGATCCAATGGGTAATGGTCTGCTTACTGAATATCATAAAGCCTAAAGGTATTTAGCTACAGAGCAAAAGGACTTGAAGCTCTATCTAGGAATCAGGCATCTTTCCCCTATGTTTCCTTGGATGCTGTTCACAAAATATATACTCTAAGAGTTTGGAATTTCAAGGTGGCCATGCCGAGGTCTCACAGGGCATGGGCCTTACTAGGCATTATGTAGGGGAACTTGACTGATGCTTGGCTTTTGCAACTTATAAAATGGAGTGGTCCTTACTTGCCAAAGAAGAGCTTGAAAGGGAACCTTGGGAGGCACAAAAGAAGAGCACAGAGCCTAGGCAAATTAAAGGGAAGAAGTAAGCTATCGCTACTATTGGCAGGGAGAAAAGTAATAGGGCAAAGGAAGACCTCATCAACATCAAGGATTATGTTCCCCCTACCTAAGTTCTTGGCAGCTAACCCGAGCCCGCTATAATTTTGTCGAGGGACAAAGTGCAAAAAAGAGGGCAAAAGGCCTATTCCTCCTAAGGCCTTATATTACATTGAGTAGGTGCTTAATGAACAAGAAGGCACTCGTGAACCTTTTCCTCAGTGTAGCCAAGTTGAGGATGCCAACCTCAAGGCCACCTTTTGGGAGCTGGGGCTTGAGGCTCCTTTTGAGGGGGACACCCTAATGATGTTCTTATTTAAAACTTTCATGGAATCGCTTGATCCCCCAAATTAAGACTACTACTAGGTAAATTGGTTTAACCTTCTAGATTGCGGGTTTATCTTTGTAAGGCATTGACATTTATTCTTCCTTATGCATGTCACCACTTGGGACTCCTAAATAGGTAGGAGCTTAAGTGGGTTGCTCAAGTTTGGGTTATAGGTTGTGTAAGGGATGCTCAGATGCTGGTGAATGGGGATGAACCCCATGAACCCCTATTCGATGTCTTTGTGAAGGAGAACGTCATTGGACACATTGCCTTTGATGACTATGCTTGGAACCTAGGAAAAGCATTGCTCAGGAATGTTCTTACAGCTGTAGACTTAACCATTGTGTTCAGCACCTTTCCCTTCCCAAAAGTTGCTTTGTAATAGATGTGGGTAGACTTTGCATTTTTTATAGAGTGTAAATTTTGGCTTCACCCTACATTGACATGTTGGTGGAAATTCTTTTGTACAGGTATGCTCTGTTCACAGCATCATGTTTGCCCATGCTCATTAGCAAGGTAAGTACCTCGGTGAGCTAGTGGCCCATCAAGAGAAGTATAGGGAGTTATTTCTACGCCTTGCGGAGGAAAGTGTCAACAATTTCTGAGCCTTACTTAGGGGTATGTTCTTGTAAGCTCAAGACTCTTGGGTGTCTATAGAGTCATCTTACTAGGAACTCGTTCTAAAACATCAAGCCTAGGTGGATCACTGGACTAAGTTTGGAAAGGTTGCCTGGGAGGCAATGAGCAGGGCTAAGGCAAATGTTGATACCTTCAAGGAAGACAATGCTGCCCTGGAGGTAAAGGTCAACTAGTTGGGGTCACAGGTCAAAGCCCTTGAAGAGGCAAAGCAAAAAACAGAGGTGTGGAAGAAGAAGGCGTTAGAGGGTTTCAGAGATGGCTTCTACCTTGTCCGCTTCAAAGTGTAGAACCAGTATCCTTTCGATGACCTTACCTAGCTTTGAGGTAATATCGTGCAATTGGGACCTAAGGAAACATGGTGGATTTATGCCTACCCCAAGCTCAATTTAGGGTTACTCGGACCTCATCCCTAAAGCAATTAGCTTTCCAGCATTTATGATTTATTCTTTGGGACTACTTTTTGACTAGGCTGTGTCCATTGTTGTAGACATTTTTTTAAATTATAGATACTGTATTGGCAATTTTATTTGTGAATGATTTTTGCAGCAATTTTTATCTTTCTTTTGGAATGTTTTTTTTTTGCCATCTCTTGGGGTGCTTTTGAGACCAACTATTGCTTAGTTTTATGATTTGCCTTTCTTCCCCCAGCTTCCTTTAAGCCACCCCTATAATCAGATAATATAATCTAGGCTAATTTTAGATCCTTTAGTTTTAAGCATCGCTTGAGCATCTCCCTATGTTGTGCATATTTTTTAGCTTATGGATTAACCAAGTTCATAGACTATGCCAACACTAACTTAGCTCTTAAGATCTTTTGCCGATTTTATCCTTAGTTAATTTCTTGACGGTGCCATCCTATCATTGTTTTGAGCACCTTAATAAGATTTTTTTTGCTACCTTTTGCGAAGGTTTGCTTATGGCACCAAGCCCTTGTAGAATTTTATTCATGAAGTCCATTTGACATTCTCTATAAAATTCCATTTATGGCGTAATAATTGATTTGGCAATCTTTGTTGGCATATGCAAGTAAAATGTTATGTTACGTGAAATATTTTCTCGATGTATTTGCATGCCAAGTGTTCTTCAACACCTTATGAATTGGTCAGTTAAATTATAAACTCTTTCTTTTTTCCTTGGTAACTATGTATAATCCTTCCCAATTTTTGTTCAAGGTCCCTATCCTAAGCTCTACTCTTCTTAGCACTTGGCCTTCTTTTAGGTCTTATCTTGTATTTGCTACTTGGGATGTCTTTTGCTGAAAGGCTTTCCTTCTCAACTCAGCTACTTCCCTATATTCTTCTAAAAGATCCATATGTGCTTCTAGGCCTTGGTTATTTAGGGCTAGGTCATATGTGTTAATTTGAGCAATGGGATGCATGATTTTGAATAGAATCATAGCCTCTGGGCCATATACAAAGGGAAATGGGTTTTTTTAGTAGACTTCCAAGGTTTGGTCCTGTATGCCCACAGTACCTCAGCAGCTCTCCTGCACACTTGCATTTTGCTTTATCTAACCTTTTATTAAGGCCATTCATAATTGTCCTATTGGTGACTTCAACCTGCCCACTACTCTATAGGTGGCTAATAGGGAGTATAGTGTATTTTGGTTCCTAAGGCTTCTAGGAACTCTTGGAAACTACAGTCTATGAATCGGATCCCAATATCCGCTCAGAATGTGTGTGCATCCAGATCGGCATATAACGTACTACCAAATGAATGACCGCACCTTAGTTATTTTTATAAGCGGTTTTGTGTCCGCATACTTAGTGAAGCAATCAATAGCCACCGCGTAGCATTTTGCCCACTTGGGGCCGTGGGCATCTGTTTTATAAGGTTAATGCCCTAGGTAGCAAATAGGCATGGGTAAGATGCCAAGTTGACAAATTCAAAGGGAAGTGTTTGGATATTAGTGTGTCTTTGGCAATTGTCAGACCTTTGCACAATTTTTTTGCACTCTTATATAGTGGCTGCTAGAAGTAGCCTTGTCTCAGGACTATTAATGTGAAAGCATGGAGGCCAACATGCATGCCACACACTTTTTCATGTGGTCTTAGCAGGATTTCCTCAGTCTTGCCTTTGCCTACGTGGACCAACAAAGGGTGGAATACCCTTGCTTATATGGCTTATCATTGATTAAGGTGAATTTTTTGCTCTCTTCCTGATCATTATTGCTTCTCTTTTATCTTCAAGAAGATTCCTGCCATTCAATTATCTAGCCTATGGTGCTCTCCAACTTTGTGTTATAGTCATTATATGCAATTTGCATATGCTGAGTTCAGATAGCTCTTCCTCAGACACATCCTACTTTCACATACTGTTAGCTTTCTTGTTTTGCTCAGTTAGTATCTTTCTTACCTTTATGAGATCAAAATTTTCCATTAATGCCTTCGTGAGGTCATAGTATTGGCATAACCTAGGACCTTTGACATCATACTCCCCCTCAACTATTGGACTACGAGTAGCAAACTGCTATAGGTTGTAAGGATCCTTATATTTACCTTTTTCAGAAATTGGAGACTAGCTAGGAGAGCTTCATACTTGGCCACATTACTGGTTACAGGGAAGAGGAAGTGTATTATAGCTCTCTGAGCAGAAAGTTCAATGAGCAAGATAAGTTCATAAATCCTTAGCTTAGATACCTTAACTAAAGGTAAATTAGCAAGATTATGTAAGTTATTTATGGTTTAGTTAGTTTTGAATGGTTTATGGCACTAGGTTTACTTGAGTGGTTTATGGCACAATGTTTAATTGAGTTAAATTGATGTTTTCAAAACCAAAACCTAAGTTAACAAGTTTTGCTAAAATGTTTAATACCTAAGCTACTATTTGGAGAAGGGGAAATTTGCAAAAAAATAAAAAAAAATTGGGCAGGAAGAAGTTGGCCTTTTAAATTTGTTAAAGAGGTTAGAGATGCCACTATTCATCCCATTTTTAGCCCTAGTTTCTTAGCTACTCATTTTCTTCTCAATTTCTTGCCAAAATCTCTTCCAAATCATGTTTTCTTGATAAATGTTGAAGGCTCTTGAGATGCCCAAGTGAAGAGTTGCCTATAATGCTTTTACTTTCTATGGTTTGAAGCTTTTAAGGCATTTCTATGCTTGGGCTCCCTTTTGTGCATTGGCGAAGCTTTGATTCTTGAAGTTTTCTTATTTATCGAGTTGTTTAAAGCTTAGGTTTTGTTGGGTGTATGTTATTTTGGTGCCATGAACCTTATTTGTACCTTGGAACCTAAGAAACCTAGTGGAACCCTTGATTTGTGGAAGCTTGAAATGTGGTGCTTAATTCATGCTAATTCAAGGATAATTGAGGTAAGGGATTAGTTGACTTTTGTTCTAAATTGATGTTCGATGTTTGTTTATAGAGCATGGAGCTTGTTTAGAAAGTTGAGACATGTTTCGACCCATGAAAGATGCCCCATAGGCATAGGATTCTTAATAAAGCCCGTATTTAATGCCTAGCTATTGATGTGATTGCACAAGCTTCGGAATGGCTTGGGATGGCCTAGTGTGACTGCATCTGGTAAGTGGTTCAATAACATTATGCCAGGTTGCCAACTTCAACACCTTGTAGTATTTGCACCATAACTTTTTCCTTGGGTGTCTGATTAAGGTGATTGAAGAACCTACAGGAAGTTAAGAATAAGCAATACAAATTTCATGTTTTCACCAAAGCCTAAATTTGACTAGAAGGGGTTGTGTTTTCATATTAAAGGTTCCCCTAAATGGATGGCCCATTGGGGGTCAAACAAGGAGTCTGGGTAAATCTTCTTATCATCCATCATCTTTTGTTGCTGCTCCACCTACTAAAACAGCAAAGACCTTGATTGGAAGCAAGGGTTAACATGCTCCCATGGAAAAAAAGGGTTATCGAGAGGACTTCCTGGGCTTACAATGAGGCACCCTATCCACCATGGTCACGGGAGATGACCCTCATGGTGGATGGGGCCATCATAGAGAAGATCTCCATAGAGGAAAGAGATAAAGGAGGTAGAGGAAGGACAAAGTTCTTCCCCTTGGATATTTTGATGAGGCAGGTGAAAAGAAAAAAATATTAAAGTTTTTGCAGCAAAATGCCTACAAATCTACCTAAAGGATGAAAACTTACCCTTAGTGCCAAGTAAAGCTACCACCAACTCACTATGCTTGATGATGGAGTCCTAAGGCCATTTCTAGGGGTGTGAAAGCTTAGGTTCAGCTGATAGGTTGATGAGCTTGATGGTGGAGGTACTAGGAGAGAAATCAGAGTAGGAGGTGCCAAAGAATGGGTCAAAGCTTAGAGTGATGGAAGTGCTAGCAGGGCCTTCTTAAGGTGTACTAGGAGGTATGCCACCCTTGCAAGTATAAACATTAATTTTTTCACATAAGTAGTCACCTCAAAGAGGCTATTTATATTCTTCAAGATGTTCAACAATTGATCCAAGTCCATGAAAATGACACTAAAAAGGCCAGTAAATTTAAAAAAGTAAAACAAGCAAGCATATCAATACGACTTGATGACCTTTGTTTGCCTTCAACATCCTTTAAAGGTTATGAACAATGATCCATTTAACCTTAAAACCCAGTTAAGGGATTCTTAACACCCTCATAGCTCAAGTAGGCTCGATTCAAACCCACGTAGTAGAGCATTGTCTCATAAATCATTTTTTTGGACAAAAGGAAGATGCCATCATAATTCTTGTTACTAACTATCCTCTCTAGCCACATTAGCAGTCTGTGGTACATCTTCTCGCCCTCCAATTCCTCAAACAACTAGGGCCACTTTTTAAGATACTGTTGGGGAGATTGCTCTATTCATAAGGGAACTTTTAGTTGGTGTCACTGAGGCCAAAGAAGTACTGGTCTTTCCATGGACCCCAAGTTCCATGAAGTAAAAGTAAAAGATTTGTTTACCCATGTGGTATCAAAGCAATGTGAAAAAAGGCTAACTACTTGGTAAAAGAAAGGTTGTAGAGCTGGATGAAGGCTTCAAGAATAAGGGTTACCTGTTTTAGATGGTAGGAGATAATAAAAGCATTCAAGTAGGTGAAAGAGTTAGACCAACTTAAGAGGAAGGAATATAGTAGAACTTATATAATTGGGAGATGAGGGGTGAAAAGGGAAGTGCACCCTAACTTGAAGCTGGTTTGGGAAAATAGTTATGTAATCCTTTTGCGTGTCGAGGGCTTGAGCATCGGACTTAAAAAGGGAGCCCTGACCTTTCCCAACTAGAAGAACTTCTGGCAAGCAATCTTCATCCCCTCCATTGTAAGAGTGTTTTTTACATTGGACAACTTATCCAGGCAAAGGGAGATCAATGCCTTCATGTTCTCCCCTCCGCCAAAGGGCTCCAAGGGGGCAAATGATTGGCCCTTAGCACTTGCCTTTCTTGAAGCAAATTTTTGAACCGTCAAATGAAAAGAAGAAAAGAAGTCACTGTTAAATGATGTCGAGCATGAAGGTCAGCCATCATGGAAAAATAGAAAAGGAAAAGAGATAGGTAAAAGAAAGTAAGGAAAATGAACAAGATTTACCTTAGGTTAATGCTTGAATGGTGGCAATGATGAGGTTGCTAGTACTAGAGCACCAGATTTTCATTAAAGGAGAACAAACAAGAGTATCAAAAAGCTAGAAATTTAGGACTAATTTGAGCAATAGCAAAAACAGTGAGAGAGGGATGGTGAAAAACAAGACTTTTATAATCCTATAGGGTTTCTTCACCTCTTGTCTTGAAAATCGCCTTCATAATTACCTATGATGCCATGTGGCTATTGATTGCCAAAAATCTCAAACACCTGCCAACTGCACCCAACACGCATTCATAACGCATCATTGTAAATCCTACTTTATGTTATGGAAGGATGTGTGTCCAGTAGACACCGTTTGGTCTCTCCCTTCTTTAATAGATTTAGTTCCATCCATTCAATAGGCATCATTCCATCATTATGTTTTAAAGGATACATCAATTCGTGATCATTAACCTTGTAAAATGTAGGACCCATATCCAACTTTTTTTAAAGAAGGAAAATTGATACCATATTGGGCTTGGAGCATAATTTTAAATGGAAAGTACAATGATAAATAAATTTTAAAAAATAAGAAATAAGTTGTAATCATTTTTTTATATATATTACTAAATAATTTATTAGCAATTTTTTTTTTGTGACATTTTTGTGAAATAAATGAAATCAATGACATTTAAGACAAAAAAGAGAAAGAGAAAGAGAAAGACTCAATTAACACAAAAAATTGTTGGAAGAAAAAAAAATAAAAAATGGGAGTCAAATGTAAAATTTGAGTTAATGAAACATGAAAAGAGAGTTTTATGAGATAAAAAAATGGTAAAGGGAGAAGAAAAGCATTTATGAGATATAAAAAAAGATAAAGGGAGAAGAAAAGCGTTGGCACCACATTTTTTGGGAAAAAAACACTTCAGTCATAAAACTTTTAGTCTTTTACCAAATCAATCCTAAAAGTTATCTAATTTCTACTCGAGTCTTAATTCACCTAAAATGAATTGGTTAAAATTCAGGGGGCCACTGGTTCACGTTTAGGGGCCTGATGGTGAACCAATGAACCCTGAAAGTGAACTAGTTAGGACTGGTTCACGTTTAGGGGGGTCAGGACAAGGAAAGGCATTCATTAAAGGCTAGGTTTGCATAGAATTCAGTTTAGTAAGCCAACATCCATAACAAGATTAAAGGAGGAAAATGACTGAGTTTACAGTTGCTATCAGTCGCTTTGAGTTACTAGAATGGGATTGAAATATTTTGTCACAGAAACCCTAGTCACTCCTAGGGGGCAACTAAGGGGCAACTAAAAGTAGTGACTAAGAAAAATTATTGCTCATGTCATGGCGCCTCATTAAATGAGCGACTTAATGATTTAGTCACACATAGCAATTGAAAGTTTCCGTCATTAAATTTAAATAATTTTTTTAAATATTAATTGATATTTATTAATTAAATTAAAATGAAATTAATTATTATAATTATTTAAGATGGTTTGATAATTTAATGAGGAAAAAATTAACATAAAATTTGTAAAATTCACCCTTGATTTGCAGTAAATAAGTAATTAAATATCTAAATAATTAATTATATAAATTTCCAAAAATTGTAGCTTATCACTAACTATTTAACTAAATAATTAATTAAGTAACAAAAATAAAAATTATTATGAATTAATTAACTAAATAACAACAATACAAATATAACACTAATTAGTGAAGTATTTACTTAGTGCGTATTGCCTGATTTTGCTAGCTTTTATTTTTTGTTTCTTTTTAAGTCAGGCTTTTCCGTTTTCTTCGTGTAGGCCCCTACTCATTTTTTGTAAGTGCCCACTGGGCTGTTGTGAAGTGAAATATACACCCACCTAGGTGTTCTCCAAAAATAAAATATAACACCAATTTCCTAAACATCTAAATTGACAAAACCTGAGTGATTTTAACGTCCACTAATTGACACAAAGAATAGAACATATAAATCACAAATGTTGCACCATTTATTCACAATTCAAACATAAGGCTCTAAACCTAACTGAATGTGGCAGCAACTTAAAGCAAAAAGTCATGGACAAAACAAAACCAATAGAGAAAATAAAGATGGAGTGGCTAAAAAGATTAAAAAATGTGAGTATATGTCAGCAAAAAATCGAGGGAAGTCGCTCCTAATGTTGAAATCGAGTTTGGCGCAAGAAAGTGTTTGAGAGAGTTTTGGATGGATTTGCTGCAACTACACGGTGAACCGGAGAGGTCCAAGAGGATGAGGAAGAAGTAGAGAATGAGGAAGAGGGGAGTGATTTTTTTGTTAGGAGTGACAGATACGGTAGCTGAACATTAACTAGCAACAAAAGAGTGACTGATGGGAAAAACATTTGGGCTTTAAGTGACTAAAGGGCGACTATCCATATGGCAACTAGCCTATTTCATTCACCTTTTAGTTGCTTCATATGTGAGGCCCACATTGGAGCGACTGATGGGTTACTAATTCGCCTCAATGACTAAAAGTCAGTCACTTTACGCCATTTCTCTTAATAATGATCAAGTCCATAGGGTAATTAAGGGCATAAGAGCCCCACATGGAATGGAATTCGATATCAAGGACACTTCCTAATATACACAGATCATGTCTAACTCTGTAAAAGAGGACCCTCATGGCACTTTAAAGGTATATTTTGAAACATTACTTTACGTAGCTATTTTGAACACTTTCAGAGAGCTAACATGACTGTTGGAGGGTTCCCCCAAGAAACATATTCTAAAGCCCTGACGGTGTCTTCTGTTGTAGCTTTCGAGTTCAGTCATCTAGCATCTAGAAGGCTGGTCTACTTGGTTGGTTGGTAGCTTAGTGATTTGGCAATCATTTTGAATTTTTTATTTAAAAATACTAAGAAAAGAAAAATTAACCAAAATAAAGCACTGAAAATCAAATTTTTTAAAAAGTGAATCAATTTAATCATTTTGGATTATGCACCAATAACTCAACGGTTCACGCCAAATATGGCTTAGAACCTGAAAAATTTGATCTGAAGTCACTTAAGACTAAAATTAACTTGACCTATATTAAACTCAAACCCAAGTCTGAAATTCTTCAACACCAAATGAACCAGAACCTAAATAACCCAATCTGAACCCAAATTTAATGGTAATGCAATTAAACTTGATCTTGAATGATTTGACCTAAACTGGACCCAACCCATCTAATTTCTATCTTTTAGATAAAATAGTTTGAGGGTGTACTCATGGAAAACTTTTAAACAATGTGAATAAAATCAATATTTGGTAAAAAAGATTAGTTTTTTAAATAGAAAAAAAGCCTGAAAATCCTTTTCGAACCAGTTTTTGCTTGGAGAAGACACGTGTTTTCTATTACTTTTATTCTTTAAGCTATAAGGAAAAAAAACCATAAAAATTAATTATTGTGCAAAAAAAATTGATATATTGATTATTAGATAAATATAATATTATCTTTCAAGTGCTATTTTCAAGATAAAAATAAGTATTTTTTATATTTAGAATTATATTTTCAAGTTTACAAGTAGAGAACTACTTTTCCGAAATTTCCAATGGCTATTAAACCAACATATATAACATTTATAACAAAAATGATGTCGGTGGGGTTTGAACCTATGACCTACGTTGGGTACATATGCCTCAATCAAATTATTCGAGATTTGAGACAAAAATAAATAAAATTGAACATAAGCAATTCTATAAGCATCCTTCAGTTGGGTCCACTGCAGGGTAAGTGAAATTGGTGCCTCAGTGAACTGTTTCGGTAATTTCCTTTAGATCTCTTCTTTTTCAAGTTCAGGTTTGCGACAATAGTCTCCAGCTTCAAGTCCACATCTCTGAGCAATTCCACCTATTGTTCTGTACACTTGTATCATTGTTGGTCTCTGATCTTGCAATGGATCTGCACAATCATATGCAACTCCGAGCATTTGGAAGATATCACAATCAAATCCTTGTTCCAGCAGAGACCTGTCAACTATGTCCCGAAAATCTGGAGTTTCAGACAGACTTGTAACCCACTGATCAAGATTGTTATAGCAAAATTCCAAACCAGATTCCAAACCACTGATCAAGATTCGTAACTCTGAGAAATGTGTTACTTTGGCAGAATCCTCCCCTGTAATGAGCTCAAGAAGCAGAATTCCAAATCGGTACACATCCTCCTTAACCAAACTAGATTCCCACAACTCGGTACCCGAATGAAAACTTGTGCTTGAATCAGTGTCATGATCTGATCTCAGGACCACAGCCTCCCAAAAATTCGATAGCTTCGGCTCGAAATCCCGATCAAGTAAGATGAATTTCGTGCAAATGTCTAGATGTACTATCCTTGGATTGCAGCTTTGGTGAAGCCAGAGCAGACCTCTGGCAATGCCAATGGCTATCTTAACCCTTAAGTGCCAAGTTAAGAGTCCTGGTTGATTACCATGTAGTGAATCATATAGAGTACCATTCGGCATGTAATTGTAGGCCAGAAGCCTTTCCATTGGTTCTATGCAGAAGCAAAGCAAAGGGACCAAGTTTTGATGCCGGAATCTGCCCAATGTGTTCAGTTCAGTCAAAAAGTGGTCTTCAAATTGTGAAGTTCTGAAAAACCTCTTTATAGCAATTACACATCCATTGGATAAAGTTGCCTTGTAGGTCATCCCCTTAGGTCCGGACCCAATTAGATTTTCAACACAGAAGTTGTTTGTTGCCTCACAAACATCTGTGTAGCTCATCCTAGAGGTCAATTTTAGAAGTGTTGAAGTCTGAGAACAAAACCAAGCTTCTATTAGTGCCAGGTTAGGGTATCTACTGATGAGATGGTTTAGTAACTTGTTCCTTATATAAGTATCAGATGAGTCTTTGAAAGAATAGTAGCCCATCTGTCACATTTTCTTGCAATAATTACTATTTAGACATTCTCAAAATCTTTGGGATGCTTTGGTAATTAGTACTATTTTTATAATTAATTTACGATGGTACTTTTGTTTTAACATTTATTTCGAAATTATAATATAGTTCATTTTTTTTTAAGATATGGTAATCCGGTCACTATAATATTAAAAATTTTCATTTTAGTTCTAATATTATTCTAGAAATTGCAAAGCAACTCCATAACTTTGATAAAACATTCAAATGAGTCATTAAAGCTTTAAAAGTGAAAATTTAGTCACTGAGATTGACATGGTGAAACAGGAAACGTTAATTTTGGCCGTAATACTTTACTTCCTTTTCAGTTCAGTCCTAAAAATTTTTACTTTCCTAAATGAGTCATTAAGGTTTACAACTACATAAATAATAGCTCAAGAAATTTTTACTTGGGTAACTTACAAAAGCTCCTCTGTGGTTTGATCTAACCTACAATTTGCTCCATTTATTTTAAAAAACCTATACTTTGTCATTAAAGCTTTAAAAGTGAAAATTTAGTCACTGAGATTGACATGGTGAAACGGGAAATGTTAATTTTGGCCGTAAAACTTTACTTCCTTTTCAGTTCAGTCCTAAAACTTTTTACTTTCCTAAATGAGTCATTAAGGTTTACAACTACATAAATAATAGCTCAAGAAATTTTTACTTGGGTAACTTACAAAAGCTCCTCTGTGGTTTGATCTAACCTACAATTTGCTCTATTTATTTTAAAAAACCTATACTTTAACCCCTATTTCCTTTATAGTGTCAGACAACAACTTCTGAAACCCTAAATTAAATTATCTAATAACTATGTTTCAGTAATTTCAAAATTTTTAATATTTTTTTCATCGCTAACCGATCTTTAAAAAATACTGATATGCTTTTACAGAAAGAAAAATATATTTACAGAAAAAAATTAATAATATAAAATATCTATTAACTATAAAAAGAATATTGAAGAAACTAACATTACTGGAAGATGATTATTGTATAGTTTAAATTACAATTTCAAAAGTTATTATTGAACAATATAAAAGAATCGGGGGGTAAAGGGTAGGTTTTCAAAAATAAATGGGCAAACTGCATGTTAAGGTAAATTTCAGGGGTCCCTTTTTACTTTTCTAAATGAGTACTAAATTTTTACAATTTTGTAAATAATCACTTGTCAAACTTATCACTTTTCTAACAACAACTTTTAGATTCAAATTTAAACTGTATTATAACTATTTTCCAGAAAATTCAAACCATAAAATAAATTTTTAATAGTTAATAAATAATTTCAATTATCAGTTTTTTCATTTCATAAATCATGTCTATGCTTGTAACAGTCTTTCAGTAAACTTACAATTAACTGTTAACACTTTAGCAAAATTTTAAATTTTGAACACCCAAATCTCCACACCCAAGTCAAGACTGTTTCTCACTTCACAAATGAAGAATAGAGGAAAGAACTTATCAAATACCTCTATGTTGTATCCATTTGGAAGATCATTCAGTGGGCCGTAGGTTCTGCTACTCACATGGTGTGGAATCTTTCTCTTTCTTTGTTGTCTGAGAAAATTCGACAAAGCAAATTTGGAGGCAATGTGGCTTGACGAAAAGATTGTGAAGACCAAAACAACGAAAACAGAATATCCAACCAGGAAACCATGCTTCACCGAATCGAAGAATGTTGGTGACCTCCGGCAGGGCTCTAGAGGGGAGCCACACAGGCAAGAATTATTCTCATAGCTTTCAGCTGAAAAGTTGGCAAACACAAAGCTGGGAACAGGTCCTGTTAGAAGATTGTTGGCAACACTAAAAGTCCTGAGCCTCCGTAGATTGCCGATTTCTCTAGGGATGTTGCCTGTGAGTTGATTATGGTCGAGCTTTAGGACGTTTAGACGGCTGCAATTCGCTAAGGTTGGTGGGATTTTACCCGAGAAGTTGTTGGAGGAAAGATCAAGAGAGGTTGCGAAATGAATAATTTTGGAGATGTCGGAGGGGATGGGTCCAAACAGCCGATTAGAAGAAAGATCTAAGCCTGTTATGCTGTTGCAATTCTCTAGGCCTCGAGGAAATTGACCTCCCAGTCCCATGCCTGCAAGACGAATATTCAGCACCTAGAGAAGTTGAGGCGGGGCCAGAAAAAATAGTCAGTGTAAGTAATAATTAGTTTTCCTAGAACATATAATTGTAAATTTTAAAATTTATGAGATCAAATTACAGATCTTATGAAGCAAACAATATTATAAATGTAGTTTTATCGAAATTCAGTGATGGTAATTGCTTCCACATCATAACGTTGTGGAAGTGTCATTCGATTTTTCATTACTTAAGAACTATGATATATATGATGATGGACGGTACCCTATTTTCGTCGGGATGCCAGCACTCGATGCCCGTAAACCTACAGATGGAGCCTTCTGTATGATTGTTGAAGTCCCAAGAAGCTTTAAGGTATTCAAAGGGGTCTTCCAAGGATTCCTTTATGGTCTTCAAGCAGCCAACGTCTCCCACATCTATATGAGCATGACTTGTAATCACCAGTAAGAAAAATAGGGGCACAACAAAGTTATAAAAATCACAAGAACAAGAAGATTCGTTTCTCATGTTGAGAGACATATCAAGAGGGAATCAGACAGGAACTGGGTTTGTGATATACGTGTTTCAGAGCTTTCACTTGGAAGTGACGATCGACTTTAAGGACTCTCATTGCCGTGACGCTTCAACTGGGTTTGTTTTGGCAGCTTGCGAGGGTCCGGCTCTCATTTTCGTGGAAGGCAAAGGTTGGTGATGGATTTCAAAGACAAATTCGTGGAAATTAGGGAGGGGAAAAGCAAGCACTTAAATACTATAGCAACTTGTCTGAAGCTGGTGACCATAACTGATCAAGAACTGGGTCAATAGTGTCCGTGTAGAATGGCTAGTGTCAGGGTGGGCCCAGATTTTTGATAAAGTAGGAGCCGAAACAAATATAAATATTTCTTTTAAGGGGAATAATTTAATATATAATTTATCCTTTTTATTTTTTAAAACCTATACTTTTCGCTTGGTACTTTTATATTGTTCGATAATAATTTTTTAAACTATATTTTAAACTATACGATAGTCATTTTCTAGTAATTTTGGTCTCTTTAATATTTTTTTATAGTTAATAGACATTTTAAATTATCATTTTTTCCCTTTCTATATATGCATTTTTCTCTCTATAAATGCATATTAGTATTTTTTTTAAAAGTTGGTTAGCTATGAAACAAATATCAAAAATTTTAAAATTACTGAAATATGGTTATCAGACAGTTTAGTTTAGGTTTTCATAAGTTGTTGTTGGTACTATAAATGAAGTAGGGGTGAAGTGTAGGTTTTTGAAAATAAAATGGACAAAGTGTAGATTAGATCAAATCACAAGGGGGCTTTTGTAATTTACCTGTCTTTAAATTGTAGTCCTTATGAGAAAATTTTGACCAATTTTAAGCAGAAGTTGGAATGCATTTACTTTTAAGTTCAAAAGAAAATTATAGGCATTCTAGAATTTGAGGGAAGCCTAATAGAAGCAGAGATAAAAGGGGCTAGGAGTGTCTCGCCCCCCTAACCCCCTAATATTTTTGCATAATTGTATATATGATGTGTATTTTATGAATTATTTAAAAAAAATTAAATAGTAAGAAATATAAATAAGAACACAAACAATAAAGAAAGTAAAAAAAAATAATTTTTAACTTTTTTATATAAAATTTATACCCATTATTAATATACCAGCCTCAATTTTTCACTTGTAGTTGAATTAGTTTTTGGATGTTTTTATTGTCACGTAAGTTAAATGGCTTATTAAAGCCGAATCGGAGTTGATGTGAGTAAAAGTCAAGTGGTTATATTGACTCACATATAAAAGTCACATAGTTTATTTTTAGAGCATACGAAATTGAAACAAAGAGATATAAAAAAAATAGTGAAAAAAAAATATGTTGCAATAGTAGATAGTCATGAAGCATCAAGCAGCAATTTTTATTTTTATTTTTTTACTTTTTGATTTTTCTATTATCAGTTTTATCTAGTGGGTTTGACCATAATTTTTTTGTTCATTTAAATAGTACATAATCTTTATTGCTGCTTTCGATTAAAAAAAGTGTCACTGCTGCCACAATATCTTTTGAAAGTTGGAACTTGCAATTACTACTTTTCCATTTTCCATGCCTTCCATTGCCCAATTTTATGTCAGTTACTTTTTTAATTTTTATATTTTTTATATTTTTATATTTTTTTATTATTGGTTTCAGTGAATTTCATAATAAAATCACTGCATAACTGTAGATATTAAAATTAGTAAATTTCAATATTCTTAATCATAAGAGCTCTAACTACAATTTTAGTGTGTGTATATATATATATATTAAAAGTGTCTTAATCCCGCTCCTTGACTTGAAATCATGGCTCTATCTGCGGGCCTTGGGCCCCTACTAGACCATCTTTAGTTCCACCAATGGCCAATATTGTCAAACCCGAGCTGAACCAGATTAGCCGATTTTCATGGGTTCAGTTGTGAATTGGACACTCTATTGTCCCAGGTAGCAGTCCACTTTGTATTTGGCTAAAACCTGAAAAAAAGAAACTGCCCAAAACCGTTAAACTGTTGAGTTGTTGAACTGAAATAAACTGGTGGTTTGAAAAATGTATTTAAAAAATTGTAAAATACAGAAGGAAAAGAAGAGTAAAGAAGGTGAAAAGGACAGAAAAAAAAAGGCAGAGAAGAAAGACGAAATGAAGAAGAAAGAGGAACATGGGCTAAAAGAAGAAGAAAGAGAAAGGACGAAAAGAATAAGAGAGTAAAAAAAAAAAAGAAGACAAAGAAAGAAGGAAAGAAGAAGCCGAAAATAATAAAAAGAAGCAGGCAAAAGAGAGACGAAAAAGAAGGGAAAGAGAAAGTGCAGGAAAAGCCCACCACAGCTTGGCGAAAAGGACGCGTTTGTAACTTAATATGTTAGGTAAAATATAAATTTAGTTCTTACATTATGTATAAAATTTTATTTGTCACATAGTTTTCATTTTGTACGTCACTCAGCATTCATATATTATAAATACAAAAGACTTATGAGTTTGTAGTTCATATCTGGTTGAATTGGTTGAATGGACCATAACCTGAAAATCTAGCAGCTTGAAGGATGGTTTAGTTTTAAAAACATTAGGAATTGCCGAATATATACCAGCTAAATCAAGATTCAGAATTCTTACTTGAAGTGTAAGTGTTGTATATATCTGGCTTGATCGAGATTAGTATTCTTATTAGCCAATAAAAGAATAAAAAAGAAATGAAAAACGAAAAGATACTAAAATTTATAGACTTCTGAATCGGCACTCAAAGTAATTTTTTTTTGTTTTTTTTGTAAACTTTTAACATAGTGACTAAAATGCCACTTTTTAAACTTTAGTTGTGTTTTTGTAAATTTCAAAATTAAGGTACTAAATTTGTAATTTTAAGAACTGTATTTTTTCTAATTTTAAAATTTTAGGCCCAAATGTATAATTTTTGTTACTATATTTTGCAAAAATTTTTAAAAATTTTAGGGACCAAAAATGCTAGTGACTATTTTATTAATTTTTAAAAGTTCAAGTACTAAATTGTAAATATTTAAAGGGGCCACATTGTAATTATTTATAACATAAACACTTCATGGAGAATTCCTAAAAATAGTAAAAATTGTATTTTTCAATTCTTCAATAAGTGAATAGAAGAAAAAATAAACGGCACTGGAGAGAGCTATAGAGGCGCTAGCTTAAAATGTCATTAAATTGGGTTCGTTTGTCATTAGCATCAGTAATTGTCACTATAGTTTTGAAAAAGTTACACGATGATAGTTTTTAATTTTTAATTTTAATAGTTTCATATTAACTGGTAAATAAATTATATAAAACTCCACCTTTAGACATAAAAGTTGTTTAAAACAGGCCAGTATCTCGTTTGTTAAACCAAACAAGTTAAACTTGGCCCGTTTATTTCTGGGAAGTTTGGGCTCTATTCATAACCCAATATCACGCCCAAATATGGTTCTGAGAAGCTCTTACCATAATTCAAGAATCACAACTACCAAATTTTTATTATGGAGTCAAAAGTTGGAATTGAGCTTTTTTTGGTTCTTTATCTGCTTGATACAACTGGTTCAAGTCAGCAGTGCTGAAATACTCTATAGAGAACAAGTATTTGAGGGATGATTTTTCTTTTTCTTTCTTTAAGATCACTTGAAAAATAGAAAATTAGTTCTATTAGTGACCAAATTTAAGTGGCTTATTTCATTTTTTGACTATTTTTTTTTTGTCAAAAAAACATTAACTTCAATTGGCCAAACCCTTTCTTCATATAATCACTCCAATCTATGTAGCCTAAGTTAGCACATGAATTTATGGGATAAATATAAGTGAATATTACAGGGAAAAGATAAAAGATAATTATGTTTTTTCCATGCATGGGATCATTCAGTGGGTCGTAGGTTCTGCTGCTCACATGGTGTGCTAGATTTCTCTTTCTTTTGTTGTCTGAGCAAATTCGACAAGGCAAATTGATGTTGGTGACTTCCGGCAGGGCTCTAGAGGGGAGCCACACAGACCAGAATTATTCTCATAGCTTTCAGCTGGAAAACTGGCAAACAAAAAGCTAGGAACAGGTCCTGTTAGAAGATTGTTGGCGACACTAATTAAAAGTCGTGAGCCTGCGTAGATTGCCGATTTCTCTAGGGATGGTGCCTGTGAATTGATTATGGTCGAGCTTGAAAGGTTTAGAAGGCTGCAATTCGCTAAAGTTGGTGGGATTTCACCCAAGAAGTTGTTGGAGGAAAGATCAAGAAAGGCTGTGTAACTAATAATTTTGGAGATGTCGGAGGGGATGGGTCCGAACAGCTGAATAGAAGAAAGATTCAAGCCTGTTAAGCTGGTGCACTTCTCTATGCCTCGAGGAAACTGACCTCTCAGATGAAACCTTCTGTATGATTGTTGAAGTCCCAAGAAGCTTTAAGGTATTCAAAACTGGGTCTTCCAGGAATTACTTTATGGTCTTCAAGCGGCCAACGTCTCCCACATCTATATGAGCATGACTTGTAAACACCTGCAGCAAGAAAAATAAGGGCACAACAAAGTTATAAAATCACAAGAACAAGAAGATTCGTTTCTCATGTTGAGAGGCACATCAAAGAGGAAATCAGACTGGAACCTAAACAACAAAGGTTTGTGATATATGTGTTTCAGAGCTTTCACTTTTGGGAGTGAGGACCAACTTTAAGGACTCTTATTGCCGTGACAAATTGACAATTCAATTGCGTTTGTTTCGTCAAGTTGCGAGGCTCCGACTATCATTTTCGTGGAATCACCAGATTCGTGTCCTTGTTGACCACAATAGAATAAAAAAGAGAAAAGAAAAGTGAAGTGATATTGTGTTTACGGTGAAATTTTTTATATTTTTTTAAACTTTTTTTTTAATAAAAATTTAAGCGCATGGCATATTTTAAGTATATAGACAACCTTGTTTTCTAAATTTTAGAAAACTTATGTATTAAAATGGAAAATATTTAAAGTAAGGTTTTTTATTTTCTAACAGATGAAATGCAAATTTGGTCCCTAACTTTGTCCTAAGTGGTCCATTAACTTTGTAAGTGTCTCTTAAAATCCTTTAACTCAATTAACATGTCTTATTTTAGTTTCTACCATTAGTTCTAGCATTATTTCTGTCAAAACTTGCCTACATGGCACTTATTATCCATATGGCGGGTCTCGAACTATCACACGGATGACTATATTAAAAGAACAAAAAACTTGAAGTTAAAATTGATATAAACAAATAATCATTTGGTCTTAGGTTCTAGTAGCCGTCAGGTGGCGGCACTCTCCACACGAGTGGACAGATCGAGAGCAGCAGGGCTTGGCTGTGAATGGGCTTCCTCTTATCTCCTTCAATTGCTGGTATTTTTTTTTTTTTGGTACGTTTATCAGATTTGTTGAATGCCAAATGCTTTTGTACTCGTCGTTCATATGTGGGAAAGAAGTGTCAGATTTGTTTAAATAAGTCCTAAGATAAAGAATTCTTGGAATCAGGATGCTTCCATTTAAAGTAATTGCTCCATTCATTCAATTCGCTCATAGAAATGGCTTGGACAAGTAAGCTTAATAGCGGAGTGCCATTCATTAAATTAGCTTATCATTCATTTCCTAACATGAGTTTACCAAAGTTTAGAGAACAAGGTTTTCTACAACCTTAAAATAGGTTATACACTTAAACAAAAATAAGAAAATCTTAAATAGCCAAACACTACTTGAAATTTCTAGACTTTTTAATGGACACTAGAAATCAGAATCTGTGTATTTTCTATAAACTTTTAGCAAAGTTCTTGAAATTCCACTTTTCAAACTTTGGTGGTGTATTTGTAAATTTTAAAAATTTAGGAACTAAATGTGTATCTTCAAGAACTTTTATTTTTAATTTCAAATTTTAGGCCAAATAATTAATTTCATGGACTATTTTTTGTGAATTTTTAAAAAATTTTAAGGATTAAATATGTTAGTTGTAACTAATTCTTAGATTTTTGAAAGTTCAATGACTAAATTTTCAACATTTAAAAATTCAAAGGGGCTACATTCTTCTGGTTTTGAAACATAAACACTTCGTGGAGAATTCAAAAAATAGCACAAATTGTGTTTTCCAATTCTTCATTAAATAAAGTTCTTTTTTCAAAAGAAGACAACAAACAGTGCCTAAAAGAGCTATAGAGATGCTCGCTTAAAAATTTAGAACATCCAAAAGTTGTTAAGTTCAATTATTTTCTTTTATGTGCATTTGGAAAAAAAAAAAATCTGTCTTTTGGAATACAAAACGAATTTTAAAAGGCAAAAAAATAAAAGAATAAAAAATGAATGATAGCAACTTGGCCAATGAGAGCTGTCAGCACTGACCCACAAGGTTTTCAAATTGGAAAATGATACTAAACGGGCCCTTTCGCAAGCCTATATAGAAAGCCAAATTTGTACAAATAAGGAAGTCCACTTTAGAGGGTCCAAAAGGCCCATGATGAACTTGATAAGGAATGAAGACATTAATATAGCAACCAAATCCCCCTATTATGGGATATCCAATATCTACGTGATCTTCCCATGATCGCTTTCACAACAATAGAAGGGGAATCCCATTCTTAATCCCGAGGTATATAAGATCATCAGAATTCTCTATACTGTAGCTCTATATTACTTTCAAGAGGCTGACTTGATCATTCGAAGGTTTCGTCTGGCCACAATTCCTGGGGCTTTGATGTCATCTTTGAGTGCAGGATCTCATGTTCACCCTCTTCAAGGTACAAGGCCAGCCTACCCAGTTGGATTAATATCAATTTGGCCATCAATTTGGTAGTGTCTATGGGAAGAATACTTGTGTGCATGAGGAGATCACAAATGGACCAAGACCATCCAAAAAATGAGCATGAAAGCCTAGAGAAGCAAGACCTTCATAACCTCTTGGGGCTTTATAGATGCCAAAATGTTGGTGTGGCCTAAGGTGTATCTGGTGAAGAGTTTCTTTTATCGCCGTGTAACCCAAAGAAAGGTAAGGGAGCTACTGTGCTAGGCGACAATCAATTTTAGGCCTTACAACATGCCCTCTTTAACAGCTAAAAGCCACCCTCCAATAGGAGATCCGAAGAGCCCTCCCTTTGGCACTGGAAAAGGCTACTGAAAGCCATCTATCGCCTTAGAACATAAGATAGGCCCTACCTCAAGATCTGTCACCAGGATCTAGGGTTAGGACTTTCCTTAGGGGACTTTCCCAAGAGTCTTTAGTGAGGTATGATGGTCCCAACACAATGATATACACGTCACGTTACAAAGGCTGGATCAAATGAAAGAGTGCTTAAAGGTGCCCAAGCAACAACTATTCAAAGAGGAGATTATCAACACCCTGACACCAGATGGCTTCTAGTTGCTGAAGATAGACCCATACAGTGCCTCACAGACCCAGTAAACCATTTATAGTACTATATCATCTTTGATATAATTCTGGGAGCAAGCAAGACCTTGAAGATATCAAAAGGGCTAATGACTGGAAGACGTGCTCAAAAATTTAAAGAGGCCTTCCAACACCACATCATGAGGCTCTTCAAGTCTCATGATGTGGAAAAGGATGAAGTACTAGTAGCTGGGACTAGTGATTTTTAAAGCCTTTTGAAGTATGGATCAAGATTCTCCAATCCCAGGGTGATGCATGAATAGGATGTACTAGTCATAGCCCATGACCCCAATGTACATATAGGGTGCACTCGAGAGCCCCTACCAAGCTCTCTCCGGGCATTTTAGTTCAAAGTCACTTCTTTTTAGTTTCCTTCATTGCTTTTAAGTATACCAAGGATATTGGATGCCTCAGGGTGTGTGATTTTTTTTTGTTTGTGTGGGAGAAAGTAGGAGATGCTTTCTTAGGCGCCAAACCTAGTCCTACTAGGACTTTATGCACCCGGTAGGCTTACTTTGACTAGGTTTTTTATGTGTCTTTCAACCTTGTAACTGTAATTAAGGCCACCTAAGTCCTAGACTCTTGTCTCCCTTATGTAAAAAAAAAAAAAAAAAAGGAAAAGAAAAGAAGAAAAGAATGAAAAGTTGTTTCACATGCAATAAGAAAATTTTCAAGATTATGGTTTTTCAAAGGCAAAACAACTCTCAGCTTCTATTTGAAAATCATCCGACTAAGTTCTTGTGCCTAAGACCTATCTTCTAGTCCTTGCAATCATCTATTGCTAGGGCTTTATAAGGTCTAGAAATTTCTTGTGTGCTTTAAGTTTAGTTAACCTAGAACTTAAGGCATTGGTTTGCTAGTAAGGACTTTTCTTTTCTTCCATTAACAAATTGAGTGAGGGTCAATTTTTTTCCTTTTGTCAACTAACAAATTGAGTGATTATTTGTGAGGTCCTTTGTTTTTTAGGAGCAACATGTCCACAAGCTCAAATAAAGACATGGATACCAAGCTGTAGGCACCATAAGTTCAATTTAGAAAGCTCTTTGATGCCTTTGAAGTCATGAAGGAGGAGAACACCCAAAGACATAAAATGAATGCAAGAAAGATTAAAGAGTTATCTCTCCAAGCCTTAAACTTAGAAGACCCCCTCAACCAAGGTGCATAGAAGGAATAACCTTATGTATAGGGCTTTGTGGAGCTTGAAGCATCTTAGGGGTGAGTTTCTTAATTACTATCAATAGGGTTCACATTATATATCATTGTGAAGAGTATGGCCTATGGTAAAAAATGTCTATAGTCATTCAACATACACCACAAACCGAAGAAATGCATACTTAGGTCAGGCCAAGAAAATTTATGGCCTTTCTGCTTTCTGAAAGAGAGAACGATGTCATCGCGGACAAGATCAACATGATCATGAAGATGACTAACCTTAAAGATAAGAATAATACAAAGAAGCTGGCTAGGAGATTTATTTCTAATGGACACATCATTTAAAAGTTTTAAGATGGTTGTTATCCTTTTTTCAAGATCCACAAAAAATGGATAGAGTTTAAGTGGACCGAGGAGTCCTGGAACACCTTTGGAGCAATCAAAGAATACTTGAATCAATTTTTGACTCTCAAGCAGTGTTGCTCTAATGACCCCTTAGTCTTGTACCTTGTTGTGACTAAAGGCTCAATTAATGTAGCTATGGTCACGGAAAAAGGACCACGCAGTAGCCTGTGTACTATATCAATAAGACACTTTAAGGGGTATGGTTAAGAAACTAACTAATCCAAGAGTCCTTCACAGTAGTGGTAGCCTCTAGTAAGTTACGGCCCTCCTTTAAGACCAACCAGATCATTATCAAAATGGGGCTTCCCTTGAAGTATACTCTTCAAAGACTCAACCACTTAGGATGGTTAGTAGAGTGGTTCATCGAGTTGTGAGAATTGAACAAACAAGATAGGCCTTGAAAGGCTACAAAAACACAATCCCTGATAGCTTTTATCACAACGATGTCACTTGCCCAGAGAGACCGCAACTTCAAATGATCATGATGATGCCCCATTATGGGAAATCTGTGTTGATAGGGCCTATGTAAAAAACAACCAGGAAGCAAGGTTCATTTTTAAAAGACCCATGGAAATGGAGGCAATGCTAAAAATCAAGTTCAGATTCCAAGTCACTGTTATATAGCATAGTTTAAAGCCTTGATAGTAGGCTTGAAGATGGCTGGCCAAGTGCATGGATAGTGGAGTTATCTATAATGACACTGAGCTGATTGTTAAACAATTTAATGAGATGTCATGAGCAAAAAACCCCATTTTCTCTAAGTTCATAAATTTTTTCAAAAATTTAACGAATTATTTGATAATGTGAAGGCAAAAAAGTGTCAAAGGCTAAAAACATAATGGCCAACGCCTTATCTAAATGTCAAGAATAGGCCATCATAAAGGAATTGATGGAGCCCTCAATATACTTTCATGAACAATAAGCCTCAGAGGACAACAAGTATAGAAGGCTAATACAACACATTCTTGAAACTTGTAAGTTGAACGAAGCCCTCGAGGAGTGAAGAATAGTGAGGTCAATTAAGGAATATTCTTGACAATCGGCGAGCACGTGTACATAAAGGGATGTTTATCGCCCTTATAAAAGTGCTTGACTATCGCTAAAAAGATTAAGACCCTAGGCAAAATTCATGAGGGAAATGTAACAGCCCATTTTGGATCTAAATCCCTTGGCCACAAAATATTGAGGCAAGGAAATTTTTAGCCAACCATTGGAAATATAGGAAGAAGTACACACATTAATGCCACCCCTGCCAGCTCAATGCCCAAAGCCAAACATCATTATCTTTAGAAACCTCATCGACTAACTTTTTATATCTGTTTGTTGTTTGGGGATTGGATTTAATTGGCGTGCTACTTATTACTCTTGGACAAGTGAAGTATTGCATTCTTACCTTTGATTACTTCATTAAGTGGGTTGAGACTGAGCCTATAGCATTGACCACAGTCCTGTAAGTAGTGAAATTTCTCTGGAAGAATATAGTAACCTGCTTTGGGTGTCCATATGCTATTGTCACTAATAGTGTGAAGTAATTTGACAATGCTATTTGCCTTCTAAAAGAGGGAACAATGTCATCACAGATATGACCAACATGATCATGAAGATGACCAACCTTAAAGATAAGAATGATACAAAGATGCTGCCTAGAAGATTTATTGCCAACGGACACATCATTTCAAAGTTTCAAGATGGGAGTCATCCTTTCTTCAAGATCCACAAAAAATGGATAGAGTTTGAGTGAGTTAAGGAGTCCTGGAACACCTTTGGATCAATCAAAGAATACTTGAATCAACTTTTGACTCTCAAGCAGTGTTGCTCTAATGACCCCTTAGTCTTGTACCTTATAGTGACTAAAGGCTCAATTAATGTAGCTATGGTCATGGAAAAATGACCAAGTAGTAGCCTGTGTACTATATCAACAGGACACTTCAAGGGGTATGGTTAAGAAACTAACTAATCCAAGAGTCCTTCATAGTAGTGGTAGCCTCCAGTAACTTATGACCCTCCTTTTAGACCAACCAAATCATTGTCAAAATGGGGCTTCCTTTGAAGTATACTCTTCAAAGACTTGACCATTTAGGATGGTTGGTAAAGTGGTGCATTGAGTTAAGAGAATTGAACAAACAAGATGGGCCTTGAAGGGCTACAAAAACACAATCCTTGATAGCTTATATCACAGAGATGTCACCTGCCCAGAGTGACCGTGACTCAAAATGATCATAGTGATGCCCCCTTTTGGGAATTTGTGTCGATAGGGCTTTTCTTAAAAACAACCAGGAAGCAAGGTTCATTCTTAAAAGACCCACGGAAATGGGGACAATGCTAAAATTCAAGTTCAAATTCCTAGTCACTACTATATAGCATAGTTTAAGGCCTTGATCGTAGGCTTGAAGATGGCTGGCCAAGTGCATGGACAATGGAGTTATCTATAATGACACTGAACTGATTGTTAAACAATTCAATGAGATAGCATAAGTAAAAGACCCATTTTTGTCTAAGTTCATAAATTTTTTCAAAAATTTGATGAAATTATTTGATAATGTGAAGGCAAAAAAGTGCCAAGGGCTAAGAATATGATGGCCAATGCCCTATCTAAAGGTTAAGAAGAGGCCATCATAAAGGAACTGATGGAGCCCTCAATCCACTTTCATGAACAATAAGCCTTAAAGGACAACAAGTACAGAAGACTGATACAACACATTCTTAAAACTTGTGAGTTGAACGAAACCCTCAAAGAGTAAATAATAGTAAGGGTCAATTAAGGAATATTCTTGACAATCGGTGAGCACTTGTACATAATAGCATGTTTATCACCCTTATAAAAGCGCTTGACTATCACTGAAAAGATTAAGACCCTAGGCAAAATTCACGAGGGAAACATAGTAGCCCATCTTGGATCTAAATCCCTTTCCTACAAAACATTGAGCAAAGAAGTTTTTAGCTAACCAATGGAAAATATGGGAAGAAGTACACACAATGATGCCACTCTTGCTAGCTCAATGCCCAAATCCAAACATCGCTATCTTTAAAAACCTCATCGACTAACTATTTATATCTGTTCGTTATTTGGGGATTGGATTTAATTGGCATGCTACTTATTACTCTTGGACAAGTATTGCATTCTTACCTTTGATTACTTCACTAAGTCTGTTGAAACTGAGCCTATAGCATTGACCATAGTCCTACAAGTAGTGGAATTTCTTTGGAAGAATATAGTATGCCGCTTTGGGTGTCTACATGATATTGCTACTGACAGTGTGAAGTAATTTGACAATGTTATTTGCCTTCTAAAAGAGGGAACGAGGCCATCACAGACAAAATCAACATGATCATGAAGATGACCAACCCTAATGATAAGAATGATACAAAGATGCTGCCTAGGAGATTTATTTCCAATGGACACATCATTTCAAAGTTTCAAGATGGGAGTCATCTTTTCTTCAAGATAAAAAAAAAAATGGATAGAGTTTGAGTGGACTGAGGAGTCTTTGAACACCTTTGGATCAATCAAAGAATACTTGAATCAACTTTTGACTCTCAAGCAGTGTTGCTCTAACGACCGCTTAGTCTTGTACGTTGTAGTGACTAAAGGCTTGATTAATGTAGCTATGGTCACAAAAAAAAGACCAAGCAGTAGCCTATGTACTATATCAAGAGGACACTTCAAGGGGTATGGTTCAGAAACTAACTAATCCAAGAGTCCTTCATAGTAGTGTTAGCCTCCAGTAAGTTACAGCCCTCCTTTAAGACTAACTAGATCATTGTCAAAATGGGGCTTCCCTTGAAGTATACTCTTCAAAGACTTGACCACTTAGGATGGTTGGTAAAGTGGTGTATTGAGTTAGGAGAATTGAACAAACAAGATGGGCTTTGAAGGGCTATAAAAACACAATCCCTAATAGCTTTTATCACAGAGATGTCACCTGCCTAGAGAGACCGTGACTCTAAATGATTATGGTGATGCCCCCTTATGGGAAATCTGTCTTGATAGGGCCTCTGTCAAAAACAACCATGAAGTAAGGTTCATTCTTAAAATACCCATGGAATTGGAGGCAATGCTAAAAATCAAGTTCAGATTCCTAGTCATTGTTATATAGCATAGTTTAAGGCCTTGATAGTATGCTTGAAGATGGTTAGCCAAGTGCATGGATAGTAGAGTTATCTATAATGACACTAAGCTGATTGTTAAATAATTTAATGAGATGGCATGAGCAAAAGACCCCTTTTTCTCTAAGTTCATAAATTTTTCCAAAACTTTAATGAAATTATTTGATAATGTGAGGCAACAAAGTGCCAAGGGCTAAGACCATGATGGCCAATGCCTTATCTAAAGGTCAGGAAGAGGCCATCATTAAGGAATTGATAGAGCCCTCAATCCAGTTTCGTGAACAATAAGCCTCAGAGGACAATAATTGTAGAAGGCTAACACAACTCATTCTTGAAATTTGTGAGTTGAAAGAAACCCTCGAGGAGTGAAGAATAGTGAGGGTCAATTAAGGAATATTCTTGAGAATCCGTGACCACTTGTACATAAAGGGATGTTTATTGCCCTTATAAAAGTGCTTGACTATTGCTGAAAAGATTAAGACCCTATGCAAAATTCACGAGGGAAATGTAGCAACCCATCTTGGATCTAAATCCCTTGCCCACAAAACATTGAGGCAAAGAAATTTTTAGCCAACCATTGAAAAATATGGGAATAAGTACACACAATGATGCCACTCCTGCCAGCTCAATGTGCTGCACTCTAACAGTTGTAACCTAAGTGTAGGTATTTGTAAGTAATAAAATCTCGGGAGTCCGAGTGTCGAACCACAAGGAAGTGAATGAAGAAATATAAATTACAAAAGTGAAGGAAGGTTTTTGTGAAAGATGTGAACAAGTGTTGATTAAAAATTCAAATTCAAATAAAATAGCTAAGGTTAGGGAATCCACTTTTAATATATCGGTTATGATTAATTTTAGCCCATCCTACCACTCAATTGAGATCCACACATAAAGGAGGTCCCAATCGGGGAATTTAGTCAATATTAACTTTCATTAATCTTAAAACGCCAACGCTTGCTAATGAGTTCAAGTATCCATCATGCCAACCTTTGTCTACAATAACTCAAGTTTCCAATATAGCCGGCAGAGCCATGTTCTATGGAGGGAATCAAGTAGCTTTTGTGCCAAGGATTGACTATGATGAATCAAGACTCCCACTTAAAAAGGAGGGAAGTTAAATAGATTAAAGAAGAAAATACCATTAACGTTGTGATCCATTCAAATCAATCACAACCTTTATACCAAAAGCTTCAGCCTTTCACCTTAGCAAAAGAAAGATTAGTTAACTATGGTAAAATTAAACAACATATAAAAAGAGAAAATGAACATGAATTGAAAGATTAAAGGAAGAACAAGAAGAAGAACGAGAAAACACTTGGACAGAGCTTCGGTATTGAAAACTAGAACAAAACTAAAGAAGAAAACCTAAGGATGATATAAGAACATAAAAAAGGCCTAAGAAATGGCATGAATTTGCCCTCCCCCCAAGGTGCCTATTTATAGAGTTTTTGTGGTGGGTGAAATGGTAAAATAATAAAATGTAGGTAAATACAAATCAACAAAGGTAGGTTGTAGCTTCTTTCAATTTTTTGACCATTGTAGACATCGAATTATCTCTTTCTCAAAGCATAGACTTGTAGATCTCTTCTTTAGCTTCGAATCAATAGCTTGTTCATTCAAATTGGATATCTGTAGCTCAAGTTTTGATTTTTCTACCAAAACTGCTCTTCAACACACAAAAGAACTAATGGTCTCATCTATAATCAGATTTCGGAAATAAAAATGATCAAACTAGATCGCGGAATGGAAAAGAGTTGAAGATCTATGTGTTGGCTTTCAAATGAATTTGGAATCACCTAGTTCCAACGTCTACAGTTCTAGATATGATTTTTCTCGTGAAGGGTTGCCAAGTGATGATTTTACCTACATAAAAAAATAATTATTTATTATATATATTTTAATATTAATGAACAGTAAACTGTGTATGTACAGTAAATACGCATATGAATAGTATGTTGGTGAATAGTAACTGTAAATAGTAAAAATGCATGTGAATAGTAACCTGGTGGAAAAATGCTCAGAATATAGGAATTAATCATACTCAAATTATTTAATGATGATTTAAACCCTTAATAGCAATACACTTATGAGTATTCATCACACCCCCCAACCAGGTTCTTGCTAGTCCCTAGCAAGTAAGGCGATGTACTCAATGAATACTCAGGTTTCATCCAATGTTTTCTACTATCAATTTCTACTATAGATTAGAAACCATTAAAGTAATGAGCATCAAAATTTTAGTACTGAAAATAAAATAAAAATTTCATAATGATTTATGCACATTTCAACCACTTAATCAAGGGAAAAATGTGAAAGATTATGAGTTACTGAGTGCGATAAGTGTATGACTGACTATCAGGAGTGTCTAAAATATTTCAGTAAATCATACCAACATTTGCGGCTTTAATTCAAAACCATCGCTTTGGCGGTCTTTCACACTATTACACTATAAAAGGTTTTTTTTTTTTAAACTTTGGCTCAAACCTTATTTGGAGAACCCTGGTAATAGGCAGCCCTTTCCAAGAGCGAACATCGCTTGTTGTTGTTGTTTTTTTTTCCAAGTCTTTTCAACATTTCTTGGTGTTGTTTTTTTTTCATTTTTTTTTCAAGATTTTTTTATTCAAATCAAGCTAAGATATGGTTCATTAGAAGTCCCAACAGCCGCATAGTTGGAGTATTCTTTAAAATCTAAAAGACAATAAAGATCTTCAACATGTGTAAAAATATCAGTAATTCATAACTTAAACATCCTAATTCCTTGTCAAAGTGAATAAAATTTGACTAAATCATTATGCCAAATAAGATTTCAAATATGTAAACTTTAATGTAGCTCATTACCTCAACAATTTCATCACCAAGCATAGAAATTTTTTAGTTGAAAATGAAAAACCTGAACTAATTTAAACCAAAGTAAAGAAAATGCTGACAGTAAAACTAAAAGACAAAGATAAAAAGATACAGAAGTCCGATTGCTCTCTTCCACAGTGCTTCATCACTTATTAACAAAAATAAAAATGACAAGTAGGGTAAATGATACTTACGGGATGGAACTGGTTGGGAAAGACTATTCTGTCCAGTCTATCTAAATCACTGCTAGATCTGGTTTAAAAATGAAAGCTTGCATTTTTTCTAGCAATTCTTCAGCAGTTGATGCAGATATTAGGATTCATCGTGCCATCTCTGAGATAAATTTCTTATGCATAGCATGATCCATAAAAGATAACAGACCTGCAAAGAAATTGTTAACATTCAACAGCCCAATGGGTTTTTGGTGCAAATTAAGTTGGGCCATGGAAGTAATTTGAAAAATTTCCCCCAATGTGCCAAACCCTCCTGGTAGAACAATAAAGGCATTAGAATTACAAAGCATTTGCAACAAATGCTCTTGCAAGTTTTTAACCACGAATTCTTCCCCAATCATGCCCCCATAAATCAATGTCAAAGGTGCAGGGATGATACCCAAAACTTAGCTACCCCCTACAGATGCTGCTGTTGCTACACCTCCCATCAATCCGACACTACCTCCACCATAAACCAAATGTATTTTTCGCTCAGCTAGAACTCTACCCAAATGATTAGCTGCCCTCAAGAACTCTTCATCCTTTCTAGGAAAAGCTCCACAAAATACACAAATATTTCAGAATCTATGAGTTGAGGTTCCGTCGATTTCTATCCTTAACCCTGTGAAAAATGAAAAGACGAACATGCATTTATAGATATAAAAGGATAATGCAATGATTACACCTACAGAAGTAGGTAAATTATTATTAGAAGAAAATGAACATTTTAAAAAATGACAGTTTGTACGTATAATAGTTATGACTATGGCTTACATCTTCCACTGGTTTTACGTTCAGTAACAGCTTCAACGCCTTCTATGAGTCGGGGATTTGCTTCCCATCCAGTTTTCTTACAAACTGGCAAATATGGTCTTTTAAAGTCAGATTCCTAAAACTATAAAGCTCTCATTCTTTATGAAAAATACTCCATAAACCAAGAAGTTCATGTTGCACTAATCCACAAGAATGTATCTTAAGAGTCAATCGGATATTATCCAAAGAATCTTTACTCAGGCCATTCTTAATAAATTGTATTTTATCTTCTCGATTATCGGAAACCATTCCTAAAGAATGACATCTAGTATCACAAGTCCATCGACCTCATTTATGACAGACTCGTAACCTTTTCACTCTACGCTTTTTTGGCATAAAAGCTTTTGCCTAAGCTAGGCATGTAAGACACAAATGCATCTGGGATTTCACCAACCAAATGGACCTTAGCTTCAATTAACTAACGCACATATTCAGGAATGCCTTTGTGTATCAAAACTCTTAATTGTTCACATCTAGCTTGGTAAATCCTTTTAAGAACATTTATTGGGAAAGAGGGAAAGTATTTTCGCAAAGTAAAAAGAACAGAATCCATTGGTGAGAAAAAATTGAGAGAGGAAAGAAAGAAATCAATTATTATGGGAAACTGAGATAACCGACTTAAGAGCCATGGAGTACGTATCCACCACTTAACCGGGAAGAAATGGATCGTACTTTTTGAAAATTTTCAAAGGCTTTGCAGAATGCATGTGCATCTTTAAACAAAGGGCCAGTGAAATCCAGACTGTAAAATCTTTACAGTTGTTTTCTTTGACCAAAAATGCCTTCTGCACATTTTAAAATAAGAAAATTTAATGATGCTTTTTACCTTATCCTCATATATGCATCTTGTACATATCTGGTTAGGATAGTATTTCAAAAGGTAAAAGTCATCCCAATAAATACTTTTCACCTCATGTAGAAATTTCTTCTTATCTTGGTTACTCCATTGAGCTGGCATCCGTCCTGTCACCAAAAAATTGACGATGTTAGCAAACCATGGTACTGTAGTGACAAAGAATAAAAATTCATCAAGAAAACAATTATTTATAGGTGTAGCCTCAATTGATGAATCCGTTGTCAGTCTTGAAAAATAGTCAGTGACAACATTTTTGGTGCCCTTCTTATCCTTGATCACAATGTTGAATTCTTGGAGTAATATGATCTAGTGTATCAGCTTTGATTTGACATCTTTCTTGGACATTGAGTACTTCAATTCTTTGGGTAAGAGCTTCAACTTTATTGTATAAATTTTGTTTTGCTCTTCATCTTTTGGTTTCCAACATGTGTTTCCTTTCATTTGTGAAGAATCAAGCAATGAACATATGTTATATGTATCCTGATCCATTTATATAATTGATTCAAATGAATTAACTAGATAATTTTTTAAATGATCAAAGATACTACCTTCTTCTCTATGGTTTTCCCAATAGTATGAATGAGGCAAACTTTCTCACTTTCATCTTCTTTTTTGGGTGGCTTCTTAGTCAAATTAAAAACATTTAACTCCAATGTCATGTTCCCAAATGTCAGCTTCATCAATCCATTCCTGCAATTAATCAAAGCATTAGATGTTGCTAAAAATGGACATCCCAAAATAACAGGTATTGAATTTTTAATTGCCATTGGTGGTGTGTCCAAAACAATAAAATCCACAGAATATATGAATTTATCAACTTGTACTAACACATCTTCAATGACTCCTCTAGGCACTTTCACTGATCTGTCAACAAGAAAAATAGTTATTTCGATTGGTTTTAACTCACCCAAATTTAGTTTTTGGTAAACTGAATATGGAAGTAAGTTTACATTAGCCCCAAGATCAAGTAATGCTTGCTCAATTTTATGTTCTCCAATGAAACATGAAATTGTTCGATAACCAAGATCCTTGTATTCAAAGTAGACTTTCTTTTTCACATTCATTTTTCATTTAACAGTGCACAAATCCTTCAAAAATTTACAATAAGAAGGTACCTGTGTAATCGCATCCAATAGGGGGGATATTGATCTTTACTTGCTTGAAGATATCCAAAATTGTAGGATTTTGATTCACTTTCTTAGGAATAGTTAACGCCTGAGGAAATGAAGGTGTTGGTAGAGATTCAATTTGTTCTTCGCTTGGTATAGGTTCAACCATTTCTTTACTCTTACAAGTTAACTCACCGTCTCCTTCACAAGGATTAGGAATGGATTCTTTAACAACCTTACCACTGTAGAGTGTAATGATTGACTTCACTTGATCCATGGTTTGACCTTTGGGTTTTGTTGTGGTTGAGAAGGAAATTTCCCTTTCTCCTGAATGTTGAGTGAAGATGCAAATTTTGTAAGAGTATCTTTCAAATCAATCAGGTTTTGACTTGTTTGAGCATTGATGGACTCTTGCTTCTCAATGAATGAATGCAACGTTTCTTCAAGATTTTTCCTAAGAGGAGGAACATATGGTGCATACCCTTGAGATTGTTGAAAATTTTACTGGATGTACAAAGGCAGTTATGAAGGTTAAGCATGATTATCATCTCTCCAACTGAAATTTGGATGATTCCTCCAACCAAGATTGTATGTTTGTGAGTATGGATTTTGGGTTGGCTTCTTAAAGTTGTTCAAAACATTGACTTGTTCATGGAGACATTCTTTGAAAGAGGGCAAGGTTGGGCAATTGCTAATGGGATGATCATTGGTCTCACAAATGTGACAAACAATTTTTTCAACGGATTTTAAATGACCAGTTTTCTTCATTTCTAATACATCAACCTTTCTAACTAGAGATGCAAATTTTGCTTGAAGATCATTATCTTCCTTAAGAAGATATGTGCCTCTATTAGATGCAAGAGTTTGAGTCTTACCTGAGGCCTCATATATACCAACAGTATCCCAATTCTGTGCATTCTCTGCAAGCATGTTTAGGTAATTCATTGCCTCATCAAGACCTTTATCCTCAAATGTTCCATTGCACATCATTTCTACCATTTTTCTTTCCCTAGGTGTCAAACCTTCATAAAAATGTAAGACTAATCTCCATGTTTCAAAACCATGGTGTGGGCATGTGTTAAGTAAATCCTTGTATCTATCCCAACACTGGTAAAAAGTTTCACCTAGTTTTTGTGTGAAAATGGTGATTTGCCTTTTGAAAGAATTTGTTCTGTGGGCAGGAAATTTTTTTTTCAAAAATTGTTGTTACAGTTCATCCCATGAATTAACAAAGCCTGACCTAAGATTCTGTAGCCAAGTTTTAGCTTTATCTTTTAAAGAAAAAGGAAAAAGCTTAAGCCTGATGGTGTTCATGCTACAGTTTAGGTTGTTATATGTGTGACAGACTTCCTTAAATTCCCTCAAATGCAAATATGGATTTTTATAATCAAAGCCATGAAAAGTTGGTAAAAGTTGAATAATACCTGGTTTGAAATTGAAGTTACATGCATCAGTAGGAAAAATTAGACATGATGGTGTGCTATTTCTTATGGGGTTCATGTGTTCTCTAAGTGTCCTAGGCCGATCTTGGTCATTATGTAGAGAATGGTTATTTTCTTGTTTATTAATGTGTTCAGCCATGTTTGAAGAAGACGAAGATTCTCTTACCAGTCTACCACTTGATGTACATGACCAAGCTTTCATACATAAACAAACAATGACAAGAAAAATAAATATCAATAACAACTTAGGTAGGAGGCTTAGCCTTCCATTTAATAATAATAAGAAAAAAAAACAAAAAGAAAGCAATATGAACAAAAAATAAAAGACAGGAGGCTCTGCCTTCCATTCAACAATAAAAAAAAATAAGAAATATAAGATTAACAGAAATTAAGGGATAGGAGGCTCAACCTTCCATGTGATGAAAAAAAAATGAAACAAAATAAAAAGGAACAAAAAGAAAAAAAATTGAACTTGTACTCTAATTTTACTTCCCCAACAACGCCGCCAAAAGCTTGCTGCATTCTAGCAGTTGTAACCTAAGTATAGGTTATCGCAAGTAATAAAATCTCGGGAGTATGAGTATCGAACCACAGGGAAGTGAATGAAGAAATACAAATTATAAAAGTGAATGAAGGTTTTTGTGAAAGATGTGAACAAGTGTTGATTAAAAATTCAAATTCAAATAAAATAGCTAAGGTTAAGGGATCCACTTTTAGTATATCGATTATGATTAATTTTAGCCCATCTTACCACTCAATTGAGATCCATACATAAAGGAGGTCCCAATCGGGGAATTTAGTCAATATTAACTTTCATTGATCTTAAAACGCCAATGCTTGCTAACGGGTTCAAGTATCAATCATGCCAACCTTTGTCTACAAGAACTCAAGATTCTAATATAGCCGGCAAAGCCATGTTCTGCAGAGGGAATTAAGTAGCTTTTATGCCAATTAATAACTATGATGAATCAAGACTCCCACTTAACAAGGAGGGAAGTTAAATAAATTAAGGAAAAAAATACCGTTAACGTTGTGATTCATTCAAATCAATCATAACCTCTATGCCAAAAGCTTCACCCTTTCACCTTAGCAAAAAGAAGATTAGTTAGTCATAATAAAGTAGACAACATGTAGAAATATGAAATGAACATGGATTGAAAGATCAAAGGAAGAACAAGAAGAAGAAGAATGAGAAAACACTTGGACAGAGCTTCGGTATTGAAAACAAGAACAAGAACAAAGAAGAAAAGCTAAAAATGTTACAAAAACATGGAAATGGCCTAATAAATGGCATGCATTCATTCCCCGCCCCCCCCAAGGTGCCTATTTATAGAGTTTTTAGGGTGGGTGAGATGGTAAAATAGTAAAATGTAGGTAAATATAAATGAACAAAGGCAGGATGTAGCTTCTTTCAATTTTTTTGACCATTTTAGACATCGAATCAGCTCTTCCTCAAAGCATAGAATTTGTAGATCTCTTCTTTAGCTTCAAATCAATAGCTTGTTCATTTAAATCGGACATTCGTAGCTCAAGTTATGATTTTCTACCGAAACTGCTCTTCAACATACAAAATAATGAATAGTCTCATCTATAATCAGATTTCGGCAATGAAAACGATCAAACTAGCTCACAAAATGAAGCAAAGTTGAAGATCTATGTGCTGGCTTTTAAATGAATTTGGAATCACTTAGTTCTGACTCTATAATTCCAGATATGATTTTTCTTGTGAAGGGTTGCCAAGTGATGATTTTACCTACATAAAAAAATAATTATTTACTATATATATTTTAATATTAATGAACAGTAAACCGCGTATGTACAGTAAATATGCGTATGAACAGTAAGTCGGTGAATAGTAAAAATGCGTGTGAATAGTAAAAATGCATGAATAGTAACATGGTGGAAAAATGCTCAAAATATAAAAATTAATCATACTCAAAGTGTATAATGATGATTTAAACCCTTAATAACAATACACTTATTAGTATTCATGATAATGCCCAAAGCCAAACATCGCTATCTTTAGAAACCTCATTGACTAACTATTTATATTTGTTCGCTGTTTTGGGATTGGATTTAATTGGCGTGTTACTTATTACTCTTGGACAAGTGAAGGATTGCATTCTTACCTTTGATTACTTCACTAAGTGGGTTGAGACTGAGCCTATAGCATTGACCACAGTCCTACAAGTAATGGAATTTCTCTGGAAGAATATAGTGTGCCGCTTTGGGTGTCTACATGCTATTGCTACTAACAGTGTGAAGTAATTTGACAATGCTCAGGGATAGAAATTTGTTGAAGGAAAATGCATTTGCCTCTATTTTGCACACATTGCTCATCCACAATCAAATCGGCACGTAGAGATCACCAACCATACCATAAAGAAGGTTGTAGAAGGAGTTCTCTAATGAAAAAAGAAAATGGGCTAAAGAACTAGAAAGTGTGAATTGAGACTACTTAATGGCCACCATGTGGCCAATAGGATAGAGCAACTTTTTACTCATTTACGATACAGAAGCCTTTATCCTAGTAAGGGTAGCTCAACCATCATTCAAGGTCCAAATGCTCAATGTCAAAATTAATGACGATGCCCTTAAGACTAAAATAGACCTTATTTAAGAGTTAAGGGAAGATGCAAGGACTCATATGTGCACTTTTAGTTAAAGGATGGACAACTTCAGTATGCCAAGTTGAAGATTAAGCATATTTGGGTTTGAGGAACGATCTTTGTGAGATCTAAACTGGAAAGAAAAAATCTAGGCCATAATGCCTTAAGATGCAATTGGGATAGCTTGTTTGTGTAAATTGGCAAAGTAAGCGAGGAATCTTTGAACCATTAGATTCCTATGGTAAAATATTGCTAAGGAAATATCATTTGGATGACCTACGACCTACCTTCACCTAAATTTGTAAAGCTCCGTTATTAAGGAAATATAATTATAATTTGGAGGAATTCAAAAATAGCTCCAAAGAAATAAGGCTCCTCTCTAAATGACCCATAAAATTTCCTAAGTAACTGAGGGCTAAATGACCCTTTGCAAAGACAACAGCAAACGAGGGCCCTAAATGAACCCAAAGTGGCCTTGTAAAACTTAACTTAAACCATAAAAATGAGGAAAAATGTCCCAAAGAGGCTAGATGAACCTTGACGAAGCCTGATGGACCCTAAAAATTTTAGATACTTTTTTTAAGGATATATTATCCTAAGAGTCTAAGTTGACTCTAACTATTTGGGGTCACTAAATCAAAAGGCGCCAAAAAGAAAAAAAAGCAAGTACTTAGACATTTAGGTAATTATTATTTTTTTTAGCTTTGAAAAGTTCAAAAAAAGAAAAAAAATACCAAAGAGGCTAAGGGGCCTGAAATTCACCTACCCACCACTTATTTTCCCTGGGCAACTTAGTAAGTACTTCTTCTATAGGAGCGGACACCACGAGCTTATCTTCAGAATTTTATGTATCGAAGTCTTCACTAGGGGCCTTGTCACCTTGGAGGAAGGAAATGTTGAGCTTCAACATTGCTTTTTTAACTTAGTATTGCAAGCAAGAAAGCCATCATTGTACTCATTTATCAGAGCTCTGCCGAGGCCACCCTCCAACCTTCAGTTCATGATTTTAGCTTCTTAACCCTCTGGTTAGCCTTTAAGTGAAACTCCTAGAGTTTCTTTGATTGTGCCTTCTTCAATTTCTTTCATGTTGTGAGTTTTAAAACCAGATTATCTGCAAGCACACAAGATGCTTATAGATAAAGTGAGTAAGATATCATTTCCATTAGGATAGATGTGTATTTTTTTATAAGTTCAATATTGTAGACCAAAATTTAGTTGGACAACCAAAGTTTAGATGATATGCTTAAGTATGAAGTAAAGGACTTAAATTGATCTAGATTGAACTACTACTAAGAAAGAGCAAACATAAACAATGCAAGATTTTCAAACAAGTTGGAATGTGTACACTTCCTATGGTTTCCATTATTTTAATTCGTTAGCTAGTGAATTATGGCTAGTTTCTTGATAATTTTTAGTCAACTTAACTAATTGGGCCCTCACCTTCCCATGTTAAGGGTCATATTTCAAGCTTAAATTAGAATAGACTCCCATCCCATTAGCTAGTTCAAAAAGGGCATTACAAGATTCATTTACTCTTCAGCTAGTCATCTAGACTATTTTGCCAACAAGTGCTTCATTTCTACACTCTTTTCCAAGTTATGATTCTTTTTAAAGTTTTCCAAAAGTTTAAAAATAATCTAAGGTGCAATTAACATAGGCCCTTTGTCAACCAACACATCAATATGTTGAGAAAGGAAAGTAAGCAAACAATAGAGGAAAATCATAGACAAATAGCTATAAATTTAACAAGCATCGCTATGTCAATGAATTACAACCATAGAAAGTGTTCAGAGAAATAATCCATTTCAAGGTCAAACATAAAAAGAAAATTCATGGACATCTTTTTCTACAACTCAAAAGATAAGGGATTAGAAAACCCAATAGAAAGGTGGAAGTGTTGGAGAAGATGAAGTCCCTACAAAGCTTCTTCTTTTAAGCCTTTTCTTTTTTCAAGCTCCAAAATCTCTTCTTCAAATTGATGAAATTTTAGAAACAAGAGAAATCTCAAGAGGAGAGCTTTAAAAACCATGGGGGAAAAATGTAGAAAATGGTAGAGAGTTAGAGATGATCTCCAATCTCCTTTATAAATATCTTAACCACCCTTAGAGATAATATGGTCCCAAAGAGTAACCAATAAAAATTTTGATTAAATAGGGGATAAAAAATAAACGATCTGAGAAACATGGGCCTGTATCCTTGAGAGCTAGAGTTGTGCCTTTATGGGTGATGATAAGCTGCTAGAAGTGATGACGATGCATCCCTGAAATCTAGGGACATAGTTTTGGAAGCTGATGATGCATCTCTAACATCTTGGAAAGTGTCTTTACCTACCCTGAAAAATTTTAATCTTTACCTAGTAGGTGATGCGTCATTTGCATTTGGTGACACATCTTTTGTTATTCCAGAGGTGTTCTTCATTTTTGTTTCTCTAGTGATGCAACTCTAGATTGTAGGGTTACATTGTTGGGTTTTCTCACTAACTTGTGCCCTAAGACTCATTCATTTCACCCCTTTTTCAAGCTTTATTTCTTCAAGAACACTCAAGAGTCAATTTTTTACAAACCATTTAAGAATTTTATAAGAAAACATGATAGATGTCAAGGAACTAGTTAAAAGATCAAGTAAATTATATTAAAAATTTCAATACATCATGTCAACCTCATCTCGCTTGTTTTAAAGACTAGACTTTACCTCGATAAACTTCTTCTCAAGGTCCCTCTATAGGATTTTAAAAGGACTTTAACTTCTCTCTATCAACGACTTCCTTCTATTGGTGTTGCTTGACAGAGATAGCTAGCTTCGTTATTTTGGTGTTACACCATTTCAGGACTTTTCCTTTCAAAGCTAGCTACTGTCAAAGTTGGTTTTTCTTAGCTGCTAGTTGGGACTTATTTGACAGCTCCCTTCTAAGGCCAGCTTTTTTCTTCTGTAGCTCTTTGATGATGATAGCCACATACTAGAGCTTATGTTCTTGGAGAACACAATTCTTCTTGAATGGCGAATGTCATAAGCACGTCCAATGGTTACAAAATTCGCAACTAAGAAAAACCCTAGGTATGAAAAAGCTTAAGGATGAAGATCTCACCTGATGAAGGTTGGTCACCACTGACCTAGAGCAACGACATCCCCTTGGGCCTTGTGAAAGATGGGCCAAATGATGCCTATCCTGAAGGGATGAAGTGCTTCCAAGATGCGCCATTAGAGCTCCCCATTATCCCCCAAAATAGGCTCATCGATATGGATAGACCGTTGGGGGTCAAACAATGAGTATAGGTAAATCCCCTTATCATCCATCATTTTTTGTTATTCTTCTACCTACTTGAGCAGCAAAGACTCTGGTTGGAAGCAAGGATTGACCTGCTCCTAGGAAAAAAGGGTCATCAAGAGTATGTCCTAGGCTTCCTCATAGAAGCACCATGATTGCTAGAAATGACCCTTAATATGGAAATGGGCCTCTGTAGAGATGGCCTCCATAAAGGAAGGGGTGAAAGAGGTAGATGAGGGACCGGGTCTTTCCCCTTGGATTTTTCCAGGGGATCAGCTAAGAAGAAAAAAAGATTAGTAGAGTTTTGGTAGCAAAACGTTTGCTAGCCTACCTAAAGGATGAAAACTTACCATTAGTGCCAATTAACATTGCCTCTACCTCACAGTGCTTAGTGGTGGAATCCTAAGGCCATTTCCAAGGGTGTGAAGGCTCAGGTTTAGCTGACACCTTAACGAGCTTGATGGGTGGAGGTGCTAGGAGAGGGAATAAAGCAGGAGGTGCTAGAAAAGAAGTCAAAGCCAGGGTGAAAAAAGTGCTAGTAGGGCCCCCAAAAAGGTGTTCTAAGAGGTGTGCCACCTCCGCAAGTGCGAACCGCACCTTTCTAGCATATGTAATCCCTTTTAGGAAGCTCTTTATCTTTTTCAGGATGTTCAGTATAAGCCCCATGTTTGCAAGAATGACAATAAGAGTGTCAATAAATTTAAAAATGTAAAGTAGGCAAGCTTATCAATGTGACTTGATGACCTTTATGTGCCTAAGACATCATTCAAAGTTCATGAGTAATGATCCCTTTACTCTTGAAACCCAATTAGGGGATTTTTCAACACCCTCGTAGCTCAAGTATGCTCGGCTGACACCCATGTAGTGGAGCATTGTCTCATCAGTCCTTTTTTATGGTAGAGGGAAAATGCCATCGTAATTCACATTGCCTATGATCCCTTTCAGCCACATCAGTAGTCCTTGGTACATTTTCTCACCCTTCAAGTCCTTGAAGAACTCTGGTCTCTTGTTAAGATTTTATAGGGGGAGGTAACTCCACTCACAAGGGAAGTGCTGGTTGGTGTTACTGAGGGCAAAGAATTACATGTATTTCCATGGAACCCAAGTTGCACAGGGTGGAAGCAAATGGTTAATTTCTTTGCGGGTCATTTGAGCAATGTGGAAAAAGGCTAGCCACATGGTAAAAGTAAGGGTGTAGAACTAAAGAAAGACTTCAAGAATAAGGTGACCCCTTCTGGATGTTAAGAGATTAAAAAAGTGTTTAAGTTGGTGAAAGAGTTAGGACCAATTTGAGGGAAGAATATGGTAGAACTCATAGAACTCAGAGATAAGGGGGTGTGGGAGGAAGCGTAGACTAGCCTAAAGTTGGACTAAGAAAATAATGATGCTGTTTTTTTGGGCATCAAGGGCCTAAACATCAGTCTTAGAAAGGAAGCCTTAACCCTTCCCAGCTAGAAGGACCTTTAGCAGGCAATCTTCTTCTCCTCTATTGCACAAGTGTTTTTGATATTAGACAACTTCTCCAAGCAAGGGGAGATCAGTGCCTTCATGCACTTCCCTCTGGCAAAGGACTTAATGATTGGGATAGTTGGGCGTTAGTGACCACTTTTCTTGACATAGATTTTTTAAACATTAAATGAAAAGAAGAGAATAAATCATTGTTAGATGACCTCAAGCATAAAGGCCAGCCACAGTTGAAAAATAGAAGAATAAAACAAAAAGGTAAAAGAAAGTAAATGAAAATAACAAGATTTACATTAAGGATAAAGCTTGAACGGCTTCAACGATGAGGTTGGTGGTAGTAGAGCACCAAATGGTCACCAAAGGAGAATAAACAAGAGTATCAGAAAGTTAGAAACTTAGGACTAATTTAAGCAATAGTGAGGAAAGTAATAGAAAGATGGTTAAAACAAGTCTTTTATAACTCTATAGTGTCTCATCACCTCTCATCTTGAAAGCCACCTTCATAATTACCTACAACACCATGTGGCCCTCAATTGCTGTAAATCTCACATGCTTGCCAGCTATGCTAGACATGCAATTATGATGCATCATGTTGACTCCTACTTTACATTAGGAAAAATGTGTGTCCAGTACTCACCATTGGTCTTTCCCCTCTTTAACAAATGTTGTTCCATCCATTCAATAGGTGTTGTTCTATCTCCACCTATTAAAGGAGACATTGTTTAATGATCATGGCCTCGTATAATGTAGGATGCATTTCCCACATTTTTTAAAGAAGGAAAATTGATACCATATTGGTCCTGGGGCCTAATACTTGGGAAGACTATGAAAGGTGCCCATTAAGGGCCAGGTTTGCATAGAATTTTGTTCAGTAGGACAACATCAAGTCCATAAGATAATTAGGGGTAGAAGAGCCTTAAATGGAATGGAATTCGATATCAATGACAATTCCTAATACACATAGATCACATTTGGCTCCATAAAAGTGGACATTTTCAAAACTTTGAAGGTATGCCCTAAAACCTACTTTTTGTACCTACTTGGAACACTTTTATAGAGCTAAATTGACCATTGGAGAATGCCCCCTTAAAAACACATTCTAGGGCTTTAACGGTGTCATTTGGTGTAGCTTTCTAGGTCAATTATCTAACATGTAGAAGGCTAATCTACCTAGTTGGTTGATAGCTTGGCTGTTTGGCTATCATTATGCATTTTTCAATTAAAAATTTTAAGAAAATAAAAATTAACCTAAATAAAAAAGCATTGAAAATCAAATTTTTTATTTTACTTCGTTTAAAAAATCAAATCAATTCTATCATTTCAAATTTTTCACCTGTAACTTGATGGGTTAACCCAAATATGGCTTGAAACTTAAAATAACCAACTTGAAGTCACCTGAGGCTAAAATTGACCTCATATATCTTGAACCCAAACTCAAATAAACTCAATCTAATTGAATCATAACCTGAAATGCATTAACCCTAAATCAACTAGAACCCAAAATAACCTGGCCTAAACCAAAATTTCATGATAACTTGATTAAACTCGATCCTAAATGACCTAACCTAAACTTGACCTGACTCGACCAATTTAGATCAATTTGAATAATTTGTGTAGGATTTTTCATAAAGAAAACTAAGGGTGCACTCAGTGGAAAACTTTTAAACAATGTGAGTACACACAAAAACACGCGCGCGCACACGCGCACACACACACACACATACACACACACATACATACATACATAGGTTTGCTTAAGTTTCTTCCCTACTGTTGGCAGCTTTGATCCTTTCTTGGATCACCTTAATCCTTTAAGTAGTATCACATACCAAGTCTGGTCCCACTTCCAATTTATCCCCAAACTCATGTCAACAATGTGGATTAATACATCTTCTCCCATATAATGATTCATAAGGTGCTATTTTTTTTCATTGTGTGATAGCTATTATTGTAAGAAAATTTTATCAAGGGTTGAAGTTGATCTCATTCTCCTTTGAAATCTAATGCATATCACCTTAGCATATGTTCATGGATTTGAATAGTTCTTTTAGTTTGCCCATCTGTTTAGGGATGGTAGGCAAAAATTTGTTTCAATTGAGTACCCAAACCTTGATGCAAAGATCTCCAGAACTTAGAAATAAACCTTAGGTCTTTGTCTAAAACTATATCATTTGGGATTCCATGTAACCTCATTATTTTTTGTATGTACAGCTTTGCTAGCCTATCCAATGGATCTATGAGGTTCATGGGGAAGAAATGGGTAGACTTGGTAAGTCTATCCACAATAACTCCGATGGTATCATGCTTCCATTGGTTCATAGGCATGCCCCGCCAAGAAGTCCATGGCTATGGACCCCCATTTTCTCTTTGTTATGGGTAAACTTTGTAGTTTACCTCTTGACCTTTAATGTTCCACTTTCACTTGTTGGCAAGCCACACACTTAGAAACAAATACCCCAATGTCTTGCTTCATATTAGGCCATTAAAAATGCTCCTTCAAGTCCTTTTACATCTTTAGTGTTTTAGGATATATGCTCATTTTACTGTAATGAACTTCCTTTAAAATTTGTTCTCTTAAATCATGCCTACCAGGCATATAAATCCCATCTTAAAAGTATAAAAATCCTTGCCTATAAGAGAACCCTTGGAAAAAAATTTCATGTACTTGGCCAGACACCTTAGCAAAGTGTTTATCATGGCATTGTGCTTTTGATATTTCTTCCTTCCAAGTGGGTTGTATGGTCACCATGGTTACTTGTTCCCTTTCCCATTTTAACCACTTGTTTTCCAAACAAGTTAAAATGTTCAGATCATTTCTGTCTTCTTCTATTACCCATTCCAGGGCAGTCCAGTTATGGTGTCAAAACTGTGCATTTAAACTCCCAGGTTTGGTGTGTCCTGTAGGTCATTAGAACAACACCCCTAGTGTACATACTCAAGTGACCCTCTTGAGCACTATGTAAATACATGTATATTGGTCTAACCATAACACACATATTTACATTTATGCACACTATGGCAGCTAAGAAGGAAAACACTAGCACAAGTCTTAGTTTTGGCTTCCACACATTAGGCAATGTAACCATCATTAAAACCTGCACCCAAAGACACTAAAACACAAGAAGACACAATGCATATATACAAGATATAGCAACCAAATGCAACAGCTATTCACAACCAACAAACACATGAAATGTGGCAGCAACATATACCATAGGTTAGTCCATAAAACATGCAATAAACCTAAATAAATCACTATGGTAGCCCTCCTCAAGCTAATGCTTAGCCTTAGGAGGATTTTAACAGTAGTTAGTACTAACTTTGGGCCCTAGAAACCCTCAAATTCGCTGCCATCACTGTGCACTTGACACTAGGTCACAAAACAATCAATAAGTGCACTCCCCTCACTAAGCTTGGTTCATCAAGCTCATGGCTTTCTTCCAAGCTTAGCCCTAGCTCTATGGTTGCTTGAAAATACAGAAAACAACCCATGAGAGCAAGAGAACCCTTACCAAAGTAGGTAGGACGAAAATCAAGCTTGATCCTTGAAGTATCCAAGCAATAGCTCTAGTTTGCTTCTAATTGCTTCCTTTTGCCTTCAATTTCAATCAATTGCAAGTTTAAAGGTGTGGTGACTATGGAGGAAGTGTGGTTGTGTTCTTGGCTGGAGGAGGACAAAAATGAGAGAGGGATAAGTGATTTGGCCACTTAAATGGCCTTAAATGAGCTTAAGGGCACAAAACACACTTAGCAAGCTTAACCTTGCTTTATGTCATTTTCCTTTTCACTAATTATGGTTTCTTTGTCTCAAAATCATTGGTACACATGTGCCCAACATTTTTGACAAATTATCAAGTCTTGGCTGCCTCCCCCATGGTGGGATAACCCTACAATTCCACCCTTAGACTTAAGTCAAAAGCTTGAACACCTTAAGGTTTACACTAGGACATTTATGTCCTTATTGCCTTTAGTGTTTCCTTTGTCCAAACTTGTCTTCCATGAGCAATTTGGTCCTCCAATAGCACTTTCATACCATTTATATCCTTCCCATAACTCTCCAAGCCTCTTTCTTGAAAGTTTTACAATTGAGTACCCGAATTTCCAAAACCTTACAAAAAAGTCCATAGGTTGCTTGACAAACAAGCAATCCTTAAGGCTTTTTTTGGGGACCAAGTTACCAACTTGGAACACTTTTAAGGAGGTGTTGGTCATACCTTTTACCCCCCACACTACAATCACTATGGTGTGAATTACACAATATAATGGTTTTTAGCCATTATAACACACTTGTAATTCTTCCATTTTTGTGAGGTGGTAACATCTTCTCCTTTGGCTTTAAATATTTTGATATGCTTTCTACTCAAGGCATCTACCACTACATTGGCTTTGCTTTTTATGTGCTTAATGATACAATCAAAATTTTTAAGATACTCCAGCCACCTTCTTTGTCTCATATTCAAGTCCTTCTAAGTAAAGAGATATTTCAAACTTTTATGGTCAGTAAAGACTTGAAACTTATTTCCCAGCAAATAATGCCTCAATTGCTTCAACGCAAAGACCACAACAGTCAATTCTAGACCATGAATTGGATAGTTCCTTTCATGTGGTCTTAGTTATCTTAAGCCATCAGCAAAGGCTTGCTTACCTTGCATTCATACACATCCTAGCCCTACTATGGATGCATATATACAAACCTCAAAAGGTTTAGTAAGGTCAGGCAGTATTAAGATTGGTGTTGAAGTAAGCTTATTCTTTAATTCTTGGAAACTTTGTTCACACTTTTTTGACCATTCAAATTTTTGTTTTTTCCTGGTCAATTGTGTCAAAGGAGCTACTATCATAGAAAATTTAGGTAAAAATCTTCCATAATAACCAACTAACCCCAAGAAGCTTTTTATTTCCCTCACATTTTAGGGTTGCTTCCATTGCAAGATAGAGTTGATCTTTTCTGGATCCACGGCCAAACCTTGACCATTTATAATATGGGTTAAAAATCCAACCTATGTGGTCCAGAAATAACACTTGCTTAACATGCCATACAATTGATGCTTTTTTAATATGTGCCAATCTTAGGTGTTCCTCATCTGCCTTCTCATACTTTAAGTACACTAAAATATCATCCATAAAGACTACTACAAAGTGGTCCAAAGAGGGTTTAAAAATCCTCTACATCAAGTCCATAAAGATTGCAGGAGCATTTGTGAGCCCAAATGACATCACTGTGTACTTAAAGTGTCCATATCTTGTTCTGAAAGCAGTTTTAGGAATATCTTCTTCCTTAACTTTCAACTAGAAATAACCATATTTGAGATCAATCTTAGAAAAGATCTTTACCCCTTCATGTTCATCAAACAAATCTTCAATTCAAGGAAGAGGACACTTGTTCTTTATAGTCATGGCATTGAGCATTCTATAGTTAATGCATAATCTAAGGGTTCCATCCTTTTTCTTAACAAACAGCACTGGTGTTACCCATGAGGATGCACTTGATCTAATGAAACCCATATCAATTAGCTCTTCCAACTGCCTTTTGAGTTCATTCATTTTTGAAATTGCCATTCTATAGGGGGTAATAGAAATAGGAGTAGCTCCTATAGCTAATTTGATCTCATATTCTACTTCTCACAAAGGTGGCGATCCAGGTAAATCAGAGGACAACACCATCGAAAATTCTCTCACAATGGGGATTTTATTAAGTTCATTTATATTTTCATCTGCATTCATACCCATATACTCTTCTTCAAAGAGTATTGGTATGTGATCTATCACTTTTACTTGCCCATTTCTATCACATGTTAGTGATTCATTCAGGTCATGTGCTTCTAACCCTACTAGGATCAATTTCCTAGCTTGGTAATGTATAACAACATTATTTTCAAAAAGCCAATTCATGCATAAAACAACATCATATCTAATAGTTTCCAATATGATCATATTAGCCTTAGATTCCTACTTACCTAGCCTAATCACACAATCTTTAACTATGAGATGTGTTAGCATTATTTTATTTCCACTTGCTCTAACCATAAAAATTTCACATAATGTAGAGACTTCAAAATTCAATTCTCTAACCAATCTAGCCGAGATTATTTAAATAGAAGCTCCAGTATCATAAAGAACAAAAATGTGCTTATCTTGAAGATAAAGCTTACCTTTGAGTGCTTTCCTTTTCAACTTCTCCTAGCCTATCTCCCTTCTTTAATTCTTTGATTCCTGAGGTCTTTGTGATGCATCAATTTGGTAGACCCAGCCTTAACCTTACCACCCCTTAGCTTGCATTAGTTGGCTAGTCCTCCTTGTGATTGCTTAGTTGGTGGAACTAGTGCCCTCCCTCAACCTTATTGAGTTCTTTGCTAGTAAGTTCCAAACCTTCGTAGCAGTTTTCTTTTCTCTTCCTTAATGGTGCAATCCTTGACCCAATAAGCCTAGAAGACACATTTAAGATAGCCATCAGTGGTCGTATAACATGGTTTAAAGCCATGATGCTTCCCAAAGATTTAGCATTGAGGCCTAAATATTTGTGGTTCCTTCCTTAATTCGTACTTAGGCTCAAATGCCAATTGTTCCTCTCTAGCTCTCTTTTCCCACCTTTCCAGCTACTGTTTGCTCCTCCAGTACTTCTCCCTACTTGTAGTTGAAATTCTTATTCTAGTGGTAAAGTTCTTTGGACTACCTCATAATGATTTTTAATACTAATAGCTTTGAGGATTTGTCTCAACCTAGGCCTTAGTCCTCTTATGAACCTCATGGTACTTAACTTTTCCTTCCAATTATATTATGGAGCATATCTAAAGAGGCTACTAAACTTAAGCCAATAGTCCGTCACAGACTTATCTCCTCCCTCTAACTAATCAAATTCTATTTCTTTCTGGCCCTTCAAAGCTTCACTCACATATTGTAAGAACTCTATCCATCTCATAGGCCATTTTCTATCCATTGGCGTTCTTTCATTTCTACTCTAATATGTTCTTTGCACAACCCTCCCCCAAAGTTCAGCACAACCTTCCAGCTTAAATGTATCCAACAATAGCTTTTGAGTTGAAATAACTTCCAAACTCTTGAATACTTTAGCTTCCAACCTCTTGAATATTTTCTCAATTTGATATATCTATAATTCTACCTGATTTGGATCTCTACTTCCTTTAAACAATAGGGGTTTAAGTGCCAAAAAACCATCTAGCTGTCTTTCCCTTAAACCATCTCCTCGTGGTCTTATTTCTCTTCTTCCATGACTCATTGATTCTTTCCTCCTTGGAACTGGCCTCCTTGTACTTTCAGAGGCTTGTTCCAGCCTTCTAGAAGATTTGTCTAAGTCTTCCTTATTTTTTATGTCTTGAATAACCACCACATCACACTTTATCTCTAGTCTAATTTATAACCTTACCCTTCTTGCTTTCCGGTTCATTCTTTCATCAACTTGATCCTATCCATAATTCCTCTTATTTTCTCTTACTTGCTATTTTTCGATAGGTTCTATACTAGGCATTCTTTCTTTTCTTTCCTCCTCTTGTTCTCTTTCACCCATAACACCCAAAGGTGCTTAAGGCAAACGCCTAGTTAAGGCTTGCATCCCCACCACAGGCTAAGCAATAATAGCTTGCATTGCCTTTATCATGTGCTCCACCCATTGTTGATGATTTCTACTTGGTCTAGGCTCATTAGCCCTCGTGTCCCCCACTTGTTCATATCCAGACTGTTGATCAACTCTTTCAAGTTGATCAACCCTATTCTTTTCTTATCCCTTTACGTCCCTTTCTCTACCAAGGGTCATCATCCTAAAATGGCACAAAAAAGTAATCAATGCTCAAATTTTCATGTTTTTAAGAATCTAGTGGGAATAACCTAAACAGACTTTTAGTCCAATTAAACCCTATCTCTGATACCAACTCTTTTCTGGCCAAAACCACAACCACCCTATGAAATTGCATGTATTTTATGAGGTTTATTAACTAAAATGCCAATTTAGTCATATTGCATGGCTTAGAACACAAACACCAGCATACTTAGCCACATTTTACTTAGTTTCTCTGTTTTTAGTTAAGAAAAAGAAAAATTTATTTGGTCTACTTAACCAAGTTTGTTTCATGTCAAAAATTCTAGTTAAGCTAGTTTTGCATTGAACTTGAAGGCAAAAATGAGTGGAACATGATCTACATATGCAAATGCAAGAAACCAGAAGTATATATATAGGGAGGTGCACACCCGTGCCCTAGTACGCTTACCTTCCGGCCTCCTATGCACATTCCAAGGCACATGCATTTAAACACTTACAAATTTACATGTCACATTTTCACAAACTTAGATGCAAGTCTACTAGCTTCCCTAGGCACTAAAATAGACCAAAATATAGCTAGTTCCACGCCAGCAACAAGTGCTTACAAAAATTAACACATATGTTAACATAGAAAGCATTAGTTGGTTACCATTAGTTATGTGTCCGAGACATATTTACAAAATTAAAACACTAGAAAAACCAGTAAGATACACTCTTAAGCCTCCAAATCGTTTCTTGAAACAAGAATAAATAGGGCATGAGTGCATCATACTCAATAAGGACCAAAACAACACTAAGTGTCCACGATGTCCATTGACATTTTAACATAACATAGGCACTAAGCCATTGCCGAGCAAAAACCTGCAATCAAAACAAAGAAGACATATGACAAATACAGGTCAATATGCTAAATATGTTGTATGGTTCAGCATATAAATCCAAACATTAAGGCACATAATACACACACACCACATACTCGGTTCAACAACCTTGGGGCATAGCAAGCATTTCTAAGCATTTTATCCATTCTATTAGCTTAATTTAGGTTTTTAACTAAGAAACATAGAGCTCTAAACCTTAAACTAGATTTTCCAAAGCCAGAATAAAGTCCTAATGCTTTCTTTCATCATAATCTAGCTAGAAACCACCATAGTTACTTTTGGCAACCCTAGCCCCAAATAACAACTAGGTTCCCTTGGAACTAAGGCATCCTCTTGGGCCTTTCCTTCCTCAAGAACGATTAGAATTCAATCTAAAATTCAAGAAAAATAGCATATCTGAACCTTTACCAAATTCTTAGGTGATGAATGCACAAACCAAGCTCCATTTCCACAAGCCCTAAATGCCTTGCAACCAGGGCAAGCTCTTCTTACAGCATTTTGCACTCAGATTCACCTCTCTTTCTTTAGATTTCTTACACAACCACTATGAACCTTTGGTTCAAGTTTTTTCCCTATCCATTAACCACTAAAACTGCTAGGAAACAACTCAAGCCTATCCATTAACCACTAAAACTGCTAGGAAACAACTCAAGGTTAATCAAGAGCTAAAAATAATGGAAGGAGTGCAATTTGGCTAAAACAAGTGTTCAATTTTTGGCTTAACCTCCTAATTGAGCTACTTAAATTATTTCCCTATTTAATTAACGTGCTATCTTTAATTTCTTTTCCATTTCCAGTGCCTACTTTTGCTTAAAATTTGGGAAAAAAAGCTTGTAACTTTATTTCTTAACAAATCCAACATTGCACCTTAAGTGCACATTAGCAATAGTAGCACTACATTTCTTAAACCCAACTAAGTCATTGTGCTTTGTCATGCCTTTCTAGAAATCAAGGACTTCTGCGAGTTCCATAGGATAGCGGTGAACCAAATGCCGCTAAACTTGTACACCTTCTTTAATGCTTTCTTCTATATGTGCAAGGTCTTCAAGGTTGAGCCCCATTTCCTTATCTTTATGTAATACTACAAGCTCTAGGGTTTGCCGAAAGGGGTCTTTCTACTTTATGCTTCCCTGAGGTACAGGGAACAAGAAGTATAATTTTCTTTTTGCCACTCGAGATGGATGGCACAACTGGTAGAAAAAATACTTTTTCAGGATGATGCCAAAGTCATGTGGGATATCAGGTAATTCATGGTCAAGGCCCTTAGAAGTTGGCATGGAATATCCATCTTGTTCTACTTTATTTCAAGAAGAGAAGACGCTTCGAGGAATTTGACACCAAGATCCAAGTAGTGCCAGATTGGGCCAAGCCAAATGAAGGAGACAAACCTTACCTCTTTCCCATCAAGTGGGATCTAATGACCAAATAGGTTCTTTGGGAACTTGAGGTTTACCCTACTCCTCAGCCAAATCTGAACTTACCTATCCTTCAGCTAAAAAAGAAAAGCCCCTTTTAGTTCGGTTACTTTAGCGATACATCAGCTATTCGGCTTTCTTTTCTCATATGATTCTTCCATAATTTTCTCTGCTTCTTTTTTAGCACTCACACTGATACTTTTTTCTTCCAAAAATGGGTGAAGACTTTTCTACAGAGTTTTTTAGGAAATCTTTTCTTGCCAAGGTCCAAAAGGAGAAAGAGGAGGGCAAGAAGCCTTTGAAGAGGAAGCCAAAAAACCAAGGCTCCGAGGGGCCCTAGTTGAAGAAAGCTCATATTGATCCTGTATAGCCCACCAAAAAAATTGAGGACCCGTCATCTGCTTTAGGGAAGGAGCAAGCTGTTGACATAATCCAAAATGAGTTAGACAGTGAGGTACCTATTCTTTCTCCCTGCCAGCCTTTGGATGGCCATAGCCCTATTGAGGGTGATAGCAGAGGACATTTCCATGGATTCTTCAGCTGGTTCAAGGAAAGAAAAGAAAAAGAAAACAAAAAAGAGCAAGGAAGCGGTTGGCTTTCTATCATTAAGATTATTGAGGACGAGCAAGTTTTGCCATCCACCAAGGTTCTAGGTTTAGACCCCAACTTATCCATTTTGTTTGGTCTTTTTTATATTTATCGAATGATACAAGATTGGCTGGGGACTGACACTATTGATGAACTTAGGTGTGAATGTCCAGGTGAGAATTCGGAGCCAAGTTGGGTAGCTGAGCATGAAGCTTGTAGACATTCCCAAAATGCTCACTTGGCCCCGATTGCCATGTTGAGGTTGCTAATTTGGGACGTCATTGAAGACATGTCCTTTTTTACTATGACGTTTCAAGGAGAATGATTCCCCAACTCTATAAGGGGATTACCACGAACATAAAATTCGAGGAGCTTGCTAAGATGCTCATTAATAAGGAGATGATCGCCTCTGCACTCATGGATTATGCCTCAAAGGTATTAACCCTTATCTTTTTGGTTGAGTCCTTTGCTTCCCTTTTTCCTTCCTATGGCTAAGTTCTATCATTTTCTGCTTCTGCAATTTTTTGCTATCTCTGAGTACTATAGTGACTTTTTCATGAATGAAATGAGTATTTGGAGTCAAATTGAGGAAAATTTGGCAAAGGCCAAAAGTGCCCTCATGAAAATGGCCTTCAAGTTCGGCCATTTGAAGCACATGCACAAAAAGGAACTTGATGAGCTGAAGAAGCACATCATCGAAGGGGTGAAGGCCTTTTCCAAGGAGGAAAAAAATAGAATGGAAGACCTTGGCCAGAAGTGTGCCCTTTTTGTCCTTGGATTGGGACTCCTTGAAGGTCAGCCATGATAACCTTCAGAAGAAGTTAAAGGAATCTTCATAGCTTAAGAAAATGTAAGGCGATCTCTTTGGGAGGTGAAGAAAAAGGATTAACGAACTTGAAGTGGAGAAAGCGGGGTATAGGTAAGAAGTTTCAGAAAATCACCAATCTTGCCATCAGCGGGCATTGAGATGGCTTTTGCTTAGCAAGACATCAAGTTCCAGAATGGCATCTCCTTTTTGACCTTTCATTTCTAAACACCTTCTGAAGGCCCTACATTTGAGTGGCCTAAGGACAAGTACTTGGGTGAGCCTAATGGTCCTTCTAGCACCTAGGAAGGGGATGACAAAGATGAAGAATAAGAAAAAGAAAAGGAGGAAGACGATGCTAATCCACCTGACCATTATTCTTAGGCATTTTTCCCTTTTTCTTTCAATTTTTGTAATCTTTTGACCCTAGGCCGATATCAATGAAGTGTTCCTCTTCTTGTTCTCTTACTTTGGCTTTTGCTAACACTTAGCATTTTTAGGGCATTTTGGCTTTCACCTTTTTGTCCCTATTTTCTCACCTCGATTGTTTGTCCACATATGTTTAGACACTCTAGGTTTTAATTTTTCAAGTTAGTGCTTTTCATTGCTCATCATTATCATTTTTTAAGGAAGAAGTTTTATGGCCAAATTCTAAGTCTTCAACATCAAGCCCATGTTTTAATTTTCTTAGGCGAGGTCTTCAAGTGGAACCTCAGCTTGAGCACTTTAAAAAATGTGATTTCTTTCTAACTTTTAGCCAAGCCTTTAGCTTTTTTAGCAAAAGAAGTTTGCTTCCAACAAAATTTTCTAAGTATTGGAGTTATTTATAAAATGAAAAATTGTCTCCTCAATTCTTCGATAAGCACTTAGAGATCTTTTCCATGTACAAGTCTTTGCCTTGTAGGCAAGAATCATTATGTGTAGGGCTTTTTTAGGCAATCTGAGTGTCAAGTATTCTTTAAGTCCACCCCATGAGTATCTTCCAATTTGATGACTCCGGGCCTAGCTTCTTCAAAAATGAGGTATGGTCTTTCCCAGTTTGCCCAAAGTACCCCAGGTGTGGGTTCTTGAAGCTCCACTTCAGCTGTTCAAAGTACCATGTTGCCTACACTGATTTTATTTGGCTTAACCTTTTTGTTGGTTACAGCTACCACTATTTGCTAGAAAGTTATTCTGTGCAACTTAGTGATTTCTCTATGTTCTTCTATTAGGTCTAGTTTGGCCCTCAAGCTAACCTCATTTAGTGTTTGATCAAACACTTCCACCTTATGGATGGGTGTGCCACTTTTATAGGAATCAAGGCCTTGCTTCCATAAGCAAGGGAAAAAGCGGTATCTTTAGTAGCCTTCCTTAGAGTTGTGCGATAACTCCACATCACATTAGGTAACTCCCCTTCCATTTCCCTTTGGCTTCACCCAGCCTCTGCTTCACCCAGCCTCTTTTACCATTTGGTTTGAAGCCGTAACTTGGCCATTGTTCTAAGGGTATGCTACAAGGTAAAATGTATTCTTATTCCCTATTTATTTATGAATTTTTTTAAACCCTTTATTAACGAATTACATCCTATTATCAGCTACTAGGACCTTTGGGCATCCAAATTTATAAATAATGTTTTTTCCAAACAAACTTTTGGATTTCTTTTACCAATATGGTTGCTAATAGTTCTATCTATATGCATTTGGTGAAGTAGTCTCCAACTACCTCGCAATACCTCACTCCTTTTGGAGCAGTGAGGAGTGGCTTGATGAGGTATACTCCTCAAACAGTGAAAAGACTAGGATATTTAACCGAGGTCACAACTTTGAAAAAGATCCTTTGTATGGCAAAAATAGCCTTGTTGGAGTATTACTCTTGCCAAGGCATCAGTGCCGATGTGGGATCTATATTTTCCCTCATGCACTTCTTTTAAAATAGATTTTGTATCTTTTTCTCCAATCCAGTTTTGTAAAGGACTTTGCTAGGGCATCTACCTTTGCATTTTCTTGTCTAGGTATTTTTTTTATGAAGACTTTTTCAAACTTCTCCATCATCTTTTTCACGAGGTCAAAATATTTCCTAAGCCTTGGTTACTTCACCTTGTACTCCCCCCTTAATTTCCGAATTAGAAGTTGGGAGTCACTATAGACCCGGAAAGATTTTAAGCCTACACTTTTGGCAAGTTCGAGTCCAACAATGAGGACTTCATATTTGACAACATTGTTGGTTACCAGAAATCTGAATTTGATAAACTTAAAAGGCTTCTGTACCTTCGGGGCCTCGAAGTATTATTATCGCCCATTTATGGCCAGCTCCTAATGCTCCATCAATAAAAAGGGACTACTTCGGCTCTTTCTCGTCTTATGTAGATATCTCAGCTTCTGCTTTGGGAGGGAGCCTGGCTATGAAATCCACAAAGGTTTATGCCTTGATCACTTTTCTTGACTCATAAATTTTGTCATATTCATCGAGTTCTATACACCACTTCAAAAGTCATCCAAATTGATCAACTCGCTTTTTGACATCCTTAAGGGGAAGACTACTTCAGACAATGATAAAGTGCCCTTGGAGGTATAGCTGGAGTCGTTGCCCAGCCAACACTAAGGCATAAACTTTATTCTTAGCACTAGGTAATTTATTTTAGTGCCATGTAATGACTTACTTACATAATATATTTGCCATTGTTGTCCATCTCCTTCTTCCCTTACCAAGACCGAACTAACGTCTGTTTCATTTATAGCCAAATAGAGCATTAGGGGCTTTCCTTCCTTAGGCTGCCGAAGTGTAGGTAACTCGGCCAATTAGGCCTTCAATTTTTCCCATGCATCTTGGCATTGTTCATTCCATGAGGACTATTTTCCTTTGGTACCAATGTCCTCCTCCACTCATTTAGTTAAGATTTTGAAGAATGGCCTACAATGGTTGCCATAGTGTGGGATAAAATGACCAAGTGTAGTTATCCTTTGTATAAGCCTCTAGACGTCCTTAATCATCTTCAGGGTCCTCGAGTTGAGCAAGGCTTTGATCTTATTAGGGTTTTCCTCAATTCCACGTTCTAAGACCATGAAGCCTAGGAACTTTTCCATTGCAACATCAAACACGCACTTTTCTTGATTTCGGCATACATAAAACTTTTTAACTATTGAAATGTTTTTTGGAGATCCATACTATGGCCTGGGGTGCTGTGCTTTTAATGAACAAGTCATCAATGTTCACCTCCATGTTTCTCCCTATTTGTTCAACAAACACTATATCCATCAAACATTGGTATGTAGCTCCTGCATTCTTTAAGCCGAGGGGCATCCTCATATAACAAAAGGTGCCTCATCAGTTATGAACAAGGTCTTTTCCTCATCCACGGGATTCATTCAAATTTAGTGATATCTTTTGAAGGCATCGAGAAAACTCAAGACCTTATATCTTAAAGTCGAGTCTACTAGTTAATCAATCGACGGTAGAGGATATAAGTCTTTCGGACATACGTCATTGACTCTGGTGAAGTCTATACATATTCATAGTTTGTCACTATCCTTTTTTGTGGCAATTACCATGTTACGTAACTAGTCTGCGTACTCGACCTCTCTTATTACCCTTGCTTCTAAGAGCCATTTGACTTCTTGCTTAAAGAAACCCCTTTTATTTGGCATAGTGCTTAATTTTTTGTGCTTTTGTTTCCATGCTTGTGGATCAACGTTTATACTATGTTGAATGATGTCTAGATTAATCTAAAGCATATTCTTCGGTGAGTAAGCAAAATGATCTTTGTTTGAAGTAAAAAATGCTACAAGTACATCATTTTCTTCTTCGGGCACATTTTTCCTGATTTTGGTACTTTGGCCCTTAATGAGTTCTAGATTTTGAATTTTTACAACCATTTTCTAACTCCTGAATATGTGACTAAAAGCTTCAGTTGTTACATTTAAATGATTTTTTAAATATTAATTGATATTTATAAAATTAAAATAAAATTAACTATTATAAGTATTTAAGATTGTTTGACAAATTAATGAGGAAAAATGTTAAAATAAAATTTGTAAAATTGACTTCTGATTTTCAAAAACTAAATAATTAATTATATAAATTTCCAAAATTTATAACTTATTGTTAAATATTTAGCTAAATAACTAATTAAGTAACTAAAATCTAAATTGTTATAAATTGATTAACTAAACATCAACAATACAAATATAACTCTAATTTCCTAAACATCTAAAATAATAAACCTAAGTGATTTTAACATATTCTAACAAATACCCAAAAAAAAAATAGAACATGTAAAGCAAAAATGTTGCAGCATTTACTCAATTTACCAGCAACATGGAGCTTTTAAACCAAACTGAATGTAACAGCAACTTAAAGTGAAAAGTCATGGAGAAAACAAAACCAATAGAAAAAATAAACAAGAGTGGCTAAAAAAACTCACAAAATGTGAAGAGATGTCACCAAAAATCAAGGAAAGTCGCCCTTAACACCATAATTGCTTCTAGTGGATCCAAGAAAGGGTTTGAGAGAGTTTTGGATGGATTGAATATAACTACGACGTAAAGCCGAAAAGGTCCAAGTGGATGAGGAAGTATAAGGAAGAAGGAAAAGAAGAGTGGTTTTTTGTTATAAGAGCAACTGATGGGGTAACTGATTAAATAGCAATGAACAAGTGACTGATGGAGGAAACATTTTGTCCTTGAGTGACTAAAAGGGAATTGTCTAGACGGCGACTGACTTGCATTAGTTGTTCTATATGTGAGCCCCATATTGGAGTGACTAAGGGATAATTGACTTGCCCTAGTTACTGAAAGTTAGACAATCTTGTCATTCGCTTTACTCCATTTTTTATAATAGTGATAACGTCCATAAGGTAATTAAGGGCATAAGTGCCCTACATGGAATGGTTTCTGATATTAATGACACTTCGTAATCCACATAGATCACATTCAACTCCACAAAAAGGACCCCGATGACACTTCAAAGGTGTTCTGAAACCCTACTTTTTGTAGCTACTTTGAACACTTTTATAAAGCTAACATGGCCGTTAGAAGGTTTCCCCTAGAAACACATTTTGGGGCCCTGATGGTGTATTAACACTCATATTTTGGCCTTCCTTTGTCTTAGGCTAGATTAGGCAAAATTTTGGTTAATTAGTGTCTAGGGGTATTTTCATCTTTAATTGTGATTCGAAGGTGATAGCCGAAGGGCAATCGCCCCTAAAGGATCTCACGAGTATACATCATCATGGGCAAACACATCACCATTGGTTGGGAACAGGCGACTAGACCTCGGCAAAGAGAGGGCCTTAAGCATCCGCAAACAAGCCGGATAAGCGTCGCCTTCGGGGGACATGTTAGACCAACTTCAATCATAAAGGGTCATCACTCCTCCTGAGGATAACCTTGGAATGACTCCACATGCCTAAGCCCGCCTTCGGTTATTCTTTAGACCACCTTCAGGACATATCCTCGATAGTACCATTGCCAAGGACCTGAGCCTAACCTTGGGAAAGTCCAGCCGAAGGTGTCTTGCATAAAGCAAAGGACCTCCCTCCAGAGATGTTCACCTCCCCGAGGAACCTCTAGACCCCGTGGGAATTCAGTCACTTAGAAAGGCCGCGTGGAAGTACGAATAGACAGCTTAGGAGTCTCTGACACACCGTACTCCTACGACTCCCGACACGCCGCACCCAGACACGCTCTGACACGCCATTCTCGAATGACATAGGCTTTCGGCCGAACGGCCTATGGTCAGCTAAAACCCCGCTAAAGGTACAAATCACATCCAGCCAAACACGTGTCATGATCTGGGCAGCTTGTGGTAGACGAACTTCTCCTACCTACCTCCTATAAATATTCAGAAGGCATCACAGGTAAGGGGGCTCTCCCCATAAGACAATCTTTACCCCCCTTTGCTTATCCTTCACCTTAAAAACACTGACTTGGGCGTCGGAGACTCTTCCCCGGAAAAACACTTCGGGGACCTCCTAACCCCTGCTTTATGTGTCTTCCAGGAGGTCCTCCTGGAACGTATTCTCTCTGGACGTTCCTGCACCACTGAAAGTTCCTGCCACCCTCCTCATGACATACAGTGGAGATGCTGATGGGCATCACATGGCATCGTCTGTGGGAACCCTCCACCAGATCGCTGTCGTAGAGACTCGGCGTTCAAAGGACAAAGGGCTCCCCAAGTCCCCCATGGCGCCTGAGGCTTAACCGGCGACCACACAGTCTGTGGCAGAAGCTTATGTACTGGAAGACGACCGTCCTCTAACGGTGACGATGGGCTTCTTGCGAGACTTCCAGCTCTCCATCATCGCCGAAATGACTCAGCAGCTCGACCAGAGGTTGCCCTAACCTCCTTTGGTCCGAAGGGCCTCTCCTCCGGCTGCGCATCGGGAGAGGAGTTCAAGGTCCACCCACCGAAGTTCAGGAACTGTGGACTCCCTCGACCCGTCTTCAATAGAGAATGAACCTGTTGAGGCGCGACCCACCAGTGGGGGAGCCAAAAAAAAAAAAACTAAGGCCTCCTGCCGACGGAGTGCATCCCCTTACCGAATGTCCCAGTCTCCTTACCGTCGAAGTTATTCTCCGAGGAGGGGAAGAAATTCGCCATTACCGACGAACAACAAGTAGCAAAGAGAAGTTAATACAGGTGTCCTCATGGAGAAAATCCTGGGAAGACTGGAGAAGGTTGAGAGGCAGATCTCCCGAAAACCAGTTTGGTCCAGGCTGTTTGACTCTTACACTAGAGAAAAGTCACCCTTCGTGCGTGAGGTAGTGGAGGCACCCATGCCCAGTGATTTCAGGGTGCCACGCCTGGAAACTTACGACGGGCGTAATGACCCCCAGGCGCACTTGACGAAATATAAGCAAAGCATGGTACTCCATGGCGCAGATGACGCTACTCTCTGTAAGTGTTTCGAGGTAACACTCTCTGGTCCAGCAACGACATGGTATAACTCTTTGGCCCACGGAAGCTTGCTAAGTTTTCAGGAGCTATCCACTGCCTTCACCCAGCAGTTCATCGGCAGTAGGCCAACCGCCAAAATGCCATTGCAAATGTTCGACAAAGCCCAGCGAGGTGGGGAGACCATTCGCGACTATGTTGAAAGGTTCAACTGAGAGGTGCTGAGGGTACCCAACTTTCGGCCAGAAATTCGCATCCTCGCGATGATTAGAGGACTTCGGAGGGACTCCCAACTTTTCTACGAGTTTTTCAAAAACCCCCCAGACACCCTCGGGGAGTTCTATAGAAGGGTCGAATAGCATATGACAGCCGAGGAACTTAGAATGGGAAGACCAAAAGGGGAGCACCCATGCCCTGAAGGGCCCAGCCATCAGCCTCGACATCATAATGAGGGGGAAAGGCCCCGAAAACAAAGGGGGAAAAGGCCAATGACGTTCACTCCCTTGAACACCACAAGAGCTAGCATCCTCATGGCGCTAGAAATGCATGGAACCATAGTTCCAAGGCCAAAGGCCATGACCTCGGAAAATAAGAAGAACATGAAGAAATTCTGTCAGTTCCACCGAGACCACGGCCATGACACCAAGGATTGTTTTCAATTAAGGAAATATATCGACTCCCTGATCAAGCCGGGTCAACTTCGCCAGTACTTGCGAATGCCTTCGCCAAAAGGAAGGAAGGAAGAGCAAAGGAGAGGGGACGACGAAGAGTATGATTCGAACAGACGTCGGGACCGGAGTCCTCGAAAGAATCTGCCACCATCAGCGGGGGTTATCCAAACCATCATTACCGGGATATCCTCGGCTGAGAGGAAGAGAAAGATAAGAGAAATCTCCGCAATGGAGTACGAGAACTCGCCAAGCAGACTTATGCGTAGAGACGGGTCTACAATAAAGTTCCCTCACGACGACCTGCTCCTTGTCATGGCAAGGATAGGAAACTGGGACGTCAAAAGGGTACTCCTCGATGACGGCTCAAACATTGACATCATCTTTTCCCATCTACTGCCTAAATTAGGCATTCCAAGAGGCGATCTCAGCACAGTCAATTCCCCCACCTTCGGCGTCGGACCCTCCGAGCTTCTGGTTCTCGGATACGTTGACCTGCCTTTGATGCTGAAAGGGATCTCGCCCCATAGCCAGGAAGAGTTGGTTGCCTTCGTCATGACAAGATTTATTGTCATTGATGTGCCGTCGGCTTACAATGTTATCCTCGGAAGGCAGACTCAAGGCAATCTCCACATCTGCCCGGACGTAAAGTACCTAATAGTCACCTTCGCAACCAAAGACGGAGACGCAGAGATCTTCATTGACCAAACCGAAGTCAGAAAGGTCTTCACAAAGGCCAGACAAAGCCCAGCAAAGATCCAAGTACAGACTTCAGTGAAGGAAAAAACAGTCATGATGGGCGAAGAAACAGTGAAGGAAGAAAATGAAAGCCTGGTGTGGCAACGTCGGGTTTTCTGGAGTCGCCACCAATCAGTTTTCTTAGGTCGATTGGTCACCTTAAAATTGGTCTGCGAGAGTTCGGGAATCGGGAGTACGGTTACGCTAAAACAAAATTGTTATAGCGCCCAAAATTGGCACCTTAGTTGATTTTAATTTTGTTTTACTTTGCTTTTAAATAATTTTCAGTTAATTTAGAAATTTTAACTGAATTAGTCGAAATGTGGATTTTTAAGTTAATTAATTCGGATAAAATTTTATACTTCCGAACCTTGGACTCTGTCGAGTCATTTGGACACGGAAGATTTTGATTCCGAACCATGGACTCTGCCGAGTCATTTGGACACGGAATTTGGTGAAATTTTAAACAATTTTATCCATATTGTAAAAATATGGATTTTTATCTTTTTATTTAATTTATTTATTTTAAAAAGTTTGATATTTTCCAAACCGTAGATCCTGCCGGATCATCCGGATATGGAAATTAAATTTAATTTATTGTTAGTTATATAATTATTACTTTTATGGAATTAATTATTAGTTTAATTACTAATTCGTAATTCTTTTTGTTATAGAATTTTTAGATAAAAAAAATTTTATTTTTTTATTTTTTTCTTTCTTTTCTTTTCTTTTCTTTTTTTATCTTTCTTATCTTTTTCTTATCTTTCTTTTCTTTTCTTTTTCTTGTCTTTCTTATCTTTTTCTTATCTTGTTTTAGTTTTCTTTTTGTTTTCTTGTTTAATGAAAAATATTTATTATTTTAGTGGATTTAAAAGTTATATTTTAAATAAATCAGTAAAATATAAAGTCTTAATTTTCATGTATTTTTTTTTAACAGGTTTTATTTTTATTTTTATTTTATTATTTTTACTGGATAAAAATAACTATTAAAATTAATTTTAACTTTTTGTTATCTTTAAAGAATTAAAAACATGTATATAAAAATAAAAATAATTGGCCTTTTAAAAATGATTTTTATTAGCCTTAATAATTAATTACAAAATAATCTTCTTTTAATTTTCATTTATTTATTAATTAGTAAAGGGTAAACGTGAATTAAATAAAAAAATTATATAAAGAAAAGAAAAAAAAAAATTAATAATAATAAAGTGGGGCTTTTTTTGGCCATCCACTTTAAAAATAATAATAAATGTTAGCAAAGTTAATTAAGTTAATTGTTAAACAACAATAATAAAAAGTTAGTCAAGTTAATTAAATTAATTAATTAACAACAATAATAAAAAGTTAGCCAAGTTAATTAAATTAATTAATTAACAATAGTAAAAAGTTAGCCAAGTTAATTAAATTAATTAATTAACAACAATAATAAAAAGTTAGTCCAAATTAATTAAATTAATTAATTAACAACAATAATAAAAGTTAGCCAAATTAATTAAATTAATTAATTAACAACAATAATAAAAGTTAATTAATTGTTAACAACAATTATAAAAGTTAGTAATAATGCAAAAATTAAAAGGTTAGTAACAATAATAGTATTAAAAGTTAGTTGTTAGTAAGTTAATAACAACAATAAAAAAAGGGGTTAGTAATAAACAAATAATAAACAAACAAGTAAAAATTAAAAGGGTTAGTAATTAATTCTGCAAGAACAAAATAAAACGTTAGTGACCAAAGTGAAAGAAATGGAAAAGATGAATGATTATAATGAAGTTTTACCTTTTTATAATGAATTTTGAATCTGGGAACGCGACGCGGGCGTGGAAAGGGGGATGAGCAGCGACGGCAGCGACGGCGGCGAGGGGGCTGGGCACGGCGGCGTTCAGGGGCGAAACAAACGGCGACGGCGGTCAGGGGGCTGGGCAAGGCGAGCGGCGGCGACGGCGACAGCGGGAAGCGAAGGCGCGGGGCGGCAGGGACGACGGCGGCGGGTGGCAGGACGGCGGCGGCGGGACGGCAGGACGACGGCGTGGTGGCCGGCAGACGGCTGTGGCGACGGCGGAACGACGGCGTGGTGGCCGGCGGACGGCGGTGGCGACGGCGGGGAAGCGGCGGAGACGGCGTGGGAGCGACGGCGACGGCGGGACGGCGGATAACGGCGACCGGACGGCGTAACGGGAGGAAAAAGGGGAAAACGGCAAGGAGGAAGACGGGGACCAAATCTTCACTAAAAAAGACTTTTGAGATTTTCTGGAGAAAGGGAGGAGAGCCAGGGACAAGAGCTGTAGTTTTATCTTTTTTTAAAACGGAGCTCTAAGCTTTTCCTCTATTTTTTATCTGTCTTCAGCACTGAATTTGGAGGCCTATTTATAGAGGAAGTTTGGCTGAACTGTTCCTAATTAAATAATAAAAATAATCAAAACTTATCTCTTAAGTTGGTAAAATGACAATTTCAGTCCTTTACGTTACTCCAGCTCTGGATAAGCTCAGAAGCTTCTGATTTTGACAATTTTAACGTTTTCTGTCAATTTGGGCCAGAAACGTCCGTTTAGGCCCAAAATTGACGCGAAAAATTACCCAAAGCTCCTGAAACTTTCAGAATTTGTCAATTTTTCCCGAAACTTCTCAATTTTGTCATGTTTACCTCAAACTTTTAATTTTTTGTCTTTTTTTCATGAAATTTTCTTTTCTTTCAAACCTACACATATTCACACATATATCATTTTAAATCAAATCTTTACAAAACAAAAATATATTTTAAACTAATAAAAAGTTTTTAGTAATAATAATAATAATAATAATAATAATAATAATAATAATAATAAAATTATTTTTTATTTAATTTTAAAAAAATTTTTTTTTAAAAAAAATTTTAAAAAAAACAACCGGACGAAATTGGGTGTCAACACCTGGAAAAAGTAGAAACAAAAGAGGTAGAGTTGATCTCAGGCCGAAGCACCCGAGTCGGGAAGAAATTGGCCGAGGATGACAAAAAGAGGCTTGTATCCTTCTTGTTTATAAACAAAGATCTATTTGCCTACTCACAAAGGATATGCCTGGGGTCGACCCCTGCATAATCCACCACAGTCTTAGAGTGCGATCGAACACCAAACCAGTTCTACAGAAAAAACAGAGTCTATCGGCCCATAAGTATTCCTTTGTTAAAACCAAAGTCAATCGCCTCACCGAGGCCGGGGTAATAAAAGAAGTAAAATTCCCCGAATGGCTCAGCAACGTGGTTATTTCCATGAAAGAGGGGAGTGAAAAACTTCGAATGTGCATCGACTTTCGAAATTTGAATGACGTCTGCCCAAAGGACTCTTACCCTTTGCCAGCCATAGACCAGTTGGTGGATGCAACCGCCGAATACGGGCTTCTCAACTTCCTCGATGCCTTTAGCGGATATCATCAGATTCGGATGAACCCCGAAGATGAAGAGAAAACGGGCCTTCATCACAGAAATGGGTACCTACTGCTACATCAGAATGCCTTTCGGGCTCAAAAATGAGGGCCCACCTATCAAAAGCTGATGAACAAGGTATTCGATTCTCAGATTGGGAGAAACATGGAGATATACGTTGATGACATGATAGTCAAGAGCAAAATGCCTAGTAAGCATATCACTGATTTAGGCGAAACCTTTCAACGACTTCGGGAGTTCGGCATACGTCTCAATCCCGAAAAGTGTGTGTTTGGAGTAAGTGCAAGAAAGTTTCTCGGGTTTATGGTATCAGAAAGGGGAATAGATGCCAACCCTGAAAAAGTCAAAGCCCTACTAAATTTTTGAACACCCACATCCACCAAAGATATACAAAGGCTTATCGGAAGAATCACTTCCCTAAGTAGATTCATCTCCAAGTACGGCGACCGATGTTGACCATTCTTCAGAGTACTCACCAAAGCCCCCAAGGGCGAAGACACCTCTAGAACCCAGGAGCATTCATGGAACCCAGAATGCCAGAAAGCTTGGGATGAGCTTAAAAGCTACTTAACTCACCTGCCAACGCTTTGGCAACCTTGGCAAGAAGAGCCCCTCATCCTCTACCTCACAGTTACTGAAAAAGCCATGAGTTCGGTTCTAGTAAAAGAAGAAGGTGGGAGGCAGTGGCCAATATATTATGTAAGCAAGTCCCTACATGGCGCCGAGATCAGACACCCATTGCTCCAAAAGGCCATCAACGCCTTAGTACTCGCAGGCAGAAGGTTGCGACCCTACTTCCAAGGACACGCCATCACCGTCTGAAGTAACCTGCCTCTACGCGACGTAATGAAAAGAGTAGAGCATTTGGGAAGATTATCAAAATGATGTATCGAACTCGGAGAGTACAACATCGCTTATGAGCCAATAAGGGCAATAAAAGCCCAGGCACTGGCAGACTTCATTGTCGAAATCCCAGAAATCAAGAATGTTGAAACCGTCGTGGAAGACCGAGCAAAGGTTAATCCAGAATGAAAACTCTTTGTCGATGGAGCGTCAGGCGCAGAGCATCAGGGCGCTGGGATAGTCCTTGGGGGGCCCAAAGACATGAAAGCTACTAAACCAATCAAATTCAGTTTTGATGTTACCAATAAAATCGCCGAATATGAGGCCCTCATAGCAAGACTAAAGCTGGCCAGAAAAGTCGGCATAAAAAACCTTATGGCCCATAGTGACTCACAGCTAGTAGTCCGACAGACAAAAGGAGAATACGCGGCAAAGGATCCAACCTTGGCAAAATATCATGACCTTGTCAAAAAACTCATTGAATAGTTTGACTCGGTATAGATAGAAAACGTGCCCCGAAGAGATAATACTCAAGCTAACACCTTGGCCAAATCTAAGGAACCTACCGAGGTACTAAAACAACTTAGTACAGAATTAAGGTGCGTAGCAACCTCGGGGGAGGGATGGCAAGACCCCATCAAGAAATATCTAACAACTTCGGAACTCCCTAAGGATCCCAAAGAGGCCGCAAAAGTACGAAAGCATTCGAGAAGATACTTCCTCATCGGAGAAGAACTATACAGACAAGGGTATGCGAGCCCTCTACAGAAATGCATAGGCAAAAATAATGTCAGAACAATACTCGAAGAAGTCCACGAAGGAGCCTATGGCTCCCATATAGGAACAAACGCCCTCACTGGAGTACTACTTCGCCAAGGTTACTTTTGGCCTACCTTGAGGAAAGATGCAAGGCAATTTGTCCGAAGATGTGACAATTTCCAAAGGCACGCCAGCATCCAAAGATTACCTTTAGAAAGAATAACTTCAGCAAATTATCCTTGCCCCTTCGCCGTATGGGGTATCGATCTCATCGAACCTCTTCCAAGCGTTCCCAGCGGGGTGAAGTTCTGCTTAGTCGCAGTGGATTACTTCACTAAGTGGATTGAAGCGGAGCCATTGGCATCAATCTCGACGAAGGATATCCAAAAGTTCATGTGGAAGAACATCATACGCTGATTTGGCATACCAAGGATAATAGTGGCTGACAATGGAACCCAGTTTACGGATAGAGGATTCCAGGAATTCGTGGCTGACCTCGGCATAAAAATGCATTTCGCTCCAGTAGCCCACCCTCAAACTAATGGGCAGGTCGAGGTATCCAATAGGACAATAAAAGATGGCTTGAAGAAGAGGCTAAAGGAGGCAAAGGGGAAATGGCCAGGAGAGCTCCCAAGTGTGCTATGGAGCTATCGTACGACTCCCCGAAGGGCCACCGGGGAAACTCCTTTCTCACTCGTGTATGGGACAGAAGCCATCATCCCCATTGAGGTCATACAGCCTTCGATAAGAATATAACTATTCGACGAAGGAGGAAACAATCTCCGCTTGAGGACAAAACTAGACCTCGCTCGAGGAACATCGCGAAATGGCCGAACTCAGGACGAAGGCTTTCCAACAGAGAATAGCTCATGCTACTAACTTACATGTAAGAAGAAAAGAAATAAAAAAAGGAGACCTCGTTCTCCGAAAAGCCGAATTTGAGCCATGTAAGCCATCAGAAGGGGTACTTCGGGCAAACTGGAGTGGACCTTATTTGGTCCTCGACGAAGTCCGCCAGGGGTCTTCAAATTGGGTGATACCGAGGGAGTAGAGTTGAAAAATACTTGGCATTTAGACTCTTTTAAAAGATTCTATACTTAAACATTTTTTCTGAAAGAAAGCTTGTGACTCCTCCTCCCCAAAGTCGCCAATGAAAATACAGGCCGAATATGGTCGCGTTACCAAAAAAGGCTCCTTAATAGTTTTCTTCCAAAAGGAACTGGCTCCCTGATGGAGTTTAAAAAGTCGGCGAAATACGGGAAAGGTCTAAAATGACTCTTTCTGAAGACATAATTTCAAAGGACCGTCGAAGATACATAGAATTACACTAACTCCTGAAGAATCGTATTCGGAGGAAAGAATGGAGACTTGAGAAAAAATCTTTATTAAAAATTTCTAAGGCAAAAGGTACATAGAGGTAGGATTACAAGAAAAAGAAATAGAAAAAAAAACCTATGGCTGAGCCGGAGCGTCTGGCGTCTCCTTAACGTCAGCATCTTCTTCCCAAGCAGGATCAGCCGGAGGCACAGGCCTAGTAGGAGGGAGGTTGAGAAACTCTAGCTTCGACCATGTCTACCTGGGTTCTTTGGGAAAGTCCAGAGCGGACAGGAAGGAAAGGTCGAGCTCAGGGTGCCGAGAAAGGACCTGATGACGCGCTAACCAGAAACCATTTTGGTAAGACACCTTCGTCATCTGATCGGATTGATCCTTCTCGGCACTAAGGGCTGACAGCTCGGCCGTGAGCCCAGCAACCTCCCTCTCGAGCTTATTCTTTTTCCTATTTTTAGCTTCGTTCCTCAAAGAGTCAACCTCAGCCTGGAGCTCGGCGTTCAAAGCGAGCGCCTTCGTAAGGTTCTCACCATCTTCAGCTTTCTCCTTCCGAAGGGCCTTGTTCTCCAAAGAGAGAATGGCACACTTTGAGTCGAGGTCCTCGACCTTGGCCGAAAAGTCAAGGAGGAGCTCCTTCTTACTCTCTGCGAGCTCAGCCCGAAGATTCACTATGTCCTCCTTCACAATCTTATTCAATTTGCCGTACTTGAGGACATACTTGGCACAGAACTCCTTCGCTTTTTGCAGAGAATCCTCGGACCGAGAGCGGGGCTCTGTTTGCTCCACCGCCCAGGCACGAAAATATCCGCTGTACACCAAGAGCTACAGAAAAAGGGTCCCGAATAGGGATCGAAAGGCTATAAAAACTTAGAAGAAAAATTTTCTAAGTAAAAAAAGAAGAAAGAACTACCTGGGAGGCATGTTCAGTCATCCTCACCGCGAGGATTTCCTCATTTGGGCATTCAATGATGAGCGACTGAAAAGTGGCGTTCGTCATCACACCCGTTGCCATATGGGGAGCCATCAACTGACTATCCTCAAAGAACAAGTTCATGTCCTCCGTGAAAGTCCAAAAGGGCTCCCTCGGCACTTTATCCTTCGGGATGTGCCTATCCTAAAGAGCCCTCATTCGGGCGTGAGCTTCCATCCAAGAAGCAACAGCCATGTCCTCTGCGAGATCACGTCGAAGTTCCGTCAGTACATTATCCCTTAGCCATTCATCTAAAAAATCATAGATACGAAAAATACTAAGATTTGTAGAAGAATGGCTAAGGAACCAACCTGGTGGAACTTCGGCCACATCATCTTTAGGCTCGTCCACTCCTCGGACTTCGTCGAGAATATTCTTGCCTTTTCTCCTTCTGCTCTTTTCGAGAGCTTGAGCTGATGTGTGTTCGGCCGAAGTCTCGGCAGCAAGGACAGGACTCAAGGCTGCCCTGAGAATGGCAGAGTCCGAGGGAGGATCAGCATGGGCCGGAGAGTGAGCAGGAGACCGATCCGGCACTTCGACCACATCTTCGGGGGGAGGAGGGATGGCAGCCGTCTTAGCCTTCTTCGCCTTGGAAGGACCTCCGGTTGTCTTCTTCCTCTTGGTAGATGCCTTCTTGCGAGCCTGCTTTCCCCTCTCAGCCTGACCTAGAAAGAGGGACTTGTAAAAATCAGCAGCCTGATCGCCCATTTCTGCAAAAGGAAAAAACATCAGTGTAAGTCTAAAAGGAAAATAGATATCAAATCCTGGAAGGTGACTTACTCTTGGCAAAAGCCTCGTATGAAATTTCAGACCGAAGAAGCATTACTATCCATGCCTTCTTCCCCGGGAGAACAGGCACGGGCATGTTTGGGTCACCCTTGTGTGCATTCACTACCCCCAATTCCCGAAGGACCTCCTCGGTCATGATGTCCCATTTAATGGGAAAGGGATAAAATGAACGCGGAGGAACCTCAGGGTCCCAGTCTGCAACCGCCCGAATAAGTCGATCGAACTTATCGAACTCGGCCGCCAACTCCGAAGTTAGAAGCTTTTGGGGGTTGACGACATCGATCTTCAGGGTCCCCAAAGCCCACCTGGTTGGTACGTGGCTCCAAAACTCGGGAACCGACAGGAAGAAGAACTTCTTTTGCCACCCTCGCCAGCTATCCTTATTATCGAAAATGAAGGTGAATTTTTTTCTCCCGGACCCTCGGGGAAGCAAGAAGTAAAAGCCGCCCTTCTGGACCGGGTGGAGTTTGTAATATTGCATAAAGAAAAGAAAGTGGGGGTTTATCTTAAAAACCCCACACATGCAGAGGAAGGAGTTGAAGTAAGAATAAGAATTAGGAGGGGGCTAGTTCACGGCAATCCCGTGAAACTTACAGAATTCGCATATCATCCGATGGGGAGGATACCAAAGACCGGCTTTCAATTGAGCTCGGTAAACGGTAATTTCACCCGAATGGGCCATAAAATCGTACATACCTGGGATAGGCAACCTCGGGACGACGTAAGAGGGAAGATAAAATTTGGCCAGCCACTTTGTCATTTTTTCCAAAGTGGTACAGCAAGGATGAGACTCAATGAGGAGAAAGCTTTTGGGAAGAGGACAGACGGACATCAATGGGGTTGGATTAGACATTTTCTGAGAAAAAAGAAGGACGACCTCAGGAAAAATGGAGGAAGAAAATAGAAAACTTCGGAAAAACAAGAACTTCAGAAAAACAACCTCAGAAGAAAAAAGAAAGCTACAAAGGGAAACAACCACCGAAGGTTTTGCTGAAATATGGGTTTTTGGACGCCGTCGTAAGGGTTGCCGGAAATCGCTCCGCTGTTGAAACCACTGCCGGAAGAAGGAAAAGGACAAGAGAAAGCTCTAGAGCAGATAAGAGCAAAAGAAAAGAGTGTGACAAGAAGGTGCTTATATAGACCGAAGGGGGTAAGCGAAGCGTCGTCATTATTGCCCCTCAAAGGCGAAGAGATGCAATTAACACAACTGACGTAACTATTCGCCATTTATCAACAGCCACGTGTAAGTTGATGCGAGAAACAAAGGCACGCCCTTGACAGCTGGCAAACCTATATTACGCTTCCCAAAGTGACACGTCCGTCTGAATAAGAAGACGAAGCGATTCACTGACAGGGAGGATAGTGGAATCACACGCCTCTGACAAAGGCCTCGACAGAAGTGCCCGGAACATCGCCCTAACTCCAAAGAGTTCCCAAGAGCCTCCCAAACAGAAGACGCGTCTTCGATTTTTCTGAGGGGGGGCATATGATAGCCGAAGGGCAATCGCCCCTGAAGGATCTCACGAGTATACATCATCGTGGGCCAACGCATCACCATTGGTCAGGAACAGGCGACCAGTCCTCAGCAAAGAGAGGGCCTCAAGCATCCGCGGACAAGCCGGATAAGCATCGCCTTCGGGGGAAATGTCAGACCAACTTCGGTCAGAAAGGGTCATCACTCCTCCTGAGGATAACCTCGGAATGACTCCACGTGCCTAAGCCCGCCTTCGGTTATTCTTTGGACCACCTTCGGGACATATCCTCAAGAGTACCATCGCCAAGGACCTGAGCCTAACCTTGGGAAAGTCCAGCCGAAGGTATCTTGCATAAAGCAAATGACCTGCCTCTAGAGATATTCACCTCCCCGAGGAACCCCTAGACCCCGTGGGAATTCGGTCACCTAGAAAGGCCGCGTGGAAGTATGACTAGACAGCTTAGGAGTCTCTGACACACAGTACTCGTACGGCTCCCGACACGCCGCACCCAGACATAGGCTTTCGACCGAATGGCCTATGGTCGGTTAAAAGCCCCGCTAAAGGTACAAATCACATCCAGCCGAACACGTGTCATGATTTGGGCAGCTTGTGGCAGACGAACTTTTCCTACCTACCTCCTATAAATATTCGGGAGACATCACAGGTAAGGGGGCTCTCGCCGTAAGACAATCTTTACCCCCTTTGCTTATCCTTCACCTTAAAAACACTGACTTGGGCGTCGAAGACTCCTCCCCGAAAAAACACTCCGGGGACCTCCTAACCCCTGCTTTCTGTGTCTTCCAGGCGGTCCTCCCAGAACGTATTCTCTCTAGACGTTCCTCCACCACCGAAAGTTCCTGCCACCCTCCTCATGACATACAGTGGAGATGCTGATGGGCATCAGATGGAATTGTGGACTTTAATTGAAAATCATCCAAATTTTGGGGCATAATTGAGAAATCTGAACTTTCCTGGGCTTAGTTGAAAATCTATGAGAATTCTAACCCTAATTGAAAACTCTAAGATAGTTTGGGTTAAACAGAAGTTTGGTGTAAAACTAGGGACTAAAGTTGGAAATGATGGATTATTTCCTAATTTAGTTAAGATTTCCAGCCAATTCGTTTTAATTTAAGTTAACTTAATTTAAAATGATTTATTTTTATTTTTACATTTTTTTTCCTGAAACTAATTTCATTTTAAAGACAATATTATGTAGATTTAATAATCCATTTGAAAGAAAATTTTTATGATATTATAAAATTTTTATGAAATTTTCCTTTTTAATGCCTAAAACTAGAAAATTCATAAAAATATTAATAAGATTATAAAACTATATTTTCAATGGATTATTACATCTATATAATATTGGCTTTTAAATAAAATTAGAACCGGGTAAAAAAGATGTAAGAATTAAAATAAGTCATTTCAGATTAAGTTGACTTAAGTTAAAAAAAAAATTGGTTGTTCATCTTTGAATAATTTCCTTGAAGCTAAAGCATGTCATAACCTATAAATAAACCTTGGACTATCTACAATGGCCGCATCCTGCCACGTTGCACATCACCAGTGTCATTTATAGCCTTGTGGTCGCCGTCGTCATCCCTCTGTCTCCCAGCCGAAATCGCCCAAGCTTCAACCCACCATAGCCATGGTGAATGGAAGGGAGGTAGATGAGTAGCTGACGGGTCTGTTGACCCAAACCCGGCCTGCCACATTGACTAAACCCTCAATCCTAGGAGCCCACTTCTTCTTCTAGCCGAGATTAGCTCAATTCAACATAGATCAGACCTAACCTAATTTATCAATACCCAATATAGATAACCTTGGCTATATTGCAACTTTAGTCCTTTCTATTTTATTTTTCTGTAATCTTAATCATAACTTTGTTTTGTTTACAAGTAGGTTGCTGACAGGTTTTATTTTGTTGCAATTTAATGACTGATTGAATTATATTTTCTTCCTTTTGAGTTACTCATTCTGTTTTGCATTAATTGACCATTTTACCTTTTTTAGCTGAAGTTTGACTTGATCATATTCATATTGATATGTATTAAAAAAAATTCTAAAAAATGATGTTTATAAATTATAACCTTTAAAGTTTTAATTATTTTCAAATAAAATATTCATATTTTTATAATAAATTTTAAAATAAATAAAATCATAAATTAATTATTGTGAATAGAAAAATGGTCAGATTTTGTAAAATGAAGGGAATATTTTTTGGTCGATTTCAGTATCAATTGTAATGTTTTCTCGCAATTAACTAATTTGAATCAATTGAAGTATTTTGTTTTATCTTTATTTTATTTTATTTACCTTATATTGTGGCCTTGCCAAGATTTTTTCTACTAATTTTTTACTTCATTAACATTTTTTCTAATTATTGGTTTTATTAACAATTCCTTTGCAAGTTAATATCTAAGTCAACCAAGTCTTCAAGGGTTTATTAAATTAATTTTATTTTTATTTCATATTTAATCTCTTTTTTTTTTCTTTTTAGAGTCTTGTTGGGTTTTTAAGTTACCAGAAAATAATGCTACTTGAGAAAATCTTCCACCACTAATCTAAGCAACTTCTAGGCAAACTTTGGCAGTCCTTAACATCAAACCTTATAACTGAGACAATCTGACTGCTCTCACTGCATCCATTTCACTGACCATCTATGTATGCATCTTGATTGCCCCCCTGAGCCTCCCATTCATATGGGAGTGAACTAAGTAAACTTTTGACATTCCCACCCTAGCTAGGAACCTAGAAAGATCATTTAAAAATAAAAATGGATAAATTAAATTATTTTTCTAACCCAAACAAGCACCCAATTTGGTTTCTGACTCTTTGCAGACAAATTCTGGCCAGATTTTTTTTAGGCAAATTTTCTTGCAAAATATGTTAATAAGTTGAATACGTCTGAAACATTAAAAAAAATTAATTAAAAAGTTCAAATATCTTTTATCTGATAAATAATGTCTTGTTATATAGAAAAAGTTCAAAAATTAGATTTCAAATATTAAATCCAACAACCTCAACAAAATTGTAGAAAGTAGAAATCTTGCACGGAAAGTCTGGTGACAAAATTACAGAGCTTTGTAACAGAATATTTACAAGTCTGTTACAAACAAGAGGTTGCTCTTGAGAAAACAGTTTGAGATACACATAAACAAGAACTACAAGGCTAGGAAGCATTTCACAAGAACTATGTAGACATAATTACTACTTAAATTGGTGTATACTTTGCAGTTTCAATAAAATTCCCAAGACACTCCTTTCCCTTGCCAAGATCCATAGTAGTTTGCAAAACACTCAATTTAACAATATTGTTAGAATGAGCTACCAAAAGCACAATAAGCTTAATAAATATATTGGCTAATAGCCCAAAGTTTAGAGCCTACCTGCACTATAAAATACCATAATACACAAGCAACAAGCAAATCTCTAAATAGCATGATTCGGTTTCTCTACATTCATAAGTAAGGGATGAGTCTTGGAAGAAAGGAAATGTATTTAGAAGACCAATAAGCAGATTGCAAGTAAATGTAAATAAATTATGCCCATATCAATAAGAATATAGATCAGAGAGTTCAAGGAACACAGTAATCAGACTGTATTTGGCCAAACACAAGTACTCGCAAGGCACTAAATTCCTTTTCATTTATTTATTTGACAGATGAGCACTACTTGGTTCTACCCTTAGGGAACCAAGCTACAGATAAATGAAACACTGATCATCCAAAAACAATCTTATCACAGAGCAACTAGGTTTCTTGTACGTGCATTGGGACTCCTTAAGCTCAAAATACAAGAAACCCCCATTTTCTTACCAATCCCAAATAAATCAAGCTTCTCAGAAACAAGCTTCAAGCTTCCTTGTTGCTATAAACCTTTCTCGGCAAAATTGTAATTAATTTTGTGCTCCTTCTCACCTTTTATTTTTTCTCTTATAGCTTGTATATATAAATAAATGGCTTGGGACGGATTCAGATGAGAGCTGGGGGGCAGTATTTATAGGCATGTTCGGCTTTGGGAGTAGTAAAGCTTAAACCGCCTCTTTAGCTTTCTTAAGCATACTAATTGGCTGGCATATGCCATGTGCATATCTTCTTTGCATTTCATGTGCCATGCACAAATTTATTATATTTGTTCCTTTAACACTTAAGCATACCACCAATATTTATCCCACTTAATCTTTAATTTAATTTGCAGATAAATACCAACAAATGTTCTTTGATCTCTTAATCAAGCCCCCCAAAACATCCAACTTCTAAAATTTCTCATAATTTTTTTGAAACTTGACATGGCCGGTAGAATCAAAACTACTTTAGATGAGGTGGTCATAGCTTTGGTCTCACCTCACACTCGAATACGTAGAAAGGTTGGAAGTTAAACCTATTCTTTTGACATTTGACGCATGCATGCATTTTTTTTTTATTAATAATGATTGGTTTTTGCTTGTTTTAAGTGAATTGAGTGCTAACAGCTTCCCAATTCATACTTGACCCCTAATCCCCAAATGTTCGATTTTTCATAAAATTTGACTTTATCATTATTTTGGAATCAAATTGGATTTTTCTTTGGTTTTTACCTGCTTTTCAAATTGAGCTGGAGACTCTATTTTTACCTAAACTCTAGCGTGAAAATTTGTGTAAGATCATGCCAATAATTGCACCTGTGGGCAAAGAGGCCACCAAGGTTGAGTGCGCTCACACGGTGTCTTTTGGTGTAGCTTCCTAATTCAGTCGTCTAGCATCTAAAAGGCTGGTCTACCTGGTTGGTTGGTAGCTTAGCTGTTTGGCTATCATTATAATTTTTTTAATTAAAAATACTAAGAAAAGAAAAATTAACCTAAATAAAACAGCATTGAAAATCAAATTTTTTTATCTAAATTTTTTTAAAAAGTGAATCAATTCAATCATTTTGGTTTATGCACTAGTAAGTTGATGGGTCAACCCAAATATGGCTTAGAGCATGAAAAATCCAATAAGAAGTCACTCAAGACTGAAATTGATATAACCTATATTAAATGCAGACCCAAAAAGCTCCATCTAACTGGATCAAAACCTGAAATTCATGATAAATCGATTAAACTTGATCTTGAATAATTTGATCAAAATTTGACTTGACCTGTCCATTTTCCATCCCAGGCTTTCAGATTGAATAATTTGTGTAGCATTTTTCACAAAGAAACTGGGGGTGTACTCATGAGAAACTTCAAAACAATGCGAGTGAATGAGTTTTTGTGTGTCCATATATATATATATATATATATATATATATATATATATATATATATATGAGATCAATATTTGGTCAAAACGATTAGTTGTGTATATAGTAAAAAAAGCCTGAAAATCCTTTTCGAACCAGTTTTTGTTTAGAGAAGACATGTGTTTTCTATTACTTTTATTCTTTAAGCTACAAGGAAAAAAAATCATAAAAAGCCAGGATTGTGCAAAAATAATATAGTTCTATTGATTATTAGATAAGTATAATATTATCTTTCAATTTTTATTTTCAAGATAAAAATAAGTATTTTTAATATTCATAATTATTTTTTCAAGTTTACAGGTAGAGAACTACTTTCCTGAAATCCGGAAGTTCACTAAACTAACATACATGACATCTATAACGAAATTGATTAAGGTGGGATTTGAACCTATGAACTCCGTCAGTTGTGTAAGCCTCAAATTAAATTATTTGAGACCTTGAGACAAAAATAGGTAAAATTGACAATAAACGGTTCTAAAATCAGATCCTTCAGTTGGGTCCACTACAGCCTACGCGTGACTGTTGCCTCTATGAACTGTTTCAGTAATTTCCTTTAGATTTCTTCTATTTCAAGTTCAGGTTTGCGGCAATAGTCTCCAGCTTCAAACCCACATCTCTGAGCAATTCCACCTATTGTTCTGTACACTTGTATCATTGTTGGCCTCTGATCTTGCAATGGATCTGCACAATCATATGCAACTCTAAGCATTTGGAAGATATCACATTCAAATCCTTGTTCTAGCAGAGACTTGTCAACTATGTCACGAAAATCTGGAGTTTCAGACAGGCTCGTAACCCACTGATCAAGATTGTTATGGCCACTACTCGAGAAATGTGTTACTTTGGTAGAATCCTCCCCTGTAATGAGCTCAAGAATCAGAATTCCAAACCAATAGACATCCTCCTTAACCAAACCAGACTCCCAAAACTCTGTACCCAGATGGAAACTTGTGGTTGAATTAGAGTCATGACCTGATCTCAGGACCACAGCCTCCCAAAAATTCGACAGCTTCGGCTCGAAATCCCGATCAAGTAAGACGCATTTCGTGCAAATGTCTAGATGTACTATCTTTGGATTGCAAGTGTGGTGAAGCCAAAGCAGACCTCTGGCAATGCCAATGGTTATCTTAACCCGTAAGTGCCAAGTTAAGAGTCCTGGTTGATCACCATGTAGTGAATCATATAGAGTACCATTCGGCATGTAATTGTAGGCCAGAAGCCTTTCCATTGGTTCTATGCAGAAGCAAAGCAAAGGGACCAAGTTTTGATGCGGGAATCTGCCCAATGTGTTCAGTTCAGTGAAAAGGTGGTCTTCAAATTGTGAAGTTCTGAAAAACCTCTTTACAGCAATTACACATCCATTGGATAGAGTTGCCTTGTAGGTCACCCCTTTAGGTCCAGACCCAATGATACTTTCATCACAAAAGTTGTTTGTTGCCTCACAAACATCAGTGTAGCGCATCCTAGAGGCCAAGTTTAGAAGCATTGAAGTCTGAGAACAAAACCAAAGCTTCTATCAGTACTAGGTTAGAGAATCTACTGATGAGATGGGTTAGTAACTTGTTCCTTCTATAAGTTCTTTGGATATGAGACCCATTTGTCACATTTTCTTGCAATAATTACTACTTAGGCAATCTAAAAATCTTTGCAATGCTTTGTTAATTAGTACTATTTTTATAACTAATTTACCATGGTAATTTTGTTTTAACATTTATTTTGAAATTATAATATAGTCCCTATTTTTTTCAGAAATGGTAATCCAGTAACTATAATATTAAAATTTTTCATTTTAGTTCTAATATATTCTAGAAATTGTAAAGGTACCCCAAAGCTTTGATAAAATATTCATATGAGTTATTATAGCTTTAAAAGTGAAAATTTAGTGACCACACTGATGGGTGAAAAGGGAAATTTCATTTCCTGTAGTAAAACTTTACTTACTTTTTCAGTTTCAGTCCTAAACCTTTTCACTTTCCCAAATGAGTCCCTAAAGTTTGCAACTACGAAAATAATAGTTCTAGAAATTTTTTCTTTTCTAAATAAGTACTAAATCTTTACAATTTTGTAAATAATTAGTCCTCAAACTTATCATTTTTCTAACAAGTTCTTTTAGATTCATATTTAAACCACATAGTAAATATTGTCAGAAAATTCAAAAACCATGTAATAAATTTTTAACAGTTGACAAACAATTTCAATTATCAGTTCCCGTCTCCGTAAATCATAAGCATGTTCGGTAAAAGTCTTTCGGTAAATTCATAATTAACTGTTAACACTTTAGCGAAATTTTGAATTTTAAACACCCAAATCTCCACAAATAAAGAGTAGAGGAAAGAACGTATCAAATACCTCTATGTTGTTTCCATGTATGGGATCATTCGGTGGGCCGTAGGTTCTGCTGCTCGCATGGTGTTCAAGCTTTCTCTTTCTTTGTTGTCTAAGGAAATTCGACAAGGCAAATTTGGATCGAATGTGGGGTGACGTAAGGATTGCGAAGACCAAACCAACGAAAACAGGATATCCAACCAGGAAACCCTGCTTCATCGAGTCGAAGAATGTTGGTGCCCTCCGGCAGGGCTCTAGCGAGGAGCCACACAGACCAGAATTATTCTCATAGCTTTCAGCTGGAAAATTGGCAAACAAAAAGCTAGGAACAGGTCCTGTTAGAAGATTGCTGGCGACACTAAAAGTCCTGAGCCTACGTAGATTGCCGATTTCTGTAGGGATGGTGCCTGTGAGTTGATTGTGGTCGAGCTTGAGGACGTTTAGAAAGCTGCAATTTGCTAAACTTGGTGGGATTTCATCCGAGAAGTTGTTGGAGGAAAGATCAAGAGAAGTTATGTAACTAATAATTTTGGAGGTGTCGGAGGGGATGGGTCCAAACAGCTGATTAGAAGAAAGATCTAAGCCTGTTAAGCTGGTGCACTTCTCTATGCCTCGAGGAAACTGACCTCTCAGTCCCATGCCCGCAAGACGAATATTCAGCACCTATGCAAATGTCATTAGGATTTCTCATTAGTTAAGCACCATGATAAGGTGATGGACGGTCACATGATAAAATTCAGAGTAACAAAACAGAGTAATCAGTACACCGGTACCCTATTTTCGTCGGCATGCCAGCAATCGATGCCTGTAAACCTACAGATGAAACCTTCTGTTTGATTGTTGAAGTTCCAAGAAGCTTTAAGGTAACCAAAAGGGTCTTCCAGGGAATCCTTTATGGACTTCAAGCAGTCAACGTCTCCCACATCTCTTTGAGCATGACTTGTAATCACCAGCAAGAAAAATAAGGGCACAACAAAGTTAATAAAATCACGAGAACAAGAAGACGTGTTTCTCATGTTGAGAGGCATATCAAGAGGAAATCAGACAGGAACCTAAACGGCAAGGGTTTGTGATATATGTGTTTCAGAGCTTTCACCTGGAAGTGACGACCGACTTTAAGGACTCTCATTGCCGTGACAATTCAACTGGGTTTGTTTGTCAACTTGCGAGGGCCCGGCTCTCATTTTCATGGATTAATTAGGGCCTGGTGATCGATTTCGCAGACAGATGGAAATTTAGACAGAAGGAAAAGTAATCAGTGAAATAAGGAAAGTTACAACTGCCTGCCTAACGTTTGATCTAATCTATACTTGTCCCCTCTATGTTAGAAAATATACACTACCAGAAAAAAAGGTCATTTAGTGACAGTTTAATTAGTGATGACAAATAGTCACTAAAAACCCGGTAAAAGTTTAACAACGGCTGTCTGTCGTTAAATTTTAATGACGGTTTACCCTTGTTGTCGCTAACTTTAGCAACGGCTTGCCTTCGCTAATTTAGTGACACTTAGCCGTCGCTAACTTTAGCAATGACCTGCCCTTTCTAATTTAATGACAGTTAGTCGTCGATATCTACTAGTGAAGACTTGCCCCCGCTAAAATCCAAAAAATTAGTAACGGTTAACTTTCGTTAAGTCTCTTCCGAATTTTGTGACACGTAACCCTCGTCAAAAGCCAATAAAGTATCTACAACAGGTCATCACTAAAGTGCGCCCCAATTAAAAATGACTTACCCATGCTATTTGTGTTTCAGTTCTAGCATATTAGTCATTTTTTTATGCTAACTTGTCATCATTTTAACATATATAACTTTTTCGAATATATGTAATGTAGTGGAGATAAAAGTTTGATAAAAGTTTTGTGACAGCTAGCTGTTACTAACTTATCATCAGAGGTAGTGATGACTTGCCCTTACTAACTTAGTGAAGACTAGTCATCACTAAATTATGGAAATAGTTAATGAAGACCTGCTCTCGTTAATTTAGTAAAGGCTAGTCGTTACTAAATTTTAGTAATGGCTTGCCCTTGTTAATTTAGCGACAGTTAACTTTAACGACGGCTTGCCCTCATTAATTTAGTAATGGTTTGACATTGCTAAATTTAGTGAAACCGATGAAGTATCTACAGCAAGTCATTACTAAAGTATGCCCCAGTTAAAAACAACTTACCCACGCTAATTGCGTTTGAGTTCTCACGTGTTAGTCATTTTTTTTTGCTAACTTATCATCTATTTTAACATAAATAAAATTTTCAAATATATGTAATGTAGTGAAGATGTGTACCTGAAAGTCTAATAAAAGGTTTGCGATGATTAGCTGTCACTAACTTATCGCCAGAGTTAGTAACAACTTGCCAACTTTCTTAGCGAAGGCTAACCGTTACTAGATTATGACAATAGTTAGTGAAGGCTTGATCTCGCTAATGTAGTGAAGGCTAGCTGTCGCTAAATTTTATGGATAACTTGCTCTTGCTAATTTAGTGATGGTTAGCCGTCGCTAAATTTAGTGAAGGCTTGCTCTCGCTAAAATCCCAAAACTTAGTAACGGTTAGCTTTTGCTAAGTCTCTTCCAAATTTTGTGACACGTAGCCCTCACTAAAAGTTAATGAAGTATCTACAGCAAGTCATCATTAAAGTATGCCCTAATTAGAAACGACTTACCCACGATAGATGCGTATGAGTACATGCGTATTAGTCATTTTTTATGCTAACTTGTTATCTATTTTAACATGAATAACTTTTTTGAATATATGTAATATAGTAGAGATATGTACCTTAAAGTCTAATAAAAGTTTTATGATGGCTAACTTGCACTAACTTATCACCAAAGTTAGTGATGGCTTGCCTTCACCAACTTAGTGAATGCTAACCGTCATTAAATTATATCAATAATTTTAACTGATTTTTTAACTAATTTTTTAGCCATGCCTTACAAATAATATTTTATAGATTAATAATAAATATTAGTCATTTGCACATAGAAAAATACCTTAAATAATTCGTCATAAATTTTATAATTTTTTTATAAAAAAAATTAATAAACAAAATTGGTGTTTTAAAATTGATATTAAGAGGTAGCGATTGCTCCTACTTGCAAGGTGGACTTAGACTGGACGGCTATCTACTAGCGACGGCCAAAAGCCCTCGTTAGTTCTAATTGTTTTAAACCCCTCTCATCCTTCCACCGAGACATTCACGAAATAGGACTCATCACCCTTCACTACTCCCATCCCACGATCTACCGAAATTCCTCAATCCATGACTTCTGCGCTTTTGGGCCCAAATTTTTCTGCCTCACCGGGATTTCAGTGGCTGTCCGGTGCTTGTCGATGGTGCAGCGGCGGTCTTCTGTGGACTGGAATGACGATTTTCCCTGCTCGGAGGTCGGCGATGGCCGGTGAACTGGAATGCCACTTTTCCCTGCTCGGAGGTGGGCATGGTGCCGGCGGTGGGACAGTTGCTTGAGACCTGAGAAATGTAAGGTGATTTCACATGTCTAGGCGAGTCGGTCGGATATTTCTTCCTCCATCTTAGTATTTTTCAGATTTCCCCTATGTTTTATGCGAAATTACTGAAGAAATCGGTAACATTTGGGTTTGTTGTTCGTTTGGCTGGATTGATTTGGCTCTTTAATTTCCTTCTCACTACAATGGCTTTGCATTTGTTGTTAATTTTGGGTTCCTCCATTCATTTCTTATAGTATAACACCCACCTAGGTTGCACATTTGACATGTTACTCCATTTTTCCTCTGAAAGAGAAGATCCTCGTTATTTCTCATGCACTTAACTGAAGTGCGTTTTGGTCACTGTTCCCATTATGTGTACAATCTCAGCCTGCTTGACATGGTTATCCGAAACCATTTTTTCATAGATTGTGTTACAGCCTTTTTTTATGATGCTTAATTGATTGGAATTTTAAGGCGCCTAAATTTTTAGAAACCCATGGTATATCAGGGCTTTGGCTAGCTTATTCCAATTCCAATAATATAATCCTTAAAAGTAGTTAAATTTTTTTGTATGTTTATGGTCATCCTGGCTAATTAACTAACATGATTAATTTGCTTTAAGGCATTTTCCTATGGTTTAGACCGTTTGGGAAAAAGATAAGTGCATTATCTCAACACTTCCGGCTAATGCGGCTAATCTGAGTCATTTTTGTAGTAAAGTTAAGTTTATCCTATGATTTTGCTTGTTGCTGCCTATCCTGGTTGTTAGTTTCATAACTTAACTTTGTCTGTTGACTGTTTCTCCAAGTCAAAGTTTTGCACTTGGTGTTTGGTCTTGTTGGAACATCTTTTTGACCTATGGTCTTTGAGTTGTGAAAACAATCTCCTACAAAGAGTAAGAAGATTGAGTGCAATAGGTGACCCTCCCTGCACCCTTGCAAAGTGTGGAGCCTTGTGCACTCTTAGTGCCTGTTTACAACACTATCATTCTTGTATGGCTTTTTTGCTTCTTTGGAAATGATTCAGGACAAAAGACTTGGTCATGATCATCTTGTAATATTTACTGCTTTCGGGCTTGTACAATGTACAAGAAAGTGATCAATCGAGAATTAGTGCTTCTGTTTCCAATGGTAGCAATTGTTTGTAATTTATTGTTTCTTTTTCTTGCAGAAGCACATCCAAAGATGTAAAATTTGTAAATCAGGGAAAAGTTGCTGCCAACTGTTACAGGTTAGCATTTGTGTTGGTGGTTTAAACCATTATGGCATTGTCATTCTGAATGATTTCTGTTCGCTAAACTAATTTATTTTTTTACCCAGGAAAAAAATGTTGAAGATGACTTTTCTTTTATCACATACATTTGTTACTTGATATATGCACCCCTTTACATTGCGGGCCAATTGTGAGTTTCAATGCTTTTGCTTCTCAGGTATGTAATATTCACTGAAATGTACAACCTTCTCTATTATACTTTCTTGATGTACTTTATGAATTTAAGTATAGACTGGACCTGTGTGGTGGAGGTGAGTGATGAAGAACACAAGCAGGGGAATTAATACCATTATAGTGTGAGAGTGGCTTAGGGTATTAGATTACCATCCGTGGTCAGTTCTGTCTTATTAATTTGTGAGGAGGAGCCTAGCCTAGTTTAGCTTATTTTTATTAATTTTTTATGAAATAAGGGTATTCTGGTATTAGGTGTTGTGTGAGTTCTTTGGCTTAACTACATTATTTCTAAGCATAAATCTCCAGCATGATTTGTATTACTATCAGAATGAATGACCAGTAGAGTAGTAACAAAATAGGGCACACTTGGAAAGAGAATGAGAATTATTTGATCAAGGGTAAGTGGGGGTGCGGGCATGAGAATGAAGCTATAAGGCTTAAGTGATCAAGGAGCAGTTATTAATGTAGCAAGCTTATTAGCTTAAGAATTTGAGCTTTCGTGACTGATTGAGCTTAATAGCGTCATGAAGTTTTATGTGGTGTTAAGTTTACTTCTATTTGAAGTGTTGTGTTCATTGAAAATTTCCTCCATTTAAATCTATGGTTATTTTGGCTTTTTGTATTCTTCTTCTCTCCATTTAGCTTTATTTGTTTCTTGGAGTTTCTTTGCTCATTAGTTTTTCTTCCTTAAAATCTTACCTTAGAGTTGTACTTATCTCATTTTTTTTATTTAATAAATTTATGTTCCTTTTACTGATTAAAATATTTACCAGGAACATATGGCATCCCTATGGCAAGCAATTGGGAAGACTCCAACAGCTACACCAGAGTCTGATGATTAGGTACTATTTGTCACCAAACTGGGTGACATTAGGGTAATATTATCTCACATGTATTTGGATAACTTAGTTAAGATTGTACGTTGGCCAAAATACATTTTGACACTGTCTGCATTATAAATGTCAACTGTCATGTTTATGTGTAAATTATTTTGGATTAATGGGAACAACTTCTGTTTATGGTTTTTGGAAGTGTACGACATTAGTTTGGATTAATGGGAACTAGTTTTGTTTATAGTTGTTGGAGCTGTAAGGAATGGATGTGTAAGTTGGAGGTATGTTGATGAATTAGCGATGGCCAGAAGTCACAAACTATCACAAGGTAGTGAAGGCCACACGCCACAAATTAGCAATGGTCAAGCGTAACAAATTTGTAATGGCCATGTGTGACAAACAATAATAAACTAACAGCAACCATGTGTCATAAACAATAACAAATTAATGACAGTTATGCATCATAAACTAGCAACGACCATGCGTTACAAACTATTACAAACTAGCGATAGTCATACATCACAAACTAGCAACGGACATGCGTCACTAACTATCATAAACTGGCAACGGTTATGCATTACAAACTAGTGACGGCCACATGTCACAAATTAGTGATATGAAACTGTCACTAATTTAGTGACAGTTAATTGTCGCTATTTACTGACAACTAGCGGTCGCTAAATCTCCAGCAGCACACCGGTGCAAGTAAATAAGTAACCGTCATGATTGTGACTGTCAGAAGTCGCTAATTAGCGACAGCAGTTGTTGCTAAGAAATTAGCGGCAAAGAAATTAGAAACGGACTTATTAGCGACAGCTTACCATCGCTAAATCCAAACTAGCGACAATTTGCCATCTCTAAATCCAAACTAGTGACGGTTAGTTGTTGCTAAATAACATCAATAAATTGATTTTTTCTAGTAGTGATATACTTTGTCCCTAACATAATCACATCAATCAAATTAACTGCAGGTCAAATTCCATGATTACCCAATAATATACACAAATTGTGTAAATCAACCGCAATATTCGTTTCATGCTACATCCAATCCATTTTCTTTAAATATATAACATATTTCTAATAAATTTTATATTTTTGAATAATTTCTATCTTTATAAATTTATCTATAATATATTTCCATATTTATAAACCAATAGTTTTGATTAATATTAATATTTACTTGTTTAACATTTTATTCATTTTTCAATTAGTTCAAATAGAGAAGTATCATCTTTTAGGACAAATATATTTCAGCTAATATCATTTTATTTTGAAAATTAATTTCCACCATATTAATGAAATCTACACAATCTACAATTTTTTATCAACACATAATATAAATAATGTATCAACTAAGCGCATCATTAATTACTTATCATTTATTTTTCATTTGTTTCCCTTTTCTTGGAAATTCCTGATCTATTGTATTGATATGTTTCTTTCCTTGTTAAAATAAAAATTTGTGTCCATGCACATATTTTTGGAAAACTACATGCAAATATTTTTTATGAGATTTTTGGTAGATGTAATTTGGCCACCAAATTAACTATAGGCAAAGCAACAACCTTGAATAGTTTAAAGCACAGTTACCAATATTTATTTGATACAATTGGTGGTACAAGAGGCAAAAGAAGGCCGAAATCAAGATTGACACATTTCCAAAAAAAAGATTAGAAAGTTCAAAGAAAAGGGCAAAAATGAAAACTAAATATCCACCAAACATTCTAACTCTATAACTAGAAGGCTAATGATGACTTCCCTAATGATTCAGTTTATGGGGTGAACTGGAGACCTGCTTTAGGTTTTCCACGTGGAGCAAAAGCCTTGAACATGTTGAATACACAACTAAATGGTATTAAAAATAATATATGTTTAATTTATTTATTGAATGCACAACTAAATATCAAATTTATTGAAGTAATATATTTTAAAAGCTTCTAACTTTTAAATTTTTTGTAAAAAATAACTATAACTTATTAATTTTTTCTTAGGTAGGCTAAAACGTTACAACACTTTAATTACCATTTATAAAGATATAAATTATTTCAAAATATAAAATTTATTTGAAATAAGAAAATTGTTAGTAAATTTATAAAGATAAAAATTATTTAAAAATATAAAATTTGTTAGAAATCATATATTTAAAGAAAATAAATTGGTGGTAGCCGAAAATGAATATTGTGGGTGATTTACATAATTTGTAAATTATATTGGGCAATCATGGCATTTGGCCCACTTGCATAGCGGGATAAACCTATAAGGACATTGGTTTTACTAAATGTAATGGAATGATGAAAGAAATATATTATATGAGCTGTCTTATAAGGAAGTGATGAGTTTTTTGGGGAAATATTGGACAGTTGGAAGTGAACTTAGGACATTGGGATAGACGGGTTCAAGTCCTTATAACAGGTTTTAAAGGCTTTTACCCAATCACAGATAAGGGCGAACCAATAAGAAAGGTAGTAATTTCTAAAGTATCAAAGTTGTTGGAAAATTTTTTACAGAAGATGAAGAATTGGTAAAGCTAAGGAGCATTAAAGATTATACATATGGTATGAATAGAACATTTGCATAGCTGAGGAACAATAAAGATTATACCTATGGTATGAATCGAACACAGATACCAAAAGAAACAGAAAGCTAAATGAGGGAAGACAGAAACATCAGGGATATGGAAAAGATGGGCGAAGGGATATTTAGGATGAATGCCAACATCTTTGACTAGACAATTATCAAAATCATATTTCTCAATAAGAGAACAATAGTAATGGAACACCTGATGATGTTGGTTAAAGGTAAAAGGCTAGTAGTCATAACATTGGACATCAGAAGGGAGGTTAGAATCTTTATCAAAAATTGGAGCATAAGAGGAAGAGGATGCCATAGGTGACTTAGTGAAGTTTTGGTCTTTTAGGAGACTTGGAAGGCCTACTAAGGATGTCCAAGGTATTGACATTGCCCTTTATATGCTTGTCGTCAAATAAGTGTTAGTGTTGTGCCCAAACGCCAATCATGAGATGATTGTATTTTACACGTTGAGTCATGATATTTTATCGAGCCATTATTCCAATAATTGTAATTATTGTTTGTTTCCATGTGGTATAATCAAACATAATTATAACCGTAGAATAATAGTATTCTTAAATGTCCCTGGTCTAATATTATTGTGGAGTAGGTTGCAATAATGTATGAAGACTGGCATACATGGAGGCTAATATAAGATATGTGGTTTACATATGGATACAAGTTGGAGAACTTGTGTACTAGACTGACCCACCATGAGAACACTACATGGATCGTTATATGAGTGCCACAAGTGATTCTCATAGTGATCATGATATATATAGTCCGTTGGCCTGAGGTTATCAAGATTTCCTAAATTTGAGTCATACACTTTGATAATTCCTTTTGTTACTTGTAATTGGGTGAACCTAAAGGTGGTCATTAGGTATGTGACATATCATGTGGAGTGATTTGTATGGTCGAGATGGAATTTGTCCCTCCTATATAAGAAAATGATATATATGAGCCCTTTGATTGAGTAAGACCAAGAAAATACATGGTCATGCTTAGATGAGCTGATATGGGATATCAATGTCATTAGTTTTAGTTAGTCTACTCAAGAATTAAGAAACCAAAGATTGGGCTATACAAAAATGATACATTCCATGTCTCATGTTCGGTCTTGATATCTTAGACAAAGGGACAATGATATATACGAATAATGATCATAAAAGTTTAATCGAATCACAAACTATCTTGTCACTTAGGAGGCAATAATGCGTTGCAAGACACCATTTTTTGTTTATGATTATAAATGTGATTTATGATCATTGTCAATATGATAGAAGCTTATTGGGTCCCACAATTAGAGCCAATTGAATTTTTTAAGTGCATGGGCCAATTTTTTTGGTTTTGGTTTCATCATAATTTTAGATTAATTATTGGCCCAATAGTTGAGCCATCATTAAACCCTAAATTATGCCTAATTAGATTAGGGTTTTGAAACCTATTAGGCTTGGAAGTTAAGCCCCACTATATAGGCATTATATAGTGATTATTTTTTACTTAGCCTCCCTAAGGACAAAATTAGAAAGATTTTAAAAAGTTCTAGCCGTACTCTCTTCTTGCCTTTCCAAGGAGAATGGAAGCTAGCATTATAGGCGTAAGAGGAATGCACCTGCCCAAATGTGATGGATGCATGGTGATCTGAGAAGTTTGTGTGGATACCACAAAGTTCTTCAACACGCCAACTATTCAAGTTTTAGTAATTCAGCTTAATAGTTGGGCGAAAGATCTTAACCAACTAGGTATAAAATTTTTGAACACTCAATTTACTCCAGTTCACTTGGATTTTGGAGGGTTTTTGTTAATTTTCGCTATACTTGTTTGGCTCTCGAAACCTTACAATGATAACCTTACAAACCATTGCTACCATCCTAATAATTGCACATCAAGCAATTGCTTCTGACAGAAATAGAGAATTTTTAAAAAAGAAAACATATCCATTTCTACCAAAAAATGGTGTCCAACCAATTGAAACTAAAATTTTTCAATTCTTCTTTTCACTGTTAGGACTTACTTATTGGTAGAATGGTATTGCTTTTCACTTTCTTTGAATTCACCACTGTTATATGTGCACACATGTCTTGTTACATTAATTTCTTCAAGGAGGGCCACTTGCCAAAATTCATCAAATTCATTGGTCTGGAGTATCCTTTTTCCCTTATTAACAATCTTGAAAGATAAAAGTGACTGGATGACTTACTTTAAACGGACGATTGCTTGGTGATAAAGTAAGGACCATGACAAAGATGTCTTCTTGAGGTGCGCATGTAGGGGTTAGAGAATCTTTGACAAGTGTCAGACAAACTCTCTGATATAATTTACTTGTCCTAATATCTGTTGAACTTGGGTTTTTGTAAGATTATCATAAAAAACTTTATGATATTTATCGCCATGTAAGGTTGTTTATGGTGTTTTCCATCTATAATTTGCATACCAACAAAATCAATGAATGTTTATGCAATCACAAATTTCTTTTTAGAGAGCATAACTCCATGCTACTTTACTATGTCTGCAAACTATTGTAACAACTTTAAATAGGGGCCTACACTGGGAGAAAACAATAAAATATCATCAATGTAAATAAAGGCTGAGGGTAGGATGGGTTCAAAGATTTGAATCAGGGCTTTTTGGAATAGTGAGGGTGCAGTCTTAAGGCCAAAGGGCATAATCATCCATTGAAAGTAATAATCTAATATATAGAAGGTTGTTTTGTATCTGTCATAGGGATTTATATCAAACTGCCAAAAGCTAGATTTGAGGTCAAATTTGAAAAAGATCTTAGCTTTGGTTAAGTTGGCAAAAAGGGTGTCTGCCCAAAAAGCCATTTAAGGGTTTATAATTTACTACAAGTCTTGGTTTCCTACAAATCTGGTCAAACTGCTTGTTAACATAAAAAGCTTGGCATGCCTAAATAGACCTAGTTAGCTCAATCATTCCTTAATCTAGTAATTCCTTAAGCTTAACAATTGTTATGGCATTTTCCTTTGGTGGCATTCCTGAATGGGTTGTCTTAGTTGGATTCACATCTTCATTATTCTTGAATGGAAGCTTAACAAAAAATTGAGGATTCTTCTATAAAAGATTATTGCATTTTTCTTCAAACTTAACATGTGAATTTGCAAATGATTGATTAATCAATTTCTAAACAACTTTTTCAAATACTGGATCAGCCATAGCTGTATCTAGGTGGTTGACCATAAAAGTTTCTTTTTCACATGAATATTGTCTAGGAGTAGATACCAATGGTAGAATAAACTTTTTATTCTTCAAACCAGTATTGGTCCATTGGATATGAGTTAACTTCTGGATAAGATCAAATACAAAAATTATATCTCAACCATGTTTATCATACCCATAGGCAAGTGTTACCAAATACTTTGGGGGAGACAGACAGATCCTTACTAGTTTGCTTATCTTCTTCACATAGAAGATTCCATTAGCAACTTTAAATCTTTGATTGTAATCTCGCCACTTATGCTCAGGTAAAAGCTTAAGATTAATAATAGTATGTAAGGAACCCATATCAAAAAGAGGAATAACAGGTATAGGCTTAACATACTTATCAATTAAGATAGTAACCTGAGCTTGCAGAATAATCTAGGTAGCTAAAACTAAAGGATCAACATATGACAATTGAATTACGTAGATGGAACTGGAGTCTAAGTCAGAAGAATAAGCATCAACTGCAAATAATGCAGAAGATTCATCATCTATTTAAAAGAAAATTGACTTCATATCATCTCGAGCAAGGTCAATGCCAATAGTTTTCATGATAATGTTGACCATCTTTGCTTTGGATTTGGAATTCTTCTGAGGACTATCCTTAGCAAAATGTCTTTTTTTTTTTTTTTACAAATAAAACACTTATTGAACTAGCCAAAATTTCATTTATATAAAAAAAAAATTACTTTGTCAATGAGATCTTTGAGGTTTCTTAGAAAATGAAGAGGACTTTCAATGGTAATGTTTCTTTTTTAAAAAACAATGACAAGTTTTATTATCCTTGCATTTAATGAGGGAGCTTTGGCTTATTACGAAATTTGTCAAAAAGACTTTGTGAACGTTCAAACTCTTTTGAAAAAGTATGAGTATTACATAGCCTATGTAAAGCTGTAATTAATGTTTGATGAAGCTTTTCAAATAAGAAATCTTGTAGAGTTTTTCCATTCTGTTGAATTAATGGTAGTGTTTCCTAGCCAATTTTTTCTAGAGTAGAGTTTAAATAAGCTTGCTTCAAATTATTATCATCATACCCAGTACTGAGCAAATAACAACTTTTCATCATTGTTGAGAAGTACTTCTCCAAATCTTTTTTGTTGCAAGAACAACACTTAATTTTAAAGTAATTTTATCGAGCGATATCAATAAAAGGAGTTTGGTCACCAAAGAATTCAACATGAAGAACTTGGATGAATTGATCAACTGTTGGTAAATTTTATAACTAAAGTTGTTGATATTCACTGAGTCTGAAATACTATTTCTTCATAGTGCCAGTCATGGAGGCAATAAATGCTAAAATGACTTTAGCATCTACTACTCCATCTTTTTGTAGTTATGTTTAGCACCAGGCATGCATTTCTAGGAATCTACCATGCCATTGATGAGGAGGTATAACATCTAAAGTTAGCTTGATAGACGTAATATGTGGAGTCTAAGAAGAAACATTGACATTTGGAATCATTAGTGGACTTGATTCTTCATCAAATAGTACAATGTCATGAGTTGTATGACTTTCAAGCTCATCTGGTTGGGCCATGAGGAAGGTAGGTTGAAGTGAAGACTCTGGTATGGTTATGGATTCCTGGTAATCATCATTTGAGAATTTAGATATAGAGGTTCACTTAAGACTAACATTTACCCAGGAAGATTCTAACTAAGCCATGCTAATCCTATTTTCTAGGAAAGAAGTAATAGGGTTGGCCTAGAGTGTCATGATTTCATGGGTGACAGGTGGTTCTTTAATTTTGATAAAAGAACCTAGTTTTGGTGGTATGGGTGATGAAGGTTCTTTTGGGATTGTAGGTTCTTTGAGTTTTGGCTATTTAGGTAATTTGGCTCTTGGAGATGGAGTAGTTAGTGAAGGCGATGGAGGTTTTGGCCTAGGTTTTGTTCAAGCTTTATATGACTAGTAAAGGGGTGGAGGTGTAACAAGCATAGTTTCATTAGTAGAAAGTGTTATGGTAGAGAAATACCAAAAGATTAAGAGGTGAAAAATGGTGGTGTTTTAGGACCTAGGAGTTGTGGTTTATGGGTAGCATAAAGATGCTTTAACTATTGCTTCAAGTTCATGGTTTCACATTCCAGAGCTGGGAAATTCTTGGACAGGGATATGAGATTTATAATCTTATGATGAAGATAATCAATCCTTTGTTGACATTTCGCCAGAGGATCAATTAAAGTTTTATCTACTTTTTTCTTAAGTCTGATTTGGTTTTGCTCAATTCTGTTGAGAATATGATTTTGTAAGACCATATTCTCTGATTTCCAATTCAATACTTGTTCAGCAATAGATGTATCTGTATGCTTTCCTTCTGAATCAAATACTGTTGGCTGAAGAACTTTCCAATCATGCTTGGTTAAATAAGATGGATCTCTAAACTTTAAATAGGGAAAATCAACTTCTTTCATTTTAAACTTATGGACAAGATGAGAAAGGAGGACATGAGGTTGTTCTTTCCCTAATTGCTCAGTCATCTTCTTGTAGTAAGGATATGCTGCCATTTTAATCTTAGGGGTTAAAGAAGGAAGATTAAATGATTTTTATAGAGAATGAGAAGGTAGAACTTCTTTCTTCTTTGAGAAGAATACAACATGTAGTAATCAAATTTCCTGGATGCTTTACTAAAAAGTCAAACAAATGGATCTCCATCTTTATAGCCTATGCTTCTTGTAATAAGGATTTCTTTTTCTTCTTATTTTTCTTCTTTATTTGGTCATCATCATCATAAAAAAGATATAAGTAGTACTCACAATTATGAACATCAAAGTATTGATAAATAGGAGATCATTTAGCATCAAATCCTTCTATTGGAGCATTAATCTCCAAAATTGGTTCTTCGATGATAGTCATGGCTACATGTGTGGAAGACAGTCAAATCCTTGGATTCAGTTTCTAAAAAAAGACCTCTACTAGGCATTCTCTTTTATAAAAAATGATGAGGTAGAACTTATTTCTTCTTTGAGAAGAATGCAACATGTGTAATCAAATATCTTGGATGCTTTACTAAGAAGTCCAACAAATGGATCTCGATTTTTATAGCCCATGGTTCTTGTAATGAGGAATTCTTTTTTCTTCTTTATATTGTCATCATCATCATAAAAAAGATTTAAGCAGGACTCACAATTATGAACATCAAAGTATTGATAAATAAAAGATCATTCAGTGTCAAATCCTTCTATTAGAGCATTAATCTCTTAATTTGGTTCTTGGATGATAGTCATGATTGCATGTGTTGGGAAGACATTCAAATCCTTGGATTCAACTTCCTTATGAAAAAAGACCTCTATTAGGCCTTCTCCTTTATTAAGGAGATTAGGCTTAGTAGACTGGATAGGCTACATTTGATGATGTAGTGCTTCATAAATTGAAATCCGTGAAGACGGGATAAGTCTTTTAAGCTCATCCCTAGGAATTTGGAGAAGGACATACATCTGGTTTGGAACATAAGTTGTTTCCATAGAGAGATACAATGTATCATTATTGACATTGGGCATGGAAAGAACAAGTGCATGGTTTTGAAATTTATATAACAATTAATGGTGAAGAATAACGGTATAAGTGGAGGAAATTTGTTTAGCTCCAATGATTTATAGTTGTATCTTCAAAGTAGTCAAGAGATGAGGATCTTAAAGAGCCATGTAGAAATTCAAAAAAAAGTTAATCAATATTATGCCAGCATCTAGTGTAGTTTTCACTATACCAACGTACAATGTACTTTTTGTGTTTTGTATCAAGAAGAACAAGTCTGCTAGTAATTGGAAGGCCTTTTCGCCCATGATATAAATGCTAATTGAATAGCTCCAAAATGTAAATAAGTAAATCCTTCAGTAGTCCATTGGTGAGAAAGAGAAGAAGGGATCTTCAAACTAACATACTGTTCCATATTAGTAGTAGAAAGAGTATGTTGATCAAACTTTGTAACTTGGACATATTCTTTAATAGCTTTGCAGGATGAAGAGAAAAGATTCTTGATAGATTTGGGTAGAGAGTGGGAATGTTTGGCGAAGGCTTTGTATGGAATGATGAGTGGAAGATTAGTCAAGGAAACTTTTTCTTTTTCTGTAAAGTATTTAAATTCATAAAGAAAGTCAAAGTGAGATGTAGTAGAAGGTTGAAAAGAAGTTGATGGTGTAAGGGTTATTGGAGTTGTAGATCCAGACATAATTGATAAAACAAGATTGAAAGATCAGCAAGAATATCATAGTAATCAAAATCTTTTGTTATATCATGAAGGACTTGTATGGCTTTGATACCAAAGGGGTTCTATAATAACCAATCTCATAGATTTTAAGGTGATATAGCTCAAAAATCACACAGCCAAGCCATATGCGATAAAGGCCACACAAAATTAAAATAGGTTCTATAACAACCAAATTCATATACTCTAAAATGATAAAACTTGAAAATTACATAGCCAGGCCATATGCCATAAACCCACACAAAATTCAACCAAAGGGGCACCAGGCAACTAGGCTATTCAGGCGTTCTCAAGGTTACACCACGCCTTTCGGTTAGAGTCTCATTCACTTGATTATCTACACGATATCATTTTCCTTCAAGGTTAATAAATATAAACTTGAAGATCATCATTCTAAAAGTATTTTGGCAACTTGGAACATTTGTAAAGAGTTAGCAAACTAAAACCTTTACATCACTCTCTCTCTAGAGAAATTTAGAAAGCTATAAAGGATAAACATAGGGAAAATTTTATTTTTTCAAATTTAGTCTGCCATTCAATGAGAGGTAGCCTCCTTTACATAGAGGAGGAGACACGTGGAGAACAAAAAAGATTATAGCATGCATGATTTCATAATACACTAATAACGTGATAAAGGCAACCAACTTTTACTTTAGCTTTTACAAAAGATACTTTAATAAAAATAAAGGTAGCAAGAATCTGGAGCACATGGAGCACACACATCATGGGGACCAGACATGATAGTCTTCTAAATTATAGTTAGAAGAAGTTGATGGTGATTTGTCTAGGTTTTTATGCCAAAAGTGAGGATTATTAGGCATGTGCCAGTGTATTCAATCAAATACACAATCACAATCTGGAGTGATGAACTTCTTTCACGTGCTTGTTTGAAGTAGTTCTTCAATGATACTGACATCTTGCAAAGGACTAGAAGCAAGACAATTGATCAACTTAAGAGTTTTTTCTCTCTCCTTTTTTAGCATCTTTGGCTTGCTCAATTCTTTGATGTTTTTCAAAGCATTGAAGAGCTTCATAAATCATTTCATGTTAATCTATTGCATATGGTGACCAATATAAATTGTCATGAGGCCAAACTTCTAGATAAAAGACAATATGATTACATTGGTATATCTTTTCTAGAAAATCTCTATAATCATTAGGTGCTGCCAAGCAAGGTGGGCAGGGTTAAAATCCAAATTGGATGATGTGACTATTTCAGGGGCAAAGTGTAGGTTTTTTAAGATAGAGGGGAGCCAAGGGTGTATTAGGTCAAACATTGGAAGGGTTTTTGTAACTTTCCCTAGCAAAATACTAGCAATTGTCTAAAACTGGTTAACCAAAACTAATCCAGAACTAGCCTAACAGTGTCCTTGTTAAAATGGACATTGTTGTCAAAATTGGGCTGAACTGCCAATTATACCAATTCAGCTAGCAACCAATCAATGGTCACCCCAGCATCTCGGTTAAAGGTCCACTTTGTATTTGACCAAAGCTGGGAAAAACACTCAAATAGTTTAACTTTTTAATTTTTTCAAATAGAATAAACTAGTAGTTTGGAAACATTTGTTTAGGAATTGTGAAAACATGAGAAGAACAAGAAAGAATGTGAAAAGAAAAAAAGAAGAAAAAAAAGGTAAGAGAAAAAAGACAAAAAGGAGAAGAAAGAGGACCATGAGCTAAAAGAAAAATAAAGAGAAAGTGGGGGAAAAAAGGACAAAAAGAATGAGAATGAAAAAAATAAAAAGAAAGAGGAAGAGAAGACAAAAAAGAAGACCACAAAAAAAAAGGAATAGGCAAAAGAGAGAAAAAAGAAGAAGGAAAAAGACGAAGAGAAAAGAAAAGTCTACCACAACTTGTTGAAAATGAGAACCTATTTATATTTGGGTTTGTAACTTAATTTGTTACTTAAAACACAAACTTAGTTTTTATCTTATGCACAAAATTTCGTTGTAGCCACATTTTTTTTTCCTGTTTTTTCATGTCACTTAGCAATCATATGATACAAATAGAAAAGAACTATGAACTGATAGTTTATCCATTGAACTAGTTGGCCATAATTTGGATACCCTAACAGTTCAATTTTAAAATCACTAGGAATGGTCGAATATATACGGCTAAATCAAGATTCAAAATTCTTGCTGTAAAGGTTAGTGTTGTGTGTATCAGGCCCAATCGAGATCAATGTTCCAATTGGGCAACAAAACAATAAAAAAGAAAAGAAATTAAAATTTCTAAATTTCTGAATGGGGACACAAAGTTAAATTTTTTTGTATTTCCTATAAAGTTTTAACATAGTGACTAAAATGCCACTTTTCAACTTTAGTGGTGAATTCATAAATTTTAAAAATTTAGATAATAAATGTGTAATTTTAAGAACTTTTTTAAAATTTTAAAATTTTAGGCCCAAATGCATAATTTTTTGGACTATATTTTGTAAATTTTTAAAAAGTTTAGGGACTAGATATGTTAGTAACTTTTTTGTTAATTTTTAAAATTCAATTAGGAAATTGTAAATATTTAAAAGTTCCAAAGAAGCCACATTTTAATTATTTATAACATAAACACATTGTGGAGAATTCAGAAAATTGAAAAAATTGTGTTTTTCAATTCTTTAGTAAGTGATGTATGATTTTTTAAAAACAAAAAAAAAACACACAGTACTTAAAAGAGCTACAGAGATGTTAGACTAAAATTTCATTATTTGAATTATGTCAAAATGAGCAAATTTGCCACTAAACTATAGAGTAGAGTAATTTTATCACTAGACTTTATTTACAGGTAAATTTTCCATTACCGTTTTTCATTCTCAGCAATTTTGCCACTGGCAGTTAAATGGTAAGAATATTCTGTTTGTTTATAAAATATTTCATAATAGAATTCTTAAACTAGTGCTTGAAAGTTTTCTTTTTAACTAAAGGTGAAAATAGGTCCGACTTTTTTTAGGTAGCTCGAGCTCAAGCTCGAGTTAAGGCTTTTCGAGTTGGGCTTTTTTAAGCACGAGCTTGAAAATAGGCTCAAATAAAATTGGGGCAGAGTTCTAGCCTCATAATATTTGGTCCTAAGAGCTTGAGGGCTTTTTGGGCTTAAGCCGTTTTGTCCGTTTTTCCTCAGGCCTAGCAGGATCTAAGTCTCTATTGGCTAAAGACCCGAACCCTTACCACCTTATGCCCTTCGTTTCTACCCCAAGCAACTAAAGCCCCTAACAACCCACCCAATCGGCCACCTATTCCACGACGCCTACAAGATCAGCGGTAGCAAGCATGACGACCCACTTGACTGAAGATCGATGACAATCTCCTCCGATTTCACTAAGATATCTGGCCCTAAGATTGATGATTGCTTATCTAACGGAAGCCCAAGATCGATGCTCCTAAAATCGGCTAAAGATTGACACACTAGGCAGGCCTCAGCACCAAAAATTGAAGGCAGTGGCAACTTCCTAAGTCCTACTCAGTACTACTAGTAACATTTTCTGTTGTCTGCCTGTCTGTTTGGTTTGAACTTTGAATGATTCATCCTTCTGCAGCTAACAGTGAGAATCGTAGATGTCATGTAGTTCTATAGTTGTTTATATTCATGATTTGCTAGCAAACCTAGGCTCTTCTGAATAAGCAAGCCAGTTAAATGGTGATTTGAACTGGCTTTGGGGAACTTATTTCTGTTTATAAGTATGTATGCTGCAAGAATCATCACTAGCATGTGGGCAATTTTTTCTCTTTGTTAGTTTGTGAATATAGTACTAGAAGTAGCTAAAGAATGCTTATACCATGTGGGACAAATGCGGTGGATAAGTATGAAAAGTATTTATTATCTTTATGATTAGCAACCATTATAGTGTGATTCTTTATATAAATGAATGCCAAGCAGTAAGTCCTTTCACTTGGAATAACACATGTGGAGTTAATGAATTCCAATGGCTAAGATGAAGAGAGCAATCAACAAAACTTTTTGGTTTATTTTCTTCTTATAACATGGCAGCAAGTTTGCGAAGTAAATATTCTTTTTTTTTTGGGAAGATGGTGTTCTAATATCTAGAATATAAAAGTAGCTGTTATAGGCAAACAATAAAGCCCTTAAAAGTAGGACAACTTTGGCAAACAAAAGATGTGGTAAGCATTTTAATTATCTTTTGATTTTTAGAAAATTATTTCACCTACAAAAGTTTAGTTCCATATGCTAGACTTATTTGCTTACTTGTCTTTACTCTTATGTCATGTGAGAAAAATCCAGTTGCTGTCAATCTATCCATTTCTTGATATGGATTTTCCTAAGAATCTGCAACTCATCAGGCAAAATCTTGTTATTTAATAGCTTCTTTCTTCTAGAAAAATATGTAGAGAGCCATAAATGAATAAGAAACATTTGTGGAGACTTGAACATAAGATTCTTTCAGCGTTTTGTTACTACTGTTTGATGTTGCTGCTCTGTGTGCTATTGCTGCCTTCTGTTACTGCAATGTTGCTGCCTTTGGCTACTTCATGTTACCGCTGCGTTTTCCTGCTGCCTTCTGGCTGTAAAGTGCTTCTGCTACCGACTGAATGCTTTTTGCCGCTGCTGCCCTTGTTGCCTTATGCTGTTGCTGTTAGCTTTTGTGTTTCTGTTTGTGTTGCTGATCAAAGGAAGAATTTTGTGTTTCTATTAGTTTCAATTTTTGTGTTTGTGTCACTCAAATTGGACTGGTCACTTGTTATTGGCTTTGTTCTTGCTGCTTAGGAGTTAAGACTTTAGACATCACATGTTGCTATGTTTTTTTCATTTAGATGTTTTTGTTTAGTTATAAAACTTAATATTTGTGTTTGGCTTGTTATATTACTTTAGAATTAAGGTTATTTTTCAAATTATTATTCATTATTCATATTATTATTTGAGCCTGGAGAGCCTTTCGGCTAAGCTCGAGTCCAAAAAATTCGAGCTTGAGTAATTCGAGGTTGAGCTCGAGTAGTATCGAATAAGATTCAAGCCAAGCTCGAGTCTAATGGGCTCGGGTTTAGCCCGACCCATTTTCACTATCTTTAACCTCTAGCTGCCCAAACATTTCATAGCACCTAAATTAATCAAATCCTGTATTTGACCACATATCTCTATTACTGAGTGATAGCCAAATGGCTATCACACTTGGATAGCCTCTAAGGATGACTGACAGAGTACCATCCTTGGAAATACATCTGACCCACTTCGGGAAAGAGGAGATCCTCTCCACCCTCGGTCAGTGACACCACCTCCCTCAGATTTGCATGATATGCCATCCTCGGTCAAGTTGTCGGGCGACCTTGGGGATCAACTCTCCACTCTCGGAAGAATATGGCGTCCTCTGAAGGTCCTCCACACTACCGAGGAGCCTCCCTCCGTAGCCCTCGGTGATCAAAGTCGGACTGAAGAAGGCTCACCTGTCGAAGGGGTCTTACTCTCCAAAGAGAGTCCATCACCGAAAGAGTCCTCAACCAGATAAGACAAAAATGGTAAGAAGCCTCTGACACAGAGGACCTCGCACACACCTCTGACACACAGCCTTCCCACATGGCCCTGACCGTCGGTCAGAATGGCTTCAGCCAACCGGGGGCACCTGTCCCCGAACGTACGGATCAAATCTGGCCAACCACGTGTCGTGATCTGGGACAAGCTGTAGTAGGAGGCCTCCTTCTAGGGACCTCCTATAAATACCTGTGAAGAACCTTGGTAAGGGCTAATGAGATAACAAATAAGAGAAAGGGAACTCTAGCCATCATCTATTCTTCATTCCTTCTTATTTTCATCCTAAAAAGACTGACTTGGGCGTTGAAGGCTCCTCCCCCGGAATCACACTCCGGGGAGTTTCTAACCTTTGTTTCACTGAGTCTTACAGCCACATCCTTGCCAAAAGCCTTTCTTCAAGGCACCTTCTTCAACTGAAGACTCTTCACAAACACCTTCATACCGGAAGTCCCGTTTGTAGCTACACCATGTCACATAACGAAGATGTCGTTGGGCATCATTTGGCGTTGTCTATGGGAACCCACTTTTAAGTAGCCGTCGTTGAGACTCGACGTTCCAAGGATAAGGGACTCCCGAATTCCCCATCCGCGCCGGAGACTCAATTGGCGATCGAGCAGCCAGCTGCCAGGACCTCTTTGCCGGAGGACGAACATCCTCTGATCGTTACCATGGGCTTTCTAAGGCATTTCCTAGTGTTCCATAGTGGCGGAAATGACGCAGCAACTTGACCAGAGGTGGTCTCAACCACCTGCGGTCCGAAAAGCCCCCTCGTTGGCCGCCCACCGAGAGGGGAGCCCCAAGCCTACCCATCGGAGTTCAGGCAGTGGAGACTTCCACGATGAATCCTCAACCGAGGGCATCCCTCTTAGAGGGCATTGTGTTGGAGAAACAGCATCAAAAGGGCCCAGAGCCTCTCACCAAAGAAGCCAATCGCCGTACAAGACGTCACTGTCCCCTCGCCGGTGAAGTTACTCCCCAACGAGGAGACGTTGTTCCCCGCTGCCGGAGACTCCCAGGCAATGGGAAGAGGCCAGTACCACCGCCCTCATGGAGAAAATCCTTGAGAGGTTAGACAAGGTGGAAAGGGAGGTTTCCCGGAAGCCTGTTTGGTCAAGCTTGTCAGAGACCTTTACAGGTGAAGAATCCCCGTTCGACTGAGCAATAGTTGAGGCACCCATGCCCAGCGACTTCCGGGTACTTCGCCTAGAGACGTATGATGGGCGTAGTGACCCCAAGCCCATTTGACCAAATACAGGCTCAGCATGGTGCTATACAGTGCTGATGACGCCACGCTGTGCAAATGTTTTGAGGTCACCTTTTCCGGACAGGCGACGGCGTGGTACAACTCATTGGCCCCTGGAACCATTATGGGATTTCAAGAGTTGTCCATCGCGTTCACGCAACAATTCATCGGTAGCAGGCTGATGGCAAAGTTGCCAGTTCAGATGTTCGACATAGCGCAAAGGAATGGAGAGACTATTCGCGACTATGTCGAAAGGTTCAACCGAGAGGCCCTGAGCGTGCCGAACTTTTGGCCTAAAATACGCATCCTCTTCATGATACAAGGACATCGGTAAGATTTATAGCTGTTTTACGAGTTCTCGAAGGACCCCCTAGACACCCTCGGTGAGTTCTACAGAAGGGCCGAGCAGCACATGACTGCTGAAGAGCTGAGGATGGGAGGTCCAAAGCCCGACCACGTTTGCCCCGAAGGGGCAAGCCAATAACCTCGCTACCAAACAGAGTCAGGGGGTCAACTTCGAAAATAAAGAGGGAAAAAGCCATTGACTTTTACTTCCTTGAATACCACGAGGACCAACATCCTAATGTTCTGCATTCAAAGGTCATGACCTCGGACAACAAAAAGAATATAAAGAAATTTTTCCAATTCCATTGAGACCACGGCCATGACACTGAGGATTGCGTCGAACTCAGGAAGTATATTGAGTCCCTAATCAAGTAAGGTTAGCTACGTCAGTACCTGTGGATACCTTTTCCTAGGGAAAGGAGGAAGGAGGAAAGAAAGAAAGAAGAGGACTATGAATCTGACTGACGTCGGAACCGGAGTCCCAAGAAAAATCACCCAACCCTAGCAGGAGTAATCCAGACGATCACCACGGAGTTGCCCTCACCAGAACGGAAAAGGAAAGCCAAGGAGATCTTGGTGATGGAATTCGACAACCCATCAAACAAGCTTGTTTGGAAAGATGGGTCTGCCGTAGTCTTTCCACATGATGACCCGCTTCTTATCATGGCAAGGATTGGGAGCTGGGATGTAAAGAGGGTGCTCCTGGACGATGGGTCCAACGTTGATGTTTTATTCTCCCATCTATTGCCAAGCTTGGGCATCACGTAGACTGACCTTAAACCTGTTACATCCCTCATATTCTGGGTAGGTCATTCCGAACTCCTTGTCCTTGGGTGGATCGACCTACTTCAAATGCTAAGAGGGAACTTCGGTCCAAAACAATGGAGAGTTGTTCGCCTCTGCCATGACCAGGTTCATTGTCATCGATGTCCCCTCTTCGTATAATGCCATCCTTAGAAGGTAAACTCAAGGGAACTTTCACATCCGACCAGATGTGAAGTACCTGACGATTACCTTCGGAATGAAGGATAGGGACGCAGAAATATTCATTGATCAAGCTGAAGTCCGGAAGGTCTTCGTGAAGGCGAGGTAGAGCCTGGTGAAGGTGCATACGCAGGCCTCGAGAGAGAAGGGCATAGCAACCGAAGAAGCTACAGAAGGAGAAAGAAATGACTTGGAAAAAATTGAAACTGATAATATGGAGCTTGTCCCGGGCCAAAATACCCGCATAAGGAAAAATCTGGTCGAAGGTGACAAGCAAAAGCTTGTATCTTTCCGTTTAATGAACAAAGATTTATTTGCCTACTTATAGAAGGATATGCCTGGGGTAGACCATAGTATAATCTAGCATAGTCTTAAAATACGCCCTAACGTGAAGCCTGTTTGCCAAAAAAAGAGGAGCCTTTCGGCACACAAGAACAACTTCATTAAGTCCGAGATCCAAAGGTTAAAGGAGCTAGACATAATAAGGGAAATCAAATATCCCGAATGGCTTAGTAACGTGGTCATCGCCACAAAAGAAGGGAGTGACAAACTCCGAATGTGCATCGACTTCCGAAATGTGAACGATGCTTGTCCTAAGGATTCATATCCTCTGCCGCCAATAGACCAGTTGGTGAATTCAACCGCCGAATATGGTCTCCTCAGCTTCCTCGATGCATTTAACGGGTACCATCAAATCAGGATGGACCCCAAAGACGAGGAAAAGACCGCCTTCATCACTGAAGCTGGTACATACTGCTACATTAGAATGCCCTTTGGGCTTAAGAATGCAGGGGCCACTTACCAGAGGTTGATGAACAGGGTCTTCAATTCCCAAATTGGGAGGAACATGGAAGTCTACGTCGATGATATGATAGTTAAGAGCAAACTGCCTAATAGTCATATCACAGACTTAGAAGAGATATTCCACCAACTGAGGACATTGGGAATTCATCTCAACCCCAAAAAATGCGTGTTCGGGGTGAATGCGGGTAAGTTTCTCCGATTATGGTGTTAGAAAGAGGTATCGATGCTTATCCGGAAAAGGTCAAGGCCTTGTTAGGATTCTGAACGCCCAAGATGACCAAAGACGTGCAAAGACTCACGGGAAGAATCACGTCCCTCAGCAGATTCATTTCTAGATGTGGGGATTGCTGCCGACCATTTTTCAATGTCCTCACTAAAGCAGAAAAAAGTGGGGGAGACCTCAGAACTGAGGTGCACCTTTGGAATGAAGAATGCCAAAAGGGCTGGGAAGAGCTTAAAGTCTACCTAACGTGTCTGCCGACACTTCGGCAGCCACGGGAGGGAGAACCCCTCATACTCTACCTCGCCGTAACCGAAAATGCGGTAAGTTCGGTTCTTGTAAAGGAAGAAGGGGCAAAGCAATGACCAGTATATTACCTAAGCAAGTCTCTCCATGGTGCTGAAGTCAGGTATCCATTGCTACAAAAGGCTATTTATGCCCTAATACTTGCAAGCAGAAGTTTATGACTTTACTTCCAAGGGCACCCCATTATCATCTAAAGTAACTTACCACTTCGGGACATAATGAAGAGGGTAGATCACACGGGAAGGCTTTCAAAGTGGTGCATCGAGGTCGGTGAGTACGATATCATCTATGAGCCAAGGAAAGCAATAAAAGCACAGGCATTGGCAGATTTCATTGCCGAAGTACCCGTTGCCGAAGACAGTCCACCTGACCTCGCAAGACATAAATCTGAGTGGACTCTGTTTGTCGACGGGGCCTCTGATTCCAAACACCAAGGAGCCGGAGTAATTCTCCGAGGTCCCGAAGGAATGGAAGCCATGAAAGTCATCAAATTCGGGTTTAATGTCACCAACATTATGGCAGAATATGAAGCCCTCATAGCAGGTCTACGCCTTGCCAAAAGAGTTGGTGTGAGAAACCTAAAGGCCTACAACAATTCTCAGCTAGTGGTCCGACAGATGACAGGGGACTACGGTGCGAAGAACCTAACCTTGGCAAAGTATCATGACCTCGTATCAAAGCTCATTTAAGAGTTCGACGTGGTACACATCGAGAACGTGCCTCGTCGGAATAATACTAAGGCAGATACTTTAGCCAAGTCAAAAAACTCAACCAAAGTGCTAACTCAACCGAGCATAACAATAACGAGGATAGAAACCAGGGAAAGAGGATGGAAGAATCCCATAAAAAAGTATCTCACGACTTCGGAACTTCCCAAAGACCCTCTTGAAGTGGCAAAAGTGCGAAGACATTCTGGACGATATTTCTTGATCAGAGAGGAGTTATCCCGACAAGGGTACGCGAGTCCTCTTTAAAGGTGTGTCAGTGAAGAGGATATAGAGACAGTCCTCAGAAAAGTCCACGAGGGGGCTTGTGGTTCTCACATAGGAACTAACGCTCTGGCAGGAGTACTACTCCGCCAGGGATACTTCTGGCCCACCTTAAGGAAGGACGCGAGGCAATTTGTCCAGAAATGTAACAATTTCCAAAGACAAGCTAACATTTAGAGGCTACCCTCGGAAATGATAACTTTGGCTAATTACCCTTGCCCCTTCGCAGTATGGGGTATTGACCTCATCAGGCCTCTCCCAATTGCACCCGGCGGAGTGAAGTTTTGCATAGTCGCAGTAGATTACTTCACCAAATGGATTGAGGCAGAGCCTTTGGCAACCATTTCAGCGAAGGACATACAGAAATTCATCCGAAAGAACATCGTATGTAGATTTGGTATACCAAGGGTGATAGTAGCTGGCAATGGTTCCCAGTTTATTGACAAAGGATTCCAGGAATTCGCTACCGACCTCGGGATAAAAATGCACTTCGCCCTGGTAGCTCATCCTCAGAGTAACAGACAGGTAAAAGTGTCCAACAGGACCATAAAGGATGGATTGAAGAAGAGATTGAATCAGACAAAGGGAAAATGGCTGGGAGAACTTCCCAATGTGCTATGGAGATATCAGACAACACCCCGAAGGGCCATAGGTGAGACACCTTTCTCACTTGTCTTTGGCACGGAGGCCATCATCCCTATCAAAGTAGTTCAGCCATTGGTCAGGGTACAGGTGTTCGCCGAAGAAGGGAACAACCTCGCGTTGAGAACCAAGTTAGACCTAATTGAGGAATACAGAGAAATGGCTGAACTTAGAAGAAAAGCTTTTTAGCAAAGGGTAGCCATAGCTGTGAACCCGCATGTTAGGCGAAAAGGAATCAAGAAGAGAGACCTTGTCCTCCGAAAGGCTGAGTTTGAGCGTCGAAGACCATCTCACGGAGTACTTCGGGCAAACTAGGAAGGGCCTTATTTGGTCCTTGATGAAGTTCGGCCATGAGTATACAAGCTCGGTGATACCGAAGGTGGAGAATTGAGAAATACATGGCATTCGGATGCCTTGAAAAAATTTTATACTTAGAAATTTGTCTAAGGAAATTAGGTCCACCAAAGGAGCCTAGCCGAACAAGGTGTGAGAACCTATGTACAAAAAATGATACATTTTCTCATAAAGAGGTTTTAGGCCGAATACGGCTGCATAAATAGGCGATGTTTTACCAAAGAATGTTAGCCGAAACTGGTCCCATATATAGCCAAGGCGGTTATTTGAATAATAAGTGCGGAGACTACTTACTATTTCCTCGAGGGATTTAGGCCGAAAATGGTCGAGCTAACCCTCGGTACAAAAGATATTTTGAGACTTAGCCAATTTTTGGAGGAAAGAAAGAATTTTATTAAATTGAGCCTTATTACAATGAGAAGAAGCATTACAGGAAGAAGATTACAAAAAAGAAGAAAAAAGTGAAGTCCTAGACACCTAAGGGACCTCATCGTCACGAGCGGCTACATCGCCAACCTCCTTTGTCACAGCCTTTGGCGCCAAAGGAGGAGCAAAAGAAAGGTTAAAATGTTCTATCTTTGACCAGGCCCAACGAGGCCCCTCGGGAATGTCCAAGGCAGCAAGAAAAGAGAAGTCGAGGTCGGGGTACTTTACCAGGACTTAGTGCCGAGCCAGACAAAAGCCGTCTTGGAACGCAACCTTGGTTGCTTGATCGGCCTTGTCTTTCTCAATAGACAAGTCGTCCAACTCCTTTTCCAGCTTCTTCCTCTTCTTCTTCTCCTTCGTCTCCTTCCTAAGCGCGTCGACCTCGGCTTGCAGTTCAGCGTTGTCGGTAAGGGCCTTCGTCAGGAAAGCAGAGTCCTCCTCCTTCCCCTTCCGGTAGGCCTCGTTCACTGAAGATAGCGCGATCAGTTTCGCGCCAAGGTCAAACGCCTTCTAGGATAATTCTTGAGAGAGCTCCTCCTGACCCTTCAAGAATTCTTCCTGAACCTTGGCCACCTCTTCTTTGGCTATCTTGTTCAGCTCGGCGTACTTGACAACCGAGTTTGCACAAAATACCTTGGCCCTCCGCAGATGCTCTTTGGCCTGAGATCGGACCGAAGACTGCTTCGCTGCCCATGCTTGGAAGTATTCACTGTAGGCCAAGAACAGTGAAAAAGAAAGATTTCACGTAAGGGTTAGAAGGCTATGAAAGCTTAGAAAAAATCTTCTAAGTCTCAAAAAGCTCAGAATTTACCTGGGCAACATGTTCAGACCTCTTCGCAGCAAGGACCTTCTTGTTTGGGCACTCCTCTGCCAAAGACTTGAAGGTGGCGTTGGTAAGCACGCCCTTCGCCATTTGGGGAGCCATTTGCTGGCTGTCCTCGGAGAACAAGTTCATGTCCTCCATGAAAGACCAGAAAGGCTCCCTTGAAACCTTATCCTTCAGGATATGGGAGTCCCGAAGGGCCCGTTTCCGGGCGTGCTCCACCATCCACGCCAAGGGTGCCACTTCTTCTGCAAAATCACGCCAAAGTTCCATCAGTACATTATCCCTTAGCCATACGTCTAAAAAGTGAAAAATCCTAAAGATGTCTAAATTTATAGAAAAATGGCTAAGAGGCGAACCTGGTGGAACCTCGGCGAGGTCCTCATCAGAGTCATGGACTTTCTCCACTTCGGCAAGGACATGTTTGCCCTTGCTTCATCTTCTCTCCTCGAGCTCTTCAGCAGAAGGGCCTCCTACCAAAATGCCCAAGATGTCCACCGAAGTAGCAGGACTCTGGGGAGTGGAGTTGACGGCCGGCTCCAATGGCGGGTCGGTGAGGACCGACGGCAGGTCCCCGACCTCATTAACATCTTCCGAGGGGGGGGGGGGGGAAGAAGGTCCTTCTTCAATTTCTTGGCCGAAGATGGCCCCTCTCTAGACGTCTTCCGCCATTTTGGGGCGGCTTTCTTCTTCTGTTCCCCCTTATCGGCTTGACCGAGGAAGAGGAACTTGTATAAAGCCATAGACTGGTCGCCCATCTCTGAAAAAGGAAGAAAATATCAGTGTAAGTCCAAATGGGTACTTATGCCAAAATTTGGAAAGGGACTTACTCTCAACAAGGGCTTCGTATGTAAGCTCCTTCCGAAGGAGCACCACCAACCATGTCTTCTTCCCTTCGATGGCAGGCGCTGGCATGTCGAAGTCGGTTTTGTGGTCCTTGATCACCCCTAACTCCCTAAGAACCTCTTCGGTCATGAGGTCCACTTGATGGGGATGGGATATAGAGAGCGTGGTGGGACCTCGGCATCCCAGTTGGCGACAGCTCGGATACGATTGTCAAAGTCCTCAAACCTCGTTGCTAACTCAGGAGTTAGCAACTTCTTGGGATCAACAACATCCGTCTCCAGCGTCCCTCAGGCCCACCTGGTCGGCACATGCGACCACACCTTTGCGACCACCAGGAAGAAGAACTTCTTTTGCCACCTTCGCCAACTGTGTTTGGTGCCGAAGGTGAACATATATTTTTTGCTCCCGGATCCCCGAGGTAGCAAGAAATAGAAGCCACCCTTCGAGACCGAATAGAACTTGTAATACTGCATAAAGGTGATGAAGTGGGGTTTTATCTTGAAAACCCCACACATGCAGAGAAAAACATTGAAGCAAGAATAGGAGTTGGGAGGAAGCTGATTCACGGCTATGCCATGAAATTGGCAAAAGTCACAAATCATCTTCGGAGGAGGAAACTGAAGTCTGGCCTTCAGTTAGGCTTGAAAAACAGTAACCTCGTTTGAATTATTCATGTAACTGTACAGACCAGGTGTGGGTAGCCTGATGACCGAGTAAGAACGAAGAAAAAATTTCATTGTCCACTTTGCTAACTTCTCCGAAGTGGTACAACATGGATGAGAATTGAGAGGAAGCCAGCTCTCGGGGGTAGTTCGGATTGTCATGAGCGGAACGGGAGAAGACATTTTGAAAAAGGGTAGAAGGAAGAAAATGACGCCGAAGAACAACTTCGGAAAAAAGGAGATGGCTTCAGAAAAGTGGAAATGGCTAGAAACATAGATAATCAAACGACTTCGGGAAGGAAAACCCACCAAAACTTTTGCCGAAGTCTGGATTTCTGAACGCCGTCGCTAAAGCTAACCGGAAATCGCTCCGCCACTTGCACCACCGCAGAAAAGAAAGAAGAGCTTGAGAGCAAACGAGAGCAGGACAGAAGCAAAACAAATCAAGTGAGAGCTATGAGGGGAAGGAGGGTTTATATAGACCGAAGGGGGGTAGGCGAATTGTCACCATAACTGCCCCTCAAAGGCGAATCATTGCCATAATTACCCCTTGAATGTGAAAAGACGTGGTTGGTATAACCGATGCAACTATCCCCCAATCATCGTGTGCCACGTGTTGTCCATTGCAGGAAATGAGGGCACGCCTTCTAACAGCGTTAAAACCTAGGCACGCATATCCAAAGTGACTCGCCTGATTACAAGACGTGACGGTCCACTGACCTGCATATCCGAAGTGACACGCCTGATTACAAGACGTGACTGTCCACTGACCTGTAGCAGAAAAATTAAAAAGGGGGATGAACACCTCGAAAATACCAAGGGACTAGCTAGGGGGTAAGGAGTGACACTCACAGGCTACCTCAGCTAAGAAGGCACACCTTCGGGAGACGAAGTGTCTTCTACATAGCTTCTACAATGAGTCCCACGAAGTGCCCTCAAAGATTCTACTTACCGAAGTAGCCACTTTGGCTTTCCGACGGGGGCATGTGATAGCCAAATGGCTATCACACTTGGATAGCCTCTAAGGATGACTGACAGAGTACCATCCTCGGAAATACATCTGACCCACCTCAGGAAAGAGGAGCTCCTCACCACCCTTAGTCAGTGACACCACCACTCTCGGATTGGCATGATATGCCATCTTCTGTCAAGTTGTCTAGCGACCTCGGGGATCAACTCCCCACTCTCGGAAGAATATGGCATCCTCTGAAGGTCCTCCACACTGCCGAGGAGCCTCCCTCCATGGCCCTCGAAGAGCAAGGCCAGATCGAAGGAGGCTCGCCTGTTGAAGGGGTCTTACTCCTCAAGGAGAGTCCATCATCGAAGGAGTCCTCAACCAGATAAGACAAAAAAAGTTAAGAGCTTCTAACACAAAGGACCTCGCACACGCCTTTGACACACAGCCCTCCCACAAGGCCCTGACCATCGGTCAGAATGGCTACAGCCAGCTGGGGACGCCTGTCCCCGAACGTACGAATTAAATCTAGCCAGCCACGTGTCGTGATCTGGGACAAGCTGTAGCAGGAGGCCTCCTTCTAGGGACCTCCTATAAATACCTGTGGAGAACCTTGGTAAGGGACAAGGAGATAACAAGTAAGAGAAAGAGAACTCTAGCCATCATCTGCTCTTCATTCCTTCTTATTTTCATCCTAAAAAGACTGACTTGAGCGTCGGAGGCTTCTTGATAAGCTTATATTTATTATATTTATTTCTCTCATATTTAGTATGTTTTAATATGTTTTGAACCTTAAATATATATTTTGAGTATATTTTGTAGCTTAGAGCATATCTGGACTTAATTTATTGAAAGTGAATTTAATTTGCAATTTTACAAGTTTTAATTTGGTTGTGCTCTTTCAGGATGTTGACAGATTGGTGATGTTTCGGTAAAAAAATCATATCTTAAGCTACATAGATTGGAATGAAGTGATTATTGATTCATTGGAAAGCTAACATCTGGAGCCACAAATCACATTCAGACCATGAAACCCAGTTTGCACGTTAAGACAAATTCGGCTTCAAAATCGTGATTTACGAGTTACCGCCAGTTAAGAAGCAGTTGTGGTATTTTGGGTATATCTTTGGATGTAGATGTCCGTTTTATGCGATTCAGGTGTCGTTTCGAAGCTAAGAAAGACCTATACAACTTTTATGCTTTGAGTTTTGAGAAATAATGGCTGAATAAAGGTCGAATATCAGCTTGAAGTTGCTGCTGATGTTTTGGAGTATTGCTTGGCTGACAACTTTGAAACCTTATAGTCATTTTGAATCTTTTTATTTGTTTGGGGTAATTTTGTAACAATATAGAAAGTTTAGGGATTTTTTATGAGTTTAGACATAGGTTTTAGTTTTCTTTGGTTTTTAAGCGTGGCTGCCGCCGCCAGGCTTCGGCCCACCCCCTTCCCCAACTCTCTTTCTTTTCTTTCTTCTTTTATTTTTTTTTAGTAATTTATTTTATTCTTGATTGAAGGAAACTGAAATCCTGAATTCTTTAGCACTGTGAGATCAAAGTTGTTTTTATTCATCAATTAATATTTTGAGTATTGAATGTTCTTTTATAATTAATTTCATGATTGTTTCGTTTATATACTAGGAGCCTACTAATTGTTATTTGAATTCAATCTACTGCTAAGTTATAAATCAAATCCGTAATTGTTTAATTTCTCTAATCTGTGAAGCAACTAAGGTTTAGTGATTTACTGCGTCAGAAATCATTAGGTCTTAGGGAAAACATTCAAATACATTAAATGCAGCCGCTTGTATTTATGTTATTTAGTTTCATTGATCTCTCTAACTTTTAATGCAAATGTTAAATTAAATCAAAGTGCTTTGTTTTTAGGTTGTTTAGCAGTTAGGGTTAATTAGATCGCTTGTTTCTGATTAACTACGACTAATGGGAGTAGAAAGATAATTCCAACGATGAATATTCAAAATCTTGATTGATCTATCTATGCATCAATGATCGGTTATAGAAATTCGGTGGTGGATGTTAACTGATGCCAATGTTTGAATTTTTATTGTTTTGTTGGTTTCTTACTTGATAGATTTATTAATTTTTGTTCTCTGATCATTTTTTTTATTTTACCTTTTTTTATTGCAAACAATCCCCCCCAATATTTTATTTCAGTTTTTTTTTTCAGGAAGCTTTTAGATAAAGAATTTCCATTGGGATTCGACCTGGTTTCCACTGCTATACTACAAATTTATTTATTCCGAGTTGTTATTGATACCAGAATTATTTTTGGCGATTTCGACGACCGACTACTCCTTTCCTGAAATCACACTTCAGGGAGTCTGAAACCTCTATTTTACTGAGTCTTGCAGCCATATCGTTACCGGAAGCCCCTCTCCAAGGCACCTTCTTCACCTGAAGGCTCTTTACAAACACCTTCATGCCAAAAGTCCCATTTGCAGCTACACCATGTCACATAACGAAGGTGCTGTTGGGCGTCACTGAGCTTTCTTGTTTTAACCTTTCTCATTGTCCCTAAGCAACCTTCAGCTATCTTAGCCATTGATCTCTTATTCTAGAACTACAGTGTCTCTAAATTTAGTCCTATTGATATCAATCGGATCTTATTTTATCAGTGTTTGTTCTAGGGAGTGTTTGTTGGGGTATTACTAGGACTTGTGGAAGAGTGGAGGTAATGCTGGTGGTAAAAAAGGTGGAGGGTGATGAAGGGTACAAGGGTTTATTGTAGTGAAAACGATGGTGAAAATTATAGATTCAGAAATTTAAGGGCTAGAGTGTTAAATAAAGAAAGTTTAGAATTGAAACTTACATTTTTTTCAATTTTTTCACGTTTGCCACATTAAGCAATTACTCTACAAAACATTGATGGCAAATTTACAATTTTCAAAAAGATCAATGACAAATTTGCCCCTAAAAAACTTTAACAGCCAAATTACTCTGCCCATATAATTTAGTGGCAAATTTGCCCCTTTGCCTTTGAACTATGTTGAAGCAATGGATAACAATTTAATTTGCCTTGGTGTGCTCGTTGCACATTAGTATAAGCGATTAACGTTATAGTTTAAAAAAAATTATCTAATTGTAGTTTTTAACTTTTAATTTTAACAATTTTATTTTTATTATTAAATAAATTATTCAAAACTGTAACACTAGTCACAAAAATTGTTTCCAAGCAAGGCTTGTGTTATGGCTGTTAAACAAAACAAATGGAAAAGCGGACTTGCCTTAGTTGGCCAGTTTATTTCTAAAAAGGCTGGGCTCTATTCATAACCCAATGTCACTAGGCCAGGATACAGTTTTGACAAGGTCTTTTCATAATTCACAAATCACAACTATGAATCTGTATTATTAGGTCCAAAGTTTGGAATTGAGCTTTTTTGGTTCTTCAACCAATTGAATCATCAGCGATGCTGAAATACTTTATAAAGAACAAGCATCTGATGGATGATTATTCTTTTCTTTCTCGAAGATCACTTGAAAAATAGAAAATTTTTCTATAATCAATCCTGAAAAACATTAACCTCAATATAATGTTTTCCTGAAAAAACATTACCTTAATTGGCCGAACCCTGTCTTCATATAATCAGTCCAATCTATGTATCCTACCTTAGCATATGAATTTATGAGATAACTATAAATGAATATTATAGGGGAAAGACAACAATTTTGGGATTAATTATATCCTATGTTGTGCAAACTTTATTCTCTCATCACTTGAAAAAAGAAAAAAAAAAGAAAAAAACACTAATCTAGAATGGGTGATAATTTGAGCACTAAAGGTTAACCAAAAAGGAAGCACATCTGAATTGAGATGCTCCAGGAGGTGTGCCACCTTCACAAGTGCAGACATCAACTTTCTCGCTTAATTAATCCCCTCCAAGAGGTTCTTCATATTCTTCAAAATGTTCATCGTGCGACCTTTGTCTATCAAAATGACAATATGAAGTGAAGGTCAGTAAATTTAAAAAAGTAAAACAAGCAAAGCATATCAATATGACTTGATGACCTCCATTTGCCTTGAACATCCCTCCAAGGTCGTGAGTGATGATCCTTTCACCCTCAAAACCCAGTAGGGGGGATTCTTAACAACCTCATAGCTCAAGTAGGCTGGACTCACACCAACGTAGTGGAGCATTGTCTCATCAATCCTTTTCTTGGACAAAGGGAAGATGTCATCGTAATTCTCGTTGATGAGGATCCCCACCAGCCACATCAGTAGTCAGTGGAACATCTTCTCACCCTCCGATTCCTCAAACAACTAGGGTCACCAGTTAAGATCCTGTGGGGGAGGTTGCTCCACTCACAAGGGAACTTATTGTTGGTCGCTGAGGGCAAAGAAGTACCGGTCTTTCCATGGACCCTAGGTTGCACGAGGTGAAAGTAAATGATTTGTTTCCCCATACGGTATCAAAGCAGTGTGGAAAAAGGCTAGCTACATGGTAAAAGTGAGGGTGTAGAATTGGAGGAAGACCTTAAGAATAGAGGTGACCTATTCCAGATATTAGAAGTGTTCAAGTAGATGAAAAAGTTTGGAGCAAGTTGAAAGGAAGGAATATGGTAGAACTCATAGAACTGGGAGATGAAGGGCATGAAGATTGAAGTGCAGCCCTGCCCGAAGGTGGATTGGGAAAAGCGTTATACAGTCCTTTTGGCTGTCGAGGGCTTGGGCATCGAACTTAGAAAGGGAGCACTGAACCCTCCCAGCTAGAAGAATCTCTGGCAGGCAATCTTCATCCCCTCCATTGTAAGAGTTTTCTGATGTTGGACAACTTCCCCATGCAAGGGCAGATTAATGCATTCACATTCTCCCCTCCGGCAAAGGACTCCAAGGTGGTGGATGACTGGGTGCTGGCGGTTGCAAAACTAAAAAAGGAAAAGAAATTGGTAAAATTAGAAACTAAACGAAAGGAACAATATTTACCTTAAGGTTAATCCTTGAACGGCTATGATGACGAGGTTGGTGGCACTGGAGCACCAAAGGGTCACCGAAGGGGAACAAACAAGAATATCAAAAAGCTAGAAATTTAGGAGTAATTTGAGCAGTAGTGAACACGTTAAGAGAGTGAGAGGGACGGTGGAAAACAAGTCTTTTCTAACCTTATAGGGTCTCTTGACTCTCTTCACCTTTCGTCTTCAAAAGCGCCTTCATAATTACCTATGCTGCCATGTGGCCGTTCACTACCGTAGATCTCAAATGCCTGTCAGCTAGCTATGCCTAACACGCGCTTATGAGTTATGACGCATAATTTTGAATCCTACTTTATGTTATGAAGGATGCGTGTCCAGGAGACACCATCCTATCTTTCCTCTCTCCAGCATATGCTGTTCCATCCATTCAAAAGGCATCAATCCATCTCCATCTTTTAAAAGAGGCATCGTTTCGCGATCATGATCTTCGTAAAATGTAGGACCATATTCAGAATTTTTTTAAAAAACAAAAATTGATACAATACTGAGTCCTGGACCATACTACAAAAGTGGAGGTATTTCCTACAGTTTTTTTCTACGCTAAAAATCATAAGACAAATAAATTGAAGTAAAACAGTTGGATGCAGAGATGGAGCTAGTTTATCCAACAGTTTTAAGGCAGATATACTTTCTACGTTTTTCATGTAAAAAGTTTCCTACAATTTTCATTTTGAAAAATAGATGAGGCCAATCTATTTGAAAATTTTAAGGCAAATATTCTTCCCATGCATTTCTTGCAAAAAGTTTTCCTACGGTTTTTATTCTAAAAAAAGTCCTACGGTTTTTATGGACAATTATTTCCTATGTTCTTTTGACGAATAGAACAGTAGCAAACTAAATGTCTCAAAAGTGTAGGAAGCAGATATTTTCCTACACATTATTTACAACCAAAATTGTGTCCTAAAATCATACAAATATAAATTGTGACAGTTTACCTATAATTTATAACCCTAAACCTTAAATACAAACCCTAACCCTAAACATCACCCCAAATCCTATCCATAAATTTCTAAATACAAACCCTAACCCTAAATCTTTGAAAACACAAGTCCTCAAACCTTAACCCTAAACCTCTAAACACAAATCCTAAAACTCTAACCCTAAATCCCTAAATACAAACCTTAACTCTAAACCTTAAATCTTTAAACACAAGTCCTCAAACCCTAACCCTAAATCCTAAATACAAACCCTAACTCTAAGCCCCATCCCAAACCCTAAACCCTAAATCTCTAAACACAAGTCCTCACACCCTAACCCTAAATCCCTAAATACAAACTCTGACCCTAAACCCCACCCCAAACCATAAACCCTAAATCTCTAAATACAAGTCCTCACATCCTAAATCCCTTAATACACACCTTGACCCTAAATCCCTTAATACACACCTTGACCCTAAATCCCTAAATGTAAACCCTAACCTAAATCCCACCCCAAACCCTAAACCCTAAATTGGCCTAAACCCTAAATCTCTAAACACAAGTTCTCAAACTTTAACCCTAAATCCCTAAACACGTACCAAACCCTAACACTAAACACAAATCTTATTAATCCTAAACCCTGAAACTTAAAACCATATCCCTAAACCCCTGAAACCACATAGAATCTCTTGCCTTTAAGTACTCTAAACGGCTAAACCAGCTTAAATCCTATAGCTCCAAACTTTAAACCCTAATTGAAGATCTAATTCCTAACACACTATCCTTAACCTTAACTTTAACCTTGTAAACTCTCCCCTTAATTTATATATATAACACCCTCGGTAGTGATTGAACATAACGATGTAGCTTCATTTACAAAGTTACTTAGTAACAATTTCAAAGATAATTTTGAGGATGAAAGTTCATAATTACTTAATGATGCTTTCCGCAGATAATGAAGCAATTATTCATCAAATATGAAATTTGGTTCAATTACTGTGTTTAGTAATTAAACTACCTCATCATCTAGGGGCTTGCATATATATATGTTAGTAACTTATTTAATACTGAGCAATTTTTATATTGAGTAAGTTTAATTATTTTGTTGGGGTATATATATATATCAATTTCTAGATTTTGTTAATGTGCATATATGCATTAATATATTTAAACATACTATATGTATAAACTTACTTAAACACATATTTATGTATATGCACTAACATATTTAAACATATTATATATATGTACACACACATCAAAACTTTCCGACGATTTTTGCGCCACAAAACTGCAGGAAGTCACCTACACTTTTCCTGCATTTTATTTTTTAATGGAAAGTGTTAGAAAACCATAGGTATATTTCCTATGCATTTGATTATATATTTTTTTTATGTATGAAAACCGTCGGACAAGGTTAGCCTCAACTTCCTTCTCAGCCACTCCCCTGACTCCATTTTCATCTGTGGCCTTCCCGTCTTAACACCAGCTCAATGCCTCCACCGCTGTACCCGATTCTAAAGCCTCTCATCCTAGCTCGCCAGATGCCAGTGATCTAAAGCCGCCGACAGCAGCTCGTCGTCGACCAGTGCCTCTCACTGCCAGGTAAGCTACTTTAATCATCCGGTCTATCTCACTCTTATTTCTTTGTTAATTTGCTCAATTTTAGCTACTTATTGCATTGTTTGGTTTGGTTTTAGAAATTAAGTTTATATCTATATGAATATTAGTCAAAATTAGTGCTATTATTTAAAATTAGAAAAGTAGTTAAATTAGGTTAATTTTGAAATTTTGGTCAAGCATCCAATTAGAAAAAAAAAAAGTTAGCTAAAATATGAAATTTAGGTAAAATATCAAAAATAGCTAGAATATATGAAAATCAACCACATCAGTTAATTTAGGTATACTTTGAAAATTCGTGTTAAAATATCAAATTAGATAAAATATGGAAATTAGTTAAATTAGTGGAAATATAAAACTTAGGTAAGATGTGAAAATTAGGTAACTTAGTGTAGCTTATTACAATATATGAAAATAAGCTAAATTAGCTATGGCATAAAAATTAGTTAAATTGGTGGAAATACAAAAATTAGCTAAGATGTGAAAATTAGGCAACTTAGTGCAACTTATTACAATATATGAAAATAAGCTAAATTAGCTACAATATGAAAATTAGTTAAATTAGTAGAAATATAAAAATTAGCTAAGATGTGAAAATTAGTTAAAATATTGGTAGTGGCTTAAATATGGACTAATTAGTTATAAGTACCACACCTTTTTAGGATGGTTCATCAGGGTTCGAGATAGATGGACTCAAGCAAAGGCCTAGCTTACCAGTTAGGTAGCCCAGGACATGGTCAGGTTCTGTGAGGGCGAAGGCGTATTCTCTCATCGACCAAGGCACCATAGACACAGATTTCAGTGCCATAGACCCAGGCACCACAAACACAGAATTTAGTGCCACAGACCTCGACCCAGAGCAAAACCTTTGCCCAGACCCAAACCTAGACCCAGGTACCAAACACCCTGGTACCTAGACCTTACTAGGCACAGATGTATGGTGGATTTACCTCCACTTTCTATTAGTTCTTGAAGACCGATGATGTGTATTGTTCGGATATGAGCTCACTATCCGAGCTGCCTCATTATCAGCTATGTGTGCCGGCCAAGCTAGTTGGGCGTACGACCTTAACACATACCTTGATCCATCTACTATTGGTATGGCCACTCACGCGGGTGGGCAGCAGTAGCTGCAACAGAGGATAATGTATCACCTGTCCTTCGATGACAAACGGCCAAAAGCTAGAACATCAGAACTTAGGAGGCAAGGCCCGAGGAATGCAGAGTTATCTCTACCTCCACATCTATACGAATGTTAGGCGATCGTCCTTCGTGTGTAAGTGTCACTGACTTCTATAATTCATTTATTGATAAATATATTCTTTTACAATTATGTCAACTTTACATATCTTTTACTAGAATTTCATTTGTGACAGCTTGCTTGCTAATGAGTCCGTTTGTTCCACATTAGCCTCCATTCACATAAGGCTGTGGGATGAAAGTTGTATCTATTTGTCATAAGTATCTCGATCTGCATAGGAGGAGCAAGTCACCAAACTATTGGTAATTGATTTTGGTTTATTTTTTTTTATAGTAGTTTCTTTATGGACTAATACATTTTTTTTGTATTTTATTATTGCAAAACTACTATACATGGGATCCCAGGGACTTTAGGCACATCCGCAAGCTAGTGTTTGAATTTTGCTCGTGGTCCGTGCAGAACCGCTTGCATCACTAGAGGATGCTCGTAATGGAAAAAGTCCTGAACTTCTACAACAACCCCCACTACAGTTTATTGCGGCCGCACGTTCCACCGGGTTATAGTGACCACATTTGGCACCAATTGTGTAACCAATGGCAGCAGGAGAAATGGAAAAAGTTGTCCATGGTAAGGTCACAGGCTAAGAATGTAGTAGATCAGTCGGGGATTGTTTTGAAGCACACGATGGGCTCCATCCTAAATGAGATGCACTAGGATCGTATGGTAACAACTTTTCCATTCCATTAACTTACATTACAAATTTCATAATACATTACCAATTACTTGACTTGTTAACCACACATCAAATGCTCAGACAAAAGAGTGGGATGGAGTTGAGCCAACATTTGATGAGTGGTGTATTTGAACTCACACTCAAAAGAAGATGAATCAACTTGTCGATCTGATTGCACAGCAGCTTAAGGTTATAAATTTTCATACATCACGACTAATGACATTTACATATTTATTAAGTGTTTTTATTAAATCTAATTTCATTTTATTGTAAACGGATACATGCAGAAGGTTCAAGAAAAATCCCAAATCCAGACAACCGACCGCAATTTGATGCACTGTTGTGGAGTGAGGTACGAGGCTCGCCAAATAAGGGTCGACTACTAGGTATTCAGCTTTGCCTTGCTGATCCCCATATGTTTGGAACAAATTGGGTAGTTTTCATTCTAATTTAACTTTGTTCGTTAATTTTATCACTTTTACCTTCCTAACTGTTTCTTACCCACTATATTGGCGCCACATGTTGATCCGACCAAGTTTGCTCGACTAAGGGCTGACAATGACTAACTACGGTGAGATTTGACCTAGCTCCAAGCAGTTTCTTGAGTAGCGTCAAGCTAGCCAACCTACCTAGCCTACCCGGCCTACCCAGCCTACCCAGCTAGACACTAATGTTGTAGTGAACATTGTGATGAACAGATTGATCCAGCAAGTTATCATACCTGTATCAGCTATCCCAGCTGAGTTCCAGATCGGATCCTCGACTTTGCGTGATGATGATGGTAATACCTAGTGAGATGGCAATGATCAGCTTGACTCTGCATCTGGTTGACTATTATTAGTTGATCTTATTAGAATGCAAATGTTTTAGCTTTTTTATTAATTGTAATAGACTTTTTTAATAGTATTTTATTAGTTTAATACATATATATTCACTGCAACTATCTATATATGTATATATAATATTAATATGTGTGTGTGTGTGTGTGTGTGTGTAGTATTTAAAAAAAAAAAGAAATAATTTAGATGTCACAAAAACTATTACAAAATCATAGGGCATTTATTGTTAGAAAAGTGTAGGACGAGTTATGTCATAAAACCGTAGGACAATTATTGTCACAAAACCGTAGGACATTTATTGTTAGAAAAGCATAGGACAAGTTATGTTACAAAAGTGTAGAACCATTATTGTCACAAAATTGTAGGAAAAATTGTCAGAAAAATGTTGGACAAAAATTGTTAGAAAAGCGTATGTATTAAATATCTCAAAATCATTAGACTATTGGTGTCAGAAATCTGTCGAACCATCCTACATTTTTCCTATGCTTCTTATTGCTGACATGGGCATTTCCTACGGTTTTGTCCTACGATTTTTATCGTAGCAAATGGTAGTTCTCTACACTCTTCTTACAGTTTTTCCTGTCTCAAATACCGTTTTCTCTTGTAGTTATAATATCAGGGTCAGGATTAGAAAAGGTATCCATCAAACGCCATGTTTGCATGGAATTCAATTCAGTAGGCCAACCTCCATTACAAGATAAAAGTGGGACAGGGACAGAGTTTACAATTGGGCAAAAGAGGCAAATAAATCACTGATATTTTCGTCTCAGTGTATATCATTCACCGTTAATTTTTTTATAATTAAATAGCCCACTAATGTTCACGATTAAGTAAAATCTATTAATTGTTATTTTGAAAATTGGGCAAATTAGCTACTTGTGCAACTTACGGAGAGAATATTCCATTTTCTCTAGAATATTTTTTTGTGTTAATGCCACATAATTATTATCCTTCTGGATAAATTACAACATCTATTCCTGAACTATTTAATTCATGCACAAAGGCCCCTAAACTAGAAATTAGGGTGAGCCAATGGTTGAGCATGGAGTAGCCGGAATTCTCACTCGTGTAATGAAAGAACTTTCTATTCCGATGACAATTTCCCCGATTGAAGGATGAGTATGTTTAGCCGAAGATGAACAGCGCGTAGCCAAGCTTAAAATTCTGGCAACGATTCCTTCCATGTATTTTGGTAGTGTTAGCCTATGGTCACAAACCTCGGAAACCCTCTGTTTTTCGATCAATGGAACCACCTATTCGACGATGGATGCTGGATTTCTGGAGACGTCCATAGCTTTTTTGCAACTGAAGATCCCCAAAAACACAACCCCCAAATTGAAAACGTCATTCTCGGTGCTTACTTTGTCGGGCGTCATGTAACAGGGGTCCAAGCACCCAAAAGTTCCTATTGGCTGACCGGTGTGACTCTAACTCAGTAAATGGACAGTGAGCTTGAAATCTGCCAACTTTAGGTTCCAGTCAGAACCGTACAAAATGTTATCCGGTTTTATGCCCTTGTGAATCACTGAATACTTGCCCCGGTGAAGAAACTGAACTGCTCTGGCGAGTTGGAGGCCAACCTCGACGTGTTTGGGCTAGGGAGGCGGCATTGAAGCAATTTGTAGAAAGTCGTGCAGCGAGTTGTGGAACTCAGTGACCAACAGCTCCAAACCCATGGGGGAGTCACGACTTGTCCACTACAACAAAAAGGTTTATAGGTGACATACATTTGCCGACGTTTTCAAAACAATGTCGGAAAAAACATATTATTACTGACATGTTTAAAAAAATGTAAGTAAAGAACTATTTAAACCCTACGAATTTAAAAAAATGCAGCTAAAATGACCTCTTATACTTGACATGTTTAAAAAATTGTAACAAAATATCTATCCAAGCCCAACAAAGTCCTAAAAACGCAGTTAAAGTCCACCTAAGACCGACTAGTTTCTAAAACGCAGCTAAATGGTTCGGCCCACTAACAAAGCCCTAACCGGTCCAAAAATTAAGAAAAAGGGTTTGGGGGGAGAAAAAGAGTTTGGGGGGAGAACGAGACGCGTGCGGCGTGCGGCGTGCAGCTAGTGTCTTCCTTCGCCATTACTACCAGTCGGTGGCTTCTCAGCGGAAACCTTCCTCCGCCGGTGCTTCATCAGCTCTTTCCACCACCGCTTCGTCTGCTCGACCCGCTACAGCTGCCTTTCACAAGAATTTCACATTCCCCGCCCGAAAGCTGCAGGACTTCTCATCAAGACCAAAGGTAACATTGAAAATTGCTACTACTACATTCGCTAAATGAAAGCAAACAGCTAAATGAAAGCAAAGAACAGATTTCCTTTTAAGCAGTTGGGTTCTGATTCCATAAATGAAACCAATTGTTATTTTTAGATGTTCCCTTAGTTTAGTATACCGAGTGCATTGACGATTCCATAAATGAAACCAATTGTTGCTTCTGTCACCAGAGTCTGGCTTATCATGTAATGCAGATTTCATGATTCTGGTTACATTGACGGTTTTTGAGTACCTAGGTATTTAGTTAATGAAGGAAGGGGTGCTAACAACACATAATTTTACTTCAGATTTAGTTCTAGACCTATGTCACTGTTATAAATCCACACTTTTGCTTCATTACTTAAAAAATTGCCGTATTTTTACAACTAAGATGCTATTTAAGGGGCTTGTGTCTTTTTGGATTTCATATTTGTTGTGGCTGATGTGATTCATATTTGTTGTGGCTGATGTGATTACACTTAGTTAGCTTCAGTGTTCAAAGAGATCACTGTTTGGATAGAAGAGGCTAAGTAATGTAAAGTTTGTGAAATAGGAGACAAGGCATGTTTGTGTGTGGGTGCATGAACACGAAGCTCTCTTTTAATTCTATCTTGTCTATAGGGACAAACCCTCTCCCTTCCGCCCCACATTGAACCTATAAACCCACATTGAGGGAAGAGTGATGTGTATCTTGCCTACAAACCCTCATAAGAATAACAATGTGTGGCATGCAGGATAGACTGGAGCCCTGTTTGCTCCATAATTGTTCAGAATGCGAAAGATCAACTAATCAATTCATACTTCTGTCTTGAATACAGGGGTCTTTCTACACTCCATCAAAATTTCCTCCAAAGCCACTTGAAGTATGGGCATATGAGGTACGGTGGCATTAAATGGTTCTGATAGTTGTAGATCAGTGCATGGCCATGGTTTATTACTTAGGCACCTAACAAAAGCATTACTTTTATGTTACCCTTTGCTGTGATAGAAATGAAAAGGGGGCTTCTCGTTTCTCATCATGGTTCAAGTTCAAGTTATTTATATATTCTCTTTCAGGGTTCTCCATTTTGTAAGCTTGTACATGAAGTTTTAGTGGAGTTGGAGCTTCCTCATCTTCAACGCACGTAAAATCTCTTACTTGAAAATGCATGATAAACTCTAAATAAAATGCTTCTGGTATTGGAGCTAGTCACCAGTAACTTTTCCTGTTGTTTGTTTAGTTGTGCTCGAGGTAGCCCCAAACGGCAGATTTTGTTTGAACAAGCAGGGCATTTTCAGGTATTTTGGCATTTAGCTTATCTCATAGGTTATTTCAGATTTTATTAATAACATTAAGGTGTTGATAACAATCAGAATAAGAGTTTTACCTGTAATTTCTCCTTTTTCAGACTCTGTTAATGAGCAATGAAGGTGATGTTGGATTTTAATAAAATGTTTTACAGGCACCTTATTTAATAGACCCAAATACTCGGATCAAAATGTTCGAGAGTGCAGAAATTGTGGAGTATTTGAGAGCAACCTATGCTCAATAATAGGTTGAGCTAAAGCTGAGCTTTCCAGTCCAAGGCCATCAGATTCCTTTATCTATTGGATATTGAAGCATATAGATCCATGCCTCTCTCTACCTAGATGTACATGCATATGTAAAAACACATATAACAGTTTAAAAGGTGAGAATACATTGTTAGAAATTGTGTTGCTCCTTGGTGACAACACACTTGCTCCCTTCACATTATTTGGGTCACCATTTCTTCGTGTTCTCGTTCCCACTTTGCCCTTAATGAAACTGGATTGTTCTATAGGTGATGAATATAGGTAATTGAATTATATTCTTCTTACCAGTTTTACCCAGTCTGAACTCCTCAATAGCACTCTCTGTGAATGTGTTCTGATCATTCCCTGATCCCTTTTCACTGCTTTTGTTTTTGGTGTCCATATCCTCTTTCACACTAGGCATGTCTGGTAGCACTACTTGCCTTGCTTTCACATGACATCTGTACATTTCTTAATTTCTGAATTTGGAGGTGCCATGTGCCTGTAAAATCTGTATTATTAACGTGCTTTTTATAGTATTTATTTTTTATTCTAGATATTTTTAGTGAGTTATCTTTTATTGTCACAGGGGAAAGGACCAATCAGAAGGAGTATAGCAGATTCACTGGGTGATGATGAGGCTGATGTTTTTATACCACATGAATCAAAACCAAGGGAGTAAGAGATTTTTGTGAATCTTAAAAATTCTTTCCTTTGGCTTTTACGGTTATTTTTTGGCTGGCAGGGCACCTGGGAGTGGAAGAATTGGGCATTGCTCTTTATGTGATTTGATAGATATTCTAAAGCTTAGTTGAAAATTTTCTGTTCGACACTTTGACTTGTAACATTTAACTGGTGCAGTGATGCAAATTCTATTGAAGATGTATCTGGGTGCTTTCCCAAGAGAAAAAAGAGAAAAGTTGTCCTCAATGATGAGCTGATACCAAAGATCAGAGAACTCTATAACAAGTAAGTGTACTTGACCAGCTAGTTTTACTGTCAGCAGCATTATATTTGGAAAGATGTTGAAAAGATACTTTGTTAACCATAACTCAAGCATGTGCAACAGAATCATGCCTCAGCCATTGTTGAAGCCAAGAGAAAATTATTCTTCGCATCATATGTTTTCTATGACCAATCATACCTTTGCACATGGATATTTCATATTTAAATTTGACCCAAACTGTATTCATTTGAGTATGGAATCCCTGGATCCGGATGGAAAAATTGTTGCTGCTCAAGTGTCTAACAAACTCAAACAATTGGGTCTTAACATTCTGGCAAAGAGGAGGTATGCAAGTGATCGTCACTTTGAACCTGATCAAAAACGGGTGCAAAAGCTCTTGATAACTTAAACAACTTAAAAGGAAGTCTGCTGGAGAAACCTTCGTAAGTTTTTCTCAGCTGATTAGCTTCATTATTGAAGGAATATTATTTCAATTATATTCTCTTGGTTTCTAAATAATTTTCCTGCTCAAGAGATATGGTTCAGTTTCTCAAAGGTGGAACTAGTGCATTGAAATCCAAAAGCATGATAGTGAAAAATTACATGGACGATTATCCTACCATACCATAATAAACATTCTAAAATATTTGCCCTAAAATGAATGTATGTGTAAATGTAGTGTGCTTTCTTGTCCTATCCTTAGTATGCAGAAAAGATACTTTTATTAGGTGCATTCTATTTGTTGTTGCATTCTATTTTATTAGGTGAAGAAAAAGTCCAAGCAGAAGAGGATGTTTCATGTTGATGAGTAGATGTCAAGCAGAAAGCCTCAAGGTAAATCACTTTCCCCCCTAAGATTATCTGAGACTATCTGTTGGTGGTTCTCTTCTTGAGACCTCTTGTCTTACCATTAATTCTAGTTAATCTGATGCATGGCTGTGGGATTGGGTTTAAAATTTACACAAACTTGGAACTGCTTTCTGCCAAGATTAATCTCTCTATGTTGTATCTTATGAACAACACCAAAATTTCTGGTTATTATGAACAGTAATCTTGTGTTAGTAGTTAGAAGGTAGTTTAATTAGAATGCATTCGGCTTGAGCCTACGGGTCCAAAATTTCTGGTTATTATGAATAGTTAATTTGCTTAATGATTGTGGTTAAATATGCGACAAGCTATGCGTCTGGTTTTATTTTTAGATGAGAAAATATTAGAGTCTCATGGAACTCATAAAATGCATTTGTACTTGTTTTCAAATTCAGGTACCTTTATTGATTTGATACTTAGTATCAGTTTGCTAGGATCAAAGACAAGTTCATTTGTGGACCAATTTTCAGCCTTCTCCTCTATTATTGGTGGTACCTAGTTCATGCCAATCACATGATGTGGTGGAAGGAAGAGAGCCACCCAGAGAAGTGAGGCTGCTGGACTTGAAGTCATTTTTTGATTTAGTCTTTGTACTGAACCTTGGACATCTTATTAGCACAATAGTAATTCATAATTATTTAGAGTTTCTACATGTATGAATTTAAAACAATTTTTATTAATTAAAAATTTTCATTATTCAACATAAATGTTCGTGCAATTTTTATCGATGATAATAGTGTAGTATTATGATCTCCTACTACGAAATAAGTGAACAATGATATACTAGGAGAGAAAATTAATATTCCAACAATCCTTTAATAGCAGCGTTTTTTGACAAAAATGCTGGAAAATTTATGTACATTGCTGACGTTTTTTGAATAAAAATGCTATTGAGTGCAGTACATTAGTGACGTTTTAAAAATAAAACAGTGACTAAATATGATAAATTTACCGGTGTTTCTTGTTAAAAACGTCACTATTTGTTGTCTTTTACTTGCATTTATAAAACGTTGGGAAATACCTAAAACCTTTACCAACGTGTACCTAGACGACATTTTTTTGTGGCGTTTTTAAATTGTCAGAGAAGGTGAGCCACGTTTTAAAAACGTCACTAAAAGTTGAAAAAAATGTCGCTAATGAACCATTTTGTTGTAGTGGTCCCAATAAATTTAACCACGAAGGGCTTTTGGGGAAAGGTGACAGGACAAAAATTTCATTGAGGAGCTTGTCATCTTGGGGCGGGAGGGAAAATCGCTTCACCGCATTCTTGGGATTAGTGGTGGCAGGGTCTTCGCTAGTGAGGGAGCGGGTGAGGAAATTGAAAATGTAGTGCTAAAGAAGGAAAAACTTAAAATAGGGGAAAGTTTAGGTGGTATTTGTAGTGTTAGACAAAAGTTTGGGAATAAATTTAGGAGTTTTCCCTTTTTTCTTATACACAAGCTTACCACGTATATAGTTACGTATGTTACCGCATCATCAAGATTTGGCACATTATCATACAGTTGAACAAATGTTATGATAGTGGCTAATATCAGCTCAATCGAACATTAGTGGGTGATTTAACTGTAAAAAAATAATAGTGAGTGATATATGTTGAGGCAAAAAGATCAAGGGTTTATTTGCCCCTTTTACCTTTACAGTTGTTATCAGTCGCTCTGAGTTACTAAAATGGGACTAAAATATTTTGTAGTAGAAACCTTCGTTGCTCCTGAACTTAAAAAAACTATCGCCCATGTCATGGCGCCTGGTTAAATGAGCAACTAAAAGATTCATTCGTACATAATGATTGAAAGCTTCAGTTGCTAATATTTAAATGATTTTTTAAAGTATTAGTTGATATTTATAAAATTGAAATAAAATTAATTATTATAATGATTTAAGATGTTTTGATAATTTAATGACTTAAAAATTAACATAAAATTTGTAAAATTAACTCCTAATTTGCTGTAAATAAATATTAAATATCTAAGTAATTAATTACATAAATTTCCAAAAAATTGTAACTTAACACTAACTCTTTAAATAACTAATTAAGTAACTAAAATATAAATTATTAAGAATTAATTAACTAAAGAAAAACAATACAAATATAACACTAATTTTCTAAACATCCAAATTAATAAACCTAAGTGATTTTAACATCCACAAACTAACACAAAGATACAACATGTAAAACACAAATGTTGAACCATTTATTCACAATTCACCTGTAGCATAGGCATCTAAACCTACCTAAATGTAATAGCAACTTAAAGCAAAAAGTCAAGGAGAAAATAGAACCAATAGAAAAAACAAACATGGAGTGGCAGAAAAACTTACAAAGTGTGAAGATATGTCACCGAAAAATTGAAGAGAGTTGCTCATAACGTTAAAATTGAATTTGGTAGATGCAAGAAAAGGTTTGAGAGAGTTTTCGATAGATTGGATGCAATTACGTTGCGAAGTGAAAGAGGTCCAAGAGGATGAGGAAGGATGAGGAAGAAAGAGTTGGGGGAGTGGAGCAACTGATGGGTTAATTGAATATTAAATAGTAACAAACGAGTGACTAATGGAGAAAACATTTTGGTCATGAGCGACTAAAAAGCAATTGTCCAAGTGGCGACTAACCTGTTTCTGTCACCTTTTAGTTGCTTTGTATATGAGCCCTGCATTGGAGCAACTGAGGGGTCACTAACTTGCCTCCACGACTAAAATTCAAATGGCCCTGTTAGCACTTATGCCATTTCTCTTAATCTTGACCTTGTCCATAAGGTAATTAAGGTCATAAGAGCCCTACATGGAATGGAATCCAATATCAATGACACTTTCTAATGCACACAGATCACATCCGACTCCATAAAATAGGAACCCTATAGCACTTCAAAGGTACATTCCAAAATCCTAGTCTTCGTATCTACTTCAAAACTTTTAGGGAGCTAATATGACCGTCGTCCTGCATTGGCCGACATAACATTAATGAAAAAAGACACCCACAGGTAAGGCCAGGGTTCAAGGAGTGCTGCCGAACTATACACAAAACAGGCACCTAAAAGGGGGCTAACTATAGCCGGGGTCCTCCAAAGTTCATGTAGCAAACCCTTTTACCCCCCAAGTTTAAGATTGTTTACTCTCATCCTTATTCTTGTAATAGATTGCATTAAATTCTATGTAGCAAAAAAAAAAAACATGACCATTAGGGGCATAGATTTTAAGGGGCATGGAGGGAAAATTTTTATTGGGGTTGGTTAATGTGATATAAAATTGTAATAATATTAAAATTAGGTACTTATTTGTAAACTTTGAAGTTGAAAATGGGCAAGTCTATATTTTACCTTTTTGTCAAAAACAAAGATAAACTTACATAAACTCTTCCAAAGTTTGTCCTAACCTACGCGTACCCCCATCTATCTTAGAAAACTTACACTTTGCCCATAATAGTAACTCCGCATGTTATACTAGTGGAGTCAAATGCTTTGATTACCCAATACAATTTGCAAATCATGCAAATCAATCACAAGATTCATCTCATGTTACCTCCAATCTAATTTTTCCTAAATATATAATATATTTCTAATAAATCTTTTGCTTTTGAATAGTTTCTATATGTATAAATTTACTAATAATTTTTTAAAATCTATAATATATTTTCATTTTTATAAATTAAGTTATTATTTGACTTTTCAATTAGTTCAAATAATAGGGAAAATCTTCTTATTAATATTGAATTTATAGAGCATATTCTTAGCCTACCTAATAATTATTATTAATATTGAATTTATAGGACATACTTTACAAATAATGAGGGAGAATCTTGTTAAACCCATTGCATTCTTCATTATTTTACATTGAATGAAAATAATACAAAAAAAGCATATTAAACCAACTGTTAAATTTTTATTATATAGATTATATTTGCTAACTTTTAGAACAATAAAAAATCTATAGCATTCTTATCTAAAAAGTGCACATTTCTTCTTAAGTTTGAATAGTGTTAGAGAAGCAAGAAGTTACTTTCTTTGTCATCAAAATGTTTATGTTTGATGTTTGATGTTTGATTTCGATAGTTTTGAGCATATTGTTTTGAAAGAGTGTTGTATTAAATTTTATGTTATAATTCTTTTAATTGAACTTAAACATTATAAAATTTCAAATTTCATGAATTTATATGTAACATTATTTAATTTTTTCCATTATTAATCATAACTTTAACATATTAATAACTTGCCCCGCCCTCCTGAGGCTTGGTTTTTGGCTATGTCCTTGATAACTGTCAAAGAGTTCTCCTAGGAAGCACATTTTGGTCCCCGATGGTGCCTTTTGGTGTAGCTTCCTAGTTCAGTCATCTAGCATCTAGCAGGTTGGTCTGCTTGGTTGGTTAGTAGCTTAGCTGCTTGGCTATAATTGGGAATTTTTTAATTAAAAATATGAAGAAAAGAAAAATTAACCTAAATAACAACATTGAAAATTAAATCTAGTTATCATTTTTTTAAAAAGTGAATCACTTCAATCATTTTGGGTTATGTGCCAATAACCAAATGGGTCAACCCAAAATTGACTTGAAACCTAGAAAATAAAACCCAAAGTCACTCGAGAGTAAAAGTGATTTGATCTATATTGTATCAGAACCTAAAAAACTCGATCCAACCAACCCAAACCTGAAATCCATCAGCATTAAAGCAAATTAAACTCAGATAACTCAACCTAAACCTAAATTTCATGATAACCCAATTAAACTTGATCTTTAATGATTTGATTTAAACTTGATCTGACGTGCCTAATTTCCATCCCAGGCGTTCAGATTGAATAATTTAAGGCTGTACTCGTCGAAAACTTTAAACAATGTGAATACACACACATATAGTCAATATTTGGTCAAAAAGATAAGTTGTTTAAATAGTAAAAAAAAGCCTGAAAATTCTTTTAGAACCAGTTTTTGCTTGGAGAATACACGTGTTTTCTATTACTTTTAGTCTTTAAGATAAATTAATTATAACTCAATCCTTATAACTCAATTAAGGAAAAAATCATAAAAATTAATTATGGTGTAAAAAAAAAAATAGATCTATTGCTTAGATAAATATCATATCATCTTTCAAATTTCATTTTCAGGATAAAAATAAGTAGTATTTTTTATATTCAAAATTATTTTTTTTCAAGTTTGCAGGTAAATAACCATTTTCCCAGATTCCATAAGGTCACTAAACAAACATATATGACATTTATAACGAAATTAATGAAGACGGGGTTTGAGCCTATGACTTCCATCTGGTGCGTAAGCCTCAGATCAAATTGTTTGAGACCTTAGGCAAAATTAAGTAAAATTGAACATAAGTGATTCTATAATCACATTCTTTAGTTGGGTCCACTGCAGCTTAACCGAGATTGGTGCCTCAGCGAACTGTTCCAGTAATTTCCTTTATATCTCTTCTATTTTAAGTTCAGGTTTGCTGCAAGTCCCCAGCTTCAGATTCACATCTATGAGCAATTCCACCTATTGTTTTCTGCACACTTGCATCTTGTTGGCCTCTGATCTTGCAATGGATCTGCACAATCATATGCAAATCTGAGCAGTTGGAAGATATCACAATCAAATCCTTGTTCCAGCAGAGGCTTGTCAACTATGTCATGAAAATCTGGACTTTTATACAAACTTTGTAACCAACTGATCAAGATTGTTATGGCCACTACTTGAGAAATGTGTTATTTTGATAGAATCCTCCCCTGTAACGAGCTCAAGAATTAGAATTCCAAACCAGTACACTTCCTCCTTAACCAAACCAGAGTCCCAAAACTCGGTACCCAAATGGACACTTGTGGTTGAATCAGTGTCATGATCTGATCTCATGACCATAGCCTCCTAGAAATTTGATACCTTCAGCTCGAAATCCCGATCAAGAAAGACGCATTTCGGGCAAATATCAAGATTTACTATCCTTGGATTACAACTGTGATGAAGCCAGAGCAGAACTCTGGCAATGCCAGTGGCTATCTTGACCATTAAGGGCCAAGTTAAGGGTCCTGGTTGGTCACCATGTAGCAAATTATATAGAGTAGCGTTCGGCATGTAATTGTAGGCCAAAAGCCTTTCCATTGGTTCTATGCAAAAGCAAAGCAAACGGACCAAGTTTTGAGGCCGGAATCCTTTTCGAACCAGTTTTTTGCTTGGAGAAGACATATGCTTTCTATTACTTTTATTCTTTAAGCTATTCGGAAAAAAAAAACATAAAATTTAATTATTATGCAACAGAATATGGTTCTATTGATTATTAGATAACTGTAACGTTATCATTCAAATTCCATATTGAAGATAAAAATAAGTAGTCCTTCCGTTTTGTATTAGTTGGTTTTTTTTTTATTAAAGTTTGACTTGAATATATTTATATTAATATGTATTGGAAATAATTATTAAAATGATATTTAAAAACTATAATGTTTAAAGTTTTATTTTCATATAAAAAGTTCATATTTTTATAATAAATTTTAAAAGAAATAAAATTATAAATTAATTACTGTGAATGATAAAGAGAGCAACTTTTGTGAGATAAAATGAGTAATTTTTTTTTTTTAATATTTAGAATTATCTTTATAAGTTTACAGGTAGAGAACCTCTTTTCTAGACCCCAGAAGGTCTCTAAACAAACATATGTGATATTTATAAGAAAATTAATGAAGGTAGGGTTTGAACCTTTGACATTCACCAAGTGCTAAGGTCTCATATCAAATGGTCTAAGGTCATGAAACAAAAATAAGTAAAATTGAACATAAACGATTCTATAATCATATCCTTTAGTTTAGTGCACAGCAGACAAAGCGAGATGGTGCCTCTATGAACTGTTTCAGCAATTTCATTTAGATCTCTATTTCAAGTTCAGGTTTGCGACAATAGTCTCCAACTTCAAGCCCACATCTCTGAGCAATCCCACCTATTGTTATGTACACTTGTATCATTGTTGGACTCTGATCTTGCAATGGATTTGCACAATCATATACAAATCTGAGCATTTGGAAGAAATCACATTCAAATCCTTGTTCCAGTAGAGACTTGTCAACTACATCATGAAGATTTCGAGTTTCAGACAGACTCGTAACCCATTGATCAAGGTTGTTATGGCCACTACTTGAGAAATGTGCTAGTTTGGTAGAATCCTCCCCTGTAATGAGCTCAAGAAGTAGAATTCCAAACCAGTACACATCCTCCTTAACCAAACCAGATTCCCAAAACTTGGAACCCAGATGGAAACTTGCTGTTGAATCGGTGTCATGACCTGATCATAGAACCACAGCCTCCCAAACGTTCGATAGCTTTGGCTTCAAGTCCTGATCAAGTAAGATGCATTTCGTGCAAATATTGAGATGTACTATCCGGGGATTACAATTATGATGAAGCCAGAGCAGACCTCCCGCAATGCCAGTGGCTATCTTGACCCTTAAATGCCAAGTTAAGAGTCCTAGTTGATCACCATGTAGTAAATTATACTGAGTATCATTTGGCATGTAATTGTAGGCCAGAAGCCTTTAAATTGGTTCTTTTCAGAAGCAAAGCAAAGGGACCAAGTTTTTATGTCAGAATCTGTCCAATGTGTTGAGTTCAGTCAGAAAGTGGTCTTCAGTTTGTGAAGTTTTAGAAGACCTCTTACAGCAGTCACACATCCATTGGATAGATCAGTTGCCTTGTAGGTCATCCCTTTAGGTCCAGAACCAATTAGGTTTTCAACACGAAAGTTGTTTGTTGCCTGACAAACATCTGTATGGCTCACCTGGAGGCCAATTTTAGAAGCATTAAAATCTGAGAACAAAAACAACCTTCTACCAGTACCAAGTTAGAGTATCTATTGCTGATATGGGCTATTAACTGGTTCCACACACATAGAATGTATTACCAAACATATTATTGCTTTGCTTCTGAGTTCTTTGCAAACCAGATGAGTCTAAAACAATAATAGCTTATCATTTTTCTGGCAATAATTACTGCTTAGACAGTCTCAAAATATTTGCGATGCCTTGGTAATTAGTACTATTTTTGTGATTAAATTACCATGGTATTTGTTTTAACATTTCCTTTGAAATTATAATATAGTCCCTATTTTTTTTAGGAAATGGTGGCCCGGTCACTATAATATTAAAAATTTTCATTTTAGTTCTAATATTATTCTAGAAATTGTAAAGTGACCCCAAAGCTTTGATAAAATATTCAGATGACTTATTAAAGCTTTAAAAGTGAAAATTTAGTCACTAATATTGATGGGGTGAAAAGGGAAATGTCATTTTCTGTCGTAAAAATTTACTTACTTTTCAGTTTCTTTCCCAAACTTACTTTTCAGTTTCAGTCCTAAACATTTTTACTTTCCCAAATGAGTCCTTAAACTTTGCAACTACATAAATAATAGTTCTAGAATTTTTTACTTTTCTAAATTAGTACTAAATTTTTACAATTTTGAAAATAATTAGTTCTCAAACTTATCATTTTTCTAACAACAAATTCTTTTAGATTCAATCTTAAACTACATTGTAATTATCTTACAGAAAATTCAAACTATGAAATAAATTTTTAAAGTTAATAAATAATTTCAATTATCAATTTTCCCTTTTCGTAAATCATGACCATATTTAGTAATAGTCTTTCAGTAAACTTATGATTAAGCATTAACACTTTAGCAACATTTTGAATTTTGAATACCCAAATCTCCACATCCAAGCCAGAGGACTGTTTCCCACTTCACAAATGAAGGGTAAAGGAAAGAACGTATCAAATACCTGCTAGAAAATTTCCATTAAGTGTGGCCCACGTGTCACTTTTTGTTTTTAATTCTATTATAGTATTATGTAATTATTTATTTTTTGAAAATTATGGTGATAATTATTAAAGAAGTTTCAATCCTAAATAAATCTAGTTGGTTGAGTTAATTGAAATATAAAAAATGCTATTGAAAGTTTCCTTGATGAGAGGAGTAGGTTGGGTTCTTGGTCTAGCCTATAAATATGTATGTGTCTCTCATGAAAGATAGAGGTTCTATCTATCCGGTATAGATCATAAATCTCTCCCAAGACTCTAGCCTTTTGTTCTTTGAAATTCAACGGAATTGCTTGTTCAATCATGACTAAAGTACGATCTACACTTTTTCCATTGGTTTACTCTGTAAGTTTTCTTACATTATGATCTCAGACCCTACTTTTATGCTTGATTTGTTAGTGAAAAGTTATTTAAGATTTATATATTAATGGAACCGATTTAATGTGTTTTATGAGATGGCCCTATTAGCTGAATATGGGGTTCAATTTTTGTCCCGAAGCTGCCCTTTTTCACCTACGCTCATCTGTCATCTGTCCCTTTCTTTTTCATCTACACTCCTACAGTGCCAAAATTGTTGCTCTAGATCATTGCAAGAATTGCAATCGAAGAAAGATTATTGCTCGATTTTTGATTTGTTTCTTCCTATTTCTTGCTCTATTTGTCTCTCTTTCTCTCTCCCATCTGTCTTTCTTTGTTTTTCTCTCATCTCTGTTTATATGTTTCTCTCCCATCTCTGTTTCTCTCCCATCTTCGGTGAAGCAATTAGCTTCGACCAAGGTGCCATGATGACTATTCCTTGCGTCACTCTATGCGCTGCCGGAGAGCACGAGTTCTTGTTCTACCAAAACCCTTGCTCCCTGGAACCCTCATCTCACCCCCTCACCAACAGGCCCTCCCCTGATGGAAGGTAGCAGACTGCAAACCAGATTTGGCTCATCTAGAGTCTAGGCAATCAAACTACGGCCTGGTGTACAAACTCCAAGTACTTGCGCCGCTCGGTTGCCGATGATGCATCGGCCTCCACGGTCTAGCTCCCCAATTGTATCCCCACCGCCAATTTCGAAAAATATAAAAGGAGTTTTTGAATTGCACAAATGGAGTAGAATTGAATTTGGGGATTGGGTTAAGGAAATTGGGGATTTTGCCGGGCCATGGGGTGGCGTAGAGGACGAATCTGACAAGAAGCGGCAGTGGGATCACTCTAGTTTGTGAATTGTTACTGTTGATTTCCTTGGGTTTGCGAATCGTCGAAAACCAGATTAGACCTCCTAACAGATTGAGACACTGGAAATGAGACGATTGAGAGAGAAGACTAAGAGAGCAAAACCCATCTTTGGTTATGCTGTAAATAAAGTCAACTATAGGGGCGGTAAGCATTGTCATTTTACATGGGCCCTCACCAAAAAAAAAAAAAAAAAAAGGCGTTAAATTGAACGTACTAACTTTCACCGAACTAGGTTAATCAATTTATTTGTTTCGTCTGGTTACATGGTGCAACCGATATTTTATAGCCTTGGTCGGACATTGACTGTTCATGGTTCTGTTGTTGCGGCAGAAATTTTTGTGAAAATCAAAGTTGTTCCTCATGGCTTTTGTGATTAATGTCATGTTTGTTGATTTCCTTTGGTGCTTTGATTTCTCATGGAGAATCAATGCTTGCAAGGTGATTGGTTTCATGTGACTTGTGTGAAAGTTGTTTAATGTAGCTCGCAATTCGATTGGTAAGTTTTCAATTACATGAATTTTCTTCTGTTGTTTCGTGTGCATTAAACCCATAGGTTTTGGTGCTGTTTTCTACTTTGAGTTAATTACGGTTTGATACCCAAAGCTATAGTCTTGTCGTAGATTGGGCATAACTTCTGAAATCTTCCAATCATGTATACACGAGTCTTGTCGTAGATTGGGCATAACTTAAGATGAGATCAAACTCGTGTATACATATGAATCATGCGGTAATATTTTATTGACTTCAAATATTATTTTGTTTGCTTATTCTTGGTTACGCCTATTTGGATTTTCGCATGATATTGTTGCTTCTGAATAAGCAACTTATGGTTATTGGTTTCATCAATAAGTGATGCTTTTTAAAGTTATCGCTGCATTTTTATGAAAGGGATCAAATATAAAGTCTATTTTGATATTTGGTATTAACCCAAAGAAAGTGCTTAAAGGCAAAACTAATATCATTGAGGTCTATTAAAGAATATGGTTTGAGAGTGGCCACGACATATTAGACAATAAAGATGTAATTTTATGAGATCTTATAAGGATATGATATTGGTATTGTGATCAAGTCATAGTAATAGTGACCTGGCCCTATGGGGAGGTTGTTAAATTTGTGATTTGATTGGGATGAGATAGCGAAGTTGAATGTTAAAAATAAATTTTTCCTAAGCTCACAAGTGTGGAAAGATTTTGTGTTTAATGTGCAATTGCTAGTCTTATTAATAGAGAATAATAAATTCTATACGGATATAGACTCTACTCACAAAAAGGCTAGAACTTGTTATGAACCTAAGGATTTACATAATCATATGGATAGTAATTGTTTTTTTGAATTTGGCCTTTATTCACAGGAAGGTTTGAATTTACTATATTTAAGGATTATATAAATGCTTCATAGCATTAAGATTTATGTAGTCTATGGCTATTTTTATGATTTCTTCCAATGCTATCTACAAAGGAAAAATGTTTTGTTTGGAATTTAAAGAGGTGTTTCGGGTAAATTTGGCATTGCTTTTCACGAAATCAAGTGTGTGCAGGACAAAATCTATTATGATCAGTGGAAGAAATCATAGAGTTTGAGTTTAATACACATTAAGTTCCCATGCAGGTAAGATCATAAAAGATTCTACTATAGTAAATCCAAACACTAAGGTCTACTTGAAGGGGTACTATGGAACAGTTGGTCTATTTAAATAAAATATTCTTAAACACTCTTGTATATGGGCTTTCAGGCACATCTGGACAATAATTCTAAGAGAGTATATGAGCATATTTATGAAATAAAGTATAATGCAATTCCTAAGAATAGAGATTCATGAGTCAATTATGAGCATTCTACTTGTTGGATTCTCTTCGAAAATTTTTTTAACACAAAGAAAAAGGTCAATAAAGGAAGCATATGACAATGTGTTCTCAAGAAGAAGAGAAGTTAAAGCATCAATTGAAGTGCTTATTTTATATCTAATAGGGTAAAAATGTCTTTAAGTAGAAGAGTAAACTAATGATACTCATTAAGAATAAGAGTATCTCATCTCCTACAAGGAAAAGACATGTAAAGCTAAATTGCGCTATATAGGATAGATGACTCATAAAAGAAATAAATCTCATATAGTGACTGTAATGAATCTTTAAAAAAGCTCATACTATGTTATGATAGATTGCTTATGGTTCTACAATCCATGTCGTAAACACCAACCAATGGCTTTCTAAAACTTTAGAAGCCATACAGATAATTCAACACCTTTACAAGTGTTGTACATGCACTATTTTAAATATGAGAATTGGTTTTGAAACCATGTATTATTTTGGACTTTAAAGTATATTTTATGTTCCATCTTAAGAGAAAATTATTCTCACAAATTGGAACTAATTTATATGGTTTTGGATTTGATTTGATAATTAAATTTTTAATTTATTTTATTGAAAGTAAATCCTATTCTTGGTGGACCTTGTTAGTGGTTTGTACAAAAATGATTTCAACGATTTGCTTAAAAGTGTATGTTAATGTTGATTTTATAGGAGCTCAAGTTCTAAGACCCATACACATTTAAATCTATAGACCATCTACTCCATTTTACCTTAATGGTAAGAGATACATTATCTCATACAGTAGCCATGCATGGTTTATGGTAACTCTGTTCGTTTTTCAATAATATAATGCTTATTAAGGTGAATTTGAAAAGCATAAGGAAAAGAAAATTAAAGTTGTATATGGAATATTAAGGAAGGTACACAGAAATGGTATAAAAGCATGTCCAATTTCAAGGTTGCTTGAATAAGGTGGCATCACTTACTTAAAGCCTAATAGAGTGAAGGTTTAAAAACTATGTCGTGTATGACAAATAAAGATTCCATCGAAGTTATCATTATGATGGTACTTGATTTGTGGATAAGATGGAATATAAGTTTAGACCATATACATATATTATGTTGTTTAGTTACGAAAAGATTATAATCTTTAAAAAGTTCAAACAACAACTCATAGTTTTCTATAAAGAAAACTCTATAGAGGTATTAAGCATCATGTCGCCTATTATATCCTCTTAGAATTCTGAAGCTATAAATGCCAAGTTTCTAAGGGATTAAGGTTTCAATGGGAGCGTTTATTGTTCCTTGTAAGACTCATAATTAAGGAACAAAATGAGCTAATTAAGTTGTCTATTCGTTAAGCGAGAAATAGGGATGGCAATGGAGCGGATCGGATGCAGATATCTCCTACCCGTTATCTGGGACCGTGGTTGTTTTAGTATCCATGACTTTGCGGGTATCCACAAAGGGGTGAAAATCTCACCCGTCTACGACCCACAAGTAATCCGTATCCGCAAGCAACCCATGGTTTAAACTGTGCTTTTAATTTTCATGAAAATAAAATATTAAAAATATATACAAAGTCATTCTCCACATATAATACAAAAAAATCATAAAATATACAAACTCATAACATACATATAAGAAAAACTTTGGTGTGAATTAGTATAAAATATTAGTTCAATCTAGGTGTTGCATCCCATTATAATTAATAAGTAGAAAATTTATGCTCGTAAGTAGACTAAGCGGATTTACCCGTGATGGATACCTGCTACCCGCCACTTGCTCGTACTCACTAGACGGGTGCGATTTGCTATCAATATCCACCCCATCAGGGGTATTTTTACCTGTTTATCCACCTGTCATGAGTGGATATCTATCACCATTTGATATTCTTAGGGAACAACTATCAAGAAGATCATAAAGTATAAAGCTACTATTCAACCTTGTCAGTGAGGGTTACTTGTGGAAAAGGGTAAGCGTTACACATGAAGGGGAAAGGAGACAATTAGGGGCCAATAAGGAGGAGGAGCAAGCAACCCGGCAAAGTTGGGGGAGTTGGTAGGAGAAAAGATCTCAAGTGAAATAAGAAATAATAGCTAGGCAAAAATGAAATGTTAGGAAAAACTAAATATTAACTCCTTTCAAATGAAAAGCCTGGTGGAAACAAATATAAGAGTGGGGAAGAAATGAAATCACGTGAGGGCTCTAAAAGGTGGGGTGATTATAAAAATGGCCTCCGCCACAAGAAAAGTAGAGGCTATTTATGGGGAAATCAAGCGCATAAGATTGTTCTATGTGTCTCTAGATCAATAGTAGAGAAAAATGTAATAGTCATTTTTTTGTAAAGGCTGTTTTTTTAGGGGTTCTGGGTCTACGGGATTGGTTGGAAAATCTAACAGGCATTGATCCACGCCCACCAAACCAAAACTCCCTAAAATTATCCCTTTACGATATCAAACTAAAATTCATGCCCAAAATTTTAAATCCAACATCATCTAACCTAAAACAATCAAACGGTCAACACAATTTTTCAATAAATAATAAATAATAAATAAATAAATAAATATAAAATTACCAAATTCCACCATTACATTTTTCCCGGCCGCATATGGAGCATGAGATAATTCATATGCATGAAAGATATAAGATAGATATTATCATTTGATTGTTACATGGACATGAAATAACTTTAATAATTCTATTAGTAATGGTTGAAACTTGTACCATTATAAATTAAGGAAGCAAAATCCAAGATCTTGCAATTTAATTTTGTTAGTATAATAGTTATAGATATAAATAACAAATCACAATATAAAGGGAAAAAATAACATTAATTAAGCAAAAACCTTTCTTTTCTTATCTGATTTCTTTTTTAATGGCCAAATCTTATTTTATTAGGTGTGTTTCCTTCATCGATAATATGATCTGATTCTAATTGGAATGGAATAAACGATCTTTCCTTTTTCCTTTGCACATGTATAGTTATAAAAGAGATGGACCTTTTTTTGTCAACCTGTGTCTTTTATCTCTCTTTCTCTAGTTTCCTTTCTCACTCATTTCTTTGATTGCTACACACCAGCCAAGCCACATACATCATTTTTTTGGTACACTGTCAAGGCTGATTTGGGAGCCATAAGGTAAATTTTAATTTTAAACCAATTTTTCATTCTTTTTTTTTTTTTTGCAAAAGCTTGAAACAGAGAAACATGCTACTATAAAACAATAAGAACAATATTTAGGCATGCAGTAATGTATAGTGTTTGGCATAATTATTAAACTTATCACTTTGCATGAATTTATAGTGTAGCAAAAATTTATATCTTGTACTTACTTGATTGCAAATATTACCATGGTTCAATCCAAAGAGGAAAAGTCACATACCTTAATCTGGCAAAAAGAAAAAAAAAAGAGGGATGAACAAAGCAGCATGGAAGTATCTACCCAAACCACTTGCTTATTATAATTGGCGTTTGCCACTATTGGTAGATGAAACAAACTGGATTGACATAGCATTTCTTGAAGATAACTTCATGCTTAACTGGAAAAATGAGAGAGACATTTTATGTCCAAACTTTTGGAAATTTGTGATGCAGGATAATCTTAATCCACCTAAATTCATTCCGCCAGAATCAGCATTACGTTTAAAGAATGAAAGAAAAGAATTATCTCTCTCAAACACCAAGTTTAGTGTGCCAGATAGATATGTCGACGGTTGGTTGGAATGGGTTGACAAAATTCTTCAAAATAAGAAGTACTACAATATTTTGAAAGACACCTATATCTTTCGTGCCAATAGAATATCATAGGACTTGAATTACCGTGTTTCCAAGAAGGCTTTAATATGGAGAAATCTTTTCACGAGGTAAAGTACTGATAATCATACCTTCATCACAGCCTGGGGAGAATTCACACCAACTTTGGAAAGTTGTAAAAGTTATCTTTGCCTTGATTACTCATGGCGTAGAAATCATGTCAAACGAGTTAGCTGATGATGGAGCATGCCTTTACAAAAGCTTAATGAAGGATGTTAGAGAAGCCAAAAGGGCAACAAATACTGGGGCCAAATTTTGCCCCTATAACATATGGCTAAATTTTTACTTTGGACAGCCAGATAGTGATGGTTTTATAATGCCCAAAGAAAGGGCGAATTGTAGCTACAAATTAGAAGTATTTCTTGCATTCTAGGTGTACAAATTTCTTTTTTCTGATACTGCTAAAGATGGAGTTTTTGCCAAAGGCTTTCATCTTGTCATCAGATTAGCACAAGGAAGAAAATTGGCACTCAGCCCATTATACTTGGGCTCCTCACACATGAGACTTGATGAGTACTCATATGTCACCTCTCATTTGATGAGCAGGTATTAGCACTTTCTTTGACTTTTTTTTTTGTTCATAGTAGTTTCTATGTCTAAACACATCCTTAACAGGTTTGACCAGGTGACTTTAATCAACTTTGCGTTCTTGCAACTTTTCCTTAATGAAAGATTCAGGCTTTGTAGTTTTCGAGTTGTTAGTGGCATAAAAGGATATCCTTTTCAGGCTCTGGCTTGGAACAACCGTCCTCCGAGCAATATTTTGTTTTCTATTGATGATGAGTCAGCCTTTATTTTTCGGCCTTACATGATTGACATAACAATTTTTTGTCCAAGACAAGACTGCACAGCAAGTGCAAAAACTGTTGAGGAGTGGGAAGAAAAATAGGAAAAAACTGCTCTATTGTTCTTCACATGGTCACATCCCACCATATTGGTTGACTTGATGAACTTCCACCCATCGCTATATTGTCCAAACAATAAGGAGCAAGTTGCTTATAATCCACACTGAGTGGCTAGACAATTCGGGTATGACCAAGGAACTCCCCATGATGCTAATAGACTTTTTAAGGACATGAAAATCCAACAAAGTAATGCTCAATTTCTTACTATGAATGCTTTGAAAAATCACCCACATGAGAATAGTGTATACTTTCTAGGCATTAAAAGGTGTAGCTACTGGAGTCCAAAATGGTTAACTCATTTCTCCTTTACCATGGAAGCTTTCTATAATTCAAAGAACAAATTGAGGGCATAACCAAGTCCTTCCCTATTGTGGATGATCAAGATATCTCTATATGATTATTCCATAATAAAAGGAATGCTCCAACTTCAAGCAAAAGAAAAAAAATGCTAGCAAGCTCAAGTGATAGGTCATTCATTAAAAAATCCAAAAGGATGGTGATCATTCTGGAGGTATCTGATGCAACCCCCTAACACATTCATAGAATTTTCTTTGTGCCTTTATATATGCGTATATTTCAAGCTGAAGGATAAAATGATGAAACTGAAATACTTGGTGTGTAGAATGAGGCTGAAACCTCTAATAAGCTTGTAGAGTCAGAAGAACATGATGAAAATAACATTGAGGTTTCTTGCCCCGAACTTAAGACTAGCTTTAATACTTATTTGGGGATTGAAGAAAATAATACTAATTTGCCCCGAGATAATAGTGAGGATATGTCCCTTATTGCTGCTGTAACTCAGGTAGGCCAATAATTTTTTTTTTACACCATTGTTTATTAATATTTCATTTGAACAAACCAGCCCCTTTTTTTAAGCAGGTGCAAGCACAAACATCACTTATGGTATTACCATCTATTCTAGAGATTGGCTCTTTAAGGTTGAGGCTGAAATGTGGAATGAGAAGATGGCCAACCACTTCTAGTAAATCACTTACAAAACTTAGCTAGAATTCTTTTTACATCAGAAGGAGGCAAATTAACATGGACCACAAACTTGTTGTCCAAGTCAAATATTAGTATTGACATAAACTCATAACTTGGCTAGAATGATGATCTACTGCCTCACACTACTCTTATAATGCCCTCAAGTTTCTAAGTGCTTAAGCCATGGATGATATAGAATGAGAGCTTAAGAAACATGAGGAACCCTAATTCTAAGTTTATGCAGCTTAAAAAGTGAAGTTTCATTGAAGGATAAGAAGTAAGTGAGTGTAGAACATTCTCAAACTCAACTAGAACACTATCAAATCCAACTAGAACATCATCAAATTCAACTAGAACACTATCAAATCCAACTAGAACACCTTCAGATTCAACTAGAACACTATTGGATTCGACTAGAACACTATGGATTCAATCATGAAGTGACCGAGAGGAATGAGATGCAAATGATGATTTGTGGAATTAAAGGACTTAATTGACATGTCAATCAAATGGCTAAATGGAAGGAATCTTTTATGTGTAGGTCTAATTACTTTATGCAAAATTTTCACTTGACTAAGCTAGCGATTAACCTATTTATTTGGGACACTTGGCCATTTCCGGTTATATCATGGTCTTATTAAACTATCTTCTTCCTCATCTGGTTGACTCCACAATGGTTGAAAGCTTGAGCTCTTGTTTTTGGTGAGTTCATGCAATTTCAAGTACAAACAGATACATTCTAAGGTGGATTCTAAGTGGAGAAGATAAATTCAGGTGCTAATTGAGCTAAAGAGGAGGATTCTAGCAACAAAGAGCACATTTTAAGCTTGCAAAGCTTCAAGCAACTAAGTTGCTAAGCCAAGGTAAGGATTCTATGTATTTACTAAGTTCCAAAGTTGGACTATGTTGATTTCGTGAATATCAGGCGCTTAGGTTATGGATTTTAAAGCCAAGTGATCCTGAGAAAGCTGTAAGGGCTACGATTGATGGAAAACAATGCGTAAGATGCTAATTAGCTATGATTGGCAAGCATTATGGCTAGGAATTGAGAGGGCTAACTCAATTCCTAAGCTATGGAGCTCTCGAATTTGATTTTGATTATGCTTGTTAGGCCTTTTCGCCTGGTGTTTGTGGTGTGTGAGTCTTGTGTGCTTCTATGTTTGTATGTGCATGCTAACCCCTTTATATTGCTTATTGTTATGTATATATTGTATTTCGTGTTTATGTCTTTATGTTTTCTTTGTAGGTGCTTGGAGTATGATTTGGTTAAGCTTTGTCTTAACCTATGATATGCCATGGAGGCCATATGGAATCCTTACTGAGTTTTCAAACTCATTGCCCTACTTCTATGATTGTAGGGAAAGCTTTACTAAAGAAACAAGGAAGCTAAGAGTGGTTATTACTATTTCGAGTTTCAGCGAAACGGTGTTCCAATTTATGTGTACTGGTGTTCTAGTCCATATGCTTCAATGTTCCAATTATGTGCACTACTCAATATTACTTATTCTAAGTCTTACTTATGCAGCAAGCTAATGTGAGGAATCCATTACTTGCAAGCTTTATGAGCTATGTGTCATAGGAACAAGTCATAGTGATGATGGATATGCTTAAGTTGTGAGTTCATAGTGGTTTTATGTGTATGTGCACCTTCGGGTTGTAGTGTGCTAAGGTGGCTTATGGTCAGCTCACCAAGACTATGTGTATGCAAGATGAAGTGGTTTAGGATGAATGTGTGTGCCAAAAATGTGTTTAAACTATGGTACGGTGAAGGTGTTCACATAATGGTATACTTGTGTTCACTTGATAGTATACTGCTGTTCGTTTATAGTGTACTGCTGTTCGTTTGTAGGTGCACTGATGTTTGTCTGGTAAGCTTACTGAGACACAGATTATGTTGTCATGTGCATGAAAACTATGTTTTCAAAACTTGATGTAGTGTTTTGCTTGACATGCACATATATAATGATTGATTGAAGTTTATGTTGTTACTAGCATGAAATCCATCTAGGCACTTAACATGTTTTAGATATGTAAGCAAATTTAGAGGTTTAACAAGTTTTGTGCTGCATACGTATCTTGGGTATATGCCTATGTGTCCTGGCAGTGTCCAGGTGCGCCTTAGTACCCCTCCCCTGTGTCCTAGCAGGACCTAAAGTGCCTAAACACATAAGTCTAGTACACACTACATACTTATGAAACAAAACCCAGTAAGCATAAATGAGTGCCTAAACATTTTGTTTGAGGTTCTAAACCTCTCAAATGGGCTAAGGGATATGTTGGACATGACAACTCATCCCTCAAATTCAGTAGGAGACACAAGTGTTGCTGCAGAAGCTGATCTTGTTAAGTTTTATGGTATTCAAGTGACAAAGTTGCAGCATCATTACCTACAAGCTATCTTGAATGTAAAAGGTGATTTCTTTTTTGCCAGCATGATTCAAAGCAAAAGAAGTCTACAAAAAAATGCTCAGCCCTTTAGCTAATATATTAGTAATGTTGGAGAAAGATTTTTATACTTTATCAGCTGAAGAAATATTTGAAACCAATGCGGCTTTTGAGATATGTGCCAAGATGATTTTGTTTGCATATATTATTTATAATAAGCCAAAAATAAGTAAAATGACAGTATTTTGCCCATGTAGATGCTTCAGGATTCTAAGTTCAAGTTAGAAAAGTTACCACCCATCATGCAACAAGTGAGAAAAGCAACTTCAATTGGGGATTGCGAGCTTGAGCTGCAAAAGATAAATGATGAGAAATACTCACTTCGTCCCAAAAATTTTTGCTCCATTTGTTTTCAGCAATTAATTTAGGATTTTTTATTTTCAACATTTTAATATATAAATAAAAAAATATTTATATATAAATGATAAATCAAGACATGTAGTTTTTAAATATATATTTTTTAATTTTTTCTAATAAACAATAATATGAAAAAATTCAAGTCAAAATACAACAAAAAGTCGAATGAAGCAAAAATTTTGGGACGGAGGGAGTAACAAATGTGTCAAAAGCCCAAGCATCTTGTGGAGGAGAAACCTTTCTTCACTACTCAATCAGTATATGTGGAGAATGAGATTAGCTCCCTGTCAAAAATAAAAAAAAATTATGAAGACCAGGAGAAACAAATAACAACAAAATTAGTGGCCATATGGGACATTACTTCTCTTAGGGACATACTCCCACTTTCTGCTTAAGAACAACAAATTCTTGGCCTTTTTTTTTTTTTGTCTTTAGCCAATGCCTAGATATTAGTTTTGTTTCTTTGACATTTATCAAATAAATTATCTCTTTCATTAAGAGTTAAGCACATACCACTTTCATTTCAATATTGTCACAAACACAATATTTTAAATAGCTTGGTTTCTTGGCAAAACTCCAATATGAGCTCTTGGCAGACTTAGGCCATCAATCTATTCAGAGCAAACAATAGACACCATCCCAATCCATTTGATAAGAGGGAGGCAAAAAATTGACATTTCATTTAAATGCATAATGCTCTCATTGCACTTATTGAGAGGGAGCTATAAAAATATTTCCAATGCATTCGTTCAAAGAGAAGCAAGAGAAAGACATCTCATTTCAATGAATAATGCCTTCACTGCATTTGCTGAGAGAGATCTATAAAAAATCTTCTCGTGCAATCGCTAAGAAGGAAGCAAGAGATTGACATCTCAATTCAATAGACAGTACTCTCACAATAATCTTTATTAGAAAAAATGATTTTTTTGGTGAATTGTGTTATCTAGGCAGTGGATCTGCTGATGATTTAAATGAGAAATCTTATACTTTTCAATAGAGATACGAGAGATAGCAATAGCAGTAGCTTGGTTGGCCTCAGGATCAAAGCCAAGCAGATCAAAGAAATTTTTTAGGGCTATAGTACGCATTAGATAATGTGCAACATTAAAAATAATGATCTCATTAGCTTGCTTATTGTGCTCCTTTGGTGGTGGCGAAGGCAATAAAGGCCAATTTTTTTCATCAAACAAAGAGTAAACAATAGCATGAATATGGCCAAAAATAGCATTAACGTGGCCTTGCCTTTCAATGTGAGCAAGCAAAGGATTTTAATGAACTTTTCCTCTTTCTAGGACATTCTCCTTCTTGTCAAGCTTATTGTGAAATAAACGCCGCAAATTCTAACACTTTGTCTTGGTTTGTTAGCAATTCTAGCACCTGAGGCAGACGGATCACCTCATCTTTGAGCCACCCATACAGCAAGGCATAAACTTTATTCATGGGACAAGGAAAAGGTAGAGGTATGTCAAAATTTTTGTGAGGCCTTATTTTAAATCTCTTTTAACCATAATTTGTTCCTCTTTGTATAACAGCATTCACAAATGGTTGCTTTGAGTAACTACCTTCACCATCATTTTTCATCGAAAGAGAATTGCTAGTTCGCCTAGAAGCTTATACCAAAATGGTAGAATAAGGTAATTGTACATTTTCAAGATGAATTCTATATTCATGGAGCATATTTGAAATGCAAACATTCACAAGCTCTCGTTCGTCATAAGATTCTTGACAGTCATGAACCTTTTCATGGAATCATTGTACAAAAACAAGAAGATCATCTTTAAAATAATGGTGCTCCCAGCCAAGGTCCACCAAAGTAACTTTCTCCTAAGTTGAAAACAATTTCCCTATGAATAGGTTGCACATGTGTCCGCAAGTTTCCATTGAGCCTGGAGCGAGGTTAGCATACCAAGTGTAAGCCTTCTCTGTAAGGCCTTCTGAGTACTTCCCCCAGTTTGGATGCAAAGGTAAGTAAATCCCAAGTTATTTTTCTCAAATAAGTTTTATTACAAAAAAAAAGCATGCTAAGTAAGGTTGTGCTGAGTTCCAAAGTGTAAAATGGCACCAAAGGGCAAGAAGAGTAAAATGGTAATTTTGACCAAAATGAGTGGCATGGCTACAATTTCAATGAAATTAGAGTCATGTAAGTAATTTTAATCAAATAATTTAAGGCCACAAGTTACTTAAACCATTGGAACTGAGATTGAAAGTTAAGGGACTAAAATGCACAAACTAAGGAATGAGGGCTATTATGCCACTTATGGCATAAAGTTTAAAGGCTAGGGGCAAGGAGAACAATTAAGCATAGGACCTAAAGGGATGGTTTTGGGCAAAGGTTTGGTAAGAAGAAAAAAAAATTAATTTGGCAAATGGATGAAGATAAGTTAATGTTAGTGCGGGTGGTTGGAGATATTTCTTTTAGACAAATCAAGCAACTATTCATCATCTCTCCCAACTCATTTTCGTTCTTCTCTTCCTCCATAGCCATTGGTCTTCAAATCTTCCAAATTTGTTTTTTTCTTCGCAAAAATTAAGGGTCCCAAGGCAATTACATCAAGCTTGTAGCTAGAAGTTGGTGTATTTGGTGTTTTAGAACTCATTCCTCCAAGTTTGAGCTAAAACCTAAAGGTATGTTTTATCTATGGGTTTAACTTAGTTCTAAACTTGAAATATGGTTAGTGGTGGCCTTAATTTAGTGCTTGTGGTACCCATTTTGCTTGGATTTAGGCTTGAAAACCAAAGGAAGCAATTTGTGCTCAAGTGAACTTTGTGTGGTTTGTTTGCTTTGAATCTTGGTTAACTTGGATTTGAGGTAAGGGATTTATGTTATGGCATGATTAAATGATGCATAAGTAGTGTTAGAACACCAAGGAGTGATGTAAAAAGAGCCAAAAGTAATTTAAAAAAGACTTAGGCTTAGTACTTTGTTAGGGTCCATGTTAACCCAAGGTTACTCATAGGGAGTGGACAAGACATGAGTATTATTTTTTATTATTTGGGAGTTTAAGGATATTTTATAGTGGGGCTTATTGAGAGTTCAAAGAAACCAAGAAAGCCTTAAACCAAAATGCTAAGAGCACAGACCTAAGTTAATTTAAAAGGTTCATAAGAAAAAGGATCCTTGAGGTCTGAAGTGTACACCATTATCAAAATGTCCCTAGTAGATCAGAAAGAAACTTCTAATATATGTATGGTTGAGGATGCCAAGTTAGGGTCTTGAATAACCCGAAAAGCTCGAAAGAGAGCTAAGTGTGAATTAGGGTAATGTCCTTATTGATGAGATTCAAGGTGACTGAAGGTTGAAATTCTTGAGAACTTAAGATAGCTTGCAAAGCCTTAGAAGTATGTGGGACTTTTTATTGTTCTTAAGGAGTAAGAAAGGTACCAAAGTGATCTAAGGGTCTAAGTATGGGTACAGAATTAATCACCAAGAAAGACTTTTGGACAAGAAGGTGGCCAAGAAAAGAATTGAAACCTTATGGTAAATTTGTTGAGCCAAAGGGTAGTTAAAAGAATTTAGTGAGTCCTAGATGTTTAAGTTGTTGAATGATGGCCTTGAATCACTAAGTACCCATTAAAGTGAGCCATAGTAAAGACTTTAAATAGTTTAGTGGTTGAAGAGACTTTAAGTGCCTAAGTGAAGTATGGGACCAAGAGGTGCCAAGTGAGTCTTCCTTAGGCATAAAAGGGGGTTGTAGGCTTCAGTTCAGCCTAAGGATGCACACACTGTGGGCTATGGGTGTATAAATCACACTAAGTAGTCACAGTGGTTAGTGAATAAGGATGGGCTTATGAGGCAATGACCTAAGAATGTGCCTAAGTACCAGGAAGTAACACGTAGGTACTAAAGTAGCCTCAAATAGGGTGTAAGAGTTGTAAGTCTCATTTGGGCAAAAATAAGTGATAGGAGCACTTAGGGGTAGCACTCGGGTTATGTTAACTTGATGGGTTTCGGATGTTAAGAAAGACTCCTATGGATTTCATGAGGAACCAAGATAAGTATGAAGACCCCAAATACCGAATGCTAAGTTAAAGTCAAGTGAACTAAAATTCATAAAAATAGCCAAGGGTGTGGCATTAGTTTTAGGACAAAGGTGAACCCAAGTATAAAAGCTATGAAGGACCTTGAAGGAATAAATGTCAAAGGTCCTATGGACTTCTTAAGGAGAGCTAAGAATGGCTGTAGAGCCTAAGAAAGCTTGATGCCAAGCATACACTCAAGATGGTCAAGTAACTGAAATAAGACCTAAAAAGCCACGACAATGACATGTTGGACAACATGGGATATTTAAAGTACCTGATCAAAGTTCACTAATGGTGTTAAAGATTGGTCTTAAGTAATCTAAAGAGACATAAGAAAGGGCTATAATAGCCATAAGAACCACGCTGCCAAGGCAGGCCAAGTTGGCTAAGGAATGACTCTTAGGTAATAAAGAGTAAAGGAGCATGCTAAGGGTACCTTAAGAGTTAAAGGCCAATGAATGGCTAAGTAAATAGTGAATAGTTGAGGGCCCTAAGTGTGTTAAATGATTACCTATAGGAGTCAAGGATTAAAAATTAAGTAATGGAAATCACATGCGAAGAAACGTAAAAGATAAGAAGTCCATGTGGATTAAGGTTCCTATAACAAGTCCAAAGGTATTATGCTCATGGATGCCCTTAGGGCTAACAGGCATATAGGTAGTAAGTTTTGAGAAGTTACCTAACAAGGTCAAGGATAAGTTACCACAAGAATTGTGTGCCTATGACGTTAAGAGGCAACAAAGTGAATATGCACCTAAAATGGCTTAAATGCCTAAGTTGAGAGTAAGAGTTGCCAAGTTAAATTATGCTAAAAGCACTAAGTGGTGGTGACTAAGAGAACACCAAAGTAAGACTTGAAAGCCTATGCATGGTGTAAGGTTTAGCTAAGTCCCACTAAGAGTAAAGATTCAACTTTGGAGGCTAAGTACTCCAAAATGTACCCGTTGAGAGGAATGGCCAAAGTAGAGCAAGTCAGCTCTAAGTTACATAGGCCTAAGTAAAAACTGGGAGTATTGGGAAGTGCCTTATGAACCAAGGCAAAGTGTCCACCCCATAAGTAACATCTCCAAGGAGAGGTCTCCTAAGGGGTACCTGAAGAAGTTTCTTAACCGGCAAGTCACGAAGATAAGAACATGAAGTAAGCTTGCGGTTAAAGGGCTATGTGTAACCATTGTAAGAAGAAGACCATGAGTAAGAATTGAGTGTGATGTAAGAGGAATAGCATCTAGGTGTTGTACTTGAATAAGAATAAAAATTTAGAGGACTAAATTTTTTAAGGAAGGCAGAATGTAAAAGCCCTCTAAGTACTTCCCTTAGTTTGGATGCCAAGGTAAATAAATACTAAGTTATTTTCCTCAAATAAGTTTTATTACACAAGAAATACAAGTTAAGTAAGGTTGTGTTGAGTTCTAAATATAAAATGGCACCAAAGGGCAAGAAGGAAAAATGGTAATTTTGACCCAAAGGAGTTGCATGATTGTAATTTTAATGAAATTAAGGTCAAGTAAGTAATTTTAATTCAAATAATTTAAGGCCATAAGTTATTCTAACCATTGGAACCAAGATTGAAAGTTAAGGAACTAAATTACACAAACTAAGGAATTGGGTTATTGTGCCACTTATGGCATAAAGTTTAAAGGCTAGGGGCAAGGAGAAAAATTAAGCATAGGACCAAAAGGGATGGTTTAGGGCAGAGGTTTGGTGAGAAGAAAAAAGAAATAATTTGGCAAGTGGATTAAGATAAGTCAATGTAGGGTTGTTTGGAGGTATTTCTTTAAGACAAATCAAGCAACTATTCATCATCTCTCCCAACTCATTTTCATTCTTCCCTTCCTCTATAGCCACTGGTCTTCAAATCTTCCAAATTTGCTTCATTCTCCATGAAAATTAAAGGTCCCAAGGCAATTACATCAAGCTCCTAGCTAGAAGTTGGTGTTGGTGCTTTAGCACTTATTCCTCCAAGTTTGAGTTGAAACCCAAAGGTATGTTTTATCTATGGGTTTAAATTGGTTCTAAGCTTGAAATATGGTTAGTGACGGCCTTAATTTAGTGCTTGTGGTGCCCATTTTTCTTGGATTTAGGCTTGGAACTCAAAGGAAACAATTTGTACTCAAGTGAACTTTATGTGGTTTGTTTGCTTTGGATCTTCCTTAAATAGGATTTGAGGTAAGGAATTTATGTTATGGCATAATTAAATGATGCATAAATAGTGCTAGAACATCTGAGAGTGATTTGAAATGAGCCAAAAGTGATTGGAATTGGTTTGGGTAAGATTTGGAGCCAGATTGGCTGGGAAAGGGGCAAAAAAATACAACTCCAAGGATTAATGCAGTTGCACTGATTTTTTTTATGCAATTGCATCGAGCTTAAGAGGGAAAACAAGCTTCCTAATTGTGCAATGTAGTCGCACAAACTATGCTGGAGTTATCACATCATTTCCAGCAACTTCCATAAAATCATAATGTTGTCGCATCAAAATATGCAATGCCATAGGATTGTGCTTGAATTGTGCCAACCTTGTTTCTAAACGTCCTAAATGAATTCCTAAGGCTTAGGTGGTATCCTAATATGGCTCAAAAGTGCTCTTAAGATTTATTTATGCATCAATAAATGGGTAATAAATGGGTGGTTAAGAAGGCTAAGGAAAAGTAGATAAGTTAAATACGTTAAATTGTAAGTAGGGTACTAAGGAGGGACCAAATATTGTATGAGTCCTCTAATGGCCAAGGGGTGAGGTCAAGAACCTCTAGCATTAGAGTGGAACCCGATAAGGGTCCGGGACCCTTGATGACCCAAGGGTAGAGGTCAAGTACTATTGGGCATTGAGCAGTACCCAAGAGGTCTCAATATAGCTGATGGACTCGATAAGCAAATCCATGAAGTTGCCAGAGTTGAGTTCAGGGGAACTTAGCGAAGTTTGGCCACTATGTTCAATTATCCAACACAACAAGTAAAGGGAAGTTATGAGTAAGAGGTAAGTAAGTGATGATTTACTCTAAATTTTCCGTAAAAGGCGGGCAAGTTAAAGTAAGCAATGACTTACTTAAGGCACCTGTAAAAAGGACCTCATGGGGTTTGATCAAGTGCTAACATCGGATATGAGGGCTAGTATCTATGTATCCCAGTCGTATGAGCTCACTACACTTAAGAACACCTTTGGGTGTATGAAATTCCTAAGTGCATAAACATGTGCATCTACTCAGCCATCCAAACATTACATTGCATTATTACTGTTGATTATTAATTGCTTTTTCTTATCGTTTGTTGTGTTGTTTGATTGTTCAATTTGGTTGTATATATATATTGCTTTGCATGCTTGCATATATTTTCCTTGAAGGTGCCAAATCCTTTGCTTAGTACTTCGAGTACTTACCCCTTAAGTGTTGTGTAGGTATTTAGAAGGTTAGTCAGGCCTAACAGTTGGTGAGAGGCGACTATTAATGCTAAGTTTTATTTATTTAAAGGTACTCTATATGTAAGTTTTGTTTTTTCAGCTTTCAAAACTAAGTATGCACAATGAAAGTGAGGCTTGCCACTTGAAGCTAGGTTGCTTGGATGGAAAGCTAAGGGTGGATTTTAGTAAATATTGTTGTCAGTATTGTATGCATGACATTTTTTTCATACTAAGTGTTGCCTCTACTAGTGTCCATTGGTGTGTATAACCCTAGGGTTACATTTGAGTGCATATAAGCTTAAGATATATGTGCACAATTGTTACTTGAAGTCAAAGCAATTACAATTTTCACGTCTTGGCTTGTTTTAACTTATGTTTTATTAACTGGCACACCATGGTTTCCTTTATAGTTTTATTTACATGTTATTGCATAACTAGGATGACACATGCATATTTTCTGTGCATGGTAGGCTAAGTAACTAGCTGGACGTAATGACTTAAATTACTTTACAAGTAATAGCTAGCCAATTGTAACCTATGTGAGATCAAAGTTCCTTAAGAGCCTACCAGTGGTTGTATTTAGGGCACTAGTGCCCTATTTTGCCACATTCTCAAACAAAGACTTAGATAACTCCTTTAATTTCAAATCATCATCTAAGTTATACATAAGACACATATCCATAAAGCATATTACATACTCTTTGGCATTGCCAACTTTGCCATTCAATATATGGAAACTCAGACTAGAATAATTTCTCAAGTGTGGCTTATCAGCAACACGTGGCAGATATGAAACTTTGATTTGCATCTCAGCCTAAGATGCCTACTTTTTCCGTTATTCCAGCAATTGAAGTAACTTCTCATGAGATAAATAGGGAGATATGGGTGGTGGTAGGAACTGATTAGTCATCAGCAAAATCTATGAAATTATGTCAGACATAAAACCTTAAGTGCCAAAAGTTGGACTCTCAATTTCAGGATTTGTTGGCTGTGAGAACAGTATACACAATAAGTAAGCCTTCGTAAATAATAGTTGAGACAATAGAATCACTTACAGTGACTGTTGTATTTCCTAGTGACGATAATGGATTAACTTGTGGTGTTTGCCTTGGCACCCCAACTTGTGGCTATGATAGATCTGCCAATGCATTAATAACCACTTGGTTACTCTCCTTTAGAGTATTCAATATATGCTCATGTGATACCTAGAACATTTCCAATAACTAAGCCACATATGGTGGAACATCAAGAACATGAGTCAACCTCGAGTGAGTAGTGTTGTTTTCATCATTACTGTCTATCATGATTTCCTTCTATGTACTCACGCCTTCCCTAGTAGAGTCGCCAAAATGTGAGTTAGGGTTTTTTGTAGAAGATGGCAAAGTGTTACACACGAAAGGGAATGGAGGTGATTAGAAGCCGATAGGGAGGAAGGGCAAGCAACCCGACAAATTCATGGGAATTGGCAAGAGAAAAGATGTCAGGCGAAATGCCTGGACAAAAATGAAATATCAGGCAAAACAAAATATTAACTCCTATCAAATGAAAAAGCCTGGTGGAAACAAATATGAGAATGAAAGTGAAATGAAATAATATGAAAGCTATAAAAGGTGGGGTGATTGTAAAAATGGCCTTCCCCCACAAGGAAAGTAGAGGCTATTTATAGGGAAGTTAAACATATAGGATTGTGCCATGTGTCTTTAGATCAATAGTAGAGAAAAGTGTAATGGTCATTTTTAATAAAGATAATTTTTTTGGGCTTCTAGGTCTAGCAGGTCGGTTGGAAAATTCAACGGGTCTTGCTCTGAGCCCACCAATCCAAAACTCCTTAAAATCAACCCCTTACAATATCCAACTAAAATTCACGCCCAAAATTTTACAAAATTTTAAATCCGACATAGTCCAACCTAAAACAATCAAATGGTCAATAAAATTTTCTTCAATAAATAATAAATAAATATAAAATTACCAAATTTTACCATTAGAAACCTAAAATATAAAATCACCAAATTTTATCATTAGAAACCTAACCACCTATATTAAGAAATTGAAATAGTAGGTGGATTAAAGAAGATTCTTAAGGAGATTAGGAAATTCTTGTTGTTTATTGGTATATCCCTAAGCATCTGGTTTTGACTTATAAATGAGTTATCTTCATTTGAAGTCGAAGTATAAAAAAACTCTATTATTTTGTTAAATACTATGAAAATAAAGATATAGTTAAAGGCTATGTAACAAGTTTTTTGTCTTTTCAAATTACCAAAGGTTGTTGTAGTCATTGAGACTTAAAGGCAGTATCTTGGCTATAAGGTAAAATAAGATCATCCTTGTTACTAAAGGCAGAGAATGTTTCACTCAATAAAGTATAGATCATCTTAAACCTTCTATCTTGTTTCTAAGAAAGATTCAAATAAGATAACCATGACAGCCTATTTGATTTCAAGCAATTGGAGTTTTGAGTGTCAATTTGGAAAGAGATATACGATAATTCAAGTTGAAAGTTTTTGTGCTTGTACAAAAAGTTATTTTATTGCACAATATAAATGTATATACATTGACTACAAAGGATGAAACTCCTTGTGAAGTGGTAATGAAGGTTTCATGATGTTACAGTCCAATAAAGTTTTAATGAGAACATTGTTGATAACTAGACATATCAAAAGGTAGGTGGGAGTTAAAGCTTTAGTCAAATATATGGGTATTTGCAAATTATATTTTATCCATTCAAGTAGTAATTCATGGATGGTGTTTATGATTTGTCCTCACCTATCATTATAAGTTATACTAAAGCATTGGAAAGCTTATAAATGGCCATGCAGTATTTGTAAGGCACTAAAGACTCTATCTTGACCTATAGTATGAATACCCATTGAGCATCGGGTACTAGATTCTACTTATGGTTTAATGCATAGATGTGTCTATAAAGTCTTCAAAATATATCTTTTTGTCTAGTAGATGAGTTATTTTTTAGAGAAAATTCAAGCAATCTATTATGGTATCATCTACCATGAAGTTAAAATCAAAGTTGAGCTATGAAGTTTTTTGAACACAGGCTTTGAGATTGAAAAGTTGAGATATGATATCTCACTGTGGATGAGAAAGTCAAAAACACAAAGATATCAACAAGCACAAAAGGACTTCACTTATGGATACAGATCCCATAACTAAAGCTTTGTTGACAATACAACATGAGGATCTCATGAAGCATAAAGGTACATAGGTTATTGCTCAATGTGTTTGACATTAGGATTTTCTCTTGCACTTAAATTTGGAACACAATTGTATGTTCATAAAATTTTGGATACATAATTGTGCGCACATGTAGTGTCGTGTTTTAATATCTATGGGGATACATAAAGTGAACCCAAAGTAGCTTCTTGAGAAGCTTGAAAGGAGAAAATAATTTTCCCATAAAGTTCTCATAAAATACTAAAGCACATAGTAATATAAGGAAGTACTTTATTAAAGAGTATTACCGCCATGATTCTTGTATGGAGCCATTCTTGATTAGATGGATTTGAAACACTAAGGCAATTATCACTAGTGATAAGTGTCATGTGGTCCAAGTGAAAAAATGTTAGAATTTTTCCATTTAAGTATGGCCCACATGTCAATTATTATTTTTAATTCTATATAGTATTGTGTATTATTTATTGTATGAAAATTATGGTGATAATTATTAAGAAAGTTTCAATCCTAAAGAAATATAGTTTGATGAGCTAATTGGAATATAGAAATTGTCATTGAAAGTTTCCTTGATGGGAGGAATAATGATGACAATTCCAATTAGGGCTGAGTCTCTGGTCTAGCCTATCAAAACGTCAGTTTCTCCCATCAGAAACAGATGATCAATTTATTAGGTATAGATCAGAAACAGTTTTGCCGCTGCATTACTCTGTAAGTTTTCTTACAATAACCTCTGTGCTGTTTCCATGTAGGGGATTATTCAGTGGGCTGTAGGTTCTGCTGCTCACATGGTTTACAAGATTTCTCTTACTTTGCTGTCTGAGGAAGTTCGGCAAGGCAAGTTTTGATCGAATGTGGGGTGACATAAAGATTGTGAAGACCAAAACAAGGGAAACAGAATATCCAACTAGGAAACTCTGCTTCACCGAATCGAAGAATGTTGGTGCCCTCCGGCAGGGCTCTAGAGGGGAGCCGCACAGACCAGAATTATGCTCAATGCTTTCAGCTGAAAAATCGGCAAACACAAAACTGGGAACAGGTCCTGTTAGAAGATTGTTGGCGACACTAAAAGTCCTGAGCCTACGTAGATTGCCGATTTCTGTAGGGATGGTGCCTGTGAGTTGATTGTGGTAAAGCTGCAATTCGCTAAACTTGGTGGGATTTCATCCGAGAAGTTGTTGGAGGAAAGATCAAGAGAAGTTATGTAACTAATAATTTTGGAGGTGTCGGAGGGGATGGGTCCAAACAGCTGATTAGAAGAAAGATCTAAGCCTGTTAAGCTGGTGCACTTCTCTATGCCTCGAGGAAACTGACCTCTCAGTCCCATGCCCGCAAGACGAATATTCAGCACCTACGCAAATGTCATTAGGATTTCTCATTAGTTAAGCACCATGATAAGGTGATGGACGGTCACATGATAAAATTCAGGAGTACCAAAACAGAGTAATCAGTACACCGGTACCCTATTTTCGTCGGCATGCCAGCAATCGATGCCTGTAAACCTACAGATGAAACCTTCTGTTTGGTTGTTGAAGTTCCAAGAAGCTTTAAGGTAACCAAAAGGGTCTTCCAGGGAATCCTTTATGGACTTCAAGCAGTCAACGTCTCCCACATCTCTTTGAGCATGACTTGTAATCACCAGCAAGAAAAATAAGGGCACAACAAAGTTAATAAAATCACGAGAACAAGAAGACGTGTTTCTCATGTTGAGAGGCATATCAAGAGGAAATCAGACAGGAACCTAAACGACAAGGGTTTGTGATATATGTGTTTCAGAGCTTTCACTTGGAAGTGAAGACCGACTTTAAGGACTCTCATTGCCGTGATAATTCAACTGGGCTTGTTTTGTCGGCTTGCGGGGCTCAGGCTCTCATTTCCGTGGAAGGCAAAGGTTGGTGATGGATTTCAAAGACAAATTCGCGGAAATTAGGGAGGGAAAAATCAACTAATGAAGCACCTAAATAGTAGCCGCAACTTGTCTGAAACTGGTGACCAGAACTGATCAAGAACTGGCCAACAGTGTCCTTGTAGAATGGCTAGTGTGAGGGGCGGACCCAGATAAAGAAGGGGGCGAAACAAATATTTCTCTAAATTATAGTCCTTACAAGGGAAATTTGACCAATTTTAAGAATAAGTCGGAATGCATTTACTTTTAAGTTCTAAAGGAAATTATAGGTATTCTATAATTTTAGGGGGCCAACAGAGGTGGAGATACGGGGGCTGGGGAGTGTCTCGCGTCCTTAACCCCCTAATATTTTTGCATAATTGTATATATAATGTGTATTTTATGAATTATTTTAAAAAATTAAATAGTAAGAAATATAAATAAGAACAGATATTGTAATGAAAGTAAAAAAAAAAAATACTAATTTTTAACCTTTTTAGGTAAATTTTATACCCATTATTGATATATTAGCCTCAATTTTTTACTATGTAAATTTTATACCCATTATTAATATATTCGCCTCAATTTTTTACTTGCAATTAAATTAGTTTTTGGATATTCTTATTGCCACGTAAGTTAAATGGCTTATTAAAGCCAAATTGGAATTGATGTGAGTAAAAGTCAAGCAGCCACATTGACTCACATATAAAAGCCACATAATTTATTTTTGGAGTATACAAAATCGAGACAGAGAGTTATAATTAAACAGCGAAAAGAAAATATCTTGCAACAATAGATAGTCATGAAGCATCAAGTAGCAATTTTATTTTTTATTTTTTTACTTTTTGATTTGCATATTATCAGTTTTCTCTAGTGGGTTTGACCATAATTTTTTTATTCATCTAAATAGTACATAATCTCTACTGCTAGACTCAATTAAATAGAGTATCACTACTGCTACAATATTTTTTGCAAGTTGGAACTTGTAATTATTAATTTTCCATTTTCCACACCTCCCACCGCCCAATTTTATGTCACTTACTTTTTAATTTTTGTATTTTTATATTTTTTTTATTATTAATTTCAGTAAATTTTATAATAAAATCACTACATAACTGTAAATATTGAAATTAGTAAGTTTCAATATTCTTAATCATAAGTGCTCTAACTATATATATATATTAAAAGTTTCTTAACCCCACCTGACGACTTGAAATTATGGCTCTGTCCCAGGGGCCTAGGCCCCTACTAGATCCTCTTTTGGCTACTGTTGTCAAAACCGAGTTCGACCAAATTTGCCAGTTTTCATGAATTTAGTTGGGAATTGGACACTCCATTGTCCCGATTAGCGGTCCACTTTGTATTTGGCGAAAACTTTAACAAAAATAGAAATAAAAATAACTGCCCAAACTGCTAAACTGTTGAGCAGTCAAACAGAAATAAACTGGTGGTTTGAAAATTTTATTTAAAAAATTGTAAAAACAGAAGGAAAAGAAGAGGAGAGAAGGTGAAAAGGACAAAAAAAGGCGGAGAAAAAAGACGAAATGAAGAAGAAAGAGGAACATGGGCTAAAAGAACAAGAAAGAGAAAGGACGAAAAGAATAAGAGAGGATAAAAAAAACAAGAAGAAAAAGAAAGAAGGAAAGAAGAAGCCGAAAGAACAAAAAGAAGCAGGCAAAGAGAGACGAAAGAGAAGGGAAAGACAGAGGGAAGGAAAAGTCCACCACAGCTTGGCGAAAAAGACGCGTTTGTAACTTAATATATAAAAAGACTTACGTTTTTATATTATGTATAAAATTTTATTTTAGTCACATAGTTTCAATTTTTCCCGTAACTCAACACTCATACATTATAAATACAAAAGACCTATGAATTTGCAGTTCATTCGGTTGAATAGGTTGAATGGACCATAACCTGAAAATATAGCAGTTTGAATGATGGTTCAGTTTTAAAAACATTAGGAATTGCCGAATATATAACAACTAAATCAAGATTCATAATTCTTGCTCAAAACGTAAGTTTTGTATATATCTGGCTTAATCGAGATTAGTATTCTTATTAGCCAACAAAAGAATAAAGAGAAAAGAAAAGTGAAAAGATACTAAAATTTATAGACTTCTGAATCGGCGCTCAAAGTAAAATTTTTTGTATTTTTTATAAACTTTTAACATAGTGACTACAATGCCACTTTTTAAACTTCAGTTGTGTTTTTGTAAATTTCAAAATTAAGGTACTAAATGTGTAATTTTAAGAACTGTATTTTTTCTAATTTTAAAATTTTAGGCCCAAATGTATAATTTTTGTTACTATATTTTTCAAATTTCTTAAAAATTTTACGGACCAAATATGTTCGTAACTATTTTTTTTAATTTTTAAAAGTTCAAGAATTAAATTGTAAATATTTAAAAGTTCTAAGAGGACTACATTGTAATCATTTATAACAAAAACACTTCATGGAGAATTCCAAAAAATAGTAAAAATTGTGTTTTCAATTCAACAGTAATAAGTGAACAGAAGAAAAAAAGGAACAAATGCTGGAGAGAGCTATAGAGCCGTTAGCTTAAAATTTCATTCTTTGATCTATGTAGAGGCAATGGATTAAAATTTATCTTGGTTGGACTTGTTTATTATTAGCGTCAGTAATTATCACTAAGGTTTTGAACAAACTACCTAATTTGGATGGCTTATTTCTGTTTTTGACTATTTGTTTTCGTCAAAAAAATATTAACTTCAATTGGGCAAACCCTTTCTTCATATAATCAGTCCAATCTATGTAGCCTAAGTTAGCACATGAATTTATGAGATAAATATAAGTGAATATTACAAGGAAAAGATAACAATTTTAGGATCAATATCCTGTGTTGTGCAAGCCTTATTGATCTCTCATCACTTGAAAAAAAAAAAAACAACGAAAGATAAAAACACTAATCTAGAATGTATAACAATTTAGGCACTAGATCCCCACGAAAAAGATGGCAAAACTAGGAAACATGTTGAACTAATAATAGATTTTCTATGATCAAACAATTGGACAGTTGGGACTCAAGGAAACAGGGGTGAAGGGAAAAGAATTGTCCCAAGCATAAGTGAAAGAGAAATCAGATTTGGGTGCAAAAAAGCGGCCGTTGACAAAACATTTATCGCCAATTATGGACAGTATTGTACTAGACACATCCTCTGTTGTCTGGAATCCGGTACAGTTCAGTATTAGATCTGACACTATACATGGACATGTGTTGGAAATTGTCACCCTCCACTCTGGCTTTCCTTGGACCACATTCGTTGTTTTTGCTACATTTACCTGAATCTTAGTTGTATCGCATTGCGAGTACCCTACAATAAAAAGCCGAACGAGATAATTCAACCAAATGGGTAGAATATATATATCTGGTCCCGTATAGATGATCTCAAAACATTGAAGGACAAAGTATTGTATTCTTGGATATATATATATATATATATATATATATATATATATATATACATAGGGAGACAGAGACACAGAGAGTACGTACCAAAGGCAACAAGGGAGAGGAGAACAGCGGTGAAGAGGAAATTTGGAGATCTTGCAGCTGCCATTTCAAAAAGTAGATTGATGGGCAATAGTTGATTATTTGTTGTTAATCTGTCTTTGTCTGGGATGTTTTTTTGGACAAGGAAACGGAGTGGCTATTTATACACACTGGCTATGGTCCTTGTTAATAGTACGAAAAAAAATTATTAATGCCCAATATTTCTCATTAATATTAATGTTCATGCACTTTAAAAGTTTCCATATATTAGAGATTTACTACCGGAAAAACTCTTAGGTGAGCTGATTCTTTTATAGGAGCCTTGAGACTATGCACCTAAGTGTACAAGCACCGACTTAACACTGTTAAGTTTCTGTTAGTTTTAAGTATAAATGGTAATTTTTACTTCTTAGGATAAGTCATATTTAATTAGATAATTATGGAATGTATTAACCTTATTCAAATTTTTAACTATGAGAAAGTTTTAAATTTGAATTCATTTGAAAAGATAATACTAATGAAACAAATAAATATAATATGATAAATATGGTAATAATATGATTCCGGGTTTGTAAAAAATACAAATATGTATGTATGCTTTTGAGTTTCGTTTGTATGATTCTGGGTTTATAAAAAATACAAATATATATGTATGTTTATGGATTTTGTTTGTATGATTCTGGGTTTGTAAAAAACACAAATACATATGTGTGTGTGTGTGTGTATTGTATTAGACTATATGTGTATTGTATTAAACCATATGTGTGTGCATAATGTACTAAACTGGAAGTGAATTGTATTAAATTCTTTGGGCTATGTATGAAACTATATGTGAAATGAATTAAACTGGAAGTCAAATGTATTAATCTGTGCGGCAAATTATAATACAAGAAAATGACATTGCCATGAAAAAAAATAAAACCACTAAACTCATCGTCACCACCAGTATCATAATCAATATCGTCATAGCCATCAACTGGATGCAAAATGTATGTAACTTGAAGTGAAATGTATTAAACGTGTGGGATATGTATTAAACTGTAAGTAAATTGTATTAATCTGTATGGGATGTGCTAAACTGGAAATGAAATGTATTAAACTTTGTAGAATATGTATTAAACTGGAAGTGAATTGTATTAAACTATGTGGGCTTTATATTAAACTGTAACTGAAATGTATTAAACTGAAAGTCAAATATATTAATCTATGTGGCAAAACCATCACATGAGAAAATGATATTACCACGAAAAAATAAAACCACCAAACTCATTATCACCACCAGTACCATAATCGACACTGTCATCGCCATCAGCTCCATTATCGCGAACGCTAGTAGAGCCACGAGCAATAAGCTTGCCGATGCGATATAAAACAAGTCTAGAACTAAACCCCCAGAATTTTCCGACGCACTACTGCCGTCTTGAAGACGAAGAAGAAGAGGTTCGCTGTCCTGTGTTGGAGTTTTCATGGTTAGAGGTGGAGGGGTTTGGCAGAGAGAAAAAGCAAATTCTGGAAGTTAAAAATTCTTGAGAGCAGCAAAATGGAAATAAGTTTGTGTGATCAGAGACAAGGAAGCAACGAGAAAATTAGACGAGGAAAAAGCAACCAGAATGGAAGAGAAATTTAGGAGTGCGGCGTGAAAGGGAGTGATAATTAGGTTTTTAAATTGTGAGAGAGAAATTTAGGAGAGATAAGTATGGAATTTTTCTTTCTTTCCTAGATTTCTTCTCTTAATTTTGCGTCCCTATCCCTTCTTTATAAAAAAAATGAACAATAATGCCATAATTATATTTAATTACAAAAATTTAATATACCATAATTATCCTACCCAAGCAGACTTATACCAAGGACAAAAACTTACCTTAACTTATACCAATAACAGAAACTTACCTTTTCCACAAAAATAAACGGATTCCGTTGAAAACAAACATGGTGCACATACACCTAGGTGTACATCAGAATTGGTCCTTTTATAGACTTAATCACATAAATTACTGTTATATCTTTCTTGTCATTTAGTTACTAAAATTACATACTTTCTTACTAATTTTAATTGAATGTCCAAGCCTAAGTTAAACAAAGCATTCCTAAATCAAAAGAAGGGAGTGAAAGCGAGGCTAGGAAAACGTCATCTTTTAAAATTTAAGTAAATGAACATATTTTAAAAATGAGAGCGAGGGCAGCAGTTAAGAACATGTTCATGAATAGTTGGAAAATTGAGGAAGATGAAGACCAGCAGCACAAATAGTTGTTCAAAAGATTGTCGATAAACGTTAATCTTCAATGTCACTTATATGTTTCCAATACCATGTAACCATTCATGTTGATAGCAACACCAATATTTGCTCATACCATTTCAAATTGTTTCTTCTTGCGGATAGAGAAAAAAAAAAAGATGCTAGAGAGATCAAAGGGAAAACTTTAGTATTTTTCTTTTTATAAAAAAGTAGAAAGGGCATGGAAACAAAAAAATAAAAAAAAAACAAAAAATATTTGTGCAAGTAGAGACAATTTGTGCTACCGATTGTTTAAGGTTTTTAAATTATATTGTTCTTTTTTTTTTTTTTTGCTATTAAGAATCAGTATTAAAAGGTATAGGTTTTAAAGAGATATATTTAAAATATAACAACAAGGGGAATGATAACTTGTTTTGGACCGAGACGCAACTTAATCAATATTAAGATGTTGGAACATTTTTAAGTTCCTTGTGTAGTTTGTAAGCTCTATATAAATGGAAAGTGTATTTTGATTATTTGAATTTGATTAATTTTATAAATTAATTAAAATTCAAAAAGCCGTGACTCTTGTGACAAATCTGTCCTTTGTAAGAGATACATTTCTTCATGAGTAATTGAGTTTATTCCAAAATATATGTATTTGTGGATAGTTGTATCTGTTAGAGGAAGAGTTGTGTTTTTTGAAATAAAAACATTCATTCATTGATTACCCATAAAGAGATTAATCTAACCACAATGGAAATAGATGAGGCCAACAAACCCGGCTAATAGCGAAAAGCCCTCTATGGGCCATAGAATGAGCAACAAAGTTCATAGTTCGTGAAATAAAAACAAAGAAAAGAAAACTAATTGAAAAGACAAAACTAAATGCCTAATATCATCTAAGACAACATTAAACGATGAAGTGAAGGGCCATTAGGGTCTTGCAATTCTCCAATCAAGACTTGAGCATCAGACTCCACAATAGCTCATTAGTATACTAGAGTTATTGCCTCCAACAAACCATATAAAGTAGCTAGTGCCTCTACAAAAGTAGGTTGATCACTCCACTTCTTAAAGCAAACGAAACAAATAGGAGTTGGAGATGTTGATGACTTACAAAACACCATGCCAATAGAACTTCATTATAATGGAGAAGAGGTGGCCACATTGGCATTCATTTTCATGTACCCCATTGGTGGACGAGTGCACTAAACAAAAGGGGGAATAGGTGTTGCTGTAGTGGATGGAAAAAAAGCCTCCCAGTTCAACATCGAGACATTAATTGCCTCTGCTAACTGAGTAAGAGTGTAACACTATGCCTGATGCATGACCTTACTCCTGTTCCATCATAGTAGGCAACCCATTACAACTAAGCACGAGCCCTACTATGAGAAACCTATTGAGAACCACTTGCAAATAGAAAATAAAAAACAAGAGCATAAGGTTTTTGTACATTCAAGTAATCACGAAACTTAATTGCATAAGGGCATGTTAGCAAAAGGCAGGATACCAATTCGTTACCATTTCCAAAAACCAGGAAATAGGGAGAGACATCCATAACTCTTATCTACAAATTGCCATGCATAGTTAGAGCATTAGCAATGACTCACAACCAAAACAATTGAGGCTATGGGGGGCTGAATGACACCAAAAAAATTTCCACTTGCAATTTCCTGCCCATGGTGGATAGCCCTTGACTAGGGCCAATGCAATATGATACGTTATCGTAACTGAGGATTGGCCCAACAAGGCCAACTTGCATAGGAAAAAATAAGTTCTGCAAGAGGGGGAAAGCCGAATTTGTAGTATGATATTAACATCATTTGGGTAAAAAAAAAAAAGGCCTTCAACATGGGTACTCTCCACTCGGTGCCATGAGCTAAAATCAGCTAAAAGATGGTCAGATCCTCCAAACTAAGCAACATTTTAGTAATGAGGCAAGGAAAATTACCAAAAGGTAAACAATTCTCCCGCCATACATTTATAGGCACTCCCTGGCCAACTCGCCATATCCCCTTCTCCACGAAGCATTCAGCAACCTACCATAAGCCTTTTCCAAATTGCAGAAACTAAAGCACATGGCTCTTCCTTTACATTTAGGAAACTGGTAGTGGGGAAGTACTTCCCACATAGAACCTTGAACATCAATCAGAAGGGATTGTGTATAAGGTGCTAGCCTTGCTTTGCTAGATCATCAAGATTAATTGCTTCAAAATCCCGAGACCCAGTCCGCCACCTTCCTTGGATGAGCACAACTAATCCCATGCACACCAGGGAAGAGTTGTGTTTTCCATTTATATATAAATGAGTCATTTCACAAATTGAGAGAGATTTCACATAGAGCTTTTTTTTTTTTTATCTTGTAGGTATATTTTTGGTACTCTATATATAATGGAGGAATAATTATCTTTAAAAAAGTAAAATCATTTCACAACTTAAAGCCTTTCTTTTTCTTATTTTCTAATAATCTAAATAAAATTATTTGATGGTGATGGAAGTGAATATTGATGTAAAAAAGTAAGCTTTCTCGATTTAAAGTCAAAAATTTATGTGTGAAACATGAAATGCCTTGTGTTTGTAGAATTTTCACAAATGATGTACCTCTATGATTGTTTTACGGTTTTGATACTTGTGTGTCAATCCAATTATTGCATAATTGGTTTGCATGATGACTAAGAATTTTTTTATTGTTTATTGAACATGAAATTGAACGAGAACCATTTTGGATTAGTTCAAATATGATCAACCTTAAGACCATAAAGCCGCATGTGAATGGTTGATAGTTATTGTATATTACTACTATTGGTTATGTCCGCTTTGGACAATTTAACTTGAAAAAAATTACCATATGGTTAGGTATGCCAACTTTACTTCAATTTGATTGAGTTGAGTCACAAAATATTTAGGGCTTATGAAATTGTCAAATAATATTGACAAAATTATTACTCAAGAAAAGCATGAAAGTGCTAGTGGGAGTGCACTGTATAGCGCCGTAAATTGTACAGGACTTAGATATAATATATGTTGTTAGCTGTACACAAGCAAACATGCACAAAATAATAGAAAGGAATACTAAGAGTTTTGAGATATTTTTAAATAATAAAATATTTGAAATTGTTCTATTCAAATTATCATCATATTGCTAGAAAGGTGTATTATGGAAATTGAGAGAGAAATACTAGCGAAAAAAAAATCACTTACAAGTAGATATTTGTTTTATATTTGACATCTAATAAACAAATTTGTAGTGTTGATTTAACTCAGAGTCAATGTTTGATGTTATGGCTATGAGAGCAAGGGATTAGAATGACATAAACATTGTTATTTGAAATAAAGTTATGGCTACAACCGATGCCACAACTTCTTTGCACTATGATACTGAGACTACTATGATGAGAGCATATAGTGAAGTTTGTAATGAAAACTTTATGCATATTTGCTTGTGATGAAAGCATATGTAATGGGAACCCAATTTTAAATTAGTTGAGCACTAATTATAAAGTTCAATGGACATAAGCAAGTTATAGTTATTTGCTTGTGCATTGCATAAGTCTCATAATTTTAAAGCTAGTGAAAACAACTACTGTAATTGGTAGGATAAGTTTGTAAAATTGTGTTATAAGCAACTAAAACAAATTAAATGGTGAAACTCTACCTATGTAATACTGAAGTAATGCCACTTCAATTAAGAATATTGAAGAACTTCTTATAAATAAGGAAAAGCATACCTGGGGTACCTTTAGATTCTGAATGGGTACATGACCTTTTGATTTGTCTAATCAAACTACATAAGCTCATATAGCATCTCTCAATTGGGTACTTTTTATTAATTTGTCTTATCAAACTAACATAACATTAAGCAACAATAAAACAAGTATAATTACTTTGCTCTTCAAACTCAATCTATAATTCTTAATCGTAAACTTCTAAATCTACTCTTCCTACCTCTCTCATTGGTTCCCCCATGACAATCTCTTGATCTCTTTCACATATTCCTCCTAAACTTCTCTGTAAAAAATGATCAAATTCCTAAAAGCCTAACCGTATTCTTTATCTTCCTAGTCTAATGATCCCCTATTGTAACATGGCAGACGAACTAGATATGAGATCTTGGACCAAAACAGACGAATGAGCGACGAGCAACAAACAAGAGAATGATGAGAAGGACCAGAGATCTTGCAGCAGTAACCCCATCCAACGGAAGCTGTTCGGGCATCTATAGAGTCACCTTGAAGCTCATTATGTTAAGGTGGTGAAGAAAGCGGGAATAAGTGTTGTGTGCCACTTAAAAAATTAGAATCACCAGCTTGAAAAACTTGATAAAGGAAGAGAAAAGAAGAACCTTTGAGATCCGAGAAAAGAAGAAAAGAATAAGGAGAGACAAAAGGATAATTTTCATTCATCAAAAAACTGTCATTTACATCATTCTAGGATCTTCTTATAGGCTATATCCATTATCACTACCATTCATCTTCTAACAAACCTGGCATGCTAAACAACAAAAATGAAAAATGAAACAACAATGGAAACGCATGAGCTACTACAGCTGAACATTGAACCACAAAAGATAAATTGGTTGGTGACTGTTGGCACATTTTTCTGTTGATTGATTCATTCATTAAACCAAACCCTGCATTTTGGCTCATGTTATAAGCTCAAAATTTCACGCTGTATCATTTTTTCCCCCCTCAAAGAAATCTTTGTCCTCAAGGATTAAAAGCTGGGAACCTTTTTACAAGTTTCTCATAGTCTTCCTAGGTGGCATCTGTGACGACCCAAGTCCAGAACCTATTCACATAACATCTGCCCACACCACATGGGCTAGCATTTGAAAAAGGATAAGTATTAGGTACGTAGGAATGGATTCTCAGTACAAGGAAGTTTCTCCTATCCCATACCAGTGGACTCAACCACATACTTTGAACTAAACCTGGCTCTGATACTATCTGTAATGGCCCAAGTCCAGAACCGGTCAATGGAACACCTGCCCATACCACATGAGCTATCATTTGGAAAAGGATAAGTACTAAGTGCTTGTGTTCTAGAACTGGAGCCTATATATCCATATAAGGCTTCCCACAATTCACCCATGCGGGATATTGGAACTCCCCCCCCCCCTTATGTACCCAATGTCCTTGTTGGGGTTAGTCGGATTACTTGGCTCCTTGGACCAAGTAACCTCTCTAATCGAACTACTTAGCCTCTATCCAAGTAGCCTTTCAAATCCAGGATCAATCCCAATAGAAGATGCATGTGCACACCCACTATACCACACTATCGCAGTCCCAGGTTGGCTTTGATACCATCTGTGATGACTCAAGTCCAAAACCTATCCACGGAACACTTGCCCGTACCACATGAGCTATCCTTTGGAAAAGGATAAATGCTAGGTGATCAAGCTCTAAGACTTGGAGTCATATATACATATCAAAAATCATATAGACTTCCCATTTAGGATATGGGGTGTCACAGCATCACCTTTAAAGCCATTCATCCATTTAACCAGAACTTTAGTTACAGCTCGATTCCCTTGTTTTTTTTAATTCTTCTATCCAAAATAGCTTCAGGTTATGGAGTTATCTGTCCAGGTTCATGAACAGAAGGCAATATGGAGTAAAAAGGTACATTCCCCCCAAAATTCCTAAGTAGAGACACATGAAAAACAGGATGAAGTTTGCAGCTCTTAGGCAGTTAAAGCTTGTATGCCACAAGCCCTATCTTTTGTAGAATCTTGTAAGGTCAGTGTACAGTTCATATCCATCACCCATTGGGATCGCAATTTTAGATTTGTTTGTGGCCCAACGAGGATATTGGGCATATAAGTGAGGGAGATTGTGACATCCCATATCCTAGATGGGAAGTTTATGTGATTTGTTATGTGTATATATTACTCCAAGTCTTAAAGCTTGATCACCTAGCGTTTATCCTTTTCCAAAGGATAGCTCATGTGATGTGGGCTGATGTTCTATTAATAGGTTCTGGACTTAGGTCGTCACAGAAACATACCTCCTGATATCTGTCTTCATTTTTTTTCCAAAAAAAATGTAGCTTGATTCCTTTTTCTATTGCAGCTATGCCTGAATGACCCTGTAGTAGGCCTTCATGCATCCATTCGATGATTTGTTGTCTCAAGGCTTGATCTGCAGCAATGACAAGCTTCCATTTTCTCCTGAGCTTCCCATGCTCCCATTTGTAAAGTGGATGTGATCCCACTTATTGTACCAACTCTTGTATTATCTTCTAAATTTCTTTATCTTTCTCCCAGCTTTGCTTGATCAGCCCCATTAGTTCAGTATTGACCACAACTAGAGCCATTAAAACAGACTCTTCAATATTATTCCCATGGACAAGGCATTAGCAACTCTATTCTCCTTTTCTTTGTGATAAACAATATCATGGTCATACCCCATGAGCTTAGTTAACTACCTTTGCTAGGCAGGAGTGGATATCCTTTGCTCTAATAGATATTTGATGGTCAGTCTTTATGGTGAAATGGGTACCAATCAAGTAGGATCTCCACTATTGAATAACGTAGACCACTGCCAATAGCTCTTTTTCATAAACTGATAATGTTTGCTCCCTTGTATTGAGAACCTTACTAACATAAGCTACTGGGTGTCCTCCTTAGGTTAACACAGCTCCAATTTCTTTGTGTGAAGCATTTGTCTAAATGAAAAAAGGTTGGTGACAATTTGGCATTGCAAGTACTGGAGCAGTGCTCATGGCTTATTTTAGAGCTTCAAAGGCCTAATTTGCTTCTTCATTCTACAAGAATACTCCCCTTTTCAAAAGTACTGTCAAAGGCTGACAAATTGCCCTATAATTCTTGACAAAATGGCTATAGTATCCTGTAAGCCTTAGAAACCCCATTAATTCTGTAATGTTTTGAGACTTTGGCCATTCCACCATGGCTTGAATTTTTTTGGGATCGACTCTTACCCTATCTCCACCAATAATATGCCCTAAACATTCTACATGTGAAGCTGTAAATACACACTTGCTCCCCTTCACAAAGAGTTGCTGCTAAACCAAAATCTCAAACACATTTTCTAAATGCTACATATGTTTATCCCAATTCTTACTATTACCAGTATGTCATTGAAAGATACTAATACATATTTTCTTAGTTGAGCTCTAAACACATCATTCACCATGCTTTGAAAAGTAAATGGGGCATTGGTTAGTCCAAAGGGCATTACCAGAAATTCATAATGTCCATCATGTGTTCTGAAAGCTGTTTTATGCACATTTTTCCCTTTTATTTGAATCTGGTAGTATCTAGCTCTTATGTCCAACTTTGTGAAGTATTTAGCATCATGAAGTTCAGCCACGTAAACTCCATTTCCATTACTTTGAAGTTGAACATGATATTGCCTAGCATTTTGAGCCATTGTACAACCAAGACAATACCACAACTAACCACTGGTAAAATTTTCATGTCAGGGATAAAAATTACCCCTAGTAGCCTTAAAGGAACTCCTTTGCATATTGAAATGCTATTTTTGATTGTGCCATCAGCCATTTTGATTTGTGTGGGTCTAGTTGTTTTAATGTTGCACCCTAACTGTTTAGCTATCTTAGGGTTAATAAAGTTGTAGAAGCCCCCTATGTCAACCAACACCACCATAGGCAGATTCTTCACTTGACCATACACTTTGAGGGTCCGGAACCTAGCAGCTCCCTTTAGTATGGTTCTGTAAAGGGCATGAGCAGATATAATTGCTACTTCTAGACCTTCCATTTCTTCTGTTTCTGTGACTTCTCATTATCCTCTTCATCAGACTTAGGAAATTCTACTATCGCATATAACTGACTCCTGGCACACCTGTGCCCTAGAAAGAACTTTTAATTGCACTATAAACACTCTCCTTTTGCCGTTTTCTCCTCCATATCTTTAGATGTAAGTTTTCTTACTGGCTCTTTTCCCATCACCTCTTTTTGTAAGGTCCTAGAGCTTGGACCTAGCAAAGAAGTTCTCTTAGGAGGTGGACCTAGAATAAAAAATGGCTTACTGACAACAGCTATGTTATCCCCCTTTTAACTTTTTGACCCAGGCATTGAAGGTGGTCTCTTGTAACTTGGCTAGCCATTGGGCCTGCTAAAGTGTTCTAGGGTTAAACATTTTGACTGGGTTCCTGATCTCTTCTTTTAACCTATTCAAGAAAAAGGTTATACCTTGCTCTTCATTAATGCCCACTGCCCATAAAACAAGTCAAACTTGTTTTGGTATTCTTAAATAGTCCCTTACAGCCTGAGATTAATGAGCTCTAAAAGAGGTTCTTCTGTGGGATCTCCTCCAAACCTTGCTTTCAGGGCCTCAAAGTAAGCTTGCCACTATATTCCCTTTGCTTGAGCGTCCTTCATATATGCCTAATGCCATTGAAATGCTGGACGATCATGATGAACCAACACCAACCTGATCTTTTGAGCATTGGGTGTCTCATCTACTTCAAAGAACTGTTGAATCTTGTACTCTCACTCTTTGACCTCTTCCCCATCAAATCTTGGAAACTCGATTTTGGTCGGGCTAACAGCTAATCAGTATTCATCTCGAGGCCTCATTTGTTCAGCATTATGCGTAGCAGGATGATCGGGGTGAGCTATATTAGGCCCTTCCACTCGCACCTGGCTTCTCACTGCTATCATTTCCCTTCAGTCCACAATGGCTAGGTATTTTTATTCATCAAAAAGCTGTCATCATTCTAGGATTTTCTTATAGGCTATATTCATCATCACAGCCATTAATCCTCTAACAAACCTGGCAGCCTAAACAACAAAAATGAAAAATGAAACAAGCATGAAAATGCATGAGCTACTACAGCTTAGCATTGAACGACAAAAAATAAATTGGTTGGTGACCGTTGGCACATGTTTCTGCTACTTGATTTGTTCATTAAACCAAACGCTGCATTTTGGCTTGAGTTTTAAGCTCTGATTTTCATGCTGCATCAATAAAAGGGTGTTGGTGAGTAGGCGATGAATCAAGTGTTTAGGCCGTTCCTTGGTTGTCAAAATCTAGCTAGTGGGTTTGAATCGAATCTAAATAATACCAGAGATGAGAGAAATTGGAAATTGGGGCTCATAATATGGGTCACTTGTGTGCAGCTCCTCTGGGGTTTTGAATCTTCAGACCTCTTCTTATCTTGGTATCTTATGTTAATTCTGTTTCTCAAAGCCTTTCAAATTTGGATGAAGAGTAAGAAGATCAAACTCTCTAGCTTGGTTGAAGAGCTGAAAACCTAGTCCCTGTCAGAGATTGTACTGTCACAGTGGGAAAAGGAAGTGTGGTTGGGGTTCTTAATGGAGGCATATTGAGATATGGTGAAGCAAAAATGGTTAGGGCAACTGATGATGAAATTTTACAAAAGTGTATCAATTGAGATGAGATTTGAAACAATCTCAGTAGAAGAAAATGAGATTTGGAAGAAGAATATGATGAAATTGGGGATGTCAATTGTTGATTTAAAAATTTAAGGTTTAAAATTATTAATTGGAAAAATTTGAAGACTAAATTTATTATTTTAAAATTATTTTAGTGCTATTTAATACTTCCTTTATCCTAGATTCTTTGCATCATTCACTTTTTAGCAATTAATCTATGATTTTTTATTTTTAGTATTTTAATATATAAGTAAAATACTTTTATATGTGAATGATAAATTAAGACCTATAGTTTATAAATATATATATTTTAATTTTTTCTAATAAAAATAAAATGAATAAATTCAAGTCAAACTAATCTAAAAAAATCAAATGGAGTAAGGAAAGTGAGACAGAAGGAGTATTATGTTAGCATTTTTTGCCCAATTTAATAGTCAAATTGATAGAAAGCACCCCATTGAAACGCGCTATATAAGTTTATGTTGTTTGGTAAGACAAATATAAATGTCATGTACCCATTTAGGGCATAAAAACAAGCAAGAGTACCTTTAATGGAGTTTACCCCTTATAAATGTTATAGAATCCGGGTTTAGCACAAGACCGTGTATAATAGCACTTTGGCAGAAGAAAAATTTGGATTCAATTTTGACTAGTATTGTGTATGTTGTTTTTCTAGTTCTAATACAATTAGTTGAGGTTGAAATCTTCAAGATGCCTATAACTTCATTAGAACTTTAAGATATATACACTATATTGACTGTTGAAATCAAAAGATACCTTCTTGTATGTATAATATATTGTTTGATGAAAATTAACATGTAACTTACAAGCTGGTGGGGCATTGTTGGAACATTTTTTAGTTCCATATGTAGTTTGTAAGTTCCATATAAATGAAAAGTGTATTTTAGTTATTTGAATTTAATTAAAATTTTTAAATTAACTAAAATTCAAATAGTCGTGACTGTTCTAACAATTGGGTCCTTTGTAAAGGATATATTTCTTCATGATTGATTATGTTTATTTCAAAAGATACATATTTTCAAATGGTTGTGTCCGTTTGAGAAAGTGCTTTGTTTTTTCATTTTCCATATGAAAGCGTTATTTCATAAATTGGGAGAGATTTTTCATAAAGTTTTGTTATATTCTATAAACAGATTCTTGGTACTTTATAATGGGGGAATAACTATCTTTAGAAAATTAAAATCATTTCATTATTTAGAGCCTTTCTTCATCTTCATCATTTCTTATTTTCTTAACATAAGACATTATGGAAAACTGGGGAGGGATGGGAAGGGGGAGCCAATCCTTGGTCAGGGCAGGCAATTTGGTGTTGTTTGCCACCAAACACGGGTGGCAGGACTATATTGCACTTTTGAAAAGTGAAATATAATTAATTAGAAGTGAAGAAATAAATCTGAGATCTTGATATATTTCAATCTAAAATTAATTCTAGTTCCAGAAAAGTAAATGTAAAAGTGATAAAAAAAAAATATGGGTTATTGATACAATGAAATCTAAAATTTAATGCAGCATCAGAAAAATAAAAATCTGGGTTCTTGATACAATGTAATCTAAAAGTAAATGATCTATTGCATTTTCTTCTCTTTTTGCATTTCTTTTCATATAGCTTAATTTGGTTTTATCTCCTCAAATGCAGGAACTGGCATTCTAATGTAGTATTATCTTTGGCAGGATTGCGGTCGGTTGTAGAATTAGAATGCGAATAGATCTACACTTGCGAATTGGGTTTTCCATGTTTGTGTAAATGCTTGCATCCACCTCTTTCTCATTCAGGATCTCCTCCTCTATAGCTACCAAAACTTAAATGGAGATGGAACTACCATCGTGTAAAAATGGACTTTGTGTTGATTGTGTAACATTATTAACGGGTAAATGCCACTGAGGGTCCTTTAATTTACTTTTGTATCCTAAACAAATACCTTACCTTAAAATTTTCTTATTAAAATATCCTACCTCATATTACTTGTCCAAATTGGATATTTTCCATCTATTTCACCGTTAAAACGGACGGATTTTGCTAATATGATATTAATTAACATTAAAATAAATGTAAAATAATAATTTTTGTACTTCAAACTTTTCCAATCAATCATTTTCACCCTCAAAATTTTGAAACATTAGATTCAATCCAACCCATCTACCTCTTTTTCGCTGTTTCTATTGAATCTCTGTGTCTCCTCGAAATTTTCCCTTTCAGGTTTCTTCGTCCCGATTTCCCATCCTGGCAAACCACCCTTCCGATTTCCTTTTCAATTTGTCTTCTGATTTCCTTTCCGATTTTCCCGAGGATGTTTGTTCTCCTGTTCCTCAGAAATGGTGAGCAAGGGACTAATGAATGACAGCATTGTGAAATAGGAATGACGAATGGTAGCTTAGCAAAATAGGGAGGATGAATCCATCACCGTTTGCTCGAATCCGTTCCTCCGCCTATTCCAGACCTTTTCTCCACCAAATCGATCCGTTCCTCCGCCGATTCCAGCCCCTTTCTCCACTAACTCGATCCTTTTCTCTGTCGATTCTAGCCCCTTCTCCATTGGCTGATCCCTTCCTCGGCTGAATCAACACTGATAGCTGAAGGGCTATCGCCTCTCCCAGTACGTACTTCCCACCGAAGTTGTGTTCGGGAAGCCTGGCGTCAGCCAAAAAGAAGCACTGTCATTGACCTCGGCAGGAGCGAAGTCGAGCACCATGAAGTCAGGACTTCGGCTAATACGCCAGGAAATCCAAAGGTATTGCCGGCTCCTTCGGGGGACCAAACAGATCACCTTCGGGACAGAGGCCTAGCCCTTACAAGCAAGAGAGAATCCTCAGAAGGCAGAACCACCGAACTAAAGGACTCCCCGAACTACAAGCATAACTCTCGAAGAAGGGCGTCCATACCAAAGGATGACTGCGCCCAGAGGACCTCGGGAGTATGACATGAGCATTTAAGGAGCCTCTGACATGTCGCCCACAGGTGTTACATGCCGCCCCAAATGGCGGTCTGACACGCCGACGCCGTCCAGGTCTTGTCACGACCTGTCTCGGTTCAAGGCTCAAGGAGCATACCACCGGCTACTTGTCCCCTACACCCAGAAACTCAGAGAACATCCGGCCGAACACGTGTCATCATCTGAACGGGCTGGGCACTCCTATAAATACCAGGGAACAGACCCTGGCAAACGGTTCGACTCCTCCTCCTTAAGAAAACACAAACAGGCAAGGCCACTAAACTTCCTAGTGCTCCCCCTTTTTCACCTCTCAGGACACTGACTAGGGCGTCAGAGGCTCCTCCCCGGAAAAAACACCCCGGGGACCTCCTAACCTTCTTTTCTGAGTATTTTCAGGCACACTCCCCTGGGAAATTTGAGCTCCAGGCGTTCTCCCCCTCACAAGCCCCCCCCCCCCCCCGAAGTCACAATGTCTTCTAACAAAAATGTCTCTGGGCATCATTTGGCGCCGTCTGTGGGAACCCACCCTCAGGTCGCCGTCGTTGAGACTCGGTGTTCCAAGGACAAGGGACTCCCGAGGTCCCCGTCCGCGCCTGAAGTTCAACCGGCTACTGAGCAAACCATTCCAGGGACTTCTTTGCCAGAGGAGGAGCGCCCTCTTGTCATCACCATGAGTTTTCTGTGCGACTTTCAATGGTCTGTTGTCACTGAAATGACGCAACAGATAGACCGAAGGTGGCCGCAACCAACTCAGGCCCAAAGGCCTCCCTCACCAGTACGCCCTCGGGAGAAAAGCCCCAAGCCAACCTACCACAGTTCGGGAAGTGGGGACCCCCGTGAAGAGTCTTCGACAGAAAACATGCCCCTCGGGGCACGACTTGCGGGACAAGCGGGGTCTAAGCGACCTAAAGTCTCATACCAAAGGAACTCATCACTCGAGGCGAAGTCTCCATCCTCTAGGCGTCGAAGTCACTCCCCAAAGAGGCACAGGCAATCTCCTTGCAACGAAGCCTACAAGCACCAGGAGGAAGAACCTAGCGCCACACTCCTTTTAGAGAAGATATTGGCGAGGTTGGACAGGGTGGAAAAACAGGTAGCCCGCAAGCCCGTCTGGGCCAGGCTATCTGGGACCTTCTGTGGGGATGAGTCTTCATTCACCCGAGCTGTAGTTGAAGCAGCCATGCCAGGTGACTTCCGGGTACCTCGGCTGGAAACGTACGATGGCCGAACTGATCCACAGGCTCATCTGACCAAGTATAGACGCAGCATGATGATGCACGGTGCCGACGACGCCACCTTGTGCAAATTTTTTGAGGTCACCCTCACAGGACCGGCAACAGCCTGGTACAATTCATTAGCTCCAGGAACCATCACAGAGTTTCAGGAGTTATCTACGGCCTTCATGCAACAATTCATTGGAAGTCGGCCGACGGCGAAGATGCCCGTCTAGATGTTCGACATAGCGCAAAGAAGTGGAGAAACCATCCGTGACTATGTCAAAAGGTTTAACAGAAAAGCTTTGAGTGTCCCAGACTTTCTGCCCGAAATACGCATCCTCGCGATGGCACGGGGCTTTCGGAGGGATTCACAGCTGTTTTACGAATTCTCCAAAGACCCTCCAGACAAACTTGGCGAGTTCTACCGAAGGGCCGAACAGCACATGACGGCCGAAGAGCTAAGAATGGATGGACCAAAGTCCGATCACCACCGGGCCGAAGGATCCAGCCAGCAAAACCGATATCCGACCAAACAAGTAAGACGACCTCGGAGAATGCGGGGAAGGAAACTCCCAACCTTCACACCCCTGAACACCACAAGGACCAACATCCTCATAACAATGGAAAGACAGGGGACCCAAATTCAGCGGCCAAGGGCCATGACCGCTGATAACAAAAAGAACATAAAGAAGTTCTGCCAGTTCCACCGCGACCACGGCCACGACACCGAAGACTGCTTTAAACTAAAGAAGTACATAGAGTCGCTGATCAAACTGGATCAACTTCGGCGTTATCTGCGAATGCCTTCCCCGAAAGGGAGAAAATAGGAGGAAGGAAAGGCTGATGACGAAGATTACGACTCCGACAGAAGGAGGAACCGAAGTCCAAAGAGGCGTCCTCTACCCCTGGCAGGGTTAATACAAACAATCACGACGGGACTTCCATCCTCAGAAAGAAAGAGGAAGGCCAGAGAAATAGCAGTCATGGAATATCAGAGTCCAACGAAGAAGCTGGCCCGAAAGGATGGTTCCGCCGTCATATTTCCCCATGACGACCCACTATTGGTCATGGCAAGGATAGGAAACTGGGATGTAAAGAGAGTGTTACTTGACGACGGATCAAATGCCAACGTCCTGTTTTCACATTTGCTGCCGAGCTTGGGCATATCCAGTAGTGACCTCAAGCCTGTCACCTCGTCTACCTTCGGGGTGGGACCATCCGAGCTACCCGTCCTCGGATGGATGGATCTTCCCCTAATGATGAAAGGGACTTCGGTAGACGGAACTGTTGAGTTATTTGCCTCCACAATGACAAGGTTCATCGTCATGGATGTCCCTTCGTCATACAACGCCATCCTTGGAAGACAAACACAGGGAAATCTGCACATTCACCCTGATGTGAAAAACTTAACTGTCACTTTCGCCACCAAGGATGGAGACGCAGAAATCTTCATCGATCAGAGAGAAGTAAGGAAGGTGTTCGTCAAGGCACGAAAAGCTCCAGCAAACAACTTCGCACAAACGATGGAGGCAAAGGCACCAAAGAGGGGCGAGGCAGAAGATCCCGCGAAGGCGGAAATAGAAGAAGTGGAACTTGTCCCAGGCCAACATACCCGAATAGGGAAAAACTTGGCCGAAGGTGACAAGAAAAAACTTGTAACTTATCTGCTGACAAATAAATATCTATTTGCCTACTCGCCGAAAGATATGCCAGGGGTAAACCCTAGCGTAATACAACATAACCTTAAAGTAAGTCCGGAGGCAAAACCTGTCCGGCAAAAGAAACGGAGCATCTCGGTCCATAAAAGTAACTTTGTCAAAACCGAAGTCCAGCGCTTGTTAGATGCTGGTGTCATCAGGGAGGTCAAATACCCCGAATGGTTAAGCAATGTGGTAATTGCCACAAAAGAAGGAAGCAGTAAGCTCCGAATGTGCATCGACTTCAGGAACTTGAACGATGCTTGCCCTAAAGACTCATACCCTCTCCCACCGATAGACCAATTGGTAGACTCAACTGCCGAATACGGGCTCCTAAGTTTCCTAAACGCCTTCAGTGGGTATCATCAAATAAGGATGGACCCCGAAAATGAGGAGAAAACCTTCTTCATCACCGAGGGGGGAACATACTGTTACGTCAGGATGCCCTTCGGCCTAAAAAATACAGGAGCAACCTACCAGAGGTTGATGAGCAAGGTCTTTAGTGATCAAATAGGGAGAAATATGGAAGTCTATGTCGACGACATGATAGTTAAGAGCAAGCTGCCTAATGACCACGTCGCAAATCTAAAGGAAACTTTGCACCAGCTCAGAACCTTCGGGATCCGCCTTAATCCCAAAAAGTGTATCTTCGGAGTGACCTCGGGAAAGTTTCTTGGGTACATGGTATCAGAAAGAGGCATTGATGCTAACCCAGAAAAAATTAAGACTTTACTCGAATTCCGAACTCCCGCCACAATAAAAGATGTGAAGAGACTCACTGGAAGAATAACCTCTCTTAGTAGGTTTATTTCTAGATATGGAGACCGGTGTCGAGCGTTCTTCAAAGTCCTCACTAAGGCAACAAAAAAGGAGGACAACCTTGGAAATGATGATCATCCTTGGAATAAAGACTGCCAAAAGGCCTGGGAAGAACTCAAAATCTACTTAGCCAGTCTGCCCACTCTGCGACAACCTCGCGAGGGAGAGCCCCTCGTGTTATACCTCGCCGTCACAGAAAAAGCTGTGAGCTCGGTCCTTGTGAAAGAAGAGGGGCCGAAGCAATGGCCGGTCTATTATGTAAGCAAGTCCCTGCACGGTGCCAAAGTCAGGTATCCCTTGCTGCAGAAAGCTATATTTGCTCTGGTACTAGCAGGAAGAAGGCTACGACCATACTTTCAGGCTCACCCTATCATCGTCCGAAGTAGTCTACCACTACGGGATGTCATGAGGAAAGTTGATCATTCGGGAAGGCTTTCCAAGTGGTGTATAGAGCTTGGCGAACACGACATCACTTATGAACCTCGGAAAGCCATAAAAGCTCAAGCCCTGGCAGACTTCATTGCCGAAGTACCGACCACCGAGGATAGCCATCCGGATCCTGGCGAAGGTGAGCCCGAATGGACTTTGTATGTTGACGGAGCCTCAGGGTCCGAACACCAGGGAGCTGGGGTAATTATTAGAGGTCCCGAAGGCCTAGAAGTAATGAAGGCTATCAAGTTCAGCTTTAATGTCACCAACAATATGGCTGAGTATGAAGCCCTCATAGCAGGATTGCGCCTAGCCAGAAAAATTGGCATAAGAAACTTGAAAGCCCACAGCGATTCCCAGCTGGTAGTTCGGCAAACGGCAGGAGACTACGGGGCAAAGGACCCAACCTTGGCAAAATACCATGAATTGGTAGCAAAGCTCATCCGGGAGTTCGACACCGTACGAATTGAAAACGTACCTCGACGAGATAATGCCGAGGCAGATTGCTTGGCAAAATAAAAAACATGCACCGAGGTGCTAAACCACCCGAGCATCACAGTGCTGAGCATAGTAACTTCGGGAAAAGGCTGGAAAGACCCGATAAAAAGATATCTCGCAGACAATACGCTCCCCGAAGACCCCAGCGAAGCTGCAAAAGTGCGAAGATGCTCCGGTCGATTCTTCCTAATTGGCGAAGAATTATATCGGCAGGGATATGCAAATCCACTACAGAGGTGTGTTGGCGAAGAGGATACTGAAATGATCCTCGAAGAAGTACACGAAGGCGCTTGTGGTTCGCACATCGGAACCGACGCCCTGGCAGCAGTAATACTTCGCCAAGGATACTTTTGGCCTACCCTGAGAAAGGACGCTAGGCAGTTCGTCCAGAAATGCGGTAATTGCCAAAGGCACGCGAATATCCAGAGGACACCCTCGGAATTAGTAACTTCGGCTGACTATCCCTGGCCCTTCGCAGTCTGGGGCATAGACCTCATTGGGCCGCTCCCAACAGCGCCTGGAGGCGTGAAGTTCTGCGTGGTAGTAGTAGACTATTTCTCCAAATGGGTCGAGGCAGAACCCCTGGCGACTATCTCGGCAAAAGAGGTGCAAAAGTTCGTATGGAAGAACATTGTATGCAGATTCGGCATACCGAGGGTACTAGTAGCTGATAATGGGTCCCAGTTTATAGACAAGGGATTCCAGGAATTTATCAGTGACCTTGGAACAAAAATGCACTTCGCCCCAGTAGCTCACCCCCAAAGCAATGGGCAGGTAGAAGTATCTAATAGGACCATAAAAGATGGTCTGAAAAAGAGACTGGGGGAAGCAAAAGGGAAATGGCCAGGAGAGCTCCAAAGCGTATTATGGAGTTACCGAACAACACCCCGAAGAGCCACAGGGGAAACGCCTTTTTCACTCATTTTCGGTACAGAGGCCATCATCCCAATCGAGGTAGTGCGACCATCAGTGCGGGTGCAAGTATTTGATGAAAGTGGAAATGACCTCGGCATGAGGACCAAGCTCGACCTCGTCGGCGAACACAGAGAAATAGCTGAACTGAGAAGAAAAGCATTTCAGCAAAGAGTGGCTGTGGCCATAAACTTACGGGCCAGGCCAAAGGGAATCAAGAGAGGAGACCTCGTTCTCCGAAAGGCTGAATTTGCACCCCGAAGGCCATCCCACGGGGTACTCCGCGCAAATTGGGAAGGACCTTACCTGGTACTTGCCGAAGTGCGAAAAGGGGTGTACAAGCTCGGCGATCCCGAAGGCGTAGAATTGAAAAATACTTGGCATTCAGACGCCTTGAAAAAGTTCTATGCTTAGGATTTCGATGGGAAAATGGTATTGTACAAATTAGAAAAAATATTCTAAGTACAAAAGTTTCTCAGAAAAGTTCCTAAGCATAAATTGTACAAGTCAGAATTCCGCGAAGGTGATCGCCGAAACGAGCGCAGATATGATTTTCCGAAGTCTCTTGAGCGAACGTGTTCGGGACAATGGGAAATGAAAAATCTCGCAAAAAGACTTAGCCAAATTTTCTAAAAAGAAAAAGTCTTTATTGAAATGAATTTGCTTACAGAGAAGAAGGAGTGCCAAAGGGAGAAGTACAAAAAAGAAGGAAAAGAAGGCAAAGGACCCTAGAACAAACTAAGGAATCTCGGCGTCCCGGGAGCCACCAGCTCCTGCGTCCTTTTCCACCACCTTTGGCGCCGGGAAAGAAGAAGGCAAGTTCAGGTGCTCAATCTTGGACCAAGACCACCGAGGCCCCTCGGGAATGTTTAGGGCCTCCAAGAAAGAGAGGTCCAGATCTGGGAACCTCTGAAGAACTTGGTGCCGAGCGAGGCAAAACCCGTCCTGGAAACCAACCTTGGTCATCTGGTCGGATTTATCCTTCTCGACCCCAAGGTCCACAAGGTCCTTCGTCAGATCTGCGACCTCCTTCTTCAGTGCCTTCATCTTCTTCTTCTTCGGCTCCTTCTTCAGAGAATCGACCTCGGCTTGGAGCGCGGCCTTCTCAGCAAGCGCCTTCGCCAGGAGAGCCTCAGACTCTGACTTCTCCTTTTGATGCGCTTCGTTTGCCGAAATCAGCTCCGCCACCTGGGAGCCGAGGTCAGAAATCTTCTGGGAGGAATCCTTCAAAAGTTCTTCTTTTTCTTTCAGGAACTCCTCCCGAATGGCAGCAACCTCCTTCTCTGCAGCTTGAGCCAGCTGCGTGTTCTGGGCAGCCAATTCCGAGCACGTGGCCTTAGTTTTTTCTATGACCTCTAAGGCCGAAGCTCGGAACGCCGTCTGCCTCGCCACCCGAACTCTGAGGAAACCAGCATACCCCAGCAGCTGCAAAGAAATAAAGGCCAAGTCAGTAAGGCAAAAAAGAGAGCCAAATACTTAGAAGAAATCAAAAGGAAAAAGAAAGGCGCGAAGCATACCTGGGCAGCGTGCTCGGAAACTTTCGCGGCGAGGGAATCATCGCCCGGGTGAGCCTCCGCAATGGCCCTGAAGGAGGCCTCGGTAAGGATCCCTTTCGAGATCTCTTTGGCCATTTGCTGGCAGTCTCCGGAGTACAAATTCATGTCCTCCGTAAACGACCAGAAAGGCTCATTCGAGATCTTCCCCTTCGGGATACGGGCATCCCAAAGGGCTCGCTTCTGGGCATGCTCGGCTGCCCAACCTGGAGTAAGTAACTCCCCTGCACGGCAAAACAAAAAGCTGGTCAAGGCAAGTAAATTTCAAAATTCAAAAAAGTGAAGGCATCACAGTTTGCTAGAAAACGAACCTGGTGGCACTTCGGCCACGTCGTCGTCAGAATCCAAAACCTCTTCGGTAGAAATCCCCTTGCCTTTGCTCTTGCGCCGCTCCTCGACAGAAGGGGCCTCTACCAAGGCATCCAGAAGAGCCTGCGACGAAGTAGGACTCCCAGGAGGGACGTCGACAACAGCAACCTCAGGCGGCGGAACGACGACAACTTCGGGCTTTCTGCTTACCCCGTCAAGAACTTCCGGCTGAGGAGGTAGAACAGTCTTCTTCGCCCGTTTAGAAGAAGGCCCAGCCCCAGTCACTTTCCGCCTTCGGGAGACGGCCTTCTTCGTCTGCTCACCTTTCTCGGATTGACCAAGGAAAAGGGATTTATAGAAGGCAGCAGTGTCGTTGCCCATCTCTGGAAAAGAAAGAAGACATTAGTGTGAGTCCAAGATGAAATTATAACAAAGGGACTCGAAGATAACTTACGCTCATAAAAAGTTTCGTAAGTAACTTCCTCCCGAAGGAGTTGCACCAGCCAGGAGTCTTTCCCAGCGATGGCAGGAGCCGGCATCCCAAGGTCCGTCTTGTGCTCCTTCACTACCCCTAGCTCCCGAAGAACCTCCTCGGTCATCAGCTTCCAATTGATGGGGAAGGGGTAGAGAGAGCGCGAAGGGACCTCGGAATCCCAGTCGGAGACGGCTCGGATACGTCTGTCGAAGTCCGCGAATACGGGAGCCAACTCGGGAGTCAGCATTATCCTCGGATCTACGACGTCCATCTCCAGCCTTCCCTGAGCCCACTTGGTCGGAACATGCGACCAGGCCTCCTCCATCTTCAGAAAGAAAAACTTTTGTTGCCACCCTCGCCAGCTGTCCTTAGTGGCAAAAGTGAACATATACTTTTTGCTCCCTGATCCCCGAGGTAGCATAAAGTAAAAGCCACCCTTCGGGACCACGAAGAGCTTATAGTACTGCATAAAGATAATAAAGTGGGGTTCTATTTTGAAGACGCCACACATACAGAGGAAGGCGTTAAAATAGCAATACGAGTTCGGCGGAAGTTGATTTACGGCAATGCCATAGAATTGGCAAAAGTCGCAAATCATCTTCGGAGGAGGGTACCGAAGTCCGGCCTTCAGTTGGGCTTGGAAAACGGTAACCTTGTTACTACGGTTCGAAAAGCTAAATTGGTCAGAACGTGGCAACCTTGTAACGGCATACAAGGGAAGGAAGAATTTTTTCTTCCATTTTTCTAGTTTTTCAGGAGTGGTGCAGCAAGGGTGAGACAGAAGAGGTTGCCAGCTCTCGGGAATAGGCATGTCCACTGAAAAACGAGTTCGGAAAAAGGCAAAAATGACCTCGGGAAAAAAGCTTGAAAAACAGAAGACTCGGGAAGTTAAAACCCACCAAATGCTTTGCCAAAATCTGGGTTTGAAGACGCTGCCGTGAAAGGTGGCCGGAAAAAACTCTGTCAACAGCACCGCTGTGAAAAGCGGGAGAAAACGCAAAAACAGTTGAAAGGCAGAAGAGAGCAAAAGCAAAAGCAAAATGAGGTTATGAAGGAACAAGAGTATATATAGGCCGAGGGGGGTAGGCGAACCGGCGTCATAAGTACCCCACGAAGGCGAACAGTCGCCATAACTGATTACTGAGCGTGAAAAGACGTGCCTGCTGTATCCGATGCAGCCCTCGCCAATGACAAACGTGCCATGTGTCAGCAATCGCGCCAAAAGAGGGACACGCCTTCTGACACCCCTAAATCCTAGGCGCGCCGCTCTAGACTGACACGCCTGGTTACGAGATGCGACGTTACATAAACCTGCAAAAGGAAAAAAGAAGGTTACCTCGAAGACACCAACGGACAGGCTATGATCGAACAGTCTACGTCTTCGGACGAAAGGTCCGTCTTCGGCACAGGTGCTACACCCAAGGCCCAAAGAAGCGCCTTCTGAAAGCTGACAAACCGAAGTTTCCACTTCGGCTTTTTCGAGGGGGGCCTGTGATAGCCGAAGGGCTATCGCCTCTCCCAGTATGTACTTCCCGCCGAAGTTGTGTTCGAGAAGCCTGGCGTCAGCCGAAAAGAAGCACTATCATTGACCTGGGCAGGAGCGAAGTCGAGCACCACGAAGTCAGGACTTCGCCTAATAAGCCAGGAAATCCAAAGGTATTGTCGGCTCCTTCGGGGGACCAAACAGATCGCCTTCAGGACAGAGGCCTAGCCCTTACAAGCAGGAGAGAATCCTCTGAAGGCAGAACCACCGAACTAAAGGACTCCCCGAACTACGAGCATAACTCCCAAAGAAGGGCGTCCATACCAAAGGACAACCTCGCCCAGAGGACCTCGAGAGTACGGCATGAGCATTTAAGGAGCCTCTGACATGTCGCCCACAGGCGTTACATGCCGCCCCAAACGGCGGTCTGACACACCGACGCCATCCAGGTCTTGTCACGACCTTGTCTCGGTTCAAGGCTCAAGGAGCCTGCCACCGGCTACTTGTCCCCTACGCCTAGAAACTCAGAGAACATCCGACCGAACACGTGTCGTCATTTGAACGGGCTGGGCACTCCTATAAATACCAGGGAACAGACCCTGGCAAACGGTTCGACCTCCTTGAGAAAACACAAACAGGCAAGGCCACTAAACTTCCTAGTGCTCCCCCTTTTTCACCTCTCAGGACACTGACTAAGGCGTTAGAGGCTCCTCCCCGGAAAAACACCCCGGGGACCTCCTAACCCTCTTTTCTGAGTATTTTCAGGCACACTCCCCTGGGAAATTTGAGCTCCAGGTGTTCTCCCCCTCAGGAAGTCCCTCCCAAAGTCACAATGTCTTCCAACAAAGATGTCTCTGGGCATCAAACACTTTCTCGGCCCAATCAAGCCCTTAATCTACCGATTCCAGCCTTTTGTTCGTCGATTCGAACCTTTGTCGTCATTTTTGTTGCCGATTCTCGAAGTCAATATTGAACCCGCCCCTGCAAAGACCACCAGTCATCCATCTATATGTTTCCACGCTGGAACACAGGAGCAGATCTAGCGGTCCTTTATACAAATGGGCTTGACGGGTTTTGAACGGTGGCCTTTTATACCGTCTCTTGGCCTTTTCCTCTTGATCCTATCCCTACCCTCCACAACCTGCTCATGTCCCTCACCTCTATTGTGGTAAAGGATGAATTCACGAAGGATCGGGCAGATCGGGAAAAGTTAGTGATTTAGAAGTTTACGTTTAGAATTACAAAAGTTTGGGTTCATTGTTTATGTTCAAGAAGTTTGGAAAGTTTAAAATTACTAATTGACAAAGTTTATGGACTAAAATTGTTAATTTACTTTCATTTTTGTTTTAATTAATGTCATGTCGCTAATTTTTGTCTAATTTAATGCTGAAATTGACGAAAAATATCAAATTGGAACACAAAAATGAAGTAGGGTATTTTGATAGGACAAATTTAAAATAGGGTCCTCATTAGGATGCAAAATTAAGCTATGGGACCCTAGAGGAATTTATCCCATTATTAACATAAGAGTTCTATATTATAAAATAGATAACCTTTCTTTGATTAAAAAATTGTTCTTATTAATTGTAAGACATGTAGTATCTACTAAAGAAATATGCATTTAGAAGCGGGGGATGTTTGGCTAAATTTTAGGTTTTGTACATAGACGGAACTAGGACTTAGGACTTTTTAATATAAAATTAATAAAAAATAAGTATAAGTCTGTTTGAATTACAAAAAATACTTCAAAATTCATAAATCAGGTCCTTATGATGAGTAAAAAAAAGTGAAGCCCCACATTCATGTATTTGAGGGAAGAGCTAGGATATCAAGTTGGGGGGAATGGAACTTAGGGCATTTTAATTTAAAATTAACATACGAATAAGCTTATTCAAATTAAACAAAAAATATATTAAGTTATAATTTGAGTCTTTATGATTAAAAATTATTAAAAATTATTAATCTCAATCTCTACAATCATTTAGGAGTTTGAAGCAGAATCTCCATGGTATATCATGAACTTGTCAATTAGAAATTGTTAAGGCCTAAGAAAACAGATACTATGATTTAAAAAATAAAATCCAAATTTAGTTCCCTAACTTTAAGGGTTGTCCTAATATGGTCTCTTAGCTCTAAAAATGACTATTAAAGTCTCATAATTCAACTCGTGTGTCTTGTTTTGGTCTCTACCGTTAGTTCACGCATTATTTCAGATGGAAATTGTCTATGTGGTACATAAACTGCCAAGTGACATCCTTTTTCATGGCAATAAGTGATAAGACTGAAAGAATAACAAATTTCAGGTTAGAATTGAAGCAGAAAAATAATTTTAAGGACTTACAAGCTTTAACCCTAATTTCATCATCTCCATCTATCCATCTTCCCGTTTCCTATCTACACTGCCACCCATCTCGCCGTCTCTCCATCTACACTCTCCTAATCTAGCTTGATCCATACCTTCACCGCCTCTCCATTGTTGGCGTTCTCAGAAAAAATCCACGCTTGCATGCCTCTGCCCGAAGCTCAAAAAACTTGCCCATGCCGGTCGCCCCACCGAAAATCCGCCTTGTACTGTGGAAACCTGCATCGATTCACACATGTCTCTCCATCTATGTCAACCCCACTTTTTCTATCGTGCTTCCCTGCAAAAAATCCTATGAAATCATGTCTGTGTTACTAGCGAAGCCATCATAAATTCAGACACTATTTCCATCAAAATCATTGTTGGAACAGTTGCTGGAGATGGTGGAGAGGAGAGTGACGAAAAGGTTATTGTGGTGGACAAAGAAGATTTGGTGGATGAAGAAGGAATAGGTATCGAGGAAGAGTGGGCAGGAGTGGGTAGCAGATAGGTTAGAGGTGGGCGGTAGCATGCCCACAATTTGAATTGGTGATGATTTGGGGAAGATAAATATTAGGGCCAATGTCACTTAAAGCCCTTAAAATTACATGTTTGCATGCATTTTAGCTTGATTTTTATCATTTTTCCATTCTAGCCACTTATTGTTATGGCATATGATGCCATGTGGCAAAGTAAGTGCCACATAGGCATTTTCCATCAAAGATAATGACTTAATTGACAAAATAGACTAAAATAGGACACTCTGAGAGTGGTAGAAGACTTTAAGAGGTACTTTTAGAGGTAAAGGACCATTTTAGAACTATCCCTAAAGTTATGGACTAAATTTAGATTTTACCCATGATTTAAAGTTATACTATAAGAAAATTTAAATCTAAATATACCTTACGAAATTGAAGTTGTAGGCATCTTTCTTTCATCAAGTAGAAATAAGACTAAAACAAAAATAAGAAGGAACTCGTGGAAATTGGGGATGAGTGGGTCAGAGATTGGAGAAGTTGTAAGCAATTGTAACTTCCAACTTACAAATAGTTATTATGGCAGATTGACAAGCAGGTGGTAGCTGTTGATTGTTGGATATGGGACATAGTTTAGTTGCAGATATTTTAACATAGGAAAAATAAAACTGATACAGAGAGGCAAACATCGGCATTTAAGGGTAAATTTTTTATCATATATTTTTAAGTTCTTTTTATAAACATTACAGCATAAATTTTTGCATGAAAAAAAAGTAAAAATAGTATTTCTTTTTTTTTTTTTACTTTTTTTACTATTTATGTTGTTATATGTATATATTTTTTCTTTTTAATTTTTTGAAATACTGCATAATATATATATATATATAAGAGTACAAAACGCCCCTCAACCCCTCCCTATCTCCACCCTAGCAGGTAGCTGTTTCAAGCATCAATGTCATACTATATACGACGAGCTTCCATGCCAATAATAAAGAACTAAAAAATAAATATAGTTTAAAATTATGTAACAAAATAAAAAACTAAATATACCTATGAAATTGAAGCTATGCTCGCGCTTCTTTTATCAAGTACAAATCATCAATAATTTTTTTGTGTAAAAACTTTGACTTTTTCAATATAATCTATCAAGTAATTTTTAAAAAACTATCAATGGGGTTGAGATCCAATCAATATGAAGAGTATCATATCATACAATCAGCTAGGTTTCGGATCTTAACTTGTGCAACAAATTTGTTCTCTTTACAATCAATGGGTGACTTTAAGTTGGGTTGAGTAAGGTATAGAATTGGTTAGATTATATGCATATATTATCTCTTGAAACATTTCCTGTAAAGCTTCTCAGTTAAACAAAAAGAGATCTTCAAAAATTCATCTTCACGCAAGTTTCACTTTTCAACGCAAGCAACTGTACGAGTTTAAGAGAAAGAGATGATCCATTTTTTGTGGGCCTCAAAATGTCTCATTAAACGTAAAAGACAAATACTATTAGGCTCTTGTAATACACGTAGGATAAAATTTTACATAAAAAATTAAAACTAAATTTTTTTTTTGTACAAGTTATATTTATACACACACACTTCATAAAGCATACATCATATATACAACTATAAAAAATATAGGAGGTGGTTAGCCACCATTTGTCTCGTCCTAGGTTTTGCATATTTTAGTCCCTATGATAGCATAAGGCAAGGTGTTAAATACCGTTACCGTTAAGTATATCACCATTCAACTTTTTAAAGTATATTGCATGGCATATCATACCGCATACCGTTACTGTTTTCGTAAAAGAATAAATGTTAGAATATTATTTTAAGGTGACATAATTTGTTCAATAATTTATTTTTACATATTTTATATGTATTCTAATTTTTTTCATCATAATTTATCAAATATAAATAAAATATATATGATAGAAGATATTTTTTAATACAAAAAAACATTAAAAAATTCTATATATAGAGAAAAATAAATAATACTAAAAAGTAATTTATTGACATAAGAGAAAAAAATAATACTTTAATAATAACGATTCATTTTCTAATGCTACATTAAGTTTCTAGGTGGCTCAAAGTATGACGATTCTTTCCTAGCTTGTTCTGTAAAAGCAACATATTCATCTCACGTCATGAATTTTGGTTTTGAGTCAAGAAATTCTGCAAATGAAAGTAATATTTAGCTAAGGTAGCATGCACCAGAAATCTAATTGGGGGGATATTATTCAATGTCATGTTGTGGCTAAAAAATGTAATGATTGTCACCGAATAAATTATTGAAAAAGATTGGGGCCGATGATGATGAACCTTCAAGTTACTACCATCCATTAAATTTTTATATTAACTAAGAAAAGTAACAAAAAAATAAAAGTAAATATTTATTTTATGATAAGTGTAATATTTCTATTTTAATGTTTTATATATTTATGATATTTTGATGTAAAATTTAAAAAATTAATACGAAAAATAAAATACTGCAGTACTTACCACACTGTATTTGCGGAATACCTCAATTTTTTTATAAAATGCATACAAAAAGTGAATGGTAAGCGAAATACCGTGAAATACTGCGGTATACCGCACGATAAAATGACAAATTGAGAAAACATTTATATTGTGTACTGCGTACCACAGTAAATGGTATACCGCGGTATTTAACAGTATAGTATAAGGTGAAAAAAATTCCATTAAGTGTATGAGATATATCTGGTATTCAAGCGTACATGCTAATAAAGAAAGACAAATAAAGCTATTAGAAAGATAAAACAGCCGACGCTCTTAGAAACTTAATATGGATCGAAAGATCATATGTTCCAATAATCCATATCTAGAAAATCACATGAAGACATGGTAGAATTGATAGCATAGTATGATCGGAGTATGATCATGACTACGATTATAAAATCGGTGGGATCAGTATATCCTATAGACCCTAACTATAATATTGATTTTGATTGGATATACATTTATTTTAGCCCAAATTCATTAAATTTAAATGGGTGACCTAAGTTTGTCAGCCCAATAACCAGTATTGCCCAATTGCTCAATATGTGCCTATTCAATTCAATTGTGAGAAAGAAAACTAAAAAAAAAATGAAAAGCAAAGATCTAAGAGATGAAGTAAATGAAAAACAAAAAACAAAGCTACATGGTCTATTCATTTATAATATGTTTGTTTATGGATAAATACATTATACTTTATTTTATTTATTAAGAATATGTTTGTTTATGAGTTAAACTTCTAGACTTGTGTTGGTTATGTTGATGTACTATTTATTAAAGCTTGAACTTTACCAGTGTTACAACAATAATTGTAGTGTATCATAGTTATATCACTTGAACTTCATTTGAATTTCTGATATAATTGGTCTTCTACATGAATTAAATTATTCAGACAAAGAATTTTGGTCTTTTAGTATGATATTACGATCTACGATCCGATCCTACGATCCGATCCTACGATCCTCATCATATGTGGTGAAAAATGATTCTAGGTAGAATCCTAATCCTGAAAATCTTGGCAGATACACAAATAACCCAAGTGCATAACTTCGATGAGTACTCAAACAAATGTATGTGCGTATTGTAGGTGTATAAATATACACTCCATACATCGCACACTAATTAACACTTTATCTATTGTTGTAAAAGTTAAGAATGCAACATGACATAAGATATTATACCAATTGTACCAATATTACTCTTTAATCACAAAACTGCACTATTTTGGGACAAAATTATTCTGAAAAGTGTCATCATTATTCATGGAAAAAAGGGATGAAGTATTATTTATCGGAACAAATAACAATAAGCTATAACATACAATACCCTTAACAGTAGCTTTTTTTTTTTCATACATAAGATGGAGGCTAAGGGAGGGAATGGGAAATTGAACCATCCACCCCTAATATTAACAATAACTCTTAACCACTTGACCAAGACTGGTTGTTCTCTTAGTGGTAGTTTTTGAACATTCATAACCTTGATTAGTTAATGGATTATGATTGTGATGATGGTCATACTCACTCCTACACTTTAGGGGCCCATGCCATCAGACAGGTCAAAGTGAACTGAACAAAGTTGACTTCTCATTTTCCTTTACTAAATGTGAAACAACATCTAGGTCCATAATTTAATGCAATTTAAAATTAATGGCAGTAATAGATTTTCAAAAAGGAAAATAAAATTTTGTTTATTTGATTATAGTAACTTATACAGATAGCATAGGTTACTTCACAATTTTATGTATATATAACTAACATCAAGTTGCTGATCATAGGATTACTTCATTATATCATCATCTAGTTGAAGAAGGCATGGTAAGGAAAACATCCCTGAAGAGAATCCTTATTCTTGCATTATTCATGTTTGCTATTGGTACACTTATCATTTTGTTTTTACTTATTAATGTCCCTTTTAGGCCTCAAAGTTTTTAGTCATCATCTAATTTGGCATGGACGCTATAAAGTTCAATTATAGGTGCAGAATCTTAGAATGTAGCATGCCAATGCAGCAAAAGCAACTCTTGTTCTTCTGTGTATGACTGTAAATGCTTCTATTACAATAGATGTTGGTGTGTTTACGAGAATCTTTCAATTCAATTTCAACCTCAATCAACATTAACACCATCATATGTTTCTCCAACAACTCAACCATACCAAATATAATCATCCAAACTATCATGCAATGAAAGTTTGGGCTATAACCCAATTAATAGCCAAGTAAGTGCAAACTATGATAGAGACAATTGCAATCTAACCTGCCATGCAATTTGTAGAAATAAAGGTTTTTGGGATGGGGCATGTGCAACCAACAACAAACATGTATCTGTTAAATATAAGAATATTAGGTTAAGTAAAGCTTGAAAGAGTTCTACTCTTATTACTTGAGTTGTCGTGGACCAAATTCACCATATATATGATCATATTTTGTATTAAGAGAAATAATGCAAGGGCTCACTTTCATCAATAATAAATGTTACTTTTCAAACATCATTTTGTAAATCTTAGAGAATTCATTTTCTTGCGTATTTTGGATTTTCATCTTCCAATTTATAATATAAATAAAGGTGATATCAATAGCCTTTAATAAGCAGTAAAATAACAAAAAAAATTTGGATATAAAACAAAAATATGAAAATGAATGCAAATACTCCCATGTTGAGGTTGATGGCATTATAAGATAGAAGGGCTTTTCCTAGGGCCTTAATCATACAAATGCTATTGAAATAGATGGCAACAACAAGCAGTTATACATGCTTTGAATTAGAAGTCAGCACAGGAAAACAAAAAATAAAACAAAAATAGATGCAATTGCTACATGAAAAAACAAGAAACAAGAAACAAGAAGATAAATTAATAGAGACTAGCGATGATGCAACAAAACTCAATGTAACTTTGAAACAGAAATTACTCATGGGAATTGATCCAAATTCCACCATCACTAGCCCATTATTGTGAATCTTTGTTGCCTCTATAGATTTTGCCATTATCTTCTCTTGTTATACTATGATTGTCGCATAAAATTGACCAATACTTCCTTGATTGTGAAATTTTCATGGGCATAATTGACAATTTTATTTTCAAGCATTGAAATCGCTGGTTAAACGCTGGGGGTAGGGAGTTTTTTATGGTTAGAGATTTGATTTCCTCCACGATGGGAGTTTAGTGTTTCCTGAGTTTTGCTTTGACAAAAACCAAACACCATAACTTCTTCCTTTCAGCATTGGATAATGTTCCATGCTACAAAACGTGTTTCACAAACAAGCACAATAGCTTTTTCAAAACTCCAATGCTAGTCCTTGATACTAATGTCAAATAGGGCCCATAATACATGATTTTGTAAGTGATAGTCCATATAAAGGAATTTGACCAATTCTTAGTAGTAGCCAAAATGGGCTCGCATTAAATTGTTTATATTTTGTCTTAAAGATATTTGTTACAGGTTATAAGTCCTTTACTAAGGATCATCAAATTCTTAACCCTCATGTTCTTATTGTGTGGATTTACTCATTATGGAGCTTAACACCAAATGATGAGTGTTAAGTTATGTTTTTGAGCTAGGTATATGTTTAGTGAATCTATATTGATTCTAAGATGGTAGTTAGTTATTTTTACACTAACTCGGTTTTTTCATGGCCTTGGAGTAGTAGGGAGTGCACCAACGAAGTCCAACTCCTACATAGTGAAGGGCCAGGGGTCGCCAACCATTGAAGCTTTAGAGGAAGGTAGTTTTTTTATTCACGAGTTGAGCTCTAGACTAGTTTTCTAGCATCTTTTTTCATTGTTGGCCAAAAGTAACATTGTCACTTTTTTTTGTGGGCCAGGGAGTTGACGCCAATATGTGCTTAACAATCTTCTTGGTAGATTTCTTGAAAGACCTCTTACTCCTCATGGGTGTTAGGCACCGCTGTAAGAGAAAAGCGAACCCCCACCTGTATAGTTCATTTCTGATGATGGCAAACCTCCCAGCTAAGATCCTGATCATCGTTTGTTCTTCAAGTGTTTCATTCAAGGCTTGAATTTCTATGTAGAGTCTGATTAGCTTCCTTCAATCATCTTCAAGAGCTATATATCTTATATAGTAAATGAAGGGTTCTACGAGCTCTTCCGCCAAGGCTTCTTCCTGGCCTTTTGAGAGGGCATTTATCCTTACATTCTGGGCCTGTGGAATCTTCTAAACCTACATGTGGCCGAACATCTTCATCAAAATTTTTATTGTTTTTATTTATTTGCAAAGAGTAAGTTCTTTTGCCCTCGCCTTTTTGGTGACTTGGTTTTCTAGTAACTGTAATTCATTGTATATGTGAAGGCATCATACCCTTACTCGACTAGCCATGCATAGCCCAGTAAGGAAGGCTTCATACTCAAGAACATTGTTTGTTACAAGAAATTAGAATCTAATCATAAAGGCGGCTTCCAAGCCTCTTAGAAATTTTAGTATGATGCTTGCCCCTCAATTCTTGGGCCTTGAGACCCCGTCAACATACATTTCCCAAAATGAAGCTTTTTCCACCTTTCTTTCTTCCCTTGCTTCAAGAAGTGTCATTTTAGTGACAAAGTCAGCTAAAGTTTCTGCCTTAATGGCCTTTCGGGTTCATAACTAATGTTATGCATTCCTAACTCGATGTATCATTTGGCAAGCCTTTCAGACTTACCTAGCTTTTCTAGTATGTCCTATAGGGGTAATTCTATGCAGACAATAATGTGGTCTGTTTAAAATTATAGGCGCAATTTTTTAGAAGCCATAACGAGTGCTAATACTATTTTTTGAATGGTCGTATGTCTGGAATCGGCCCCTTGAAGGGTTTGATTGGTATAGTATACAGGCCATTGCTCTGCCCCTTTTTTTTCTTACGAGAATAGTAATGATGGAATCTTTCGTTACTACTAAGTTGAGTACAAAGGGTTTATCTGGCTTTGGCTGCCTTAATGTGGGGAGGTGTTATAGGTAGTCCTTGATTTAGGGGTGATCACTATTCGGTTAAAACCGAAAAAAATGAAAAAACTGAAAAAATTTAGAATTTCGGTTTGGTTATTTCGGTTTTTCGGTTCGGTTCAGTTGAAACCGAATAGAGAGAATATCGATTGCGGTTCGGTTTCGATTTTGAGTGTTAGTTATTTCGGTAACCGAAAAAACTGAAATTTCTTTATACCATATTTAAGGTTTTGGTGGGCCAGATGACAGGTTTAAAAGGAGGAGGGTTTGAGTGGAAGGTAGAAAGAAGATTGATGGCTTTTTTGGGGTTCTGCCATCACAAATCATCCTCCTCCTCCCGCCGCTCGACACCGTCCTTCAGCCTTGCCTTCACCATCGCCCCTGTCGTCTGCCCTCGCCTTCCACTGCCCTCCCACTTGCCCCCGCCGTCTAACTTCTCCTCCGCCCTAGCCCCCACCATCTGCCCTCGGCCTCCACTCACCTACACTAGCCCTCACCATCTGACCTCGCCTCCGCCCTAGCCCCCGCCATCTGCCCTCGCCCTCCATTCCTCTGTGCCCTCTCCCTGCCGTCGGACGCAACCATCGGTCCGTCAGTCGCCTCAAACCCCCATCAAAGTACAAACCCCATAATAGTCCATGATTTCTTGCTATGTAGTTGTTTAAGCACATACATTTCTCTATGTCACAAGTGCATCACTATGTTTGGATATGATTTTTTTTTGTTATTTTGGTTTTAAACTGAACCGAACAAAATATTTCGGTTCGGTTTTACTTCAGTCTAGAGGCTTAGTTCGGTTAATTCGGTTTCTAATCATAATAAACTGAAAACCAAAAAAATTGAAATATTCGGTTCGGTTTGAACCGAAAAAACCGAATGATCAGCCTTACCTTGATTTGTTTAAAGGTGTCACAGCATACATTAGTCCATTCAAATGTGGCACTTTTCTTAGGTATTAAAAAAAAAGGTTTACAATGATCTCTAAATCGTGACATGAATCATCCAAGTGTTGTTAGCCTTCCTGCCAATTTTTTAACTTCTTTTTTTATTTTAGGCATCAGGCATCCTGACGATGGCCTCAATTTTATATAGGTTGGCGTCGATTCCTCTCTTGGAGGCCATGTAGCCAAGGAATTTTCCAGCTTTTACCATGAAGGTGCATTTTCTAGGATTAAACCTCATGTTGAACTGGCACATCCATTGGAAGTTTTCATAAAGGTCATCAAAGTAGTGCTCTACTGCTTAACTTTTGATGATCATGTTGTCCACGTAAACTTTCATATTTTTTACCTAATTATTCATGAGACTCTGATATGTTGCTCCGATTTTTTTCAAGCCAAATAGCATCCACTAATAATAGTACACTACCTCTGTAGTTGTGAAGGGTGTATTTTCTTCATCTTTTGGGTGCATACAAATTTGGTGGTACTGCTGAAGGCATCCATAAAGGATGATATTTTGAATTCAGAGGTGGCATCAATAAATTGGTCTATTAAGGGAAGTGGATACGGGCCTTTTAGGCAGGCATCGTTAAGATTTATGTAATCGACTCATATGTGTCATTCACTGTTTTCCTTGTTAACCAAAACAATGTTGGCGAGCTATTTTGGGCATCGTACCCCCCAAATAATGCCTGCGTTCAGCAACTTTTCCACTTCTTTCTTGATAAAGTCACATTTTTTAGGTGCCATCTTACAGTTCTTCTGTTGTATTGCCCAGATGGTAAGGTTTACTTGTAGCTTGTGGGTAATAAGTTTTGGTTCTATTTCTGACATTTCATTGGGGGACCATGCAAAAACATCTAAATTAGCTTTTTAGTAGTTGAATGAAAGATTGCTTTACCTTAGGAGGAAGGTCTTTGCCAATTTTTACCATCTTTCCAAAGGCTACTTCTACTAGTTTGGTATCTTTAAATAGTGTCGCACCTGCTGCATTGTCTTAAGGTTGTTGTCTTTTCTTATTTGCCTCTACTGGTGTAAGTAGGTCATCTCCTAGCCTTCATAGGATGGCACATAGTTCTATCGAACCGAGGCTTGATCAATAAAGACAGTGGAGTCCTTTATAAGGGTCATAAAAAAACATCATTAGTCACTTAATGTTGGATCAAATGTGACATTGTACCTAGCCGACCTTCCAAGTATAGTGTTATAAGGGGAAAGCATGTCCAAGGCCAAGAATTTTTTAGTATGCTAGCTACAAGTGACCCTTCCTTCCTTATCTGTATGCATTAGCATGAGGGTTAAATTAATGATTCTGATAATGGGAACTTCGTCATTACCTGCTCCAAAGGTTGGCTCCGATGTAGGGGATAAAAAAGACTTTTTGATCTTGATTTTCCCCAGTAACTCAGCGAAGAGGACATTCATATTGGCTCCAATGTCTAGGTAAACTCTCTCTACACTAGAATTGTTAATCCAAGCTCAGAAGACTAACGGATCCATATGTGGGACAAGTACCCTCAAACCATCAAAACTAGTCAAAACCTTGTTAAGACCAGCCACCTCTAATTGATAAACCTCTCACTCTTGTTGTTGCCTTGTCACAAAGGGCTCCCCTTTGGTAATCATATAAATTACTCTTACAAGCGATCCTGGGTTCCAATGGCCACTTAGAGGGGATCGCTACCTTTTTGGACTCCATCCTCTATCATGGTCTTCATTAGCATTGCTTTTGCAGGGCCTCCCTTATTGTTTTCGGTAAGAGGATGAATATTTGAATAGAAATTCTTTCAACTTCCCTACTTGTATCATCTCTTCAAGAAGTATTTTCAGCTACCAATATTCCTCGATGTCATGCCTCTTGTCGTTATGATATCTGCAGTATTTCTTCATGCCCCTTTTGTTCAAGGGCCTTATTGGCAGGGGCTATATGGGGACTTGGTTTTTTCTCTCCAAGGCATACAGAATGTTTGACCAAGTTTCTTTTACGGGTGGAAAAATAGGGCTTTGTTTGGGACCATTTGTCACTCCTACAACTCTTGTTTGGGTCCTCTATCCCTGCTCTAGGTTGCTCCCTTGGTACCGTTGGCCAATTGAGCTCTTCTACATACATGTGTCATGTGGCCTAGTTAAGGAATTCCTGGATATCCCTTATAGGGTTCTCACGAAGGTCCTAGACTATTCTTGAATCTTATGCCAGTCCTTGAGTGATGCATTTAAGTGAAATTCTGGGGATAGTCCCTATAGCTTAACAGCCTCGGCGTTAAACTGTCAAATGAAGTCCTTGAATGGCTCATCACGGCCTTGCTGAATCTTCAACAAATAGGCCACCATTTTAGGGGCCAATCGACTCCCTACGAAGTAACACAAGAATGCCTGGGAAAGATCCCTAAGTGATGAAAAATGACGCCCTTGATTAATTTCAAACCAAAAAGCTAACAACCCTGTCAGCGTTGAGCTAAATGCCCTACACATTATTTGACATATCTTTGTAAGTGGTTGACTAGGTCTGTAAGGCCATCGAACAAGTCAATCTTTGGCATGTGGAACGTCTCAGGGTTAGGTGCATTAATTATGTCATCTGTAAAGGACTAGAGCCATATATATTCAACATTGATGCCAAGGCCAAGGCCTTCCCTTGAAGGCTCAAGGGCTTGCATACGCTGATGTCACTACCTCTAGTGTCATAAGATCAGTCCAAAGATGTCGGAGGCTGCAGGGCCTACACCCTTAAAAACATATCTCGAGGTGGGTATTGACAAGGTTTTCTTGATGCCATATAGCTTTTTGCGGCTTCCTCTAAGACCCTGGACAAGGCCTTTCGAATCTCCCACTACAATGTTGTTTTAGGATGCTCATACGAGGCATGTTACAGAGCTTGGGATTGGTCATTGTCAAGTAGTACGGGGCCTTTCCCATTACGGGGGACTCTTTGAGGGGCCGCGAATTTCTTGGTGTTAGCCATTTGATAGGCCCTAGAGATCCAGTGGGGTGATGGATTTCATACTCATTATCCAATTGATCTTTGGTTCTCCATGTGAGACCTATGTGAGTTTACCATGGTCACCATAAATGGCAACAATTTGATAGCTAAAGGAATCATATAGGCCTGGCCCAAAGGCATGGTGAACTCTACAGTATGGTCCTGTGTACAAAAGAAGTGTCGGAGCCCCCGGACGTTTTCCCTAGGGAAACCCTCCAGTGATCAAGTTATATTTCTAGGGAACAGAGCTGAGCTATAGGGTGAGTAATCAGAAAGTCATACATTGGGATTGGTAACTTACTGCCTTTATATAGCTAGGGGAGATCCAAGTGAATAGCTCTTAGATAATAATCCTTTAGCTAATGCCATAGTTTCAGGATCTTATTTCCTTTGGGAGTAAGAGTCCTTTTATTAACTTATTAGGCTTTTCTGTTATGGATCCATTGTATAGGAATTTAGCCATTTTGGGCCCCATACTAGGCCTATTTCCTACCATAATTGATTATTGGCCATCTTGTTTTCACTTACTGACATCGTCTATAATGCTTAAAAAGGTGATGTAAGAAGTCTCATGAATAATATCCACTTTTTGTGTTTGAACTGCCTTCACTTTTTGTGTAGGTATTGGCCTTTAGTGATTGTCCTGTGTACGGGAGGCCTTCAGGATTATTTTCCTTGTCGTCGTCTCCATTCCATTTTTCCTGGAAGCTTTAGGGGTCATTTTGCCTTGTTTGGCTTGCCTCTGTTTCATGAGCCATCATTAGGCTTCTAGGATCACTTGTCTTTTTTGTTGTCTTTGGTTCGTCAGCCTTTAGCTTTCTAACTTATTGTATTACTTCGAACTCTTTGGGCCTTAATTACTATATGAAAACCTTGTTGAATTGTAAGATCTTTTAATCTTTGGGTTTATTGCTCAAACCTTTTAAGACTCGTCATCTCCAAACCCTATATTTTTAACTTAAACCTATAGGCCCCTTAGGACCCTTGGTGGTTTGCCGCATCCTCTCTAAAGGTTTAAGTTAGATTCTGGGGCCAAATTAGCCTCATTTGGTTGTTTTCTTTTTGGCTGATAGTCTGTTGGATCAGCCTTCTTTTCTCATCATATGGCCTTATTTAGGGCCTTTGGCTATTAGCTTTTAAGCCTTTATTAGACTTAGGTAAGATATGACCATTTATAATTCCTAACTTAAACCTTCTAGTCTAGTTTGCTCTTGTAAGAACTTGTCTAGCATCATAGCGCCTAGTAGGGATTGTTGCCCTTATAGTTTAGGGTTCGTAGTCCTTGGGTCAGTCTGTGACGGCTCTCCTAGTTGGTTAATCAAGTAAGTGTTCATTTTACTTTGATTAAGTATTTAATAAGTACCTCAAGTTAGCACTTTGATAAGCAAGTAAGGTAAGCTTAATTAAGTAAGTGAGTTCCTAAGTGTGATTTGGCATAGTTAAATCAAGACCATTAGTTATTCTAGCTTTTAGAACCATCCTTGTGAGTTTTGAGAACTTGTGGCACTAAGTGTGTTTTTGAACCATTTAGAACTTAAGTGGCTAAAGTGTCCAAGAAAATTAAGTATCAGAAGCTTTTAGCATCCTTTAGAACAAAGAAATGTAGTTTTGGGTGAGAGTTTAGTGACTCATTTGAAGCTTTTGAGAGTAGGAGGACTTAAGTGCAAGGGAGGGAAAAGTTGCTTTATAAGCTTATAAGCTAAGTCTTCTTCTTCCTTAGTCATTTTGTTCTAAGTCTCAAATTCGTAGCTCCCTCTCCTCTCTCAAATTCACAGCCCAAAGCTTCATTTCCTTGCAAGTTTTCATCAAATTAAGGGTGCCCAAGGTGTTAGAAAGCATCACCAAGCTTCTTTGCTAGTGTTCTAGCTCAAGTTGCTCTTTGGAAGCTAGTTTTGGACTCAAATTCGTGGGTAAGCTTCTTGAGATCATTTGGATTGATTCTAGGTTGTTTCTAGAGCTAGAAATGGTCTTAGTTTGATTGGGTTGGATGCCAAATTGCATTGGTTTTAGGTGTGGAACTCAAAGAAGCTTGATTGAGCTAAGGATGATTGTGTATCAATGCTTGCTTTTGTGGCTGAATTGAGGTAAGGGTTCAAGTAATTAAGCTCAAATAATGCATGGTTTGGTAGTTTTGTGTGTGGGAATGAGTTAGGAACAAGACCCATTCAGTTTGGATTAGAAATGAGAGAGTTTGAGTAGTTTAAGTGCAAGAACGCAGCTGTCGCGCAACGCAGAAAACGGCGTTGGCGCCGCAGCGCCAGAAGTAAGTGTACTGGCGCCGCAGCGCCCCGCAGAAAACGGCGTTGGCGCCGCAGCGCCGGAAGTGGCGCTGCAGCGCCGGAAGTAAGTGACTGGCGCCGCGGCGCCAGGGGGCGATTTTTCACTCAGGAAGTTTTGTTCGCCGGCGCTGAGCTTTTGCTCTATGGCGCCGCAGCGCCAGAGGTGACTTTAAGGAATTTTGGGCCATTTTTCCGGCCATCTTAAGAGCAACTTAGACTCTCGGTTTCTATTCCTAGGCTATTCTAAGACGTTCCATAGCCTCGGTTGGGTCTAGAATTCATTCCTAGAGCGGGAATTGTGCATTATTTAAGAGGTAGTCAAGTTGTGTGGTTAAGAACAAAAGTGTGACTTGGTGGCTAAGTTATTCATAGTGCTTAAGCTTTTAGATGAGCATTAAGGGGATTTAAGTGGGTTTTTAGACTCTTTATTGGCCGTATAGAGCGTCATTTACATATGGTCAATGAAGAGAAAAACCTAAGTTGATCCCAACCGAACCATTTGGTTTGGTAAGCAAGCCACTAGTAGTGTTCTGAGTTAAACCTTGAGGGTTTGGCTAGTTAAACCACATAGGAAGACTACCCTGTACAATAAGTTAAGGGTAAAGGCGGGTAAGTTTGAGATAGGTGACGACCTACTCTAGAACCCGTAAGTGGGACTTAAGTGAGGTAAAGTATCCGGGATACGAGGGCCAGTATCTCAAGTACCTCCGCCGTTTGAGCTCACGGCAAAGTTTTAAGGCACCTAGAGTGCAGAAAGTCCCAAGTGCATATATTGTGTGCATTTCATACCATACATCCATACATTGCATATCTTATATTTTGTTGATTGTTTGAGTTGTTTGTTGATTGAATTGCTTGTTTGGTTGCTTGGTTGCCATATTGCATAGTTTCAAGGGCTGAGCATTTTTCCTTGCAGGTATTCAAGGGATCCTTACTGAGTACTTTCAAGTACTCATTCCCTTAAGTCTTATTGTGCAGGTTCTAACTCCGGGCCTAATCACTAGGTGATAGCTAAGGCCTAAGCTTTCTGTTTTGCAGGTATTTCTCTTGAGAATCCTAGTGATTCTAAGTTACTTGTGGTATAAGTTATGTGCTAACCAAGTTGTGCCTTTACAGTGTAGAGGCTAAGAGTACACAAGAACAAGATCTAGTGAAGGGTTTACACTTGGAGCTTGGTATAGCTCAAGGTGGGACTCAAGTAGTTGATCTTAGTTAGTAGTTTTTGTCTCTTGTACATAGTACTTTGTGTACTAAGTAAGTTGCCTCTAATAGGATACATTGTGATGTAAATCCATCTTGTTACTTTTGGGTGCATGCTAGAGGTGTAATGTATGCACAAACTGTTACTTGTAGTTAAAGCAACCAGTATTTTCAAGGTCTTGGCACGTTTTATATATGTTTTAGTGAAATGCTCGAGCAATGTTTTTAACCCATGACTTATAAAAATTCATTTGCATTGCCAGGACAGAAGCATGCATAACTTAAACTGAGTAGGCTAAGAAACTAGTTGCATATAAATTGTTTAATTTATATTGACAAGTAATAGTTAGCCAATAGTAACTAGTGGGATTCATAATCCCTAAGGGCCTACAAGATTAGGGGCACTGGGGCCCCGTTCCGCGACAGTTTTTCCGCGACACAGTCATCCTTTATTGTCATGTGGCCTTATGTAAGGCCTTTCTTAGTCAACAGGAATTCGTTTCTTAATTGTGCTATATACCAGGATCTTATAATCGAAGATGGTTCATTTCCTTATCATACCTTATATCAAGCTCTCTCATTTTTAACTTAAACCTCGAGGCTCTTCATGTCGTAAGCATTATTTTTCTTTTGGTTAAGTTAACAAATGCTTCCTGAGGCCATTAGACTAGGGGTTAATCGTGGCCTTTAATCGATTTGGCTAGCCTCTAAGCTCTTTATGAGCCTTATCATTGGTCCTATTTTGGGGCTCTTATTTATTCATTTAGGGTATGTTACCCATAGAACAGTCTGTCCTTTTGGACCGCACATCAAATTTTTTCCGTTTAGGGGTTGTAACCTCAAGGGCTAGTCTTTCCAACTTCAATTCATTTCATTTTGATTTATGGCTATTTAGGGTTCATAAACAAAGGATTGATTATTCCTTCCCCATTCACTATTGTTTAGGGCTCAAAACCCAAGGTTTAGTAGTTTCTTCTCAATACATTGCTATTTATGGGTCATAACCCATGGTTCAGTCTTTCCTTCGTATCGTATGGCCCTTTTCAAGGCCTCTAATGACTCCCTTCTTATCATATGGCCTCATTCAGGCCCCTAGCTTTTTTTTACAGGGTCAGGCTCTCATCTCATTATATGGGCTCATTCAGGGCCTTTAGCTATTTTTACATGGTCAACGTCCCTTCTCATTATGTGGCCTCGTTCAGGGCCTCTAAATGTGTTTTATATCTCATTGTGTGGCTTCATTCAGGATCTCTGGCTATTTTTTGTAGGGTCAACGTCCTTTCTCTTCATGTGGCCTCGTTCAGGGCCTCCAACTATTTTTAACAGGGTAAGCATCCCTTATTATCATGTGGCCTCGTTCGGCACCTCTAGTTGTTTTTTGCAGGGTGAGCGTCCCGTCTCATCGTGTGACTTTATTCAAGTCCTCCAACTATTTTTTACAAGGTAAGCATCCCTTCTCATCATATGCCCTCGTTCAAGGCCTCTTGTTGTTTTTTACAAGGTCAATGTCCTTTCTAATCATGCAGCCTTTTTAGGGCCTCAAGCTATTTTTCACAGGGCCAATGTCCCCTATTATAATGTGGCCTTGTTTAAGGCCTCTAACTATTTTTAACAAGGCCAGTGTCGCTTCTCATCGTGTGGCCTTATTCATGGCCCTAGGTTCTTCCCCAGCACTTGAACATTATAGCCTCCATAAGGACACTTTATACAGATGAATGTTATGTGATCATATGGTCATACAATAAATTTGTATAGCATACATTGGGTATGTCACCCTTATAGTATTTCTACATGTATCAAAACATGTATGTGTAAACATATGTATGTCATGTGATGGTCATCTTTGCACAAGGGGAATGGAATCATATTGCCAGTAAAATGTTATTCATACCTTGAGGGCGTATGTATAAAATCTCCCTACCATTTTCATACTATTGTTAAGATGGCATAGCCCAGTAGCCTAAGCTTTTTATGTGTCCTCGCTTGTACATACAAAAGTCTTCCTAGGCTCTTTGAGTACGGAGCTCTATATTTAAGCTACAATGAGCTTCGACCCCTACCACCTTTAATCAAAATATTTATCCACAAAAAAACAGGTCAATATGCTCAATGTATGTGTATTCTCACATACCAAGCATACGGCTTAGTACTTCGAGCAATTTATAATTGCCCGTTAAAACTTTCTAACCATTTTTCACATTGGAACTGTCCCATGAATTGATATAATCCAAACAAAATGCCTTTATTATGTGTGGATGAGAAGGTTTGCATCAAAATTGAAGTTTAGGAGGTGAGCAATCTTTGTAGCCTTTTCAAACAATATGCTACCATGCTTGTCATTATTCTCTGCTACTGTGCAAAACTTTTCTTCTTGGACACTTCAAATATGATCTAGTTGGCTCGTCCCTCATCAATGAAAATGTAAAATTTTCCCCAAAATTCTCCATCAATTAACCTTTTGTTGATGAAGTGGTGACGTCTTCCTTTCCTTTTGCCAAACAAATTTTTTCTTTGACTGTATTGCCTCCAAAAGTGTTGTCTCCAATATCCATGCATGCACCATACTCATTAGGGAGAACGTAGAAATTCAGTGCCTACGAAAGGAGGATGACCCTCTCTCCACTTGCCACTTCATTTTTCTTCATGTGAGCTGCTCTATAAAGGAGCTGTGACAAGCTTAGATATCCTACAACTTCGGCTAGAATGCCTCCCCTCTTAGGGATGTTAGTGGGCATAGCAATTTTACCCAACAAATAAGTTGACAGATCAAAAGATGGACACTTCATGGATAAGCTTATAAATTATGTTCATTTGCAATGGGACAATGGTATTTCCATGTATCGTAAAGCTAGCATATAGGAATCAATGCACATAAATAAATATGCTAAAGGTGCCAATTCCTGGACATTGTTAGGTGCAAAAAATGAGACATCACCATGGTAGCATGCTCAACATAAATTATATGCAAGCATAATCAATAGAGCCAACTCAATCTTTGTAAAGAAGCATTTTTACACTTGGCAACTCAAAGCATGTCCTATGCATGCATGTCCACGTAGTGAGGCTAAAAATGCAACTTGAGAATATGTAGACTTTAATCATAAATTTGTTGGCACGTGTGGCTTATTACTTCTTGTTTCAAATAATGTAATGACTTTTCGTAACACATATTCATGCTCATAGAAGAAGATACTTGATCCCTTGTGGACCTTTTGGCTACACACATTTAATTGAGTGCATGACTGTCAATATGCCCGACCATAGGTGATCGAGTACGATGCGTGATTAATTTTTAGGACTAAAAGTCAATAAACTAGCAATTGGTGATGCCAAGGTTGTCAAAGGCTAGCCAGGTACTGAGGCGCTTCCAGGCACCGGCAGACTGCCTTGGCATGGTGAAAGCGAAGCATCTTTATCCAGGCACTCGCCACTGGCCTGCTGGATGCCTGCTACCCGTGTGCATGTTCTTTTTTTTAGGGTTTTTGGCCCATTTAAACTTTAAAAAAATGTGGGCTTTAGTGGTTTGCTTCTATTTTTACCTAGCTCGTGGGACCCTATAACTATAAATAAATTAGGTTTTCTGAAGAGAAAAAACATTCAAGCTAGTTGAGTTGACTGAAAAAAGAAATGGAGGAGTGTTGAAGATACCGAGATACGAGATATTTCTCATATGAAGATGTGCAATAACATCTAACCCATTAAGAAATCAATTAATGTAGAATTTACCTTCGGGATGTAATTCACGTGCATGTGGAAGTGATCACTGCACTCAATGATGACTGCAGCATCTTCTCTCATTTTCTTTTTTCTTTTCCCTTTTCCAGCTCATTTTCATCAAATTTCAAAGTAGAATCCATGGATTCTGTGAAATCCTGATTCCTTCTTTCGCATCCTCATCAAGACTTTCCTTGTGGCTTCTCAAAGGGCTTTTCAAGGTTTCAAGTGGCAATGGAGGAGAGGGATTTTCAGCCTTTGTTGTTCATGCTGGTCGAGGAGGAGGTATGGATGCCATCATAAATAGGGTTACAGAGGTGCCTGTCGGCCTTGTAGGCGGATTCAGCAAGAAGACTTCACTGAGGCACCACATTTGTGACTTGCCATTGTCTATTCGAACTGTCGGTGCACCAACCTTTCTTAGATCAGAACTTGACAACACGTAGCTTCACCGTTGAAGGCTAAGCTCACCCCTTAACTATTTTTGAAAATAACCACTTCTGGTCCCGGTGTTGAGACGCTGCGGAAAAGGGTCAACCCATCAGTGGTCAGCTACTACTTGCTCCAGGATTTTTAGCGACATAGTTGAGGTTTTAATGTCATAGCTTTAGGATAAATCAAAGTTTTGAGAAAATTGATTAATAGTTCTCAATAGGTGCAAGCCATTGCTCTGTACTGTTGATTTAGGATTTTAACCAGCTACTGAAAGCCTTGACGACAATTAGTGCCCCGGTTCTAGTAGCCGAGCCTTGGTGAATATTGTCCCATTGTTAATTATTAGTGATAAGTGGTGTTGATGCGGCCGTACTAGTAACCAGAACGCCTATCTTTCCAACAAACAGTGTCATTTAATAGTAAAACTATCTAGGGTTCCGAGACAGATGGTGCAGATCCTTGATCATTGACCATCTCCGGTCATCTTCATACAAAAAAAAAAATTGAAAGTTAGAAGGGACCCCAGATGTGTGCCGAGGAAGACCCCTTTGATGCTCAAGTTAGTCAAGTTGTAATGTAAAGCTTAGAGAAAGTGAGAGATACTTTCTGTATATATATATTCAGTTGGTGAGCTTAATGTGCCTGTACCCTGGTTTTTAAGCCTGGTAAGTTTCATTGGATATCTATTCATAAATCAAGCCTGGAACCTAATAAACTAGTAATAATTTAGTTTAATTCGAGTTTCGCTAAATTAGCGACGGCAACACGTCGCTAAAAATTAGCGACGCATAGCCTTCGCTAAACTTCCACCGGATTTTTAGTGACTATTTGCCGTCGCTAATTTGCGACTGTTTTTAGCCGTCGCTAATTAAACTGTCGCTAAATGCGGTTTTTCTAATAGTGAGGCCAGAAAGAGAGAACCAGTAAGGTTTAAAACGAGAATCCGTAAAAGAGTAGAGAATCCGTAAAACAAGGCGTCACTTGTTCTTGTGCACCTAATTGATGTAATCTGATTCACGGAACATAATTTCAAGCTATACTTCATGAACAATGCATTACATATTACCCGATATTAAAAAAAAATGGGCGAATCCGGGTAAAAAAAAACATTCAAATCAGTTACAAGTTCTCAAGTCTGACCCTAAGCATTTAGTATTCTAACAAGCTTGACTAATTAAGACAAAGACTAATTAATACATACATCAACATAATATAATTAGACACTAAAAGCTTAGTTATAGACACAAAAACAATAATACTAGACATCAAAACAAAAGTTTTAGATACTAGATTAACTAATTTATGCAATAACTTAATATAATTAGACACCAGAAAAGGACCACTAGTATCAGAAAAATAATACTAAACACCAAAATAGTAATTTTAGACACCAGAATGACAATATTAGACACTAAATTAACTAATTTTTATATCAATCTTACATAATTAGACACTAAAAAAGTAGTACTGAGCACTAGAAAAACAATTCTAGACACTAGTTTAACTAATATATGACACAAATTTCACATACACGATACACCAAATTGCAATGCCACTAGTATTTTCATTTGAAAATGGAATATTTTTTTCTAGAGAAATAAGTAAATCTCAAACTTTATTTATTTCAGGGTTAGAGAGATTTGTTTAAAACGTGAACTCTCTTCCCTAATAAATGACTACCTATATAGAGCGTCCACACCACACGGAGTATATACTCCATTTAATGGCAAGTTAACGTCAGTTATCTGACCTTCCTAATTCCCTGCAATTTTTTATTTTCAAAGGGTATCCGGAGCGAGAAAAGTCAGGGAGGAACAAGGGGTATGAAAGAAAAATCCAGTTTGCATACATTTGGAAATCACTCCTCAAAATCTCTCTGATTTGGATTCATACGAACCTAACATTTGCCATTCCACTAGCTGTGATCTCAAACAAAGGAACCCTAGACTCGACGACGACCTGGTCTTCCCCTGGTTTCTGTTTTTTTTTTTTCCCTAACATCGGCGCCGAAAGCGAAGCGGCACTGCCATATTCCATCGTCTTTCTTTTTTTCGGCAACATCCACCCTTTTCCGGCTTCATCTGTCATGGCGTTGATTGCCTAGTGTTCTACATCGCTACACCGGAAGGCTGCCTCATCCTCCTAGGCACCACACCGTACCTTCCCAGTGGTGCACTGCTTCATCCGACTTTACGCATTTGCAGCTATGTACGTTTACGGACTCTGAGATGTACAAATTTATGGATTTGGTGTGCGGGGTTTTTTTTTTTTTTGTTTTTTATGTATGAAATTTAGGTGTGGATAACTGGAAGGTTAGTATGGTTCTGGTGTTATGTATGTACAATTTTGGTTTCCGGATGTATGAAACTGTTAACAGGGCGAGCAATGAATGAATTTGGTTCCTTCGTCACTGATGCATGGCAAAAGTATGGTTTTGTATATATCTGGTGTTTTCAAGTATGATAGTAGAAGGTATATGTATGGGTCTAATTGGTGTATGTTGCGTTTTTTTTCCCCAGGTGTTTATTTTGTGGTTGTTTGGCTTTGGTAGATAAAGTTATGAAACTGATTTTGTAAGGGTTTCTTTTGCATAAGGGTGTTGTAATTTTTTGTTGCTAGCAATATTTATGTGACAACTCTATTAGTCAACGACTGGCTTTGACCAGGTAAGTGTGTTTTATTTAAGTGTTTTCACTTAAGCACCTTAAGTTAGTATCTTAATAAGCAAGAAAGACAAGCTAAGTATAAGCAAAGATGAGTTCCTAAGTGTAATTTGACACATAAGAGTTAAAAAGAAAAAATAGTAATTTTGACCGAAGTGAGTGACATGATTATAATTTTGATGAAATTAGGGTCATGTAAGGAATTTTGACTAATTAAATTAAGACCATAAGTTAATCTAGCTATTAGAACCATCATTTGAGGAAAAAGTGTAAAAATTTCACAAACTGTTGAAATGAGCCATTTATGTCTTAAGTGACTTATGTGTCCAAGAGGCTAAGGGTAAGGGGCTTATGAGCACTCTTTAGGACCAAGGAGGGATGGTTTTAGGTGTAGGTTTAGTGGCCAAAGTGAAATAAAGGAGTACTTGAGACCCAAGAGGCAAGAAGTCAAAAAGTAAGTTAATGGAGTTGGTAGGATATTTCTATCTAGATTTTTACTTCCACTTATATTCCTTTTCATCCCAAATTTCGTGGCTCCCTCTCTCCACCAGAAATTATGTTTAAAACTCCCCAATTCCACAAATTTGCATCAGATTTGAAGGTCCCAAGGTGAATCCAAGAAGCCTCTAACTCATTTTTGGTGTTTTTGCTTTAATCTAGCTCTTTGATGTTTGTTTTGGGCTTAAAACCTACAATAAACTTCTTGGTTTGGTTTGAGTTGGTTTTTTGTTGTTTGAGTAGCTAGAAATGGTCTTGATATAAGGCTCTTGGCACCATATCACGTTGCTTTTAAGTCTGGAACTCAAGAGAGCTAAGTTCAGCTCAAGTGTGCTTGTGCTTTATTCTTGTTTTGTGGCTAAATTGATGTAAGAGTTCAAGTTAATTTAACTCAAATAATGCATAGAAATGTAGTATTACATGTGGGAATGAAGTAGAAATAAGACCCATCTGAATTGGCTTTAGCGATTGAAAGATTGAGTAAGTTTTGTGCAAGATAGCACGCGGTCGCGTAATGCTGGAAGAGCATTGGCGACACGTCACCAATATGAGGCATCATCAGTGGCGATGTGTCCCTGGTGATCTTCCAAGGAACCTAAGAACTAATGTCATTGGCGACACATCACCAATGGTGTTGCCAAGGCATAACTCTCCCAAGATCATGGCATCCTAAGAATGTCTCAATCTCTCGGTTATCATCCCTATGCTATTTTAAAATATTCCATAGCCTTGGTTTGGTCTAAGACTCATTCCTAAGTTGAGAATTATGCATTATTTAAGTGGTAGCTAGGTGGTGTAGTTAAGGAATAGATAACTAGAATAGCGAGGGGCTATAAGTGCTCAAGTTGTCGAGGGGGCACTAAGGGGATTAAGTTGGGATTCAAAGTCTTCATTGACCCAAGAGTTTGGTCTTAGACCTTTGGGGAAATGAGGAAGAAACCTAAGGGGATCCCAACAAAATCATGTGGTTTGGTAAGTGGGCCACTAAGGAGCTCTAAGTTAAGTTCTAAGAGCTTGGCAAGATGGACCACACAAGATGGCTACCTTGCATAATAAGTTATGGGTAAGATGGGTAAGTTTTGAGAGGAGGTGATGACCTATTCTAGGACCCATAAATGGGACTTAAAAGAGGTAAAGGACTCAGGATACGAAGGCTAGTGTCTCAAATACCAATACCGTTTAAGCTTACGGCAAGAATAAGACACCTAAGGTGTAAGAAGTCCCAAGGATTGTGTATGTTGTATATCATACATTCATGCATTGCATATCTTTTAAATTGGTCTTATGTTGGTTGTTTGTTTGCTTGTATGCTATATTTGCATGTTTGCTTACTATTTTCCTTGTAGGTACCCCAAGGGACCCTTACTGAGTACATTCATGTATGCACTCCCTTAGGTTTGTTGTGCAGGTACTAACGTCGAGCCTAACAACTAAGTGGATAGTTGTGGGCTAAGTTTCCCCTTTTTGCAAGTACTTATTCACTAGAATCCTTAAGATTCTAAGATTTCTTATGAATTAAGCTTTATACTAACTATGTGTTATGCCTTTACAGTTTCTAGGGGCTTGCACTTAGAGCTTGATAGCTTAAAGGTGGAGCTCAAGTAAAAGATCTTAGTTAAGGATTTTGTCTTGTATTTATATAGTACCTTGCGTACTAAGATATTGCCTCTATTATGATACATTGTGGTGTTAAACCATTGAGTTACTTTTGGATACATGCTAGTGTTGTACAGTGTGCACAAACTATTACTTGAAGTTAAAATAATTGGTATTTCATTGTCTTGGCACGGTTTAAGTACTTTTTAAAAGCAATGCTCGAGAGATGTTTTTGAAATGGTTTACTTAATAATTTGCATCGCTAGGACAAATGCATACATATGTTCTTATAGGGTAGACTAAGAAACTAGTTGCACATAAATTGTTTTAATTTACTTATAAGTAATGATTAGCCAATAGTAACTAAATGGGATCACAGTCCCAAAGGGCGTACAAGTTAAGTAATTCGGGGCATTGGGACCTCGCTCTGTGACAGTTTATGAGTGTAGAAAAGTGGGCAGTTGATGAATGGTTTTGGTTCCTAGATGTATGGTTACTAGTAACATTGATTCCCAACGGTGTTTTCTCTGTGGATGTATGGTTTTTGTTCTTGGGTGTATGGTTTGGTTCCTAGATGTGTGAAACTGGTAACAGGGGGAACAATAAACCATTTTGTGTATTGGTGATACCCACCACATGAATTTGGGCTCTTATTGAGCTTTATGTCACTTCAGGAAAATAAGATTCATCAAGGGTTTCGGGTTCAATCCAACTAAATTAGGCTCACAACCCTGTACATATTAAAAGTAGGATCACAAAAGGACAGATGTCCTAGATCTAACAGTTCAGGAGACAACGACTTCATCCAACGGTCCTAAACTCTAAGGCACAAAACCCCAAAAACCTATATAAAGGCACTCATTACTACATGTTAGGTATGGGATCACTTTCTTTGGTATTTGTTTCTTGCTAGAACCCTTACTAACTTGAGCATTGAAGTATGTTTTGCAAGTCTCCACGCTCTCTCCTCTAAGGTGTACTGTATGACGAACCTTATTCCCAAGCATTCAGGTCACGTACCAAAGTAAGTGCATCATCATGTATGGTTGTAGTATATAATTATTGATTTGTAGCTCGAAATATGTATGGTTTTGGTTCCTAGATGTATGGTTTTGGTTCCTGAATGTGTGAAACTGGAACAAGGCGAACAATGAGCCATTATGGTTTCCTTGTTACTGTTGTATGGTAATTTTATGGTTCTGTATGGATCTAGGGTATTTTTGTGTATGGCTGTAGTATGTAGCTATTGGTTTGTAGTTCGAAATATGTATGGTTTTTGTTCCTAGATGTATGGTTCTGGACTGTGAATGTGTTTGTTAGTACCGGTATAATTTCATCTGTAAAAATGTTTGAGACTATCCCTAATACTATATTTCTCAATTAAGATTTTTTCCCAAAAACATGATTATGTCACTAAACATGCAAACTAGTTGCAGAGATATCATGTTTGCAAACATGGCAATTATTGGAGTTAAAATTGAAAGGTTCACACTAGTAGTTTGATAAACTAAATCAGATTTTTCCCACAATAATAGATGGTTTTGTAAGCAATAGTTCATATAAAGGAATTTCACCAATTCTTAATAAGAGCCAAAATTGTGCTTCGATTAAATTTAAAGATTTCAACAAGCATTCTACCATTTTAAAGGGACCTAGGCTTATGTCAACCACTATCTAGATACGCACACTCCCTATAAAAGATTGTAGAATTTACTCCTGCAACAAATGTCTTCATTTTTAAGAAAATATATGAACAAATAGAGGTTTTCCTCTAACATCTCATAAACTATAACAAAAACACACAATTTCCATGACTTTGGCCCACTAGTTAAATTATTGAGGACATTATGACGAGGTCTAGAGTTTAAATCTGGCCTCCTCATTTCCTTTTCTCAAAATGTCACATAGAACTGATTCAGTTATCCTTTAAATCCCGAAAAAACTGACATTCTCTCTATTTAATTAGAATATTAATACTTCTTCTAAATACCAAAAAAAAAAAAAAGAAACAGAAAAACCACTTATTTTGACATAGAAAATAAATAGTTGCAGTAACCTTCCCATGGTCATCTTCTTTGAACTGTACCAACCTCAAATATAAGCAACAAGCAAGTTCCTTTTCCCGCTGTTAAGGAATGCCTTTGTCTTTGGTCTAATGGAAGGTCATGGTCCAACAAGCAGGAACTGTTAAGGCTCGGTCCCTATCAGAGTTGAGAAACACAACTTCATCTTCTGAACTTCTGTCAACCCATGCATTTGTGGAGAAATCATATCTCCAAACACGGTAATTATCAGGGCAGAACCGTTTGAGTTGTCCAGTTAGCTGACAAACCCAACCCATCAAATTCATCTAGTTGTCCACCAGAAAGACCCGTTGGAATCTCCTGTTCCATGGACAGAGATGTAATTTATACGCGATCAAGAAAGTTGAAGGTAACTAAACTCTTCTTATCAAATAAACAGTAGAGGAATCTGTCAATATAGACAATGCTGTGGATAATTCTGGGAAGTCCAATGCTTATAAAGTGTCTAACCCAAGTGTCTTGGCTGTTTTGCCATGTATGGATCTCTGTCCCACCATCACAATAGCTGAACACAACAAAAATAACACAATTTGGACAAGTTGGAGGGGAAGACAAGCTGGCTGTCATGTCGCATATTTCTGTTTTTCTAGGCAAAACAAACAACGGTAAGGCCTTGGGAGACAGAAGTTAACCGTTCGCAGACGTTGGGAGAAAACATATACGCTCTTCTTCATTACCTCGGGAACCCAACCAAACCTAGAATCTAGAACATATCCATCATAAGGTTTAAACTTGGTTCTTTTATCCTTCACCCCAAAATCATAGATTTTCTGGGCATAGTAAGGTTCTAGGGTTGTACTGTTCATAAAGTACGGTGTCCAACAAAAATTGGTTCCACCTGGCGGCAACCGGACGCCGCCATTTTCTCTGTGTCACATAAGGAAAATCATTCTCTCGCAATGTAAATTGGTTCTACCCCTTGCAAATAGGTTTTGGAAGATCTCACCGAGAATATCAACCAGAAGAGTTGCCCAATGACTAGCTATTCCTGTCTCCTCCTTTGTTTTGATTTCGTCCATCTTCCTCTCTTCCACGGGAAAACTGAGTGATAGAGGCGACTAAGAATTAACCGTGTCTATAAAAGTTAATTAGGGTTCCACATCCAAGCGTATTTCAATATGGAATTTCATTTATTTTATTTTATTATTTTGTTCTTTTTCTTTTTTTGTCTCCTTGGTAAACTCAAATGGAAGTTCTAAACCTTTAACTCTTGGGACACACAAGCCCTTAAAGTCCCAATTTGGAATTATAAACCAGCAATCTATACACTGTAGACAAGTAAACTAAAGCCCCTTCGTCAAGCCTTCCTCCCCATTAGAGGTGGGATGTGGGCCGGGTCGACAAACTGGGACCGGACCGGAAGTCAACCCCAGCCTGACCCGGTCAAACCTGCCCCGGCTCGCCCCAGCCAAAGCTCACAAAGATATGGGCCCAAGAGGAGGATGATGTGCAAAACGGATCGCCCTAGACCAGGAAAAAACTCGCGAACCGGCCCGCCCTGCTGAACTACCTGGACCGAACCGCCCCCTGGTGCGCCAACGGCTCCTGCGCAACAAAAACCTGCAAAAAAAATTTTAAAAATGGGTTAATTACACAGCATAGCCTCCAACGGTTTTCTGCTCCATTTTAGCCCCCAAAATTTCATTTTCACCCCTCCCAACAACTAAATTTCAAGGACTTTTTGGTCAAACTAATTTTTTGCCTTCTCCTATAAATACCAATGCCATTTTTACTCTATCCTCACACAATCACTCAATTTCTCTTCTTCCTCTACTATATTCTCTCAAGCATTCTCCTTATTTTCTTAATCTCTTCCAAATTTTTTACTAATCTCTCCCTAATATCTTCATAATCTCTTCTTAATTTTGCATTAATCACAGCTATTAGTTTGTGAGTTGTGACTTCAAAAGGAAAGAGCAAGTCAACAGCGAGTTCATCTTCTCGCACCATTGCCCTTTGAGGCTTGTTTCATTGCCATTCTCAGCCCGCCAATAAAGGCATCTCAATTCAAGAGTTGCACAACGATGATGCCGGAATCGATATGACGAATTACGATTTAGGTCTCGACAATCAATTATCCAATGATGAAGTGGAAGAGTTGGATACGATGGCGTCCGGGAATCCGTCAATAGAATCGACACCTACAAGTCATGGACCCGCCATGGAGGAAAATGAAATACAAGGTAAATACCCGAGACTAACTACTTGGGTTCGGGAGCATTATGAACTCATACATGAAGGGGAGTCGAGGTACGAGAAGTAAAAAAATTGCGGGAAAAAATTGATGCATAAAAAGAATTCAGGCACTAAAACGCTGAAGCAGCATATTGAAAATCAACATCCTAAAGTCCTCTCCAGTGCCGGGACTAGTTCTGGAGGACAAACACAACTTGAGTCTACAACCGGCACTAGCGGGCTAAGTATATTTCGTTTTAGCCAACAATCTTGTAGAGAATGTATGGTAAATTGGATTATGCTTACCGAAAAACCTTTTTCACAAGCTGAAGATGTCCACCTAGAATCTTGGATAAAATCACAATTAAATCCTACATTTAGAAAAGTTTCTAGAAAAGCTGCTAGGAAAGAAAGGTTTAGACAATTTGAAGCCAGAAAATCATATTTGCAAGCCTATTTTTCTACTCTTGATAATTGTGTGGCATTTACTTCTGATATGTGAACATCACCTATAGGTCAATCATTCTATTGTGTTGCTTCTCATTGGATTGAATCTGATTGGATAATGCAAAAATGAATTTTGTCATTTAAGGTTATTGAAACAAATCATACCGATTATCAAATATTCAATTGCATCTTAGAAACTTTACGTGATTATTTTTGTACTGATAAAGTTCTGTGCTGTTCATTTGATAATGCTTCAAATCATGATGTTGCTGCTCGTCTTTTAAGTCAAAACTTAAAACCACCTCTTAACGGTACATTCTTTCACGTTAGATGCATGTGTCATATTTTGAACATTTGTGTGCAAAAGGGTTTAGAAGTTCTCCAAAATGAAATTCTGCCTATTCAGAACTCATTGAAATATTTGATGTCCAGACATGTTGTTTTTCATGAATTTAAAAGCTTTTGTTTTGAAAATAAAAAAGGATTTTCTTGGAAATGGTTTAAATTGGATTGCCCAACCCGCTGGAACTTCACATATTTGATGTTGCAAGATGCATTCCCGTTTGTAAATTTGCTGTCACATTTCATGAATTTAAAAATATGTTGTGAATTTCTTACGATTGAAGTTTGGGAAAAATGTTTCAAAATCGGTGAATTGCTTAAGTTTTTTTATGAGGCAACTGAATTTTTCTCTGGTGTTTACTACCTAACCATTCATCAAGTTTTGTTTCATTTAGTGAACATTAAATATGCTTTGCATCAGTTTAAAGATGATGAGTTGTTAAAACCGACTATCTAAGCCATGCAGGCTAAGTGGCTTCAGTATTTCGAAAACATTCCACCTATCTTTTAGTCGCTTCTTTACTTGACTCATATGTCAAATTAACGGGCACAACAACATTGCTTGAAAGAATTTTTCATACTTATTTAGAAATGTCTCATATAAATATTTTGGCTATGTCTGCTACTGCTTTCGAGTACTTGCATTCTTTATACAAGTTATATTGTGAGTGGCATTCGAATAAGGTAAGATCCGAAACTCCTCAAATCGAGCCTCCAAGGAGATCAATCACCTCAAGATTCAACCCGGCCCTCCAAATGCTCAAATGACCCCAACCAACAACATCGGGATTAGCTGAGATCGATGACTATCTCAACACATTGTTTGAGGCAAGTGACCTCGACATCTTGGAGTGGTGGAAACAAAAGAGATCAAGGTTTTTGATCTTGTCGATAATCGCACAAGAGATTTTTGTCGTTCCAGTATCGACCGTCTCATCCAAGGCAGCGTTTAGTGCCGAAAAACGGGTGATATCAGAAAAACGATCAAGATTGACACCCGACACGGTAAAAGTATTCGTGTGCAACTGAGATTGGGGCCTCACAGCACTCTGGCAGCAAGACCAAAAGAGTTCAGATGAGAAATTAATATCTGATACGGAGACTTGATTTTTTTTTTTCAATCATACATGTAGTTTGTATTTGATCTGATTATGCTGTTGTGCACAGATTATAGGTTTCTATTATTCATCATTTCTGGAATGTTTTTGCCATTTCAAAATATAAGGGCCATTCCGATTATTTGTAAGTGTCGTTTGGTTTTTTAACTTAATAAAACTTACACCAGATGTGGTGTTTTTTCTTAAAAATATTTATGACATATATAATTAATTATGGTTCTAATTTTAAAAGAAAAAAAAAAACACCAAACCCGCCCCACCCCGCCTCCAACCCGGCTCGGGACCTCCCCACCTGTGACCTGGCCGAGCCCGGTTCTCGTGACCTAGGACCAGGACCAACCGGTCCCAGGTCGGGCTGAAACAGTTCCCACTTATGCTCCCCATTAAATCGAGTTATCTTCTAAAATTGCCCAATTCGTTTCTCATTAATGTAAATGAAATATTTTTAAACATTTTTTTTCTTATCTTTCAGAACCAATGTCATTTGAGTTTCTTCTTTTAAGAAAAAAAAAAGTAATTGAACTCATATGTAAAGCAATTTGCACGAGATGCATTCAAACATTCAAATTAAATCCAAGCATCTCCATGGACTAAACAGTAACTCAAGTAAACATTTGGCAAACAAAAGAAGACAAAAGACAACGATATGAGAGAGTTTGTGTTGGCAGACGTCCGCCATTACTAATGCACCGGTGTTCAATTGTACTTTAGAGTATTTAACAATACCACTAGTACAATGCCACTAGTGGCATTGTCTACTTCTAGTGTTTGAGTATTTACTTCTGGTCTCTAATTATCTATAAATTGTTTTTCAAGTGAAGGTGATAAGATAATTTGATTATTTAAATTTTACCTTTAATTGGGAGATAATCATATTCTTTTTAAGGATATTTAGGTGTAAAAATCATATAATATTTTTATAGTTTCCTATATATTTGTGTCTTATCTACATATAGATGAATTTGAATACATTTTATACAAACCTAGACACCAAGTATATATTTTTGTCTTGTCTACATGCATGCAGTTTCCTCCATTCTTTCCATTGTAGCCCCACTTGTTCTTTTACACCTAATTTTGGTTGATGTAATTTCATTAACGGAACACAATTCCAAGCTAGCATCATATATTACCCGAATATAAAAAATTAGGTAAACCCAGGAAAAAAAAACAAATTAATCGTGAATTCAAAAATCCTGAACATGTGTTGCATAATAGGCTGGTAATATATAAAAGAATGAAAGAGATCATAGAATTTACTAGAACAAGAACAAAATGCCACTAGCTAAACCATCATAAAAAGTTTCTGTAGAATAAGTCCAGCAATTTCTTCGTTTAGGTTTATAATAACCAAGGTGTTAAATACTATACCGCTGAATATACTGCACCCCAAACTTTTAAGGCATACCATACCGCGCCGTATACCATTACTGTTTTCACAAAAAAAATAAATGTTAGAATATTATTTTAAGATAACATAAATTCAATATTTTTTTTGTACATTTTATATGTATTTTAATTTTTCTCATCATAATTTTTCAAATATAAATAAAATATATATGATAGAAGATATTTTTTTAATGCAAAAAACATAAAAAAATGTTATATATATAGAGCAAAATAAATAATAATTAGAAAGAAACTAATTTATTGATATAAGAGAAAAAATAAAACTTGAATAATAACAATACATTTTCTAATATCATATTGAGTTCTTAGATGGTTCAAAGTGACCATTAATTTTTTATGTTAACTAATAAAAGTAACCAAAAGAATAAAAGTAAATATTTATTTTATGATATGTGTATTAATTATATTTTAATGTTTTATATATTTTCAATATTTTGATATAAAATTACAAAAAAAAAAATTCTCACACATACCCTGCTGTATTTACAGTATACCTTGGTTGTCAAACAAAATGTAAACAAAAAATGAACGGTATGCGAAATACAGCAAAATTCACGTGATAAAATAACAAAATGAGAAAACATTTGTACCACATATCATTTACCTGTGGTAAGTAGTATACTATGCAATATGATGTGGTATTTAACTCCATAATAATAACCACCCGAGGAGTTCTTGTGTCCATCCTATTGGACATCCACCAGATGAAATTCTATTTATGTCAAAATAGATAGATAAGATAGTTTTCAAATTTTTCAAATTTTTTCTTTAATTGGGAGGATAATTATGATATTTTGTAGGAGATTTTGTAGAACAAAATATCTTATATTGTTTATGTTGTTAAGGAATCCAAATAAATTACAATTCCTCAAGTCTGACACTAAATTTTTAATATTTTAAATGACTAAATTTTTAACATTTTAAACAACGTGGATCAACACAATAACTAATCAATTCATACATCAACCTAACATAATTAAATACCAAAAAATTAGTTGCAAACACGTGAACAGCAATATTAGACATTAGAACAACAGTCCTAGTCACTAACTAATTGATACAACAACCTGACATAGTTAAACATCATAAAAGTATTATTGCCTCCGTTCACAAAAAGTGACTCTTTTAATATTGACAGCAATTAATTTATTATTTTATTTCTTTCAAAATTTATTATCAAAATATTATATTTTATAAGAAAATGAAACTTTAAAGACTATAATTTCTAAATATCATTTTTAATAATTTTTTTCAATACATATTAATATAAATATATTCAAGTCAAACTTCAATTAAAAAAGGTAAAATGGTCAATTAATGTGAAAAAAAAAAAAGAATACTAGATCTAAGAACAACAGTTCTAGATATCAGAATAGTAGTAATAGATATTAGAATAGCAATACTAAACACTAGACTAACTAATTTATACGCTAATGTAATATAATTGGATTGGATACCTAAAAAGTAATACCAGACACCAGAAAAGAAGTTATGGACTCCAGAATAATAGTTCTAGACACCAGTTTAACTAATATATAACACCACTTCCACATACTCTACATGCCAAATTGTGATGCTACTAACATTTTTATTTGAAAATGGGAGATTTTTTTTCTACAGAAATAATTAAATCTCATATCTTATTTCTTTTAGGATTACAAAAATTTCTTTAAAACAAAAAATTCATCCCTAATAATGACTACCTTATCTACTCCATGTTTACAGATACTTATTTAAAATGACACTCTCATTGTCTTAATAACAATAACTACCTAACACCATTAATTAACTTTATTGTTAGTGGTGGACATCCTTGATCCACCATGATGGATGGCATAAGGCTTCTATCTGCCCAATAATCACTAACTACAACAACCTTTTAAATTAATGGCTACAAGAAAAAATATTTGAAAGATAGGCTTGATCAAGGGGATGCTGACCCACCCATAGTCCATACACTCAAAACTTGATTAACAACTGTTGACACCCAATTTTGTCCGGGCACTGACTTTTGCTTAAGTTTTAGGTTCGAAAAATTAGTTGAGGGAGAATTTTCATTTTTTGGGACTATTTGGTCATTTGTTAGGAATTTGGGTCATTTTTGTCATTTTTAGAGTTTTGCATAATTAGTTAGTCTAGTCACATTTAGGTTATATTGTTATTTTGGTCTACAAATCTTTAGAAATTTTAAGTGATCATTTAGGGTAGAAATAGGAGTTAATTTAGTTTAGGTACTAATTTGGAGTCCTAAAAGTCCTGTAGGGTCAATGTGGGTAAAAAGAAAAAGTTTGGGAGGAAACTGGGGATTTTTAGAAAGTTTTGGGCAAAATTCGAAAGTTTGTGGCAAATTTGTCAATTTTAGAGAGTTTGAGCCAAATCTGGCGATTTTATGGAATTCTAGGAAAATCTGGGGATTTTTGTAAAGTTTTGGGCTAATCTGACAATTCATAGAAGTTTTGGGTCAAATTGAAATTCGTACAGAACTTAGGGCAGAATAGGCAGCTTGAGAGTTTTTGTTGGACTGAAACTAGTAATTTTACCAAATTGCATCCTAATTGATTCAAACTTCTTCAAATTTGATTTGGATGAAGTTTAAACTCTAAAAACATTGTTAATCACGTTTTTTAAAGTCTCACCAGTATAAATATGAGTCCAAATTTCGAGAGGGGAGAAAAAACGAAAACCCTAAGCTTCTAGTAAAAAAAAGGTTAAACGGCAGTCTTAGCCCCAAGTCTCTCCTCCCTTCTGCCCAGAATCCCTAAGCTTCCTCCCTCGCCGCCGTCACCCCTGTCCCCCTCTGTTGCCGACGCTTCGCATCCTTAATCGCCGGCGCTTTAGCTTCTCAGCTGTGCTGCCGCTGTCCTCGCCGTCACCCTCCACGCCGTGCCAGCCGCCGCCGTCTCCGAAAGTCTCCCGCACCCGTTCGCTCCAAGCCTTGCCGTGGTCATCCTCTGCCCATCCCGCCGCCAGCCACACGGCCGCCCACGAGTGAAGCCCAGGCCGCCAACCGCTCCTCCGTCGTCGGTGAAGAAGAGAATCAGATACGATCCCATCGTGACCCGCGAACCCGACCCGTCCGGATCTGACTTTCGGTAAAACCCCTGTTTAGCCCTCTTTCTATTTTTATTTCGTTCATTAAGCCACTAACGTATTTTCATTTTGCATACAGGTCACTGACAGCAAGTTTTTATTTTTATTTTATTTTTCTTCTTTGTTTATTTGTTTGTTTCACCATGCATTAAACTCAACCGTTAATTCACATAGGGACTTAACCTAGGATGTTTATTTTTTACCTCTTCATTTATCTTTATTTTCTTTTAATTTTTGGATAATGTAATTTCATTTCCTCTATTCAGCTCTCATAATGCATCTTAAAAATTTGATAACCCATAAAGAGTTATTCGTTTTGCTAGGTAATTTAAATTCTTAGAGATTAGAAAGAGATTAAATTAAGGCAAATTACAAGATATTTAGTAGACCTTCAAATATCCATTTTTGGTGATTTGACAAAATCCCGAGACGAATTATTCGTTCGAATCCGATTGGTCTGATAAGACTCACGGGCTAGAACAAGATGTTCCTTTCAAATTCTTGGTGGATTTGATAAAGTTCCAATATTTCAAAGACGTCTAGGATTCCATATCCGGTTGGTCTGATAAGATTCACGGTTTGGAATTAAAATTCATTAAAATATTTTTCAATCGAAGATTAGGTTAAGAAGCAAATATTTAAGAAAAGATAAAACTGAACCCCTTAGTACCAATTTCCGAATACTTTAAATAAGGTTATTTTAGCGTAACCGACTCACGATCTTAGAATCTCTTGCAGACCATAACAGGTATCTAATCGACCTAGGTAAACTGATTGGTGGCGACTCCTAAAAATCACGTTGCTACAACAACCAATATGCAAAACCCAGAGAAGAAACCATTATCCTTGACTAACGAGGATTAGAATTAAAGGAAGCAATACAATCCCAAACTAAATACAAGGGTGATTCTTGTGTGCACCAGTCACACATGTGCGCCTAGCTTATTTACATCCTTGCCATTAGGACATTCTTCCTTTTATAATTACAAGTTTGTCATTATTTAAAACTATGCCTTTTTTTTTGTCATTTCTTGATCCAGCTTTGCCTTGGGAATTAATTGCTCTATTTCTTCCTCTAACTTTCCTTTTAGACTTGCGGGTTACATTGATCGTTCTTCGTTTGTTTAAATTTTATGTAGTGCATATAACTTTTTTTGTTTCTTGTTTTTAGTTTCGTTCTGTCGATTTATGTTATGGTCACACAATTTGTTTTTTTTTTTACTCGTGTTTTTGGCAAATCTTAGTTTCGGAACTTTTGTTTTGTCAGATTATACTTTTTGTGAGTGGATTTCGATCTTAGTTTTATTTTTTCTCTACTGTTGAATGAGGTGTTTGCTTGTATGGTGTAAGGGATCTAGGTCTGAATGAGGTGTTTCTCCTCTTCGGTCGTCTGACGTTCTTTGCTTTGTTAACTTAGGTATGAGCGAGCTCTTGATATTTATTTGTGTTTCATTTGTGTAGCTCATATTTGGATTGTCTTTTTATGTTAGATTTGTTTTTTTTTTTTTATGTTAGCCTTAGGCCCTTCTGTCTCAGTTTCTAGTGATTTAGATTATGGAGTAGATGTTTAGTCTTTGATATCTCTGTTGAGAGATCTGATTTGGGTGCATTGTCCAATTCTTTAGCGATCTCTTGTGGTATTCCTGTTAAAGGTACATGTTCTTTTTTTATAGTAGTATATGTTTTTTTTAAGAATACTATTTGTTCTTTTCTATTTTAGGCAATGTTATTTTTTTTTTGTTTTTTATATTGGCTTTATATATGTGCCTTTTGGTCTAGCACGTTTGCTTTTATGAGTTGGCCTTGTTCTTTTTATAGTTTATAATCTATTCTCTTTACATAACTGATGTTTTGGGCTTTTATGACTAATGGCTATGTTCTTTTCTTCATTAGTGTTGGTACCTTTTTACAGAATTATTTGTACCTTTGTGCTTTATACCTTGTTCTTCTATTTTTCAATATACCCTTTTTCAATATACGTTCTTTTATGTGTTTAGCCTCGTTCGTTTATACTACAGAGTTTGTTCTTTTAAAAATGCGTATGTTCTTTTATGTGTTAGACTTTGTTTTTTTTGTATGTTGTATATGTTCTTATAATGGAGCTGCATATAGGTTATTCTGAAGATGATGGATTTAAAATGATTGGTATGACTGATATGGAGTTTGGTAGTGAGGATAAAGCATATGAGTATTACAGGAAACATCGTCTTAGCCATGGTTTTGATATAAGGAAGACTACGCCCCGTCGTCAGACAGATGGTTCTTGTTATAGAAGGGAGTTTTACTGTTCTTGTGCTGGTGAGAAATATAGTTCTGCAATTGATAGGAGTCATAAAAGGGCCAGTTTTCATTCTAATTGTAAGGCATTTGTGAGGTTTAAAATTGATATGAGTGATACTTGGAAGTGTTGTAGACATGATAGGTAGCATAGTCATCCATTTGTTCCACAATATCAGACTCATTTTTTGCATACTGCGAGACTTATAAATGAAAGGAAGAAGAATATGTTGATGCCTTTCATGCAAATTGGTATTCGATCTATAGATACATTCAAGATAATGTACCAAGAATGCGGAGGTATTGAGTATGTTGAGTTTAAGAAGAGGGATTTATACAATATTTTTACCCGTGAAAAGTCAATTCAGATTGGGAATGCTGATCCACAGTCATTACTTGATTGTTTTAAAGAAAGATGTGTTTGCGATGACAATTTGTACTATCAATATCAGGTTGTTGATAGTTGGGTAATTTTATATGGAGAGATTCACGTATGTATGAAGATTATCAATGCTTTGGTGATGTTATTGTTTTTTATACAACATACAGAACAAATATGTATGGTCTTATATGTGCCCCCTTTGTTAAAAAGAACAATCACAGATAGATTTGTTAATTTTTGTTGTGGCTTCTTGATCAACAAGGAGAATGAGACATTTGGGTAGTTGTTTGATCGATTTTTGGAGAGTATGGGAACTGTTCAGCCATCAACTTTTATGACATACCAAGATGCTGCCATTATGTTTGCTATTGAGAGACATTTTCCTGGTTCTAAGCATAGGTTGTGCCTCTAGCATATTTCACGGAATGCACGAAAACATTTGGGGTACTTAATGAACAGCAACAAATAATTTTCTAAAGTTTTGACTCGATGTTTTTATGGTTGTATTACTGTTCAGGAGTTTATTGAAAGGTGCTCAAATATGATTGAGATGTTTGGTTTAGAAGGTAATAGTTGGCTGGAGAGTATATTTGCATTGTGGGAAAAGTGGTGCCCTGCTTATTGCAGAGATGTTTTTTCAGCGGGTAATTTCTCATCTCTTAATGTATCTGTTCTTTTACAGATTTCTGCATGTTCTTTTTTTGTAATGTTGTTTGTTCTTTTTATATTCATTTTTGTTACCTTGTATTTGTTCTTTCATGAGCTGGTGCATGTTCTTTTATGTTTACTTATATGTTCTTTCAGTACTTACTTTATATTCTTTTACTTACTATATATGTGTGTTGTTTCATATATTGTTGTATGTTCTTTTGCAAGTTAGTGCTTGTTCTTTCAATAAAATATCGACAATGTTTTTGTTACTGGTTTATGTTCTTTTATGTATTAATGCATGTTCTTCCGTTCGTTAGTTAATGTTCTTTTATGAATTGATGTCTGTTCTTTTTGTAGGTATATTGTCAACCTAGAAAAGTGAAAGTACAAATCGTATGTTAAATGAGATTTGCAGCAACCAGACATCACTTTTGTCAATGTTTCATTTGATTGAGCAGAGAATTAGAGAATGGAGAGACCCTAAGGTTAGTGAAGGTTTTCATAACCGATGGTCATTGAGTGTGAAGTTCTGTTGTTCGCTTTTAAAGCATGCTGCTGAGGTATATTCATTTCATATCTATAAAGAGTTTGAGGATGAGCTTGAGATTGGTTCTTTTGCTGATTACAAGTTATTAAGCGAGGTTGATGGTGTTTCTTAGTATGAAGTTGCAAATCATAATTCTGAAGGATGTTACTGCCTGGTGTCTTTTACAAATAGTGATTCGATTAAGGTAAATTGTTCATGCGAGCATTTTCAAAAGATGGGTTGGTTTTGTTTGCATATCCTCAGAATTTTTAATGTGAGAAATGTTACAACAATTCCTACTACGTATATTGTTAGAAGATGGACAAACAATGATAGAGCTGGTAAGTGTATTGATACTAAGGATGGTGGAACTAATGATAAGTTTGTTAGCATGTTTTGGAGAAACAAGTTGGTGAAAGTTATATCTAATGTTGTGATTTCATGTCAAGAACTTAAGGAGGCAATACATTTATATGAACAGTGGGTCACAAATTTGAGTATAAAGGTGAGAGCTTGTTTAAGTTCAAACTAAGCGATGGGTCCTAGCACCAGATGAGTCTAGAATACAGAACCCATTGCCTGTTAGAACGAAAGGGCGCAGTAAGAAGCGGATTCAGAATTGTGTTGAAAAGCAGTCGAAGAAGTAGTTTCATTTATTTCTTTATTCTTTTATAGTCAACAATTTTTTCTTTCATGGGGAATTGTATGTTCTTTTATGAAACTGTATACGATTGTTTACAGAGGAATAACATTTTCATACAAGTGTTATGAATATATAGTGAAAATAAATAGTATCAGCTAAAAGTACGGACAGGTTCTGATGTAAGAACAAAGAGTTACATTGAAATGAACAATTGTTCTTTTCAGTTTGGATGTTTGTTTCTTTAGATAACACTATATGTTCCTTTTCATATTTTATGTTTGTTTTTTTCCATAGAAAAGGAATGAGTAATTTGTAAAATAACATAATGCTATATCTAAAAGAACAAAGAGAAAACTTGAAAAGAACAGGTTGCTTGCAAGAAATAAGAATTTAAAAACAGCTAAAACAAGAAACATTAAGATCTAACACAACATGAACTTGCACCAAAAGAATACAAAGAGGCTACTAAAATAAAAAATCAAGAAAAGAAAAGAACAACTAAAATCATCGAAAAGAACAGACAGTATCTTGTAAAAGAACATAAAAGATAACATGAAAGAACAAAAACTTCATTACCAAAAGAACAACAATTTCTTTGGCATTAATATTTTCTTCAGAAAAGAATATACATAGTCTGCAAAGAAACAAATAGTATCGATTGAAAGACCCTACACAAAAGTATAACAGGTGACCTAAGAGTTTGTTTTTTCTACTGTCCTATGGCTTGAAGCACTTGATTTCTTCTAGTGTTATGCTCCGAAAGGAGAAGTTCTACTGCAATCTTAATGCGATGAATCTTCACTACATTATCTGGTCCTAAGTCATAATCCAACTGCTTCCCCTTATAAAGTTCCATGTGTCTACATGTGAAATTTTCACAATCAACTCCGTTTAACAGATGTTCATTTTTCTTGCTAGCTTTATGCATGGCATCTTTCGAAAGTAGCTTCACATGTGAATGTTTGAAGGCTGTTATTGGATGTTTGAGTTTGATATTGTTTACTTGAATATTATCGTATGAGACAAGAAGAAAAAAAAAAGCACAGATCTTTCAGAATAAAAGAACAAGAGGTAGCACATAAAAGAACAGATAGATGGATCAGAGATTGAGCGACTTACGAGGGCATTACTTATGCTCTCGTATCTTGCTTGTACTGTTTGCAGGTTGTCAATTGACTTGACTTGACTTTTCTTGCTTTCATATCAAATAGTATAATGAAGAAGTGTTCATGTTGGATGACTGGAAAAAATATCTACATCAAAGTGAAATTATACTTTAGATAACAATAACAAATAATATACAATAACATATGTGGAATAACAATAACAAATAAATTCTACTAGTTTATATTCTTCGAATGGTCGTAAATTCTGGCTTGCAATCCAGTTTGTCAGTGTTTCAATTCCCGTTTGTTTAATCACCTCAATAACAGCTTTTTTATTCTTCTTTTGCTTTTTAGCATTATCCCGGATATTCAGGGCAATGTACTTGTGGAAATGAGAAGAGGGAAACGGGAAAATGAGCAAATAAAACTCAGCCAACTAAAATTAGAAACAGTAACATGCAAAAGGACAAATAGAAGTATACAGAAGAACAAACAGTACCATGAAAAGAAATAGATAAGAATATCCAAAAGAACACATTGAGAAAAGAACATACAAGAACAAACACTGATAAAAGAAAGAACAAACATAGAATTCTAAAAGAACAAACAATAACATGTGAAAAAAATCAAGTCAAGCAGTGGTTTAGGATTACTGATAAGAGAGGAGTGATGAAAGCCCTTTTATTGTGAGGACTCTAGTTTTCCTTCTTGTTTAGTACGGATGTCCACACGTGTACAATTTGTACTTTAATGCAACCTTTACCAAGTAATGTTGCAAGTGTGTCTCTTGGAACCGAATCACCAGAAATTTGAATCAAAGTTGAACTGCATATTATAAATCACAAGTAATTTATGCAAGGCATTAAAAGAACAAACATGCCTTTCTAAAAGAACAAACAAGGCTTTCTAAAAGAACAAAAAACAAACACATTACAAAAAGAAGACAAACAGTGTCTCACAAAAAAAACAAACACTTAAGTAACAAAGAATAAATAATGCCTTCTAAAAGAACAAACATAAAGACAAAAAAAAAAAAGAACAAACAATGTCTTCTCAAAGAATAAACAATGCTTTCTAAAAGAACAAACATTCCTTTCTAAAAGAACAAACACCAAGAGACAAAAGAACAAACAGAATCATTTATAATAACAAACAAAACTGGTTTCAAAACTTGTTTGATAGTATGTTAAATTTGCAGGATTAATCCCTCATTGAAAGGGCCTTATCTGCAGCTTTAATTTCAAGGTCTGAAAGCTTTTCAGTATGTGCATTTAGAACATACTTTTTGATGAATTCATTTAAAATGAAGCTAATGTCTTTTGTAAGCAGGGCAGCTACTATGGTTCATTGGTTTGTTCATTCAAATTATTTGCTAAAGGCCTCAATATTGGGAGCTAAGTTAGAAGTTTTGATATGGGAGAGTTGGCAATAACAATAACAGTAGGAGAGTCTAATAGCAATATGAAGTCTAACATTTCATCTAAGTAATTCACAGGTTCTGTAAAGAAACTGTAAAAGATCATGAGTAATGCAAAAAAGAAAACAATCATTAACATATATGAAAATTAATAATGAAAGAATAGAAACTAACTCTTATTTGTCTCTGCTTGTTTCTTGGTCTAAATATCAATTCACAGTTTTTCCAGCATCTTCATGTACATATGGTAAAAGAACAATCAGAGAAATCTAAAAGAACAAAAAGTAACACATAAAAGAAAATACAAGAATGTGAAAAAAAAAACAGTAAAGTCTAAAAGAACAAAATTTAACTCATAAAATAACATGAAAGAACATAAAAGGGCACAAACAGTGATAAAAGAAAAAACAAATAGAAAAGAACATAAAGTGATTTTTTTACCAACCTCTTCATGTTGTGTTTCATCTCTTTTTCCTTCATGGCCTCTATGAATTGATTTATGTTGTTCATTCAAAATATTACCAGGCTTATGTGAAAAGAGCAATGAAACCTTCTGTGTCTTTGTAGGTTTGTCTTCAACTGGTTTTTCCGGAGCTTGAACTAGGTTAGAAAAAGAACAAATAAGAACATAAAAAAGAATGAACACTGATACAATAAAAAGAACAAACAATAACGTATAAAAAACAAATAAGAACATAAAAAGAAATAGACACTAATATAAGAAAGAACAAACAAAAAGGAACAAATGGTAATTTATTTATTTTTACCAAACTTTTCATGTTGTGCTTCAAATTTGTTTTGTTCATTGTCTCCTTGCTTCCCCTGTTGCTTTGGCTGCTGATAACTGTCATCATCATGATCACTGTCATGATCATGTTGCTGGAGATCATCAAAACATAAATCTCCTTTATTTATCTGATCATCCTCTTCTTCCCCATCATCATCAAAGCCTCCTTTTTACAGTACTGATGAACAAGATGTGTGTTCTATTATTTTTGTGTGTCTTTGTGGTTGTGTGAATTATTCTTTTGTATGCTCTTAGAGCTGTGTCAACTCATGAATTTGGTTGAGGGCAGTTGAACTGAATTGAGAGTCAGATGGCCCTTCTTGTGTAGGTGGCCTCATTGTCATGTATTCAGCAATGGTTGTTGTCTGATTAGGGTACGCATTCATGGCATCTTTTATGACCTTAAACAAATCCCAATTGGCATCCGCAGCGCTCTTTGCATGCTGTGTTACAGCATCAATAAATTCCTAAAATCTTTCAACCTTTTGTCAGGCTGATTCTCCATGTGTATGTTCTTCAACCTCTCTAGATGTGTTCTGCAAGTTTTTCTCCCTTTTTTGTCTGATAATAGCAACTAGTGGATCATCCGCCACCTAAAAATAAAAAACAAGTGATATAACAAACAACAAATAGGGAACTCTAAAAGAATAAAGACTAACATGTAAAAGGACAGACAAGAACTTAGAAAAGAACAAACATAGACACAAAAGGAACAAATAACAAAATATAAAAGAACAAGTGATATAATAAACAACAAACAGAGAATTCTAAAAGAATAGAAAGTAACATGTAAAACAACAAACAAGAACGTGGAAAAGAACAAACACTGATACAAAAGAAACAAACAACAAAATATAAAATAATGAGTGATATAATAAACAACAAACAGAGAATTCTAAAAGAACAAAGAGTAACATGTAAAAGAATAGATAAGAACGTGAAAAAGAACAAACACTGAAACAAAAGGAACAAACAACAAAATATAAAAGAACAAGTGATATAACAAACAACAAACAAAGAATTCTAAAAGAACAAAGAGTAACATGTAAAAGGACAGACAAGAACTTGGAAAAGGACAAACACTGATACAAAAGAACAAACAAAGAAGTCTAAAAGAACAAACAGTAACATATAAAAGAATAAACAAGAATAAACAAGTCTAAAAGGACAAACAGTGTCACCTTTCCCAGTCCAAAGAAAGCTGCAGCTTTCTCTTGGTTGATTCTTTGGATGATTAATTTATTGTCCCATCGAGATAATCTTGGCATCTGCCTAAGAGCAATTGGTTGGCCCTTCATCCAAAATCTATCAAAGTATGGTTGCTGTGAATAAAATTATGACATGATGAAAGGAATACCTAAATGAGAAGGATACATTCACCAATGCTGGTCATTGAACTTTTCATCTTCTATTTTTCAATTTTTGAAACAAAGGAATCAATCAAGGACTAAGCCCAGTTCATACTCTTGACAATTGATAAATCTTCCATTGCTTTCATAACTCTCCATGTGTAGTTATTTGCTTTCGTTGTTGGAGCAATCAGATGTGCAACAATGAAGACAATAAAGTTACTCTTGAAATTCTCCCCTCCCCCTTTGTCCAGGAGAATTGCTTTCTTTAGTTGCCTCGGGCGTGGGGATTTGCCACCAAATTAATGTGCCTAAGAAGCAAATAAGGGCGCTCGATCAAAATTTGGTGTGAAGAACATGTCATATGTTTGCACAGTGATTTGCCCAAAGGGTATCCCAAATAATACATGGGCATCAACAGTCTCAATCTCAATCTTCCTTTTGTTTGGAATAGATAGAGTCAACAAGTTGCAGTCAAAGGCGGAGATTAAAAAGTTCATCAGCTCCTGCATAATAGTGATCCCGGGAAGATGAAAAAGCCTATCAAACCCAAGCTCCACTACAGTATTTTTCTGTTCGAGGTTGTGTGATATTATCTACATTAGCTAATGAACTTGGAATGCAGAGCACCTGGGTGTAAGAGATGACCTATAGCAAACAATGAAATAAAGATTTACTCTAAGAGAACAAACAAGTAGGAAAAAAGAGCGAACGTGAAGGAACAAAAACAAACAATGTTTTCTAAAAGAACAAACATGCCCTTCTAAAAGAACAAATATACCCATCTAAAAGAACAATTACCAGAAGACAAAAGAACAAGAAGTTTTAAAAAACAGGGTCAGGTATAAAAACAAACAGTGCCTTCTATAAGAACAAACACTTAAGTAACAACAAATAAACATGTAAAATAAAGAACAAACAATATTTTCTAAAGGAACAAACATGCCCTTATAAAGGAACAAACATGCCCTTCTAAAAGAACAAACATACTTATCTAAAAGAACAAACATTAGACTACAAAAGAACAAGAAGTTTACAGAAACAGGGTCATGTATAAGAACAAACAGTGTCTTCTATAAGAACAAACACTTAAGTAATAAAAACTAAACATGTAAATGAAAGAACAAACAATGCACTTCTAGAAGAACAAACATGCCCTTCTAAAAGAACAAACATATCCTTCTAAAAGAACTAACACCAGAAGAAAAGAGATCAAGAAGTTGACAAAAACAGGGTCATGTATAAGAACAAACAGTGCCTTCCATAAGAACAAACACTTAAGTAACAAAAAATAAACATGTAAATGAAAGAAAAAACAATGCCTTGTAAAAGAACAAACATGCCCTTCTAAAAGAACAAACATACCCTTCTGAAATAACAAACACTAGAAGAGAAAAGAACAAGAAGTTTACAGGAATAGAGTTATGTATAAGAACAAATAGTGCATTCTATAAGAACAATCACTTAAGTAACAAAAAATAAACATGTAAAAGAAAGAACAAACATGCCCTTCTAAAAAAACAAACATGTCCTTCTAAAAGAACAAACATACCGTTCTGAAAGAACAAACACCAGAAGGCAAAAGATCAAGAAGTTTATAAAAACATAGTCATGTATAAGAACAAACAATGCCTTCTTTAAGAACAATCACTTAAGTAACAAAAAAAAAACATGTAAAAGAAAAAACAAACAATGCCTTCAAAAAGAACTAACATACCCTTCTAAAAAAACAAACATACCCTTCTAAAAGAACAAACACCAGAAGACAAAAGAACAAAAAATTTACACGAATAGGGTCATGTATAAGAACAAACAGTGCCTTCTATAAGAACAAACACTTAAGTAACAAAAAATAAACATGTAAAAGAAAGAACAAGCAATGCCTTCTAAAAGAACAAACATGTAGACAAAAAAAACATAAGCATTGCCTTCTAAAAGAACAAACAGGCCCGTAAGTATAAACACCAAAACACAAAAGAACTAGTAATTTATACAATGCACAAAAATGTAAAAAAAAACAAACATGCCCTTCTAGAAGAACAAACAAGGCTTTCTAAAAGAACAGAAAATAAACACATCGCAAAAGAAGATAAACAATACCTCATCAAAAGAACAAACACTTAAGTAACAAAAAACAAACAATGTCTTCTAAAAGAACAAACACGAAAACAAAAAATAACAATTAATGCTTTCTCAAAGGAAAAATAATACCTTCTAGAAGAACAAACATACCCTTCTAAAAGAGCAAACACGAAGGGACAAAAGAACAAATGGTGCCTTCTATAAGAACAAACACATGAGTAACAAAGAACAAATAATATTTTCTAAAAGAACAAACATGCACTTCTAAAAGAACAAACATCAAAGAGCAAAAGAACATTAGCTCATGATCTTGTAATAGCATTAGCTAAGAGCAAAAGCACGTATAAAAAAAATGAGATCTAAGAAAGACAAACAATGCCTCTTCAAAAAACAAACACATTCACCTTTGAAGAACATAAAAGAACATACGGATACCGTTAAAAGAACAAAAACAAGAGATACCCTTGATGTGTGATTTCTTCAGGCTTCTTTCCAATTCTTTTGCTCCTCGTAGATGCTTCTAGTTCGTCTTTGGCAACCGGTGCGATTTTTTTTCCTTTTTCTTGTTTTCCTTGTTTAGAAGCTTCTCTCTTATTTCTCACTTTGATTATTGACATTCTGTAGGGATTAAATATGTTTACAGTGCAAAAAAACGAACAGCACTGGAAGATGGAACAAGTTAGAGGGACAAGTGCAGAAGATGACAAGTACTTACAGTTGCTTGCTAAGCGTTTCTACATCCTGCGGTCTCTTCATTGTTGTGATTCCCCAATTTACACTGGAAATCATTTTATCATCCGCTAGGTTTTTCACGACAAAAGTTTAGCAGCTGGAACAGAGATTCTGCCCAGCGTTTCAACAAAAAACGGAGTTGAGCAGGCTGAAGGCAACAATCCGTCGACGACTGTTACCGAAAGAGAAGCTTATCGGAGAAGTTGAATAATTTCAGGTTTCACGCTGCAGATATTTATCGAATGGCACGAGATATAATTTCACGAGTTTTGTACGTAGTGACACGCTCGTAATTTCATAGAAAATGTAGCGTGTCTGCCGGATTCTAGTTTTTAATAGGTAGGGGTTAAAGTGACAGTAGTTATATAGTATAATGAAGGCTTATGGCATAAGCCGGGTCCTAATACCCACACTGGAAATATTTATGACAAAATCCCCAATCCCATATTTCCTAATTAAGAAATTTTTCCAAAGGCATGCTTAGGTCACTAAACTGACATGCAAACCATTTGTAGAGATATGATGTCTACAAACATGGCAATTATTAGAGTTAAAATTGAAAGGTTTACACTAGCAGTTTGATAAACTAAATCAGATTTTTACACAATAATAGATGATTTTGTAAACGATAGTACATATAAGGGAATTCACCAATTCTTAGTAGGAGCCAAAACCGAACTCCTATTAAATTTAAAGGCTTCAGCTAGCATTCTACCATTTTAAAGGGACCTAGACTTATGTCGGGCACTCTCTAGATTTGCCCACCCTCTATAAAAGAATGCAGAATTTACTCTTGCAATTAATTAATGTCTTCGCTTTTAAGAAAAATATATGAACACATGGAAGCTTTTCCATAAATTTTAACAAAACCTCACAGTGTCTGGGGTTTTTGCTCAATGGTTAAAATATTGAAAGTGATATAAGGAGTTTTAGGATTTTAATCGAACTTCTTCATTTATTTTATTAAAATGTGGCGTAAAACTGTTTTGATTGTCCTTTGGGTCCCCAAAAAGCTGATTCTCCTCCTGTTACCTATAATATTAATACCTTTTTCATTGTATACTTATAAGCATACTTATAATACAAAAAAAAAAAAACTCACCTATTTTGACATGGAAATTAAATAGTCGCTGTTAGCTTCCGGTGGTTCTCAGCGTTAAACCATACCAACCTCAAATATAAGCAACAAGAAACTACCGGACAAACTACGAAGCAAAGGAATTCCTAAACTCAAAATAGCACAAACCATGTACCATCCACAGAATCTTGTTGCAGACGGATACCAATAGCACACGGTTGAAGATACTGAATCAGGTTTCCTTTTCCCGCTGTTAAGAAATACCTAACTCTTCCGTCCAACAGAACGTCAAGGCAGCCTTTTTATTTTCATAGATAATCTTGTTTAGGTTTATGATGCCTAGTTGGTTGTAGCGGTATTTGGTTATTGTTGGTCATTTTAAACTTTATTTCAGTTATTTGTGAGTTATGTACTTCTGATTTGCTCTAGCTTACCTAGAAGGTTTAATTTGATTCAATTCTTTTTTCTTTATTCGGTATCATAGGAACGAGTGGTCTTTTGTGTCCCTTAGAGTCTTATGCTATTATTGTTTTGTAAGATGTTATTTGGCTCATTTTTTATTAGAATGAAGCATCTTTTATCAAAAGATAAAAAAAATTAACCCAAGACCACCTAAAGAGATTTTAGAATTTACTAAAACAAGAATAAAAGCTCTTGTAACATGGTAGCAAGTTTTTTTAAAAGAAGCAAATTTATTCCTACAACTAATATCTTATTTTTTAAGAAAACATATGAATAAATTGAGGCTTTTCTCTAACATCTCAAAAGCTATAATGAAAACTCACCTATTTTGACATAGAAAATAAATAGTTGTTGTAACTTGTAACCTTCCCCTGGGCCTCTGCTTTGAACAAGCAAGTTTCTGACAAATGACAAAGCAGAGGAATTCCTAAATTCAAAATGGCACAAACTCTGTATCCTCAACAGAATCTTGTTTCCTAAGGATATCAACAACACATAGTTCAAGATCCTGGATCATGATTCCTTTTCCTGCTGTGAAGAAGTATTTGCGTCTTTGGTCTAATGGAAGGTCATGGAACCTGTTAGCCATACCGAAACCTTCCTAGCCAGAATTAGTATGAACTGTGAAGGGTTGCCTGTAATAGAGCCGAGAAATAGAACTTCATCTTCTGAACTTCTGTCAACCCATGCATCTGTGGAGATATCATATTTGGAAACACTGAGGTTGTGAAGGTAGAACCATTTGCTCTTTGTCCAATCAGCTAACAAAAGCACCCCATGATTAGATTCGGCCCCTTTGGGATCTCATGTCCAATGGAAGGAGATGTAACGATCGATTTCCCATCAAGAAAGTTGAAGGTAACTAAACTTTTCTTCTCGAATAAACAGTAGAGCAATCTGTCAACATAGGCAATGCTATGGATAGCACACGGAAGTCCAATGTTTATGAGGTGTCTAACCCAAGTGTCTTGGTCATCCTGCCATGTGTGGATCTCTAATCCACCATCATAATAGCTGGACACAACAAAAATGACAAAACTTGGAGATGTTGGAGGGGGAAGAAAAGGTGCCCATCATATACGCTGCACTTTTTTCTATGCAAAACAAATGCTGGTAAGGCCTTAAAAGAATATTTCTTACTTAGAGAAGTATAGAAGAAAGAATTTAACCCTTCATCGACGTTGGCAAAAAACAAATAAGCAATTCTTCACTACCTCGAGAACCCAACCAAATCAAGAATCTAAAACATGTTCATCATAAAGGGCAAACTTGGTTTTCTTATCCTTCACCACAAAGTCATAGATTTCTGGAAACGGAACGATTCTGGGTTGTGCTATTCATAAAGCACGATGTCCAGCAGAAATTGGTTCCATCTACTGACAGTGACACGCCGCCGTCGTTTCCATCTGAGAAACGGAAACCAATTCCTTGCCAACGAAAATTTGTTCCAGCCGTTGCAAACGGCAGCCGCGTGAATCTCGTCTCAAGAACAGCTTTGGGAAGATCTTATGGAGAATATCATCTGGAAGAGTCACCTAGTTACTGTCTTTCGCTTTGTTCTAGTTTCATCCATCTTCCTTAGAAAAATGGAAAGATAGAGGCCTCCAAAAATCAGGTTTAAGTACCTAATTTGCCACACAAAAGTATTGAAAATATAAAATTTATCATCAAACTTTCAAAAGTACCAAATTTAATACTGAACTTTACTTTTGAGATCAAATTGACCACAGACATTAATTGGCCACTAATTGATCGTTAAATGATGAAAAAAAAAATTTAGGCTTTCATTTTTCACGTTTCTTTTACTATTGCCCTAACTTTACTTATCTTATGATCATGTCATCCTCTTCAATTGATTATTTGATGCCCCGAGAATGCAAAATCCTAATGAAGCAAATTAGTGTCACCTGATAAAGAAACCAGATCAACCAAATCTCCCGAGGATCTACCAAAGAGGCCCTTTACATGTATTTTCAAGTTTGTCAAAGTGGGCATAGTTTCTTTGGTTTTTAAGGTGTGTGCTTCCTATTTGTGCCTAGATTATGGGAAAACATTATAATCTGAGTTGATCAAATACAACATGGAGTTTGATGTGGGATTGGAACACAATTGCTCGTTATGTGCACTTAATTTAGCATTATAATCAAGGCTTGCATAAGCATAATGTTTGATGAAATACCTAAAAGAAATATGGTGACATGGAACACTATGATTAGTTGCTAATCATGGAACTGGAATGGCAAGTTTGTGATTGATTTATTTAAAAGGATGCCTGAGTTAGACTCAAATAATTGATGGTTTGAAATAGAGGAGTGGAGATATCGTTAAAGCAAGGGACCTTTTCAACAAGGTTCCAAGCTTAATGTTTTTGTTTTAAATTCATTGCTAGACATGTATTCCAAGTGCGGGGATTTAACGAATGCAAGACGTGAGTTTAAGAGTGTATGATGGTGAAGCAGCGGCTAGATGACATTGCCGGTGGGGAAGTGGTCTTTCTTTTTCTAAAGAAGATGGTATGATCATTAGATGAGCAAAGTTAGGTCATTAGTAGAAGAAATGTGAAGAACTAAGTATAAAAGATGTTATTTTCTCCTTCAATTCAATGGCCACTTAACGAATGAGTGGAAAATATGCTACTTTTTGTAACGTCGACGGTGAATTTGCTCTTGAAAGTAAAGTTCATTATGAGATCTGGTACTTTTAAAATTTAATGGAAATTTGGTTTTTCAATACTTTTGAGTGGTAAATTTTGGTACTTAATCCCAAAAATAATGAAGACTACAAGTTGCCAAGTAGGGTTCTAGGTTCCCCAACCGTGCATAATCATGGAATTTTATTTATTTGGATAATTACAATTTGCATGCATTTAGGTAAAATTTACACTTCATCTTCTTCTATTTCAGAAATATATGCTTTGCTCTTGTCTTTTTAATATAGTCCAATAAAAAATTCTGAAATCTCAATTTAGACTATACAGCACTCATCTTCAAATAATTTCAATCTATATGATACTTTTTATAATTAATCGACATTTAAAAAACATTATTTTTTTATTTTTTCTAAGTGGAGCTATAGAAGCTGTACTTGAACCACCTCCATTGAGAGGAGATTGAGATCGACAGGTTTTGAAGGGCTAAGTGCTGACTGTCAGTGGGAGATACTTCTTGAACCGAGTGAGGTAGAAAAGGAAAAGTAAGCTCCCCTTTTGCCTTGATTGAATTTGGTTTCGCTCATTTATAGAAAGAAAAATTAATAATTTAAAATATCCATTAAATGTAAAAAAATTTCATACAAATTGAAATTGCTGAAAAATGACTACTATAATATTTAAATTCAGATTTCAGAATCTGTTGTCTAATTGTATTAAAAAGGCAGGTGCAAAGTGTATATTTCTGAAAAAAAATGGGCCAAGTGTAATTTTACTTACACCTTTGGGGGCAAATTGAAAGTAAGCCTTTGTTTGTTCTGTTACTTTTTTCTTTTTTACTTCATTGTGTAAACTTAAACCGGAAGTTTTAAAGCTTATACTCTTGGGACAAACAAGCCCTTAAATTCCCAATTTGGAATTATAAACCACTAATCATTACACTGTAGAAAAGTAGCCATTTTGTCCAAGCCTTCTCAAGCTATACTAGCTTGAACCGAGAAATTCAGGGCCTATGGGAAGGTTCCTTATGGGTCTAGAGCAATGGAATGTATCCAGTAGCCCATTAGCTAGAGATTACAATTATTAATGGGGAAAAAAGTACCAAAATTGCCACTATAGTTTGGCTCACGGACTGGATTGCCCACTTTAGTTTCTCCTGGTTCCAATATGGCGACTAACATTATAATTTATCACCAAATTAGCCAGAATCGTTAAAACATACCAATAAAAGTAAGAAGTTATTGATTTTCAATCTTGGGGCTCTAATGCAACATTTGACAAACTTGAGGAACATTGTGTAACTTTTCATTTTCATATTTCTATGTGCTAGTCACTACAACGGTCACCTCCAGATCCGCACTGGTGATTGAGGTGATACTAGAGGAGATAGTGCTGGAGTGCTGGACATCACCATTTGTAACAAAACAATTATACTTGGAATCTGTTGATTAGAAACACATCAATATTTTATGAGTGGCTTTCAGTGAGCAAAATTTAGGTTATTAGTAGCATCCAAAAACTGTGATTAACTTGAATATCATTTCTAGAAGAACCATTGGTAGATCCAGTAATGGATGGCGATGGTTGTAACGCAAAAAAAAAAAATGTACACAAAATTTAAAAAGTTTGTTAAAAAGTTACATAAATACCCCAAGATTTCAAAACTAACAATTGCCCATATTTACTATTAGGTTTTAATTGTCAGGCCCAACTCAGCCCCTAGCCCATTTTGGGCCCAATTACTTAATCATGTAGCGGAATTTCATAGAAGGGACATTTATTCATTTCTAAAACATATGGGCATGTTCCCAGGACATTACTAGTACTAGCTCATTAAGTATTTACTTAAAGGTTTCTATTATGCTCTCGGAAACAAGCTAGTACTTATGTGGAACTTGTGTATTCATTTCAAGCTCATTATCCAACATAGCCAAGTACATGCATGGCAACCAAAACACCAGATTCAAGTTTTGAAAAAAAAAACTTGTTTATGATGCATACTTCTTGCATACTCATATGTGTCGTGGTAACCCACTATTGCACATAAACACATACATGTCTTTAATTTCATTGGTTACCATTTTAGCTCGTTATAAGCATGCATTTCCTTTCTAGTTCATGTTTACTTAATATTCATCTTTAAACATACATATAAGGCCGAGACATACATGATTCCATATTTCAACATGTGTTTATAACACATAATCATGCATATCTATCAGCTTTTTACTTAGGCCCAAAGATGACTATCAACCAGAATGTCCAAGAGTTCATATATATGCCATAGACATACTGCACGGCTGAATATACTTAGAATTGAATTTAGCATGCCATTTTACTTAAGTACCGTAAAAGGTCCATAAACACTTAAAATCACAAATTTGGTTTTTAACACAAACCAAAATACATAGCACATGATTACACATGGCAAATCACACATAGAACACATTTCCACCTTAGAGACTTTGTTCCCACAATCTAGACTCCAAGTCCTGCACATGAAGTCCACACTTATTAGCTTGTTACACAAGCAACCAATAACACTTAGAATACTTAGAATATTGAGTAAATACCACACATATGCATAATACCTTTACCACAGAAAGAGTATAAAATACTCTTGACTTTAATGCCTTTCAAGTACTCTTTTTCATACATGAAGTAGAGAAGGGCGGGTGAGTAAAACTCAGTAAGGATTCTGTATGGCTTCTAGAGCCTAACATATGGCTTCCAGAGCCTAACATATGGCTTCCAAAGCCTAACATAGCCAAGAATAACATGGCAACAAATATTCCATGCTCCAGCAAAGAAAAACTAAGACAAAGAAGATACAGGCACATGCATATAACAATAATAATAATAATCAAGGGTTAGCATGCACAACCAAACATAGAAGCATACAACACACACACCACTTAACACCTTATCCCCCTGAAGGGCAGAGCAAGCATGATCCATATTTCTCATTTCTTAGGTTAATCATTTTATTAATTCATTTTAAAATCTGAGCTCTTTATGCTTGGGAATTGAGTTGGCCGACTCAATTCCTAGCCGTAATGCTTGCATGAAGCTAACTAGCATGGAGTTGCCTAAGCAACAAAACATGGCCCTTTATAGCCTTCTTAGAATCACATGGCATCAAATATCCATCCCCCAAGGGCCTGAATACCCAAAGAGTATAAGAATCCTTACCAAAACTGTTAGCAACTTTTGTTGCCCGAAAGTATTAAAAGCTTGGCTCTTTGTTTTTCCTTGCTTGTTGTAACTAGAACTTGTGTTCTAGCTTAAGATCCTACAAGGGCAGAATGTTAGCAAGCCATATTCTTGCTTGACATAACTTAGAAACATAGGAAATACCAAGAACACTTGGTAGAACAAACAATAACTCAACCAAATGAGGTATGGCTGAATCCTTCGGCTTGATTGCCTTAGAGCTCCCGTTCGTCTTTTCTTGAATCCACCACTTGAATCCTTGCCTTGGAAGGCCTTATAAGCTTATGTGTATCAAGAACACAAGTTTCAAACATAAGAATGCCAAGAACAAGACTTGGCTGAAACTCCTTTCAGTTGATGACTTCCAAAAACGTCTCCTTTCTTCAATCTGCTTCTTGATTCTTGTTCAAGGTGTTCTTAAGAGTTTGTAGACACCAAGAACACTTGGTAAAATCTCAAGGATGCTCAAGAATGAGTCTTGGCTGAATTTAGAAGGAAGAAGAAGTTTGGAAGAGTGTTTTAGAGATTAAGGCAAAATTTGAGAGAGAACATGAAGGAGTTTTAGTGAAAGATTGTAGAGAAAGATGGAGAAGAGTTAAATGAAGCAATTGGAGTGTTTTTGTGCATGTAATGGTCGTCCATATGGAGGGGAAAGTGAGGGAAATCATGTGATTGACATGGGGTGAGTGGGAGAAAAAGTGGGAGATAAATTGGAAGACTTTGGTGAAAGTTAGGTGAATTTGTCAAAAGTAGGGGACAAGTAGGTGGAGGAAGGAATCCTAAGTGATGAGTTGGATGGGAGGTGGATTAAAATAATAGGAAATGGAGGGAGGTGGCAGCCATGGCATCCAATGCCTTTAAAATTGGCTAATCCTCCCCTTAGTCCCTCAATTCCTCATATTTGGGCAATTGAGCCCAACCACCAAAAGTTCCCTTTGTCCAATTTAGTCCTTTACCTTATATTTTCATCATTTTTCTTGGCCTAAGCCAAGATTAAATTTTGAGAGTGTCCAGCACTCATCATACTTCCTAGTCCCACTTAATTTAGTGTTTCCCGAGCTCAATGAGCTCAATTCCCAAATTGGGAAAGAAATTCTCCTCATAGCCCAAGGTTTAAATCATTTAGGATTTTGCGGGCATTACATTAATGGTTGGTGAAGTATTCATTTCTAAACTATAACTTTAGTGGCAGTATGGTCACAAACTATAATTTTAGTAGCCATATTAGAACTAGATAAAACTATAATGAGTAATCCATCAATGAGGCAAACTATAATGGAAAATCTGGTACTTTTTCCCTTATTAATTTGGTATAAATGATAGAGCTAAAGAAAGAATGGAATCCCCAATTATAGGATTCATCCAAATTTGACAGAAACAATTTGCCTAAACAAGAATATGACTTTGGTCTACAAAGGGCCCCAAAAGAAAACCCTTTAGTACATTTTTATCACATTATCTAAGCTTCCTATACTATTTTTTAGCCCATACAAGCTTAAGCATTTGATAGTTTTCCATAGACACACAACTCCATGGCCCCTTACCCTTGTCTTTTACTATAGATTTAGCCATCTTGAAGATCTCTCGCGGCCTATTCAACCCTTTTAGGTATCAACTTTGTGTTGTCTATAGGAAAATCAACCATATTCAAGACATGGAGATTGCATCTGAACGAGGAAACTAGCTAAGAAAAAATTGAAAGATGATGCCACAACGAGGGAGGAGAGATTTCCCTAATTGATTTCAAGGGCTTCGATCAATGGTACAAGGCTCTGCAAGCATGCTTACCTCTTTTGCCAGGTGTCTAGCATGAAGAAAGGCTCTTTTGGCAATGACTAACAAGTAGTGTAACACCTTGAAGCACACCATATTGTAGTAGCTTTGAAGAACTATGATAAAAGATCCGGAAGGCTCTCCCCCGAGTACCAAAATGAAAGGCAAAAAGCTATTAGAGAAATACGACCAGGCCAACTTTTGTGCATCATAGAATAGTAAACCCACTAGAGGACCAACGAAAGGGAGATAAGATTTAGTGAAAAAACAGAGGTCAGAAACATCAATACTGTCCTTGCGTTGGCAAGATGGAGAAAAGGCTAAAGGAGAAATGCTTTACTTTTTTGTTAATAGCTTGGAGGATTAGAAAACATGACTAATGCTTTCAAATTGGCTATTTTTACATAAATTGCTAACTTTACCTACTAGAAACGAATGCTTAGTAGGGAAATAAGCTTTTGTTAAGCAAGCTGATAAAGAAACATAGAGTCATCAAGAAGCTGCTGTTGAATATCAGCTACAAGCGCCTTCAACCCTTCATAAAAGAAATTAAGAATGCACCGGACCCTTAGGGTTTCTAAATGCCAAAAGTTGATTGTATGATAGTCTAGCAAATTTGGTCAACCATCTTTAAAGGTACAAGATAATGAACTTGAAGGGGGCAATGGCATTTTCATGTGCAAAGCTTTCAATGTGACACTTTCTATATCAATGTCAACATGGTTTAGGACATTGATAAGGAAAAAATTCACTACACCTCTAGGAAGCCGATTAACCAACACCTAGATGTCAAATAGAAGAATGAGTAGCCCCTGAGGGATTACTTATGCTAGTTCAACTTAGAGGCACTCTATATCCCTAACCATTCTCTAGATGTCAAGCTACTAACCTTGATTAAGATGATCTTCCCAAGGTTAGCATTTTATTATTCCATTTAGCACAATCGTTCAAGATCATGAAGGAGTTGTACTAACAAGCTTATCACTATATCCAACATACCGAGGCAAACATTCTTTACGCCATGAAGCGGGAAAAATGGTGGCCAAACGGCCATGTTTGATCACTAAAAAATTCCCCAAAGGCTAGAAAAAGTAATGCAAGTATCATAAATACTAAAGATATGATATAGAGACCGGTAGGGAGCTCAAGGCATTTTTGGATGAGTTAGTTTGAAAGGGCTTGTTAAGGGGTTTGTCCATGATTCTTCCCATGGTACATAGGGAGTATAGGAACCCTAGAGGACTAGGATAGAGATTGCATTAAAGAATGAGGCATAAAGAATGGTCCCTCGCTACGAGGGATGACAGCTATAATAAGCCAGATAGAGTCATCGAGATGATCATAGTGACCAAAGGGTCCTCCAACAGAAAAAGGAATGACCATAGGATCATCCATATATAGATGGTAGACCTCGGGCAAATAGTTAAAAAGGTGGCCAGTTCCCACATCCTTGTACCACACACTAATCTGCTGTCAATTACGACCGAGATATAAAACTATAACATGAAAAAGAACTACGTTAATGAAAGAGCTAACATCAATGTTATCTTCAACCAAGCTTGGATCACTTCAACATCCAGTGATCATTCTACATCAATGCAAAAGCCCACTGATGGAGTAAGGAAGGTGAGGCCTTGATGCTAGGGACAATTATACTACCTTTGATGGTGACAAGCGTCAATTTGGTAACCAAATAGAAGATGCGCCACTCCCATACAATAGAATTATTTTTTGCTTTATTGCATATGATTGCATTTTTTACATTATTTCTTTTATTTGAGCATTTATAAATGTAATATCATGCTTAGGACCATATAGCTTTAGGTTGCATCTTTAGGAACCCAAGGTAAGTAGATGTGTGTGTGGATTGAGGACCCATAGTTGATCTTGCTTACTTGGTTCCTTAAGTAAACTAAGTGAAGTTTTGTTGCTTAAGGTTGAAATTTAAGCCATGTAAGACTTTAGGCCTATTTTTTTTTATTTTTGAGAAAATTTGTTCTTTGTTGAGAGTACTTGATTATGTGTTTGATTTAGACCTTGATTAAAGTACTTTTTTAGACCTGCATTGGTTGTGTACTAATTTAGGAACCCCAATGGCACTTTAAGGCTTACCCACTAATTAAAGGAAAATCTTAAGAATTTTTACCTAGCTAGCCTTTATGAGCCATGATAGACTTGTTTTTTTTCTTACTCACACTAAACCTAATTGATCACATTCCCCATCTCTTCACTCTTAGGATTTAAGTAAAGTATGCATTATTGGCTTAAGGAGAAGAATGTAAATAAGAGAGTGGGGTATGGAAGTAAATTTAGGGGAGGGTCATTTTCTTGAGTAAGGTCCATTGATTTGTGGATGTGATGTTGAGTAAATGGAATGGTATTGTAGGAGTACTCTTCATGTTTAATCACAACTTAAGCTTTTTCCATATTTCTTTTTTAGAAAAGTCTATGCAATTCATAGTAAAAAGGTCATTGCCTATTTTCTTTTTTTTTTTAAAAAAAAAAATAATATAAATAAATTAAAATCATGATAGTGATGATGATAATGATGATGATGATGATGATGAAATAAACAAGCAAACTTTGAGGTAAAAGGGGATATGTGTTAATGTTATGAGTTGCGTATATCTATATCTTGTGGATGCCTCAATGGTTTAGGATTAAGTGCCTAGTTGAGTCTTGGGGATTTATATCTTAAGTGCTTACTTTAGATTCCCTCTAGCTCCACCTTGAAGAGACTCAAACCAAATCCATTTTTAACCGAATCCAACCCTGTTATGACTGTGTAAGGTCATCAAGTTAGATTGGTGCACAACTCCAAGAATATGGAGGAGGATTTTAGGTAATAAAGCAAATTTATGGTGGATAATGCAAAATCAAGCCATGATTACACATGCTCATTACCCTTTGAGTGCAAACTATTTAGTGAAACACTCAGGGAGTGGTCGTCTATCCTTTGCAACGAAGCTTCTACTTTCTTTACTTAGTGAACCTCTTATCAGCATTAATGGTGAAGAACATTTATATATGCATAATTCTATCTTATATTATAGGCTATGTTCCATGGTTGTTTGTTTTTTTTTTTTAGATAAATCCATTTGTGAGGGACTAGCCAGTCTATAAGTTTGGGCTTGTGTTAAGTGCTCTATATAGCTATTCATTAAACACCCAACACGTGCCTATTATGCATATAATTGCTACTTTTTAGCCTTTCTTGAGATGTTCACCTAGTTATGGAGGTCAGATCTGGAAAAGGTCAAAAAAGCTTAAACGTGACCATTAGGGTGTGAAGAGTCAAAAGCTAAAGAAAGCCCTGAGAATTGGAGTGAAACAACCAAAGAATGTAAAGATTCAGCTTATCACCATGCCACTGCCGCATACATCACTCATAAGCCATCACCACAAATGGACATACTGGCAAGAAAGGTAACAGCAGCTTAACACGTTACCACCTCACACACAGTGGCCAGCATGATAAAGTCATGAGCACATCGAGCAAGTAGTAGGCACTGTGCCAAGCACTACAAACATAGTGCAGGTGCAGTGTACCTTGGAAGACACTAATAGCTTCTCATGGTAGGTGACAAGCACGATATCCACATGGTCACTGTCCACCTAGCTTTTGAAGGTTCCTTCTGTCACCACGCCACAACAGTGTGCACAGTAATAGTGGGGACCAAACTCACATATAGATTCTTAAGGAGTTGAACATCATTTTCATAAACTTGAGGGCCAAGATATCTCACCATCCACTCTTGTAATTGGTCCAATGTGACCCTTGGATATTTGGATGTTTTGTGGAGTATAAAATTGGGATTTATAGAGTTAGAAAGCATCTTGGTTCTTAGAAAGACTAAAGAGACTCAGGTTTTAGAACCTTAGAGCACATTGAAGCTTAAAGGCATAGAGGTTTCACCATTAGGCTTCAATTGGATTATTTATCTCTATTTTATGATGATTTTTTTCCTCTAATTAGATTACTTTTTATTTCTCTCCATCATCATGTCTAGTTTTCCTTTATGCCTTGGTGTTTGTGCATTTTCATTCATTCATGAGTAGCCATTCAAAACCCCTAAGGTTTTGGTGATTTGAGGATTGAATGGTTGACTCTTACCTCTAAGCATGTTTATAGCATGTCTAGTATCCATGTTTTAGTTTAACTTTCTTGTTGTGTTTGTATTGGCCACACAAACACACGTCACCACAAGGTGTTTATGGAAAGGCTCGAGAGAGCTTTCCATGAATGGAGATCATTAGAATAGACTGAGGTTTTCTTGAGGCGTTAGAATGTTCTTGGAACCATCTTGATGGAAGAGTTTGGTGCTTAATGATTTGGCATTTGATGCATGAGGCATGAGAATGTCCTTGGTCAAGTGTTAGAAGAATTTTCTAGGTTGGAGATGGCTAGGAGAGTACCAATATGAACCATCATTCTATTTCACTAGGACATGTCACAAGTGGATCCTTTCATGAAATAATTGCTCTCTCCCTAAGAGGTTTTTTTTATTCTTTTTGATCTTGTCTTGAGTCCTTATTGTTGCTCGTGCTAGTAGAATTAATAGAGTTAGTTGGTAGTTAGTCTTCCCACTTACATTTTTCTCACAAATTGTTTGCTACCCTCCCCAATAAACTATCTTGTTACTTGTTTTGCCTCTGCATTTCATTTCATAAATACCTTCATTTAGTCTCGTATGAACTAGTAATAAACATATATTAGCACTATAGTCCTCATAGGATTGGCCTTTATTCACCACTCTACAAGTGATGACCATGCACTTGCAAACTACGTGTAAAGGGTTTTAAACTTGAGGTTCTTTTTATTACACATATACAATCCACTTTATACGGCCATCATGGGGCAATTTGATCAACCCAATTTGAGCATTAATTTTTATACATATTTTATGTCAATTATATCACAATTAGGTTATTTAATACCCTTATTGTTTAGTTTTTATTCTATTTAGGTTAAGAAGCATTTTAAAATAGTGGAATGGATTTTGTATAACAAAAAGCTACATTGTAAAGAATTTTAAGCAAGGATTCTAGCTAAAAGGTCAAAAAAAAATTGTCTTTCTTTTTAGTTTTACTAAAATACCCTTATCAATTATGTTATGTCATTATTAAATTAAGGGTATTTATGTAATTTAGGAACAATTAGGTTAGCATTCTGTATTTAAGGCCTTGTTACATAATCTGAGATGTGGTGAATTGGAAGAGAAGATGAGTTAAAGGAATGGTAGAAGTTCGAAATCAGGAGCAAGGAATGACAAAAACCAGAGAGAGACACTACAAGAAAATAAGGCATTTGTGACACCTGGCTGTGATGATTCTTAAAGTTGCAAAACCAAATCATCATAGAATTATCAAAAAGAGGTTATTGACAGGTCAATGGAATGATATTCCATCAATTTTGTGATGATATAGTTTGCAATGATTTTAATCATCGCATTATACTCTAATAAAAACTTCAAAAAAATTTGTGGGAAACACGAACATCATTCCTCAATTATTTTATGTCTCACTAAAAAATAGTCACAATATTGTTGTAGTTTTGAGTGACAATTTTTTATTCGCAGGACTTTGCCATAATTTTTTGCGGATAAACAGCCTAACTCTCCTCTTTCTCTTCTCCAATTTCTTCCATCCTCTATGCCTCTTCTTTATATTCCAAGTGCATGATGGTCTTCAATGACATGTTTTCTAGTTCACAAAAAAACTCTGCCCACTGCACTAATGAACATTATGGATATGTCAAATCTCTTTATAATTATAGATATGTGAACTCATAGACTAGCACACCTATCATCAAAATATAGAAATGATAAGTATCATGATTGTTTTTCCCAAAGAACGGAGTTGTGCACCATACTCAACTTTTCTATATTATCTAACCAACAATTAGGAAGTTTTGTTTAGCTAATTAACTACTAACTAAACTAAACTAACTAAAGCAGTAAAACAAATAACTAACTAACTATCGGTTGCAAAAAACAATCAAACAATTAATAATAAGATACGTCATACTTAGAATCGAATCCCCCTAGAAATTTATTGTGTTATTCTTACTTTGGATGAACAAACATATGATTAACTTGGACCATGGAGTTCTACCAAATTTAGATTAGCTCCCTATTGTTCTCATTCTCTAACCCTTATTCTTAAGTCAACAATAGGGTGGCTAGTCCTATGACGCTTCCTAATAATGCATTAATAGTCCTACAACCCAACCATTAGGTTTCACTCTAGTCCTGTGTATTATATCACACCTATTAGTCCCAACTGTGATAATATCCCTTCTCCTCAATGGTTATCCATAACAAATAGACCGAATACTAATTGCATATGTTCATCATCTTACATTGAATTAATAAGCTAGCTACTATTAATCAACGTAAAAAAGCACATCTGATAGATTGCAATAAAATCATAATCATATTAAACTAAAAATAATAACAATCACAATATCATCAAAGGATTCATCTACTCTAAGTATGAGTAGACAATTTAGTTCATAATGCCAATAAATAAGCACAACGGAAACAAAGAAAAACTAGAAAAATAAGTCTTCATTTTTGAATCATCTCTCCTCCAAGAAATTCTTGATTTGATGTGCATTAATTGATGTTGATCATCAGAATTGCCTCTGATAGCCTTCTCTTATGGAAATTCAATTTTCTTTCTGTGTATTTTTGCCTCATCTTCCCCTATATTCTATTTTTTGTTGACTTAACTCGATACAACCCTAACAGCAAGCAAATACAGTTTATGGCACGACTGTGTTCAAGGCTGTGTCCAACCTCTGAAATATAAAAGTTAAGTAGTTTAATGACAAAGATGAGAACATGGTGTGGCAAGGAACACGAGCATGAGAAGGAACACGAGCATGTTTATGAAGGAACGCAGGCATGTTTGGCTAACATGGAAGAGTCCAAAGCTGTGTTTGATCTAATTTTTTACCAAAACTTGGAATTCAGCTCCAAGACTTAAATCAAATACCTCCTACTCCAAATAGAGCTAAAATATGACCTGAAAATGAAATATGAACCAACTAAGCACCAAAATCTACCAAAAACACATCAAAACACAAGCAAACATCAATGAAAAACATATCGAAAACTTGTAAAATTTAAGTATATCATTCAACTATTGTTTCATTTTCAAGTGTTGTTGTAGTGTTTATAGCTAGTTCCATGGTGATATGAGGTAAGGTGGAAGTTTACATCTTTTTAAATTTATTTTTGTTAAATTCTTTGATATTATAATTTATTTTGAAAAAAGCATCTCATTGTATATGCATACATTCAAGCCATAAAATCCTCACCAATGATTACATTAATGACAAAGATAACATCTATATGATGTTTATTGTTGATCTACAAATTGTATCAGGTCAATTTACATATTGTTATTAACATAATCACAAATTGTCTGAATTGGATAATTCGAAGTTGCATTAGTAGTACCACAATCCAAGAATAGCATTTTTTATTGTGCTATATGAATTTTAAAGGTATTGACCCAGTATTTTCCCCTTAGAACATTCCCTAATGTGCATGTAATATTGAGAAACTTATCTACAGGAAATAAGAGGAGATGCTGCCATAATTTACATAAAACACGATAGAAATGATACAATGGAATGCAATATTTGTTGAAGCAACTTTGGCTGGGCTATTGTCATTTCCCTGTATGAAATATTTAGCATGCATACATGATATTTATATGCAAATTCTTATCATGAAGTTTTACTTTAGAAGTCTGCATATTTCTTTTAAGGTTTATGGAAAGTTTATTTACAATTTTTTAAGGATATCGGATAGATGTAGGCAAGTGTAATTTGATGTATTAAAGGGTAGATGTGGTGGAAGAGGGTCCGAAGGTCCTGAATTTACTACCATTGCTAAGCTCTTAGGGAACTATGATCTTACATAGGTTACAATTAACTAGTTATTACTCATGAATTATTTTAAACCTTTATGTGAAATTAGTTTCTTAGCCTATACTGCACAAAAAATATCCATGCATTATTTTGGCTATGCAAATAAAAGTAAATAAAACGATAGAGAACATCATGGCATGCCAATTAATAAAAATTAAATTAGAATAAGCCAAGACAAATAAACAATAGTTGTTTTAACATCAAGTATTAATTGTCTGCATACATCTTAACCTTATATACACCCAAATGTAACTCAGGTGTTATACACACCAATTGACACTAGTGAAGACAACACTTAGCATGAAAAATACCATACATATAATTAAGATAATAGTATCTACTAATATCCATTTTTAGCTTCCCACTCTAGCAAGTTAGATCCAAGTGGTAAGCCTTACTTTCCATATGCATACTTAACTTTGAAAGCTAAAAAGATAACACTTTAGTTAGTACTAACTTACATAACAAGAAAATTAATGTCTTGAGCATTCACCATTGTCTGAGGTTGACATGGTAGGCTTTCTGGGTTGTTCACTTTTGGCAATAAAGGCCTAAAAGGTAAACAGAAAAAAGCTAAAAAAGGGATCCCCGAAGTGTTTCTGGGAAGGGATCCTCCAATGCTCAAGTCGGGCGTGAGATATGAAAGGGGAAATGGTACAGAGTGAGAATGAGTGGCTTAGCTTTGATATGTGGAGTTCCTCTTTTTATATGAAGTTTGGGGTGTAGGAGTCTCCTGGTAATACCTCAAATTGGCCAACCACATGTCTGCCAGATTTGAAGCTGAAGGACTGCTCTCCCAACTAACCATTGTAACCAACCGGAGGGGCGCTTTGCACGCCTTCGATGGTGAGATGATAATAGTCCTATTAAAGCTCCTAAGGGCTTTTTAGCTCTAGCGGATTGATGTACTCCTATAGTTTGAAAGGCTTAAATCGGTTGGTGGTGTGTACTTCGGTGATCGCTACTCCTCAAGGTTTACTCCTATTGTCTAGCCGAACTGAAGTGTATTTGGCTGACGTATGCCTTTGGCCTATGATAGGTCCTCCTTAAGGGTCTAGTTAGCATTACCCTAGTGATGGGTTTGTAAAGGCTAGTGTCCTTTGGCCATCACATGTCCCCTTCCAAGGCCAATGATATGCTAGGACATCGGCCATCAGTGCTCTAGGACTTTGGCTTTTGTATTTTGAATGCTCTTCTTTGACTATAATGTTGGATTCCTTTTGCCCACATTCATGACATTTGCATTCCTTCAGTGTGACTATTATGTCTTGTCAACCTACCAAGGCTCTTTGACATTTGGTTTTCCCCAAGGTGCCCTGTTATGTCTTTTTATTTATTAAAATAATGTTGCTCTGTCTATCATTTGTCAAGTTCTCATAGTGTGATTATGACCATGATTCGGGTTTTTTAGGTCCATGTGTCTGACCGTGATTGGTACTGCCTTGTCAGATGTGTTTCTTCGGCTTAAAAGGGAATTTTACTCATTGAACTTGTCATCTTCAATGCGCCTTTTGAGTTTCCCACTTCAATTGTATATATACCCCCTCCCTTATAGAGCTCCTCACTTCTTCATTTTGCTCTTCTTCATTTTCTTTTGATCTCAATCTCTCTTCATTTCCTTTTCTTATCTAGCGAGTTTTTTTTTTGGCAATTCTCTTTGTGCAATTGTCTTTAGAATAGCCTAACAACTTTAACTTCTTTTTTCAATAAGGTCCATAAGCTACGTAAGTCTTTGTTCCCTTTCTTCTTTCTTCCCTAAGCTGAAGTACCCTACTAACGAATGAAGTAGTTGCTAAGACAAAAGGAATTTGAAAATTTCTAGATTATCATCCGAGCTACATTACTGCAAAAAATATAGAGAAATAGCAAAAAAGTACTTTCAGCCATCCAACGTAAAGGTTCGATTACCGAAAAAGGAGGAAATAAGCTATCAAGATCGTCTAGGAAAAATTACAGTGTTTGAAACCCAGCAGAAGGTTAGCCTCCAATGTTCCCCCATCCCATTCTCAAAAACTTCTATGAGTTTCTCTGGATAACAGTCAACCAGCTTCCACTAAACGCATTTGCCCATTTCAACGGTTACCTTTGCATGTTTAAGATTTTTTAGGTGGAGTCCCATTTTCTAATCTTTATGTAGTATTATAAGCCTCAGGCTCAACGAAAGGGAACATTTTATTTCATTATCCCCCTAGGTATTGGGAGTAACAAGTAAACATTCTATTTCAGTACTAAAAAAGGGTGGTGAAACTAGAAAAGGAAATTTTTTCATGTCGGTGCCCGAGTCATGGGGGATATCGGGCAAATGGATGCCTGGACCCTTGGGCATGCATGTCGAGGATCCTTTGGTCCTTCTTGAAAGAAAGCTAAAGGGGCGCTTTCATGAGTTTGACATGAAAATCATGGCCATGGTAGACAAACGTGAACCTAAATAAGAGTTATAGCCATCTTCTGTTCCCATTAAGTAGGACTTACTGACCAAGGATGTCTTACGAGAGCTCGGGGTCTCGAAGGTTCACCTGTCATACCCAAATTTGGCTTCTCTACCTAGTAGCAAAAAGAAGCAGCTATTGATCCAGGTACTTCGACGGGACCTTAGCTATTTGGATTTCATTTCTTTTAAGCTTCTTTCAGTACTTTTCTTACTTCTTCCCAAGTACTTGCACTAATATTTTTTTTCCTGCAGGTATTGGTGATGATTTTTTCACTAATTTTTACAAGAAGGCCTTTCTGCCTAAGGCACAAAAGATTAAGGAGGATAGGAAGAAACCTTCTAAATGAAAGGTGAAGAAAAAGAACATCGATGGGTCCGAGCCAAAGAAGGCTTTAGGAGGAACCTATTTTGGCTGTGGAGTCTACCTCAGTTCTTAAGGTGACCAAAGAGGAAGCAATCGAGGTGTAGACTCTGGATGCCAAGGAGTTGGATAAAGGAGTCCTCCAAGCCCTCAAAAAGCAGCTATAGTTTTGGTGTCATAATCGAGGATGCTACCGTTACTTCGTACAGCTTAAAGAATAAGAATAAGGAAAAGAAGAGGAATAAAGAAGTCACGGGGCTTCCTACTAAAGTTTTGGAAGTCTCTAATGTTGAGGAGGTTCCTTTTCACACCGAAGTTCAGCTCCCAAGTTCGGCCCCCAACTTTCCTGTTTCTTTTGGCCTTTTAAACATTTTCTAATTAATGGAAGATTAGTTGAGTACTAGCACTATTAATGAACTTTAGCATGAGTGTCTAGGAAAGACTCCAGAGCCAAGCTGGGTAGCCGAACATAAGGCCCATCTCCAAGTTAAAAATGCTTGGTTGCCCCAAGAAACAATGCCAAAGTCACCGATCTTGGATGTTACCGAGGACATGTCCCTTTTTTATTATGACGTTTCAAGGAAGATAATTCCTCAACTTTATCAAGGGGTCACCATGAATGCAAATGTTCCAGGAGCTCACCAAAATACTCTCGAACGAGAAGATGATAATTTTTGCCGTTACTAACTCTGCTTCTAAGTTATTGGTCTTTTCCTTATAAGTTTAGTTTCCTCCTTTTGTCCCTTACCAGCATAATAATTTTTTTGCTATTTTTGTAGTTCTTTGTCATTTCTAGATACTATTGAGACTTTGTATAAAGTAGACCAGTATCCAGAATCAGACAAAAGAAAATTTGGCTAAGGCCAAGAGTGCTCTCATCGAGATGGCAGTCAAGTTCAGCCAGCTGAAGGGCATAATTATGAAGAAGCTCAAGGTCTTGAAGAAGCATATCGCCGAAAAGGTGAAAACTTTCTCCGAAGAGGCTAAGGCCAGGGTGGAAGAACTCAGCTAGAAGTTTGCCCTCTTGTTCTTCGATTAAGATTTAATCAAGGTTAGCTATGACAACCTTGACAAAAAGCTTAAGAAATCTTCCACTGACAAGAAGGATCTGAGGTGGGACTTCAAGAAGTGAAGAAGAGGGTCAAGGAGCTGGAAAGGGGAAATCAAGAGATGGGTGATGAGCTATAGAAAATAACCAACCCTGCCATCAGTAGGCTTTAAGATGGATTTTCTTGGTGAGGCACCAAGCCCTAGAGCAACATCCCTACCTTGAACTTCTTTTCCTCAATGCCTTTCGAAGGCCTAATGGTCCAAGGATGAGTACTTGGGTGATCTTGATGGTCCACCACCCTCTGAAGATGAAGATGAAGATGAGGAGGAGGAAGAGGCAGAATAATTGGATGATGCCAATGTTCATGATCAGGAAGCCTAAGCATTAATCTTTTTTTTTTTGTCTTTACTTCTTGTATCCTTCTGGCCTCTGTCCACTTTTTAATAAAATATCCCCCTTAGCCCTCTACTTTGGCTTCAGTTTTACGCAGCTGGTACTTAGCATTTTCACGAGCTTTTTTGGATCCAAATTTCTACATATCTCATTCAAATGTTACCTTCACACTTCAGTGTTTGTGTGCTTTTACTTAGTAATTATAAGTTTTATTCTTTTTTTGAGCTTGCACTTTTTTGCGTTCATTCATTTTTTGAACACCACTACTATTTTGAGGTCAAAACTCTAATCATCAAACTTGGTTATTAGCCTTTTAAACTAAATATTCTAATTTAACTTCAGCTTCCATAATTAGAGGGAATTGGCCTTTTTTCCCCCATTAGTTCAACTTGGTTTTCAACTTTCTTATTCAAGAATTTGATTTCCTTGAAATTTTTTGAAGTATCAAAGTTCTTCTCATTTTGAAAAAAGACAATCTTTTTCTTTTATTGTAACAACATAAGTCACCATGACCTCTTCATGTATAAATTTTCCTTTTCATTTTCTGATCGAGAATGACTTTGGCAGGCCTACATGTAATACTTCTTCAAGCAATCTATGTGCTAAGTATTCTTCAAGTTTATTCCGAAGGAATTTTAAAGTTTGAAAACTTCGGGTTTAATCTCTTCGATAACGAAGTATGGTCTTTCCTAATTTACTTAAAGTACTTCATGTGCTGGTTTTCTAGGTTCTACTTTGGCATTTTATAGTACCAAGTCCCCTATACTAATTCCTTTTGGCTTGGCCTTTTGATTGGCTATGATTTCTATTCTTTTCTAGAAAGCCATTCTGTGCAATTCGGCCATTTCTCTATGTTCTTTTATCAAGTCAAGTTTGGTTCTAATATTGACCTCATTCAATGTCTGATCAAGCACTTGAACTCCTGTGGAGGGGTGTGCAACTTCAACAAGGATTAGGGCTTCACTTCCATAGACAAGGGGAAAAAATGTTTCATTAATAGTGTTCCTTGGGGTGGTACGATAGCTCCATAATAAGTTGGGCAGCTCCCCTGGCCACTTCCTTTTAGCCTTACCCAGTCTTTTCCTTAGCTTGTCTTTTGTTGTTTGGTTTGATACTTTAAGTTGGCCATTGCTTTGTAGATGTGCCATTGGAGTAAAATATATCTTGATTCTATATTCAGCCACAAACTTTTGGAACTCCTTGTCGTCAAATTGTGTTCCATTATTGGCTACTAGTGCTCTCAGACATTTAAATCCATAAAAGATTTTTTTTTCTAATCAAATTTTTAGAGTTCATCGGCCGATATGGCTAATAGCGGCTCTACCTCTATCCATTTTGTAAAGTAATCCACTACCACTCTGCAGTACTTGACCCTTCCTGGGGCAATAAGGAATAGGCCGATGAGCTCCATTCCCCATACTATGAACAAGACAAGGGTAGCTGGCTGATGTTATAACTTTAGAAGGGACGCTCTACACTGATGCATGCCTTTGGCATTTATCACAGTATTTGACAACTCTTCACGCATCTTGCCTCAATGTTGGCGAAAAATAACCTCGCCTAAGGCTTCAGTACCAATGTGGACCTACATCTTCATTCTTGCACTTCATTCAAGATTGGCTTTATATCTTCTTCTCCTATGCATTTTTGCAAAGGGCTAAAGCACCCTTGTCGATATAATACTCTGCCAATAAAGAAATATCTACTACTCTTTTCCCTTACCATTACTGTTTCACGTCATCAAGCAATCTGCCTTCAGCCAAGTAATTCCAGAGTGGTTCTCTCCACCCTTTCTTTATACTCAACAAATGCAACATGCTAACACATGGGGTCCTTTGTTCTTCAATGTACTTAATGGATTTTTCTAGAGCATTTGTCCTAGCATTTTCTCACCTAGGTACCTTTTCAATGTAAAATTTTTCAATTTTTTTCAACATCTTTCTCATGAGGTCGAAATATTTCCTAGGCTTTGGTTTCTTAAGCTCGTACTCCCTCTTCAGTTGTTAAACTAGAAGCTTAGAATAACCGCAAGCTTGGAGGCATCTAATGCCTATGCTATAGGCAATCTCAAGCCCAGCTATAAAAGCTTCATATTCAACAATCTTGTTAGTTACTTGGAGTTAAAATTTAATGGACTTGGAAGTTTCCATCCCCTTGGGGCCCTGCAGCATTATACCCCCACCTTGATGATCAACTCCTAAGGCCCTGTTAACAAAGAGAGACCACTTCAATTCTTCTTCATCAATGACCAAAATTTTACTTTCCTCTTTTACAGGTAATTCAGCTATAAAGTCCGCCAAAAGCTATGCATTATGCCTTCCTCAGTTTGTAGGTTATACCATACTCATCAAGTTCAGTTCACTACTTGGAAAGTCGCCTTAAATAATATACCCATTTCATGGCATCTCTGAGAAGAAGGCTATTTCAGACAATAATGGAATGCCCTTGACAGTAGAGCCAAAGTCATCGTCCTAGCAGTCCTAGCACATAAATTGCCTTCTGCAGTACTGGGTAATTTACTTTGCTATTGTGTAATGACTTTCTTACATAATATACCAGCCATTATTGTTCGCTTTCCTCTTATAGCCTTTTCATTCATGCCCAAAGAGAGTATAAGGGGTTCTCCCTTCTTTAGTTGCAGAAGTGCAGGTAATTTGGCCAAGTTGGCCTTTAAATTTTCCAATGCATCTTGGCATTGTTCATTCCAGCAAGATTTTCCATCTTCAACATCGATGCTTCCTTTCACATGCTTTGTCAAGATTTTGAAAAAGGGCCTGTGCCGGTCACCATGGCGGGAAATAAAGCGGCTGAGCGCCGTAATTCTCCTAGTAAGCCTTTGAACATCTTTGATTGTATTTAGGGTTCTTGAGTTGAGCAAGGCTTAGATTTTGTCCATATTTGCATCAATTCCCTCTTATAAGGCCATGGAATAGAGGAACCTTCCCACCCTTACTCCTAATAAACATTTTGTTGGATTTAGACGTATGCCAAACTTCCTCAATTACTGGTAAATTTCTCAGTGATCCATAATATGATCTGAGCTGTTTTGGTTTTTGACGATCAGATCATCAACGTACACCTCTATGTTCTTTTTCATTTATTCTATTAACACTTTATCCATCATGTGCTGGTATGTGGCTTTTGAATTCTTTAGGCTAAAGGGCATCCTTATATAACAGGTGTCATCATTGATTATGAACGATGTTTTTTCTTCATCAGTAGGATACATCCAGATTTGATTATACCCAGTAAAAGCATCTAGAAAACTTAAAATCTTGTATTTCGAAGTCAAAGCTACAAGTTGGTTAATCGAAGGTAGAGGATATAAATCCTTTGGATATGCGTCAATGACTATGGCGAAGTCTATACACATCCAAATTTTATTACTTGTTCCTTTGTAGCTATCACCACATTACATAGCCAATCTGATATTCGACTTCCCTTCTTAGCCCTAGCTCTAAGAGCCCTTGAATTTCTTGTTTAATGAAAGTTTTCTTGTTTGGGGTGATATTACATTTCTTTTTTCTTATCAATCGAGCTTCAAGATCAACATTTAAGCTATATTGAATAATGTCAGGGTTAATCCCATACATATCATTTGGAAAATAAGTGAAAAGATCTTTATTCAAAGTTAGAAATGCTACAAGTTTGGCCTTTTGGCCTTTCCTTCCTCAGGCATTTTCTTCCCAATTTTAGTACTTCAGCCCATAACAAGCTCTAAGCTCTTAACTTCTACATCCATTTCCTTAACTCCAAGAACTACAGCTGCTTGAGAGTCTTCCAAGGTTGGCACACCTGATGTATAAACCCGCCTCTTTGGGGGAGCTTGACAAGCCCTTATGAAGACTTTCCTGACTTCAGCCTGATCTATGAAAATTTCCTTGTCTCCCTTTTTCTTGTTGAATGTAACAGTCAAATATTTTACATTAGATCTCATGTGAAGGCTCCCTTGATGCTATCTACCTATTATGGCATTGTAGGGTGAAAGGATATTAATGACAATGAACTTTTCCATCGCAGAAGAATAGAGCTTTTCTGCGCCTCCCACAGCTTTTCCTTTTAACATGAAGGGAAGATCAATGCTGCCAAAGACAAGCAGTTCATCCGTCCCCATGCCATAAGTGGAGGAAGCCATTGGCTTCAACTTCTCCATTGATATCCCTAACTTCAGCAAAATGTGCACGAAGAAGACGTCAACATTGGACCCATCATTGCAAAGAACCCTTTTAGCATCCCAATTAGTTATTCAAGCTGTGATCAAGAGTGGGTCATCATAAGGAAAAATGACAACGGACCTATCAAGCCTCGTTAACTAATTTGCGACTTTGCTGAAGTCGAGGGTGGCTATCTTTCTTATTTTTTCTTTTTACCGAAGGAAAGCCAGTAATGAACATTTGATGACCTCAGTAGGAGGAGGTGGGTGTTTTCAGGGGCTCCTATTATTACTTTGGTAGTCAGAATTATAGCCATCTTCATCATATCTAGATCCCCATTCTTCCCTCTACCCTTTGGGGAAGGGAATTGAAGATACTTCCCTAGCTGTCCTTGTTTGATGAAGGCTTCTATGTACTTTTTCCGCTAATGGTAGTCTTCGGTATCATGCCTGTGATCTCGGTGGTACTATTAGTATTTCTTCATATTTGTTTTGTTGTTTAGGGACATCGGATTGCGCACTTAAACCCTCCGTGTCTTTTAAGGCTTACAAAGATGTTAGCCTTGGAAGTATTTAGGGCAATGAAGACTAGCAGCTCCTTCTTTCCTAGGTTTCTTAAAAGTTGCTTACTACCTCCAGCTTCACCTCGATGTAAAACTTGGGGCCATAGTCAGTCTTCCCAGTGTCTACTTTTTCATCATCAAAATCCATTTCTTCAGCTATCATGTACTGTTTAGCTAACACAAAAAGCTTTCCCACTGTGGTCAACATTTTCTTTGAAAGTTCAAATGCCAAGTTGGAGCCTTTCTGAAGTCCTATGGTGAGTGCCAGTATCTTGATTTCGAGCAATAGATCGACAACCTTTAGAGCTTCTCTATTAAACCTATTGAAATAATCTTGGAGGGACTCATTATCTTTGAGTCATGATGAATAGCTGGGCAACCTTTTTTGTTGAAGGGGCAGTTGCTAAACCTGAGAGAGTTACCTCAAAGCACTTTCACAATGTTGCTTCATCAGCTCCATTCAACACCATGCTCATCTGGTACTTTGTAAGATGTGCTTATGGGTCTCCCCTTCCATCGTAGGAATCCAACCAAGGAGCTCTGAAATCTCACAAAATAGGGTATTTTTAATTGTTAGCACAAATGGGGCTTCATCTCCAGTAGACGTCCCAGATAGTCGTGACCATATAAGCTTTCATGCGGTTTGCTCCTCTATTTGATCCACCCTTTCTAAGAGCTTCATCATAAGAAAGTTTGACATCTTTTCTAGACATCAGCCGGGAAAGTGTGTCCTCTAGTGCTAGGATTTCCACCCATAAGAAATAGGGTCTTTTTCTTTTCGATCCCTCTTCTAGCCATGAGAAAATGAATCTTTGAAAAAGGAATCATCTTGCATACTTCCTTTCAAAGTCCGGGAGGAACCCTTTGTCAAGCTTACAAATTTTTCCAGTAAAGGATCTTTCCTAGAAGGTCTCTAGGGCATACGTTGCTCAAAATGTTGGGTGATCTCTATGGCAATAGTATGCTAAAACTCATGGAAAAATTTCATCATCAAAGTGACTGGGCAATCGTCTTCGAGCGAGATAGATTCCTGGCCAATTTTGGTTTTCTTTTACCGATGGTTCTTTTCTAGCTGGGGATCTAGAAGTGCTTTGTTCTTTTATGCCTAAGTTGTCACCACAGCAACATGTGGCTAGGTTCCCACAGACAGTGCTATTTGATGTCTTGAGCTCTAACCATTGTCTGAAGCTTACATGGTAGGCTTTCTAGGTGGCTTACTTCTAGTAGCATAAGCTTGAAAGGTAAATAAAAAGAGGTGTGAAGGGGAATCCCTAAAATGTTTCAAGGGAAGGATCTTCTAACATTCAAGTCAATTATGAGATATGAAAAGAGAGGTGGTGAGGATCAATAGTGAGTAGCTTACCTCTAATATATGGAGTTACTCCTTTTATATGAAACCTAGGATGCAGGAGTGTCCTAGTAATATCCCAAATCAGCCAACCATGTGTTCGACCAGATTTGGAGCTGGAGGCCTCTTCTCCCAAGTAACCACTGCAACCAGTTATTCTAACACCAATTAGATGGGCAGTTTGCATGCCCTCTGTTGTATAGCAATAACGATTCTGTTAGAGCTCCTTGGGGCTCTTTGGCTCCAACAAGCCGATGTACTCCTATAGCCCAAAGGGCTTACATCGGTAGAAGGCAGGTACTTTAGAAATCGGTATTCCCTGAGCTTTCCTCTAGTTGTCTTGCTGAACTATAGTGTATTTGGCTGAAGTACCTGTTCGGCCTATGATGGGTCCTCTTTTAAGGTCTTGCTAGTGTTACCTTGGTGATAGGCTTTTAAGGGCTAATGTCCTTTGCCCATCATAATCACTAATCAGTAGATTCATACTTGAAAAGTACCTTCAACAAATAAAACTTAGCACTAACAGTCGCCCTTTACCAATTGTTAGGCCCAACTAGCCTTCTAAGAACCTACATAACACTTAAGGGGTGAGTACTCAAAAGTATTCAATAAGGAATTTGGCACCTACAAGGAAAACATATGTAAACATTCAAAGAAGCATATATATAGCAAACAAACAAACAAACAACATAAGCAACATAGCAAAAAAACAATGTTACAGCTAAAATAAATGACGCAAGTAATGAATGGATGGATGGGTACATGCATATGTACTTAGGACTTCCTTAAACCTGAAGGCACTCACTACAGTTGTGAGCTCATCTGACTAAGGTACTGGGATACTAGCCTATGTATTTGATGCTAGCACTTAAACAAATCCTATGAAGTTCTCTTGTAAGGCACCTTAAAGCAAGTCACCACTTCCTCAAACCTTGCCCATGTCTAATAGGCTACTTAGTATAAGTTGTCACTTACTCACCTCTTACTCATCTTTTCCCCTTTCTAATTATGCAGGTAACTAACTTAGTGGCCACTTTTCACCAAGTTACTTCAAACTTGACTTAAGCACCTTAGTAGATCATTTACCAAGCCTGTCGAGTTGGTCGGGACTTTTAGGTACCACTTTAATGCCTAGAGGTTCTTCACCTCTATCCTTGGGTCATTAAGAGTCCTAAACCTGTTGGGTTCAACTCCAATACTCAGGTTCATGACCTCTATCCTTAGCCATTGGAGTACTCAAACTAAGCTTACTCTGAGGTGTTTAACACTAATTATGCATCATTTATGCATACCAAAACTTAAATCCTTTACCTCAATCAAAGCTAAGCAAGATCCAACCAAACCACGCACATAAAGCACCATGCTGTACAGTAAAGCTTCTTTTAAGTTCCTAGCCTAAATCCAATCAATTTGGACACCAAGGGCATGAATTCAAGGCCATTCTAACCATTTATTAAGCTTAAAATTGAACCAAAAGAAGCAAAGAAGTTTACCTTAAGGTTTGTACCCAAAACTTGCAAAAACAACTTCAAGTACACCAAATACACAAATAGCTAGCTAAGGACTGGATGTGGATGTTTTGAGACCTTTCGGTTTGGAAAAAATTTGTGTAGTTTTGGAGGAATGTTGATGGTGAGCTATTGAGGAGAGAGAGACACAAAAATGGCTTGGAGAGAATATGATGAATAGTATCTTCTCCATCAACATATATCCTAACAACTCCCATTATGAGATTTCTTGCCCACTTGTCACTTTGGCCCTCAAACATGTCTTTGTTTTACTTAGACACTACTTTACCTCTATAAACCGTCCTTCTTTGGTCCAAAAAAAAGGTTTTCTTAACCCCTAAGCTTAGCCTTTAGTCACTTAATTCACTGAGTACACAAATGACTCAATTTTACACTTAGTGTATTTTTTAGCCCTTTAACTTTCACTTTTGGTTCAAATGGCTAGAATAACTTATAGTCTTAAATTATTATTTAGTCAAAAATACTTATATGACCCTAATTTTACCAAAATTATAGCCATACCATAGACTCAGGCTAAAATTACCATTTTACCTTTCTTACCTTTAGGTGTCATTTCACACTTAAGAACTCAACCTAACCTTACTTAGCTTGCTTTTATTGCTTAATAAAAACTTATTTAACCTAACATAACTTGTGATTTACTTACCATGGTATCTGAGTTAGGGGAGGTACCTAGAGGGACTTTATAATAAATGCATTTGAGTATATGAATCTTGTATTCTTGGAAGATGCTAACGAGTTTCTACAATTTGCTTATAGTATAATTGAATTAAACATGATTAAATGTCTACGTAGAAAATGAGATAAAAAAATATTTTAGAAGAGAATTTGAAATTAGAGAGCATCTATATCAGGGTGGCTTTATGCGGAACTATTATGTATGAAATTGTCATTGAGACCACCTGTGCAAATGATACATAATATGAATAGCGAACAAAACTATTTAGCATCACCAAGTAGAAATTATACATATGGTAGAAATGGTGAAAATGTTAATGGCTCAAGTGGCTGAAACACATATGAACAAATGATTCTGGAATCAATGGAATAATGACAATAATGTATTTGATGTAAGGGGATTGAAAAAGGAGTTACTTAATCCAAATGCACAATTTTTCTATAACATGTTAGATGATGCAAATGCGCTGTTATGGGTTAGGTACATGAAACATACATTGTTGTCTGTGATAACCCAATTATTGCACTGTAAAAGTAAATTTAATATCTCCAATTAAAGTAAGATGATTTTAAAGCTAATTCTATCTAGCCATCAACTAGTTTAGTTGCTTTGGTATTTAGGGGTTTAATGCATACAACAAGGCTGTTGATTCTCAGTTGCAAAACTAAACAATTGACCATGTTTATAACTAGTGTCCACAGCAACAAGGGTGTATAAAGTTTAATCTAAATGGTATTGGTTGCACAGATGATTCTACTGTAAATGGTCTATAGCATGACGAGTCAAGATGTAGCTCCACATAATGTATTGGTGATGCAGTTATCTCAAAAGTGGAGTTATTTTTCATTTTTCAAAGCTTTCAAGATTGCTTGGAATTGAGTTTTTGTAATGTGGAGATTGAATCAAATTCCTTTACTGTTGTCAAAAAAAATTTTTTATCATTATAATTCAACCTCTGAATTATTCACTAGTTTCTTCATTATTGAACACACACACTGAACTTGTTCTCTTCGACATGTGTATCAAAAAACAAATTTTGTTGCAGATTGGCTAGAATTATATCCTGGCCTAAAGCCACTTTTGGCCCTTGAACTCATTTAACCTGGATAGTTAACTCCCTATACATTAAATCAGTCTAACTCACCCCTTAAACTTGAAAAATTACTACATTTTAGCCTTTTCTCCCTCATGCTTATCATGTGAACCTTGTTTTTCTAATGCCCATTTGCTTACAACCATCTCATCCTCCCTCGACTTCCTCATAGCATTCATGCCTCCATTCACCATCTCCACCCATTTATTACCTTCACCGCACTACTATACATCTCCACTAGTCACTCAAGGAGCCAGTTGAGGATTAGGACGTTAGAAGTAACACCCAGGGAAGGACATGGGAATGGTGTCATCGGCCTAGATGACTTCATTCTTACTGTATACCAAACAGGGACGTATCTATTCAGGGGCGAGAGGGGGCAGCCGCCCCCCCTAAAATTTTAAAAAATTTTATTGGGTACTTGGATATGTGATATAATTGTAGAAAACTTAAAGTTAGGTACCTATCTGTAAGTTTTATAATTAATAAGGGGCTCTAGTATATTTTGTCCATTTAAGGCCTCAGTCATTTTCTTATTGAATAAATTACGTAATAGTCCTTACTTTTTAATTATTATTTCCTTTTAGTCCCTATTCTATTAAACATTCTGTTTTTGTTCCAAACATATTAAAAACATTTTGTTTTAGTCCTAAATTTATAAAAAATGTTTCATTTTGGTTTCATTGCATGAAATTTGTTAACTCAAAGTATTTGTCTAATAACAACTTTTTATATCATAATTTGGACTATCCGATAAGTACTATAAAATAAATTTAATTTGTATAATATTTGTTTATAATTAATAGAAAATTCAAATAACTATTTTTACTCTATAAATTGAACTTAATTATTATAAATTTTTTAATTCAATGTGTCTATATATGTAAACTGTCTAATGAATTTTGAGTTGTAAACTTTTGAAATAAAATTAGTTATTATACACTTTCAAATTTTATATGTCTATATATAATATTATTTAGTATTTTCTATTAGTGATTATAAATTTATACATGCTAATAACCCATTTCACATCACGCCACCGCCCCCCTCAAGTAAAATTTCTGGCTACGCGCCTGATACCAAATGTTGAAAGAATGGTCTTAAATAGCAATACCCTAGCCAAAGTTTTTTAACATCATTTCTTGGTCTTAATTAAAGGTTACATTATAGATTCAATCTTGGTGAATCCGTTTAAGTGAGGAGATTGTTACCACAACAGAGGTAATATGTTCTGTGTGCTTGTAACATGCTTGATTAAATGCCTGAACCAAGCTGTCAATATACTTCAACAATTAACAGAGCTACTAGATGGAGTCTAATATGATCATGGTTCTTAAGTTAAGTTTTATAATTAAAATGGTGAGTTTAAATAAGTGATATGGTGCATGTTAAGATCACTGGTGAAACACTGCATTTCATCCTTCTTCTCCAACTACTTGCAACCGTCGCAATGGTCGAGTAAGCTGGCAAATTTAGCTTAAGACTGTCTTATCATTTCATTATATTTCAAGCGTTATGGCTTTTGTGTCATTTTCTGCAGAGACAATTTATGTATTTAGGAGAAAATCAATTTGTTAGAAGGAAGCTATTGATGAATGAACATTTTTCCTAACTCTATTTTTCTCTAATATTCTTCATATTTCTCTCCCTCTGTTCTTCTTCATTCTTCTTTGAACCTTCTAAATTTCTTAAGATATTTGAGCGCATATTAGCTTGGTATCAGAGCTGAAGCTCCTTGGCGGGTGTATGGTGAGCACAAGGCAACTTCTACCAGGGATGAACTTCAGGAAGGCTTGTAACAGCTAACTATTATGGTCCAGCAAATGTCCCATTATCTCCGGGGGACCAACCAGACTGTGAGCAATTTGGGGGAATGTCTTGATGCTCAATTATAAGCCCAACTTATGGGATAGGGTATCTTGTCACGAAAAGAACCAACTTTGGAACATGGATGAGAAGATGCCTGTTGACACCCAATTTTGTCCGGGCACTGACTTTTGTTTAAGTTTTAGGCTGGGAAAATTAGTTTAGGAGTATTTTGATTTTTATAGGGGCATTTTAGTCTTTTTAGGTAATTGTCGATTTTTGGGAGTTTAAAGTGGTCATCTAGGGTAGAAATAGGAGTTAATTTAGTTGAGATACTAATTTGGAGTCTTAAAAGTGTTGTGGGGTCAATTTGGGAAAAGAGAAAGTTTGGGAGAAAATGGGAGATTTTTAGAAAGTTTTGAGAAAAATTCAAAGGTTTGGGGCAAATCTGTCAAGTTTGAAGAGTTTTAGTCAAATCTGGCGATTTTGCGGGATTTCAGGAAAATCTGGGACTTTTGCAAAGTTTTGGGCTAATCTGACGATTTCTGAAAGTTTTGGGGTCAGAGTGAAATTCTCACAGAATTTAGGACTTGAATCAGCATTTTTCCCAAAAATTTTAAAAATTGAATTTGGGCCAGTTTTAAACAAGGAAAACCTAGTTAATCTCGACTAGGACTCTCTAGTATAAATATGTGACACTAGTGGCTCGAAAAAGGGAGAGAGGCAAAACCCTAAGCTTGGTTCGGAAAAAAAGAGAAAACTGCACTCTGCAGCCCCTGCCTCTCCTCCCTTCTGTCCAAAAACCCTAAACTTCCTCCCTCGTCGCCGTCACCCCTGCTCCCTCTTCCCCGACGCTTCGTGCTACCCGACGCCAGCCACGCCGTCACCGTGCCCAGGTCCTCGTCCTCACGCCGCCATCAGTCCTTGATTCCCAGCCACAGCACTGTCGCTGTCGACGTCGAAGTCGAAGGGACCGCTGCGTTCGCCCCGACCACCGTCCGCCACCGCTCCCTTCCGTCAGCCCCTCCTGGTGGTCGCCTCGTCATCGCCGGTGAAGCCGAAACCACCATCGTCCTCCGTTCCTACTTCCGGTCTGCCAATCAGAGGAGATCCGCTTCCAGACCCGCGACTCGACCCGCCGGTTCTGACCCAGTCAACTTTTCGGTAAAACCCCTGTTTTGCCCTCTTGACTTTCTGTTTCGTTCCTACAAGTCACTAACGTTCTTCTGTTTTGCAGATCAATCACTGACAGCAAGCTTTTCTTTGTTTCTTTTTTGTCTGTCTGTTTTGGGCACCCATTAAACTTAGATTTTTCTTATTTTTCTCATTACATAGACATTAACAAGAAATCAAATGAAGGTAACTCTTTTTATTTTTTTTAGTACTTGACATTTATTTTTCAAGATGTCTGTTTTCGGTGGTTTGATAAAATCCCGAGACAGATTGTTTATTCCATATTCGGTTGGTCTGATAAGATCCCCGATTTGGAATTAAAAATTAAATAAAATTCATAAAAATCAATTTAAATCAAAGATTAGATCAAGAAATAAATGGTTAGGAAAAGATGAAGCCAAACCCCATGGTACCAATTTTCGGGCGCTTTAATAGGGTTATTTTAGCGTAACCGACTCACGATCTTAGAATCTCTCGCAGACCATATTTCAGGTATCCAATCGACCTAGGAAAACTGATTGGTGGCGACTCCTAAAAATCACGTTGCTACAATGCCGTAGAAGATGCTTATTGGTTGGCTAGCCGATTGTCCTAAGTGGAATTCCCCAGGTTCAATGGAAACAATGTTCGAGAATGGGAGTATAAACTTCGATAGTTTTTCAAAGTTGACAGCATACTTGATGAGCACAAGGTTAAGTTGGTGACGATGCATATTGATGGACTAGCTTTTCAATGGCTCTAAGCCTTCATCAATGATGCAGGGCCTGATGTAGCATGGAACCAATACTTGGAGGCAATTAGGAATAGATTTGAAGAAAGCACTTCGGTTTAGTTTCAATCAGATATGAAGAGCAAGGTTTAGTTTTCTTCATGAATGGGCTTAACGAAGAAATCAATAGTTTAGTATAGGTTTACCACCTTACCACTTTGCGCTAGGCTCAGGCCTTGGCTAAACACCAGGAGGCTACATTAATAGCTTGGACTAAAGTGTTTAAAGAAGGGTCAAGACCTAGTTCTTAAGCTTCACACTCTGGTATTACCCAAAGGCCTACTTCAGCCTTGCAGGGGGCACCCAGACAAGCAGGCCCACAGAAGTCTTTGCTAAGCCTAGGTCCAAGTCCTAAAGGACGGGCAGCTCGACCCCTTATGAGAAGGCTTTCTACCCAGGAACTTGAGGAAAAGAGGACTAAAGGCCTATGTTTTTGGTGTAATGATAAATACTATATTTGGCATAGCTACAGCAGGCCTCAAGTGTATGCCATTATGGAATGTGAAGAAGAAGAGGTACTTGAGGGTACTGATGTGGAGGAAATAGAGGTTGACAAAAGGGGAACTTGCTTTGATATCGGTTCATGCTCTACATAAAAAGATGGGAACAGGATCTTACCAAACTCTTAAGGTTTATGGTTTGATTACTAAAAGGCCTGTGGTGATGCTTATAGACACAGAAAGTACTCATAACTTTATCACCCCACAAGCTACCACGCAATTAAGATTTGAGATTTAGAGTACCACTCTTTCCTTAATCAAAGTAACTAATGGATCCTATAGAAGTAAGCATTTGCTCCCAGGTCACCTAGGAACTCCAAGGGATAATTTTTCAATCAGATATGAAAACCTTGCCCATGGCCAATTGTGATGTGGTATTAGAAGTACAGTGGCTTAAGGAGCTTGGAGACGTGTCATTCAATTCTGATGAGATGGAAATGACATTTCAATGGCAATATAGAACCATTAAACTTAAGGCTCACTAGAAACCACTCTACACTCAAGAGATTCTAAGACTTGAAATGTTTACAATCTTACAAGCTCACACAATAGGACTCAAGCTAGATCTACAAGTGAAAGCACAACTACAATAATGAATTTCTCAAGATAAGCTCTTTTCTCTTGGATTTGATGATGAATCTTTGATCTTATAGCCAAGGGTTATCTCCAAGGTGTTTCTCCATGTATTTATGCTCATTTGGGGGCCAAAGAGACGTTGAAGAACCGTTGGGAAGGTCAAAAATGTCTCCAAGAAAGCAGGTGACCGTTGCTGTCAAATTTGACAGGTTTTTACGCCTGTCGCTCAGTTTCACTCGGGTGAATTTCACTCGGTTGAAAATTCTGTCTAATAATGAAAGTCAAGGTTTGACCTCCAACGGTTATATTTGTAATTAATGAGTTGTCAGCACTTTATACACGTGGAATCTGACGTGGCATAAATTTATAATTATTTTTCAAAGATTTTTCGAACCGGAAACTTGCGTGCAGGTCTGGAATCCAAGTTTCACCCGGTTGAAAATTTTTTATTCGAATGATTTTCTTGTCCAGAAATAAAATGCTCTCGGGTGCGAAAACTAAGTCCAGTTTCACCCGGTTAAAAAAATTTCACTCGAATGATTTTCTTGTCCAGAAATAAATTTCTCTCGGATTCAAAAACTGACTCCAGTTTCACTCGGTTGAAAACATTTCACTCGAATGATTTTCTTTTCCAGAAATAAATTTCTCTCGGATTCGAAAACTGACTCTAGTTTCACTCAGTTGAAAACATTTCACTCGAATGATTTTCTTGTCCAAAGATAAAATTCTCTCGAGTTCGAAAACTGACTCCAGTTTCACTCGGTTGAAAACATTTCACTCTATTGAAAACGTAATTCCAGGATTTTCTTACTTCTAAACTTTCAAACTTCAATGAATTTTTCTCCAAAATGATTTCTTCCTTCACAAGCAATGCTTGAATCAACATAAATACTTCAAATATACTTATGAAATAATTTTCCTTCCAAAGATCAAAACTTTATCAATAAAAGAGCAATGTATAAATCTTTAGGTAAAGCTTTGAAACACATAAAACAACTATGTTTTGTTATCATCAAAATCAAATAAATGTAAGCCATGAATGGAACAAATCCAACAATCTCCCCCTTTTTGATGATGACAAAACAACCTTTTAAAAGACATATATAATATCTAAACAACAAGTATGAACAATGATTATCCCCCTTTATTAAATATTCTTCAATTTTATCTCTCCCCCTTTTTGTCATAATAAAAAAGATATATAGATCATCAAAACAAATCATGATAAATTCTTAATATTAAAACATGCAATAAGCTCCCCCTTAATCAAAGCATATAAAAAATTTCTCCCCCTTTCTAAATCAACAAAATAGCCAAGTATCAAATAATAGGATAACAACATTATTAATATAAAATCATATCATCAAAATTATTGGAATAAATCCACAATGATCATGGTAATATCTAACATGTCATATATCGAAGAACAATGAATAATTCATATATACTCATCAAACAACATATCAAAATCAAATAACACAATATATCAATAATCACTATTAACCAATAAAAAATCAACAATGTTACCACTTTAAAGCTTTAATCTCAAACACGTCTGATTGTGCTCCAAATCCCCAATTTCTTTGTGCATAGAGCTTTTATGTATAAGCTTCTAATTATTGCTCCATACTCTAGCACCCTACAAAAAATCTCAAATTTTGATCTTAGGTACCCAAATCTCTTTAGGTCCATGGGAGTTAGCTCCAACAATGTTGGTTCCTTTAGGAACCCATATCAATTTATAGCCAAAATGAACTTTTCTTCTTTTGAACATGCATTCATAAGAATAATGACCTTTTCCACCACAAGCATGACATGTTACAAAAGAACTAGATGAGGATGTAGATACATCAACAAATCTATTTCAAATTTTCTTTCCTTCATCAATGGATTAAAACCAATTCCCGCTTTGTCATAAACTCCTTTTTGAGCACCAAGTAACAAATCAAGATTTTCTTTACCTTTAACAAATTTAGACAAAGATTGGGTAAGATCAAATTTATCCTTTTTTAATTCATCTATTTCTTGTCTCAAGGATAAACTAATATCTAAGTTCTCCTTCTTTAAGTCATCTATTTCTTTTATTAAAGAAGCATTTACAACCTTCAATTCATCAACCTTTTTGACAAGTCTTTTTGAATTTTTGAAAAGCTCATGAAATGCATCTAATAATTCTTCATATGAACAACTGATGATGAGCATGATGATGATGATGATGTGTTACTAGAATAAGTACTTGTTACCTCATTTTCTTCTTTTGCCATGAGACACAAGTTGGGGTAGCTTTGATTTGAAGAGACTTCATCTTCTTCAATCATCAAGCAAAGATTGGCTTGATCACTTGTGTCATTTGATGATGATGAGCTTTCACTATAGGATGAACAACTATCACTCCAAGCCGCCATAGCTCTAAGTTTCTTCTTTCCTCTCTTGTGATTTTTGTGCTTCTTTGGCTTGTTCAATGGACATTCAAATTGTAGATGTCCAAGCTCCTTACACTTGTAGCAAGTGATCTCATTCTTTTTGCCTCTAGAACCCTTATTCTTCGACCTCTTGAGAATTTTCTTGAACTTCTTGGTCAAGATTGCTACATCATCCGAATCATCTTCATTTGAAGAAGATGAAGATGAATCATCTTCTTTAACTTTGAAGGCCATTAACTTGTTCTTGTTGTTGAGCCTTTCTTCCTCTTGCTCCTTCATCTCATATGTCAATAATTTCCCAAATAGCTCATCAATGTGCATGGTCTTGATGCTTCCACCTTCATTAATAGCTTCAACTATACTTTTCCATGAAGAAGGCAAGCTCCACAAGATTTTTCTCACCAACTCTTCATTTGTATATTCCTTTCCAAGCAACTTGAGTGGTGTAAGAATTTCATTGAACCTTTTGAACATATCTTGAATGCTCTCTCTTGGCTCCATGGTGAAAAGTTCATATGCTCTAACTAGCATATGCATCTTGGTGTCCTTGACTTGTGAAGTTCCTTCATATGTTACCAACAACTTGTTCCATATTTCCCTAGCATCATTACAAGAAGAGACTAAATTGAACACATCGGGGGTTAGTGCACAATATATAATATTCATAGCTCTAGCATTCATAGTGCACATAGCATCATCCTCCGATTTAAATTCTTTTGAATCTTTTGGTACTTGTTTACCATCAACTACTTTTAAAGGAATATTAGGACCATCTTTGATAATTCTCCATAAAGCATAATCAATAGCTTTAATATGAATCTCCATCCTAGTTTTCCACCAATTAAAATTTGTAGAATCAAACAATGGTGGCCTAGATGTGCTTTGTCCCTCAAGATGTATAAAACTAGTGGTTGCCATGGATCTTTTGATTTTGAAACCGCAAGGTTTTGAAAATAAAAATTACTAAGCTCTGATACCAATTGTTGGTCCAAGTGCAACCAAGAGGGAGGTGAATTGGTTGTTTTAAAAACTTTAGCAAAATCAAAATTTTTAACTAAATTCACTCAACCAAAGATCAAGAATAAACCAAGTAATGCTAAGCACAAATAAAGCAAGTAAATAAAAGAGGATAAAGGAAATAGTGCACCAGGATTTATAGAGGTTCAACTCCACCAACCGGAGTCTACTTCCTCTCCTCAAGCTTGCCCACTTGAGATTTCCTCCACTATCTCTTGATCAAGATTACAATAGTGTTTTCTTCAAGGTTCACACTCAACCAATCTCTAGCTTTCTCCAAGGCTCACTAGAAACCACTCCCTAGTTTTCTTCAAGGCTCACTAGAAACCACTCTACACTCAAGAGATTCTATGACTTGAAATGTTTACAATCTTACAAGCTCACACAATAGGACTCAAGCTAGATATACAAGTAAAAGCACAACTACAATAATGAATTTCTCAAGATAAGCTTTTTTCTCTTGGATTTGATGATGAATCTTTGATCTTATAGCCAAGAGTTATCTCCAAGGTGTTTCTCCATGTATTTATGCTCATTTGGGGGCCAAAGAGACGTTGAAGAACCGTTGGGAAGGTCAAAAATGTCTCCAAAAAAGCAGGTGACCGTTGCTGTCAAATTTGACAGGTTTTTGCGCCTGTCGCCCAGTTTCACTCGGGTGAATTTCACTCGGTTGAAAATTATGTCTAATAACGAAAGTCAAGGTTTGACCTCCAACGGTTATATTTGTAATTAATGAGTTGTCAGCACTTTATACACGTGGAATCTGACGTGGCATAAATTTATAATTATTTTTCAAAGATTTTTCGAACTGGAAACTTGTGCGCAGGTCTGGAATCCAAGTTTCACCCCGTTGAAAATTTTTCATTCGAATGAATTTCTTGTCCAGAAATAAAATGCTCTCGGGTGCGAAAACTGAGTCCAGTTTCACCCGGTTGAAAAAATTTCACTCGAATGATTTTCTTGTCCAGAAATAAATTTCTCTCGGATTCGAAAACTGACTCCAGTTTCACTCGCTTGAAAACATTTCACTCGAATGATTTTCTTGTCCAGAAATAAATTTCTCTCGAATTCGAAAACTGACTCTAGTTTCACTCGGTTGAAAACATTTCACTCGAATGATTTTCTTATCCAGAGATAAAATTCTCTCGGGTTCGAAAACTGACTACAATTTCACTCGGTTGAAAACATTTCACTCTGTTGAAAACGTAATTCCAGGATTTTCTTACTTCCAAACTTTCAAACTTCAATGAATTTTTCTCCAAAATGATTTCTTCCTTCACAAGCAATGCTTGAATCAACATAAATACTTCAAATATACTTATGAAATAATTTTCCTTCCAAAGATCAAAACTTCATCAATAAAAGAGCAATGTATAAATCTTTAGGTAAAGCTTTGAAACACATAAAACAACTATGTTTTGTTATCATCAAAATCAAATAATGTAAGCCATGAATGGAACAAATCCAACAATAGTTAAAGACAAATATCCTATTCCAGTTATTGATGAATTGTTGGCAGTGTTACATGGGGCACAATACTTCACAAAACTTGACTTGCAATATGGGTATCACTAGATAAGAGTGAACCCAACAGATATTCATAAAACTGTTTTTAGAACTCATGATGCCACATTAGTTCTTCGTTATGCACTTTGGGCTAACTAATGCCCTATCAACTTTCCAAGCCATGATGAATGATGTTTTCAGGAAACAATTAAGGAAGTATGTCTTAGTTTTCTTTAATGACATACTTATTTTCAGCAAAAGTTGGCAAGAGCATCTTATTCATCTTAGGAAAGTCTTCACTATGCTAAAAAATAACACCTTGTTTGTGAAAAAGAGCAAGTGCATCTTTGGCAGCTCTCAAGTTGAGTATTTGGGGTACTTGATTAGGAAGGATGAGGTCATGGTAGACCCTAAAAAGATTCAAGATATGACAAAATAGCCCAAACCTAAAAATATCAAGGAGTTAAGGGGATTTTTGGGGCTCACAGGACATTATAAAAGGTTTATTAAAGGTATAACGCCATTAGCCAACCACTCACCTCTTTGCTTAAAAAGGGGCAGTACCTTTGGAATGAGGAAGCTGAGAAGGCCTCCCTGACTTTGAAAACTGCCTTAACTATTGCCCCAATTCTAGCTCTACCAGATTTTTACAAGCCTTTTGAATTGGAAACTGATGCATCAGGAAAAGGGCTTGAGGCAGTACTGTCATAGCAAGGCAAGCCCATTGCTCAGAGGTGGAGCCAGGATTTTAAGTTGGGGGGCTGGACTTCATTTTGAAAATGTTAGAGAATTAAGAATTAGATGTATTTCCACAATGCAAAAATAAAATAACAAAAAATAAAAATCTATTAAAATGCTATGTTTATAGGTTATACACTTCCAAAATAGCAAGTAAAATTTACTAAATCTCAGTTTTCATCCATATAATGAATCGGTAATCATAAGCTTCAAATCCATATCAAATCACACGCTTCCCTATCAATGAAAAATTAGTTATGTTATTATACATGTAACATGTTCAATTAATATCACATAGCAAATAAAAATATAATACCTTGTGCATCTTGAAGTGGGCACGCCTTTCTTTGAATGCATAAAAATCATCTGTTTTATTGTCTATTGAAAAAGTCTCAGCAATCTCTCTTTCAATATAAACAATCAAGTGATTCTTGAGAAAATTATCACTTATGCTATTATGAAGTCTTGTTTTCACAATTTTCATTGCTAAAAATGCTCGTTTTGTTGTTGCAGTTGAAACAGAACGAGTTAACATAAGATGGATCAATCTGTCCACCAAAGGATAAATTTCTAACTTTACTGTTTCATTTAGTCCTATACACAATTCAGTAATTGTAAATACATTTCTTCAACTGTGGATGGTAGGGCACATTAAGTTCATAATGCTACAGCTAATACTTCAGATAAATCTTTTCCTGTTTAGTGAAATCTGAAGGATAAAACTTGTCGGCCAATCTACATATGTTCACAATATTAAATGACTTATAGGAATTTCTGGGATCCAAAACAACACAAAGAAGAAGAAGCTTCGTCATCTGTTTGCTAAAGTACTTCCTCTATTTCTCACAAAACACTCCTTAGTTAATACAAAAATTTGCAAAAGAAATGGAAAAGTTGTACTTTACATTTTTAACTTTTTAGAATATAACTAATTATTTTTTATTAAGAGAATAAAATTAATTGTTTGATGTTGGTCTTTTCCTACATTTCTCACACAAATCAACCACACGCATTTATGTATAATTTTAGTGAGATGGAGAAAATTATTACCATTTTACATATATACTTTTTAAAAATTATTGTTATGCTTTATAATTAAAAATTAGGGGTCCACAAAATAGATAATATAATTTTTTTTTCATTATTTTTACATTTACAAAAATGTTGGGGGGGGGGGGGGGGGGGGGGGGGGGGGGGGGGGGCGCCCCTTAGCCCCCCTATTGGCTCCGCCACTGCCTTTGCTTACCTGAGTAGGGTGTTAACTGCCAGGGAGCAAACCTTGTCTGTTTATGAAAATAAGCTGTTGGGCATAGTTTATGTTGTGCAAAAGTGGTGGCACTACTTTGTGGAAGCTCAGTTTTCTATTAAAACTGATCATCACAGTTTGAAATATCTATCAGAACAGAGAATAGCTACTCCAGCTCAGGAGAAGTGGCTTACAAAGCTTATGGGATATGATTTCATCATTGAATATAAGAAAGGAAGACACAATAGAGCTGCAGATGCCTTGTCCAAACAAGTCCATTATCCCAATATTGAAGAATCTATGTTCATGGCTTTGTCTTTAGTGACAACACACTTATTTCAACAAATTAAAAATAGTTGGAAGGATGACAGTCCTAGAATCATTGATTCAAGGCCTCTAGAATCAAACAGGATCTCATAAGCATTATACTTGGCAAAATAGGCAGCTAAGAAATAAAGGGCGTCTGATGGTAGGGGCAAATCAACAGTTGAAGGAGCTGATTGTGTCTTTTGATGCATGAAGGGTCCCAAGGAGAACACTCAGGTATGACAATTACAGAAAAATTAATCAAATAGCACTTTTACTGAAAGAAATTGAGAAAGGAAGTAATGAGGTATATCAACAATTGCATAATATGCCAACAACACAAGCCTAAAAACATTGCTGCTCCTGGCTTGATGCAACCATTACCTATTCCAAAAACTATTTGGACTTCTATTTGTATGGATTTCATAGAAGGACTGCCCCCTCTCAAGGTAAAACAGTTATATTTGTGGTTGTTGACTGTTTAAGTAAATATGCACATTTTGCAACTCTTGCTCACCCATATAGTGCAGCATATGTGGCACCAGTATTTCTGGATACTGTTTACAGACTACATGGACTTCCTGTGGATATTGTGAGTGATAGGGATCTCATCTTCACTAGCCAATTCTGGCAAGAATTGTTTAAACACCTGCAAGTCAAGCTCAATACCAGCTCAGCATACCATCCTCAGTCAGATGGCCGAACTGAGGTGGTTAATAGGTGCCTTGAAGCTTATTTAGGCGTATAACATCTGAAAAGCCTAGAGACTGGGTTCATTATCTACCTAAGGCAGAATTCTGGTATAACACGAAATTTCATACTGCCTTAGGTACAACCCCCTATGAAGTGCTATATGGTCTGGCCCCACCAGTACATGTGCCTTATTTGGCAGGAGACTCAGTAGTTGATGCAGTAGACAGAAGCTTGCAAGAAAAGGAAAAAGTTCTCAAGGCCATTCAGACACAGCTTCTTAAGGCTCAAAATTGAATGAAGCAGTTAGTTGATCATCATAAGTCTAAAAGAATTTTTCAAGAGGGGGAATGGGTTTGGTTGAAGTTACAACCATATAGACAGACCACAGTGGCCAATAAACCAACACAAAAGCTGGCAACCAAGTATTTTGGTCCTTACCAGGTGATTCAGAAAGTTGGCACAGTGGCATACAAGTTGTAGTTACCGGCAGGACGCAGGATACACCCAGTCTTTCACGTGTCCTTGCTCAAGCCATATGGAGGACCTAGGCCAGCAAGCAATTCTTTACCACCTGTGGATGAGCTTTCTCAAGTGTTGAAGGAGCCTTTAGCTAAATTGGACAGAAGAATCATGAAACGAGGGAACAAAGCAATCTCACAGGTTTTGGTGAAGTGGTCTGGTGCATTTTGATGAAGATGCTACTTGGGAAGACTTCCATGAGTTGGTAAAAGAATCTCCAAACTTCAATCCTTGAGGACAAGGATTGCTTAAGGGGGAGGCATTGATACGATCATGGTTCTTAAGTTAAGTTTTATAATTAAAACAATACGTTTAAATAAGTGATATGGTGCATGTTGAAATCACTGGTGGAACGCTGCGTTTTATTCTTCTTCTCCAACTGCCTGTAACTGTCCCAACGGTCGAGTGAGCTGGTAGATTCAACTGAAGACTACCTTATCGTTTCATTTCCTTTTTTGGTTTCTATTTTTGTTTGTTATGGGTTTTGTGTCATTTTCTGCAGAGAGAATTCATGTACTAAGGAGAAAATCAGTCTGTTGGAAGGTAGCTATTAATGGATGAACATTCTTCCTGACTTTGTTTCTCTCTAATATTCTTCATCTCTCTCTCCCTCTGTTCTTCTTCCTTCTCCTCTGAACCTTCTAAATTTCTTAAGATATTTGAGCACATATCAGAGTCACAAAATTGGAATAAAGTATGACAAGCCCAAATCGTGAAATAGAGAAGTGGAGGTGAGAAATCACAAAAGAAGGTAAGGCAGTCAAAGATTGAAGAACAAATTTTGAATTCAATTAAACCTAGAAGGCAAATCCAAATCGGCCCTCCGGCTCACTAGTCACACTACTACCACCAATGAGATTAATCGGCCCTTAACCAAGTGCTTGCACACCATCAAATTCCAGCCTGAAGATTACTCTGCTTCTTTCTCTTCACAGGGTGCACTGTTACTAGAGAAGGACCTGAGGATGACGACGTGAAGTGCGTAGTTAAATCGCGTCTATTTCCAAGGGGACACATGATGAGCACGTGACGCATAAGAGGTAAAGTGCCCCACTTTCATAAGTTTAGGAGCCAAGTTGAATTGAGTTATAGTCCAAAGGGTAAAATTTCCATGTTAAACGAGTTCAAGGGTTAAATGTGTCTTTAGGTCTTCTATCTTTTATCAAGATCTTATTATCCCCAACCTTTCAGCATACTGGCTAAAAGGTATAGAGGAGTATGGGAACCCCTGATCTCCTCATTTCTCCATATAATGTTCTAATACCCTGAGCATTAGTGTTTATTATTGTTGTACTACTTTCGTCTCATCCTACGAACAATTTGGTTTGGCACGGAAATTAAGAAAGTGAAGAAAGTTTATGTGAAGTTTCTGCTTTTATAACTTTGTGATGTTTTCGCTTTTATCATTAACTTTTCACACAAAAATTGAGAAAGTTAAAAAAAGTGATTAGTAGTTATTATTGTTGTACTTCCTTTGTCTCATGAACCATTTGGTTCGACATGAAGATTAAGGAAGTGAATTAAGTTTATGTGATGTTACAACTTGTCATTAACTTTTGACAGGGAAATTGAGAAAGTTGAACAAATTGAAGTGGAAAAAGTTCATTTTATGTTTCTGCTGTTTGTCCTTAACTTTTTACATGAAAATTGAGAAAGTTTGGGGAAAAAAATGAATATTGAAATAATAGTTTAAAGAGTTATATAATAAAATAATTTACTAAATATGAAAATGTTACTAATATTTAGAATTGCCAAATTAGAACATGTTATAATAACGTTAAAATGGAGGAAGTATAATTCTACAGTAGGGTTAAGTTCCGGATTTTGAATTTAGTGGTGTGTTGGTGGTTTGAGCTTTTATGGTCCGGCTCTTGTCCCTCGTTTTATTTTATTTTATTTTTTTTGTATATTTTTCATTTGAATTTGGTACATTTGAACAATGGAAGCATAACAAAATCGTTTGCTTCTATGCACAGCCAAATTAAGTACCCCTTGACACCGAAAATATACATTTGATCTGGTGGCTAACTCTTTTATGGGAAAAATAAAATGAATGAAATCAGCCAGAGAAGCCTACTGGAATACTGACAATGGTATGTAGCAGGTTGTGTGGTGACAAAATCTGGATTTGCTAATAAGAAATCAAGTACTGCTTCAAATGTTTTGTTCTTCTCTTGCTCTTCAACTTACGGAAGGCACACAATTCCACCTGCCGGATTCTTTCTCTGCTGACACCCATCGCGTCCCCAATTTCTTGCAGAGTTCTCATTCTTCCATCATCCATACCGTACCTCCATCGTATTATCTGTTTCTCTCTTGGATTCAAACAGCCCAACGCCTTCTCCAAATCTCGCTTCATGAATTGCTTGATCATGATTTGTTCCGCTGTTTCTGCTTCGGGGTCCGCAATTACATCCTGAAGAAAAAGTACACTTATGTTGGGGAAAAGAAACAACCAGGGGTATCAAGGTATACAGCAAACATTTTGGAGAGAAATGAATCCCAGAGAAGTAAGTCACAAGGTTATGGACAGGGAAATACCGAAGGTTTAAGGTCATCGTTCATTCCTATCTTCTGATCTAGAGATATTGGAGCTTTAGGGGTCATTAGAACAGCATTTAGCCTCTTCATTGAAAGCCCAGCTGCTTCAGCCACCTCTTCATTGTTAGGATGTCTCCCATTTTCATTGTATAACTGTTTCCTAGCTTCCCTTACTCTATATGTTGCTTCAATCATGTGAAGCTGCGCAAGGGAAATACAGATATGAGTGCAAAGTTGCCAAGAGCATTTAGACAGCTACTTCATTGCTCAAAAACTGAACGAGTACAGGCTTAGCTGCAGCTGCCTAGCTACTAATATAAGAACTTTGAAACCTTCATGCCAGTGAACTCTTAGACAGAAGGCTTTGTAAGGTTAAAAAACATCAGATAGAACATACAGGCAACCGAATTGTCCTTGAATTGTCAGAAAGAGATCTTCTAACTGATTGTCTGATCCACCAGTGAGCATAGGTTGAAAATTTAAAACCCTTTGAAGCATCAAACTTCTCAGCACCTCTCATAAGGCCTCGGCATCCTTCCTATCATCCAAAGGGCATAAGACATCAATAAATATCTAAACTATAGAAGTTATCAATCCAAGCCTAAGCACATAAGGGACTGGTTACCTGTACAAGATCTTGAAGATTCCTACCAATTCCCTGATAATTCTTTGCAATGGAAATGACAAGCCGAATGTTGCTTTTTATCATCTTGTCTTTGCAAATGAAGCCATGAGTTAGGCGTCTCCTAAGGGTTTTCTGATCAACACCAGCAGCAGCAGCCCATTGTGCGAAGGTTGGTTTACCACCACATCGCTCTGCAAGCTCCTCCTGAATCCTTTCCAGTTTCAATAGGTCCTGGAAATAAGAATTCCATTACTTAGAAAGAAAAAAATGGTTTAAAACAATTAGACACATCATCAAGTTTTACAAGCATACTTAGTCTTTGCAAACACTTATGACATAGCAGCGCAGCCATATGGTGTACTGCATGGTGGACTACATTTTATATAAAGCAAATATTAGAGGCCTTTTTAAGATGCATATCATTACTCCAAATCATAAATCATTCATCCCTGCAGTCTACTATTCTAGATGACATCCATTCTTCAGAAACTGGGTTTGCCAGTGTGCTTCATTCACCATACCTGTATTCCTATTGACAACGCCACCTCTTCACTGGCAGTGAGAAGCCTTGAAGAACTGGTAGTTCCTCTTATAAAACGCAAGGGGTCAGAATAGTCAATTTTCTGTAAGGAAGCTCGCCTTTTCCGACTAGTTGAACTAGAGTTTAATTGCAGCGTACTGGCAGAAGCTCTCTCTTTCGCTTTTGCTCTTCTGGCTTTCCGCTCAGTCCGGCGGCGTGACCTCACAGCTATATCATGGGAAAGTTGCTCCTCAATAAGCTCCAGTTCCTCATTTGTGGACTCCAAGTAATCAGACTCCTTGTCAAGGTCTTGCCTCAACTGGCCCTCTTCCTTCAGCCCATAATTCATTTTCAGGGAATGTCCAACTATGCCAGCCCATTCTGCTTCTGTAAACTGATTCTGCTCCGATGTAGAAGCATCAGTTAATGGTGAAGATTTGAGTTCCATTTTCGAAGTGTCATGATCATTAAACATTACAGCTGCAGCCTTTGCTACCTTCACAGCGGCTCTTGCAAGTGCAAGAGCTTCAGCGGCAGCTGCAGCAATTACAGCTTCATCACTAGTGAGAAGGGATTCCGTAGCTAAACCTGCTTTAAAATTGTCCTGCATGTACATGCATACAGGGGTAAGTGGCAAGAATCTAATATTCACCCTTCATACATATCTTCCTCTTAGTTTAATGATTTCAGTCAAGCTTCACTGCATCTATCCACCTATCCTCTTGAACTGGTAATTCTTTCAGAGACAGATCTCCTTAATCTACAAGTTCCGCTCTGTGATTTTGACTCAATTGCATTTCGTTCAAGAGCTATGCAATGCATAATCCCTGTTACTACCATTAGAAAAGGAAAATGGCTATGCTGGGACAGGTCTTCTGGCTTGCTTTGCCATGCCTTAAGCCCGGGGTCGTGGGCACAGCCTGGCATGCCCCAGAAAATGCCGCAGTGCAAGGGCCAAATATGAAGAGCACTGTCCACATGCCACCACATTTTCTTTTTTTCTAGGTTTTAAGCCAATCCCTTTTCTTATTGCCCTAGAACTCTCAAGTTTCTCACAGAAGTATTATGGATAAGTAGATACAAGAAAGGGGGATAAGTGTATATGCAAATTGGCATTTTTGTAAGTCTCCTAGTTAAAGTGGTATGAATTAAACAAAAAGGTTTCAGATGCGCCAGGTCAGCCAAGCTGTGTTGGGCCAAGCCCATGCTCTGTATAAGAATCAAGGGGGCCCTGGCTTTCATGGGCGGGCCTAGAATATGTCGTATGTGCCATGGCCAGGACTTTGTGCCAGGCCAGGAAGGCTCTAACAACAACTAGTTATGAAGAGAAGGTAATAAACCAAATTTTGCTCAAAAAAAGGATCACAGCCAAAATGTAAGGTAAGTGTTGAGCACTGCTGAAGCATATGCCTTATAGGTGGAGAACAATAAAAGCAAAAGTTATTATAATATTCCAGGAAAGGATAGCTAAAAGTTGCCATAAATTTAAGTAATGCTTTTCAGGTTCATTTTAACATTATATAGAAAATAATTTGTTAGCTACAGGTGACAATACAATTAAAATAAACTTCATTACTGATTCATTTGCTAGCATGTTCTGGAAATGAATGCTTAATATGGAAATGAAGCCCTGGAACTAGATGCATCATACCTGTAATTCCAGTTACAAGCCTATGTAAAATTTGTGGTTTTAAACAGCACAAGAATATCGTTAATAGATGACTAGATGACTAGACCTGGAGGTGTAAACGAGTCGAGCTTTTGTTGAGTAGCCAAAAGTTATGCTCAATAATTTTTTCGAGCAAAGCTTAAAGCCCAGGCGCTCAAGCCTTATCAAGCCTTTAGCTAGTACGATAAAAACGGTTAATTACACACGTCCCTTCTAGAGAAGTTATGATTTCACATAAGCCCATGAGGTTTCAAAACTTTCAGCTAGCCCCTGGTGGAAAGAGAATGATATATGATCTACAACTTACCCCTTAAAGCTACATAATACTTACGTGCAGCCCCCTATGGTTTCAAAACTTACATTTTTCCCTGTAGTCAACCGAGCTTATCAAGCTCTCAAGCTGAGCTAGAGCCCACATTCTGGGGGCTTGTCGAACTCAAGCTTGAGCCAAGCCCAAAAGTACCGAGCCAAGCTCGAGTCTAATGAGGCCTGACTTGGCTTGGCTGGTCAACACCTCCAACTAGTCCTCTGTAAGATGCTTAAACATGCCATACATGGATGCACTTACTTTTGTATAAATTTGGAGACCATATATATGTAGTCATCTTCCTACATCATTCAGTTAGAGTTCAGCTAGGATTTCATAGATTCTTCACATCTTTCAATTTCATTTGTCAGATGCTTAATGATACTCAACTGACCTTAGGTGGTGGACTAGTTTCCCCTACATATGTCCATAGTCTATCAGCAGGAACTGAATCTGAACCAGTCTCTAAAGATGGTAGTCTTAGCTTCACATCAAGAACCGCTGTTGTTGATGTTGAACCAGTAGATAAAACGCAGTGCGTCCGGAAATAGATAATGTCCTTATGCTTCGCTGCAGATTACAATAAATGAAATATAAGAAAGACCCAATAAATAGTGAAATTTCGGAAGATGAGTGCGGATAAATGAAAAAACAAACAACAAAAATTATTTCTCTGAAGGAACATGACGAATTTCATAATCATCCAGCACATTGCTTCCAACTATTGGTATCAGTTGCATTAAATTCAGAATATCTCAAACAACAGTAGAAAGCAATGACAACATACAAATTCGTGCCCACAATGCAGCAGGTTTACACTTCGGATGCCCATGTCAAAGCAAAACACTTATGACAGAATACTTCTCAAAAAATATAGCTTGCATAAATTGACAGACCAATTTAGCTTCCCAGCCAATGAGTATCCAATTCCATTCGAACCATTACAAACTGCTTCTGCAATTTATTCCAGATGTTGCCTCTCTTGTAGGTTTAAATTTATGCAAATCAAAATGGATCACCCAAGGAACAATTTTTGGTTATAAGGCTACAGCCTTGAAGGCATAATGTTTGTATCATATGGATACAGGTAATAGGATCTTGGTAATTTTAGTGTGGGATAACAGAACACAATTAATCTATCACAAATCTACGGAAGAACAGAAGACAGATGATCATAGAATGGCTGCTTGAATCACAATCTTTGCCCTTCAAAGTTAGAATGTAAAAACTACAATTCAAAATTGTTGTTTTTTTTTCAGTACTAAAAGCATTTCCCACCAGGATTGATTCTCCAAAAAGCAGAACAAAAACATATACAGCAATAATAACACTGACCCTATGACGCCTGAGTTTTCCCTTAACATAAGTAACAGAGAAGTAGGCCCTCAGCCACACCAAAATAAGCTTATATCAGAGAGAGAAAGACCGTGGAAGAAACTTGTACAAAAGTTCATTGAAGGTGCATTCATCTGAGCTAGTTCAAGAGAAAAAATCTACCAAGATCTCAAAATTCAATCACAAAGAAAATGTACATAGTTGAGCAACTAAAACCACCGAAAGCAAATGGCAACTGGAATATGAGTTGGTTAGGGGACAGCACCAATTACAAGTAGAATAACCATCAAAGATAAAGCATTTGACACTTTAGTTGCCACCTAAATATCAAATCAAATTGGAGATATCCTTTGGTTGAGAAACTCTTAGGAATCCTACTTGGACTCGCTGCTTCAGAAACCATCAACAAGTACAATATTGGTTTCAAAACATCAGTTCCTCACAATAAAATATATAACTGAAAATCAAACAAAGTACCTATTTTAGTACTGATACTATAACAAAAAGAAAAAAAGCCTCAAGCTTTGTCTTCAGCATGAAAGTTCCATCTAACAAGTGGGTTTCAACAGAAAGAAATTTCCGGTGAATAATTGGGCAGTGTGTAATGACTAATGAGAGAGAGAAAATCTTACTTGGGTTAGTACGGATGGAGGAATGGTCATGGTGATGACTTCTGAACTGGGCAGGGAAAATGTCTGGTTGACACTTGAACTGCGGCAATAGACAAGACATCGTCCGACTTTCTCGGCCCTGTCTAAGAATCCATGTCCAGAGAAACGGCAACTTCTGGGATCCGTTTGAGTCGGTTGAAGCTGGAGAAACGAGGGGTGGAAGGGAGGGAAGGAGAAGAGGAAGAGATGACTGGTAAATTTTCGAGTTGACAAAGGATAAGGGAAGGTTGCGACTGGCGATAACGGGAGAGGGCTTTGCTTGCAGAACGGTGTCCGGCTTAATAACCGATGCTAGTCCCTGAAGTAGATGATAGTTTTAGTAATGGTCCCTGACTATTCTTTTCTTGTATACGGCTTTAGGTAGATATTTCAAAAAGGCAAAAATATCAAATTTAGCACTAATGTTTTGGGTTGGGAACAAATTTACTTTTTTTTTGTCTCAAATTCACACTAATATTTCAAAATTAAATCAAATTGGCCACTGACCATTAAAAGTTGTAGGTTTTGAAATTTCAAGGTGATACTGTAACTTCTAACAAATTTTAAGGACTTTAACCAATTTATCTTTTTCTTTAACAAACTTCATTCCACCTTCGCCAACACCTCCAATGTGCCCACCACTGCCATTGATGCAATCCATCCTCACTGTCATGTCTTTGCCCCAACTCCTTGCTCCAATGCACACCCCGTCCAAGGCTATCCTCCTATCTAGAAAACCTGGCCTTAAATATGACAATACAAATCAATCAGTCATCAGCCATCCTGCCACTAGTGCGACCTCTCTTCCTCCTTTTCCAAAGCTAGAATTGTATTAGGAAACGAAAGCTCGTTCTCAGTTCAACCAAGAGGACGTAAAGAAATTTGGCTAATAGCTGGGGTGCCAACAAAAACTTTAGCCGATTGCATGGGGTCAATGAGATGATGTAATTGAAGTTGGAGGTGGAGCTTACAATGGGCTACGATTGCGTTGCAAGAAGAGTAGCGAATTGGTGAGGACTGGCTTAGGTGTGGGGTAGGTTAGGACGAGCATGCGATCATTGGTTTGTAATAAGAGGTGATAGAGGAATATGAGAATTGACACTGAATATGGTTGAAATTAGTGGTGAATGTGTTGGAGGCGACATGTGCGATGGAGCTGCTGGTGAAGGTGAAGCAAAGTCTATCAAAGACAAAATGACAAATTACTTAAAGACCTTAAAATTTATTAAAAGTTACATTATCATCCTAAAATTTTAAAAGCCTACAACTTTTAATGGATAGTGGCTAATTTGAGCTAATTTTGAAACATTTGTGATAACTTAGGACCTAAAAACACTAGTGGCAAAATTGGTCCCAACTTAAAAAATTAGTGGTAAATTTAAGATTTTTGCACTAGTAGCCAACTGAACTATGGAAACTTAACGAGTTGGTCCTCTAAGTATAAGTTGAACGGTGCCAACCCTTAAACTTTCAACATGACATCAACTTGGTCCAATCATTAAATAAAGGCAAATTATATTAACTTAACCTATTAAAAGCTAAAATTCATTGACCCCATCTGAAGATGGTATCAACTATCAACTTCTATTTCTTTTGGGGGAGAAGCTAGGGTTTGCAACATTAGAATTAAGAAACAACAAAATGAAATAATTGATTCGTATATATACAATCAGTCTTTGGTGCATTTTATCAACATCAGAGTCTTTGTTCTTACCAAATTCTTAGTCCTCCAACTCATGTCCTCTTCATTACTGACGAGGCTAGGAGTGCTTTACAAACTAAAAAGCTGGTGGGTCAAGCTACTATTGTGAAGTTCCAAGGTTGTTTCCTGAATCACACCCCATATTGCTAGTAATTTTTCCTTTGTTGGTGCAATCTTCTCTTTGTGTCAAACTTGGCTAATCGGCTAGAAGCTTCGTCATATGATTTTCAACAATTCGGCTAATCTGAGGATATCTCACTCATCGAGCAACTCATTGGGCATGGGTAATGACAAATTTGTCAAAGAAAGGTTCCATCATGTTGTGCTTATAACCTTCCTATAGTTTAGAAAACAACTTAGATAGATTCAGATAATGTCAAAAGAAGGTATTATGGCTATATGACTTATAAGGTTCATTTCTAGTTGTAACTTATTTTGTTTTTGTTTTGTAAGGTATATGTCAAAGATGGCTAAAGTTTGTGAAATATTGTTGCTCTAAATAAATAGATAGGCATGGATGTGGATTTTTTAAATGGATAGATGGTAAATTTCCAATACATGTAAGGAAAGTTATACTACACTTATTAGCATAAGTTAAGAAAGCAGAGATAGAAAATGCATTCTTACATAAGAATGTGGGAGAAGCTGGAGTATTTTCCACCCACGAAGGTGATTGCCTGTGTGGATGCTTTTCTAAGACTGTGAATGGGTTAACAAAGATGCCCAAGAACGAAAGCTCACAACACGAGAAACATACTCAGTCATGTTGTAAAATTGGTAATGTTTTATATGGTATTCTCTATTAGGTTTGCAATATTGTTAAAATAAGGAAAATGGTTATTTGTATAAGATGCATAATAAGGTTGTTTTGAATCATTTTTCAGGATGGTATCCATATGGCTCACTTTTGTTCAAACATTATGTAAGCGTTGTTATCCTACTGATTTAGACAAAGAAATTAAAGTTGTAAAATTAAGAAACAAGAACTAAGCTTTTTTAAATAAGAACCAGAAATACGGTGCAGATTGATAGAATTAAACAAAAATTATTGTTGTATCTTGACATAAACTAGAACTCAAACATTACGCAAAAGAGCATCTAACAAAAGAAAATATAATGGTTTACAAAATATATTGCAAGTTGAGAGTATAATGACTTGCTTAATCAATTGTTAGCTTTCATAACTCTTAATCAACAATTGATTTTACCCAATTAATCTTACTTCATTTTACTAACAAAAGATAAGAACATTCATCTAATTCTTGATAACCAAAATGTTAGACAAAAGTATACCTTCCTTTCACATGGCAATCTAGGCTAGAAATAGATATAAAAACAAAATAAGTAAACCAAAATTTAGAAGTAAGAAGCATTCAAAAAATAGAATAATTCATTTTAGATGTATATACATAAGTTCAAGATAATTTTTTCATTGATGGGGTTTAAGTAAAGTCAACTCTGATGATCTTTTTTACCTCATTTGCCAGCATTAAGAGCATTAAGAGTTGATCAATTGTTTCTTCTATTGTTAAACCCATCAGAACTTGATATTGAAGTACCCGATCGAGTTTAGGCCTACTAAATAAGTAAGGTAACAATATGCAAAACTACAACCTACTTAACAAAGTGAATTATAGAAAAAAATATATATAAAATATCTGAGAGTTTGTGATATTGACAAATTGTTGTGTAAGAGTAGTCCAATTTGAAGTAGATTTTGTCATAGTAAAAGCTTTTCCAGCACTTAAAGTTTGTCCAATCTAAAAATAAAGTAAACAACAAATGCATATGCTTTTACATGTCAAGCTAGTAAGTAAGAGCAAATGTCATAACAAACTTATATTAATTCTTGAATTCCTATGCATGTCACTTTTTGAATCCCCAGGTTTGCAACCCTTTTTGTTATGCCCATATTCTTCGTAATTAATGTAGGTCATGACTTTTCTTTCTCTTGTCAATTTGTTATTTACTTTCTTAAGCTCATTTTTAGATTTTCTTTGTTTCTTTTGTAGCCTATCTAGCATAGGCCTTGAAAATGGTGGTTTAATAGGACTAAACCCACTATCTGGCCAAAACTCTTCACCAAACATGACCCTAATAGAGTGTGCATAAGCTTTGACAAACATGTCCTTATAATACCTATGTGACAAATAATTTTCAAATTTTTCACTATTTGATATCAACATAGGACAAACATGCACACATGGCATTCTAGATAATTGTTATATTCTATAGTCGCATGCCTCTATGGTGAGATGAACTACATAAATTTACATACTACATTCACTTCATGTTCATCATCCCCATTCCATTTTGAATGCCACCTACAATGAACAACTTATATTCATATTTTCTTGCAACTTATCTAGCACCCTTTTTTCTCATATTTCCCCTTCCATCTATTATAGAAAAGCTTTCTTTGTACTTGCCTATCTATCAATATTTCTCTACTTTCCTATAACATTAACATAATTGGTTTGGTCCTAGCTTTGAACAATCCAATTTTAAATCCTTTACAACAATTATTATCAACAAAGTCACATTGACAAGTACAAGGAAAAAATACCTTACACTAGCTTTTAGGATCAATTTTTATAGTTGCAGCTACAACGCCTTCTTTTAATTTATCCAACTCCTCAAGATTTTCCTTCAATACATGCTCATTCGTGCTTTTTGCACATGCATAAAAGTGTATTTAAAAGCATCACCTTTATTATTAGGGTACCAGTTAGTGTATGTATGTCTCACAGAAAACCTATAACTCATTGTTGGAAATGTAAGGCCAACAACATTAACTAGACCCCGCTGAAGAAATACAATAAACAACTTAGTGAAACATTTGAAAGACAATAACTTGCAAAGATATAAATTAATACATTTTAACCTTTTGTTGGTTCAACATGAATGGGAAGCCACTTTCATATGTTGTTTGGATATCAACCTTAAGATGTTCTAAAACTATAGTTATGACTCAATACATTCCAATTCAAATAAGTATATTTTATTATTTTCATCTTGTTCTACAGTTGTCAACAATTGCCCCATTACAACTCCTTCGAGAAAACACCCATCTAGACCCGAATATGATCTGCATCATTTGAGGATTTAGTGCTGCAAAATAGGTATAAAATCTTTTTAAATATGGCTTATATCCTAGTACAGCATGTATTACTTCTATAACAATTTGACTGCCTAGGCTCACTACACTCAAAGCTGCAACATAATCTCCAATTTTTTTAGATTCGTCTAATACATCTTTCTCAAGTCTTTTAATAACTCTCAACATTGTTCTCTTACATTGGTTAATTGACAACTCAATATTCTAACTGACTTCTAATTATTTCTTGAATATAACCAAGCTTAATTTTAGTGTGATAAGCAACTAAATAATATTTTGACTAACAATCTAAATCATTGTGGCTCTTTTAATATAATTCACTATATAGCAACTGTGAATGTTATTAGATAGCTTGTATTTAAAATATTTTTTTTTCCTTTCTATTAATGCAAATATTTTCCATGGATAGCCTTCTACTTTGCTATGTGTCTTAATTCATATTGATTCATTTTTTACATAGTAAAAAATTATGTTTGTTTTGAATGGAGTATTTGATCAAAGCTCCTCTAAATTGTTTATAATTTTTAAGCACCATTCTAAAGTCAATATAACAAGTCTTAGCCTCCTCATTATATCTTGGTCATCTTAGCTTTCTCTTTTTCCTTGATACATTTCTTTATCTATTAATATCTTTAACTTCGTTCTCTATACAAAAGCTTCCTAGATCAAAGTTAGCAATACAATGAACATCATACCTCTTGAATCTAGATTGGCCTTCATTTACAACATTCATTTTAGTCAAGAAATGGTATAGCAGTAAAAGCTTTTTCATTGATAATCACTTTAGGTTTGGTATCCAGCCTTACATCACCATTTGTTGAGTATTTCAACATTTTCTCTGTTGTATCATTTAGTTCCTTATCCTTATCCGATTATAAACTAACATCCAATCAATTAAGTTTTTCACTTTCACTTTCATAGCTTTGTTCATTGCTAAATTCACTCTCATCTTCAATAGATATGTAATTGAAGTCTTTACTTTGTTCATCTTCTATGCTATCAACACTAATATACTCACCAACTGTATGCTTCAATTACTCTAACACATCTTTGAATGCCTTATCAATTTTCTTATTTGATAACCATTCATCCACATGTACATTGGTTAGCCCCTCATCTATCTCAAGCCCATTACTTTATTAACATTTACATAGTGTGCATTACCACTTTTTATCTTATGATACCTTCCGCTTGGTACAATGGGCTATCATTGTGTTTAATATAAACCTGAATTATCCCATGTTTACGTCATGTCCATTGTTGTTGCATCATTATTTAATAATTTTAAGCCTTGACAAAGAGGTAGTTCAAGAACTTTATAATAAATATTCTTCACATCCTTCTTCTGATGTCCTAAATCTTTCAAACTATCTTTCATGCACCAATATGAAACTAGATCCTCATCACTAAAGTCATGTGAACAAATTTTACGATTCACATAATGATTTATGAATTTTCCATCAAACTTGTCTTCACCATTCATAATAACAATAAATCCACCATCTTTAGACCAGTTTCTAAATATAATATAAAATCTAACATAAATACAATATATGTTCTAATCATATATCAACAAATGTACACTTGTACATAAACAATTTCAGTTCATGAATATTTATTCTTAAATTTTTATTTAAATAATATTAAAAAAAAATAAGTACTAAGTTAAACAATTCAATCATTTTAATTTCTATCAAATAAAAAAAAATAGATTCCTTTGCCAGATTGGTTGAGGTTCTCTCAATTTTCACATTTTGCCAACGCTTCAACAATCCACACACATAAAGAATATCTTTTGTTTTTACTTAAAACTGAGTCATTTTCTCCGTCTTCATCAAAAAGAGTAATAAGATGTAGCTCTTTTACTGACCTATAAACACAAAATGTCAAACAATTACGTTTTCACACTAATTTTTATTTTTTTATTCCTATTAGCACTTTGTTTCCCTCTCCATCAATACAGAAGACAAATGACATCATTCATATGAAGTCACATGCAGATCTTCTTAAACTAACTTAAATTGAGTTTGAAAGTTTAAGGGTTGTTGTTGTCCTAATTTTACTTTAATGACATAGTTCACTGAGTTTGTAAAGTTTGGGGGCCACTGGTGCATTTAGGCCATTATGATATAATATCTAACTTTTAAAAATGTCATACATTTTTTATTAATGAATTATGTTATAACTAACCAAAAATGCAAACACAATATTATAGACAAAGTCTTTAATTTTAATGTGGCCTATGCCCAAAAAATTGTATTAAAAACATATAAGAATATACATTTTTTTAGTTAGTGACAAATGAGATTCATCAACTACTAGAACCAAGATGGTCTAAAACTATAGAAAGAAAAATTCATTTGACTTATCTATTTTATGTTTTATTTTTATTAGCCTTCGGTTGATCATTTTGCAATATATATGCACTTATCATTCCAGTGTTAGGAAATTAATTTCAAAGAAGAAGAAGATTAGAGAGTTAAGGCAACTAACTAATGTATATGATTGACATCGGTATGTGGACTACCAAAAGAGTAACATTCAAAAACTTGTTAATCAAAAGCCAAATTGCCTTAATGTCCTCTTCAGTCTCCAATTGGATCAAACTATAATCAACAATATGAAAGAAAGCTTTGAAGGAAAGCTTGTCAAAAGTTAATGAGAATTTACAATGTTTTCTAAACCGTAAGCCCTAACTTCCCACAGTGTAAACCAAATAGCTCTCATTTCCACAAACAATGTCAAAGAGAATTCGCTAACAAGCATCAATTTCCTATTGTAGATGTAGATTGATGACCTTCGTGTACCTAGGTAACCATTCCTCAACATGATGATGGATTCTACACTCTATCAACTTGGATAATAAATGCCCGAGCAATAGTAAGTTTATTCACCCAGTATATAACACGAAGAGGTATCCTTTAGAGGAAGGTTTTCCATACGATTGTCTTACGAATGTTTGCAAGCCATATATCTATGTAAGCTATTCTTTCGTTTGAACTAATCTAGAGTATATTTATATCAAAATTCTAAAGTACCTTGGCATTCCGATCAATCCAAATGCAACATAGGGTAATATAAATCCAGTTCCTCAAGTTTGATGAACACAATCGCTTTAAGGATGCATTTCAAATGATCTATAAGGAAAAGGCTTCACTCACATAGTTAGGATAAACCCTAAATATTAGTGTAGATAATTTATGAACATAGACACTGAATTAAAAGATAAGATAAGTCTTCATTAGTTGAAACACAATGACAACATTGGTTGGGAATTGGAACTCCTTGCTTAAGTAGCTATATCCTTGTTAAAAATATTTTTTTTATACATTTTCACAGGAAGAGCTTGTATTTATATGGTGAATTGAAAGCCCACAATCTCTATAAGGATTTTTGAATGCTAAGGAAAATAAGAGGCCCAGGAATATGAGGCATTTAGCTTATTTGGGTGGCAACATACCCATTCTTGGTGGAGTATTTTCCATTATTTGCTCCCCCTCACACAGGTCGGTTACAAGAATGACCATCTAACCTTCTAGTTGTTTAAATAATGGCTTCAACCACATCCTTGTGAATAAGGCATGAAGAAGCTTAACATTCCAGTCAGTTGAATGAGAAATAAATAAATCCTTGACTTTGTTGTCCTATTGGCTTGAACCCTTGACCTGAATATGCTTGTCTAAATCCCAAAAAATGATCCATGGAGATTCCTAAGATCCAATAATCTCTTCATTTGTCCACCGTTAAGCCATCCCCCATCTTCTAACAAAGGTTCAGTCTTAGAAGATCATGGCCTACTAGAAGGTTGTGCCATACCATAATGGGATTGGATCCTAGACCAGCCTCCCACAGTGACTCATCTTTCCCATACTTGGCCTTGAGAACCTTAATCATTATAGAATTAAGATCTTTGTGCATTGGTCTCCAAAAAGAAAAAAGAAAAATTTGGCCAAGAGAACTTGATTGAAAAAGTCTCATGTCTCAAATTCCTCACTCACCATGGCCTTTAAATAATGTCATAAGGAATCTATTATGAAAATGAATTCCTTGGTCTTACCCTTCAACTAGAATCTAACCATAGTTTAGACACTTTATCATTAGTTTGAATTAGAACTAAGAACAGAGACATTATGTAAATCAGAATAGATAAAGAGGCTTGGATGAGGGTGAGCCTTCCTACCAAATTTAAGTATTTCCATTTCTAGGATGAAAGTTTAGCTTCGATTTTGTAGCTCAAGAAATAATAGGTAGCATTTTTTGACATCTCATAGTTGGAAGAGATACAAAAACATTCCATGAAAGTCTTACTCATTTTGAAGATGAGGACCTTATATAACTTTCTAATAACTAGATAGGGTATATTTTGACTAAATGCCCATTTATATTTTTAGAAGTTCACCTCTTGGTTGGCCTAAGCATGATATAATTGAAGAGTCATTTTAAGGTTATTAACCCTGTTCATATCTAGCTAAAAAAAAGATGAAATAATCATTAACAAATAACAAATGGTTAATATTGTAGGGTTTTGAGAGCTAAACAAGCACATTGGAAGATAACTGAAACCCTTAAGGATCCAAGTGAAATAGGGTAAATTGAGTGTTCAATAATTTTATACCTAGTCGGTTGATATCTTTTACCCAATTGTTGAATCGAATCACAAACTTGAATAGTTTATGTGTTCAAACTCTCTACGGTATTCACACAGGCTTCTTGAGATCACCATACCTAAACCGCGTCCAGGTAGATGCATTCCTCTTGCACCCACAATGCTAGCTTGCGTCCTCCAAAGAATGGCAAGAGAAAAGTGCAACTGGAACTTTTCAAAAACCTTCTGATTTCATCCTTAGGGAGGCTAGGGCAAGAGCTATGAAATTCTCATTATATGATGTATATATAATGAGACTCAACTCTTAACCTTAATGGGTTTCAAAACCCTAATCTAATTATGCTTAATTTCAGGCTTCATTAATGACTCAACCTTTGAGCCAATTATTAATCCAAAATTATTATAAAACCAAAACTCAAACAATTTGGCCCATGCACTCAAATAATCCAATTGGCTCTATGTGTACAAATCAGTAGGCTCCTACCACGTTGGTAATGATCATAAATCATATTTATGATCATAAACAATGAATGGTGTCTAAGAACACATCATTGCCACCCAAGTGACAAGATAGTCAGTGATTCGACTAAAGCTCTATGATCATTATCTGTATATGCCATTGTCTCTTTGTCCAAGATATCAAGACCAAGTACGAGACATGGAATGTGTCATTCTCGTATATCCCAATCTATGATTTCTTAATTACCAAGTAGACTAGCTTAAACTAATGATATTGATATCGTATATCAACTCATCCGAGCATGCCCATGCATTTTCTTAGTCTCACTTTATGAAGGGGCCCAAAAATATCACTCCCATTACATAGAAGGGACAAATCTCATCTTGATTGTACAAAACCCTCTGCATGATATGTGACATACCCAATAACCACCTTCATGTTCACTTAGTTACAAGCAACAAAAGAAAGTATCAAAGTACGTGACTCAAATGTAGGGAACCTTGATAACCATAGGTTAAATGACTACATATACCATGATCACTATGAGAATCACTTATGATACTCATATCAATCCATGTAATGTTTTCATAGTGGGTCGGTCTAGTACCCAAGTTTCCTAACTTGTATCCATATGTAGACTACATATCTCATATTAGTCTCCACATATGCTAGTCTTTATGTATTATTGTAATCCATTCCATAATAATACTAGACTAGGGACGTTTAAAAATAGTATTATTCTATGGTTTACATTTAATTATGTCACATAGAAACAATACAACAAACACAATTATTAGATTAATATATCAATAAAATTTCATGACTTAATATGCAAAATAAAATCATCTCATGATTGGCTTTTGGGCACAACATTAACAAATATTTGGTCCAAAAAAGTTTTGTTTGATTCCTGGAAGGAATCCATAAATTGTTGTTTGGTTAAATAGCTATAGAATGGCTCTTCACACAAAATAAAAAAGTTTGGGGTTAATGGGTCCCCTTGTCTGATTCTATGCTTAGGAACAAACCAATCTATAAGACTCTCATTCACTAATACTAAGTAAGGTAGGTTAAATAATTATTCCAATCCAATATTCCGGAAAATTTATGACATAGAGAACTATCTCAATAAATCTCTAGTGGAGTTTATCATAGGCCTTTTTCATATTAAGCTTAAAACTACTTATATAACTTTTGGGTCCACTCAATTTGCTTGTGCACTTTAATGCATGAAGAAGCTCTTGAGCAATTATGATATTGCCGATGCTTAATATGATTTAAGACAATGCTATTTTTTAGTTAGCATGCAAAAAAAAAGGGTTAGTTACACTTTCTCTTGTATTTTGATATTAATTACATTTTAACTCATAGACTTTAAACAAATTCCTAACCTATGGTTTTTCCTTAGGTACGCTTTTGCATGCACACACATATATATATTACTGGACAATTTAAATTTGTTAAAAATGGAAGATGAAAAATGGATCTAAAAAGGTACAAGCATTGGGCTAAGTGACTACTGCAAAATGTCAATTATAGATAGTCTCTGAACTTTTTCAACTCCATAAAATAAATTTAAGAAAATGACTATTTTTTTTCACATTATACAATACTTACAAAGCAAGAACTATTTACACTATTCATTTAACAAAATGATTTTGGGCAGAAATGTAGAAGTAATGACTCAATCCAGGAATACATTCAAAACATGAAAATGGGTAAACTTCAAGAAAGATACTATAAGTTTGACACTTTTGTTTATTGGTACTTAAACTCTACTTTCTATCATTTGACCCTCTCAATTTGCATAATCATATTATAGAATCTCTTATACAAATTTTTTGTGTAAATAAATGCTACAATGCATAAGCCAAACAATCTTGTACTCTCTAACCATGTTAGGTTTGACTATGGTAGGGTAAAAGTGTAAATTTCTAAATCTCAAACATGTGAGTGTAATTGATAATATTGAAACTACAACATTTTAATGGATAACATGTTGTAAAATGATAGGAACACCTAAATTCAAATAAAATTCATGGTTTGGTGCACAAGTGAGCTTGGAAGTGCCCATTTGAATGTTAGAAACTTGTATCATTTACAAGTAAAAAAATTGTGCAATTCAAAGTTGAATCTTACAGAATCTCAATTCAACTTCAAGAATGTTTTAGTTCTTCTTAATTTTATCAATCTACAATATTGGCTGTGAACCTTATTTTTTCTAGTTCAATTAGATCATTTGGTTTTTGTCTAAGTTGAAAAATTAGCAATCTATTTTTGTGTGGTAAATAGAAGTGACATCCTTAGGTTATTAGACCATACATTCAATTCCTTAGTTTTCACGTTCATATATTTTTTTGTGCTTTTATTGAATGTGACTTATCTAGATTATTTATGTTTTATGATGTAAACTTGTTTAAGGAAATAATAAATAAAGATTGTATTCTACATGTGATTTTATGACAAAATAAAAACTTAAACAGGTTGTATTTAATAGTTTTGTTGTTAGTTATAATATTTATATTCATTAAAGAGCTTTTTGTAGACTCTTAAAGTTTTGATTTGAATTTTCAATTATGAGTCATGGGCAAAAAAAAATGATAAGGATAGAATTTTGATTTTTTCTCTTACCCAAATAACAAATAGCTTCCATAACATAATTGACATATGATATAATTCACCAACATGCTTAAAAACTCATGTACATAATTTGCATCCTTAATGCAAATACTAATAAAATATATACAATTATTTATTTATTTTTCTCTTTCACCATAAATACCTTAAAAATCAGTCCATAAACATCACATAAATTTACATATGATTAAAATTTGTGAAGAGTCTAAGTAGTAGAATTTATTTAAGCAATTATTAGAAGAATAAAATATTGATTTGGAAATCAAACTTGTTTTAAATAAAAGATAATTAAAAATGAAAATGAAATACTAGTTACAATGCAACATGAACATACTCTTAAACTTTATAACTTGTTTATTTTGGAGTAATAGTTATGCATTATTATGCCAAATTTTTGTAAAAATTGTCAAAAAATTGAGCATGAGCTCATTAGTTCTAGACTCATTGAGTAGAAGCAAAAATAAGAATATAGTGTTGGCCTAAATAAAACCAAGTAGCAAATTGATAAGTCCCCAAGTATAGGAGGTGTAGGCTCAGGTTTGGCCAAGAGATCCCCATAGTTATGGGAAACTAATGGAGACTGTGGCAGTAGCAGGTGGTTGATGAAGACTATTGGTACCTATGATTTGGGTTCTTGGGGCTAAAGGATAAGGTTAATGATATGAGCTGCAGATATCACATGAATTATAGAAGGAGTTATATAGGTCCTTATATATTTTTACACTCTTACCTCAACAAACTAGCTTTCGAGATGAGTTCTACCCAAAAGGTATGTATATTCTAGGCAGAAATATGAATTCAGCAAAAAAGTTAACCTAAAAAAGTTGGTGAATCTTATGACTAAATTTTAATTAGTTGATGTTGTTAATACTTTATGGGGACTTCCAAATTTTCATAAAGCCTCAATTTGCAAAAACCTAGAGCCTAATGGGAAGAATGCAACTAATAGGGAAGGCCGCAACAAAAGGTTTTTTATTGACAAAAGTAAATCATAGAAGAAATAATGCTAGCAACCTGAAACGTTAAGGTTATAAGAATGCCTAAAAAAATGATACAAGTATATGAGGTGTTGACCAAGTACTTTACTTTGCCCTCAATTAATCAAAATTTTCTATTCTCATACATGTTTTGTTAGTTTTGTATGTGTTATGAGGTATTAAAGGCATGGGAGAGGAATTGAAGCAATTAGAACAAAAACATTTATAAATGACAAGAGCTTGGAGGAAGGGTGACCTATAAACAAATCTTTTACTTTTACATTCAGATTTGAGGTTGGGGAATTTAAAAAATTATAACCTTTCTAGTTAGCTATGTGTGGGCTTTTGAATTGCCTTAATCATACTTGAGAAGAAATTTATTGCTAAAATACCAAAGGATATTGAAGATATTTAAAACGGTTGCACTAATATACTGAGACCAACGTAGCTGCACCAAAGTATATTTGGTACAACTCATTTTATAAAATTTGGTGCAGTTGCACTAGGCATGACATTGGTATTTATGCTTGGAGTTCAACATCAAGTACCTAGATCTTTCATCTTTTAAGGGTTCAATATTTCTTTATTCTTTGTGTCTATTTTATGATTTGGTAAATTTCTTTTCTAGTAATTGTAATTATGTTTAATATGAAGTAGTTCTATGCTACTTTCTATGGTTTAGATATGTCAATTGGAGATTTGTGTGTAATTGAAATATTATTATTCCTTGATTGTTCTTATGCACTTATTTCCTTTTCCCTTGCAATTTCATATATGTTTGTAATTTACAACCAAAATATCTAGGCACATCTTAGATTTCTTTGTATATAAAGAGAGCATGAGTGACACGGCCATCCCTGGCCCCTGCCCAGGACACCTGTGAGAACTTGGTCTCACGGCGGATTGCAGTTGGTACTCATTGATATGTGCGCGCATTAAATCCATGTCACTAGTTGATTATCCTAGAATATGCAATATGCATTCTCTTTATGCTTTGACGGGTTATTTAAAACCATAAAATGTTAATGTGGCCACAATTTTTCATATAAAACAAGTAGAGCAGTCAAAGCATACAAATCAACCTTTATATGAGTTAACTACACATAGCAACATGCGTGAGCATTCATACATATAGTAGCTAATGCCCCCGCCCAGAAAGCAATCCTCGAGTCCATGACTTTTCATTTCATAACTAAGGAGGCAACTAGAGTACTATGTACACATACAAAATCCTCTACTGAGATCTTCTCATACTAACTCCCACCTTGGATGTGAATCCCAGTGGCGAGCTTTAGAGATCCCTCCGGATCCAACTAGGTCCAGCTATGCCTGACTATGTCCAATGTGCACTAGGCTCTGTAACCAATGAGCAACTTACTTAGTACTGTGCAAGACCAACAAGCATCCAAACAATAAGTACTAGAATCATCAAAACTCAGGTATTCTACCTATGCACCAAAAACTACTACCAGAGTAACCCTCAACGGTCACTCGGCCTAACTCCTTCTGTATCTGCACAACAAAACAGGAAGGGTGAGAATCCAAGATTCTCAGTAGAGGGTAACCTCATGTACCAACAGTAAAACTGTGGACAGATACGAAATAACTTATGCATACTCTCTGCTAGCTCTCGCAGTGTGAAGGACCTCTCATATATGTAAATATATGGATATGCATGCTCGGATCCCGAAGGACCGCTCCTCACATAATTTTCTTACTTTCTCACGGGCGTCACTCCATGGCTTACAAGTCTAGCTCTCAACTTGTGCTTCGTAAGCCTTAGCTTATACCTAACTTATTATATAACCTCTCATTAACTTTGTTGTGCAGGGGAATTGTGGTGGGAACTATGTAACTAGGTTATTAAACCTCATAACCTTGGTGCATTTGAAGCCTCTCCTTACAACCCCGTGATTTCCAACACTGCCAGGTTGCAAAGGGTTCTAAAACTTACACCTCAAGCTCATGACACTTGGTGATATTCGCTTGCAACTTAGTTTCCTTGCTTACTCAACAAGTAACCTCAAAACTTTTCAAAACTCAAGGAAACTCCCACTTCTCAAGGGACTTCAGGGAGTCTCAAAGTACCCCCGCCATACTTGAGGCCCAAAGTACCTAAAGGACCCCCTTGGGACTCACCTCAATCATCCTAGCAAAATGTGCAAAATTCTGCCTTTAAAAATTACCCTCACTTTGATTCAAAACAACTTTAAATCTAGGGCATTTTAGATGTTTCTAAAACTTGTAAGTGATAGTAATCCCTCTTAGCTTCGCGTGAAACTTTGAATCACCTCAATCGGACACCCGAGCGTAAAGTTATGCTAAAATCAAAATCGGGTCTCCAATGCTGTCTTGGCGATGCGTCGCCACAGTTGTCGACGTTCTGTGATCCTTTTTCCAATTGGCGACGCATCGCCAATTATGGATACCTCTTGGCGACGCGTTGCCAATCTGTGAAACTGCAGAATTGGCACGCATTTTGCTGCTATGACCTTTGGCTACTTAGTACACATATCAAACATGCATAAAAAGCCACCAAACTTCACACACACATAGTTCAAGTTGCAAGGAACATAACCAACTATCACAATGCCATTGATGATGCTCTATAACATCATCAAATCTTCCTCAAACCTCATAGTTCACCACAATTCAACCAAAACTCATACTCAATGTTATGGCTAATTTCAATCAATTTCTTACAACAAACTCAAGCCACAAGCATTGTTCAAGCTTAAAAACACTACTCCCTTACCTCAACTCCAATATACAAGCTAGAATCACTCCTATTTTTAAGCAACCAAGTGCAAGAAATCCTCACCTAAGTTCCAATCAAAACCAAAGCACCAAACATCACAATCTTCCTCTCTAACCAAAAACCAAGCCTCAATTCACTCAAATAACATAGAATTAACCAAGAACACAATGCTTACCACGTATCAAAAATAGGGGAGTAGAGAAATCATTCTTCCAAGCCTCCAAATCATGTTTTCTAGCTTGAAACAAGTTCCTCTTGGTTGGTATCCTTGGATGGCAACTCTAAAAATCAAGATCACTTGATTTCTAGCTTGAATTGAGAGAGAAATGAGTGCTTGAGAGGGGAAAACGTGGTTATGGCAGCCATTAGCCACCTTTCCCTTCTTAAACCCTCACTCAACCCCTTAACCCCTCCAAGTTACAACCCTTAAACACATAAACCCCCATCTTTTAACACATGCTCATTTCTTGATTAATTCTTGTTATTGTTTCAAGTTTGAGTTAAGGTTAAAGGTTAAGTTACAAAACTTAACTTAAAACACTCGGGACCCCGCCCGGTTACTCAGGATGCAAAATTACCATTTTGTCCTTGCTCCTCATCTAGTGCTTAAACCTCCTTGGAACTTAGTGAATTTTTGTAACTCCTTTATTCTAGCTTTGTAAACTTGAAATTAAAGTTCTAAACTTAATTTAGAGCATTTTACCTCTCTCGGGAATGCTGACTACTAGGAGGTTCATAACAATGAGTAAGTTAGAATTAGAGAAAAGACATAGGAATAAGGGGGTCAATCAGTAAACAACCTGAAGTCCTTAAGTGGGATTAAAAGAATTACCCATGGAATAGTAATATTTCAATTCGGAACTTCAAGTTGTTTCCCAATTATTTCATGATTATTCTTGTGCATTTCTGGTTGAAAAGAATTTTTGCATCATTACTAAGGATTAAGTTTTATGATTTGTTCATTGAATATTATGTCTTTGTAGTTAGTTCTAGACTATAATTTTCTATTTTTCAATTTGATTTTTTTTCTTCTTTTTTTTTGTAGGTTCTCGTTAGTGTTATTGATGATACACCACAACTATCAAAGGCCTAACCCAAGGTTACAATAGACGAAGAGGTATTAATGGCTGCCTAAAATATTATAATGGGGTAGCATGGATGCATGCAAGTATGCAAGACAATTTGAGCTTTATTCCTCTTGGGGAGGAAATGATTTTCCAAATTTTGATATTTAACATTTATGGAAGTTGACATATAACAGATCCTTTTCTTTCATAACTAAAATTTTAGATATAGAGGATATTAATTCCCACATTAACACTATCTAGAGTTTGGAAATCAAAGAAGTTATTCCCATAGGCACAATATAAATACACCCTCAGCATCTTTCTTGAAGGAGTACAAAATAGCTTTCATTTAAGCATCAAGAAAAGTTTTCCTTTGTGGCCCATAGCTGAGTTTGATGTTGAGTGACCAAGCCTAAGGATGCTAATGTACTATCTACTTCACTTTTACTTAGCTTAGTTTCCATTAGTAATAAGATACTAGGCCAATGACAAGTTATAAGTAACCAAAGATGATGAACTGCCACAGGCCAAATTAACCCTTAACTTATGAAGCTGACAAGCTTCGTGGTTGTATTGGAGTTTAATGATGATCAAACCCTAAAATCCTTTGATCTAAAGTTAACCTCAGACAATAGTGGCCTGAAGGTCAAAGTAATACTCAAGCTAAGCACAAAGAAAACCTACATTTCTGAATCTTGAAAAGAGGGAATGACCAAAAGAGAAGACATCCATCCTTTTGGAATTGAATTAAGATAATCTGAAGCATAACCTTTCTCTTTGGTTAAGTCATCCTTTTTAAAAGATGTGAGCAAAATAACTATTTAAGCTTTTTGAATGGTAAGAAATTAGCCTAAGACTTTTATGTAAGGTCTAAATAGAGTCTTATTCACTAAGGATTCTTAGGGGTAACTTCCATAAGGTGTGACATTTAAGAGATAGGAGAACGAGTCATTTTTTTTTTTTTACAAGAAGACTGTATTTCCACTTAAAAATCTAGGTTATAAAAAATTTACTTTGTACCACTAATGAGAGGCAAAAAATGTAGTTTCTTTTCTCCTTTCTACTTCTAAACCAAGCAAGATGATATATCATCTCCAAGTGAATCTAGAAAAAAAATTCAAACATTTCAGCGATCCTCTTATTCCTGGATAACCTTTGTTCTAATATTGTTTTGTCAAAGTTCTGTCCAATATCCGACTCCAAGGATGACTTGTTGTCTACAGCTTTAACTTTATGACGTAAATGAAATGTCATATTCATAAACATATAAACAATGTTTAGATATGGAAAACCCTTTTCCTAAATTTGGAAAATTCATATCATAAAATCAAAAACTCATATAATTATTTCTCTAAGTTTTTTAATGTCTTAATAAAATTATAATATAAAAAACTTGATTACTAGCAAAACAAAATTGTGTGGAGCTTCAAGAAATCATCACAATGATGAGACAACCAAGTCTATGGTTGTGTAATTGTTTGGCATGTTACTTTTGGACTAAGATAAGATAATTGTATTCAATTTTTTTCATGTTACCTTACATATTGATGAAAATTTTTATTCCTTTCTTTATGTTTCTATAAACTTGAGAAAATTTATATTTGTTCCTTGATTTCTTTTTAAAAATTAAAAAAAACATGAACTTTCCTATCCAGTGATTTAGAAATTCTCTACTATTTGATTAATTAGGACATGTTTGAGGGTTAAGAAGACCCAATTCACAGGTACTTACGTTGATAAATGGGTGATAGAAAATCAGTTCTATTGCCTTCATGTTGTAAGATTGTATGCTATTAAGTTCATTTATTTTTTCAAAAATTAATGTTCTATTGTTTTAACAAATATATAGCTCTTTTTTATTGCAATCAGAAGTATATATACAAGGTATATGTGTTACGAGGTATTCATATGTAAGAAAAAGGGGATGCTTACTTTTTTTGGACCCTGAAGGTATCCAAATCAGCATTAGGACATTATATGGTGCCTTAGCCACTAAGCCCCTGAGGATCAAATATATGGTATTGATATTTCTATCCATTGGTTTTGATCTTAAAAATAACAGGTTGGTTTTTAATTATTTTTTATAAATGCAAGTAAAAGACTTTTGCTTTCCACATATGGATGGCACTTCAACTACTATATATGTATTTTGTTTGTACAAAAAACAGTTAGGAGCAGTTAACTACTCTCAAATGAAGTGGTCAGTGAAGAAATTGTGAGCAGTCTAGTACTCCTAACATGACTCTACAAAATAGTTGTTAGGACTCTACAAACATTTTTACTGCTTATGAACTTTAGAATGGTCAACTACTCTGAAATACCATCATAAATTTTAAGCAATTTTCTAACCTTTCCAAATATTTTGGGAGTGAAGGTTAGAGCAGCTTTAAGGAATGACAAAAAAATTGGCCCAAAGTTATTGGGAGCGGTCAAAATTGCTCCTAAAGTTTTGCAAAAAACCACTCTAAATTGTTATATTTGTTTTAGTGGGACAAAATGGGTCGAGCCCATATCAGGTAGTTTGAACTTGAGTTTTGCTCAAGATTTATTTAATTAGGCCTTGTTAAGCTTGAGCTTGAGCCAAAGAATGAGTTTGATACCATCAAAAGTAGATCTTGAGCCAATGAATGAGTTTGATAGCATCAAAAGTAGAGCTTGAGCCAAGCAATACTTAGTCCACATACTTATTGAGCATAATAAGTCTTTAGCCATTACAAAAAATGATTAATTATGATAAAAATGCTTCGTAAAGTTAAGCCATTAGCATACATACCCCTCAAATTTCAAAACTTTCAATTTAGCCAGTTATTGAAAGGTTACCCTTATATACGATAGTAGTTATTATTTATCCCCTCAACATAAAAGTTAGGTCATACTGAAATATAATTCCCTAAGATTTGAAGTTATAATTAGCCCTTGATTTTGTTGAGTCCAGAGATATTTGGACTCAAGCTTGAGTCTAAATTGTAGTACTATTATATTATTGACCTTGAGCTTCAGTAGTAACAATAGTTAATCGAGTCAAGCTTGTGCCTTATCTTATTAGGCTCTACTTGACCCCTTAACAGTCTTAGGCCCACCATCATATAAAATGATCAAGCCTTTCTCTTCCATATTTCTTGCTTGCAATAAAATATTCTAATACTTCAATATATTGCTTGCACGTGAAGATTTGACCTGATGGTGACTTCAAGTGTATCAAAGTTGGCCTAGTTTAAGGATTAGATTTCAAACCTCTTTAAATGCAATAAAACTCATCACCTAGTTAGGTCTTTTTTCCCTCTTTTTTGGTAATAACTTTTATTGTAATTTGAATATAAAAAAAATAAAGTTATATTAATAATTAGTTCAATACATCAAGTTTGGGCTATTTTTATGACTTAAGTCCTTTTAAAATACGTCACCTTAAGTTAGAGTTACTCTCTCATGTATTATTATTTTGGGTTGTTTTTGCCTTGATGTCAAGATACCTTGTGTTTAGATTGATGAGTTGGGTTATAAGTCTTTATGAATTTTAGTCAAACCCAAGTTGGATTAGGTCTAATTCAGGGTTATTGACTTGGAAATATTATTGGATCAGGTCAAAGTTTTCAATCTCTTTTTAAGAGAGGATTTGCAAAAGGACTTGGGAATGATTATAGGACCATCTATTTGATATGTAATATCTTTTATTTTGAGATATTTGGAGTTATATCCTAACATCACTATGAAGAAGAGAGTTATCTCTCGCATTAAATCAAATTAAATTTGACAGGCTTTAAATTAAAAAAATAAAAAAGAAAATTCCTTATGTGAAAAAAATGAAATATGCTTTTTGTGGTATCTAATGAGTATGTAAGAAAAAGTTGAATGTATCAAAATCTAATATTACAAGAATAAAAAATTAAAAAATTTTGCATTGCTTTTATTCGGCATATGGCATAGCATATGCATATGGGTGGTGTGTGTGTGTATATATATATATATTGTGCAAGTTATATGATACCCATCAATCATATTAGACCAAACTAATAGAGATTAAGTCGTATTAGATTCTATTATATAAGGGAAGATATCGTAAAATCTTATTCTTCATTTATAATGCTCAAAATTGAGATATTACTTAAGAACGATTTTTTTTTTCAATTCTACTATACAGATATTTGGCTATAATAAAAAATCTCAATTCTTGCCTAATAGGCATCGAAGGCAGGAAAGTATTTTATTTATGCACATGTTCTAGTTATTGGCTCCTAATCATTATAAGACAAACATAGGTTCCAAAGTAGAAAAAAAAAACAAATTTTGGGTAATGGTGATCAAACAAGATCAAATGAAACTAATCCCAATGCAAAAAAAGCCAAAGAAAAGGATTATCAGGTTACTTGTATTTAACAATCTAGAGATTGAAGTTCTCCATTCACCTGTAAATCAAGAAAAAATATGGCAAATAGAGGACCATCACCATTGATGCCATTTGTGTTGGTGGGAGCTTTGAGCATTATGATCTTAAGTCCACCTCCATCAATATATCTAAGTTATGTTTTACCGTCTTATCAAGTAAGACGCACTCATCATTCTCGCGAAGCGGTAGTGAGGTTTTCAGGGGTTCTGGTGATTGTATTGTCCACGTTGGTGCTTGTGAATGTGCTTTCCCTTGAAACTGGCTTTCAATACTCATCTTTGATGCAGCAAACAACAAGCTTTGGCTTTGATGACTTTGATGGCTTTGGATTCGATACTTTGCTTCTAGTTTTGTTTTTCTTAGTGCTTTATCATCTTGTTTAAGACCTATTGGAACAGGGGAACAACTGTTTATTATTTTAATATTATTATCTTTGACGTCAACAACATATTTAGATATGTGAAAGAGTAGAAAACAAATTCTTACAAAATTGCATGTATTCCAGTCTATTAAGGACATCATGAACAAATTGGTGTTTTCCTTAATATTATTGGAATGACTATAATCCTATGCATGATATTGTTAATATGAAATCGAAATGAAACATATATATTCCACTATCAAAATCTTCCTCAGACATGATGACCTAAGTAGGCGGAATAAACTCATAAAGAATTTGGGCAAAATATAGACACAATTGGTATTATCCTAAAGAGATATTTCATAAGCAACGGATGACAGTTATTTATTAAACCCACAAAGTATAGTTAAGAGATTTTTTGAATTGTTATAATGTAATATGACTTTTCTATCTATTGTCAGTTGATTCTAGGTTGAATGCTTTAACATGTTTATTAATATTGTCAATTTCGGCTTTGTATAAGAGGATAAGGTAAATTGTGGGCATATAGTGGAAATAGAAGGTTAATGGTAGCTTTTAAGTTTTAGTGTCTCATTTTAAATCTCTAATATATAACAACATAATTGAACAAATTTGGTGCACCTTTATGATGAATGTTTTCATAGTAGAAAGAAATCATCACAGAATCATTGTTAGTCCCAAGGTTTATTAGTCAAATGCCGAGGGTTGCAATGATTCTGTGCTGACTTTTTCTATCTATGATGATTTTAATCATCATAAGTTTGCGATGATTTTTTGACAAAAGAGTTGTGATGATTCAAATTATTACATAATCCCTTAGCACATAAACGTGAGAAATAAGGGAAGGAGTTATCTTGACAACTTTGCTATGAATCTAATCATAAAAAATTGGGCGTAGCAATATCATAGCATATATTATTACTACAAATTTGCTATAATCTATAGGCTTAGGTGATAATAATTTAAAAAGCCTGACTTTTGTTCCTCATTTCCTTTGTTGTGCTCTTTAGTTAGGTGTCCAACTTGGTGGGGTTTATTTATTTTTTACCTTTTATTTAATATTGCAATATTTATATCTAATTCATTGATGAGTAAAAGTAAGATTAAGTTTATCTAAAAGAGATATTTCATAAGCAATGAAAGACATAGTTATTTGATAAACCCACAAAGTCTAGTAAAAGGTTTTTTTTGCATTGTTATAATATAATAAGACCTTTCCAGTATTATTAGTTGATTTTAGGTTGAATTTTTTAATATGTTCATTAAAGCATAAGCTTCACTAACCATTCTTAGTGTTGTCTTCTATATTTCTAGTTTAGGCTTTGCATATAAGAATAAAGTATTTTTGTTCAAAATAGGAGGTGAATGGGCGCTTTTAAGTTTATGTCCCATTTCAAATCTCTATCATATTCATTATCAATACAAAATCTCTTTATGAACTAGTAATGGTGGCCAATGGGTCGACCTGGCCCGGACTTGACCCGGCTTGGGTCGGAGTTTCTAGACTCAGGCATAGCCCGCATCAAAGCGGGGTGGGCCTGGGCCGAGTCTAACTCGGGCCCGGGCTGGGCTGGGGCGGGTCCGAGTTAGGCTGAGTTAATCCGATTTTAATAAAATGCATTTTAATATGTTTTCAATCATTGGTTGATAGTAATTTTATGAAATATATATTTTTTAGAAGCAACACCACTGCCGGTGCAACTTTTATTAATAAAAAAGTCAAACGGCACTTACATAATTTGAAACATGCCTTACACTTGAAAATGACAAAACGTTCCATGAAAAAAAATGAAAAGGTAAAACTTAAGATCTGTGCTTAGCCGCATAATCAGATCAATTACATTTTTTAAATTGTAATGAAAACCTACAATCTACTCTTGTTGGTCATCATCATAAGGGACCTCATCATTGGAGCTTTTAATATCTTGTTTCCTTGGAGCAGCAAGTACTCAATCTCAGTTACAAACGTAAACCTCAATGGCTTCAGGTGTGAGCCTTGCTCATTTCTTCGAGATGACTCGTTTCCCTACACTAAAGACGGCCTCAGAGGCGACGGTTGAAACCGAAACTACCAAATCTCTTGTGCCAGGATGGATAAGATCAAGAATCTTCCTCTTTTATTCTTCCACCACTCGAAGATGGCTTCCTCATTGTTTTCAAATGAAATGCGGAGGTAATCATCCCATTCTGCCAATTCCAAGTTTGTGGGTCTTGGTCGTTTGAGGATATTTGGAGCTCGGTTGAACCTTGATGATGATGAGGAGGTGGAATGTCAGGCGGGTGTTGGATCAGATGACTTAACCTTATCAGAATGCTTAACAGAGTAAAGTTTGTATAACTTTCTCAAATTGTGGTAAACTTCAGCAGAAATAGTAAGTGCAAAAACTTGTGCTTGACCTAAATATGTATGATAGTATATTTCTAACAATTGCAGACAACCTGTGATTTTGACATTTGGATCTAAGGCACATGTAACAAGATAAATTTATGGAATTTGTTGAAAATAATCAAAGTCATTTCTTTTGCATTGCTTCAACAATTGGTTTCAAAAACTCATTGTCCTTGAATTGGTGGAAAACATAGACGATGTTTATCAAATATAACATTGCTTGGTGCACTGTTGGGTAATAAACACCAGAGAAAAAATTTGTTGCCTCATAAAAATATCTAAGCAATTCAACTAACTTAAAACATGTTTCCCAAATCTCGTCTGTTAACCAGTCGCCTTGCACTCTTGAGTTCACAAAGAGAGCCAAAAGATTTGCCCATGGTTTAGCGTCATTTAACATTTCAAATGTTAAGTTCCATCCAGTGGGGCAATCAATTTTAAACCTTTTCCAAGAAAAATTCACCTCATTTTCAATACAAAACATTTTAAATTCACGAGCCAATTTATTCCTTGTTTTAACAAAAAGTAAAGCATTCCGAATTAGCTCAATTTGGTTTTGCAGTTGTTGTAAACCATTTTGGACACATAAATTCAAAATATGACACAAGTAACGAACATGAAAAAATTTTCCATCAAGCGGTGGTTTGCTTTCTTTTATCAATTTTCTCACAGCCAAATCATTGTTTGAAGCATTGTTAAAAGAAATAGACAAAACTTTATTTGCAACAAAAAATTCATGCAGACTTTCAATAATGTAGTTGAAAATATTTCAACTCGTATGATCAGATTTCATACATTTGAAAGGAATTATCCGTTTTTGACTAACTCATTCATCATCTATCCAATGAGCAGTGACACAATAATAATTTTATCCTATTGGAGATGTCCACATATCATATGTAAATGATAGACAATGATCAACGGTAGAAAATATGCTTGTAAATCACTTTTTCCTAACTTCATAAAGTTTAAAGATTTCTCTCCTAGCCGTTTGCGTAAACGTTTTTTTATAAGCAGGATTTAGATTTTCTTGGATGAATCTTTCTAAGTGTTTATCCTCAGCTTGTCTAAATGATTTTTCAGTAATCATCATCTAATTAATTAAACCTTGCCTAGCAATATTTGAAGTAAATCGAAAAATACCTACACTGCCGGAGCTGCCAACGCTCGTCAATTGTGTTTGTCCCCCAGAAATGCCGCCAATGTCTCCATGGACTTTGCTCAAGTGTCTCGTGAGGGTGCCCGTACCGAAGTTCAATTTGGGTGCAAATTTATTGTCGCAATGTTTGCACTTGGCATACCTCATTTCGCCTTCCTAAACTTGATCAAAATACGCCCAAACGAAAGCCTTCAAATTCCCGCTCTTCACTTGACTCCGCTCAGATTGCTTGCTTTGTGGTGTCAGTTGGGACCACTCGGCACCGAGTTAGGTCTATGGAATTTCCTCAACATCATCATCAGAAAGTTGATCGTCAAAGCCAAAGTTGTATGTCGTCATTTCGATGTTTGGATCATTGTCGGTAATTTCTTGTGAATGCGAGCATCAATTTTTACGAAACAAACGTTCTAGCAAAAAATGAATTGACCCCCGTGCCGGATGAGGAGAAGGCAACACCCTTGCTCTTGCTGAAGTTCTTCCCTTGTGAAGCCATTAGTGGAAGAAAATAATTGAAGAAATGGAGGGATGATTAATAGGAAATTAAGAAAATATTAGTGAAAGATTAAGAAACTTGGAGAAAGATAGTATACAGAATGAGAGAATATTGTATAAGATTGGAAAAGAGAAGATTGGTGTGAGGAAGTGTAGAAAGGCGGTTGGCTATTTATAGGAGAAGAAAAAATTAGTTTTACCCAAAAAGCCCTCAAAAACTAGCCGTTAGTGGCTGTTGAGTAAGGGTAAAAAAGTCTAGGAGTAAAAAAAAAAGTCAGGAGTTGTTGGGGGGGGAGGGTGTAATTTTACCATTTTTTAAAAAATTTGAAAGCTATGCAATAAAAAGCTGGAAACGTTCGACCCAACTAGGCCAGGTCGTGGGCCGGTCTGTCCTAATTTGGGCTTCCCTCCTCTCCCAGACCCAAATTCTCCCCACCATCTTTCGAGTTTGTCCTGTGTTGGGCCGAGCTTGGGTTTTACCATGTCGGGCCGAGTTTGACCTGAGCCAGGTCCAGGTCAACCCAGCCCATTGGCCACCTCTATGTACTAGAAAAAAAAAATACTTCAACAACTTTTTAAACTTTAGAGTTAAAGTTCCCAACTCCAAATCTGTCACTGTAAATATAATCAGAAATAAATTTTATTAGTGTAAGTACTTGACCTTCACTGCTCCGAAGTCAAAGCTTTTGAAAATGAGGCTAGGCATATTATTAGAATTCTTAAATAATTTCTTTTGTTAGAATGAATTATGGTAAATATTATGTCCACAAAGATAATTATGAAATGAACTAAGTCAACATAATCCTAAATAATTTAGGTTTTGTATAGCCTGTAAATACATTGTAAAAAACAGTTTTATGCATGTTTTCCAAATAAAACTAAAGTTCTTATGCTTATGTGATTCATTTTCATTCGCTAGTCTAGTCTACAGAGTAGTGCATTGGTTGTTTGAATCAAGTTCTATCTAATTTGTTTTTTGATTTTCTGGTAAAATATTTAGTTATATGATATTTTTTTGTGTGCATATGATGCATCTATGTCAAATACTTGCTTACAATGGTATCAAAGCTTTGTTTTGTCATAGAACAAGAATGCTTGTGTGATTTTCAAATTTTAATAATTGCTAAAAAGTTAAAATTAATATTCTTGCAAAAATTCTAAGACACAACCTCCACATTTTGAGTTGATTTTATATTTTAATGATTTGTTTAATGATTGTCACTATTTTGTTCTAAAACAAGCACACAATTGAAATTGAAGAATTTGAATGAAATAACTTAAGAAACCATTAATACACACCACCTATCAATGTCAATTCTTTCATTTATGATGATGAATGTCACTAAAGTTTGGCTAGCTTTTGATTGTTAATCTATGGGCAAAACCCTTATGATAATTGTTACCAATAATCTATATGTGATTCCTTTTTACAATAAATTAGATTTGAAACAAACCAAGTTATAACTTGATTAGTTTTGATGGGTTTGAGGGATTGACATCTCATTAATCTATCAAACCCATCAAAAATGTTTAATTGGATAAACTACATTTGCCTATGATTACTCGTACTATTTAATTTGTCTATCATAATTTGGAAATATACATTTAACATCTTCAAATATCATATTTGTCACTACATTTGTTGAGGAAAAAATGGGAAAATAACTTTGCTACATCTGCACCTTTTTCTTTTGCCTAAGCACTCTAAATGTTTCTATCTAAAAAGACAATCATTTCCTCAACACACCATATAAAGGGCGAAAGAGAGCCATAATGGTCTCTCAAAACACACAACTTTTATACTGACACCAAAAGATAAAGTAGTAGAAATGGTCTAGAAAAGAGTCCTCATCATTGATATGTTCTTCTCTAGTTAAATTTTGAATCATACTTTTCCTCAATATTACTTTTATCTCATGTGTTTATGATAGAACTTGGTGCTTAATTACTTCATATCTTAATTTAAGGTCACTTTTTTAGCTTAGTACAAAATATGGAGAAATTTGAACAAATATAGAGCTTAATGTGAAGATTTGAAGCTTGAAGGCCCTGTATGCCCAAGGACCTAGCCATGTGAATAACCGTGTTGAACATTTTTGAATTCATGCAGTGCACGGGCATGTTAGGCTTTGCATGACCATGTTATAGCATGGCCATGTAGAGTGGATTACACGACTGGGGGAAATGTATACACATGTGTGCCATCAGCTTAAAGACTATCTTAAACGCTAAGTCAGGACACATAGCCATGTGAGATTGTGCATGCCTATGTAGCATACATGACCATGTTGCTAACTATGCTAAAGGCCATATTTTTGTTTGGTTAGATATTTTTCATGCATAACAACAATACACGACTATGTATATGCCCTTATGGCCTTATTTTGTATATAGAGCAAAGTTTCTTCACTTTGAAAGAATTGAATCATGTTAGATCAATAAAGACTTTAGAAATAACTTAGGTTTAGTAGTAAAAGGCTAAAGGAGATTTCTATGATCAACTTTATCCTAGCATTAAAGTAGAATTTCTTAAAAATGAATGGAGTTTGAAGATGAATTTTCTTAGTTTTAGTTTTCTTCCATTACATTTGTGTTCCTTTTATTCTAGGATGAGCTAAATCTCTATTATGCTTAGGTTTAATGAGGCCCAGAGTGATTTTTGTGAATATGACTTATTTGCTTAAATTAAATATAGTATTTTCTTGCGATTCACTTTATATGTTCTTAATATTGTTAATTTGGTGTTGTTAGCCTATTATATAGCGTTTAATTTTGAGCATGTTGATTAAAAAATTGTATACTTGATTTGATCATCATGTGAGTGAATGAGATTGCATGCAAGTTTAGAGATAAGTCGGCATAAGACTTCCGAACTAAGGTCAAACCTATTAGAGTGGTTACTGGAGCATGTAATGGTTACTAAGGGTTTTGGTTAAGAGAGATTTCAATTGATTGACTTAATGATAGGGTTTGCTACCTTAAGAAAGGGGTCAAACACTAGCATACGAATATCTATAGTCTAGGCTTACTAGATTCTATTCAAGCCAAACTAGAGTGTTTTATAGAGCATATAATGCATTGCTAAGGGTTTTGGTCAGGAGAGATTCTAATCAACTTCATGTTAAGGTTTTTGTACCTTGAGAGAGGGTTCTAACTAGTATAAGAATCTTTGCAGTCCAAGTATGCTAGATTATATTGAAGCCAAATTAGGAGTCTCGCAATAGAGCTCTAGGGGGATTTATATCTAAGCATATCTTCATTGTTGTTGATCTTCTCAACTATTTCTTTATTTCTTTCATTGTTTATTTGTATTAATAGTTAATTTCCTTAGTTAAGTAGTTAGTTCCAAATGCTTGTTATTGTCAACTAGATAATAGGACAAAAAGGAATAATAGTACTCATACTGGCCTGAAAACAAATACAACACTTGTTACTTGCCACATTTATACTACGGACTAATAAGTGCACTTATCTTTAGTTCCTTATGGTTAAATTTTCCATAGTTGGTAGAGGATATCAAGTTTATGGCGTCATTACTAGAGAATTGAAGATTATGATACTACGAAACTCTGATTTTTATTAATCCAGTTTATTTTTCTTGTAATTTATTTTTCTTTTTTACTTTTAATCATCATCCTTACTTGGTGATTTCTTGGTTCCATTCTAGGTGTTTTGGTGCATGACTAGAAGCACTCCGTTGAAATCCTTGAGTGCGATCCAGAAATTGGGAGAACATTAAGGAGACTTTACCATGAGAAGCTTAGAGTTACCACCACCACCACTTCTTAGAGTTAAGCAAAATAGACCAGACATGGAAAATTCAAACCATGCATTGACTATGCCCAATTATGCTAAACCATCACTTACTGAGATAGAGTCAAGAATTGTCTAGCCACCCATTAATGTCAACAACTTTGAGCTAATGCCATTCAAAATAGCGATATCTAGTGGGTAATGAGATCCAAAGGAAAAAGGATAAGCTGGGTATTGAGTGTTTTAATTAGCAAGAAAAGTAATTTTCCTTTATAGCCCACATAAAGTAAAGCCAATCACAAACATTCACACTAGCATGCATATAGTACCATAAAGAATTTTATGATTTTGAATTTCAAGAACTCATGTTGCTTATTCTTAATGTTTATGACATATTGTACCTATATTCTAAAAGGTATGGGTTGGTGTGCGGTTCATGAAGAATGCAAATCATTATTCATGAATAGTGTGTGTGTATTTTTGTTTTTTCCAAACGCAATTGACTTTTTTTGAAATTTGGTCCCCTTTCTGCAAGACGAGCACATTTTTTTAAGGCTTGTATTGGTATTTCCCTGGTTCAATAATTTTGGCTAAATTACATTTTCAATCCCTAAATTTCTACATTTTTCCATGTTAGTCTTTAAGTTTGCCCTAAATGGCATTTTAGTCCCTAAACTTAATAACTACACCCTCTATCCTAAGTTTTTTGCACTATTTCAAATTTTTTGGCTTAAGTTTGACTAAAACTTATTTATGTTAATATTTTCTAAAATATTTTTAAAAATTTTATATTTAGAAACTACAAGACTTATAATTTTTAAATATTTTTTAAAAATTAGCAAATATTACTGTAAATAAATTTAGGTCAAATTTAAGTACAAAAACTGAATGGTATAAAGAATTTGAGATGAAGGTATTACTTAACTAGATTCTTTCTATTTGCTCTTTTGGTTCCCAAAATTATTTAGTTTTTTTCTATGTATTATCTATTAAAACAAAACATTGGTCAACAACAATTGTTAAACTCTTAATACCCAAAGTTTTTCCATTTCTTTTCTTAGTCTCTAAACTTTTTGGCCTTTTTTTTCTTCTTATTTCTTTTAACATTTATTAATTTAATGGTTAAACCATTGATTGATTAATATAAGTTAAACAAATTTTTATTTTTCGGTCATATCTTTTTGTTATTAATTGTTAAGTTTTGTAATATGAATTATTTAACTCAAAAGCTCTATGGTTTAACAAAGTAATTTGGTTCATAATTGTTAAAATTGAAAGCGAATTTTTCTAAATGAATATCTCACGATATTAAAAATTGGAATTGAAATTTGAGTTGATGGGAGATGAAATTTTTAGTAAATTATTTTTTAATGAAAAAGAATCCATCATTTTGGAGCATGTGCAGTGTTATGTTTCACAAAGTTTTGTTTTGATCATAACTAAACATTTTAATGATAAGAATATGCACAAATAATACTAGTTAAAAATTAAAGTAATGTGAAATTTTAATTAATTTACATAAATTTATAGGTCATAATTTTTTAGTTATTTTTATTGACATTTTCTTTGATGTTAAATTCATAAAAAAAAAATGCCCACAACAATATGTTGGTAAAAAATAATCTTGTTATCTTCTGAAGTGAAGTTTGTTGATACACCAGGTCCAAGTCAGGGCAAATGTGAGCCCAACAAACTGAAGTAACCTAACTAACCCAAAGCTCTATGACTTGTTGAGGGAACCCCAATTAAGGCCTAGTTTGTTTGCTGAGTACACATTCGTGTTAACACATTTTTGGGCTTTGCTTTCTAAACTATTTTAAACTCCCCCCCTGAAAGAGCTAGTATTTACATCTATACCATACCCAATACTCCAGATGCAACATTTTCCAGTCCCAGTAGTGCGTTAGATGGTCAGATGCCACTGCCCTTTGTGCGCGGTGGGGTGAGTGCTCGGTGGACGCCGTGAGGCTGAACGAGGAGGATGTAATTGGTGGCGATGGATGGAAAGCGGCAAATGGGAAGCATTGAGGGGAGGATGTGGGTGGGCTGCAAGCATTAGCGGTGAATGGATGTAGGCGAGCTCCAAGCATCAATAGCAAGATATGGGTGGGCTCAAAGTATCGGCAGTGGATGGGAAGCATTGGGGGCAACATGTGGTATGGCAATGGCAGGCCGAGGGGCAGATGCGGTGGAAGTGGGCTGGTAACCAATCCAGCGACGGTTTTGGTGTTTGAACGGGTTTCTTACCTCAATATGGATTTTCAATTCTTTTGGCCTTACTTCTTAGATCCTAGTTGTTTTTGGCTAAATTAGTCACTAAGACCATCAATCAATCGATTCCGTATCTAGGTTTGGTTGATGTTAATGGAATGAAACATAAACTGGTTAGAGGATGAGGTCTGGCGGCGATAGGGTGTAGAACGGATGTAGCGGAAGTGGGCATATGGTTCGAGGGTAGAATGGTGTAAATATTGGCAACTTAGGAGAGATTTTGCAATCATTTTAACGGTGTGGAAATATAACATGTTAACTTGAATGTGTATCCCCAAAACAAACAGGCCATTAAGTCAAGGACTGCTAGGAAGAGGAAAGTGCTCTTTCTAGGTTCTTCTTTTATTGACAATGTGTATCATAGAGAAAAGGTCATAGATTGATCTATAGCCCAATCTTATTGACATTGTCAATGACCAAGATCACTCATTTGACATTGTCAATGACCAAGATCATTCATTGTTATGCATGAGAAATATCATTAAAGATTCAATAATACCAAAGATAAAATATCACAGTAGCTATATAAGTAGCAATTCAACTATGGTGAAGGGTATTTTGTTTTCGTTCAATTCTCTCGATTACTACTCGACTTAAATCACACTGTGGTTTAATTGTTATAAGGTCCTCCTCAACCATACAACCAAAGGGAAGACCTATAGTTTTTATAAAGGATGGGCCAAACAATTTTTTTTATAAACTATAATCCATATAAAGGGATTTAACCAATTTTAAAAAATGACCAAAATGAATCTACCTTAAAAGTTCAATAAATACTAATCCTATAGACATTTTCCTATTTTAGGGGCTCAAGCCCCGCCATCCACCTATGTATTTGCCCTATATACAACCAGAAAAAGATAAAGGACCAAGACCCAAAAATGTATTTGGGAGACTGAACAAATCATTTCTCAAGTTACTTGGATCTCTTCATGTCATAATATTTGATAGTTGAGCTATCAGTTGACTTGAAAACAAATATATCGAAATGATATTCTTTTAATGCATAAAATCTAATTCTAACCTTCAAAATGATAAGAAAATTGCTTGGGAAAATTGAAAAGAGTAAATGACACAGATCATCTCTAAACTATCGCTTATGTTGTATATTAATTTTCAAACTATAAAATGCTGCACCATCATCATGGAACTACTAATAATATTGTACTATTCATTCTCAATGACTAAATTGAATATTTAGATCAAATTGAAGGTATAAGCAAGTAATTCAATAATAAATATAAAATTTAAACTACCTGGCAAGTATCTATTTCTAAATTTAAGTTGTTAAGAATTTTCTTTGACAATTAATAAACAATTTGATTATCACTAGACAATTTTTATTCTGAAAACAAATCATGTAATTTCTATCAACCTTAACTTTATATTTATGGTTGAATTGTTCTCTTAAACATTCAATTTGGTTTAAATCTTCAATTTAATCACAGAGAATGAATATTACAACATTATTAATAATTCCATTATGGTGCAATAATTTATAAATTAAGGATGAATATGCAAGATAGACAATAGTTCAAGGATGATTTGTGTACTTTACTCAAATTGAGAATGATGTGTATGATAAGAAAAAGTAATATACCATTGGTTTACTTTACTCCTGTGTAGCAGTGGTACGGGAGCTTCCTTGTTGGCTTTCTTTTTCGATGCGTCTCTTTTTCACCTTTTCGTGCCAGTGCCAACCCAATTCCCCCCTTTCTGTCTATATTAACAATTCAATAGGGTAGCCATGGAATCTTCACAGACACAGCTATCAGAAGCTGTTGGCTTGGCCCCAAAAGCAAGCACCGAAAAGGGCACCCAGTAGCTCGAGAAATCAACAAGCTCACGATCCCATTTCGAATTTAGCTTTTTGTCATCTTCCATATCTTTTCCTGAGCGATCTGCCCTTTTCTGGCTGCTCTGGTTGATCGTCTTGTTCGAGGGTTGTTCGAGCGGGATTCGTTTCTAGTCCTTGCGTTTCCGTTGATTCTTGCCTTCTCAGGTGCGGTTTTGTTGCGATTGTTCTTCTTGTTGCTTTCGGGATGACGTCTTGTATGGTTACTGTTGAATTGATTTTGTTTTTCTTTTTGATTTTATTGGAATTCAGGAATTGATTGGGATAGAGATGGGTTCCGAATTCGTAGTTAAACTCAGGAAATGTATGCTGATTTCGATTAGGAGGAGTTATAGGTCAGTGTGTAATCATCCGTGCTTAATGGGAATTCTGTGTTTCTTGGTTCTTCTGAACAGAGCTTTCCCTTTTGCGTTTTCCCTCCTGGTGACTGCTTCTCCTGTTTTTGTTTGTACTGCTGTTTTGCTTGGAACACTTCTGAGTTTTGGCCAACCGAATATACCCGAAATTGAAAAGGATGACAAAGTTTCTCATCAAATATCTCCCCTCAAAACTGGGTTTCCAGAGAATGCTACTGTTGTTGAGAGGGATGGTAGTTTTGCTGTGGACAGACATGTGGGGGACAAGAGTTATACATTAGAAACGTTTACTCGGGAAGGTAGTTTGGTTGGTAATAAGCTGAGTGATCTTGAGGATAATACTGATACAGCAGATTATACACATTCTCTTGTTGAGAGTTCAGAGGATATTCATTTTGATAAGAGGGTGATTGGGGAGTTGGATAAGAGGGGTCTGTGCCCGGAGAAGTCACAGAGTGAAGATGTCCTGAGTACTGGGGATGAAACTGAGGATAATCATTCTTTGATCGACGTATTGAGACAAGACAAACTTGCAGAGAAGGGTGATAAATCCCCAGCAGATATCATTTATGATCATGTTCATGATCAACTTGGTTCTTCTATATCGTCTCCTTGGAAACGTGTTGGACATCATGATGATGCAAATGCTGATGATGAATCCATAGATTCTGAATCTGATAGAGCAGAGAGTTCCTCCCCAGATGCTTCAATGGCAGACATAATCCCAATTCTGGATGAGTTGCATCCTCTTCTAGATTCAGAAGCCCCACAGCCAGCTTCTATGTCCCATGATGAGTCTGATGCTGCTTCAGAGGAATCTCTTGATAGCAGCAGCAGTGATGATGATGCTGTTGAGTCAGATGAGGGTACAGAAAACCAAGGGGAAGTTGATGATGAGGATGAGGACCAGGAAGAAGAGGAGGAAAAAAGTCAAGAGGCAACAAAAAAGATGGAGGATGAGAGCAAATCTGCAATAAAATGGACCGAGGATGATCAAAAGAATCTCATGGATCTAGGGACTTCAGAGTTGGAAAGAAATCAGAGATTGGAGAATCTCATTGCAAGGAGAAGAGCCCGTAAAATTGTGGCTGAGAAGAATCTGATAGACTTGGATGGTGCTGATATCCCATTTAATATTCCTACTATTTCCACGGCAAGGCGTAACCCATTTGATCTCCCCGATGATTCCTATGACAGCATGGGTTTACCTCCCATCCCTGGGTCAGCTCCATCTGTTTTACTGCCTAGACAAAATCCTTTTGATCTGCCTTATGACTTGAGTGAAGAAAAACCTGATCTGAAGGGTGATAGTTTTGACGAAGAGTTTTCAGCATTTCAACAAAAGGAAGCATTTCTCCAAAGAGAAGCTATTTTTCGGCGACATGAGAGCTTTAATGTTGGGCCATCATCCCTGGGTTTTCCCAGGCCAGGTAGGCAGGACTCTACTTGGAAACCATATTTTGTGCCAGAGCAGTTGCCCACAGAATCAACTAGTTCTCAATTCCAGAGGCAGTTAAGTGAAGTTAGTGAGTCAAAAACAAGTTCTGTTCCTGATACAGAATCGTTTGGTTCTGTTATAGATGAGGAGATCAAGCAAAATGAACATGATCTTTCTCGTCACACTGATGTGATCTCAAATATGGAGCATGCTTGTATCCATGATGAAAAAAAGAGCCATTCTTCTGAGGATATTGTGCCTGTGGACTTGGAGCAAGCAGGAAATGGAGATGTCAACCATGATGTGGCTGAGATTAATTTAGGGAATGTGGAAGACTCGCAGCAAATTGAATCTACCTTATCTGAAGGAAGGGAAGGGATAATGAACACTGAGCCAAATACTGTTGAAATTCATCCATCAACAGAACATATTGACAAGGATTATAGCAGTACGTCAAGCTTATCCTCTCTATCAGAAACAGATGAAAATATACCGGAAGTCAAACGAGAAGTATCTAATAATTTGGAGCAACATAATCCTCAAACCGTGGGATGCTCCATTTCCTTACAACCTTCATTTGAGGAGTCAGTGTTGCATGATATTCAGCATCAGGATCCAGTTTATGATTCAAGTCCTTCATCAGTTAAGCAGGTTCCCTCATTTTTGTCTACGGTATCTGATCACCAAGTAGAGATGTCTGGAGTGGGTTCACCTCCCTTGCTTGTTGAGTCTGCGTGTAGGGAATCTGAATTGCAATATGAAGGAGTGAAGGTAGATTCATCATTGCAAGAGTTCCAAGCGGGGTCAACAGAAGCTCTGGATCAGGATGAACCAAGGCATAGAGATGTCTCAGAAACTAGTGTGCATGATCCGAGCAATGTTAATTCTTCTTGTATTGCTTCTAAATTTTCTGATCAAATTGGAAAAGAGCTTGAGACTGTCAGGGAACATGTTTCGGTAGATTCAGCATCATCAGAAGGGATGCCGGTGGAAGAACAGGTTGAAAATAAACAAGAACCAGTTCATCACATTCAGAATCAGGCAGGCTCATCAAAGCTTGAGCAAGAGTGGCTTGACCAAGGTAAAGATAAGCTTTTGGATCCTGTATCTGCAGGGCAGCAGCCATCAGTATGTGCAAGTGATCCTTCAGAAAATGTTGTGGAACTGCATACACTGCAGGAAGAAGAATCTCAGGTTGTCCAAGATGATAATCAGTCATCAGGCTCATTAGACCATGGATCAGCATATAAACCCATTTTGCAGGAGGAAAATGTTAGTCAAAAAGAACTGGAGAGGGTGAGCACATTTTACCATGATGCAGGAATGAGCATTGATGACCATCACGGTTACCGGGACTTCTCTTCCCCATCTTCCAGTTATCAGGATGTGATTTCCCCATCTGAGGGACAAGTATTTCCATTAGAGGCTGAACAAAATATCCAGGTTTGTCCCACTTTCACATCTTTACTGAATCTAGAAAATCAGAAAAAACTTGAACATCTTTAAGATTTTATTGATCTTTGAAATTTTCATATCTTCATTAATTTCTTCAAGATTTCTTTATACCAGCAAGTTGGCGCTTGTGTACGTGTGGAATGAACTACTTTATGTGAGTGCTTTAACAAGAGAAGATTTTCATTAAACAAAAATAAAAAATAATATCATAACTGGATTAAACAGTGCCAGTAAAAAAAACTGTTAGAAATGAAAAATGAACAACAAAACTGTTAAAAATGGAAAGCACCTGATGTTTTGAACCCTCAATGAAATTATCAAAGATCTCATGAAATGAGGGAGCAAGTTCAGCAAGTATAGAACCAAATGGATCAACCAAGCTCCGCCCCTCTTGAGTTAGTTCTGAACCAAGAACTCTGATATGAACTAAATATGCTGTAAAGCTCATGATCACATCCTTAAGAACGATTAGAAAGGACACCAAAATGAATAATGAGTAGAACAGTGAGCTTGATAAGAAATGAGAGGGAGATGAAGACCTAAAAACTGATAAATTTTGATTTAGAATCAATATCTCTTTGAAATATAACTTAGAGCATCTAACTCTGAAATATAAAAAAATTGAGAATGCTTTCCCTTTTACTGCACAGCCAACACACACACACACACACACACACACAGGGTGTGCAGCAAAAGGTAAAATGTTCTCAATATTTTTTCTCTGTTCCATGCATTTAACACATTAATTTGGTTGAAGAAATTCAATGTGAAGGCTAGGAGCTTTACATTTATTGGAACATCAGGCTATATTCATCTGCTTGTTTGTTGTGTCTTTTTCAAACCTTTGTAATATTGTATGAATAATCCAATCGAAAAATCTGTAGGATGCCTGTGATCTGAATTTGTGTGTTCTCGAGGACTATTTTAAGCTTGTAAGCAATTGAGGTTTGTTTTGGTGAAATAAAGTGTTGTAGCTGAGAGTATTTAAGGGGGGGAAGGGAAATCATGAGATGCTGAAAGATCAGGCTGCAGAAATAGTACTGGCTTATTTTTCCTCATAGAGTTTTACACTGTTTAAATACAAGGCTAAGGAAACCTAAGTTAGGTAGTTTCCTCTTTTACAGACTAACAATTTAGGAAACAAATAAACAGATCATAATCCTAAAAATAAAAGATTACTAAGATTTTCTAGCTGTACACTGTTTTCCTAATAAGGCACATTAAATCTTTGACCTCCAGAATATTCTGGAGATCTCCAGAATATTCCAACACTCCCCCTCAAGCTGGTTTGAAGATGTCTTCCATAGCCAGCTTGTTCACTAGTTTCTCGAACTGTCTTTGAGGCAATCCTTTAGTAAGAATGTCAGCAATCTGTTCTGCAGTAGGGATATAAGGCATACAAATCAGTCCACTTTCAATTTTTACCTTGATAAAATGCTTGTCAACTTCCACATGCTTCGTTCTATCATGGAGGACAGGATTATGAGCAATAGAGATAGCTGCCTTATTGTCACAGAAAACTTTCATGGGAGATGGATTAAAGATTTTTAATTCTTCCAATAGTCTCTTAATCCACAAGACTTCACAGATTCCATGAGCTACTGCTCTGAACTCAGCTTCAGCACTACTCCTAGCCACCACATTCTGTTTTTTGCTTCGCTAAGTAACTAGATTGCCTCCAATGAATGTACAGTAGCCAGAAGTAGAGCGTCTGTCAGAAACACTCCCTGCCCAGTCTGCATCTGTATAGGCTTCAACTTGTAGATGCCCATGGTCTTTGAATAGTAACCCTTTTCCAGGTGTCCCCTTCAAATATCTTAAAATTCTGTACACAGCATCAAAGCGTCTTGGCCCAGGAGAATGCATAAACTGGCTTACCATACTTACAGCAAAAGCTATATCAGGGCGAGTGTGAGACAAGTAAATTAGTCTTCCAACAAGCCTTTGGTATTGTTCTGTGTTCTGCACTTCCTTAGCATTAGCAGGTTGTAACTTGAAATTAGGTTCCATAGGAGTTTCGGCTGGTTTGCGCCCAAGTAAACCTGTTTCACCAAGCAAGTCAAGTATATACTTTCGTTGGTTGACAAAGATACCTTCCTTGGATCTTGCAACTTCCATTCCAAGAAAGTATTTTAGAGCACTTAGGTCCTTGATCTCAAACAAGGTAGCCAGCTTCTTCTTAAGCTTTCCCAGTTCTTCAAGATCATTACCAGTCAAAATTATATCATCTACATAAACAATTAGAATTGCGACCTTGCCTTCCTTGCTATGCTTGTAAAACATTGTATGGTCAGTCTGACTTTGATGATAGCCACAGCCCTTTACAGCTTTCCCAAAGCGCTCAAACCAGGCTCTAGGAGACTGTTTTAGACCATATAAAGATCTTTTTAATCTGCAGACCTGATTCTGTCCATATTTTCCCTTGAATCCTGGTGGTATGCTCATGTAAACTTCTTCTTCTAGGTCTCCATTCAAGAAAGCATTTTTTACATCCAGCTGACACAATGGCCACTTGAATTTAACAGCAAGAGACAGTAGAACTCGTATTGAGTTAATTTTAGCAACAGGGGCAAAGGTTTCTTGATAGTCAATTCCATAGGTTTGAGTGAAACCTTTAGCAACCAGCCTAGCCTTATCTCTCAAAACTACCATCAGCTCTGCATTTCACAGTAAACACCCACTTACACCCCACTGTTTTCTTCTCTTTGGGTAAGTCCACTATTTCCCATGTGCCACTTCTTCTCAGAGCACTCATCTCCTCCATAACTGCTAACTTCCAATTTGGGTCATTCAAAGCTTCCTCAATATTTCTCGGGACAAACAAGTGTGAAATTTTTGAGGTAAATGCCCTATGAGTGTGAGACAGCCTTTTATAAGAAATATATTTAGCAATAGGATATCTAGGAAAGTTTGTACAGATTCTGGTTCCTTTTCTAATGGCTATAGGAATATCATAATCAGATGATGTATTAGGACCAGAAGTTAAAGAAGGATCAGCAATCAAAGGAGTAGGATTAGGAGTCGGGACTGAAGTACCTGTGGAAGTCTGAGTACCAGCCTCTGGGGTTTTTGACTGGTCAGATCCTTGAATCAAAGTTGGATCTTGACTACCTTGATGGGTTTTCTTCCGAGTATAAACCAGAAGCTCAGTGTTTGGATTTTTTTTATCCATTTGTAGTGTTTCTCCCCCTGTTGAAGATACAATAGTACCTGGCATAGTCTGACAAGGATTCCTATTACTGTTATTATTTGAAACTGAGTTTTCCTGATTTTGTTTAATGGATTCAGAGCTGCCAGGGGAAGTTAAAATTGTATTTGGTAGTGGAACAGGAAATAAATCCCAAAAATTATCATTCCCTACTTCATTCTCCCCCTGAAGATAATTTTTGTGAAAGTAAGGTTTGTTTTCCATGAAAGAGACATCCATACTAACAAAAAATTTTTTTGTTTGAGGGTTAAAGCACTTATATCCCTTTTTATTGGGTGCATATCCTACAAAGATGCATTTTTCAGCTCTAGGATCCAGTTTTGAACCAGAGTTGTTAGGAATATGGACAAAAACAATGCATCCAAAAATTCTAAGTGGTAAATCTGAATGGATTCAAGACATAGGAAAAAATAGTTTTGAAGTAATCCAAAGGTGTGCTATATTTTAAAACTCGGGTAGGCATCCTATTAATCAAGTATGAGGCTGTCAAAATAGCTTCTCCCCATAAATATTTGGGAACATTCATGTAAAACATGATAGCATGAGTTACCTCAAGTAAATGTTTATTTTTCCTTTCAGCAATACCATTTTGTTGAGGAGTATCCACACATGTAGATTGGTGATGAACACCTTTTTTCTTTAAAAAAAACTCCCAAATGTTTATTGAAATACTCAGTTCCATTATCAGTATGAAGAATGCTGATTTTAGTTTGAAACTATGTTTCAACCATTTTGTAAAAGGCCTTAAACAGATTTTCTACTTCAGGTTTTTCACTCATCAGGTAAATCCAACATAAACGTGTATTGTCATCTCTAAAGGTGACAAACCATTTTTTCCTTGAAATTGTGGTGATTTTTGAAGGTCCCCAAACATCACTGTGTATTAAATAAAATGGCTTTGAGGGAATATAAGGTTTTTTCAAGTAGGCAGTACGATGACTCTTAGATAGATAACAACTTTCACATTGAAGTAAAGAAAGGTTAAACTCCTTAAACAAATCAGGAAACAAGTACTTAAGGTATTGAAAACTAGGATGTCCTAGTCTAGAATGCCAAAGCATTATTTGTTCATAAACAGGATCAGAACTAACACTACTGAAGCCCTAAGCCTTTTTATTATCGGGAGAGTCCCCATCAAAGTAATAGAGTCCATCTATCATCTTAGCACTGCCAATCTTCTTCCCCAAGGTCTGGTCCTGAATTTCACAGTGAGTGTCAAGGAAAACAACACGACAATTAGAATCTTTAGAAAGTTTGCTGACAGATAAGAGGTTGCAGGCTAGTTTGGGAACATGTAGAACAGATTCAAGATCAATACTCTTGGAGAGTTTTATCAAACCTTTCCCTGCAATGGGTGAGAAACTACCATCTGCAATTTTTACTTTTTTATTACCAGAACATGGGGAATAAGGGCAGAAAAGTTTAGAAAGACTAGTCATTTGATCAGAGGCTTTAGAATCAATGATCCAAGGAGCAGAATTTGAAAAACAGAATAGGGCACTAGATTCACTACCTGTTTGTGCAAGAGAAACATGAGGAATACCAGAAGACACACTAGACTTTAGCAGCTTTAGGAGATGATCCAGCTGCTCCTTGCTGAAGGGACTTGTTTCAGCCTCATTAGTAGCAGGTGTTGCGTGGCTGAACCTGTCATTGGTCCTTTTACTCTTCCAGTTTTCTGGCTTTCCATGGATCTTCCAGCAGGTTTCCCTTGTGTAGCGAGGTTTGTTGCAGTGATCACACCAAACCCGTGGCTTCTCCTCTGTTTTTTTCTGAAATCTAGCAGCCTTATTTGCCACTTCATCAGAGGCAACTAAGGCAGAAGTGTCAGCCATCACATTGGTGTCCTTTTTTCCCAGCATGACATTTCTTCTGCTTTCTTCCCTTCTAACTTGCAAATACTTCACTCATTGGGGGAAGGGGTGATCTACCAATGATCCTGCCCCTTACTTCATCAAACTCCACATTCAGTCCAGCAAGGAACTTGTAGATTCGATGGTCCTCCATAGTTTTTCTGTAGTGATTGGCATCATCTGCAGATTTCCATTCATAGTCATTGAAGAGGTCCAAGTCCTGCCACAGCCTTTTTAGTGAGTTAAAGTACTTGGTGACAGTGTCTTCCCCCTGCCGGATTTCACCAAGTTTTAGAGTTAACTCATAGACTTGGGACTGGTTTCCTAAATCAAAATACATCTGATTTACATTGTCCCATAATTCCTTGGCTGTGGAGTAGCACATGTAGTTAGACCCAATGTCCTCGTCCATAGAATTGACGAGCCAGGTCATAACCATCGAATTCTCTGCATCCCAAGTTGCATATGTTGGGTCCTCTGGTGCTGGTGCCTTCTTATCTCCAGTGAGGTAGCCAATCTTTCCTCACTCTTGAATGTACATTCTAACAGATTGAGACCATCGCAGGAAATTATCACCATTAAGGCGAATAGTGGTGATCTGGACAGAATGAGAATCAGTGTTTGGGGCTTGAGTTAGGGTTGTAGGATTGTTTGGCTGATTGTTGCTGGAAGGTGTAGATCCAGACGAGATTTCAGACATGTTGGGCTGAGGAAGGACGCAGAGAGATGGCTTAGAAAATTAGGGTTGGCTCTGATACCATGCAGAAATAGTACTGGCTTATTTTTCCTCAATAGAGTTTTACACTGTTTAAATACAAGGCTAAGGAAACCTAAGTTAGGTAGTTTCCTCTTTTACAGACTAACAATTTAGGAAACAAATAAACAGATCATAATCTCCTAAAAATAAAAGATTACTAAGATTTTCTAGCTGTACACTGTTTTCCTAGTAAGGCACATTAAATCTTTGACCTCCAGAATATTCTGGAGATCTCCAGAATATTCCAACACAGGCAATAAGTTTTAACAGGAAGAAACTACACCTCTCTTATAGCATGGGGCATAAACATCCTTAATAGGCTTAATGCTTTCCACATGCATGACTCTGTTTAAATACTTCAATGTGCTGAGTTTGAATGACTTATTAAATGGAAATAGATAAATCAGTATGAAAAAGAAAGAGCCAACTTAATTTCACTTATTTATTGGCATCATAAAATTTTTCATCCATTTTCCCTAGTATTTTAATTCCGAATACCAGCATATTATATAGTATGATTCATGTTTCGTATGCTCATAGCTAACTATATGAGTAAGGAGTGATTAAATGTTTAATAAGTGACTATAGTGATTCATTCTGATGTTACTGCAATTGCATAATGTGTGAGTTGGTAAATGATCAGTAAGTGATTATAGTGATTCATTCTGATGTCATTGCAGTTGCGTAATGTGTGCAATTTAGCTTGTATATTTAGCACCACCTCAATATAAGTAAACGTAGGAAGGTGATAGATATTCTCTCCACTTTTAACCTCTCGCTATCTGATCTATTTCTCTCTGATATTATGACACTTCCTAACATAGCAATAGTTGTCGACTCTGACAAAAAGCACATCATATTTGTTTTCTAGTTCTTGATTCTTGATTCCATAATTCTAATACTGTGTAGGAGCTGAACATAAATACACTGCATTCTTGTACCTATATGGTGAATTGCTGTATGCCATGAATTTCATACTATGAAATTAACACCAAGAGAAAGATTCACATGTTTGCCTTAGTGACATGATATTTGATATTGTAGTTACCAAGAAGTGGAAACTGTTCTAAGAAATGGGAAATGTAAAATGCTAAAAATTTTCTTATAAAAAATTGGGTTTAAAGGTTTCATATGGCTGGGATAGAGAAAGTGCACACCCTTTTAATTTGTTGAGGTAATACTTATTGCTTAATCATTCTTCAACTCTGCCTTGTACCATCTCACATCCAAAATTCATTATTTGAAATTTCATGTCCTTGATTTGTTTAACAGAAGTAAATATTGGAATTCTTATGAATTTAAGAGGATAGTTTCAACCACCTTGGAAAAATGTCATAAAAGCACCTGCTTTCGTGAAAAAAAAAAATATGGCAATTGTATTATTCCCTATATTGGAAGCATTTAATATTGATGGCCTGCCTAGAAACAAATTATAAAATTATATATTGGTAACTAAGCATCTTATGTTAAATTTATTTGTTGTTACTTTGTCCTTAAAAAATCCGTTGTAGTTTGGATTTTATATTTTGGTTGTTTTCTCGCCTATAACAGAAAGTTGTGTGAATGAACAATGATCACCACTACATTAATTAGAAAAAGATGTGGAAAACATTTAAATGCTACTTCAGGAGAAAGGTCATGATGAACATATGTTAGAGTTTTTCACGACATATGTTCTCTCCTTTGAAGTATTTGTTGTTCAATTACTGGAACATGCATATGCTTTTCATGACATTTTACTTTTGCAAATAAGTGGAAAGAAAGTAGCTCTAAATAATAACAATAAAACAAATAAGACAAAAATACAAGTAATTCAAACCAACTTCATCATAATCATTTTACAAATAAATGTAGTTCCCTAATAGCATGAAGAGTTTCTACCCGTGTAGAAAATCATCTGTAGAGAAATATTCTACTGGTGCAATAATAAATGAATTTTTTTCAACTTTTTGTATTTTTCTTTTTGACAGTTTTTCAGATACATCTGACATTGAAAAGTCATAATTGCTGTTGACCCTGGCGTTTGAATCTTGAACTGAAACTGATATCTCCTGTTTTTTAAATTTTATCAAAGAAAAGCAAGCCTTCAGGAAGTTCCTCATCATTTGCTGCCCCGATGAGCTGTAGATTCTGCACACACCACCAAAGGTTCAAAGAAAGTGGATAATAAAACAGGGCCAGCAGCTTAAGTATAGTGGAGATAAATAGTTTGCTTCTGAGATCATACATTTTTACACTTTGGCATTGTCTGATGGCATACATTTCTCACTTTGGGTGAGAAAATATTGTATTTATAAAGTCACATGCAGTTTTGTGTTTCATTCTCATTATATGTCCTACGTTTGCCCCTCTCAAAACCCTGTTGTTAGTTGTTGATATCTAATTGGCTTTATCTGTTGAGTTTTAACGCCTAATAAGCTGAAATATATGAAAGCTGTACCAGAGAAAAAAATGTTAATCCAGAGTTGTGCAACCATGGTGTGTCAAAACTTCAAAAAAGTCGGGCTATTGTTTTGCTAAAATGTTTTGACCTTGATGTGTACATGATTAGTTGTCATTAGCTTTGAGCATGATTTTGTCTATTCAGTAATCTATCCTAGGTGATTGCATTTGATATACATCTATGATGTCTAGAATTATTTCGGGGAACTAATGTTGTTTGCTTTGATTCAGGAAACATTTGCTACAGGTCTAGAGTTGTGGGAGGCACATCAAGTTAATGCTCCAGAAGACAAAGCAATCGCAAGTTTTCCTTTGGAATCAACTTCAATCCCTCCTGGAAGTTTTGTATTGTCTGGTGATAAAGACGATTGGAATTTGAAAAACAAGATCCTGGAAGAAATTGTGCTCAAGGAGCATGAAGAGTTTAATGGGGACATGAATGTTTCACAAGGTTTTGGATCAAGTTCTGTTAAGATGCATACCAGTGAAGACATCGATGAGGTCAAACAGATTGATGAGGAAATACTCTCAGAACTCGATGCAGTTGGAGACTTCAATGTCAAGGAAGGTATAGTTCCCGAGGAAACTGGAATTGGTGATTCTGAGCCTGCATGTCCACCAAATGATGTGGCAGAAAACAGTGTGGGCCTATCTGTTTTGGAAGCAAGAACAATTGATGATATTGGTTTGGCTTTCAAGCAACTTCAAGATGGTGTTGATGTAAAAAATGTGGTCCTTCCCTCTTCCAGGAAGCTTGAAGAACAGGAGCAATTAGATGAGGCAGGAAATGTAGAAGATGTACATATTGGTTTGGAGGAAGTCTCGGAATCTAGTCCAAAGGAGACGCTGGAACTGTCAAAGTCGAGGGATGAATCTGCTCTAGTGGAATCCGTGGATTTAGTTTCTACAGAGGTTAATTCCATGGATGGGAAAAGAGTTAGGAGTGAAGAGATATCTGAAGTGCCAGCCGAGACCATATCTGACCAAAAAGGAGAAAGCTAAAAAGAAAAATACCGATGGATCTAATTGGCGGTAAGGGGTTTGGGATTGCTTTGCAAATCATCTGGATTTCTGTTAGTTATTCTTTCCTCCCCATTAAGTGATTTCTTCGAGAATGAGTTTTTGGTTTGATTTGTTGAGGTGTGATTCTTTGGATGAGTGTATTTGCCGAGGCAGTTTGAGATTTGTTGTTATAGGGTTGTACTACTCTGCGTGCATAATGTAAATTCTTGTTTTGGCTGTAAAGCAGGTAAACAATTGTTCATTGTGTTCAATCCCAGGTATTTTGTTCAGAAAAAACATATGTATCTCCTCTAGTCATGTTAGTGAACCAAGCTTTTATAAAGCTATTCAAACCAGAGCTTGAATTTACAGTTAACGAAATGAGTCTGTCGAACTTTGAGTTTATACTTGAGCTGACTTTGATATTTAAACCTTTTATTGAATTAAGCCTGAATATGCTAATGTTCAGTTTTATAGGTGTTTGAGTTTATCAAATCTTATATAATATTAATATTATATAATTAATTTAGTAAAAAAAATTAGTAACATAAACCTAAAAACAAATTCGCTCACCCTCGATGTTATAAGTTTGAACCTCTCAAATCGCTTCCACAGTAGGATTATCGTCCAACAACAAGCCCCTTCGCAGTCTGCCATGCAGTCCGTCGCACTCTCCCCCAATGGCGGTCGGTCGCCCCACTCTCCGAATTATGGTTTAGTGCCGAATCTGCCAATTCCTAGCTCTCAGCTTGCTTCATTCCACCCTCTGCTGCCGCGCACACACGGCCAGTTGACCTCCTCTGTTGCCACATTGGACAACTATGTTCTTTATCCTGACTCTCTTGCCCTTACTTGTGTGCTTATAAATTTGAATTTTTCTACACATGGATGTGAATAATGTTCATGCTAAGGAAAACTAATAAATCTTCAATTATGAACTAAGAAGGACTTTATTGTTTTTGTTGCAATTGTTAATATTCCAAATTCAGGTTTTGCATATGTATATCAGATTTTATGCTTGATAATTTAGGAACTTGTTCAGTTAAAAGAGCCGAATTGATAGCTAAAGACTTTTAGGATTTACTATAATTACACGCTTTACCCCTAACTTTTAATTATGTTATAATCCTAATTTGCAATTTGCTCATAGTGTGTCCCTAACTTAATTAAAACATTCTATTTTGGCACTTTTTTTACAGTACTTTGAATTCGGATGTGGCATCGACCAATTGATCTATGAATGATAAGGGATACGGATCTTTTGGGCAAGCGTCGTTGAGATTGGCATAGTCAATGCACATGCGCCAGTCTCTTAACGATTCTGGCTTTCAGTAGCCTTCCTACTTCTCTCCTGATGAATTCTCATCTCTCAAGTGTCATATTGAGTTTTTTCTGCTATGTTGGCCGGGTGGAAGGGTCCACTTGCAGGCTGTGGGTAATTACTTCTCTTATCTTGGGCATCTCATTAGGGGACCAAGTAAATACATCTATATTTGCTTCAAAAAACTGAATGAACATTTGTCTTACCTTAGATGGGAGGTCTTTGCCAATCTTGATCGCCTTTTAGGGGCTATCTCTACTAGCTCCATATCTTTAGGCAAGGCCGTGTCATCCTCATTTTCCTGGAGGACCTCTCAACACCTTTTGGAAGGCTTTCGAAAGGTCACCATATAACCTCGTCGTGCTGTGGCTTGGTTGATAAATACAGTTGCGTCCTTAATGAGGGTCACAAAGAGCACCGTTAGCTTCTTGATGTTGGCCTGGATATGGAAATGCACCTGGGCTGGTTAGCCAAGAATGACATATAGGGTGACGAGACGTCTATGACAAGAAATTTTACATTGTGGGAGTCGTAGGCAAACTCCCCGTTATGGTCTCTACGTACTAACATTAGTGGAACCTTGATGGTCTTGGCTATGGCGACCTCATCTTTGCCTATCCCAAAGGTGGGCCCACTCATAGGCATCAAAGAGGATCTCTTAACCTTTATTTTTTCCAATAGGTCACTAAAAATGACGTTGACATTGGCCCCTGTATCCAAGTAGACCATTTTAACATCAAAGTTGTTGATGCATGCCCTGAGGATGAGCGAATTCAAGTGCAGAACCGTTAGCTGGGATTCGACAATCCTCATTATAACTTGGCCAAGGTCAACAGCTTCTACCTATGCAATTTCGCGTTTCTGCCTTTTTTGAGCCGCTGAAGCATCTCCTTTGATGATTATGTGGACCACCCCCACTGGGGGTCAAGGATTTCGACAGTCCTTTGGAGAGCAAGGCCTCTCAAGTCTTCGTCCTCTGTCATTGTCGCGCTCGTCATCTTTTCCACAGAGCCTCTCTTCATGTCTTCAACACGAAGATGTTCATTTAAACAAGTACTCCTTCAGCTTGCCTACCTGGATTACCTCCTCAAACAACTTTTTCAGCCGCTAGCATTCTTTGGTATCGTGTCCTTTGTCTTTATGGTATCTATAGTATTTTTTTAGTTCTTTCTTGCCCAATGAGGCATTGTCGAGGGCCACCAAGGGATCTGGTTCTTTTTCTTAATGGCATAAAGGATTTTTGACTTTGTCTCTCTCAGGAGGTGGAAGGATGCCAACTTCTCTTTTTAGATCCACCTTTCTTAGCTCTAGGTTGGTCTTTAGGAACAGTTGGCCTATTAAGTTCTTCTACATGCATATATCTTGTGGCTCAGTCGAGGAATTCTTCTATGTCTCATATGGGGTTTTCATAAGAGTCCTAAGCTAGTCTCGAATCTTCCACCAATCCTTGGGTAATGGCTACTAGGTGTAGCTCTAAAAATAGCCCTTGCACTTGTACTTTCTTGGCATTGAATCTTCTAACATAATCCCTTAAGGACTCATTACAACCCTGTGACATCTTCAGTAGAGGGGCCACCATCTTTAGAGTCGGCTGGCTTTCCATGAAGTGTCTTAGGAGCACCTAGGAAAGGTCCCTAAATGAGGAGAAATGATGCCCTTGTTTGGCTCCAAATCAAGAAACGGCCGCTTCGCTAACGTAAAGCTAAAGGCTCTACACATGATGGCATCGAAGACCCTTTCAAGCCTCATGGAGGCAACATACCTTTGTTGATGGTTTACTGGGCTTGTAAGGTCATCTTATAAATCAATTTTCGGCAAGTGGAACCCCTTGAAAGCGGGGACATTGATTATCTTTTCTATGAAAGGTTGGAGCCATAGGCACTCCATGTCAATGCCAATGCCAATGCCTTTTTTTGGTTGCTTGAGGGCCCGCATGTGCTGCTTCATCTAGTAGAGTCTTTGCAGGATCGCACTAATGTCACTAGGGCCAACTGAACGGTCCAGAAGTGATAGTCTCTCATGGGTTTGTACCTTCGAAGGCTGGCCCTCGTGGAGCACTAGGTGACTCTCAGCGGTTTTCTCTATAGCCTTAGGTAGGGCTCTTGAGATTTCTTGTTGGACCGTCACCCTCAACTATTAGAACAAGGCATGCTATAGGGCTTAGAATTGTTCATCATTCAAGGGAGCAGGGCCTTTACCCCTACAGGGGTCCTTCCAGAGCCCGCGGGATTCTTTAGGTTATCTCCCTATTGTGTTTCTTCATCTGTGGGCCCAATGGACTTCTCAGGGCAGTGGCTCTTCTGCTCAGTCTCCTATAGGTCCTAGTTCTTCAATCACGATCTTCGCATGTTCATCATATTGGGTTCCCACAGATGGCGGCAAATTGATTAGGTAAAGTGATCGGATAAGTTGGGTCTAAGAGCTTCGCGAATGGTATCTCAGAGTCCTGTGCACAAAGACAGCATCAGAGCCTTGAGATGTGCCCCCGGAGGAAACCCTTTGACGTTCAAGTTAGCTTTCTAGTGAGGAGTAGCAGGGAGAAAGAGAGGAGAGTCAGAATTTCATACCTCGGGATTGGTGAAAGGTTTATATAGTTAATGTCACATCCCACACAGGCCCCAGCCTGTGCACTCTCAGTACCACTCACCCGTTTACCTAAGATTCCTTGGATTAAACATAAATCCGGGTGTTAATAACATCATATTATTTAAGTTTTATTTTCTAAAGCTGAGAACTGGGATATGTCCCAGGAGGCTTATTTAGAACAACAACCTGCAGCTTAAGTAGGGCCCAACCTCTAACATGCAACACAAGCAAGGTATACACTTAATCTGTAAGTGTCTCGGATGTGTGCTCATCAAGTGTGCTACTTACATGTATGACAACCAAGAAGCCACAACTTCATAGTTTTGAAAATCAAAATTTCCATGCACACGTATATTCAGCTAAACACAATATCTCAAAAGGCATCTCCATGAAACATATCCACATACTCATAACTTAACATAACTTGGCACATAAGCATCCACCATATGTACATACAAAACCATGTACAAGCAAGGCTACATATACACACAAAATAGCCCAAGTACAAGCATCACTAGCTTGGAAACATACCAAGGATGCTACATGTCCAAAATAGCCAAGGTTAAGTTTTACAAGCCAAGTATCCTACTCTCCCAGAAGGTACCTAAGTGTGCAAAACAGCAGCACACTCCACAAAACCAACCCAAACATACAAACCATAACCAGGGTCCAAGTCCACACATCCTTCCTGTACCTAGACTGATCCCACAACTACAAAAGCCTGCAAACTTAGAACATAAGTTTCAGCCTTAAGCCATAAGACTTGTAATGTAAGTGTTCAAGCCAAGATTCAGTTGGCACATACCTTGAGCAAAAAGTGTACTAACTAGCACACAAACTAGCAACTCAAGCAAACTACTCAAGCTGTATATACTTTCCTGAAACAAAATGTATGGGCAGTGAGTAACAATTACTCAGTAGGGTTTTACAAACGACCATATAAGGTCTATTTAGTTAAGTCCAATGACTTAACCTCCACAAGCTTACTAGTCCTGCAAGAAAGACATGAAGACATGGAAACCACAAAAAAATACCACAATATATAATCATCATAAACCATCCATATATGAGTTAGCATGCACAAACAAACAACCAAGCACACAGAACTCACACACACACCACAAGGTATATTCGGCCATATCCATTAGCATGTGTGCATGTGCACTTTCTGCACTTCCACCTTCACAACTTTACTCCCATTCCACTAGAGCTCCAAATTCACTAGTAAGTTGGCCTCCCTCATTAGGAATTTTAACACATGCCATTACCTTGACTAGCTAGCCAATTTACACATAACTGTATCTTCTCAATATGCCCATCTAGCAAGCTAAGATCATATAGCAGTATATAACCATCACTTAGCTGCCATAATTACTTGTTCATGGAAAAGTACCAAGAAAACAAGTAAATGTGAAACCCTACCTCACAATCAAAGCTTGAGCTTTCAGTTGCTCGAGTAACTAAGGCCAAAGCTCAAATATATTGCCTATCACAATAAACCTTCAATTAGCTATCATAATCACTTGTTCATGGAAAAGTACCAAGAAAAACAAGTGATTATGAGGCTTACCTCTTTAATCCAAGCTTGATTTCTCTTCCAAGCTTCAACTTCCTCAATAGGACGGCAAGAACTCTAAACTTCGCTCCCTCACGCTTTAAAGCCCCTTCGTTTTCTCGGCTAATTAGCCTGAACGCACCAGGAGGAAACGCTGAAGCTTGTTTCATTTTTTTGACTGATTTCGTTTTCGGCCAACATAAACAAATAACGAAGGCTAGCCGAATTAGTAGTCTTGGCGCATTAATAAGCGTATGGCAGACGCTTACACGTTCAACAGGCAGCAGGAGAGAATGAATTTTCTGGCCGCATTAAATGAAGCGTGTACACATATTCAACATTTTGGCTCAATGTCATCCTTAGTCCTCAAGTAATCTACATGTGACAGTTTCCTCCCTTAAGTTTCCATGTGCACACTTTAATCACTAAAATGTAGGATTATTTCGGCTCTATTCTTAACTCATGGCTCCAATTGCCAAGTTTTCATTAATATAGCCCAAAATGGTAATTAATCCATAACCAAATTAATTTGGAAGAAGCCGCAATTCTTGACCAGCCAATTTGTTTTTATCAACCAAAATTGGTCTAATTCCACCTTGGTCCATGCTCTTATTTGCATGGTGCATTTCACCCTTCAAGTTCCCATAATTTCATTTACATCATCATCCTTACTTTCAATCAAGTCCCTCATGTTTTAAATTGGTGTTTCTTTTTATTCTTGGCCTAAGCCAAGCACTTAGGAAGTGAGCCTAACAGTTAAGGTGTGCACCGAGTGGATAAAAATCCCGTAGCTTATCCATTATTTACAAGATACAATTTCCTTCCAAGAAGGAGTTCCTTTGAGGTTTATTTGGGCCCCTAAAAAGGACCTAGTCCCAAACTCTCTAGCAATGAAAGATTACTAGTATAGACCTTTTTCAATTTAAATTAAGTTTTGCCTATAATATTTTTAATGAAATGCATAAGTAAATTTGGCTAATTAAAATTTAAAAACTATGGGATGGGTGGAGAAAGGAAGGTTATTGGCACTGACGATAGAGTGGGGGGGGATGGAGGACGAGAGTGGTTGAAGGGTAGGCTGGTGATAGAAGAGGGGGGAGAGGGTGGCGCAGAGAAGGGGGCCGAGAATAAGGAGGCTAGATGGTCTAAGAACTTTAAGGAGTCTCTAATTAGATTTCAAAATTTTAAGGATTCTTTGGTGAAGAGAAAAAGTTTTCAAGGGCTATAGTTAACATTTTCCCCTACAATCCGATACTGATATGACATTTTTTGTCCAACATAACAAATTTCGTTCAAAAAGGGCCAAAATGAAACATTTTAATGGGGTTAAGGACATGCCATGGGCAAAATATAGGTTGGGGTTAGAATATGAATAATAATTAAAGGTTTGAGGCAATGCCTATAATTAATCCATTAAACATATCTTTTCTTTCTATTTTTTTAGTAACATTATCTTCAGCCAACATCGAACCATTTACTACAATTAAACTAATAATTGTATGCATCTGTTGTGGCAAATCAATCATACCTTTATCATCTTAATTCCTAAGATTCACAAAACATATCACGTCAATATGTTTCCCTTATTAGTCTTTGCAATACTTCATATAAAGTGATTGTCAAAGCTCTAGTCAATAGGTTGAAACTTTATTTCTTCATTAGTCTTTAAGTTCCAAAACACTTTTATCCTAACGCTAAGCATCAAGGATAATATTATCATAGCTCACGAGATTCTCGATATAGTAAAGCACACAAAAAGTAGGAATGGGTAGTGAGGTTACAAGGCAATTCTAAAACTTGACATTTGTGAAGCTTGTGATAAAATCATATGGTCCTTGTTGGATAAGATTCTGCGAATAATGCAATTCCTAGACTCCTTGATAATGATTATGCCACATACTAGCTTTTGCAATGGGTGGGTTTGAGGCAAGGAGATCTCCTCTCCCTTTACATTTTTATCCTCTATGCAGAAGCATTTTCAAGTCACTTAGTATACTTTCAACCTTTAAGTAATCTCCTAATGCTTAAAGCTAACCGGAATGGCCCAGGTTTCCATAGTCACAAAAACCTCAAAGTCTCCATCTTCTTTCAGCTTATTCTAATAATTAAATTGTTTATTGTGACGGAAATTTGCCAAGTCAGTACACATTGAAGAAGGGTTATACTTTCCACCTTCTAAACTCTCCTAATCCTAGAAGGGGAGTGGAAGTTAGTAATAATGAGCTCTCCCAAGATCCTTAATTCTTCTACATCATCAAAAGATTCTAGGGTTCAAACCTTCCCAAAAAATGTAAGGTTTTTATTTGGAAATGCTTTTTGAATGCTCTTCAAACTGCAACAAATCTATTTTCTCATGACAATTTTATGAACCCTTCTTCCATGAGGTGTAAATCCCATGAAGAAACATCTCTCCATTTATTCTAGGATTGCTAGGGTTCTCAAGAAATTTGAGGTCGATTTTATGTCAACCCTTTGACTTTTAACATCCCTTCGTTTGAAGGCTGGGTATTGAAGCTGCTAGCCTCATAGAAAAAAAGGCACCTAGATTGGTTATTTTGCTTAGTCTCACATTCTAAGTGATATGACTGGGGTAAAATGAGGCAATTTTTTGCAATGCCAATTTTAATTTATGTTCTTTCATTTCTAAAAGGAATGACTTGATTCAGCTACTTCACTCCACAAGAAATTATATGATCCACTATTCTACATTCAAAGCCAACTTTCAAAATCCATTGTGCCATTCTTAGGGCAAAAGAAAGTGGGTTAGGCAAGTAAATAATCTGCTAATTTTTGTAGTTGATAACACTTGGTAGAGGCCTTCGAGGAGGCGAGTGGCAGTATGGTTATAGGTGGGCACTAATGCTCCTCTAAGAATTCAAGATGGCCAAATATGAAAAAAAAAAACTATGTTTAACCTCTCAAAGTTGAGCTCATGGCTATTCAAAGAATTGTACGGTCAACTTTATCTGTTTCTTTATACAATATCACCATCTTAACTAGTTGTTTTCGAGTGTTGTTAGCCTTGCAAGGATATACGGCTCTTAGCGCATTTCTAGCTAGCTTTTCTCATGATCTTTATCTATAGATGGAGTCTTCAGAGCACTGATCGTTAGTAGTAATGTCTCACAATGTGTTACTCTAACTCATGATGCTACTACCTCATTATTTTTTTTCTTTTCTATTTAATTTTATTGTTGATTTCTAATTACCAAAGAATATAGCCAAGCATTATACATTACATGTAGTGAGGTTATGGGCCAAGTTATGAGAAGGTAGACCCTAACCTGTAGCCTCCTCTTACCTAATGGAAGATCTACAAAAAAAACCTTAAACCAGGCCTATACCCACATAGTTGACAAAATAACATGACACATTACATAGGGTGCGGCAGATACACATAGGTTATAATCTAAATTGACATCCCTACTATTGGTTCTAGGTGTTGTTCGGCCAGGCCAACCCAACAATTGAAACTTAGGATCAAGTTGAAAAGGAGTTTTTTCCATAATAGAGATTGCTGTGAATCTTAATTCCATAAAAGAGTAGTTTTCATCTTATTTCCTAAAATGGGGTATATTTTACCAACTCACCACATTCTTAGAGATGGTAACTGGGTAGGTTGAGTTAGGCTTGTGTCAAGCCATTTATGTTTGGGTTTAATCAAGTTAATATGAGTGTGTGTCTATGTTGGGCTATTTCGGTTTGGGTTGGGTTGGATTTAGTTTATTTGGATTTGGGTTCAACACAGATAGGATTATTTTCAGTCTCTGATAATTTCAAATTGGGTTATTTAGGTTTTTGTGCCAAATTCGGGTTAGCAATTGGGTTTACTTAGGCTACTGATGCATAAGTTGAAATGATTAAATTGATTCAAATTTTTTTTGTTTGTTTTGTTAAAATTTAAATTAAAGAATTCAATTTCTAGTGCGATTTAATTTAGGTTAATTTTTATTTTTTAGTATATTTAATTAAAAAATTCATAAAATTTTCTTAATTATATTTTGATGAATTTTCTATGATTTTTAACTTTTACAAAAAAATTGGTACAAAATGCAACTCTAGTTCACTATTAGTGACTAAACTACAAAATTTTAAAATTTTTGGGTGAAAATGCAAAAGATTGAAAAGTTAAGGGATCCATGTTGTAATTATTATCGGCAGGGATGGCAAATTTGACCTAACCCGATGATCTGACCCAACCTACCAGAACCTAAGCCCGACCTGACCCGATTTGACAAAAAAAGTTAACAGCCTAAACCAGACTATACTTAACCCAACATGAACTCAAACCCCGATTAAAGGAAAACCCAAGAAACTTAAACCCAAATGACCAAAACCTGAAATCTCCAAACTGAAATGACCCAAACCTGAATTGACCCAAACCCGAAATGACCCAAACTAGAGATTAACCTAACCCGAATTCGAGATGACCCGATAACTAACCCAACAAGACCTCGATTTTAACCTTCATTCCTAAACCTTAACTTTCCTCTATCATTATCTTCCATATTTAGTAAGCCATAAATTTTGGGCCTTCCATGTTTAGGAACTTCAATTTTTTAGGACTTTCATATTCAATGTGTCTCATATTTAGGGAGAGTGACTTCTATAGTTAATAACTTTCATTTTTTCAACTTCCATATTTAGTAAGTCTCATATTTAGGAAGAAGACTTCCATATTTAGTAGATTCATTTTTTTCAGACTTTCATATTTAGTAATTTTCATATTTTAAAAGGGGATTTCCATATTTAATAACTTTTATTTTTTGAAGACATCTATATTTTATAAGTCCCATGTTTAGGGAAAGGACTTCTATATATAGTAAGTCTCACATTTAGATTCTTCCAAAACATGTAACTTTTATATTTAGTAAGTTTAATGATTTTGATAGGCAATTGTCAAAATTACAGCATTCATCTGTAAACTTTTAAGTTTAGTGCAATAAGGAACCTAAATTTCAAAAAATTTCATTTTAGTCACCCTTAATAATTACAACATAGGTCTTTGAACTTTTGAAATTTTTACATTTTCACCTAAAATTTTTCAAATTTTACAGTTTAGTCACTAATAGTGAACTTGAGTTGCATTTTGTAGTAATTTAAAAAAAATTCATTGGCACATAAGCATAGCAAAATTATCATAGTGTATATCTAGGGAAAGATCTGAATGCATGTGTAGTGATAGTTGAAGGGTATAGATCTAGAAAAATAATTAAGTATTACCAACAATGTTAAATTACCTAAATATATACTAAACTATAATGAAGAAAACTTCTATGAATATTTTTTATTAAATATACTAAAAAAATAAAAATTAATTTAAATTAGATCACAAAAAAAAATCAAATTCTTTTATTTAAATTTTGACAAAAATTACAAAAAAAAAAAAAAAGAATTGATTAAATCACTTTGCCTATACATCAATAACTCGAGTGGACATAAAGGTCAACCCGAATTTGACCCAAAACCTGACCTGAAGTTACATGAGACTAAAATTGACCCGACTTATAGTGAATCTAAATCTAAATAAACCTGGTCCAACCTAACCCGAACTACTTTATTGCACTGTACTTAAAAGTTTAGGGACCAATGTTATAATTTTGACATTTGCCTACCAAGATCATTAAATTTACTAAAGATGGAAGTTACTTGTTTTAGAAGAGCTTACATATGGAACTTAATAAATATGGAAGACCCCAAATATGTGACTTACTAAATATGGATGTTCTCGAAACATTGGAAGTTAGTAAATATGGAAGCTTTTAAACATAAGGCTTACTAAATATGGAAAGTAATAAAAGAGGAAAGTAAAGATTTAGGGTAAAGATTAGGATTGAATATTAAAGTGTAATGTTTAGGATTTTAATATTAAGGTTTAGGGGTTTAGGGTTAGGATCTAAGTTACACAATCCTTCTATTTTGGGTCGTCGCTCTCACTTTCACACTTCTGCTTTCGCTCCTAACTATTGCTATCACTGCGCTTTTATAATCTTTTTACTTACTAAAATTTTAAAAAGTGACATTTTTCTGCTTCTGCTTCCTCCCTTACTTCTTACTCTTGCTTTCAAAAATATTTTATGCAACTTAAGTTAGGATTGAGGATTTATTGTTGACATTGAGGATTTGGGGTTTTAGAATTTTGGATTTATATTTCTAATTTATACTTTAGATTTGTGGTTTAGGGTAAAGGTTAGGGTTAAATACAAGATTAGAGTTAAGGTTAGGTTTTAAGTTTATGGTTTTGAGTTTAGATTTAGGTATAAGGTTTATGGTTAGGAGTGAGGGTTTATGTTTAAGCCAAGGTTAATGTTTAAGGTTTTAATATTTAGGGTTAGAGTTTTTAGTTTAGGTTTAGAATTTAGAGTTTAGATTTAGGGTTTATGATAAAGGATATAGTTAGGAGTTAGATTTATGGTTTAGGATTTAGACTAAAGTATAGGGTTTACAGTTAGAATTAAAGGTTTATGGTTTATGTTAGGATTAGTGTTTAGGGTTTTAGGGTTTAGGTAGACATAAAGAATAACATAAATATCATGAAGATATATTAATATATAATTACTTTAACAAAATGCCATAATTCAAATATTTTTTTAATTTAATGAATTGTTGAATTTGCTTTCAAATATTTCAAATATATAATTACTTTAATAAAATATCACAATTCAAATCATTTATTTAAGTTAATGTGCTTTCAAATTTATCAAATTTGAAATGTTTTGAAAGGTAAAACTTTAATATATCTAGAAAACACTTTTAAAATTAGGTTGATTTGGGTTAAAATCAGCTCTTATCGAGTTTTGTTATTGAGTCATTTTATGTTCAAGTCAAGTTAGTCTCGGATTTGGGTCATTTTGGGCCCAGGTCAATTCGGGTTCAGTTTAATTTGGGCTTTAGTAATTTTGAGTTTTGGTCATTTTCAAGTTTTTTTTATTTGTTTCACTTCAATCAGATTTAAGTCATTAATTTTTTTTGCCAAATCAAATTAGGTTGGAGTTGAATTCGAATGGATTAGATTATCAGGTCAGGCCAAATTTTATGATCCTTACACATTCTCAACCATGTCTTGTCCTTGTTGTCAATCTTACCAAGGCTCGAGCACACAAATGATTATCAAATTTTATGCCAAGTTTCAATTGGGTTGTTACTTTTTCATTAAGTCACTTAAATTATATTTTTTTCTTTTTTTTTTCAAAGAAAGTGCCATCAAACAAATACATTTCATACTAATATCACTAAAAAAGTTAAACAACTTACAAGAAAGGGACAATGACATATCCCAAAATGAAACATAGACGTTGAAGCCACATATATCATCTCACATATTTAGACATGATAGCGAAACATATTATAGAACTTATTCTAACATTCAAAGTACTAACAGATGAAACTTAGGGTAAAATTCATCTGCAGTTTTCTTACTATTTCAATTATCCTAAAGTGTTCTTTTACCTTTAAAAGTGCCTCTTAATATCCCATACATCCCTTAACATGTCCTAATTTAGTTCATTCTATCAGTTAAGTCATTGTTTTGGATGGAACTTGTCTATGTGGTACCCACACTACTATATGACTTTTATTTCTTAACAATAAATGACTATACTGAAAAAACAATTAACTTTAGGCTAAAATTAACAAAAACACATAATTTTAAAGACTTAAAAAAAGATTAATCCAAACAAATTTCTATAACATCTATTTTTAATCCATCTCTTGCTCATTCTCTCTCTTATCAATGTGATTGGTTAACCAAAATCACAATGTTCAGAAGCTCATGATCTGTCATTTATAAGGTCCGATTTCCCTAATTCAAGGTTACTTGTTGCTCTATCTATCTTGTTGATTCACATTGTTTCACAACTCCTCATCATTTCAAGGAAACTAGTGCGTTTTTGGATCTTGGTTTATGCTTTATTTGCAAATCTTGGTTTTGGGTAAGTTCTTTGTTTGTCTTAATGTTGATTCTGCCCAATAGCAATTTGATCCAAATTCTACCCAAAAGGGATTCTATTAGTTCCACTACACATTAAAAAAAACTGATAATCTAGTTGTATTTAGTCACTAGAAGAGATAGAAAGAAGACTAAAAATGTTAGTACAAAATCCTTAGTCACTATACAGTAGCGACTGACTAGTAACTAACCTTGGTGACTAAAAATGGTAATCACGCATGTTATGTGGCCTCATTAGAAAAGTGATTAAAACATTCAATTGCTCAAACTAGCAAATGATAGTTAGTAGCTGTATCTTTTGGGTTTTTCTTGAAATATGAATTAATATATATAAATTTTAAATAAAATTAATTATTTTAATTGTCATATCTACTTTGATAATTTAATGATGGCAAAAAATGAAATGAAAATAATTTATTATTAATGTAAAAATCAATTTAATATAATGTAATTCCATAAAAAAAATAAGTAAAAACCTAAATAAAAGATCAAAAGTCAACATAGGTGTGGACATCTTGATCACCCTGAGCCTCACTCTTGAGCTGAGTATAGTCATCAATCAACCATGGCATAACAGGAATATAATTTGGCTACTGTTGGTGTGTCGTGTGCGAGCCTAGTGGCAACCTACTCAATCTCGGGTAAGGTTGATAAACTAGCAGTTGCGTATGCTATTGGAAACCCGTAATTGTAGTCGGCCCACTTGATATCGGTAGATGATAATAAAATGGTGACTAAGATGGCTGCTAGGATCTGTCATCCATGGATAAGGTCCAGGAGGGATCAGGGTATTGGATCATGGCATCGTCAAATAGGGTCTAGAGGATGGGGGATAAGATCCTAGATACATTGAGTATGAGCCATGTGGTAGGGAATAGGATCCCTCTCAGCCCGACCATCTTGCTACAAAGTCAGATCAACACCCACGGGCACATTCCCCTTAAATTACCATATAGCAAATAGTCACAATGAATGCAGCCATCAAATCATGGCTAGCCCATTATTGTTGCACCCCACTATATGGTCTGCATGAAAGCCTCAAACCCCTACATCCTTTCATCCATTAAAAAATGTAATATTAATAGCATATTAATTTAAATATTATGTTATTTACCGTTGCATCAACTTGCTTCTAAGAGAAGCTCTAGCTTGATTCGTGCCTTGTTGACATCCATCGAATGAAATCACTAAATGCTAAGGGCTGTCGTCCTTCATCTATTGCATAAATTGAAAATAAGTGGTCAAAATTGTTAAAAATCAAGTATTGAAAAACCATTATGTATGAAAGATTGATCATTGTCCCACATTATTAGGTCAACTGGCAAGTGCAAGGGACATAAGGCTCTTTTACCCATTAGTATCAAAAAAAGAAAAAGAAAGATTGATCATTTTATCATCTTATCATAAAACGATATACTTCATCTGGCTACCTCGAGAATGCTTTCATAGCTACACACCCTACGTGTGTCCTTGCCTAACTACATGTTTGTTAAAACGTGTGAGTAAAGCATAGAAATTACCAATTAGCAAATGATAAAGCAAGATGTTCAAGTAAATTGAATGTTATTTACTCTCTTTTTTTGCTCATGACCTAACTCATGTGCTGGAATTTTTCTAATTTCCAATGGTGGATCAAATTTTCCTAGTGGTTGATCAAAATGACTGAATGGTAAGGATGAAATAGATTGTAGTCCCTATTTGGCAATTCCTTGTAGAAGTGCTTTTCAATTATGCCTTTTCTCAAGTTTTTCAACTTGTGCTTATATCAGTTTCTCATTAGTCTAAAGAACTCATTCCTAACACTGATGTAATCCACTAGATCCCAATGGTAATGTTGCTAAAAAAACAAGACAATTAGAGTAAATAATTTGTAAGTACCTAAAAATAATGTATGTTATATATAAAATAAAAAATTTATTCACAAAATTACTCGCAACTACACAAAACACTCATTCCATCTAACACGTTGAGCATCCTTTCGCTTGGGATAGTTGCCCTTGAAAAGGTCTTAGTTGATGTGACTACAAGTATTCTGCAATTCAGCATCGCAAACAAAGCTACAATCAAAATAATTACATATGAATTATTAGTGAAGTTTTAATCATATATATATATAATATTAAAAAAAATATAATAATAAAAACACTTACCATGCAAGCATAATGCTTCGATGCTTTGGGTTAGGCAACTGCTCTATGGCCTGCTATGAGCCTCTTGACTCACAGAAGGCTACTACTTGAGGGTGTCAGGATGATTACTTCATACCTGCTGAGTGTATTTACTTCATTTCATTGGGCACAGCCTCCTCTTATGCCCTTCCTGGTGACATAATGAGCACTTGTTCAATTGTCTCTTTTTAGACAATAAGATAGACCTTTTTTTTGTTGTTCATTTGGCTCATGACACCTATGCTTTTCTGGTCTCTCAGGCATTTTCTTAATAGAATGTGACATTATTGGAATGCCATTTGACGTAGTCTAGACTTTAGGTCCATCAACAGGATGCATTTATATGCAAGACAAAACATTTATTTCTTATAACAATCATCTAAATAATCACGGGGTTCTTTTTTTTGTCAAGAATGCAGTATATTGCATGCCTTTGGGGGGATTCCACTTAACTCCCAACTTCCACATGTGCATTTTTTTAGGTTCAAATTAACTGCACATTGTTAGTTCTTAAATTTAACCTCATACTCCCCATCCTCATTAACATCAACCTCCCAGTGTGCTCTTTTACTATATTCTTTATGTAGTTTGGATAATATGATATCACCAAACTCTCTAGGCCACCTACTAACAAATGCACATTTCTTTGCAAACCTTCTTATCATATATTTGCATATGTCCTCCAACATGGAATAAATAGCCTTATGCCTATCCTTTAGAATCTCCCTCATTTCATTAAAGGCCTCACATAAATTATTGTGATTCACATCATAATTATGAAACTTTTTGAAAAAAGCCTTGCACTAGTGCTTTGGATCACCCCTCAGGAAGTCAGCCTTTGCATCAAGGAATTAGTTTATCAATTCCATTGTTTCTTCAAATGCCCTGAAATTTGTGCGTTTGGTAGCTCTCCAATCCAGAACCACTCTTCTATGCTTGGCTTGCCAATTTGCACAAATGTGCCTTTTATATCTCTTGTGTTTTGCCAGTGCAAGAAGATCCTTTATTGTAGGTATTAAACCCTACATAAAAATTAGGTAAGTTAGTAAAGTTATGAAAACAAAAAGGCAAACAATAACTGGACTAAAATAAAATCTTACCTTCTATTGATTTGAGACCATAATCCACCTCTCATTGTTCTGAATGTCAAGGTTAGCTATCAATAATCTTAGAAACTAGGTCCATGACTCTTGATTCTCAACTTCAACAATTGCCCAAGTAATAGGGAACATCTAATCATTAAGGTCCTTTCCCACTACCATTAACAGTTCACCTTCAGTGGCCCCTTTAAAAAACATCCATTAACACCAAATATAGGCCTAGGACCATCTAAAAAGTCCTTCGTACATGCTTTAAAACATAATTATATCCTATTGAAAGTGGAAGTATACCCTAAATTGGAAATCTACTCCTCTTGAAACTTAATCTGTCTGTATTGTCATCATTATCAGAATTTTTGTCTAAGTCAACAAATCCTGCATCTGAAGAGTCTAAGTAATTTGTTGACTCATTCTCATTGTCCTCATTTTCAATCTCATTGACATCAACATCACTGTCACCATTCTCTCTATCCTTCTATATAAAATTATCATCTTCATCATCTTTAGAGGAAAACTCGTTGGCCAAGCTCCCCCTTACTTCTCTTAACTCCTCATCAAAATCAGATAAATAGGCAGTATCATTTAAAAAGTCATGACATATGAACTTAGGCCCTTCATCATCTCGGTTCCCAACTTCAGGCCCACTTTTAACCACTCTTTTGTTTTGTTCTAGTGTTTTTACTCTTTCACCTATTCTTTGTTTGGTTGTGCCTTTATTACCCTCACACACTTGACTTAAACTAGCCCCCACAACCTTACTTGCTTTGGATGTTCTCCCCTCACCAAACCCCACTTCTTTATTTAGTACACATGTACTCTCCCCACCAGCCCTAACAACCACATTAACTTTGGTTGCAAACTCCCTTCTTTCCACTTCATCACCTATATTTGCTTCCTTAGTTGTCTTTCCCTTTGCATGGTGCTCAATATACAGTACACCACATTCTTGTCCCATTATCTTCTCCATAAAATCAAGTGCACTGCCGTCATCATATATGGGCTTAATGTTCTCCTCCCTTTTTAAACTTCCCTAATTCAATTGATAATATACCCGTGCCATATTCCTTATTTTTAATGAATCAATCCAACTCATAATTTTGACATACCGTATAAAGTACTACTTGGATACAACATTCTTTAACTCCCCACCCTTATATCTGAATGGTGAATCTTCAAACTTCCTGTTTAGTGGACTAAGCAACAAAATGCATGCACTGGTGCATTTGTTCCTCATACTGCATTTTGAGAAAAAAAAATCAATGAATTAACCATCATCTGCTATGAAGTAGGCAAAAATCAATTCTTCCGTTAAGCTTTACTTTGACATCTACATAGATGACTCCCCAAACTTACACATAACACCACCAACTGCAAAACCTTAGGCAAAATCAACTAAAAAATCTATTTCACTACTCCCCATTACCTATAAACAGCTTTCCTCAAATGATTCTTTGCAAAAGGTCTTTGCTTTTGTGCGTCCGTCTACTTTCTTTAGTTCTCTCTTTCTAAACCATGTATTCTCTTGTTCTGATTTTGCAGGACTTAGGGTCAAATGTGAAAGATCATTGCTTTGAAGCAGCTTTCCTGCCCAAGTTTTCTTGTTGCCTAGGACATCAAGTGCCACACATGCGTCCATGTATGAGAGCCACGTCCCTAAACTTTGCCACATCAACTACCAACGTGGGCAAAGTAATGATGGTGATCTAAAGCCACTCAAAGGATAGCATTGATGCTATGTTTAACTGCAAAAATATTATGGTGGATGACCTGCCTATGATGAAAAGTTCAGTGAGTTATTTGCCCCTTTTACCTTTAAAAAAAAATTCATTTTTTCACCCATAATAATTACAAGAAGGCCGTTGAACTTAAAGTCTACTCAATCTGAACCGAAATAACTTCATTTGAAACCTGACTTAGATCAGAATTTATACTAACTCAATTAAACCTGAACCTGAATACTCTGACTCAATCCACCTAATTATCATTCCTATTAAAAAAATATCTCACATTGGTAAATTAGATAAAAACTACCCTTATTAAAGAATAAAAATTTATGTCTACCGTGGCCGCGGGGCAAAAACTGAGCTGAAAAGGTTTCACCTGCGCAGAAACATCAACATCCAAAAATTTTGTTGATTCCGCAACTGGTCGAATAAACATTCCTCCTTTTTCAGTTTTAAGTTACTTCGCGTCCACATCTTCATGTCCGCCAACCTGGCTCATTTTCTCATAGTTGTGTGCAATTGAAGGATTGTTCGTACCCAGTAAGGTTCCTCGAGCTTTCTGAACGACGGGGTTTCCTGCAATACTTCGTAACCTTAAATCTTGGGTGAGTTTTTCTCTGGATCGACGCAATCTGTGAACTTTCCTGGAGTGGGATTTCTGGGTTTCTTTTTCTGTTGACGTCGCTTTCCTAAATTGCGAGTTGTAGAGCTGGAATTTCTGTGTTGATTCAGTTTCTCGGTACTTGCTTTTAGGTGCTGCTCTAAAGGGTTCAAGTGTCTTGATTCCTAGCTTTGTTACCCTGCAGTTTAAGAACCTTCTAAAGGGTTTGCTTATGAGGTCTGGGACTCTCAGAAGGCGGCTTCATCATAGTGATCTTGATGGCAGTGACCATGAGACTTATCGTGACTCGGGGTTGGACGGGTTGAGTGAGCCTTTGTTAGGGAATCATCATGTTGATCGGAGACTTTTGGGGGTAATATTCATTGTTTATATCCCTCCAGATGTGAGCATCTACTCATGCTCGCACTTGCTTACAATGTATAGATTTTGATAGTTGATGGATGCTTGGGCTTTATAACTGAAATGTTAATGTTACAGGAACAAACACTCGAGGATATTTGGGATGAAGAGCGAATAAAGGAACGTCAGCATTGGACACTCCTTTTCTCACACTTGATTGCACAGTGGGCGCAATGGTTAGGTAGGTGCTGTTATCACTGTTGTTAATGTTCAGAAACTTGATCTGGCCAATCATTTCAAATCACCTCTTGCAGCAAAGTTTGTCGTCGATTCTGGATCACTTATTGCCAGGCTTTTGCCTCTACCTTCTTTCATTCAGAATGGAATGAATGAAAAGCTTTTCTTCCCTGTCCTTAGTCCGTTGCAGGTATGCTGAAACATACTTTTTTTCTTCTCTCTTCTTTCTATTCATGCAATTGCCATCTTTAGTAGGCAGTATGAAATGAATTTGGGGAAGTGAAATGAAGGGTCGGATGGGAGTGTTATTGAAGGGGACAAGTTTGTAAGTCTTCCGGATAACAGGGTTTATTTTGTAACCTCTCACAGTTGAAAATTGATCTTGTTGTTTCTTTTGAAACTGTCAGTTCACAAGAATAAGAAACTGTAGAAATTCTTTGGCTGGTATAGGAGCCACTGAATTCAATTTAGGGTGCTGTACTCTGTTGTTTATTGGGCACTTTCTGGAAATTTATAGTTTTAAGTTTTAACACATACATGCCATTGAAACGTGTAGAATCTGAAGCAGGTTGTTTTGGATCTCTCATGACAGCTGTGATTGGCAATCTGAGTTCGTCAGGTGTTATTTAAGGAAGCAGAATAATTCAAAATATGCTGCTTATAGCTTGCTTACTGCTGCTGTGTAGAGTGTGTAGACCGTGTGATTTTGATCATATCTCATGCTCAGACCAGCTTTTGAGTGTCGCATTTTTGTTCATTTTGCTGTAGTTGGAGGAAATAAGTAAAGTTTGTTGACCATGTTTGAGCTTTTAGAGGAATTCACTTCCACAAGGGCAACTGAAGATACAGGGTTTATCTAGCCAGCCTCAATTAGTTTGGTAAAGGCTCAGTTGATTGGTTGATTCTTCTTCCTTTACATGGTCAACTGGCAGGATCCATATTGGTGGCTTTGGGTTTAGGTGTTATTCATTGGGATCTTTCTAACTAGGTTGAGAATAGTGTAAACACTATGATTACCACTCTGCTTATTTGATTCTGGAGAAATATTATTGCTCTGCCTTATTTTTTTGCCTCCAAGCTTGCCATTGTCTCTTAACTCTATCTGAACAAACTGGGATACTGATTTTTCACCCTGGAAAAGAAGTGATGAGGCGTGATGAAGTGAAGTGAAGACGATGATGATGATTTACGGATGGAACTTTTTGTGCCATGGTCTGGTAGTATCGCTATAAAGTTTGGACAGAAAGTCATTGTATTTCTGAATAAAAATGGTTGTATTATTCAAGAAACATGGGGAGACATGTGCAAGAGGATATACTGTCAATGAATGTTGAACTGTTGTCCCTTGAAGGGTGCTTTCCTGTGGAGGTTGGCACCCCTTTGTGGGATACGTTTTGTCATATTATACCACAAAATGGTGCTTTGACTGGTGGTAAACAATAGGCTGATTGGAGGTGAGACCAGTTTCTATGTAACAAAATAAAATACCCAAACCACTTAAAGGAAAAATTCGATGTTATAATAAAACTTGGAAAGAATTTCGATTTTATTTTTTGGGTGTGACAGGAGTCTGTTTTCTTGTCTTGTTTTGCATTCTTATCTGCGTAACTTGAACTGTTATGTGCAGATTAAATACTCTGGTCCATGTTAGTGTTTGATGCTGTTTCCAAGTGTGAGAAACATATGATTGTGGTTGCTTTAGATGTTGAAGTTCCTGCTTCCACAATTTTTATCAATTGATTGTCACTACATGGTATACACTTTTATGTTTTGGCTTTTGGTGATTTGTTAGGAAGAACGGCTGAGAAATCTGCGGCTAAGGCTTGAAGTGCCATTTGATGGATCTCGACTGGAGCATCAAGTAAGTTTCATTTCTACATTCTCCTTTTCTTATTGAGATCAGACTGTGCTTAGGCTTGTTATCCTCTTTCTTTCCATTTTTTATTTTGTTCTCCCATATCTGTAATGGCAACCATGTGCTAAATAAATTCATCTCTCTTTTCAGTTAATCATTTCCTGTTTTCCAAGGTTGCAATCATGTATATCCAAGCATTTTTATTATGCTGGATCTATTTATAACTTGACTGATGCATGTTGTACGGCTAACATATTAGAGTTGTATGATTTGGTTTACTGTAAATTATGTCAACCTGGAAAAAGAAGAAAAATCAATAGCCTATTCCAATCTAGGGCTGCAAGTGAACTGATGCAACCTGGGTTGTCATCTGTTTAGGCTTGGGATAGTTGAAAGGTCAACAACACTGAGCCTTTTCCTAGCCACTTCAAGCATTTAAAATGGTTGTTCAAGCTCTGCTCATTATTTTTTGTCTGCTCCAAACTCTGCCTGTTAGGTTGTTTTCTTCTTAAATGTTGTATAACTGAATCTTCCCAATTCAATAGGGAAAAAAAAAACTTTGAAGTCAACTGAAATTCGAATAACTTTGACAAACTAAGAAACAGTCAAAATAAAATCATTAACTAGACTATTCGTTTTGCTTTCTTTGGAAGCTAAATAGATGAGGTTGGTGAAGGGAGAATGAGGGTTGGAATTGCAAGAGACATGAGATCTCCATTGAGGTTTTAGAATCGTAAGCAGTGCACCACTGGGTTCTCTCTTCTTGTCACAGTTTTCAATGCCCTCTATTTCTCCACTGGTATCATAATCCTTTGAATCTCCCTCCGAAGCTAAAATCTCTGTATGAGTGGGAGAAATCATCAGAGCTTGTGGAGTACTGCCGCTTTTAGAATCCTCAAGGATGAGAGGCCAAAATGAAGAAAAAGAATTGAAGCAAGAATGAAGGAATCAGTGGTCTCTAGAAGATGGGAGGAGATTTCAGGGTTTTGGTACAGGAGTAGAAGGGTGTGTTCCTAATGCAGATGAAGATGTGCTATAATATGATCATGATAAATTACTTAATCCATAATCTGACTGTCTTTAATACTTAATAAACAATAAATGAGTCTGTCTGGAACCTTAATGAACTGAGATCACTTTCATTTGAGCTCATTCAGTAAGCTAAATGAGCCAGAATTTCTGTTCAAAGTCACCCTCACCCAGCTTGTTCATAAGTAGTTCATGACGTTTGTGGGTTCTGTTACAACCCTACTTCCCCAATAAATTATTGAGCAAAAGCAAACCTTTGGAAACCATGTTTGCTCTTTTGATCTGCTCTGAATGTGCCTGTGCGGTGCTGAGAGCATGTAAATAGAATGATTCAAGTGCAGCTTCAGTTGTCTGTGTTAAAACTGCAGGATGCTCTTAGAGAATTATGGAGACTAGCTTACCCTGGAAGGGAAGTTCCTCCCCTTAAGTCAGAATTGTGGAAGGAAATGGGTTGGCAAGGGTCAGATCCTTCAACTGATTTTCGGTGAGTTCAGGTTTTCATACAGAATTTGTTATATTATTTGTTTTTGTTTTCTATAGCATATCCTCATTTAGTTTCATCTTGATGCTATTTTCAGGGGAGGAGGGTTCATATCGTTGCAGAATCTCATCTTTTTTGCCAACAAGTATCCGGTTTGTGACCTTATTCTTCTTATAACCTTTTAGTTAAATGTTTGAAAGTTGTCTTTCCTTTTATCGACTCGTGTATACTGTGTGTGTGAGACCTAATTATATTAATGTTATGTTGCCCATTTAAAGACATTCAGAGAATACTAATTTTGCTACTCCAGTTGTTTAGATGATGATGGATGTATGTATCCTATTGCTCTTGCAGTTTGTAGAACTATGCTCATCTTGCTTATCTTTAGAAAAGAAATTACAGTTTGTCTTTTATTCCCAAAAGTGAAGATAAGAGTAGTAATATACAACTAAGTTAAATCATCATTAGAGCACATGAAATTTCCCCATGTTCTGACCCATGTATTCTCGCTATAAGTGAGGCTATATTTTATCTATTTATTTTGAACACTTGAAATGGTGATTAAAATGTTATAAGACCTATGTTATAAGACCTGCTTAACCTCTTCCAATGCATGATCAATCTTAAAATAAGTAATAACTTTTCCTTGCACTGTACCACCTGCACGGATGATAAAAAAATCCTCTTTGCTGCCCTTTGTCCCTTCACCCTAATCTATTGGTTCTCCTCCCGCATATGTTGTGTCTTTTGACTTCAAATTGCCTGGCCTCAGCTTCCACTCCACTCTCAGGCTCCTAATCTCTTCTGTTCCCTATAGCCATCCTCTGAATAACATGTTTTTGTTGCTATTGTGTTATGTCGGGCTCTGTGATGGTTTTCTTTAATCTTTTAAGAACCTGAGCTCCTGCAGCGGCAAGAGCTTCCGAACCCAGCTCATATCAGCAATTGGACCCTCGTAGGTTTCCATGTGAACTGGCTAGCTCAACCGGCAGCTCTGTGATTGGTTTTCTTGTGCTGGGGAAATGTCTGCAGATGTGAAGGAACTGTTGAGAGTTAGGTTTTGGTTGGAAGTGTAGAGTAAGAGCTGTCTAAGATAAATAAATGTCAGTTGGATTTAGTTCCATTCGTGCAATCCGTGTAGGAGCTGTTGCTTTACAAGATTAGAGGGTGTGCATTTTCCTATGTTTTTTGACATTTTTTTAAAGTACATATAACGGTTCTCTTGGTCACATGTTCTCAGTTGTTCAGGTTATGTATAGCATTTAAGTCTTTGCAGAATGAAAGACGTCCTGCACAGAAGGAGATTAGTGTCTGTTGACCAATCATGTGGTGTATTAATCTGTAGTTTTATAAAATGTTTTTGGGAACATTTTTTTTCAGTGGCCAAAATTTGAGAGTTTGTGAACCATCAATAGAAGAGAAGCACTCGGTGTCCTATTCTTCTTTTCCCTTTTTTTTGTATGACAAGCTAATTTCTGAAGCTTCTCTTGTTTGGCTTTAGGTTTTGTTCTGGCTTTGCTGCCATTGTCAGTTCTGTTCATTTTGTTGATCCATTCTCCACTTTTATCTACACATGTGACAGGATTCATTTCAGAGGTTGTTGCACAAACAAGACGGGAAAAGAGCAGAGTGGGAGTATCCCTTCGCCGTAGCAGGCATCAATATCTCATTCATGTTGGTACAGATGTTGGATCTTCAGTCAGGTGATAACACTTCCGAACGTATTCATGACATTACACATGCACAGCGAGCCAGCAATTTTAGCTGCTCTACTCTGGTGCATTGCTGAAGTGTTCCAACTACTTTTTACTTGCAGCAAAGCCATCAACAAGAGCGGGGATTCAATTTCTGGAACTGCTCAAGGATGATGAAATGGCATTCGATGACCTCTATTGTGTCACCTTCAGGTTGATGGACGCCCATTGGCTTGCCAAACGTGCTTCGTACATGGAATTTAATGTACGTATTCTGCCAATTAGACCGAAGTTTTTGCAATAATTCCGCTTCTCCTGTGTTATACTTGATGATATTTTTGTTTACCAGGACGTTCTGAAGTCCACGATGACACAGCTAGAGCGCGAGCTTGAGCTTGAAGACGTCTCCGGTGTGAGAGATTTACCAGCATACAATCTCTTGAGAACGTGAGAACTGTAGAAACTTCATTTTTCCTTTCTTATTCTTCATAAAATGTTTTCTTAAATTCTTATCATTTTATTCACTTATTTTGTTGGATTTCCTTAATGATAATTGCTACAGGGAAATTAATAATCGTGTTTGTACATAGAAATTTAGCCTCTGTTGGTAAATACTGAGTTAGATGCGGCTTTGATAAACCTTTTCAGATCGTTTATTCATATTTTTAATAAAATAAAAAGCAAATCATGGATATGCTAATGTAACTGTTTTTTTTTTTTTTTATCATTTCACTTGCCTGTATATTTTCTACTAATTGTTTTTCATGTAAGAAGTATATATGTGTTTTGGTTTTAAGAATTATTACTAGAGTAAGAGCTTAAAAGAATTATAACTATTTAATTAATCTAGACGCAAGTAACACACTAACTACTCAAAGAAAAGTAATCCCTAATATGAGTTGAGATTTAATCCTTAACTGGCCATGTGAGGCAATTTTTTTTTTCCTAAGAATGTAGACAATTTTTTTTTCCTAAGAATGTACATATTATTTTGTAAATGCGCTGTCAGAAATATTTGATTTTAAGGCATGAACCTCTAAACAATTTTGTTGCGGTGTTTGTTGACATCAATATTAATTTAGAGCTCTTGGGACAGTAATAAATATATATTGAATTTTTTTAAGCTAAAAATTTTTGTAGAAAAGTTATACTCCCTCCGTCCCATAAATTTTGATACATTTGACTTTTTTATTATATTTTGACTCAATTTTATTCATATTATTGTTTGTTAGAAAAATCAAAAAAAATATATTTAGAAACTACATATATTGAATGATCATTCATATACAAAGATTTTTCATTTATATATTAGAATGTTGAAAATAAAAAATTATAGATTAATTGCCAAAAACAAATGGAGCAAAACTTTTGGGACGGAAGGAGTACTAAATTTTAGATGTCAGTATATGAATTACCGGAAGCTTAAAAGTTAAGCAGCTTTACTAACCTTTTCAGGAACCAATTACAGTGTGACATGCATGATTTAGTAGAGTCTTTGTAAGAAAGTTTTAGTATGCAACATTACTCATATATTTAAGTGCTTATAATCTTTCTAAATGTTTTGATTTTTCATTTTTTTTCTTGTTTAACTTGGTAGAAACAGGATTAAGAACATGAGCTATTTTATTTTCGTCGAACGTGCATGATCAATATATTGCTATGAATTTCCCTAAATGTACCAGCACAGTTACTAAAGTTTATACAAAATTCAGTGGTGGCAAAAATGGTTCGGATTCAAAACGGGAAAATTTAAACTATCTTTTTGACTACCAAACAAAACATGCCGTACAAAATTCCTTAAGATTTTAGTAGAAAATTGTTAGTATACCTACCACTACTCTTATGCGCTAAGGAAAGCACTGCTATGTTGCTAGTAAGAAGCGCTAGTGACACTTGACAAGTTGTGTTGTAGGTCAACCAAATGACCGTGCTAATTAGGGAAATTAGATGGGTCGGGTTTGAGTAGAATCATTTATGTTTGAGTTCAAATTGGGTTACTATGAATTTGAGTCTAGATCGAGTTTAGTCTAATTATTTGGGTTTAAGTTGATTTTTTGTTGATTAGATTTTAGGTTTAGGTTAGATTTAGATAGGTTTATTTAGATTCGAGTTCAATACAAGTTAGATCAATTTCAATATGGAGTGATTTCAAATCGGGTTGTTCAGTTTTTTTTTTGTAAAAATCGGGTTGACCTATTGGGTTTATTTGGGTTAAAGTCAAGTTCAGAGATTGAGTTATTTAGGGATGAGTTATTTCGAGTTCGAGTGATTTAGGTTTGGCCCAGTTTGAATTTAGATCATTCAGGTTTGGATTTTCTTGAGTTTGGGTCATTTGTTTAGGTTTAGCTCAAATCAAGTTTGGAATCAAGTCAGATTAAATACAACTAAGTTCAAGTTGTAGATTTTTCTAATAAAATTAGGTTAGATCATACTTGAATTCGTGTAAGTTAGGTCAAGTCATCGAATCGGTACAATTCCCCTAGCCCTAATAGTAATGCACAATCAATTTCTTCATCTCTCTGCCTCCCAGTATCTTAGTTAAAGACAAAATTTTCTTTTCTTTTATTTCGAAGTAACAAAGGAAAATTATTTGAGTATGCTTTTTGAAAAATAAAATGCGCTTTCATTATGCTTCAAGCATAGTGCTATTAAAAATGAGTAAATTGTATGGATGGTCCATAATCTTTAATTATTGTTCTATTTTAATCGCTAATTGTTCTATTTTAATCGCTAACCTATTAGTTGTTTTATTTTGTCTTAAACCTATTAAAAACATTTTTTAGTCCTAAATCTATTAAAAATATTTCATTTTGGTCTCCATTAGGTGAAATTTATTATCTTAAAATATCTGGCTCATAACAACCTTTCAGATTATAATTTTAACTATTCATTAACTATGTTGCTGTGAATTTAGTTTGTATAATAACATTGTTATAGTTAATAGACTATTCAAATAACTTTTTTTTTCTTTCTATAGATTGATTTTTTTCATTCAAAAAGCACAAAATATTGATTTAAATTGTTTATTAACTATAAAAAATTATTAAATAAATTAAATTTACTAGAAAAAGGTTAGTGAATAATTAAATTAAATTTCAAAAAGGTTGTTTCTGCTAGTTATCCTAAGTTAATAGATCTCATCTAATGAGAGGCCAAAATGAAACAAGTTTAATAAATTTAAGATGAAAATAGAACACTTAATAAGTTTTTGACCTTGGTATGCATTGATTCATCCATTATTTAAAACATGAGATTTTCATATCTCTTTATTATCTTTGAAACCATAGCTTGATCATTCAAAACTAATGTCTACAGTTCTAGTTATAATTTTTTTACTAAAACTGCTCTTCAGTGTTTAATAAAACAGATGGTCACACTTCAGCCTGAATTTTGGTATTGAAAATGATCGAGTTGATTCTTGACAAATAAAGCAAAGTTGAAGATCTCTCTGTTGGCTTTTTTATGGCTTTAGAATTATTTAATTCTGGCATCTACAACTCCAAATATAATTTTTCTTGTGAAAGATCATCAAGCACGCAAATGGTAGAACTAATTCTATTTGAGACCAAATTTGACCACCTATATCTTTGAATCATGCTAGATCATCAATTGAAGATTGTAGGCAATGAAGGCCCCAATCATTGGTCCAAGAATGACTTGATTTGGCCTTCTAGTTTGAGAGATATCATAATTTTATCAACAAATATAAAAGCATTCATTTAGCTTAATTTGTAAAGAATAAATGCTTTTCAACTCCATATTATAAAAATGAACTTGAAATTTTCTTTTTTGGTGGTCAAAAGGGAAAGAAGAAACTACAAAGCAAAAGAACACAAGGCCAAAGTGGCCAAAAGGTGAGCTTGAACTACCTCAAAGTGATGAACTACTAGCTAGGTGATCCTCTAAAACAGACTAATAAGATGTTGAATCTCCTTGTTGTCTTCTTCAATCTCCACGCAAACTGACTTATAGTCAGCAATCTGAAGAAATCACTACTAAAAAAAAAAAGCATTTACCAAGGGCCGTTGCCAACGGTTAAATGTTGGTAATATCAAAATTACTAGCACGTGAATGTTGGTAGTGAGCTGTTGGTAATCAATGCGTTGGAAAATATTTTACCAACGGCTTAATAATAAGCCGTCAATAATTTCCAACTACCAGCTGTGGGTAAAACGGCTAATGGAAATTACTAACGGCTTAAGTTCACAAGTCTTTTACCAACGGTTTAATATTTGCCAATGGCATAAATTGTTGGTAAATTAACAATGGTTTAGGCCATTGGTAATATTTCTAACATGCAAGGCCGCTGGTAAATATCTCAAAATTTTTTAAAAATAAAGCAATTTACAAAGAGGAGCCATTGGAAACTTTATTTTTTTAAAACGAAAAAATATGCAAAAAAAAAACTAAAGTAATTATTATTAAAATTTTCTAAATTAATGTACAAAAAATTAAAAATTATATATAAAGAAAATCAAGAAATTAATATTAACAACATTGATAAAATTATATGTTGTCAAATTATTTTTTATATTTACTAAAATTATGTGTTATATTGACTAAAAATTATACTTAGTAAAATTATATAACAAAGATTTTATTAGTACCCAAAGATTCACAAAAATTCATAAAAAATTAAAAAATAAAATTATACAAGATTACAATAATATTTAAAAAATTAAAAAAATTCAAAAAGAACTTACTGAAATTCATGAAAGTTAACTAAAATTAATAAAAATTTAAAAATTAACAAAAATTGGAAAAATAAGAATAAATTCAGAAATTCACAAAATTAAAAATATCACAAAAATTAACCAAAACATCAAAAAATTTGATAAAATTCACCCAAATTCATATTAAACTAGTTTCATAATCCGTCTAACGGACGGGATAGTATTTCATATTAAAGCATGTATTCAACTTAATGAATATTAAAGAAAATAAACATTTAATTTGAATAAGAAAATGTATTATATTGATGTTACAAACTGTGTAAAAGGGCAAAAAACTCATATATGGTGATGATCTATTTCCAGAAATTCAATAGCAATATCACATTCTTCTAGAAGTTTGATCATGGCGAAATTAAAAGTGTGATCAGATGTGTAGCTGATGCATAAATTGAATGAAATGAAGTAATGGGAAATTCAAGAAGATAAATAGTACGTAAGGACAACAGAAGAAGTAAAAATTAAAGTAATGTGTTTACAAAAGGAGATTATTAAGTAACTTGATTAAATAAGTTAATGGCTTATATTATTAATTATTTGACGATTAGCTATGAACCACATAGTAAATAAACAGTGCTATAGGTAGTCTGAATCCATTAATTTATTATGGATATACTATGTTATACTTATGTTTTTATAATATTATAAGTCTTGTAATGCATCATTAAATGTGAATGACAATTAAAAGTGATTAAAATGAAGAAAAAACCTACAAAGCCATAAATATAGTGAACGAAGAAGTATTCACATGGGGATATCCTAAACCCTAAGCATCTAAGCTGTAGCCATTAAATCCTCAGACGTAAGTACAAAACTCTAGTCAAATCTGTGAAGCATTACAAGTAAGGACCTATACTTAGAGATGATCAGTATTCGGTTCAAATCGAAAAAGTTGAAAAACTGAAATAATTTGAGCATTCAGTTTAGTTAATTCAGTAATTTGGTTTAGTTTCAATTGAAACCGATTTACAAAAATTTTAATTTTTTTTTTCGATATAGGTTAATCTGGTAATTGAATTAACCAAATTTTTATTATTAGATTTTTTTCAATTTCTTCATAGACAATATTTTTGTAATTGATTAGAATAAACAATGTTTACAACAAAGTATTTTTGTACTTAACCGATTACTGTCTAAAAAATATTTAGTACAAACTTTCTTGATCAAAATCAGCGCAATTAAATTAAATATGCAAATATCCAACAACTCAAAATTCGAGGGTATAGTCTTGTCTAATATGCAATTTTGTTTTTTCCTCCCAGATTGTTTCTGAAGGACCGAAAGTCCGAAACATAGTGTTTTATGAAATTAGAATTTCATATTATTGTTATTATGTTTGAAATTATATGCAATTCAGTTGGTTTGTCGAAATCAAAAAAAGCAAATCAATTGCCCAGTAATTTGTGTGAATTTCAGGGGGGGAAGCAACTTTCGTATGAAACTGGGTCCGACGTGACCAATCCGAACCAATGTGGATAGCCTTGATCCCGCTATTAATCAGAAACGGGCTGGGCTCATGAACAAATTGAACGAATTCCAAGGGATTGCTAGCCCAATTCGTTGTTCATTTATCACCATTGATCCGTGAGCATGTTTATTACTGACATGCTCTGACATGTGAAATTATTGTTGAGCAAATCAAGACTTTTCCTGAATTCGTCATAATTGTTGCATTTGGAGCCCAATTTTTCATCGAGATACAAAAAACCTTGGGAAACTAGGTGGGTCACACCCAACAGGTGTGATGGCTATCTTTGTGCTGTCTGATTTTGTGGATTCTACATGAAACTCATAGAAACGCATGATGTGGATATGGCTCAAAATCTTACTTTCTCCATATTGTATGGTAAAAGATGGCTTCCTTAATTTTTCACGAAATTTAATAAGGTTTTTTTAATGAGTTTATGGAAAGAAATATAATAGTGGTAGTTTTTACATTTTAAGAAAAGAAAAATAAAAATAAGGATCAACTATTTAAAACGAAAGTGGAAAAAAATAATTCTAGCCCAGGTGGTAGCTCAATTGTTTAATTGTTTAATTTGTACAAGCTATTCAAGGTATGATTTGGTGAGTGATGACGAGCTCAGATTTATAACGCAGTGAATACTTTCAATTAAACCTTAGACTCCATTAACAGCTCTACCTTTATACAAGCTTAGTCAGTCAGAGGTTTGGGTGTATGATTCAGATGATAGTTGATATTGCTTTATTTTTTTGTTGATATTGCTTTATTTTTTTATCTTGAAAAGAAATTGGTGATTATAGAAAACATTGGCACAAAAAACTAGGAGGTGTACACCTTAAAACTCATTTTTATGACAGTTTTGAAAAAACCTATTTGATATGTCCATGGTTTTAAAAAGGAAACTTCTCATAGATGTCAAAGTACTCAGTTGTATAAGAGTCAACAGTTGGTGACTGTCTTCCCAATAACTATCCCTTAGGATGGATTTGGATCAATATAAGGATCCTCCCCTCCAATTTAGAATCTTTTTTTTTTTTAAGAACTCCAATTCAAAATATTGGGAAAAAGAAGTTGCATAATCCAATCACCTCAAATATTAATAACCAACCATGTAAAAGCAACAAGCAAATGACTTTTACTACAAAGCGCTCAAATAATTTCATCTCTTGCATTCTCAAATTAATCAGTTAAAACATACCTAATTATCTAAAATAGCATTTTCATAGAGGCTTCGAGCCATCTAGAATGATGTCTAAATTCATGGAATAAAAATGACATACCTAAAGGATAAACAATTGGTTGTCAAGAGGCACCTAGTGCCTTTGCATGTTGTATTTGTTTCAGGTATTGTGTCTTCCAATTGCTCCAATGGTCAGATAAGGTCACGTACGAGTTTTGGTAAGCTATGAAGGATCTTGGTTTGATCTAGTTTCCTCCAAGCTTTTTATGTCTTGTAACCTATGACTATTTTTCCTTTTGTCTCCCATTTTTATTTGGAGTAAAAAATAAAAAATAAGACTAGTTGAGGACAAATAAAATATTAAGAATAATCTTTTACATATATTTACAATCATTAAAAAAAGAAAGGTATAAGGGAAATTATATTAATTACATGATCGACCACCAGCTACTTGACGGGAAAACGCCTCCAAGCCCATGGTTATATATATATATATATATATATATATATATATATATATATATATATATATATATATATATATATATATGTATATGTGTATAGTCACACACATCGCAATTATACAAAAATCATGTCAAAAACAATAACTGAAACAACACCGCATGCATGAGCCTCTAAACTTTAAATTTCTCAAATAACTACTTGACAAATAAGTTTATGAATTCTTTGTTATATAATGGCATGTAAGTTTGTGTGAGGGGAAGAGGCTTAGACCTGTTAAATAAAAAAAATCTTGATATAGGATATTATGCGTGTGAAAAGTTCTTACTTGAGAGAGATTCTTACTTCAACAACCAAGAGTATCTTCATGAGATTAACCGTAATTTGATAACTGTGAATACCCTATCAAATATCTAAAAATAAGTTATTATTGATTTGATACATAGTGACTATTAACCTAACTCAAACATCAATTTAAAATTTATAAAAAAAATTATTCAAATAATTATTAATTATATAAAATTTTAGATTTGAAATTTATTAATTATAAAAAAAAAAAGAATCAGCAAAAATAAAAATAATGTTGTGGATACTGATTACGGTCCTACCGCGTGTCATAATATCGACCACTCGCTTTGCCACAGCGACGTAGTGGTGCCTTGTTGGTTGGAATAAATAAAGTTCACCAACTTCCGAAACTCCCGCCGGAAAAAGACAAGAATGGAATAATGTCTAAAACTGGCCACCAGTAATGGTACACTATCCTGTGCGTCCACTAACCACAGTTGTTGCCGAAGCATGGAAGGGTCGCCGGAAGAGAGGCTGATCAGTCCTCCGGAAAAAGGCGGGGAAGAAGTGGATCTGAATCGGAAAATATGGACGGAACTGAAGCTGTTCTCGAGGATAGCAGCGCCGACGGTGGTGACCAGACTGAGCAACCAAGGAGTGATTGTGGTGACCCAGATGTTCTTTGGCCATGTCGGCAAGTCGGAGCTCGCCGCTTACGCTCTCACCCAAACTGTCTTCCTCCGCTTCGTAACGGGGATCCTGGTGAGTCTTCTTCCTCACTTTTACACTTTGAATGTTCTTCACTTTTTTTTTTCGGTAGTCACTTTGTTACACTTAGATGGCTTTAACTCGAGTTAACTTAATTTAAATTGGTTATTTTTATTTTTAAATTTTTTAATCAATTTTATTTGAAAGTGTATTATATAGGTGTTATAATTTATTTGGAAGTAAATTTTTATGAACATTTTAGGCATTAAAATAGTGAATTCATAAAAAATTAACTGCAATGCGAAAATTATATTGTCAGATGATTAATATACCTATATAATATTAACTTTCCAATGATTTAATTTTTAATAAAAAATGTAAAAATATAAATAAACGATTTTGGAGTAAATACATTTAAATTAAAATAAATTGGCCTTGTCTTTTTATAAATAGGATTAATATTGAACAATATAAACATATATATTAGCCATCCTTGTCCACTATGCTTATAAAATTTATAAGCATATATAATCACGATGATATATTTGGAAGAATATGCATAATTATATAAATGTAATTCATTTTTGGAATATCATAATACCAAAGTCATTATATTTCATTCGTAATTGTATTTGACGAGGTTCTTTTTAATATTTTCCCGTTATTGCTTTTTTTTCTGGGCAAAAATTTACAAGTTCTTGAATTGAACATATCTAAAACCAAGGGACTGTGTGTCTGGCGAGACCAGATTTTAGAAAAATCAAAAGCGCTCGTGAAGAACATAAATTATGTAATGGGTAATAAGTCTGTAATTAATGTTAACTTCAGGAGCTATCACTTATTACGGGTCTATTAATCCCGAACTGTCTCTGAAAAATTAACCATTAATTAGGTTTTTATTACTTGGTTAGATGTTTTTTTTTCCAGTTACAAGTGTCAATTCTTTGCGAGGTTAATATTGTGATATACTCAACGATAATGAATCATGTACACAGGTATCGCAAAATTCAGTAGCAGACAATTGTCCCTGCTGAATAATGTCCACAGGAAAGATGATCAAGGAGACGTCTGTTCTATAATAATATTTTTGTAATAAAGAAAAGGGCCAACCACACTATTAAATTTTAAATTTAGGGTATTAAAATTTGATAATTAATTTTTTAATTAACTACTACAATATTATTCTCTTTGTCCCATATTTTTTAAAACACTTTTTTTTCTGGGTCATTCCAAATTCTTTGAAAAATTTTCTTATTTAGTAAACTTTTTTCATGTTATTTATCATTATAACCCCATTTTAACCCCTCTCTCCCCTTCCCAACAAATTGGCACTCTTTCTCTCTCGCCATATCATCTTTGCTTTCAATCTTCCTTTCATCTGGCCAGAACGATTTGACGGCAATCACCGCTGTACGTTACTACCGAGTTGAGGATTTGCGATTGGAAAGGAGACAGTGGGTTCATGCACGAATCGACGCAATGGAGGGGGCAATCGACGTATTGGAGACAGTAATCGACGCGACGGGGCAGGCAATCGACTTGATGGGGATGCCAATCGACGTGTCGGGGACAAAAGTGACATGATCGAGGGTGGAAGTGAGTGAGTCAGAGACGACGTGATGAGGTGACCAGACGAGGGGACGACGCGGCCAGACGCGGTGACCAGATGAGGCGACGACTTGGCCAGATGCAGCAACCAGGCGAAGTGATTGGATAGAAGCGATGAGGTTTGGACAAAAAACTAGAGACAAGGCGATGAGGGAGACAGAAGGCAGAAACTGAAGATAAAGACAAGGGCAAAATAAGAAGCCGGGCCAAAAACGTGTCTCGCCTAAAACTTCGTGCCAAATTAAAATGTTTCAAACAATCTAGGACGGAAAGAGGATTAGATATGTTAAATTTAATAGAAGATAAGTATTGTATACTTTAAACTATTATTTGAAGAATTAATGTTAAACATTGTCCAAAAAAGTACTCAAATTCAAGTGACAAATGAATAGGTGTTTTAAACATATGAGGGACAATGTAATTTCAAACCTCCAGACGATTCAATCAATGGTATGCATTGGAGTTATTGCTTATCTACATTAGGCAAGAAAGGCTAAGGTTTTGTTTTATTTTTTTTGGTAATTAGAAAGGGAAATCCTTTATATAAATATAAAGGTAAAAGGTACTTTATAGTTAAGAGAAAGGAATATCTGTTTTTTTGGGACCCAAAAGACCATCAAACTAGCATAATTAACTTGCATTTTATGAGAAACTTTGTGGAGGCAGGATTCCAATCCCTCACCTTGACATTAGTGGCCTGAAGCTCAACCATTTGGGCTAAGGCTTCAAAACAAGATTTTTTTTGTTTTAAGTTTCATATAGTTGCTTACTACTAATTTGGTTTGTTCACAAAGGTTGGCATGTCAAGCGCCACAGAGACTCTCTGTGGGCAGGCATTTGGGGCAGGGCAGCACCACATGATGAGCATTTACTTGCAACGATCTTGGATTGTTGACGGTGTCACTGCCACCTTATTTGCCCCAATATTCATCTTCTCAGGTCCAATTCTAAGGCTTCTAGGCATGGAAGGTAGCTTGGCAGCCACGGCAAGCAAGTTCTCCCTGTACTACATACCCTACCTTTATGCCACTGTCCTAACCATGACCATACAAATGTTCCTCATGGCACAAATGAAGAACTTCATCATCGGAGTTTTATCTGTCTCATCTTTCGGCTTACACGTGTTGCTTTCCTGGATTTTTGTGTACGTACTTGACATCGGAGCCAGTGGTCCGATGATCGCGTTATGCTTGTCGACGTGGGCCTTGGTCATCGGAGAACTTGTGTACATTGTGGGAGGTTGGTGCCCTAGTAGTTGGAGTGGATTCAACAAAGCTGCATTTACTGATTTGTGGCCTATTGTGAAGCTCAGCGTATCCTCTGGTGTTATGCTTTGGTAATTATTTTTTTCTGATCGGTAAAAAAAATTTATTAATAAAAAATAAAAGGTACATGCCTGGCTTTGGTAATTAACCTACCTATTCATACAATACAATTAAGTGAACATGACCTAAACCTTGTTTAGTATTTGATTAATTCGATCTTGTTTTCCCTTTAAATAGCTTAACCATGTGGTACAACGCGGTTCTAGTCTTAATAGCTGGATATATGACAAATGCAACTGTTGCTGTATCTGCCTTCTCCATCTGGTATGTTGTTTTTCAAATTTTCTTTTAAGACAAAATTTTATAAACTCTTTATCTATTGATTATTTATCATTAGGATTAGTTGTTTACAATCAACTTCTTTTGCAGCCTAAATATTAGTAATTGGGAAAATGTGATTTTCATTGCCTTCACAAATGCCACAAGGTAAGCCCATAAATATACATTTAAATGATTCGTTTCGAAAATTTTCAGGTTTTTCGAGTCTTTTAAATGAAGCAAACAGATGTTAAGAGAGCTTGGTCCCCTTAAAGTGTGGGAAAAGGAAAAAGGGAAAAAAAAAATAAAGAGGGTTGGATTTTGTCATTGTTCAAACTAAACTTTTGCAGTGTGAGAATAGCAAACGAATTGGGGAGAGGGAACGTGAAGGCGATGAAGCTTTCGATGGATGTGATTCTGACGACTTCAATGGCCCTTGGGATAGTGTTTTTCTTTCTGTGTGTAGCATTTAGCAAGCCAATGAGTTACTTGTTCACATCCGACACTGAAGTTGTGGATTTGATCCAAAGTGTCTCCCTTCTGCTTTCCATCTCCATGTTTCTCAACAGTATACAACCCATTTTGACAGGCAAGTCCAAACTTTTCCCAGATATGTTTATTACTATTTTCTACATGTAATATGTTCATCGAAATTACTTTATGAAATTTATGTAGTTTATAGTATTTTGTTTCGAATATTTCTCTTAAATTATTTCACAAAATCAAATCAAAGTAAAGCAACTGTTACAGCTACATGGATATTAAATATAACTAGGGGTTCATTGTATCCGAGCTTTCAAAGTTCGTGGCTGACATGGATATCTTTTCCCACCCAGTAAACATTTTGCCACTCAATATGTTTTTAACAGATTTGGAAAGAACAACCAAATCCTTGGCCTAATAGTCAGGACTTGTGATAGTTATTAAGAGATTAAAGGTTCAATCCTCGGTTCCCCTTACCTTCCTATACACCTGAAAGAAAAAAGAACAACGGATTTGGGATGAATATTAGATGAAATTCAGACTTGGGACAGATTTGAAATGACCACCAAAGATTTGGACCAACCATAGAATTTAGCTAACAATTTTTCTTTTTTTGATACTAAGAATCATTACAAGTACAAGGGTTAAAAAGTACTATAGAAACTATCTATGAGAAAGCTAAGAGGGTGAAGTACCTATTGTGCGAAATCTTTGAGGACTCTGACCACATTTGATCACTTTTGGATGCCGACTATTTTGGAATGCAGCGCCACTTGAACCTGGGTGTTCTGCTTGAGATGCCCCAATGTTGCGCTGCCAATTTAGCTTTTAACCTATGCACTACAAAGACACATAGTTCAATAAAAGTAACTTATTAGTATCTAAAATTCATATAAATCCATATATCCGATCCCCGTGCATCATTCAAGCTAATTACATTGTTGGTTCTTGTTACAAGAGTAGCTTGAAGACTAACAAAATTGAATAGTTTGGTGATGGTCAGGTGTTGCAATAGGAGCTGGAATACAGGGCAGAATGGCCATTGTGAGTCTGGTTTGTTACTATGTAGTAGGGGTACCTGTTGGAGCTTTGCTTGGATATGTTGTTGACCTTGGAATTAATGTAAGGTTAATCAATAAGCATTTTTGTTTTTGTGTTGCTAATAACCATTTTTTATAGTACAACAATTCATGTTTAATTAAGAACAAATAGGAGAATAATTAAGATGTTTTTCCCCCTCTTGTAATCACAGGGGTTGTGGATAGGTATGCTTTGTGGTGTCGCACTTCAGATCCTAGTTCTTTGCTACCTTATATACACTACGAATTGGGAAGATCAGGTAATTAGTAAAATCTCACATTCTTTTACAACAGTTACTGTTTTGGGCTGTAATTTTTATAATATTTTTATATTATTTGACTATATCTTTAAATTATTATATTAATAATCATTTTCTCTAACTTTTTTATTTACATGTAAAAAGTGAAAGAAAAAAATGGAAAAAATATAAATTTTTTCCTCTTCTTTAACCTTCATGTTAGTCCCATGTGTATAAAAAGCATGGGACGGAGCAAGTACCAAATATATCATTGTCATTGCCAGCTGCTTTGTAGAAGTGGCATAGGGGGACATAAGGGGGATGTGAGTTCGAGGTTCAACTCTCACTTCACTCACTTTACTCACAAAATATTATTTACACTGATTTGGTAGCTCTAGATGTACTATCTTTTAATCCTGTATTTTTGTATAATAATTCTGATTAAAAAAATTATGTTGTTGTCTCCTTTTTAGTAATTTGCATAATTCATCCTTATAGTTTTGTTAAATATACTAAGAATTTTACTAAAATTTGTATATATAATCCTAGATGATAGGAATTGACTGTATGTAGAAAATGTGACAGGCCTCATTTATATTTTTCAATCTCTATTCAAATTGTATCACATGAGATTTTGTACGCTTTTAGGAAAAAGTTGGTAGAACATCTATCATTGCCCTCCTCATTAATGTGTTTTAGATGTTTTTGTCTTTAGAAAACAAAATATTAATATACTAATTTATCTATTGAGCCTGAACAAAGGTGGCCTTTTGTTGTAGGTGAGTGTAGCAAGAAAACGTATTAAAAGATGGTCTTTACCTCCTCCAGAGGAGTGTAATGAGAATGACAACCGGCCTCAAGCTTGAAGAAGGGTTAATGATTCCTGCTTTTTTCTTGTGGCCTGAGAGAAAATGAAATAAATATCTCATACAACTGACATGAGTGGCCTAAGAAACTTTTCTAGCTGTTATAAATGGGATATATTTGACGGCTTAAATCAAAAGTTTTGAATCTTATATTATTTCTCTCGAAGTGTTTGTCACTTGAATTTTTTTGTCAATGTTCTTGATATTGTATAATATAAGCGTACTAACTTTTTTGTCCGAACAATGCACGGGCTAATATTTTTTTTATATTTTATTTTAATATATTTAATTACCTGTAAATAATGAAGATTTTTCGAATTCCTTAAAAAATAGAAACGTGTTTTATTCATTAAAGAAAATTTAGACGCTTATAAATTATTTATTTTTGCCTTACAAAGCAATAAATACAACAAAGAGTGGAGTATTTGATTCTCTTAATACAATAAATATTTTATGTGTGTGCACATGTGATTCGTTGGATTATTTTTACATTCCCGGTATAATTTGTAAGTTTCACATAAATAGAAAATGTATTTTGATTATTTGAATTTAATTAATTTAAAAAATTAATTAGAATTTAAAGAATTGTATCCCTTCTAACAATTGTGTCCTTTGCAAGTGATACATATCTTTATGAATAATTGTGTTTATTTCAAAAGACATATATTTATGAATGGTTGTTTCCATTACAGGAAGAGTTGTTTTTTTTTTTTTTTTCATTTTCTATATAGATAAGTCATTTCATAGTTTGAGAGAGATTTTTCATAAAATTTGTTATATCATGGAGGTATATTTCTCGTATTTTATAGTAAGGGAATAATTTTCTTTAGGAAAATGAAACATTTTACGCCTCAAAGCCTTTCTTCATTTGCATCATCTCTTATTAATCTAATAATTTAAAGGCAATTATTCAATGAAGATTGAAGTGAATGTTGATGTTAAAGAGTCAACATTCTCAATTTGTTGTCGGAATTCATGTGTGGAAACTTGGGAGGCTATATGGTTATAGAAGTTCCTACAAATGATGTACCCATATAATTGTTCTATATTTTGATATAGGTATATTAATCCAATTGTTATATATTTCATTTATATGGTGACTAATTATTGTTTTATTTTTTATTAAGCACAAAATTGAAAGAGATCCATATTAGATGAGTTTGAATATGATAAACTCTAATGACACAAAGTTGCATGTAAATCCTTGACAGTGATTGCCCTATAACTAATATTGGTTGTGTGTTTTCTATAATTTGACCTGAAGAAAATCACCTTATGATTGGGTAAACCAACTTTATTGCAATTCAATTGGGTCAAGCCACAAAATATTTAGAGCTCATGAAATTTTCAAATAATATTGATGGAATTGTTACTAAAAAAAGCCTAGAAATACATTTGCTAGTTTGATGTACGACACCAAAAATTGAATGAGACTATATACAACATATGTTATTTGCAATATACAAGCAAACATGGCAGACAACATTGTAAAGTAATTTTTCAAGAGTTTTGGAATATTTGCTAAAAACAAAATATCTAAACTTATACTACTCAAACTATCATCCTATGCCAAAATGATGTTCTATTAAAAATTTAATGACAAATACTAATGGATGAATATTTGTTATGTGAGGGTGCTAGAATTTTGACATCTAATAAATAAATTTTGCCTTGTTTCAAAGTTTATCCTTTGACTATTGGAGGTAATTAGAGTGACTTAAACAATCTTGTTTTTTTGAAAGAGAATTGTGGCTACAACTGATGCCACTATTTCCTTAAAGATTACTATCTTAAAAGCATATAGTAAAGTTTATATGAAAAGTCTAGACTTATTGGTATATAATTATTTTTACAATTAATGTTGAATCGAGTGATCACTATTGTCTATGTAAAATATTGACATAATTTGGCAGAGATTTGGATTATCTTTAGAATGAGAGAGATGAGACTTAAATCTTCAATAAAAACACCTGTAATGGGAACCCAAATTTAAATTAGTTGAACACTAATTCTAAATTTCAATGGGTAAAAACAAGTTACAATTATGTGCTTGTATGTACTAAATAAGTCTCATAATTTTAAAGTTGGTGCAAATAATTACTATTATTGGTAGAATACGTTTGTACTCTTAATAGAGTTACCGCAATTTATGTCTATAAGTAACTGAGATAAATTAAATTGTGAAACTCTACCTATGTAGTATCAAAATGGTGCTGCTTTAGTTAAGAAGATTGAGAAACTTCTTATAAATATTGCAAAATCTAGGATTAGCACAAGGCTGTATATAATAGTGTTAAGGAAAATGAAAAATATACATTAATTTCTGACAAGTATTATGTGTGTTATGTCTTCGGTTCTAATACAATGAGTTGAGATTCAAATCTTTGTGATACCTAAAACTTCATTTGAACTTTGAAGGTTTAAATTGAAAGATACGCTCTTATATTCATAATACATTGTCTAGTAAAAAAAAACAAGTAACTTACAAACTAGTAGAGGATAGTTAGAATCTAACATGATTTACATTACACACACACATATTTACCGTATTTACTTAAAATATCTTAGTTTTACTTTCTTTTTTTTAATTTTCTCAATAAGCGACATATAAAAAAATAAAAGCACAGTGCATTCCAATTTTGAAAATAGTTTCCTTATTTGTATTTTTTTCATGGAAAATACATTTTTCCATTCCAAAATTAAAAATGAAACAAGAGAAAAATAAGATGTGCAAGTTGTAAACTATATTAATTTGACCTTTAAATGCAAAGAACAATAGTTAATTAAATAATTGGAAGTCCAAAAATGTTGGTGAATTATTTTGCAGAAAACATGAAAAAAATAATTACTTTAATGAAAGAATTGTTGATAGTTTCAAGAATGCCAAGTATGGTCTTTTTCCTTCAAGAAAATGGGAATAGAAGCTTAAAAAAGCCCCGCTTAAGGAAAAGTATAAGGAAAAGTGCCCTTTTAAGTCATGAGAGATAGAGTTTGCGTGTATGCGCGCGCATGAAAGTGAGAGTGTTTGTGCTACCAGAAGCAAGTAAGGTAATTCGTGTGAGGGACTACGAATTTGGGAAGAGATCAAATGGTGAGGCTGATGGCAGGGATTTCAGAAGAGATATAGATAGAATTTCAACACCATACTTCTTCACAAACATTCTTGATAATTGGGAAAGAAATGACTTATGGAAGGTCTTTGAAAGGTATGGAGTCATGATAGACATATACATTACTCAGAAGAGATCAAAGTCGGGTCTCCGTTTTGCATTTGTTCGTTTCTGGAAAATGGGCAATCCATAATAAGCACTTGAAAAGAAGCTCAACAACATATAGATTGGATCGTATAAGGTTCGGGTGAACATAGGCAGATTTGGACCAGAAGTGAAGAAATGAGATGACAGTATGAGGTGCAAAACTAAAAACTGATGATAGTATGAGGTACAAAACTAAAAACTTACTGAAGGAGAACACAACATGCCATAGAATAGAGTCCAAGTACCATGAATTAATTAGCTTATAGGTTCTTAGGGACTGTGATCTTATTTAGATATTATTGGCTAACTATTACTTGTCGGTAAATTAAAACAATTTACGTGGAACTAGTTACTTAACCTACCCTGCAAGAAGATATGCATGGGATTGTCCTCACAATGCAACTCAAATAAATAAAATATGTAAAGAAAACATGGCTCGAGCATTTCATTTAAAACATATTTGAAATATGTCAAGACAACAAAAAACTAGTTACTTAAACTTTAAGTAATAGTTTCTGCACACTCTTTAACCCTATGATGCATCCAAAAGTAACTCAAGTATCATACACCACAATGCATCAAAATAAAGACAATGTCTTAGTACACAAAATACTCTATATACTTGGAAAAATACTACCAAAATCATCTACTTAAGCTCTCACTATTAAGCTACCTAGCTCCAAGTGCAAAGCCCTCACTTGTCATTGTGCCATACTTAGCCTTTAGACTATCAAGGTACAAACACTTAGTTAGTATAAAACATAGCTTATAACTAACTTAGAAACATAGTGGTCCAAGTAAAATAAGTACCTGCAAAAGAGAGAAACTTAGCTCACAACTATCCACTTAGTTGTTGGGCTTAAGATTAGTACCTACACAAATAAGCTTAAAATAGTAAGCACGTTATCTTACTTAGTAAAGGGTCCTTTGGTACTTGCAAGAAAACTTAAGCAAACATGTACATATGACAAAAAAACATTCGAGCATCCAACAATCAATCACAAATAAGAAAATAATAATAAATGCAATGCATTAGTAAATGGTTTGCAACATACAACACTTGGGACTTCTTACACCCTAAGGTGTCATAGCCTTGTCGTGAGCTCAAACAGTGGAGGAAATTGAGACACTGCCCATGTATCCCAAATGCTTTACTTCCCTTAAGTCTCGCTTATGGGTCATAGAGTATATCGTCACTCATTCCCATCACTTACCTATCTTTCCCTTGCTTATTGTATGGGGTAATCGGTTTAGTGGCTTTACTTTGCCAAGTTCTTTGGACTTGACTTGGGCTCCCTTAGGGGAGTTACTTACCAAACTTCTTAGCTTGGTTTAGACTCTCTTAGGGTTCAACTCCAATGCCTCGGGCCCATGACCCAATACGTAGGTCATTAGAGAAACCAAACCTTATGTAGCCACCACTTAGTACCTTACTTCTTCCTTAAGGTACGCTTACTTATCCATTGAACTTAGCCCTCTTAAATTACCCACTTAATTACCCTACTTAATTGATGCTTAAGAATATTTTAGAAGTGAATTGGGAACTTGATTTGATCATGATATAGCCTTGGGATTACATAGGAAACACTTAAACATATCTTAGGAGACAAACAGAGCAACTTGGGGGAATTGGGGTTAATGCGGTCACACCCCTTGGAATGGTGCTAACGTACCTTAATTTTTCCCCAGCTATTGGAAATGGTGCAGGTGCACCACAAAAGGAGGTGTGATCACACCATGCTTGCTTATTCATTTGCCAAATACTTCTTATGCCCCATTTTGCCTTCCAATCTTATTTTCTTGTAATCCCTCAACAATTCAGCTCAAATCTCACTTTTAATACTTAAATTATGTAAGAAATGCATTAATATAACTTAATTTAACTTAACCCCTTACCTCAAATTCAAATCAAAGCAAGATTAAAGCAAACAAGTCACATAAACCCTTGAGTTTCAAGCCTAAATCCAAGCAAAATGGGCACTACAAGAACTAAATTAAGACCACTCCTAACCATATTTCAAGCTTAGAACTAACTTAAACCCATAGATAAAACATACTTTAGACTTTAGGATTTCAACTCAAACTTGGAAGAATGAGCTCTAAAGTACCAAATACACAAACTTCTAGCTAAGAGCTTGATGTAATTGCCATGGGGCACTTAATTTTCGTGGAGAATGGAACAAATTTGGAAGAGTTAAATACCAATGGCTATGGAGGAAGGGAAGAATGAAAATGACTTGGGAGAGATAATGAATAGCTGCTTGATTTGTCTAAAAAAAGATCTCCACCTACTCCCATTATAACTTTGCCATATTTTCCTCCACTTGGCAAATTATTTTTTTTTCACCAAACCACTGCCCCTCAACCGTCCTTTTAGGTCACATAAACAAATCCTTCACTTGCCCCTAGCTTTTTCTTTTATGCCATAAGAGGTACAATAGCCCTAATTCTTAATGCATCTTAGTCCTCTAATTTTCATTCTTAGTTACAACAGTTAGAGTAACTTATGACCTTAAATTATTTCATCAAAATTACTTACATGACCTTAAATTTGCTAAAATTACAGGCATGTCACTCACTTGGGTCAAAAGTACCATTTTACCTTTTTTGCCCTTTAGTGCCATTTTACACTTAAGAACTCAACATAACATTACTTAGCTTGCTTTTCTTCCTTAATAAGAAACTAATTTGAGGTATTTAAATAAAAACAATTTAATTAACCATACTTACCTGGTCAAAACAAGTCATTGACTAGGAGAGTTGTCACACAACAAGACTTCATGGTTAGAAATTTTCAAAGGCAGTGGCTGGACAAAGAAATGGCATAAAAGAGGCGGCACAGGTGTAGTGGAAAGAAAAGTGGGCTGGTATATAGATTATTATGAAGAACAAAGAATGGCTATGGTTGGAAAGATGTGCAGTAGGTGAAGTGTTGAGAGCTAATTCAATTCAATCACTACAAACTTTTTGTGATACCAAAGGAATTGGCCTTTATAGAGTACAACACATTGGTGGTCTGCATGTATTGTAAAAAGGTATGAAAAAGGAAGTAGTAGGCATTATGCTGGAGAATGATGGGGAGTGGGTCACATAATAGATCAGTTCGGTCATGTCGTGGAAGAGAAGGTTGACTCGGCCTGGAAGACTTGCATAACTTAATTATGAAAGTGCTCATCTTTAAGCTTGGATAGATTAAATCTTTGCAACCACTAGAGTGATGTAAGGGAAAGTTGTCCAAGTGGATAGAGCCACAGTGGAAAAAGAAGTACTAGATGTTGGAAAAGTTCAAGTTCTAACATGTACTTCATATCTCACTTAATGTAATTGTTAATGAATGCGACCTTTATAATCATATTACAAAACTCATGGCAAACGTATTCTCCAACATGTAAAGAATTATAGTTCTCACACAACATAACTTATTTCATATCTAGAATAACAATTATTCTTCCTTACTTTGTACATATAAGATATAAAGAAAACCCATATGATCACTTACATATATGATGCCTCTTAAAAGTGTTCAAGGAAATTCCTTACAACATTTATTTCATATGTGATATATGTCACTTCAAATGTTAAAAATTTCCTAATTTCATTCTCAATGACATTGAGATAAAGTTCATTTGAGTATAAATAGGTGAACTCCACCTATCATCTATAAACTATATCTTATGTTGCTTAATCATCCTGAAACTATTAAGTGTTGCATCAATCGTGTTCAAACTATTTAATTATTACTATCTCATTTTGCCATCCAACACAACTATTAAGAATGAATGGAAAAATAACGTGGCTATTGATGCAGCTTTAAAAGCTTGTGTGGCTGCTGATGCAGTGTCTCTTTTCCTTCTATTCTTAATGGTATGATGGACAATAGAATAAGACAATAACAATTAAATAATTTGAGGATAATTGGTGTAACACTTGATGGTTTCAAGATGACTAAACAATATGAGATATAACTTAGGGATGATAGGTGGAATATACCCAGGTATAAATACATAAATAAAAAACCATTTATTATTAATATTTCCAACCAAATACCTACTAAGTATAATATCTTACCATCTTATCGAATGAATAACATAATCCTATTGTATTGTTCATCATAATATTATGATACAATATAGAAATTAAAAAATATTACAACTCTTATGATCTGGATTAGATTAAAAGAAATAGGTGTCAAACAACTCATATGATCAGGATTCATTAATCCTTTTGAGGATTTCATTAGAGCTAAAGTTGGTCCCGTTATTTATTTTGTTACTCCCATTTACCTATGTAATCTTATTTCCTTAAATGTGTGTCATCATTTTTCTTTTTTTTTTTTTGCAAGTTGTAGGACTTTTTCATCTTCTTGTATCATATTTACTTGAACATTATTAAATGTCTATTGTAATTCACATGAATCACAACCACAGTTTAATCCATACTACTCAAAATTACATTTTGAACTCTCTATGAAATCAATAACATTGAATTCATCAAAACTTTTTTTAGGAGTTACCTCTTCTTATTCTCTATAGTCACCATCAACTATTTATTAAAATATTTATTGAACTCTTTTTTAATCCTTCACCAATCCCTAAAGCGTTTATTTTCTACTTAATCCTGCATTTGTTAGCAAAATGACCAGGCTTGCCACACATCTAACAGACATTTGATATTTTTTGTAGGACTTATATGTTTTATGCTTCTTGAGTTTATATCAAAATAAGGATGTTAGAGATCATACCCAAACTATGAACAAAATTGTCTTATTTTCTTTCTTTTAGCTAAAATCTCTTTTATATGTTTTTGTCATTTCATTTAATGGCACATCTTGTGATCCACTTCATTTATTCTAGCATGTACGTGACTATATGTGTAGATTTCAAAATTGACATGTCTTTGATTTTTGTCTCTAATGTGATATATGAATAGTTGTCCTAAGTGTTTTGGAAACCTTGAACATTTTTCCTTCCAAATAAAAGATCTATAGTAATCTTGTTCCTATACTATCATAAGAAAATGCATTATACTATTATAAATTCGATAGAGTTCTACTTTCAAATTTAAGAGTAAATCTTTATTTGTATTTCACTTACTCGTTATGTTTCCAATAAAATGTGAGTAGATGATCAATAACAAAGTATTAACAACACTAGGCTCATTTGAGTTTATTCTATTACCTCATTATTGTAATGTAGCAATTTCTTTAGCACTTTAAATTTCTTGTCTTCCATATTCAGTGAAGCACCTTTTTTGTCAATTTCTTAATTGTCATAATATTCTTACTTTTATCATCTCAGCAATTTATAGATTGATTTTGTAGATGTTTTTTTTGTAGTCACCTTAAATATACTTATGTGTGGAAGGGTGTTTGTGATTTGACACTCAAATAGTCCATCAAATTTCCATTCTCTTATTGAGTCACTCTTATTCTCATCATAAGCATGCGGTCAAAATGGTTAAATAGTCTAAGATTGACTAGGGATGGTTTTGAGGAGTAAGGATTAGGTACATTCCAAACCCTTGATGGTTATCATGTTTACATATCCATTCTAAGGGGGCTAATTTCTAAGAGTTCACTTAAGGTTTCTTGTTTTTGTGGTCCAAAAATTTCGTTGACACCAAGAAAACAATAAGATCCATAAAACCATTGTTTAGGTCCAATTGAAATCTTGGGGTTTTGTGGGAAATTTTATGAGAGATTTTAAGGTTGGTGACAGTAATTCTAAACTGAAGATTGATGCTTTTGTATGACCAAACTTATATCTATCCATCATTATTTCAATTGTTTTGTTCTATAAGACTTTGAACATCTTTCTTCTCATCAGGTTTATCATAATTTTTTTGGGTTAAAGGTTTTAAAAGTGCGCCTTTCTATCTCTACAAAACAACCATAGTAAAGGTGAACATGTTGAGGTTACTTCCCTAGCTAACATCTTTTTTCTTATATGTTGCCTAAGTTTCTAACAACACAATGATGGTGATTTCTTCACCTAAGACCAATGCCTGAATAAGCCACTCAAAAAATTTCAAATTCTTTCTAGTTTTTTTATCCTTTTAAACCAAAGTTCATTTATAATATTCCTTTTTTTCTTTTGTATAGGTATCTGCTAATAACTTCTCTTAGTCTCTCATTTTGACAAAAAAAATTGTTTAAAACTTTTATGCTATATTCTAAATCAAATTTCTCTCACATTTAACTAAAAATTTGAAAAATAAGATATGGAGATCTTATAGGTGTAAATATTGCATCCTTTTTGGTTGTTTTCATGTCTATCTTTCTTTCATTAATAACATGGTTCAATTTTATAAACAAAATGAGACACATGTTCTACATATTCTCTGATTCCTTCTATTATTCTTGCCCCTTAATCCTTTTTCACTTGAAGATGACCACCATTTGAACAACCTTGCTCAAAGCTGTCCACCACATGAAGTTGCCACCCCCACACTCCTCGAGATCCTTCTTTCTTTGAGTTGTTGTTGCTGCCACTGGCTGATAGAAATCAAATGAAGAATAACAATCATCGGTGAATCATCCTCTTTGCCCTCTAATCGCTACGACTTGAGCTTCAATAGAGGGCCATTTTTCAATGACTCATCTCTTAAGACTTTTCCATTGATTTCTCCCAAAAGGCTTACATTTCCTCCTTTGCTTCCCATCAATCATGTTTCTCCAATCTTTTTTGGCCAAATTTGGCGAAGATTAATGCTAAGGCATCGTTGAAATCAACTAGGGCTTTTGGTCACCTTACCATTCCGATTGAGTTCGGGATGGTTGGTGATGTTGGAATCAAAGGCATGGTGGTGATCCTCATTTGATATAATTTACCAAGGAGTTTAGATATATATAAACAAGCAAGATGGGAAATTTACCTAAAAAGAGTTACTAAAAATGAATGTAGCAACCATCTTAGGATAACCCAAAATGGTGTATGCTACATATTTTTTAGAATGAAGGTAGTATTATATTTTGGTTATAAACTTATAGAACATTTTATTTTGGATTACAACTAGATGAAATCCACTAATTCGATAGAAGTTATCACATAAGTGTAGACTTGACACATGGAACTCGATTTATATATATAGAAAGTTAATAATTTAAACTATTCATTTACCGTCAACAAATTTATTGCACAATTTAAATTTAATGGAAGATAATTACCTAAACAGAAAGTTAATTTTCACAGGAAAATGATAATTTAAACGATCTATCATTGGCAAAACTTTTTTCATATTACTAAATAGAAAGTCGATTGGCAAAGCAAAAATGATAATTTGACTGATTTATCATGGGTACAAAATTTTTGTACAATTTAAACTTAGTGAAATATAGTTACAAAATTGTTTAACTTATGGTTTAAAAAGTTGATTCCTTACAATGACTATGAGTTAATAGATCTCATCCAATAGGGACCAAAATAATAATATTTTTAATAGGTTTAAAGCCAAAAAAATAATAAATAAGTTATGAACTAAAATAAAATAATACCAAAAGAATAAAGATCACTCATAAATTTACAATTCTTTTGTAATCAGAATACAAATAGATGAGCTAAGGAAGGAATGGGCAGACAATACTTTATCTCCGAGAATGATAATCACAGAGCTCCACAAGCTAGCTTCAAGATTTGCTATGAGTTGCTAACTATTGGCGATATAGCTGGAGTAGTTGAGATAGATCTTCTAAGTACTTGCAATACTTATGCATAGTTACAGATAAAGGTGGTAATGAGAAGAGATCAACTTGCTACTGCATTGCTGATTTCATAGAGGCTTCAAAGTTCATCTTTTAGAACTAACAAGCAATAAGGAAAGAGAAGTTCATGTTATGCCCTTCTAGACCTAGACTGCAGGTCCCATGCCAATAGTCTCCAAGCACCATAAAAAAATGAAGATTTTTGAACTATGATGCATGGTTTTTAGTTTGGTAAAGCCCCATGTATGGCATAAAGGGTGTGGTTGACTATATAAAGATTTTAGATATTAGGATTGATATTCCCTAAAGTAGCCAATTTCATGAATGAGATCATCTCATCTTGTTATAATTGATCAGGAATGAAATGAAGCATTCCAGAAAACACATTCATTTCTATCCAACCAAAGAAGCCCGAGTTAGAGACTGGGTATATGAATGTCCCTAATTGTTATTTTACTATCCAAAAAGTAGTGAAGAAGGCCATAATTCATAAGATGAGAAGATAGACAGTACTGGTCTAGGACAAAAGTTAACCCAAATCTTTTGTAAACCTTTGTACTCCCAGTAAAGATGCATCAAGGTCTCAGAATTAGCTTGGCATCTTAAACAAGTTAATTGCAAAGGCCACCGTGGTTTGCTAGGTTATTGTTTATTGGGAGAGCATTAATCAAGCACTTCCAAAAGAACACTTTGATTTCTGTGGAATACTAAAAGCCCACACCTTTTTTAGGATTAGAGAAAATCAAAGTGTAAGGATGGAGATAGTGAACTTGCTGCAATGTTGAGGAGAGAAGTAGATTATTTTCAAAGCTTTAAATTATAACTCTCCTTAGTACAGAACATTCTAGAACTATTTCCCGACTAGATGGTATAATCTTGCTTGTCTTGATCGAATGAGCAAAGGACTTGTAGTATTCAATCAATAATTTGGCTGGGAAAAGTTGTTAGAAAGCTGCCATGGACAATCTTCAGTTCCTAAAATCTATCAGATTTGAGATCTTCATAATTGTATTATGATGGAAATTTACAGTTCTACCATTCGTACATCTGTTTTTCCTTTTTTTTTGGCTTTGTTTTGCTTCCATATCTCTTTTTATATTTGTTTGCCCAATTAGACTATCCCCCATTTCCGAATTTGCAAGGTTTTCCTTTCTTTAGTTTTTTTTCTAATATCTTCAACAAAAAGGTAATAACCCACTTTAGGCATAAGAGCAAAAAAAAAAAACAATAAAACAAAAGAAAAAAAAATACTTTTTTTGTGAACCAGACATATGATATAAGCCACACTCCTACTGTATATATATAGATTCTAAACATCCTCAACTATTGAAACTGACAATCATGTCATTTTAGTAGATGCGCAACAAATCGGGCCAATTTGGCTGATGCAATTTCTATGATCTCTGGTCAAATCTTCATCTCCATTGCGATTTCTACAATCTCTACTCTGATCTTCACATTTGATCGCAATTGCTGTGATCTTTGTTCCTATCTTCATCTCCAATCACTATTTCTCTAATTTGTTGTTCCAATCATCTTCTCCTGTAACTTTTTGGAGCCATGGTTTCTTCGATTTTCTACAATATTGCTTCAATCATCTTCTTCGACCTCTGTTTTGCATATTCGGTGAGTTCAACAATTTTTGCTTCGACTGTTTTCTTTGGCGTCCTTTTCACCTTTTCTATGATTTTTGCTATAATATGTTCTTTTTGTTTTACTATATGTTCTTTTTTTCATTGAAGTTTGTTATTTTAAAGTTCTTATATATTCTTGTACACATTGTTGTTTGTTATTTTTATTTACAAATCAACATATGCATATAAAGAAATTTGCATGTTCGTACACATATATCGAAACAAATAAAGCAAAGAACATATAAGATCATTAACACAAATCATAGTGAAAAGAACATACATAAACATATAAAGGAACATATCCACATAAAGCATAGAACATATGCCTAGAAAGAAAAGAACAAATAATAAAAAAACATATATACAGGACAAATATCAAAACACATGTATATTGAGGAGCATGTGTATGTAAAGAAAAGAACATATACTGATGAACATCTGTATGTGAAGAAAAGAACACATGCTTTAAGAAATATCTATTCAAAACTAATTTTCATGCATATGTGCATGTACAAATACACATTACAAAAGAAAACATGCATAAACAAGAAAGAACATATATATGCAAATAAATCAAAGAATATATATATATATATAGCTACATAAACTATAGTTAGAAAAACATATGCATATTTATAAAAGAAAATATTCATGTAAAGAAAGAACATATGCTTACAAAGACAATGACATATGTTCAAAAAAAATATACAGAACAATATCAAAACACACATGTACAAAAGAACATATGAAATTAAATAAAAGAACACGTACATGTAAAGAAAAGAACTTATACCTTCACATATATCCATACAGACTAAATACCAAAGCACATTATGAACATGACACATGTATAAATGAACATATGAAAATACAGAAAACAACATATGGGCATGAAAGAAAGAACATATACCTTCAGAAATAATTTTATGGAAAAAATGTTCAAAAATATGATGTACACATACATATTAAAAAGAACATATTAAAATAAAGAAACAAACATATGCAAATAAATAAAGGAACATATGCATGTAGAGAAAGTATCATATACTTTCATATATATTTATATAGACTAAATGTCAAAACACATTATCAACATATGCATATGTATGAAAGAACACATGTATATAAATGAATGAACAAATGCATATGAAAAAACAAATATATGTCTTCGGAAATATTTATACAAAACAAACATTCAAACAGATAATGTACATACATACATGTATAAAAGAGCATATCTGTATAAAGGAATGAACATATGCATGTAAGGAAAAAAACATATACCTTCCAATGTATCTACATAGACCAAATATCAAAACACATTATAAACATACACACATGTATAGAGGAACATATTCATATAAAACAAAGAACATATGCATATGAAAAAACGAACATATCCAATGTCTCTTAAAAAATGGGCTAGCTCAACAAGAAAAAAACCTAGTAAACAAGGTAAAAAGGAGAAGGAAAAATGGGGGAAAAAAAGATTTGAGAAAACAAAAAGGAGAAAAAAAAAGGTAAAAAGAAGAAGAAAAAAAACTGAGAAAAGGAAAGGAAAAAATGAAAAAAAAAAAAAAAAGAGATGGAGCTTAGGGGTTCTAAGTATTGAACCTCAGCTCTTCAATTCGCATAGAAGCATTTTAATCACCTAGACTAGGGGTGAAAATGGGTCGGGCCGAGCCTGAGTCCATCAGGCTTGAACTCGGCCCCTATCCTGTTCAGCACTACTCAAGCTCGAGCTCAAATTGCTCGAGCCTAAAATTTTTAGGCTCAAGCTTGGCTCGAGGAGGGCTCGAGTTCGGCTCGAAAGCTCGTCAAACTCAAATAACTTTTATAATTCTTTAGTACCATAATTGTAATTTAGATGAAAAATGGCGACTCAATGTGCAATTTTTTACTTAGATAACCAAAGAAGGAAAAATGATAGAATCAATCCTAAAATTTTTAATCCTTTTCCGGTCTACCCTAAATTTGTTAACATCATAAATGAGTCATTGTCTTCATCTACTATCGAACGCCAACCTCTCATCTAAGTTAGTTCACCATCACCCAATCTCGTGCCCATCTTCATCGTCTTTGATCAAATCGAGAAAAGGTTTATCACACATATTTGCATTCGAATCGTCATCATATTCGAATCTGAAATCGGCAAATCAAATGAAGCAATAGAAGTAATTACCAATAACAGATGAAATCGAAAAAGGGCCAACTGGGTTTTTGCCATCGGCAGTCGTTCGAATCGCGGACTTGGGGTGTCTCTATTGTGCTACCGCTAGACTGGGGCTTCGAGCATCGGCGTCGACGTTGGCTTCAAGTGTCACGAAATCGAAAGTGTTGGCTTCAGTTTTAGGTGTCCGACCGACTACTCCCTGGTGCGAGTCGTGTGACAAGCCAAGGCTGCCCCTGGTCGACACGATCATCGTCGATTGGTGGACAAATAGCAGATTAGGAGCATGGTCAGGTGCATGGGAGGTGAGAGTCACGAGACTGGTGGTCTTTAGTACTTGAGACTAGAGCAGATGAATTGACGATGGCCAAAGGGAAGGGAGTTAGGGACTAAGGGAAATGGGTTGGGACTGAGTACTGACTAAGCTTATAAGGTAAGGGCATAACAGGCCCAGATAAAAAGGCCCAAGAGACAAAACGAAACATAGGGCCTATTAGGCCTACGAGCTTAAGGAGGCCGGATACTGCCAAGCTCGAGCTCAATTTTCGACTCAAGCTCGAGCTCAAAAAAACCCGACTTGAAAAACCCTTACTCGAGCTCGAGTTCGAGTTACCTGAAAAAAACCCGACCCCTTTTTACACCTAACCTAGACTACTTCTCCATGTTTGTCAAAATTTTCGAAACTTAGGATATTTATTCCATATTGAGTTTATCTTGGCGCACTCGTATACCAAGCGTACATAAGAATTGACAAAAAAAAAAATCTTGACAAGCATGGCTTTTTCTTAAGGCCAGAGTAGCACCACATAGCCACTCACCGCCTAACCGGGCAGATGAGCCCGCTCAACTTTCAGAAAATATGCATATACAATATATTCTCACAAATTATGCAGTTTGACCCGTAGATCTTAAATTACACATCCAAATTTTATCAGTAATTCGTCTTCCACCTACTGAACATGTCTTTTAACTTCCATGTGCATGTGTTTCGACAATCCCATCCCCGCCACAAGAACAAAAAAGAAAAAAAATATAGAAAAAATTAGAAAGAACCATTAAATCCCAATAAGCTCACTTAAAAAATTAGAAAGCACCATTTAGTCCCAACGAGGTTATGTTTGACCCGCACGTTGTAACAGGTAATTTTTTCAATAAATTTATAATTAAAATAAGTATCAATAATAATAATTTAAAAATTCTAAGTCATAAATTTATGTTCATTGATTAAATTTTTGAGTTAAGATTTTTTTTATGTTATGTTCTTACCATTAAAACTATCAATTATGATCAAAACATAAAACTGTGAAACATAATATTATACATTATTTGAAATGAAAGATATTTTTTTGGTGATTAAAGAATAATTGACTAAAAAAATTTATCTCTTATCAATTTAAATTTCAATTTTTAATATAGATAAAAAAATTCACTTTTAATTTTAAGAATTATTGACCAAATCACTTCATTAAATCATAGAGCTTTTTCTTTTTACCTTTACTACGTTAATAGTAACCAATGTTTTACTTTAGAAAATAATACATCATAAAAAAATATAAAATTGTGTTGAATTTATATTAATCAATGAATGGTTTAACCATTAATATAGTAAGGTAAAAGAAAAAGAAAACAAATAAATTGACTAAAGTTATTTCATATTAAATACCAAAAGCTGAAGACAGAAAGTGAAAGTCGGGGAGCATTAGGGCAGAAGTGAAACATCTAGGGACCAAAAAGGGGAAATACCAAAAGCTGGCGACAGAAGGCGAAAGTTGGGGAGCATTAAGGAAGAAGTGAAACATCTAGAAACCAAAAGAGGGGTTTGACCATAGTTGGAAGAAGCAAAAAAAAAATAAATGCATCAACACCTGAGGGACCAAGGGCAAAATCATCCCTACACTGTTAATCACTGTAGTTCCAATAGTGGAGCCTTCACGGCTTTTAGAATATAGTTTAATAAGCTCACTTATAGTTGACGTTGGACAGGCCTTCTGGAATAGTTTTCATACAGGTTCGATTCCAAATAAGAACCAGTTTTTTTCCTTATTGAAAAATGGTGAAACTCAGAAATATGTCCCTGACGATATTGTGTTTTCTTTTTGGGTCCTCAAACTTTCCTGGCTAACACTGACCCCCACATTCGTTGTATTCAAGTTCTTAAAATATGGGTCTTTATCCTATTTGCAAGCAGACTTTGCTTTATCAGAATTAGGCCCCCAAGCAACAGACTGTTGCCCCACCCCGTGGCCATTCACCTAGTTTAGGTCAGAATCAGTACACAATAAGAAATTGAATGAATTGTTATCAGCAAAGGCCTAATTCCTGGTCTACCCTATGCTAAGACTTCAAATCTTCATAGAACAGAAAGATGAACAATGTAATTCACCAAAAAGTATTAGGTGCTGGTACATAACTTAACCCTCTTTCCTTGCGAGTAACAGTCTTAAGGTATCGTCTAGATTTGTTTACCTTCCTTCTAATGGACGGAACCTTACGATCAATGGCCTGCCATATCATTTGGACGGCATCCCCTTCTTTTGCCGGGAATTGGAACTCATACAAATGCTCAACCTCTTTCAAATTCCTCCACATTTGCATCCATTCATCTCTCTTGATGCTCTTGATTAGGTTTAGAAGGTACTTTTCTTTGAGAGCATCCACTGAACGAACAAAGATGGTGAAGCGAGAGTAGTCCAGAACATCCTCGTATGGCAACTCAATGAGGTCACTGATAATGACCGGGACACAGTGACTAGCAATTGCATCAAAAAGGCGGTTAGATGAGGGAGTGTCCCCTGCTATGTTGAGGCAAAACTTGGAGGAATGCATCCCCTGTGTGGCTTTGCGGACCCCATCTTTTCCTATGCTCCCGAATGAGAAGTGCACATCCTTTTCATCTTGAAGCAGATAATACAACTGCTGCCTAACCAAGCCGCCCTGAAGGTGACAAGGGCACGAGTAAGAAATCTTGCATTTGTACGGCAGGTCATACTAAGATTGAATTAGATCAACAGATCAAAAACAAAGACAAGTTAAACATGCCAGAAGCAGCTCCAAAAAAGATGTAATCCTTTCATTGCCAGGACCGAGTAGACCTGAAATGAATCATGTAACCAAGAGAGGCATAGGACTTACATCTTTTCTGTTTATAGCTCCTTGGAAGTACAATAAGATTGGACGGCTATCAAAATCAGATGTATCATTGACGTAGCTCCTAATTAAATGTTTGTAAGGTGCAATCACATCTTTCTCCACATTAGCTATACTTGGAGGATACCTACCAAAGTCGGAAAGTATAAATGTAGCAGGCCAGAGTTTCGATCTAGCATCGAGCATACTATTTGGATGGTGAGCCATAACTATGTGGTCTCGGCCCCCAGACCTCCTCCACTCTTCCCGACTTGTCAAAAACCTCACAATCTTATTCTGCAACACCTTGTTCCTGCTCTTTTTGTCCTGGGGTTTCGCCTTAGAATAACGATTATAGCTTAATGATGAAAAGAAAGGCACAAAAATCACATCAGCTTCACTTGAATTTTGAACTCTCCTTGCAGCAAGGGAGTTTGGATATCCATCCAGTTCTGAAGCAAGGAGATCCAAGGTGAGCCAGTATTCTATGCTATGCTGCAAGTTTAACCCACCTGGATAGGTAGGTATCTCGGTTCGAATGTCGGGCCAAACACTACCCCCTTTTCGCTTCCAATCCAAAAGCTCAAAGTGGAATTCAGGATCTAAATCATACATATATACCCTAAGGGGTTCCTTGCTGCTGCTTTCGAAATTCACATCACTAACCCTCTTCTGATCTCGTACATGCCCCTTCTCATCTCCTACTTTTTCCTTTCCTTTTTTACCTCCATCATCAACTAGAATTACTCGATTCCCGGTATTAGTTTCCACATTTCTCCCACCAGAACTTCGTGAAACCTTATTGCCGCTCCCACTAAAAGTTTGTGACTTCACATCATCGATGATAGAACGGAGCTTGGAACTACGAGGCAAGGAGCTAGGATCAAGTAACTGAGGTTGATGTGAGGTGCGAAAAAGACAGAACCAGGACAATACAAACAGGAATGGTGTGATTGTGAACAAGCAAAACAAAGATGTTCTGCTTGCACAAGATTTACGCTTCTGATCAGCCATTGGTAACAACACAAATCACCCAAACATGGCCTTAAAGGAAAAGAATTGAAGAACAAAGATATGAATAGGGTCTACAATCTGTAGAAGCACAACAATTAATCAGCTCACATAGGTAGCTGAAATTTTATATTTTGAAGCAAACCCAAATGAGATCAATCCAAAAGCAATAACCACAATAGGAAGAAAAGCAAGAAATTGCAAAAAATAAAAATAAAAAATGAAGAAGTCTTTGTGACGTCGTACCGTAGAGGTTGTTCGTAGCAATTCTTCCGAGGCATTGAGGAACTAATTGAGAAGCGTTTGAATCGGGTCGCGTGTGAAGAAGCGGCCTTTTGCAGGAGCCTAGTTATGGAGGGGCGCTTCTTCGCTCTTATTAGTTTGTTTTTCGATTAATTACGCATACCCCTAAAAGTTCATTAAAATTATATTTAACTTTAATGACTTAGAATTAGAGATGTTACCAGGTTGGGCCTGGGTCGAATTTAGCTAATCTTAAATCCTCTTTACAAGTAATTGAGTTCAAGTAGTACTTGCTCTACAAGCAGGCTTGGTACTACCGCTAATACAATTAAGGCATATGTTTAATTTATTATACTTCTTTTTATATTTTTTTTGTATATTTTTAAAATAATGTATATGTTTACAATCAATTAATAACTAGAAAAATCATAAAATAAAGTAATGTACAATAATTTAAAATATAAATATGCTAATTTGGGAGAGATACAGGTAGAGTTAGATAGGATTAATTAAACTTATACATTTTTCAAGGTTTTACGGATAGAGTTAGGGTCAGGTTTTTATTCAGGTGACTGGGTCCAGGGTAAGTAGAGATGAGTAGAATATTTTTTGATATCCTACTAAGAATCTACATTGATCTTCCTCTTTTTTTAACTTTATTTGGCATTACTTTTTAAAATCCTAATCTAAGTCCATTTGGAAACTTTTCTAATAGAAAACTTAAAATATTTAATAATTTTAACCAAAGTACAATAATGGTCCATGAACTTTGCCAACTCACGCTAATGATCATGTTCAACAGAAGCCCTCCAATTTTTCAATTCGTTACATTTTGTTTCACCAAGTAATGAAAGTGGGAGGTGCTAGCGCATTGCTTTTTTTTATTGATGGTCATTGTTGTGAGAGTTGGACCGGATTGGATGCTTCGACTGTAAAGTACTGCCTCTTGCGGTCTAACTATCGTTCATCTACTGTTTAGTAAAAAACCATTCAAACCGGACAGAACTGGTCAAAACTATCGAAAACCATTCAAACAGTAGACCGTTTAAAAACATTAAATCGCACCTTTTTGTTTTCTCTTTTTTATTCTTCTTTTCATTCAACACTTGTTTTGCGCCTGCAACCGAGTCTTATTTTTCCTTAAAAAAAAAAACCATATAGGAAACTTTAATCTGTCACTTGAAAGTGAGAAAGTTGGCAATCATGAGCTCTGTTCCCACAAGGACCCAAAAAAATTAATAAATAAGTACCCAAAGGATATGAAAAGATGTCAAAATAATCAGAACTTCGTTCCATAACTTCCATTGCCAATAATCAAAACTTCGTACCTTGTTAGTTGCGTATGGCTAGGCTAAGAGAGACGAGAGACAAATGAGAGCTCAGACCTCAGATCACTATTTGTATTTGCCACCACATAGTGTGTGCTGCCTTCCTTCCTCTATTGTTAGGGTTGAATTCAGTTAGAGTCATGGGAGTAACAAGAGCCCAAACCCTTACAAAACTATAGCTTATAGGGCTGATATAGTGAAAGAGCCAAACTTTGCAAGACGGAGGATCGAGTATTAAAGATACTTTTCAGCTTCGTAAATGTAAAGTTTTAGTAATAATATAAGTGAGTAAATAATTAATTTATTTAAAAATAAATACTAATAACACATTAGTTAAATAGAAAACCAATTGGTATCTATTTTTGCTCCCATTTAGCAATTAAAATTTTATTATTGTAGTAATTGTACAAATATAGGGATCAACTGTTTCTTGCACAGAACGTACGGTTCATATATTCACCATTCACTTGTGATTTACCAAACTCATTTGTCATTTACTAGCTCAGTTAGACAGTTACTGTTTGGTGTAGTTTAACTTCGTTTTATTCTGTAAAAGGTGCCTAGGTAGTACTAGTAATTGAATTGTGTTCAATCAACAAAGATATTAATTTTTCTTACCAATTGCATTGATATAGAAAAAAAATGTTATGGAAAATTTGAAACGTTTCAAAGTCATTTATAATTAATTTTTTTTGGAATTCAAACACAAAATGGGGTCTTGATAGTAAAACATGCAAATTTAGGGGCCTAAAATGGTAAAACGAAAAATTTAAAACATCTTTTATGTTTGTCACAATAAAGTGACCAAAATGTTTGATTTTAACATTAATGAAAAAAATATATCATCAAACACAAGTAGATTATCTGTTAGGTAATTTTACCATTTTATTTTGGACATTTTTTAGGCCTAGAACCAATCGGCTTCAGCACACTAAAAAAAATACTGTACTAGAAAAATAATCTTCATAGCATACATTAATCCAAATGTAGTATATATATACAAGGTACTTTTTCACCTGCACGTTACAGTGGAAACATGTAGGTGGTCATAGCGAAAAGTGGTGAATTATATATAATTTAGTTAAACAGCAACATTTAAGTTTAAGAGTCTAATCGGTATCCAAAAGATAGGAAATCATCAAGGTTACATAGATAATTTGTTCTAATTTAGTATTCATATTTGATATGCGTGATTGTTCCCACCTTATGAATTATGCAGAGAGCAGTAGTAGCGCAAATATGCTAGCCAAAGGCTTCATATTGTGTGTGTGTGTGTATACATATATAATATAAACAATACATACAATGATAAAGCAACTAATCAATTGTATTCCATTCAATATACAATTCCTGAATCTTCAAAAATTTCAGAGGAAAAACACTATTGGATTTTTATATATTCACAGAATCATTCATTATCAATACACTGTGGCAAACTTTAAACGAGATCCTTTACATTACTTTCTATGTCAAATATAAGTGCAGGAAGACTAAGATTAAACAACTGTGCAACAAGGAGGGGCACAGCCACCACAAACAAGAGGTCCTAGGTGCACATCTTTCTCCTAAACCTATTGCAGCAAATTCTTAAGGAATCCTATAACCAAAAAGCTCTGAAGCTGAGACACACTGCAAGACATAGATATTGATATCAAATAACTGTGACAATATAAGAATTAATAACTACATTGGCAATCTCTAAATCACCACCTTTAGAAATGGAGTTAATTTCCCTGATGGGCTGACATAGAATTCTTTGTCTTCCTTGTCAGGACAAGAAGAAAAAGGATCACTAAAAAAGCAAGCATCTAAGTAGGCAAAGCATTGAGAAAGTAAAGGATAACAATTACAACATCCAATCAAGTGCTCTTAAAAAAATTAAGATAAAGAGAGAGAACAACAACATAGAATAAGGTCAACACAAAAAGAGCATGACCCTAAACAAAAAAGAGTCAATACATAGCTGTAAAATTCCCTGACTGGCCAAGAAAGGTGATCGAAGTTGAGAATCAAAAGATGACCGAAAATACAAAACACAGGCAGGAAGCAATAGTAACATTTCAAGTACCAAACAAACGGTGAATTAGAAAACAACATAAGAACTTTTCAATTGAAAAACACAATCATCGCCAAAGAACCTTGTATAGATCATGTAACAACCATGTGGAATGAAATGATAACAACTATAAAAGGAAGCAACTTTAGTGACATGTGAGAACAGGAAAATTGGAAAGAAAAAAAACTTCAACTAATATATAGCTAAACTTACATGGTAATCATCTGGAGGCAACAGCGGCATCTAATGAATTAGATGACTAGAAACAGATCAATGGCTGAAAAATAGACAGAAAAAAGTTATACTTAAAGTAAACAAAGCTAGACCACACATGTAATAGACGAAAAGTCAAATATTAAGGAGTATACTTGATCGAGTAGTGAGTGCAGAGACACAAGACGTACAACTAGAATAATGGAGAAGTTTAGTTAAGAAACAAAAAATAAAAATACGTAATAAGAGACATAAAGCAAGCACAGACTCGTTAAAGAAGCTAAAGAATGACGTGATAAATAAAATTAGCAATGGAAAGGAAATAAAAAAAAAAATGAGAAAGCAAACACTTTGCAATCTGAAAACGTAAATCATAAAGGTCATCATGCTCGAGATAAAAGATAGATGAAATCAATATTCATTAGGACAACAAATTATAAAGTAATATGTAGTCAGTTGATTGAACTGAAGTAGGGAACTATCAAGTTAGAGAAGTGAAAAAGCAAAACACATGCTAAACTATATTTATAAAGTAGTAGTGTGAGGCAGAGCTCAATTTACCTGCATATGATTCTCAAATAGCATTCTCTACATCAATTACTTGGTTTGTCTTTTGTTTTTTTTTTTTTTTTTTTTTTTTTTTTTGGCTACTTGTAGAGCTCAATAAAAAGAATTTGCCTTTAGTGAAAAGGGCAAAAAAAAAAAAAAGCAAAAGAAAAGAAAAAGCCACATCTATGTCCCCCTAAGTCAACTCATTTGTTTTTCTAGCATTTGGACATTGTTTATGGTATATCCAGTATGAATTATAGTGGCAATATGATTTCTAGTTCAACTCCATCTTATTAGAGATTCGGGGATTTGCAATTAATGAAATACTTGCCAGTATTTTGTTCTATCCCAAGAGAACCATACCAAGGAAACTCTTATAACATGGCATAGAAAAATACCATTAAAAATGTTATGCATCACAGCAGAGAACATTTTAACTTTGAGTTGAAAGACAACTTGTTTATGGTGAATTGATCAATCTAAGATAGGAATCTATCAGCTTAGAGAAGTAAAAAGAACAAACAAATTGTTGTTAACTAAAAAGAAAATCAAAAGGAAAGAACCACATCAAATTTTGCCCAAACTCTAATCAATCCTCATGTATACAAAGTAATTCCATAATCTTAAAAAGAAATCAAACGATCATATACATATTAATTGATGCGGTATATGAAATGAAAACTAAAGAGAAAGCCCAATAACATAAGAGTAATACTAATAATGTTGAAAACATCTATAGAGGAAGAAGATTTCACTTGCAATAACAATTCCTGGACATCGATAGAGAAGATTACCTTTAACATGATGCAGTAATTACCTTGAGTTTCAACGAGCAAATGCAAATGTCACTACAGCTACTGCGGTTCAGAAAAACAAATGAAAATGTAGCTAATGAGAGTTTACAAAATAATCTGCCTTCATAATAAGAATAGAAAATTGATAACTATACCTCAAGCTACTCAGACCTTTTTCTTTGTCATAAGAATTTAACATAGCTAAGATTATATAAAACCTTTGTTTGGTTAATATAATGTTGGATTTTAGAGATAAGTACTTTTTATAGACTAATTAATTTGATAATAAACATAACACGTGGTTTTCATAGCTTAGATTTCAAGGTGACAAGCAAAAAATCCTAAAGCATCAAGAGAATGTGATAGAATAAAGTGAAGATTCTATTTTGTTGAATATTAAAATCATAGATTCCTTAAATCAAGAAAGAAGGTCTAATAGATAAGAGTAAAAGCATTAACCATCATCAAAATTATAGATTTTAGATCATAATTAATGAGTCAACTCATAAGATCTAGCAAGAAAAAGGAACATATAGTCACCAAAATTCTTCAAAAACAAACAAAAAGGAATAAAAAAAGCATTTAACTAAAGAAATTGAAAGTTTGAGTGACCATCAAAAGCAAAACATATGAGAAAGAAAAAGAAGGCATACCTTTCACATGGAAAAGGGAACAAAACTTGCAGCTCACTCTATCGTCATCTATTTTTCACTCTTTTCCCTATATGGGAAATGGAAGTACATCACCACCTCAAAAAAACAAATGTATGCACCTACAAATACATAAAAAAATTTCAGTGATATTAGTTTATGAAATCTTATAGCTGCATGACAAAAGCAATAATCTAGTAGATGTATGCATTTTACTTCAACACAAACCCTAGCCATATATGCTCCTACTAACCATAATGGCAATTGAATTATGGTATTGGCGCTTGTTTTGGGCAAACAGGTTTTAAAAGCCCATATAAACAACTTTTGGCTTTGGCAAAATTAATCACCCTTACATATTCCAATAATTTCTTTAGAAAATAATAGGGAAAAAAAAAACAAAGGACTTCTGATCAATAAACATGTCAAAGGAAAATACGTGCATGAAGGAATTTGACACAAAAAGCTGACTTCTAATTCAAAAGTACTAACCTCCTTATAAATGGGAAAAAAAGGGTGCAAAGCAAACAAAAAAGAAAACTGTGAGTCTGTGATTTCTAGAGTTTCCCTTTTTCAACCAATCTTCCTTTAGCTGCTCCATGAATGATTGCACTAACCTCCTACCTAGAGTTTACGTATGGAGATCTTTGTGAATAAAGGCAACAAACAAATAAGGGTTATCCTCCTTTACTGAACACTTTGCAAAAGAGACCATACCTTAAAATACTATTTATAGCTTGAATGGACCACCAACCTTGACAAAATGCCATAGTTTCCTTAAAATCTGTAGAAATAAACCCAATAAATTTCTTACCTAAACAATAGCAAGAAAGCAAGGATTCAAACTCAAGCATGGAAAAAAAACACAAAAAGAACAGAGCAAAAACTATAAATGTTGCATATTTTATTAAAAAAGTTTACAATGCTAGTGATTATTATACTTCCAAACTAACTGCAGAAAATCCAAACTAACTCAATTATATTTTGTTACTCTTTCAATATTATATACTAGTTCAACCTCCCATAAAAAAATAGATATAAGCGCGTCAAATCATACTTCATACTAAAACTGGAGATATATACAAGTCAAATGGTAGATATATATGAAACTCAATGTATACGGTAAGTGATAGATATGTACAAAACATTTGACACATACGTATAAATAAGATCAGAGATTTGTTACACATATATTTAATCATTTGTACAAAGTTTCAATCGTTTGAATTTTAATGTATGAATCCATGTATAAACAAAAAGTTCTTTTGTACATATGTAATTATATGTTTATACAATTGTCTTTATGTATTGTACATATTACACTTTAATATCAAATTTATTCTTACATTATTTTGATATATGTACAAACACACACACACACACACACACACATAATTTTCCAATTACATATATTTTTTTTGTGTACACATGCATACCTAAAAGAACATTAAGGATTCATTTTGAAAAAAATAAAAAAAATAAGGGATAGAAAGGATGTTTGACCAAATCTTGTTTTTTTTATTATATTTTTTTAGGTAAAACCTTAAGTCATCCTCTAATTTGTGTCATTGCTTAGCTTGTGTGCAAACAACCAATGCTGCAGCCCACTGCCACCGACCGCAAAGATGGTCGCACCATCGCCATCCTCATATCATCTTCCACCACTTGCTTCCTTATTGTCATCCCCCACCGCTTTGATGGCTCAAGCCATAGTTCATGAATTCATCTGCTCCTATGACTGTGGTTGCGCTTCTCCATCTCTGCTGACCATAATCAAGCATTGGACATGACGCTATAATTGTTTGGCCGACATCAACCAAGATTAACAATTCAAGCAAAAGGTAGTTCGGTGGGAGGGAGTCGGTGGCAAGAGATGAGATGCAAGGTCGCCTAAGAGAAAGGACAAAACATGGTGGGAAATAGCATACTTTAGTAAGCACACAATTGTAATTATAAAAGTGTAGTAAGCATAAGGTAAGTCATATTTCTGACATTCGAGCAAAATGTAGGAAAAAACAAATAAAAAGCTACTCCCTCCGTCCCATAATATTTGCTCCATTTTCCATTTTGGGTAGTCCCAAAATCTTTGCACCATTTCTCCTTTTAGTAACCTTTTCATTGTCAATTTACCACAATACCCTTACTTTAACCATTCCCAATAGTAAACAGAAAACCATCCCTACCGAGGACCAAGGCTCTCTACGATTGACGACCAAGGCTGGCCGAGGATGGATGTGCAATAAATGACGGGGGCTGAGCAACGATGGAGGCCGATCAACAGCAACGTTGCCCGATTGACAACGGAGGCCGAACGATCGACTACGAAGGCCGATCGACAGCAACATGGCCCGATCAATGATGGAGGTCGAATGATTAACAACAAAGGCCGATCAATAGCAACGAGGCCCGATCAACAACAAAAGCCAAAAGATCGACTACAAAGGCCGATCAATGACAAAGGCTAAACAATAGACTACAGAGGCCCAGTGAGGATGAAAGTCGAGCGATTGGCAACATAAGACAAGCGAATCAAACATACGATCGACTATGAAGGGCCGGTGACATAGTCAAAAATGTGATAGCAGCGACAGGTGAAATTTTTCAAGAGATCAAGGCGAAGGGAAGGGCAAAGCCAAAAAACGCGTAGGAACAGTAAAAATGCCTAAAACTACTCCCAAACTCAATTGGAGCAAAAATTACGAGACGGATGGAGTATTTTATAGTACAAGAAAATGAGGTATACTTACTTTTTAGGCATGAAATCACTTGAATCAATTTTAATTGTCATTATATGTAGAAATGGGGCATGGTATCCATTACCATTCTTTACAAACCTTCCCCTTTGTTTTGTTTTTCCTTTCCTACTAAAGTCAAAGTTCAATAATCGATTCGTGAGATATGAGAGTTCAACCGAAGGATACATCAAGACTGAAAAACTATAATGTGTATGGTCAAGTTACAATTCACAAAAATGTAGTCTAAAATCCTTTTAAAAAAAATATTTTTTTTGCAGTTTTGCATCTAAGTTGTTGCAAATTTTAATTTCATCCTTAAACTTGTCCAAACTTTTTAATTTAGTTTGCAAGCTTTTGAAAATTTAAAAACTAGTTTCTAAAATTTTATACAGTTGACAAAACTGTTAGTAAGCTATCTATCATCTTAAATTATTTGCAACATATTCTATTTTAAATACTTCTAAATCTTCAACATTTTTATATTTAATAAACTACTTTACCATATGACTTTTCAAACTATCAATATTAACTTCTTTCATTTTTTTTAATTTAGGTGCAACAAGTAAGGGGCAAAAATAAGATAATACACAAGATTTTTCCTATTTCTTAATATTTATGTTAAATCCAATTATTCCAACCAATTGGGACAGATGTGTAGCATTTTTAGCCTTTGAACTAAAAGTTTTGGGAAAGCTTAAAACTAGGCCAAATTGAAAAATAGTAATGAATCTTGTGTACTACTCCCTCCGTCCCATAATTTTTGCTCCATTTTTCATTTTGGGTAGTCCTGAAATCTTTGCGCCATTTCTCCTTTTAGTAACCTTTTCACTGTCAATTTACCACAATATCCTTACTTCAACCATTCTCAACAGTAAACAGAAAAATCATCCCTACTGAGGACCAAGGCTCTCTACAATCGACGACCAAGGCCAGCCGAGGATGGACATGCAATAAATGACTGGGGCTGAGCAAGGACGGAGGCTGATCAACAGCAACAATGCCTGATTGACGACAGAGGCCGAACGATTAACTACGAAGGCTGATCGACAACAACGTGGCCTGATCAACGATGGAGGTCAAACGATTAACAATGAAGGTCGATCGACAGCAACGAGGCCCGATCGATGACGGAAGCTGAAAGATCAATTACGAAGGCCGATTGACAACGAAGGCTGAACGATAGACTACAGAAGCCCACCGAGGACAAAGGTCGAGCGATAGCGATTGACTACAAAGGGCCGGTGACATTGCCGAAGACGTGATAGTAGCAGCAGGCAAAGTTTGCTATTATGGGCAAGAGATAGAGGCGAAGAGAAGGGCAAAGTTGAAAAACGTGTGGGAATAGTAAAAATACCTAAAACTACTCACAAACTCAATTGGAGCAAAAATTATGGGACGGAGAGAGTATATTTTTAATTGGCCCGGGCTAAAATACACCATGCTCACACTTTACTCTCACACTTTACTATTATTTACAAGTTTGCCACATCCTTTTCTCCCTACTTAATTATTTGCTGTCGTGTTTTTGATCTCTTTCATTGCACCTCTAATTTTTCACTCTTCTCGATTATTTTCCATAGAAATGTTTGTTTGAATATTTTCATTAGATTTCACTTATATATATGTCATGTTGTTTTCAGGACAACATATATTTTTTCCAAAAATGAGAAAATATTATTTGTCTTCTCAATGATTATTTTCCCATTCACTCACATACTTATTATGCTTTTTTTTTTTTTGTACAGCCAATAGTTTATCAAATGTGTTTATATATTTTAATAAAAAGTAAAAGAATAAGAGAGAAATTATACATATTTTATTTTAAGAGATTATTGTACTGTTCCATATAGTAAGAAGTATTATTTCATTCAATAAGAAATATTTTTTTGTAAATTATGTTGTTCTGTTCAGTAAGTAGTGGTGTTCTATTTACACAAATATGATATTCAGTAATATACTGTTCATTTCATAATAAATATTATTTATAAATGCGTTATTCTACGCTTTTCATTTCATAAGATGTATTATTCGTAAATAACATTGTTTTGTTTAGTAAAAAGTGATGTTCCATTCAGACAATTGTGTTGCTTTGTAATATATTATTCTGTTCAGTAAGAAGTGTTGTTCATTTTATATAATATACAGTTCAAATTTTGTGACATTTTTGTAAAGAATATGTTGTTTTGTAATATACTGCTCATTTTGTAAGATATGCTATTCGTAAATTTTGTGGTCCTTTCTAATAGAAAATGTTGTTTCATTAACACAAATGTGCTATTCTATACAATAGTGTTTATCCAGTAAGATGTGTTGTTCCATTCACTCAAATTTGTTATTCCATTCACTCAAATTTACTTTTCCATTCACTCAAATGTGTTGTTCCGTTTAACAATAATTGTTGTTTCACTCACATAAATGTATTGTTCTGTAATATATTGTTCATTTTATAAAATGTGTTATTTGTAAAATGTGTTTTTCGTTTCAGTTACATGAGCTATTCCATTCTATAATAAGTGTTATTATGTTCATATGACTATATTGTTCTGTAATATGTTGTAGATAGCCTGACAACAATAGCATGAATGTTATGTAATGTTGTGGTACAATTCATGTTTAACTTAGTTTAATGTAGAGTTTTTTTTTTTTAAGGAATGTATTGTTCAACGTAATGGTATTCATTTCGTGAAATATGTTATTCAAGACACAATGAACATTTTGTAATAACATGTTTGTAATAACATGTTTGTAATTTAAAAACATCAATGTACAAATTAGTGTTCAGCTTAGTATAATGTTATTTTCTTTCTACCTAAAGATTTTATTCGATATAGTGATGATCATTTTATAAGATATACTGTTCAAGATAGATAATATTTATTTCTCTATTTTTGCAGCTCAAAATGCGGTTGCAGAAAACTGCAAAGGTATGGATGCAGTGCTTACTGTTTTTAATTATCCCTCAAATGGGTAAGTAAAATTTGTCCTCCAACCAAGTTTGGACATTTATAACCATCATAAAAAGGTGAGTTCCTTGCCCAAGTTACCCAAACGATCCGAGCTCTGAACAACGCTCAGCCTTCGCCAGCCAGAGAATAGGCCAAGCCTTGAGTCCTACATAAAATTATTGCCGCCAATCTAAAACCGAAGCCAGTTCTACGCATTATGTCGTAGACTCGTAATAAAACCCAAGTGTCGCAATCCATAGAATCTCAGTTAGAACTGGAACTGCATTTCGGGTGAATAACCAAGAGCTTCAAGGTGACCAGCCATGGCTTTGTTCATTGGTGGAGGGCCACACCTTAGAATCTGCACATCCCAAAAATTAAAATGGGCTTCTCAATTTTTTGCCTTTTCAGCTAAAGGCTAAATGGAGGAGAAACATCATTCTCACAGAAGTTGAGGCTTTCAAATCAAATAACTATAGAGAACTTGTATAAGGGACTACCTGAATATCTGGCGCCGGTGTGGGGCAGTGGGTTTGAATCATTTCCTTCGACACAAAGCCAACACCGCCATTCCACTCTTCTGGGGGCTAACATAATTCATAATACAACTTGATTTAGAGGGCTGGAGTCCCTTTCATTTTCTTACATAAAATGACAGCTACAAAATAGGTTGAGACCAGAAACCTGGTTCTACAATGTTCAAAATGAACATGCCAACCGCAGCAGACTGCATGGTAGCAAATGTGCAAGTGACATGACATGACATGCCACTTAACTGTGTAAAGCTGACTTACATGTTGCGCAACTGTCATTTTGTCTACATATGCAGATTCATGCAGCCTGATACATAATAAATCTTGATGGTGTTCTGTTCATTGCTTTCAAGGATTCATTCATGGCAGAATTTTTGTTTTTTTTTATCCCAATTCAACATTAAACAAATCCAAACTAGCTGAATACTTGTGTCTGAAAAAGATCTCAATAGATATAGGTTTCTTACCTTATACTCCAGCATTTGGTACAATTAGTAGTCAACAACTAAACAAGGTTGAGGGTGAAAAGAAAACACAAAACATAAAAATATGGTAATTGGGCATGGTGTAAGAGGCAACTAACCGAATTCAAAACATAGTAAACTTCAAAACGATTTGGGTATTTATTAGCCAGTCCATCCAATTCTTCCTGCAAAACAATCGGACGAAATGACTTTCAGATCCCTCATAGACTTATAGTAAATATTAGTGCTTTAATAGTTAAGTGACATTAAGAATTCATGCCACCACCTTCAAGAATTAAACTGCAGATAAAATGTGTGAAAATTCAATAATAGAGGCCGGTACTGGAGAAAGCATGCAAGTTCCTCCATAGACATGAAAGACACAAGATTACAAGTACACCAAACCCCAAAACAAATGTATTTTGTAAGTAAACACACAAATTTACTTCACATATCTGATTCCCTAACAGTTGCTAGCATTAAGATGCCCCATGAAAGCTATTCTAAATGAATTTCCATGATCATGTATATAGGGCAGAGTGTAATTGCAAACAAAATAGACCCAGATTTCATGTTTGAGCAGAAACTTGGAAGCTGTACAATGCGATAGCTGCATTTAAGATACCTTCAAAAGAATGTCCTCATATGTTACATTGGCATAAATAAGGTGCACCTTTGTCGTATCATTTGGGTTTTCTAATATGGCTCTTGCAACCTAAAGGAAAATACCAGAAACAATTGTAATAGACATCAGTAACTTGGGAGTGATTCCAGAGCCTCCAGTAATCATTCCAAAAACGTTAGACTGCTGCTTTCTAGAAATGACTATAAAATGCATTTCATTCACACACTTGGAACATGGGAGTGATTCCAGAGCCTCCAGCAATCATTCCAAAAGCTCTAACTTGCCCAGGCTGGTACTTGAACCGACCCTGGTAAGAGAATGCAGGAAAATGAAAAAACGAAACTGAATGGCATTTTTCTACAAAACTGAACACGGTGCACATATAGCTCAAGCAAAGCAAAACCAGAAGCATGCTAGCTTTTAATTCATTAGCAGACTTTAAAATGTTAATACATCATCTTTCGCACCAGACACCACTCCATAGAAAGTGCTGGTTACAATTCATGACTAGTTTTTAGATAACCATTCACCATGAGAACTGATGACTTCTAGCGAAACTATTTAAGTCACATGCCTATGAACTAATCAGTCATAGAAGAATTCAGTATTTCCATATATAACAACCAGAGCATACTGGCCACAAAGAGGACTGTATGAGAAACACATATAATAAGGGCACTTTGGAACTCCACAAGCACACAGAAAATTACCTTTGGTCCCTTTACAGCAAGATAATCACCAACACGCATCTCTTGAAAATGATGAGACATCCTTCCTTGTGGGTACATCTATCAATGAGAGAAATAGAAGGTGAACTTAAAACATAATGTCAATGTGGCAACAGAATTATGTATAAAGAATCTATTATGGAGTTAGGCCCAATGAAATCCAGTGAAAAGAATTTTCAACAGGTACCTTGATGACCAATGTGAAGTGTCCAATGTCCGAGTCCAATGTTGTCGGGGTATATGGTTTGATGACCTCTTCACCTTGACTATCCTTACCTCTGTAAGAAACAAATATATAAGCTAACCAAAAACACCACATCACCAACTAAACATGCTTGATATGTGCGTGCGTGTGTAACATAATGCCTGAGAGGATGGCTGACAAATTTTAGCGCAGATAAAGGAAGCATCTCAATCAACAAAACCTGCAACTGATATGTTGTCCAATCGGAAGGCCCAGAACTGAAGTAGGTGTAGGAAGCTCAAATGTGAACTTGGCCACATTATGGCTTAGCTGCGTGCGCTTCACCAATTTGAACTCTTTGAATTTCTCAGGATCTAGGCAGCCTGTTATTGACATAGCATGAGTTAAACATTCAATTTTTCTTCTTTTTTATTTTTTTTAGGAGAAAAAAAGGCAGTACTTGCACTCATACAACAAAGAAATCCGGGATCAAACTCCGCATTTTCTTCCTACTAGTAAAAACTAATTTAGGCCATTGACACAGAAGCTTCTCGTCGAACGCTCAAGTAAGACAATAAACAGAACATCAAAATATTCAATCAGATTACAACTTTGAAAAGAAAAAAACCTCAAGCAACCCCATGAAAGTAGAACAAGAACAGGATACGAAAATTATGACCCAAGTGGCGATCATTCTGATGAAAATGAAACGGAAGCACAGATATCCAATCAAACAGGAAAAACTGACCTCTAGGCTTCTTTGAAGAGTACAAGTAGGCAGCGCCAACACCAACTGCAACAACTGCAACAGCTACGCCCACAAGAATCTGAACATTGACCGAAGCGAGAGAATCCATACTCATGGTCCGAAACCACTAAACCCTGTAGAAAGATACCGGGACCAACAGAAAAACCCAGAAACAGAGTCGACGGAATCGAGGATTATCTTCGGGGGATCCGAGTAGAGATGGTGTTGCGTGGTAAGTGAAGCGAGCACTCACGCATGGTTCTATTGATGCCAATAACTTGACGGATCTGGCGCACCTAACAGACCACGGACACAATACCAGTACCGGTCGTTCTGAAACGCTGTGTATTATTTTATTGTTGACCTTCTAATTCTCTTCAAGTCGATGGCTCCTAGTTCTATCCAAGTCAATGAAGGCATAAACCATGGCCCTTGAAATTTACATTTTTACCATTTTGGAAACAAAAACAATGTCTTAAGTTTTAGTAAAAACTTATATATAGATATAAACGAGTAGAGTATTAATTTTAGTTTTAAAAACTTAGAAATCTTACAATTTTACATTTCTATGTTATTAAGTTAGATTTGCTGAAATTAGGCTAAAAAATGATAAAAAACTTAAAAAAAATATAAATCTATTATCCAACTTAATTTTTATACAGTCAAATTCAACCCATTTAGAATTAAAAAAAAATAATGATAACCGAGAAAACAGAGCACAACTCATCTCTTGTTTTTTCCCAAAGCTCTCTATGTCCTTGATTGCTCTTTTTCATTATTGCTTTGATAATCTTGGTTATTAAAGTTATGTAAATATGGATATAGATAAAGAAAATGTAAGTAATAATACAATTGTTTGCATAAATGAGTTTGACTTGCCAAATGATAGAATGATAAGAGAATAAGATGACGATATAGACTTTGAAGATGATAATAATGATATTGACATTAGTTATGACGTTTCATATGTTTCATTAGATAACTGAGAGGTTTTCAACTTTTAATAATGTATTGTGGATTTTATAACTTGTTTTTTTTTGTATTATATTTTAATGACGTGACCTTTTTTTATGGTATTAGAATATTAGCAAATGAAAAGATTATATAATATGAACTTTCTGAGATAATTTAGATGAATATATTTTTTTTATCTTCTTCTAAAAACTATTTGAAAAAATCTTACAACTTTATAATTATAAAAAAACCAAAACGACTTTGAGTAAAAACCCGATTTTGATAACCTTGGCATAAACTATTGCATGTTGCAATTTGTTATTTTGTTTCCTCCCCCTTTAGGAAGGAAAATCTAAATGATTAAAATAGAGCATAATTTTATAAGGAAGCAATAAGAAATAAAGCTAACTGCACACAAGATTTTTTTTTTGGCACATTTCACAAGATTATAATTAATACTTAGTTGATATAATGGCAAAAAGGACATATTTGTCACTAATATTTTGCCCTTGGGCAATTCAGCCAATATAATTTCTTTTAAAAGTTAAATCCACTGCTAATGTTTTTGTTTTACCGAAATCTGCTACTGCTATTTAAATCCCCAGATGGTGTAGTGACATGGGACCTTTTGATAACATGACAACACACGTCATAATTATACCCAGCAAGCTTGTGTGAAAAAGAAGATAAAACGCCAAATTAGCCTACAAATTTTTGTTCCACATTGTAAATCCCCAAATTTGCAATGACGGTTTGCCATTGTGTGTGATGCCCTGAAGCATCTTTGTCTAATGACATGGTGAGTTCCGAGGGAGCTTCCGAGGAGGGAGAACGTCTGACGGAGAGATTCCCCAGGTAGGAAAGTACCTGAAAGGCTCAGAAAAAAGCGTTAGGAGGTCCCCGGGATGTTTTTCCGGGGAGGAGCCTCCGACGCCCAAGTTAGTGTCCTGATAGCGAGTAAAGTAGGAATCCTAAATGGGTATAAGATCTGGCCTGTATATGTTTTCTGCTGTGCGAGAGTGCCGATGGAGAGCCCTTGCTAAGTTCTGTTTCCCAGTATTTATAGAGGCACCTGGCCCGTTCGGATCCTGACACGTGTGCGGTCGGATTCTTTCTGTGCTTTTTGGGCATAGGGGACAGGTAGCCATTTGTAGGCTCCTGGTTTTGTGGCTGAGACGGGACTTGGATGGCGTCAGCGTGTCAGGCCGCCATTTCAGGCAGCGTGTGGGCGATCTGTCAGAGGCTCCTTAAATGCTCATGTCGTACTCCCGAGGTCCTTTGGGCGAGGTCGCCCTTTGGTACGGACGCTCTTCTTCGGGAATCACGCTGGTGGCTCGGGGAGTTCTCTAGCTCGGGAGTTCCGCCTTCGGGGAGAATCTCTCTTGCTTTCAGTAGCTGGTTCTTTTCTCCCGAAGGCGATATGTTTGGTTCCCCGAGGGAGTCAGCAACACATTTAGATAACCTGGCGTTTCAGCCGAAGTACTTACTTCGTCGTGCTCGACTTCGCTTCTGCCGAGGTCGATGGCAATTCTTCTTTCCGAGCTACGTCAGGCTCCCCGAACAAACCTTCGGGGAAGTATATATACTGGAAGAGGCGAGAGCCCTTTGGCTATCAGTGTGCCTCCTGCTATGCCCACAATGAACAACAGTCTGGAGACCCCACTTCCAATAGCCCCGCCCTACCATCTCAACTAGAGGTGTTCATTGGGCCGGTCCTGACACGGCCCAGCTCGGGACCGGCTCGCGTCAAGCCCGGCCCAGACTCGGTCAAGACCGGCTCGGCACGGGCACGGCATAAGACCGGCTTCATTTAGGCCGTTCATGGGCTTAGAAAAGGGGGGAGCCAAGTGGGCTCGGTATGACCCAGGAGGTGACGAAGACCGGCACGGGGACCGGCACGAGACCGGAACGGGACCGGCTCGGCCCTGCGGTGATAAATGTTAACAGTAGGCTGGTATTTTAAAGTAATTGTTGTGGATATGCACAAGTGACTAAGTTTTCAAGATTGAAAGTTGTCGAAAATAAGATAGATATATAAAGTAATGGTCTCTTGTTTCATTGACTTAAGTTTTTTTAACATGTACAAGATCATTATCATTAATGGTATCTCGCTTAATGAATCTCTCAACTTTAGACCTTCGTTAATGACCTTCTCATCACTAATTAATGTATTGATTTGACTAATAGTAATTTGGATCAAAAAAATGAATCAATTCTATGTAATTTGAGCTTATCTTTTGAATGAGAATCAAGTGAGATTTAATGTTTTTTTAACATGTGCTTAGGATGCATGTTAGACAAATTATTTAACTAAAACTATTGAAATGATTGTACAAAATTCTCACAAAATTTCATATATCATTATATCATGTGAATTTATATATATATATATATATATAAAGGTTAACTTGCTCAAGTTAAATAATGATACGCTGTATACAGAAACTTTAATAAGTTTAACATGATCAAAGTTTATTCACAAAAGTTGCTTCGTCTTTTTGTGGTCAAACATGTTGACTTTTTGTCAATTTTGACCACAATTTTCTACCTTACCACTCAATATTTTTAGCCGATTCTTGCTTTGATCCTTCATTTTGTAGGTTGAAGAAGCGGACCAAAGCATTGGAATGGCACTGGGACAAGCGGAATGGAAAACGGGTACGCAAAAGGCAACGAAAATTATAACTGTGACGCCTAGGCGCCAGGAGCGAGGCCTAGGCACCACAGTACAAAGTGCTCTGCCAAGAAAAATGCAGTTTGGCGCCTAGGCGCCCAGCCACCCCTTCTGGCGCCTAGGCGCTAGGCGGGGGCGCGGCGGTGCGCTGACCGTTGGCAACATTCAGAAATTTTTTTTAAAAAAGGGATAATTACAGTTTCAATCCCTATAACGGCTCCCTGCCCTTGTTTGACCCCTGTTTTTACGTTTTTTCCCCCTCCAACAACAATTTTGTAAGGGTATTTTTGGAAAAAAAAAAGCCTTCCCCTATAAATAGGAAGGCCATTTCCACCATTTCTTCACACCAATCTTAGCAATCTCTCCTTCTCTACTACTATATTCTCTCATTTCTTTGAAGCACTCAATATTATTTCTTCATTCTCAATAAATTCTCAATTACTTTCAAGGCTCGTGATCTGCTCAATTTTTCGTCACACAAATGGCATCAAGAGGAAAGGGAAATGCCACAAGCTTTTCATCCCGCACCGGTTTAAGGTCATTTTTCCGTGGCGTTTCCCGACCGGCGACCCGTATGACTCATATCCAACAAACTGACGATGACGAGCAATTCGATATGAGTCAATACGACTTGGGCCTCGACGATCAACTTTCTGATGACGACGTTGAGGAGGTGGAGCCCACGGCAGCAGGGAATGTTGGTGGAAGATATGGTTCTGAACAAACCCCGACAAGCCATCAAGCCGAACTTCCGTCAGAAGGTAAGACGTCGAGGCGCACCGCATGGGTTTGGGAGCATTTTGACCAAGTTATTGAGAAGGATAGTCATGGAAATGATGCGAGGTTCACACAGTGCAAACATTGCAAGCAAAAGCTCTCGCACAAGAAGAACGCTGGCACAGGAACACTGAGACGTCACATGGAATCAAAGCATCCGACTTTATGTCCAGATGCAGCTATGAGTACCGGCGGTCAGACACAGCTTGCAAGCGCTGCCGACGGATCAGGTATTTTTAAATTTAATCAAAAAAATTGTAGAGAAGGCATGATAGAATGGATGATGTTAACTGAAAAACCATTTACACAATCGGAAGATAGACACATGGAAAAATGGATTACATCATACTTAAACCCTGCTTTTAAAAAAACATCTAGGACTATTACTAGGAGGGAGGCATTTAAAATTTATGAAGCTGGTAAATCAAACTTACAAGCATACTTCTCTGCTTTTGATCACTCTATCTCATTTACTAGTGACATGTGGATTTCACCACTAGGACAAGATTATTATTGTATAACTGCACATTGGATTGATGATAGTTGGGTCATTCAAAAACGTATCATTGCGTTTAAGTGGATGGAGGTCAATCATACTGGTTGGAACATATTCAATGTAATTTCAGAAAGTTTAAAAGATTTTTTTTTCATGACAAGGTTTTTAGCATAACATTTGATAATGCATCAAACAACGATGTCGCGGCTGAGACATTGAAGGAATCACTAGAATCTGTCCGTGATGCCGCATTTTTTCATATTAGGTGTATATGTCACATTTTAAACTTAGTTGTCCAAAAAGGTCTTCAAGTTTTGAGTAATGAAATTACTCCAATTAGGTGGGCACTCCACTATTTAAAGTCAAGGACGAAAGTTTCTAAAGAGTTTAAGCAATATTGTCTGGAAAATGGCCTCGATTTTAGTTGGAAACGTTTTAAACTTGATTGCCCTACCTGAAAATGTTTTAAACTTGATTGCCCTACCCGATGGAACTCCACTTATGAGATGTTGATAGATGCGATGCCATTTGCTGCATACATGACATGTTTTATAAATGTCAGAGAAAAGAACACGATTTTGAAACAAGAGATGTGGGATAAACTGTCAAAATTGGCTGCTGTGCTGCGATATTTTTATGATGCCACTGTTTTTTGCTCCGGTGTATACTATCCCACATCGCACAAAGTTTTAATGCATATGGTCAACATTGCATGGGTTTTGAACCAATACAAAGATGACGAGTTCTTAAAAGACACAATTAAGGCCATGAAAGATAAATGGATTTCATATTTCAGTACTATACCCCCAATCTACTTAGTTGCAGCTACACTAGACCCGACCGTAAGAATCACAGGTACGCAACAGCTACTTGAGGGTTATTATAGTTTCTTAGAAATGACACATATTTCTGTTCATGCTATAATTGCCTCTATTGATGAGCACTTGCGAGAGTTATTTAAGATATATGCCAGTCGGCATAAGGATAAGGTTGCAAACATTACTTCATCTACCATCGGGTCTTCATCGGGCTTATTGTCATTCAATCCGGCTGAACAACTCCTCAAACGGCCTCGTGCTGTCACATCCGGTCTTACTGAAGTGGACGCATACCTTAACCTTATTTGGGAGAATAGTGAGACCGACATTCTAGACTGGTGGAAAGCAAGAAGTAACAAATTTCCAATACTCTCCATCATTGCCAAAGAAGTTCTAGCTGTTCCCGTCTCAACCGTAGCATCGGAGTCCGCTTTCAGCGCTGGGAAGCGTGTCATTTCAGAGAGACGCGCAAGGCTATCACCAGATGCAGTTGAAGTTTGTATATGCAACCGTGATTGGGGTCTTGCAGCTTGCAGATTACAAGACCACAAGAGTTCTGACGAAGAAAACCCCGATGAGGTAGATGCTTAAGACCACTGCTTGCTCATTATTTACTTACTTTGTATTTGATCTGATTTTGCTGTGTAGCACAGATCGTACTTTTTATTTTGCATTTAATTTTATGGAACGTTTCGTTATTGAGTAATGTAAAGCCCGTTCCATGGTATGTAAGTGCCGTTTGGCTTTAATATTAATAAAAGTTCACATCGGTGGTGGTGTTTTACTCTTAAAACAAGTAATTATACAAAATATAAAAATAACCTTAGAATAAATATTTATCTAGTTTTTTTGTCATTATTTTATTTATTGTCTTGTAAAGTAAAATCTTGGTAATCATGGTTTGTTTCTTCAGCATAAAGAAATAACTTTAGTCCTTAAGGTTTATCCCACATCTTGGACTAAAACATACAGAGTTGCAAAGTTAAAGGGCTACCGCTGACCGAGTTATAATTCAAGGACCAACTCATTGAGTTTTCAAAGTTTTGGGTCTATTGGTGCATTTAAGCTTTTTTTAAGAGTTTAAGCAATAAGAAGGATTCGTAATTAAGGCTCTAGTTTAAAAAACAAGCAAATCTTACTCCCAAAGTGACACCTTTCATTTTAAGTGGACAACTTCTTATATTAAATTTTAAGAAGTAGACAATCGATCCGAAAATTCCTAATCTGTTTTTTTTCTCGTGTCCATAGCCAGTAGCTTTTAACTCATAGTACACGTTGATTGACTTATAATCCAATTAACATCCATATCATTATATCACGTGATGGGTTAGATGAAGTAGAATTTAAGATAAACTAGATTATAAAATATCACTTATAAAAAAACTCTCAGACTCTTATTTTTATTAAGTTATTGATTTAAAAGTGAAGACTAAAAATTAAAAATTAAAACTAAAACTTAAAATTAAATAAAAAATTAAAATTTTAAAATTTAAAATTTAACGGGCCAGCTCGGATTCGGCACGGGACCGGGTCAGGACCGGCACGGGACCTGCACGTGGCAACACGAGCTGGGCCCGGGCCCAAAAACCTCAGGCCCAGGACCGGCCGGTCCGGTCCGGTCTAGCCCATTGAACACCTCTAATCTCAATGTCAACTTGCCACTGCTAGTCTGAGTGTCTAACACCAATCACGCAGCTATTTGAAATGGGTAACAAGAAATGGGTGATTTGAAATCATTGCCCAGGATTCACCCTTGCAACCAGCAGCCCGTCAACAGAGTGTGACATAAGTATGCTCAAACTTGTCGTCACTCATCGAAGCCCAAATTCTGCCACCACCGTGAACAGAGAAAGGAGCAAGTCTAACCTAGAAACGGCTAGCCCAAGATCCAACTCAATCTTCGACTCAAATTGAGCCAACGAAAAAAAAGTGCTCAAATGATTGGGTATGACAAAAGATGCTATCAAGTAAAGCCTTTGGTGAAACTGTTTATGAACTGTTTAACAGGAGTTCATTTATATTCATTTTGTATGAATAGATTTTTCTATTTGATTAATTAAATGAACGAATATGAACAAGGTCTCGTTCACTCATTTATGTTCATAAATAATTTGATTATTATTCATTTATATTTATTTATTTGTTTATATTGTTTGTTTGTTTATTTATATATTAGTTATACATTTATTATTATATATATTTTATATATCATATATTTTTATTAGTATCCACCTTCTCCACACATACTTGATTATGCCTCAATCTCCCTCAAGTTAATCTATTATCTCTGTTTCTCCAGACCTAATTGGTTATTCTCCTCACCGTGTAAAATTGCTATCATACCAAATCATGTCCTATAGCTGTAACTCATATCTCTCACCATCACCTATTAGCCTGTAGATCATTACTAGATTTGCTTTGATTATATTGGTGTTAGCTATCAGTTTTATTTGTTTATATTCATATTTGTGTTCATGTAGTAATCAACTAATGAACATGAATAAAAAAGTTGTGTTTGTTTATTGTCTATATTTATGTTCATATTCATTAAAAGTTAAATAAATGAACATGAGTTGTTTGTGTTCGATTGGTTCATTTACAACACTAGGTGCGGCTGTTGAAGGTTTGGTTCTCTGGTTAAAGACGATTTATTTCCTTTACAAATGGGCCATGGTCGATAGGGAAAGAGCAACAGTGAATGAGTGCTATTATTTCTAGCTTAGAGACCTATATGCATCACAGGGTATAGTTCAAAACAAATTGTGTAATTTACACAGGAGGATAGATACATTACACGATTTTTCTTTTTCTCTTCTTTTCTTTCAATTATCCAACACACTTTAGAAAATATATGGATTAAATGCATCCCTGGTCCCAACCTTTAAATGTCATTCCACTTCTACCCCTAATGCGATTAAAACGTTCCATTTCTACTCCTCTTTGGACTGAAAGCGTTATGGTGAAAACTGTGGGGAAAACACCAATTTTAACCTCAAAAAATTTGTTCTCTCTTACCCCAATCCTAATTTTTTTCACATCTGTCAATTTGGCCACCATCATATCTCTTATTTTCAAGAAAACCTCCTCCCGCTCAACCGCTTGCTTCTGCCACCAGCGCGATAGTCGTCCAAGCCTCGCCCTCTCCCTAGCAGCGAATACACACCCTCCGTTGTCTTCAGCCTCCTCTCCATCACCCTCTCAGTCACCGCTGGCCTCCTCTCCATCACCGTCGGCCTAAAGGAATCAAAAGCCGAAGGAGTGTGGACATCGATCAGCCAAGCAAGGAGGGGATCGGCAAGGTGAGGGGAGTGACCAAGAAGCTCGAAGCCGGAAAGAGCTATTACATGGAGAGCTCATCCATCATTTTGCAGCAGTAACAGGAAAATGGAAATAAGAAAATGCAATTTCTCGCTCATGAGACCTGCAAGCGTGTTTTGAGAAGAAGTGTCATATCCGGCATCACCAGTGGCGGAGGCAATATGGGGCTGAGGTATCCCGCCCCTCAACATTTTGGTAAATTATATGTATTATATATATGTATATGTAAAAATAAAGATAAAAAAATTATATTATATCTGTTATGGCCCCTCTCTTTTTTTACTTATAGAACATAATAATAATTTTAAAAAGTATATATGTAAAATGGTAATAATTTTCTCTATCTCACTAAAATTATACATAAATGTATGTGATTGATTTGTGTGAGAAATGTAAAAAAGGTCCAACATCAAACAATTAATTTTACTCTCTTACTACAAATTAAGTAATTATATTTTAAAAAATTAGAAATGTAAAACTACAACCTTTCCACTTCTTTTAAAAAATTTTGCATTAACCAAGGTATGTCTCATGAGAAATAGAGGAAGTCAGTTAATAAACAAATGGCGGAGTTTTTTCTTCGTAGTGTTACTTTAGATCCCAGAGATTTCTATAAGTCTTTTAATATTGAGAACATACGTAGATTAGCTAACAAGTTTTTATCCTTCAGATTTCACTGATCAATAAAAGATTAATTTGAAGTATCTGCTACAGTATTATGAGCATAATGTGCCCGCTATCCACAGTTGAAAAATGTATCTACAATATTTGAATTGTGTAGAGGACTAAAGAAAACATGAAAGTAAAAATTTATCTCTTAGTGAATAGATTGTTTAGTCTTATATTGACTTTTCTTGTTTGACTGCAACAACAAAACGAGCCTTTTCAGCAATGAAAATTATGAAAACAAAACTTGGTAGTAGCATGGGTGATAATTTTCTCAATAATCACTTGATTATTTATATTGAAAGAGCGATTGTTAAGACCTTTTTAATAGACAAGATAATAAATTATTTTTATACATTGAAAGAAAGGCATGTCCACCTTAAGATGCATAAGGTGTTATATATCTTTTTATTTGCTATGTGATATTAATCAAACATGTGTACATGTATAATAACATAACTAATTTTCCATTGATTGGGAAGCTGGAGATTTGATATGGATTTGAAACTTATGATCATCGATTTATTATATTGATGAAAACTGAGATTTAGTAAGTTTTACTTACTATTTTAAAAGTGTATAACCTATAAACATAACATTTTAATAGATTTTAAGTTATTTTTGTTATTTTCTTTTTGTATTATAGAAATACTTCTACTTCTTGGTTCTCTAACATTTTTCAAATGAAGCCCAGCCCTTAACTTAAAATCCTGGCTCTGCCCCTGGGCATCACGAAAGAGTTGTTGTTCAGAGTTCAAGCATAAATCTTTCCTAAATAATTATTTGTCCAATTAACACAAATTGACAAAGGGCAAAGCCAGGTGAGTTTAGGGAATAGGGGGAGTCAAATTGACAAATGAGAAGTCTTAGGGGTTGCTGGGGGAGATAACAAGTTTTCAATGGTTAAGATTGGGATTTTCCCTATAATTTTTGTCTGCCATAAAGTTTTCCATCCAATGAGGGGGAAAATGGAATATTTTAATCATATTAGGGACAAGAGTAGAACAAAGTAGATGTTACGGATGAAAGTGGAACAACATTTAAAGGTTAAGGACCATGGATGCATTTAACCCCAGAACATACTATAAAAATATGGAATATTCTCCCTATTAGTCAAATGGATGGTTAATTTGTTCCCATTGAAAATAGTAGCGTTAAATTTCACTTAGACAAAAATGGCAGTGGTAGATTTAATTTAAAATAAATTATAATGGCCAAATTTCATTGGGGGAAAAATAGTAGTTGGTAATACGCCATTTTTACCTTTATGTAGTTTAATCTAGTGATACCGTTATAACAAACAACTTGTTATACAAAATATGGTAACCTAGCTCACTCTTTTGCTGTAACAAGGTCCTTTTCTTTCAATTTGTCCTCATAAAGTCTCTTGCCTCATATGGCACGTTTTAGTTGGGCCTTTTCCATCACTTTTACTATTGTTTTTGTGTAATCTCAGTAAGTAATGTCTACTCTACTCTTTAAATTTTCTCCATCCTAATCATAATACCCTAAACTTTGCTTATCTGACTCCTCACCATCACTTTTACCTAAAAAAATACAAATTATGTCCTATCAATTTTTGCTCATGTCTCCTCTGACTTTCTCCCCTAAGCAAGCCGCCATCCTAGATAGTTGTCAACCCTACAAGCCACAGCCACAACTCTAAGGTTTCGCCACTGACTTAAGGTCAAGGAGAGGTGATAGGTCCTAGTTCTGGGAAGGTTTGAGTCGAGTTCAGCTGAGTAGATCTTGGTGATACCTACCCCAGAAAATTAAGCCATATTGGGTTTCATACTACTTCAGGAAAAAAAAACCCATCAAGGGTTTCAGGCCCAATCTAATTAAATTAGGCTTACAACCTTATACCCGTTAAAAGTAAGATCATAAAAGGACAAGTGTCCTAGATACAACAATTCAGAAGATAACCACTTCATCCAACGACCCTAAATTCTAAGGTACATAATCCAAAAAACCTATATAAAAACATTCATTATCATATATCAGGTATGAGATTACTCTCTTTAGTATCTGTATCTTATCAAAAACCCTTATTGACTTGAGCGCTGGAGTATCTTTTGCAGATCTCCACGCTCTTCCCTCCAAGGTGTACTTTTATGACGAACCTTATTCCTAAGCATCCAAGTCGCATGCTAAAGGTAATGTATCATCAAATCCCACATAGTTATGAGAGAATAGTGGAGCCAATAGTACCTGTAAGTGGTTGACCAAGGCTGTTGGTACCTATGTTTGACCCAGGTTGAAGGGCTAATAGAAGAGAGTTAATGATATGAGCCACAGATCTCACATAACTTTTGAGAGGGTGTGTAGATGCTTATATGTTGTTGAGCACCCTAATTTCAACCAACTAGTTTTTTGGGGTGAGTTCTACCCAAAGGATGTATAAATTGATTTTTATTCTGAGGTTTGATCCAAAGGCTCCTATCAAGAGGGGAGCCATGGATCATAAACCTCTCCTCAAGTGTCTAGCCTTAATAGTCCGGGCGGCTCATGGTACAATTAAAATGTCTTTCCATACAAGAGCCAAACGCTTGAAGATTTGAAGGAAACACGCAGCATAATGGAAGAAAACGAACTCACCAAGCAAATTAAGGATACCACCATCAAGATCCTTACCTTGTCCATAAGTTTGATTATTACCACGACCGCTCTTGCCCCTGCACGAATTAACAAACCAAAACACGTAAAACTCATCATAAACACAAATGCCTAGTTCAAGATTCTCTGGCGTACGCAGCTACATCCACAAGTCACATGTCTCTTTCGACCCAGCAACATGGAGAATACAAATGATGCCCACGGAGCAGCAGCAGCCAAACTCAAAAGACCAACTTGCGGACACATCCAGTTGGAAAACAAAAACAGAAACAAAAATGTCCTAGGTCTATAATTTAGTAACTTCAGAAGGAGATGCTCACATTGAAACACAAAAGTAGGCGTTCTGATATGTTTCTTAGGATGAAAATGAGGTGGTTAAAGTGAAACAGAGAGTAGCCGGAGATTTAGAAAGAATGAAATCCATATATAGGCTTTTTTTTATGAAATAGCATCTGAAATTAGCGTTGGATATCAGAATAAATTACCGTTTGATATCAGAATAAATTATTAACAGTTGTGATAACTTTTTCAAAACTCTAAAGCTAACAACTACTCTGTCTGTCTCATATTCTTTGTAACATTTGGCTTTTTCACTTAGTTTGACTTAAATTTATTTATATTATTATTTGTTCAAAAAAAATTAAAAAAATATATTTAAAAACTATATGTCTTGATTTATCATTCTTATATAAAATTTCTTCATTTATATACTAAAATGTTGAAAATAAAAAATCATACATTAATTATTAAAAAATAAATTGTGTAAAAAATATGAGACGGAAGGAGTACTATTTGATACATTTTACCATCTCTGACGCTAAACTCGTATATGTTAAGCCATCATCTAAAGCAGTGATATACGAATAGGAAAATGGGCGGTGAATTTGGGTTCCAAATAATGCGAGTTGTTCGATCATAACAAGTGAGACTAAAAAAAAAAGCAGCCATTTACAAACTGTGAAGCTCTGGTTTAGAACAGGGGATAAATGAGTTTCAGACCGAGATTCAAATGTTGTCCAAGCTCAGGCATCATCATTTGGTGTCATTTGGCTCTTTCGGACCTCAAGGCTGCCGCTAAAACTTGAAGTCACAGCTGTGGCATGGAGGATGGCATCTCGATTGCAGGAGAAAGCCAGAGAGTCATGGGTTATTTGGAGATAGAAAAAATTGATAGGACATGATAAGTATTTGCTCGGTAAAAGTGGTGATTGAGGTGTTAAATCTGTAAATTTTGGGTGTTCTCATGTTGTGATTAAGATGAAAAAATTTTAGGACTACAATGAGCATTTCCCACTAAAATTCTGTTAAAAATAATTTTAAAAGTAATGGAAGGGACTCAATTAGAATGTATTATATGAGTTAAGGGATTCCATATGGAAAAATTAAAGAAGCGGGGATAAAAATATAAGCTAGGTGGCTCATTGGTGTAATTTACACTACAAAATATTTTTTCAATAAAAATAAATTTCATGCATTGGTTAAAGAAAGTATTTGATAAATATCAAATACGAACGTTTGTATTTGTGAGTTCGATGTCTAACAAAGGGAAGAGGCAGCAAAACGACCCGCATACTCGGAGGATAATTTATTGATCATCTTGCATTAATTCTTACTTCAGTGGTCACTTTGCGATAGAAGGTATAATTTAGGGACCCATAGTGCAATTTTGTCTAGCTTTTTTACTTTTATTTTATTTTTAAGCTCAATTTTATCCTGTTACCCAAAAAAATTCTGACTAGTATGTAGCAGCCAGGGGTGAAAGGATTTGGCCATAACTCGAAACCTGATCCTATTTTACGGGTTAAGGTCGGTTTGCAGAGAGAAATAAGCACTATTCGGGTCAACTCGAAACCAACCTATTTTAAAAGTAAAAATTCGGGTTAAATCCGAGTCCACCTGAAACCAACCCGAAATTATTAGGCCCAGCCCACACATGTTATCCCTGGACCCCTAATTCTCTAATCCCTTTCCTATTCCAAAGCCCAGCCCACTAAGTTTATAACTATCAACCCTATACCTACGCAAACCCTAAGTCCCAATACCAAATCTCTCACTAGCAGCTGCCAGGTTCACGTCGTCATCGTGTCGTCGGCTTTGCCGCTGAAAACGCAGCAGCCAACAGAGCTCCGCTGTTCCTGCTCGAGTGCTCGTCTTTTCTTTGCGTGGACAATCAACATCGCTTCAAGTTCCAACGAAGCGCCTACTCCTCTCCCAATCGCCTTAACATCGTCACATGCACCATCGGTCCATCGCTTAGTCGCTCGCACAACCCTCGCGCTTGGCCTGCCCTCGGCCTCCTGCTGCTGGTGTTTCAATTGCCCCGCCTCACCCTCTATCGCATCATGGTAGCCCTTCCTTGTCTTGGCTTGCGCTCGTCTTGTCATCGCCCTTGTACGGGCTACCGCTGCCTCGTGCTAGTCCCGTCCTCGCACAGCCAGTGGCGAATCCAGGATTTTTGGTTCGGGGGGGCAAGCCCGGAGGAGAGTCGGCGAAGCCCGGAGGAGAGAGACGATGTCACGGTTAGGTAAAACTATAAATTGGGACTAATTCACACTAATTCAAAGATCAATGAGCAAATCATACGAGTTGGAAACGTTTGAGGACTAATAGTGCATTTAGGCCATGTTAGAATACCCCTTAATGTAAAGGGAATAACTACTCACTGGGTCCCTACTTTCTTCATAGCCTACCTTATTGCCCCCCCATCTTTATATTTTTCCACAATATTTGGGGGGCAAAATGCACACACAATCCTTAACTTTTGACAAAATCATCAAATTAATACCCCATATTTACGTTTTTTCAAAATTCCCGGGGGGGCAACAGCCCCCCCTCAGCATAACGTAGCTACGCCCCTGCGCACAGCCTTCGTGCTTGGCTGGCTCTCGTCCTTTGTCGCATGATCACCGCCCCACCCGTAGTTCAGTGCTTTGTGAGTTGTGACAATTCGCCGTCATCGGGTCAAAACTAACCCAACCCAACCCTAATATGCTTTTGTTGGGTTAGGGTCGGTTCTGGTTTTCTTTGTATTTTGGATCGGTTCGGGTTGCCGTTTTCGGATTGTGAAAGTGTCCATTTATTTCGGGTTTTGACCTGAAACCTGAAACTTTCACCCCTATTAGCAGCCGATAAAAATGTCTAGTTTCTATGCCCCTGCTAGTTAGTACATTATAGGCATGTCTAACTAAAAACATTAACTAACACTTAATCACTCATACATATCTCACTAACTATTCTAAAATTTGACAAAATTGCCCATAGATAAAATCTCTTCCTCTCTAGAAACCCCGGCCACTACAATCTCCTATTGCCCGTTTCTCTCACTCCACCGCTCGTAACCTTTAGATCGGGAATCCTCCGGTCACTCATTACCTCTAAACCAAAGCGTATCCTCCAATCATTGCCTCTGATTATGTCATCATCACTACCTCTAGATCGCACATTCATTGCTCGTCTCCAATTTGTGCCATCATTGTTCTCCTCTAGATCTACTTTAGGGATGACAACAAGGCGGATCGAGTATGGAGCCACTGCACCCGCCACCCACCTGCCAATCCTAACAAGCAAAAAAAACAGCTCGTGCCTACCACCCGTGAGTCATGAGCTCTCCATGGGTTTCTCACTCCATGGATTTCTCACAAAATTGGCAAGTAGCTGCGGTGGATATTGTTGTTCGCCGCTCTTGGGTTAGACTTCAAGTGTTTTCTCTTATACCTTCTTTTCAGTTTTCTCTTATACCTTCTTTTCTTGGAGGTTTATTAGGGCAGAAAACCTAACACATGTTGATAAAAGTGGCTGAGTTTGATTCATTTTAGTGTTGAGTTCAAGTCTTGTGAATGAATAAAAGCATACAAGTTTTCAGAGAACTTTGCCTCTTTAAAATGGATTCACCTGGCTCCCTTCGAATTAGTTAGGGTCCAATTAATGCTTTTTCATAGACCAAAAAAGTCGCATCCTCTCTTAGCTCCCTTCCTCTCTTGAGGATCTGGCATGCCGTGGGCGAAAATGGAACCAGTTCAATTCAATGAACATTGATTTCAATACCAAAAATTTTGATGATTTCATTTAAAAACTACAAATAAAAGTGATCAGTGTCTTAATTATTCATCGCCAGGCTCCGAGCTATGCAGATTGGAAGAAGATATCCATACATGCTCCAAAATCTCAGCAAACTCTCTCTCTCTTCCTAATATCACACTTCCATGGTCGGCATTTCCAATGATATTGAGCTCCACATCTTGAAACTTGGCCTTCAAGTTATTGCTGCACTCCAATGGAACAACAGGATCCTGGTCCCCATGTACCACATACACTTTCACTCCAGCTTTAATTAAAGCTTCAAGGTAGCCATCGGTAAATTTTGCCCCACCATATACTACATTGTGCATGCTGTGCCAAGCAGAATGATGCGTGTGCCTCGTCAAGTCTACAATCACGAAGTGCAAGTCCCTGAAGAGAGAAACAAAAGTAAGACTCTGTTTCTGGAATGAACTGTAATGCAATGCAATGAAGTGAACGTGATCTAGATGCGTTAGAACACATCGGGTTGGTGCACATAAGGGCAACCTTCATTCCTGTGTTACCTTTTTTGTGTGAATAGCTTCATAATGCTCTCCCATATCCGGTGGTTTCGGCAGAACAGGAAGCAGATACATCGACCTATGTGCTCATACCATGACAAAACTGATGAACCAAATGCTGGTGGTGGCCACAATCTCTTCCCTGCAAGACTCTTCAGGGCTTCCATGCTCGCTCCATTCTTTATAGCTGGGAAGTAAGGCTGATAACCAAAACACAAGACCAGGTATAAAGCAACCAACAGATTAGTTATAAATCACATCAGTAGATATGGCTGTAAACGACATTGCTGAGTAGGTTTTGCCCCACGAATTCTTAACACTATATGGTATACCATCAGCACTAAATCGATCTCATCACCTACCGGAGCAACAAGAGTCACAGACTTCACAGCTCTCAGGTACTTAGCAGCTAAGGCCAGAGCAATTATGCAACCCATAGAGTGTGCAACCACATGAAAAGAATCCAACTGAAACTGATCGATCACCGATTTCTCTATCATTTCCACATGTTCTCTCAAAGTATACGTACTGTCCCTTGGCTTTGGGCTTCTTCCAAACCCCAGAAGGTCCACAGCAAAAAGCCGGTAATGACACTTCTCAGATTCTGGAAGTATCTGAAACACTGTTTCTGTCCAAACTGAGGAAGAAGCTAGGAACCCATGTAAGAATATCACGTTCTGAGTTGGTTTTGATCCGCTCGAATCCTCCGGAGAATCTATCAGAATATATTGCAGAATCAACAAGTTGTTGGACACAATAGATCCTAAGTTTCATTCTTGTTGTCGTACATGCAACTCAAGATGATCATTGAAACCAAAAAGTGCTTAACCAGCAGAAGAGGATAAAAATTCAGTAATAATTCTGTAAAACTTCGTTTTTTTTTCCTACTTGTTTCCCCAGAATTAACTAGAACTCATAACTCATTATTAGTTCCCAACGGTCGTTCTAGTCAAATTCCAGAGCTTTCATCTAGGATGTTCATGATGGAAACATAGAGCACAATTTTTTATCATTATACCCCAAAAATTTTCGCATGTAGCCCTTAACTAGCTACCTGAAATCGATTATAGAAAAATACTAGTCATACCAACGTTTTTACAAAAGTTTCTCTTTCAAATTATGTTGGATAAATTACAGAACTTTCTTATGTAGTGTCTATTTGAATTTAAACTATACAATAACTTTAACATATATATTTTGTAAGATAAAATTTAGTGAAACTTTGAGTAATCATAAATTGAAAAATGCAAACACATAACTTTAAAACTAACAATATATAGGGGGCAAAACAAGAAAGACGGCAGTTTGACCAAGAAATTAACCTTGAGGAATGTTCTTCACAACAACATGAAGCTTCTGGTCTACACCCTTCAACCAACAAACACAAGATTGGCACCCACAGTCAGACCACCTATTCACAGACCCACCATTTCCAGATCCACCATCAATCTTCTTCCGGCTCTGGGATTTTCTGGAAAATCCAAACAACCCCATTTCCCGGAAGAAGTTTCTCCGTCCATGAAGAGTCTCCGACACCTCAAGTCCTTCGCCGCCACCCCTGTCCCAACAGTAGCATTCCGATGCTCTGCCTTCAAAAAACTCATCGAGCTTCGTGAACAAGAAGCACAGAACTGAATCGAGAAAATCTAGGAATACGAAGACAATGAAAGATAGAGCATTGAGGAAGGTGGAGGCGAGTTTTCTGTCGTATTTTCCTGGGGAAGTAGTGGAAGCCATGGATGGATTAGAATGAGGTCAAGTGAAGCGGAGAAAGGAAATGGGTGGGCGGAAACGTGGAAAATTTGGATCTGGAAGAAAGATGCGACGAGCCTGGAGACACGTCGATGTCGTTTCGACTTGGATGGCAACGTGGGAATGAAAAAAAATTTCACGAAAGGAGGAAAGGAACGGAACCTTGTTGAAAGTCCTGATTAAGAAGCTTCGTGAGGAGTACTTGCTTCAAGAGGTACTCATATTTATAGGCGGGACTTTCTCATTTTTTTATTATCAAAAAACAAAAAATGAGGGGTTTCTGCCTTTCGCGAGTAAAGGTTTGAGAAATGTTGCCCCATTTTACACAAAACAGACGTTTATAAATGAACTAACTACGACGCAAGTTTTTGAAGATTTGTGCAGTAAATTCTTTTAACCCTTATGTTTAAGAATATTTACTCTCATTTTTATTCTTGTAAGTTGTAACTAGTCTTATAATAGATTATATTAAATTTTGTATGTATATGTACACACACATATATAAAGAATTCCATTTTGGAATATGGAAGAAAGTAGACCAACACTATGATATTATATGGTGGAAAGATGGGGAGGTGAGATATTTAACCTCGAACCTGCCGATCTTTCCTAAACCACCGTGTAAACATAAAAAGTAGAATTGAATAATAGCTTGTAGCTTTCAATTGAATATTGTAGAATGCTTATTTACTTGTCTATTCATTGTTAAACGGTGATCCATTTATTTCATTATCAACAGCGCTTGTGGGTAGAGTATTGTCCTTTGGCTTAGGTTCTAGAAGTTTGAACAGTTCTCGAAGCACTAAAATTTACTATAACTAATCGGATTCGGGGCTACACAATTCTCACAAATTGTTTACAGATTTTCTCATTATAGCTGATTACAATCCAGCCAATCTTGAGGTTAAAGAAGAAGTCAACTTCATCCGCTGGTTAGCTGGTTTTTTCGATAGGCTATGCATCTTAAAAATGCATCGCAGGATAGTCTATAAAACTCATAGATTGGCTATTATATGTTTGTATTTTATCCCTTCTTTGTAGTTCTTTCCTTTCTAAGTAATAAAAAAAATATTATTCGATGTTAAAATTCTATTATTTCATTCCAAGTTTCGAAATATGATCTCTATTATACAATTATAAACGTCATTCTATAATAGACTAGCCTAACATTTATTTGCACAAATTAATGATGGAAATTTAATAAGATTCATGAATTTGGTTGTGTTCATGAATTTGGACACAAGTCAAAATCCAAAGCAAAATTAGAAATTTCAATTAGTCAAGGCAGTTAATCAATAATAAAAAAAAGTAATCCTAATTAGTTTGATTCTGCTTACAATAGTTTCAAATAATGAAAACTATAGAGATTAAATTGATTAATGATATATCCCTATAAAGAAAATTTTCAAATCTGAGTGGGTTCATTTACGGGTGCTCATCATATTAGCCTCATTCGTATTAAAGTCTACATCCTATTTGCCTTAGTCACTTCACCCAGGGAAAAGTCAAGAATGCACATATAATCTTGGCCTAACTACATAAATAGCCCCCAAACTTTACCAACTCGAATGAATTGGTCCAAACCTCAGTATTACTAAAACATGGCCCTTGAAATTTGAAAATGTATGCACTTCAGCCTAATTTCTATTGTACTAACATATGAAGTTTAATGGGTGGCTAAGGTAGAGTTGACTATTGCTTGACTCTTCAAAAGATGTGAACAAATTACAGGTAGAACTGACAGGTTAAAAACACGGCACCAAGTTATGGAAAATTCAAATACTTGCTGTCCGGAACTTGGCAAAATCTAACAAAAAAAGAAAAATCTTTCAACCATGGAAAGCGGTTTTGAAAGTTAATCGAAATGTAACCAAAATGGTGGAAAGTTGGTCAAACGATGACTGGAATCAAAATGGAATCAAATCAAAATGAAGATTGGAATCAAAATGGAACCAAAGTGCCGGAGAGTGATCGAATGAAAACTTGAACAATGGAGGGAGTGGGAGAGAAAACAATGGCTATTACTTTACACATACATCTAATCAAGATTCAAAATCAGGAGAATTAGTGGATCAAATAATTGTCATTGCCTTGAGCAACTCCTTCTGCCACCGTAACTCTATCACCTTCTGGTGAACATGAACGTCGGACTTACAACCAACCGATACTCCGGCACCAGCCAACCCGACTTGTACCAGACCATAAACATGTTGCACAGCATCTTCGGCACCATCGGCCCCGTCCACCATTGTCATGTCTTCTCTGTCGCACAATGCCTGCACTTTTGCTTCACTTTTCACCGCCCCAGGCCATCCGTTGCCACACATAAAAAAATAAAGAGAGAGAGAGAGAGATTGACTTATTCATTTCCCCTTTATTGCCACATTAGCTTCACATTTTCCCACTTACCCCACCTCAGCTACCCATCGCCACCTCACCTTCACCCTAAACGCCGTTTGTTAGTAATTTTAAAATTGGATTGAAGCAATGTGCTTGAGTTGGCAAAGTTCGGGGGCTATTTCTGTAGTTAGGCCTATAATTTTCATCATGCAAAAATACGGGAAAAAGGATGCATAATTCGCAAGATATTGTTGAATAAACCAAAAATATTGATTAGCCCTTTTTTTTCTTCTCTGACCTAAAGGCTTTGTTTACTCTTCATCATTTTAAGGCTTTTAAGAAATTCAAGGCAACAAATGTGAATTTAGCAGCAAAGATGATTCATCCCCAAATCTATGAATCTAGTAGTGCTAATTCAAGTTGTCTTGAATCCATTCTAGAATGCAGTATTAATGCATAGGAGAAAGTGAAGATGTTATCACCTTCATAAAATGAGAAAATTACAATATAAGGGCCTAAACTTATATGCTTTAATTTTCACCATAGTGTGTAATTTGTAAAGTGTAAAGTATTCAAAATAGACTCCTTTAAGTGGCGCACACAGTGATAGTTTGGTCCTTAAGAAAGCCCTTACGTAAAGCTTGTTTTCAAGTAACCCATGGACTAAATTGTAATATTACAAAGTTTGGGTACTCTATTGCACAAATTTCTTATGAAGGGATATGGATGGAATTAAGGATATTGTTGGAGAACAAATTGCACAAAGGAGGCAAAGTCCATCATTTAATGCACAAGGACACATAAGGTAATTAAGTGTTCACCTTTTTATCTTAAGGTTATAATGACCTTTGACAATGGTAAGAATAGTAAAAAAAAAAAATTCATATTCCCACCCTTAGATGGCCAGCTATCATGGTCCAAAAAATAGCCCAAAATGGTGTGGAAAAATCATATTTATCATGTACATATTTTGACCTAAGTGAAAAAGAAGGATAAAAAAAGAAAACATAAGAAATATCTTCATTTCTCTCATTTCTTCCTTCATATTTGGCCTCCACCAACCAAGGGTTCATCTTTGATCTCCTCCATCATCCTCCATAGCCACCATAGCTCCACCTCGCAAGAAGGGGAAGCAAGAGAAAGCAAAGAATTCAACATAGAGTGCAAGAAAACCCTAATTTCAATTTGTCTAGGGTTTACCAAGTTTTCATCCAAAAGTAAGGGTTTTATCAAGCTTCATGGTTTGTTTACTATATTTTCAAACATCTATGGAGTTAAGACAAAGCTTGGAAGAGAGCAAAATGCTCTATGAACCAAGTTTAGGTTAAGGATGACATGTAAGAAAAGGTTTTGGCATTATTGTTATCTTGCATATTGATGGCAATTCAAATAAAGGTTTATAGAGCTCAAGTTAGTATTAACTAAAACTTAATGACATCCTAAGACTAATCAATAGCTTGAGAAAGGTTGGCATAGTGATTTCTTATTATTTATTTGAATGAATTAGACTAACCTTAATGTGTTATTACTACCAACATTACATTTGTTTGTTGCTATGTTTGTTTGTGCATTTGGATGACTATATGTGTTCATTTACGCTATTTTTTATGTTTTAGTGTCTTTGGATTTCAAGTTTATAGCTGGAGATTCAAGTGCCTAATGATAAGTCCTTACTAAGTTTCTTCAAAGAGACTTACCTCATTTCTATCCATTTTCAAGAGCACCTGAAAGAGAGAATTTAAACTAATAGTTGTGGTTTGAATTTCTATGTAAAATTTCAAGTAAATTAACTTCAATATGTTTAGTTGTAAACTGAAAAGTTTCATGATTTTTAGAGCACCATAGCTATTTTTAGTAATGGTACTTTTCGCCTTACGCAGTAGCTAGTCCCTTTAAGTTTTTAGAGTGCTTATTGCTTTTGAAGCCCTCCAAGAGACTTAGTGTATGTATCAACTATATTATAGCATGTATGCAGTGCATAATGGCATGTAAGTAAACTAGGTATGTGGTATATATAATGTGTGAATGATATGTGGATGAATGAAGTATAGTTGGAGGTGTTTGTGTAATTTTGTCCATATAGTGCTTATCAACTACTTTGAAGAGTGTGGCGTATGACACTTGTAAAGTGACTTAAAATTCAAGGGAGTGGTTTCCTTATGTGTCTAAGACATGTATGGAACTGTCCATGTTGGCTTTGCACTTGGAAATGAAGTGCATGAATTTTATGAAATTTTGTATGGGCATATTGGTCTTTAGTTGCTAAAATTTAGTACCCTGTACTCCAATTGCCATAACTTGCTATACATAGGGAGATTTTTTATTACCCTCTTGAAGTATGCCCTAACCTATAGTTTGCCCTCTCTATTTTTGAAAAACTACACTTTGCCCCTAGATTTTTTACACTATCCGATAATAACTTCTAAAACTATATTTAAACTATACGATAGTCTTCTTCCAGTAATTTCAATCTCTTCAATATTTTTTTACAACTAATAAATATTTTAAATTATCACTTTTTTCATTCTATAAATGTATTTTCCTCTTTGTAAATGGATACTAGTATCTTTTAAAGGTCAGTTAACTGTGATAAAAATATCAAAAATCTTGAAATTATTGGAACATGATTATCCGACAGTTTACATTAGGGTTTCAAAGGTTGTTATCAGACACTGTAAAGAAACTATGGGTAAAGTGTAGGTTTTTGAAAATAGAGGGGGCAAATCGTAGGTTAAACCAAACCACAAAAGGGTTTTTGTGATTTTCTCTATACATAATAAGTTTGGCTATGAAATTTTGACCACATTAAGAAAACTTCAAAATGAAGAATTTGGCTTCTGAATTACTAGATTTGATACCCTGTAGCTAGAGTTATGACTTATCAAAGTTGGCTGATTTTACTATGTACTGTTCATATGATCAATTTTATCCAGTAAAGTGTAAAATTCATAATTATAAACTTAGATGGATTTAATATCTCAAACATGTTTCCCTATGAATGTTTAAGTGTATTAAAGGGTTTAAAATCTTTAGGACACAGGAGGACACAGGTAGAATTTAAGTTGGATAAGGCCTGAAAGTTTAGACATATGAATAGGCACCAAATGCACCAAGTGTGCATGTATTTGTGGATGTGCATGGAATTTTGCTGAGATGAGGTTTGACTATTATCTACGCTACCAGATAAGTTTGTATATGAATATATGTGTGATGGTTGGACCAATATACACATCCTTGCATGAAGACTAAGTGTGCCACTTGGATAAATATAGTGAACATGTTCTAGTTGGCCTACAAGACATACATTGCTGCTGGGATATGGGTACACTAAATATGGTCATTTTGATCGTGGCACTTAGAGTGGTAGCAAAGATGTGCAAATGATATTCAAGGTTTAACAAAAAGGCAGCACAATTCTTATGCTAGATGCCGCATTTGTAAACACTGTTTCATTCCAGTCAACTTAAAGTCAAATAATGTCTCACATCAGTCAGATGATTTATTAGCTACAACAAAGTATTTAAACATGGTGGATTGTGGTTTGACCTTGTTTCCCTTACATGAGACTTGGTTTCTTAGAGATTTCGTCTCTTCTTTCTCCGCAATAATACACACACACACATAATTTTGAGTACCAAAAAGAAACTTTATTGAGTGCTAAACTCAAGCTATTGTTTTTTACCACCCTTTCAAAAAATTATTGCATTAGTGATCTCTTCCTACCAAAACCCTTTAGCCGATATATATTAATTCGACAATTAGGTAGCTATTCTGGATATGGAACAATTACTTGTCAGCAAATGGTTGATTTAAACAATACTTTATCATCCAAAAAATGATATAACATGGCATTACAAGAACATTGGGATCCTACTAAAGGTCAATTTTGGACATCTTATAAAGGCAAGTGCAAAGGAGGTCAAAGTTACACTTCAAGGTCTAATTGAATCATGTTTCAAGGAAAACAAAGCTTAATTTATTGACGACATTTCTACAAGACGTATCAATCTGCTACAAGTTCAAGGTAACATCATGTGCATAGCACACCCAAGGAGCCTTGGTACTTATGCCCTAGGGCATATGCACACCCGAACATCCTTCACACCCACCCTTGACTAAGGATCTTACACATCAAGCCTTCTCCATGTTCGAGCTCCTTACCAAGCCCACGAGCTCCTTAATCCTTTGCATTTAACAAGTTCTACATCCTTTAAAGTTGTATGGGTTCAAACTTTAGCCCAACTAGGGTTTCTTGATATTTAAGATTTCTACTTGGTTTAAGCTTATGGTTTTCATTTGTTAAAGATCAAGAACATTATATAAAGGCCCTATATATACAAATTACAATTGGATTACAATAATTCGTTTGGTTGAGAGCATTCTCTTCTGGGTTCTAGTTGACCTTAGCTTGGCATGTAGGTTTTTCATACTCTTGCATGTGTTTCAATACTTCTCATCTCAATTCACATTGTTGAGTTAGAGTGGGATTTTTCCCATTTCTTTAGAACATTTTCTTGAAACTTAAATTATCTTCGGGCTAGTTTTTAAGTCATATATCGATAAAGTTCACATCAAGATTTATTGTTTCAACAATTAGTTTATAATTATTTATTTTCAGCATTTTGATATACAATTAAAAAACTAAGAACAAAATAATATAAATAAATTTAAGAGAGTTTGGTAAAACATAAAAAACAAATATTTCATTCATCTTGGCAAATAGTAGTCTTAATTGATTTTGCAACCTTAGATATTGTCTCCAATAACAAATCAAGGAACTTAGGCAACGTATCTTCAACCTTCAAATTGGGTAGTACCCACATCATCAACTTATTACATTCATTTGGTGTCAGATGAGCATAGAAATGGAGTTCTTTTCAATTTTGGTGCTTTTTTAAAACCTTAATCGTTAAATAAGGTTATTGCAATCTTATTTCTTGAACTAGGCACCATGTGAAGCCATGTCAGGATCTACTCTTCCCAAAAACATTACGATTAAACCATAAAACCCATGAAAATAGAGAAAGAAATAGAAATAGAGCACGTGCCTTTGTTCTTTGAATAGTTCTTCCTCTGTTCTTTGAATGGTTTTTTCTCTCTTAATCTGACTCTTTTTAATATTCTTCAAATTCCTTTGAAATCTTTCAATATTTTTCAAATTCCTTTGAAATCTTTCAAGTTCTAAGCTTATATTTTGGTTTTCATCTATTACTTTCCTCTAATGATCTCTCAGCTCTTAATCTCTAGTTCCTGTTTTAACGCCTCAAAATCCAAGTCAATAAATTCTACCCATTTTCGAGTTTGGTGGCTACGACTTACTTGATTCTTGTCGACTAAAATCAAGATTTCTTTTTTTCTTTAGGATTGGATTTGGGTTGCTTTTCATTTGTGATTATAGTGCCTTTGGGCTAGATCTCATCTTTAACCTTCAGCCATAAGATTTCTGAGTGAAAAAATTTTTGTTGTTTGTGCTCTTAACTGGTTTCAACCGGCATATTCCATTTCAAGATAAACTGAAATTTCAGCCTATACAAATCTCAGTCTTGAATCCAACTCAAGAAATCCACCCAAGGAAAAGTAATCTTCTTTTTTCCATGTACTTAAAAAAAATGTAAAGACAAGCCATATCACTGCCCATGTCATTGATTCAAACTAGTATGGAAAAATTTAATAGAGAAATGGCCCCCCCTAAAATAAACCCAACAGCTACCACCTGTGAAGGAACCTCCTCGCTTACCCTGATATAAGGTGTTCCCAGGATCTTAAGATAATCAGGATTTAGTATTCCTATTCTTAGTTGCAAATGGCTAAGCTAATACTTACATTGTTTAAAACTTCATACTAGTTGATTATCATATGACATGAATTCATGCATGCTTAACTTCGGCATTTGGAGAGAACTAATAAAATTAATAAATAAAAATTTTCAAAATAGTTTCCATCAGATTCATAAAACACTTGAACACATACCGAAGTTATATAAACATGTTTATTTAAACTGCAAGCATTAACTTATGTATACATAACACTTAACTTATGTACATCCATAAGCAACCATTGTGCATATACAGATATATATACACTATGTAAGTCCATATGCACTAGTCAAACTAGAGGCATTTCCTTGGTACCTAAGTACCCAATATGTACGAAGTCTGAGACTATCAAAATAACTCCTACCTGACCACAAAAGCTCCAGAAATGAGAGGTCCAACTTCTCCTTGTGCACGTTGCCTGTATCTATCAAAGCTATTTTAAATAACTTGTTAGTACAATAATATTACTAACCAATAACTTAGAATCATTAAAGATTCATGGTATTTTAAATACCTGCACCAAAACCTTGCTTAAAAACCCTTCAGTGGATGTTAGGCTTCACACTACTAGTATCTGCATAATGTGATACTTAAGGGAATGAAAATCATAAATTCTCAGTTAGGAATTAAACACCTGCAAAATAAACTGTAGGACTCAGCATATATAACATATATACACATCTTAACGTGAGTTCAAAACGTTATGAGGTCTTAACTAATGGCCACTAGTACGGGTTCTATAGCGGGGAACCCATCATCGACTTAGTCCTTCTTACAAGAGTTTAATTCTTGCCTTAGCAAGTCAAGCTTGGCTTGCCATTACTTGCCATTACTTACACTTACTCACACTGTACAAGAGTTCTTGGTGGCTCATTCTTACTAAGCTTGGTAGCTTAGCTAGGGTACTCTTGAGCGTCAAAGCCCATCTCGAATACTTAGTACCCCATATACTTACTTAAGGACTAATTAATTACTTAGTTCTTAAGCCACTTATTGTCCACCTCTTACTCCCTTAATTAATGCATTGTAGAAAAATTCATAATGCATCAATTTAAACTTGAACTTAAAATCTGTTACCTTGAATAATTAATGCAAGCAAACACCAACTTCAGTGTCCTTATGGTCTCGATTTTGTATCCTTCTTTGTATCTTTATAGTAACTTGAGTATTTCTCTTTTAATTGATCATTTAGCTACATAAATAAACCATAATTAGGACAATACCACAACCATCCTTATAGATTAAGTGGTTAGGAATAACCTTCTCAATGGATTCCAATTAACTAGCCATTTACTCAACACACATATAAAACGTTCCTCAGTCCTCTTTAATTTTTTATTTCTTGCTCAACAAAATTTGATTTAAACACAATAAATTCTAGATTAATCAACCTATAAAATCTGGAATTAATCAAGAATGAGAAATAACTAAATTAGCTTTTACCTTTGAATCAAACCGGGTTTGGGTTCCTTCCTACTTAAGCTTGATTCCTAAGTTTTTCTTGTTGTTTTTCCCTTAATAAACCAAGAAGAACTAGCTTAAAAACAGATTTTCCAGCAGCTACAGATCCGTAAGAAGCTCAAAAACTGGGAGAGAACAAAAAAAAACTTACTTGAACAAATAGCTTGAAATTCAAGCCTAGGATGGTTCCATACTCGATTTTCCTTCAAAAATTTGTTTAATTGTGCTTGAATTTGATGGATTGGAGCTTGGATATGGTTTAGCTATGGAGTTTCGAAGGGGGCAGAGAGGTTTCGGGTAGTCTAGAGCTGGAGGAAGAAGATGGCCGAGCAAATCATTGGAAGTCAACTTATGTAGGCTTAAATGGCACACGCCACGCACCTGGTCCCTTCTTTGTACACAATAGTACATTGGGGACTTATACAGGACCGAACACAAAAATCAGGACCAAAATCAGCATTATGTCGCGCCTGAATCCTTGTTTACCTTAATTACATGCCCAGTCCTCAGCTTTCACTTACGTGCAATTTAGGTCAGATACTTTTGAAGGATAAATATAAACCATTCATAGACAATTTAGTCAAGTTACAATTTCATAAGGGTAGAGCGGGAATCACGAAAAACCGTGTTACCTTAAATTTAATATTTTTCCATCCTCTACCCAACCATGAAATAAAAATGGGTCACTATATGAAATGACTAAAATGCCCTTCTTGATCCGGTTTACTTAAATGACCAATTTTGTCCTCTTTAAGCTACTATACATTATTAAACTGAGAATTTGCTTGCATTAAATATTCTAAGTACATTAAATTACTAAAATAACTAATGTTACCTCAGTAATTATGTCCGAATATTTGGAGAGCTGTTATATTCTCCCTACCTTGTGAAATCTCAAACCAAAAGAAGCGGCAAGGACCTCAGTTTGTGTTTGTGCAAAAGAAATCGGGAGTCTGTGTTCATGAAGAAGCCGTTCGTCTCTCCACAAAAAGCTCAAAGCATTAATCAGAGGATTGTGTACGTGAGAAGCATGCTAGAGAGTCAATCCCCCAAAATTTCTGTTCTAAATTTTAATATTGTAATTTGTGCTAAATTAATTTTAGGGTGTAATGTTTACATGCGAAATTTATGCGTATAAATTTTTTGTGACTCCACTAGGGACATTCTCTACCTCTCATCTATCGCATCAAGGAAGCTTTGAAGAAACTCAAGTAAAGATCATGGAAGCTAAAAGTGCTGCTGTCAATACCGAGAAATCTACGGCAAAGGAAAAGGAAGTCACACTGGTCACTCGTGCAAAAGCTCGTGTTGAAGGATCTCGATTGGTGTATCCAGTAAAGCAATTTTCTCGCAAAAGCAAGAAAAAAGGAGTTGCTGTAAAGAATCAAAAAGTTCAATCAACAAAAAGGAGATCCAATCCTTTAAGCCACTCCAACCACTCAAGTAGGAAAAAAGAAGTGGGAGTTTCCGCCGAGAAGATAAGGGCTTGCTGATTTTCCGAGACATCAATGAAGAAGGCCACAACAAGTGAAGAATCTATAACTGGATCTGTGACTTTCCCAATAAAAAAAGTGGGCAGATTATTTTTCATTCTCGGAGTTAAGGTTGCCGGCATTAGTAGCAGATTCTGGAAATCCTAAGGATCGTCTCGAGCAAATGACATTTTCATTGAAAGGTTGACAGCTAAACTTAAAGACAAAGATGCCCAGATTGCATTGTTAATAAGTAAATTAGAAGCTCAACATTTTCCCGAGGAAGCAACTACAAGTGGCACTAAGCAAGTTGTTGATCTTATTGCTGAAAAGCTCAAGAACATGGAAAAGCAGGAAAAGCAAAGTCAATATGATCGTACGGTCCTGCAAAGTGCTATAAACGACACAGCCCAAAGGTGTGTGGCCTTATTGTCTGTGCAGCATCTGCAACACATGATCATGGATACCATTCGAGCTCAGTCTGAAGTGGCTCCACAATCATCCCTAGTGTATGCAAAGGCGTACTCAAGGAGGATTGATGAGTTAAGGATGCCGTTAGTCTATCAACCACCAAAATTCCAACAATTTGATGGCAAGGGCAATCCGAAGCAACATGTGACTCACTTCATTAAAACCTGCAACAATGCCGGGACCTATGGTGATCTTATGGTGAAGCAATTTGTATGATAATTGAAAAGGGCTGCCTTTTACTGGTACACTGATATTCTTGCTAGATCCATTGATGGATGGGACCAACTTGAAAGAGAGTTTTTGTCACGCTTCTACAGCACAAAAAGGACTGTCAACCTTTCAGAGTTGGCAGCGATCAAACAAAAGAAGGACAAACCAGTGACAAAATACATAAAGCGATGGAGAGCCAATGTCCTCAATTGCAATGAACGTATAAGTAAAGCATCTTCCATCGATATGTGTGCACAAGGGATGCCCTGGGGAATACTCTATAGCTTGAAGGGAAACATGCCACACTTGTTTGAAGAACTCGTAACAAGGGCTCATGACTTAGAGATCCAGATTGCAAGGCATGAGAGTTATGTTTCAAGTGGTTCCTTTCAAAATAGAGATGACAAGAAAGACAAGGAAGAAAAGGTTGTAAAGACAAAGGAAACCATGGCTGTAGGTACTACTCCAGCGAAGATCTCCAAAGGGAGCTCAAGTCTTGATACTAAATTTATGAAGGGCCAATCGGATGTAAAGAAAAGATTGACACTCAAGGAACTTGAAGCAAAGCAATACCCATTTGTAGATTCGGATGTGCCGATAATCTTAAACCAGTTGCTAGAAAGGAACTTGATAGAACTGTCAAACACAGAGACCAAAGGAGGTTGGAAGAGTGGACGACCCCAAGTATTGTCGATTCCACTGTATCGTTGGCCATTCCGTCAAGAAATGCTTTGTGTTGAAAGATCTCATAGTCCGCATGAAAAAAGAAGGGCATATCAAATTCGATGATTTGGAGGAACCATTGGTTTCCAATATTGCTGAGATATGCTTTGAAGCGACTTCCCCAAAGTTCGTAGAAAAACTTGAGGATGAAGTCAAGATCTCTACTCAAGACTTCACAGAGAAGGAAAATACACTTGAAGTACTCACATGTGGCCTAAAAGATGTTGTCCCGGTGAAATTTGAGGTCGATGGTGAGGTAACAACTATTTATACATACCCCGGGAGATGCCAAAATACTCTAAAGACCCAAACGCCCCAAGCTTCTATGAAGTCATGGTCGATCACTTAGATACATGGAAGTCCTCATATGAGTCGGAAGACGAAGTTGGTGATGGATGGTCAACGTTGATAAGTAAGAAAGAAAAGTATGCTTGGACAAGAAGGGTAAGCATCCCAAGTCCTTCAAGAGTGTTCAACCCGATGAGCTACCGAGTGGAAAAGCCAACTGGGTGGGGAGATTTAACAAGTTCCAGTTCGTCAAACAAGCAAGATGGTGAATGGACAATGGTGAGAGACCGAAGATGAAGAAAGAATCAACCATATTGTCTATTGCAAGAAACTCGGAAAGACAAAAAAACTGGAAGGGTATAACCCTACAAGAGTGTATGCTCAAACGCCTAGGAAAGTTCGGAAACCACTACACCCAACAGGTGCAGAATCACCACAGGTCGTTAGGAGGTCCGTGACACTGCTTAACTATTTCCCAAAGCCATACTGTATAAAACATAATATGGAGGTAAACGCTATAGGCGTTCACGAAGATAGCAAATCAAGTCGTAGCCAAAAGAAACCCAACAAAGTAAGCATTGGAGATAAGGTTGATGTGGTAAAGGCTAACATCATCTCTAAACTCAAAGATCTCCCTGTAACCATAACCATGAATGAAGTCCTCAAGCTACCGTAAGATGTTCGGCTAGCCTTACGTCAAGTGCTCATTGACTTAGGAGCTTATGAAGGAAAGGTGTTTCACAAAAAGGTAACTGATAAGTGTGTCACTTGCATTGCTACAATCTCTTTTGATGATGAAGATTTACAATTGGGCCACCGTCTGCATAATCGACCTCTTTATGTAAGCGGATATATTTGCGAACACCGGATTGGGAGGATCTTAATTTATGGTGGCTCCGCTGTGAATATCATGCTTATTCGAACACTGAAGAAGGTCAGGCTATCCGTAAAGGATTTTTCAAGTAGCAAGTTGACCATCCAAGGTTTCAATCAAAAAGGGCAATGCTCTACAGGGAAAATTCAGCTTACAATGGAGATAGAAGAGTTGAAGACCTCTGCTTTGTTCCATGTTATTAACGCAAATACTTCATATGACTTGTTACTCAGGCGTACTTGGATGCATAAAAATGAAGTTGTACCATCAACTTGGCACCAATGCTTGAAGAATGTTGGTAGTGATAGAAGCATCAAGCGTGTAGTGGCAGAAACAGCCCCTTTTGACATCGAGGAAACCTATTTTGCCGCATCCAAGTTCTACTTGGAAGACTACCAAAATACAAAGCCCAAGGCTTTCCCCATAATGCTCCCTAAAGCAAAAAAGCACCAAATGGAACATCTTTGCCTCGACCAGCAAACTTCACTTTTCTAAAGAAGATGCCAAAAAGAAGACTTGGTCCTACCAATCTCTTCGCTCTCTAAATTGGCTGTGTCTGACGAATTTGCGAAGAAAATGAAGGAATTTCAAAGCTTGAAAATAAATACATGGTTTGGTCTTACGGTCGAGAAATTGTTTTAAAAGGCAAGATATGGTATAGGTGAACCCTGGCAACTTGGTGATTTGGAAGCAATCTTCGGGAAAAAAGCAACTAGGAGGAAATAATGGTTTAGGATATCAACCGTCCAACCTCGCAAAGAATGCATCATGCAACCTGGTGATGATTCAGATTTATGAGTATGATGAAGACCAAGTAAAGTTGTAGGTTAACCATGAGGAAAAACAAACCCGTGGTAATGTTCTAGTCTCCATATTTAATCGCTTGGGACCAAAAGCCCTTACCAATAATATACAAAAGACTTCAGTTTTTGCATGGCTCGGGCCAAATGGAGCTCATCCGAAAGCACAAGCAAAGGCTAAACGTCAGAAGCAAAGGAGACAAAGGCATCGCCACCAAACATCTCATGAAGATGATGATCCTCAAGAGGAAGTAGCCTCCTACAATAATGTCACACTTGAAGGGGGAGATCAAGATGAGCCGAACATGGAGGAAGTAGTCAAGGAAACTGAACCAAGCCCTGCACCTGAAGCTTTTAAGGAAGGGGGGCAAGTAACTATTGATGACTTGAAGGAACTGAACTTAGGGATGCCGGATCATCCAAATCCAGTGTTTGTGAGCACCCTGCTGAGTCCTGAAGAAGAGGCGAGGTACTTTGAGCTACTGAAAGAATATGAAGATGTCTTTGCATGGTCTTATAGGGAGATGCTCGGATTGGATCCTAAGATCATTGTTCCATCACCTTGCCATGAAACATGGATCCCGCCCCGTCAAACAGGCTCAACGGAGGTTTCGACCAGAACTTATTGAACAAATTGAAGCTGAAGTAGATAAACTTATTGATGCGGGTTTCATTTGAGAAGTTAAGTACCTCACCTGGATTCAAACATTGTGGTCATGAGGAAGAAGAATGGCCAAATCAGAATCTGCATAGACTTTTGGGATTTGAATCTAGCCTGCCCAAAGGATGACTTCCCTTTACCAATAACGGAATTAATGGTTGACTCAACGACGGGACACGAAGCTTTGTCTTTCATGGATGGGTTCTCTGGTTACAACCAAATTCGCATTGATCCAATAGATGAGGAATTTACAACCTTCCGTACTTCAAAGGTGATCTATTGCTACAAAGTTATGCTGTTTGGACTTAAGAATGCAGGTGCAACTTACCAACGAGCAATGCAAAGAATCTTTGATGACATGTTGCACAAGAAAGTAAAATGCTATGTCGATGACTTGGTGGTGAAGACAAAGAACAAGTCAGAGCACCTAAAGGACTTGCGTGACGTCTTTGACTGACTCCACAAATACCAATTAAGATAAATCCTCTCAAATGTGCTTTCGGTGTTACTTCTGGAAAGTTCTTATGATTCATCATCTATCATTGTGGCATCGAGGTGGACCGATCAAAGATAGACGTAATCCTAAAAATGCCTGAGCCAGGTAACACTCGTGAACTTAAAAGCCTACAAGGAAGATTAGCATACATAAGGCGGTTTATCTCCAACCTAGCAAGATGATGCAACCTGTTTAGTAGGCTCCTAAAAAAGGATACGCCTTTTATCTGGGATGACGCTTGCAAGAATGCATTTCAAAGTATAAAGAACTTCCTACTCCATCCACCCGTTCTTGCTACTCCAATTTAAGAAAAGCCTTTAATATTGTACATAGCTGCCCAAGAACACTCATTGGGGGCATTTCTTGCTCAACAAAATGATGAGGGGAAGGAAAATGCACTTACTACTTGAGTCAAAGGCTAGTGGGGGCGGAGGCTAACTATTCTCCCATTAAGAAGATATGCCTTGCACTGATCTTTGCTATAAAGAAGCTAAGGCATTATATGCTAGTCCATGTAGTCCATTTTGTGTCAAAGGCTGATCCACTGAAGTACTTGATGTCAAGACCGATGATTTCGGGAAGGTTGTCTAAATGGGCTCTTCTTCTGTCTGAATTTGACATAGTGTTTATCTCACAAAAGGCAATCAAAGGACAAGCAGTGGTAGACTTTCTGGCCGATCACCCTATACCGGCGGAATGGGAACTCCCAGAAGACCTACCAGATGAGGAAGTCTTCTTTGCACAAATCATCCCAACTTGGAAGATGTTCTTTGATGGTACATTTCGAGAATATGGAGCGGGGGCAGGCGTGGTGTTCGTCTTTCCCTATAATGAAGTTTTTCCATACCTACATGCAAATCAAAAAACTAGAGATCTTTGGAGATTCTAAACTGGTGGTCAACTAACTTCTCCAAGAATACGATGTCCGCAAACCTGAACTACTCCCTTTATTCAAATATGCAAGGCATTTATTGGACCGATTAGATCAAGTAAGCATCCATCATGTTGCCCGGGGGCACAATCGACATGCCGATGCTTTAGCCAACCTAGCAGCCGTTCTAACAAATTCAACCAAGCAAGAAGCCTCGATCCAAGTACACAAGAAATGGATGGTATCGCAAATGTTAGTTGAGAAATATGGGTGCAGTCATGCTATCTTAATCATCGAACCAAATGAGGATTGATGACAACCATTTATTAGTTACTTGGAACATGGTAACCTACTTGAAGACCATCACCGTCGAGCTGATATTCGCTGAAGAGCACCAAGGTTCATCCACTTTAAGGAAGTTTTTTATCGCAGCTATATCGAAGGAGTCCTCCTCAGATGCTTAAGTGATGAAGAAGTTGGCCAAGTTGTAGAAGAAGCTCATTCTGGAATCTGTGGAGCTCATCAATCTGGACCAAAACTTTACCATCGTATCAAAAGAATTGGGTATTATTGGCCAACTATGGTGAAGGATTACAACAGCTATGCCAGGAGATGTCAAGCCTGCCAATTTCATACCAACCTCATTCATCAACCTCTAGAGCTGTTACATCCCACAGTGGCTTCTTGGCCTTTTGATGCTTGGGGGCTTGACATTATGGGACCAATCACTCCTAAGTCATTTGCTGGGCACTCATTCATCTTGGCCGCCATAGATTATTTCTCAAAATGGGCAGAAGCTATCCTATTAAAGGAAGTCAAGAAGGAGAATGTAGTGGAATTCATCAAAATAAACATCATTTACCGATATGGAGTTCCCCGTTACATCATGATTGATGATGGAAATCCGTTCTACAATAATTTAATAGATAAATGTTGTGCCAAGTTTAAATTTGTCCAATATAACTCATCTATGTACAACACTGCGACAAACGGTTTAGCTAAAGCCTTTAATAAAATACTGTGCAACATTTTGAAAAAGGTCATCTCAGGATCAAAGAGAGATTAACATGAGAAAGTTGGAGAAGCCCTTTGGGCATATCACACAACACACAGGACCGCTACTCAAGCAACTCCATATTCCTTAGTCTATGGCGTAGAAACAGTCCTTCTGTTGGAATAGCAAATTCCTTCCTTAAGGATAGCTCTACAAGAAGGATTGACCAACGACGAAAATGCCAAGTTGCAGCTAGAGGAGTTGGACGCTTTAGACGAGAAAAAACTTGAAGCTCAACAATGCTTAGAGTGCTATCAAGCTCGTATGGAAAAAGCTTTCAACAAGAAGGTGCGCCCGAGGACTTTCCAAGTTGGAGACCTGGTGTTAGCCATTAGGAGACCAATCATCATGATGAAGCATGCTGGAGGAAAATTTGTGTCAAAGTGGGATGGATGGCCCGTACGTGGTGACCGAAGTCTACACCAACGGTGCTTAAAAGATATGGGACAAGGACGGTTTAAGAATCGGCCCATCAATGGAAAGTTCTTGAAGAAGTTCTATGCATGAAGACTCGGGGGCATGCTCCTTATCACAAGCGCCTAAACTGTATAACGAAACAAAAAAAAATAAAAAATGAAAAAAACAGAACAAAACAAAATGTAATACTCCTGGCCCTCACGAGTATAAACTGTGCATGGAAAAATCCTACAAAATAATGTAATACTCCTGACCCGCACGTGTATAAACTGTGTTCGGAAAAAATATTTAAACAAAAAATGTAATACTCCTGGCCTACACGAGTATAAACTGTGAACGGCTAAATCAAATGAAAATTTCCCTTTTGAGCTATGTTTTGCTTGTCACTTAGTTCAAGTACATCATTATTGTTAAAGTTGGGATGTTATTTGAAGGTTAGGAATAAGTAAGATGATAAGATTCAAAAAAAAAATAAAAGAGATATCTTTATTGCATTCCAGAATCCTATTACAGCCTACCTAATCCTAAAAAAGGGAAAGGAAAGTTAAGCTACATGGAAATCGTGGCCCAATCCCCAGAAAAAATGTCTAAAAGCTCCTTCTCAAGTTATTACTTCCGCCGATTTACTGCTTCAATCCTAGATCCCCCTGCAGCTAAGCGATTTTTGATTTCTTCGCACCTTGCATCCAAAGCACCGAGTGCTTCAAGAGATTTGTGACTCTCATCTCGGAACATATCAATGGCAATTGATGAATCGGCCACTTGCTGTTAAAGCTTCTCTATCTGGGCATTAGCATTCTCTATGATATTAACATGTGAATCTATCTTCTCAACAAAATTCACCACTCATGAAGTATGAATGCCAGATTCTGCTTCAATAAAAGCAAGCTCCCTCTGATTCACCTCTGGATCTAATGACTGCATGGCTTCCTGCTTCTGTGAAAGGTACAATTCAGTTCCTTTAAGTAAAAAATCCATTTTTTCAAGTAAAGGGGAGCAATCCACAAAGAAACATTTTGTCATAATATTAGGAATTTCATCCCTCTTGCAATGCCACCAATCTCGTAGTGAAGAAAATCCATTTTGCAAAGCAGCATCACCTTCCTTCTTCAAGTAGTCTACGAGGCCACGGTAAATAATCTCTTTAATGAGATCCACTAAAGCAAAAGACTCCTTTCGCATGCTGGAAGCACAAGAGAGTATTGGTACAATTTGTGAGTTTCCCTTCAGAGGATGAGGCGTAGGGACTGCATCAATGTTAGGTGTCTTGCATGGAAAAGCTATGACTTGGCCATTCGACACAACTTTCACTTCACTTTTCTCATTTGAATTATGTTCTATATGACGATCAGATAAACCATCTAGAGCTCTAATCGTCTCAATGCCATGTGCCAGGTTCTTTTCAGAGAGAATATGTTTTAATTCTGGTATATCAGGGAAGACTGTAACTAGAAAAAGATTAGACAAAATAAAATGAAGAAAAAAAAATTATCAAAACAGAAGAGAGATCCTTACCCTTATTAAGAGACTTTGGGGACATGCCAAAATTATTCCCTAAGCTTCGACAAGAAGAAGAACATTTGTTACTTAAAGCTTGCACGCTAGGTTCTGGCAAAAGCTGCTCACGAGGTTTCAACTTGATCCTATTTCCTGTAGGAGCCACTGATGTTCCCGTCACCAAATGCTTCTTTGGATCTAGGCTTTACTCCTTAACTAAGGTTGGTGGAACTTTGACAAGAAATAACTCGAAGCTTGGTTTTTCACTCTCCAACAATACAGAAATTGGAATTTTCTCCAAAACAAGAAGTACCTCATTTTTCCACCAATTTGTATAGCTCAGGTCAACTTGGAAGCCAATGGTAGAAGAAAACTTAGGGATGTGGAACTTAGCACCTGTACCAATCTGAGTCAAAGATAACCATGCTTCATATAAGGAGTCAAGTCGAGAAGAAAGAGTAGTAAGCTTTGGGTTGCCAGGAAGCCTCTAAAGAAAACCATGCTGCTGAGTAAACCGATGAGTATTATAGTACTCTGAGATAAAGGTATTATTCCGACGATATGTCAAGTATCCAGGATGGAGGCTCATCATGAACTCCGTGGTATCTTGTCCTTTTTTCCCATCATTAGCACGCTCCCCTGGATTCATTGAAGCAGGCATAGGATTCCATGAAAAATCACAAGACGAAAGTCCATCACGTAGCAAAGATCTATAGTCAGCAGCATAATCTTCCCAATGTTGATAAGCATTTAAGGTTCCACGAATCTTCTAGATTAGAGGACAAGGAAAATCTTTGCTCATGGTGTCATAAACTCCCCGTGAAAAATGCAAGTCAGCCCAAACATAAAGAAAATGACCAGGAAATGTTACCTTCACCCTACCAAGATCATGAGACTCTCCTTCAAGCTGCCCAGTCTCAAAGAGCCCTCTATAAATGCATGCTAGGATAGGGGTGCCAAACTAAAGGTGACTCATTGTGCCATCTTTGATGCAGCTTTGAAAGTTCCAGGTTGTAAGTCATCGTTGAAAGGGATAACATAGCGGCAAAGCCATAAAGCCAAGTAAATAGCAATTTTGAGCTCATCACGAAATTTTGGAGAAGTAGGACACCCAAGCTTAGGGAAAGCGGACAAATTAAATGGAAAATCAGAGTTCTAGGAAGCCATCATAAACAGTCTCTTGATTTGCGGACTTTTAGTGCATCGGCCGCTACGATCATACTTCATTTGAGTCGCCACTTGATATTGTTTAGAGGCACGAGGATTGGGTATAGGATATTTCACTTTAAACCAAAAATCAATCCAATCAGCATGCGAAAGCCTATCTGTGTTCTTGTTAGAAGCAATATTTGAGAAAGCCTTGAAGAGGTACATACAAGTCTCCGGCAAGCAATCTGCAGTATGATCCATGAGCTCAGTGTAGCTTGGCACAACCCCTTCGTAATACTCTCCCTGAATGAAAAGGCTGCTGATCTCATGCAACTCTCAGAGTGACATGCCAATTTTACCTTCTAAAGTGATGAAAGTATTTCTGGCAGAAGACCAAGCCTCAACTAACGCATGATACATCCCATTCGGCCGATGGTAGTCAAAACGCGCAGCTCCAATGGCAGAAGCTAAGTCAGTAAGCCCGTTCACCCGCAGCAAACCACAAGTGTCGACAATTTATTCCCTAAAACCACGCAAATATTGAATCTCACCTTTCGAATCAAGGGAAGAGCCCCACTTCAGTTGATGACAGGAAATGAACTCAGCTATATGCGGCCTTGGAACATCATGAACATTCACATGAAACAAGGGAAAGCACAAGAATGGTCAAAGATCCGGCAATACAACATTTCCAGGAACCATATCCTTCTCCAAGGGATATTCACTAAGCTTCGGCATGCTTGATTCTTCAACGCGGTGTAGGTGCTCCACGGCATAAGAACCGACAGAAGGATAGCGAATGACAAGCTTAATTGGGCCAACATCACCTCCAGAACATGGCTTCACGATGGTCTTTGGAAGTATCAAATACTTGCCATCATTAGGCTCAGCAATCCAATCAATCTTCACAAGCCTGGAAACTGGTACAACCTCTGAACGCACTTTCGGGGCAGCCATCTTGCAACAAAATATCCGGCTCAGAGAAGAAACTTGACACAGCAGCAGTAGCAACGATGATCGCTTCACAGCAAAAGGATTTAGGCGGTCCGTGATAAATAAAAAAAAAGGCATAAAGACAAGCTTGAAAAAATTCGCCTTAAAACCTAAAAGGTTCGTCTACATCCTTAGGATTTGAAAAGATCAAAAAATCCAAAATCAAAGTTTGGAGATGATCTATATCGAAGCCCTCAAATCTCCATAACACCCAAGAGTCACCAAGAAATTTTGTAAAAAAAAAAAAAAAAAGAACTAACTCTAGCAAAGGTAAAAAAAAAAAATAGGGCAAACAAACATAGCTCGTCCTGGCAGCATGTATAGGCATGGAAAAAGTCAAAGCATGTATAATAAAGACACAAGAAACGTACAAAGCATGGGCATGGAAATCAAAAGAAAACAAAGCTGAACAAAAGACATGAGAGACAAAGACCTTGGTGTTTAGCTTAAAAAGCAAGAAGTCGCACTTGTCTGATTGCACCTAGAAAAAAAAAAAAGCAATAGAGAGCTGAAGAGGAACGAAATCGGGTAGCGAAGCCAGTAGCCACCAAGAAAGGAAAATACCATGAAAAAAAAAAAACAAAAAAAAAAACGAGGCATACCTGACGGATTGAAGAATTGCAACAGATGAAGCTTGAATTTATAATCTCTGCTGGTTTAGTCCAATTGGGTTTGTAAAATCTAATTGAGCTTGAAGATTAAATTCTAATGGAGTTAAAGTTCTATCATCTGTTAGAAATTCAAGTCAAATTCAACTCATACTTGCTGAAAGAGTCCAGTTTGATTTATGCCAAGACTAAGCAAAGCCAACTCTTACACAAATTAGAAGTGAGTAGCCAAATCCCATGCGAATTGGAGCAAGGTCGTGAAAAAAAATAACGCAAGAAAATTCTTTCTTGCTATGCCAGGCACTTCCATCTCATAAAAAAAAAAATCAAGATTATCTTATTTATTACACCATAAAAAAAAGTGTATAAATAAATAATCTTGAGGGGGAATTTTTAGAGATCAAAATTTAATTGGGTTAAAAAAAATATTAAACCCAATTTAAATTGCCTAGCCCATTTCTAAATTGATACTCAAAATTAAAAAATTTATCAAATTTTGGAAGCTACAAGTTCAAGAGACCCAATTTTTTTGGAGCCCAAAAGCACACAACAGAAGCCCCGAATGAAGACTAATTATGTTATCTTAGCCAAAGTCCATTTTGACAAATTGAGCCTCAAAATCCAAAATGATTAAAACCCATGATTTTGCTCAAATATTCTATAACATTCTAGAATGTTCCATTAATTATCGTTTTAAATTAAGTAAATTGGATAATTAATTAGAGATAATTATCATATTTATTTTCTCTTAAGAAAAATACAAGAGATAAATACATGAATATTGTCACATGTGGTTTTCTTGAACCAAACCACATTCTTTCTACACCTATAAATACGTCCCCAAGGCCAAAAGAAAAAGAAAAGAAGGGGAGAAGCAAAAAACTTAAAGAGGAAGAAAATTTTCTTTACAAGAAGTTTTCTTCAGCTCTTTGAGCCGATCAAGCACAAATGCCTGGCAAAAGGAGAAATCAACTCCAAAGAAGATCAAATCTCAGTTTCGAGGCCAGGTTTGAAGAACGTGGTGAGGAACGTGAAGAATGTGGGGGAGTGCTGCATCAAGTTCAAGTTCAGATCCGGCGGAAGCGGTGAGGAATGCCAAGGATTCGTTTCTGTGCTGCATCAAGTCAAACTCCAAGAAAAGCAGTAAGAAAGCGGCGGACATTGCTCGAAGCCCCACTAAGTCCAAGAAGTACAACAGAAAATCTCAAACTGAAAGAAGCGGCAGGGACCTCGGTTCTTATTCGTGCAAGACAAATCCGGAGTCTGTGTTCATGAAGAAGCCGTTCGTGTCTCTACCGAAAGGTCAAAGCGTTAATCAGAGGATTATGCACGTGAAAAGTATGCTAGAGAGCCGATCCTCCAAAATTTTTATTCTAAATTTTAATATTGTAATTTGTGCCATAATTAATTTTATGGTGTAACTTTTACATGTAAAATTTGTGCGCACACACATAAAAATATTTCATTCATCTTGACACGAAGGAGTACTATGAATTGATTTTGGGGCCTTAAATATGTCAACAATAAGGCAATAATTAATCAAGGAACTTAGGCAACCATATCTTCAATTTCCGCATTGGATAGCGCCCACCTTATCGACTTGTCACAATCATTTGGTGCCAGATAAGCATAGAAACGGCCCATTTGTTAGAATCTTGGTCGGCACCTCACAATGGCCCAATCAAAGTGCGTGGAGGCCGACTGCGTCTAACAAGCACTTGACCTGCGTTACATCCCATGCGGCACTAACTCAAAAAATCACATGCTAACAAAAAGCAAAAAGAAAACGCACCTGTCGGTGTCTATATATAAATTACTGCATCAGTTTAAAATTATTTATATCATAATTTACTTTAACCGTTTAACTTTTTGTATATTTAGAAAATATGCGGCCGGATTTCCTTAACCCAGTTTTTATGATGAATTTTTTACCAATTTAATACAATAAGGTTTAGCATTATGTATGTTATTATTGAAGACTCACTAGGCTCCTTAACAAAAATACCGAGCATTTAAAAGTTTGAGCTTGACCTTTTAAAGTTTTGGGCTCATGTTTAAGCTCGAGCTCGATAAGACTAAGCTTGATAAACCTCAAAACGAGCTGAGTTACACCTCAAGCTACAAAAGATGGTATATGCAAACAACAACAATCAATAACAACATACTAGCAAAAATAATGAATAAACTAATAAAGTTTTGAGTTGGCCCGATTTAGCCACTAATATTTTTTTTGGCCAAATAAACCAATAACATTATTGAGTTAGTTTAATTCGCCCACTTCAGTTAAGATTAATTAATTTTCTGTCCTAAAATTTTGCTAATTTTTCTATTTCATTACAACGGTTACCCAATTCATGCCCTCTAACACCACAAATCTTAATTACCCAATTCATCAATTTTGAACTATGGGTTTTAGAAGTGAGTTTGACTTGCTCTTCTTTGATTAGGGCGTGGGAGTTCAATCAAGTTTTGTGTTTTGTTCAATTTGGATTGTGGGTTTTGTTCAGCTAGGTCTGACGGTTTCAAACACTCGATGGTTCGTCATCCCTTTGTGACTGTCGTACGATTTTGCTTTTACCGCCACACGATTCGGCCTTTCTATTCATGCCGATTCATCTTTAGTTGCACAATTCCACCTCACTATTCATGCTGATTCAAGCCCTCCTCAAATTGACCTCGTCGTCGAACCACAAATAGAGAGCAAACACAATTGATTGAAGCCCCTCATCCCCAACGCCGTCTTCGAGCTTGCTTGCCCTAGCCTCATCTTCTTGCAGATGAATGAATCACGAATGGGTGGTGGAAAGATTGGGCGAGATCTTGTGGCGGCTTACAAGAGGTGGAGAGGTAGGCACAGGAGGTAGTGTCGATTTGTCTTCGGTTAGTGTTAATGGTCGTCAATTAGTACTGAGTCGTTTACAAGGAGAAGGTGGGTGCAACAGCGGAGATTGGGTGGACCTGGGAACTGGGACAGCGGCGGTCATGTTCTATTCTTCTAGGTTTACTTTTGTTCACAAATGGTGCTTAGTTCTTCACGGACAGGATGTAAAGTTATGGCCTAATATAGAAAACTTTAAAAATTTTAAGGAATAAAATGGTAAATTTTAATCGAATATTCTCTATTTTGAAGCAGAATATTCGGCAAGTTAACGACCAATGGCCTATATTGGCTGATTTTAAAACATTAGTTGTTTATTTGGAAAAAAAAAAAACATTAGTGGCGGAATTGGCCAACTCGAAAACTTTAGTGATTTATTTGCTATTTTGGCCTAACAGAATTACTGAGTCATTCATCTATAAGTACTAAGGAATAAATATAACATTCTCGTTGTCTAAAAAAAATGAAACATTTATTTTTTTTTACCAAAATTTGATTTGAACTTATTTATATTATTATTGGTTAGATACATATTCAAAAAATATATTTGAAAACTATAAGTTTTCAATTATCATTTATGTATAAAACTTCTGGATTTTTATATGACAATATTGAAGGTAAAAAATTATTGATTAATTGCTAAAAAACCAAAATTGCATCATTTTTAATATATAAAAATTAGATTAAAAAAACAATAATTTAGAGTTGAACTAATATAATTTTAGATTTTAGTTATTGCATGAAAAAACCATGCAATATATAAAATTTTCATACTCTTCTTTGCTGACTAAAATGATATTGACAATTGTACAATATGAACAGAGAACGGTAGAATAGTTGTACGATATTGTTTCAAAAGTTTCAAGAAGAAAATTATTTTTGTTTCCATTTTTATTGATGATACATCCAAGGTAGCCTACGAGGCTCCAAGGAAAGTTCCATGGATGTCGAGTAGAGCACACCCTAGGAGTCAACTAGGCCCAAACCACTTCCATCTGAAGGGGCTGCCCGTCACGCTTATTCGAGTAGTCTAAGATCCCTTCTCGAAAGAATGATGCTCAAGTCTCTTTCGAGTATCTTTACCTGCATATCTAAGATTCCGTTGTGTCAACATGCATATTGTAGTGGGCTAAACATGGCTAATCCAACTGATACTTATGTCCATCCAAGGAAGACTACATAAAGAGAGCTTACCAAACTCCTAAGGTATGCTCACAGAACCATTCACTAAACTTACAAATCCTCTATCAGAATATTAACTTGAGCATTGGAGATTGCCTTTTAGAAAAACTTCTTGGGACTCTCTCATTTGTTCTTCCATTTTTGCTTGTCTTGCAGGTTCACCATAGTTGATTCAACTTTCAAAGCAACCTTTAGCCTAGAATCCACCAGTTATGTTTTCACTGCAAAACACACAACACATGGGCATATATAGAGAGAGACTTTAACAAAGTTTTGTTAATTTTACTAAAATAATTACAGAACAATTATATGTATTTGAATTTTATTTTCTTCTTAAGTAAAAAAATTATGTGAGTACAAAAGAAAAAAAGATTATTTAAGTTGGGCAAAGCTTGGTACAAGCCGAATTCAAGCTTAGCCAATCACACTTACACGCATTCGTAGCCGTTCTTGCCTCTTCTTCCTCAAATACAGGTTTGGGCCGGCTGGGACAGGGCTAAGCCGGACTAGCCCATGATCCACCTCTAGGTGGGGTCTCATTTTTTTTTGGTTTTTTGTGTTTTATTTTCTACTTTTTTTGTTATTTTTTTTAGGATAGAAGGGGCAAATTTGCCAGTATAATATAATGGAAGAGTAATTTTACCAAAAAAATTTTCGTAGGCAAATTTACTATTAACATTTTTATTGTGAGCAATTGTACTTCTAATAGTTAAATAGCTGGAATTTTCCATTCGTTTAGAGAATACTTCATGGCATGAGTTTTAAACTATTTCCTAAAATTTTTCTCCTTCATCCCTAACTACCCAAACTTTTCATAATACCTAAATGAGTCAAAACTTTGTGTTTGACCATACAACCCTATTATTGCACCTTCTCATTTTCACATTCCTTAATGTTGCCAAGCAACGCACCACAATTACTGTCATCATTCTTTTATTTTAAAACTACAACGTTTTTAGATTTAGTCCCATTTACATTAATCAAACCATATTTGATCAAGGTTTGTTCTAAGGGGCATTTTCCTGGAACATTGCTAGGACATGTAGAAAAGTGGTGGTTTGCGGTGGCAGTAAGGGAGTAGGTTGGTGAAGTGTACAGAGTTTGCTGAAGTGAAGATGATGATGAAAATGATAGATTTAGAAACTTAGCATCCAAGATGTCAGGCAAAAGAAACTTGGAATAAAAACTTGCATTTTTCTCAATTTTTCGCATTTGCCACGTTAATTAATTTTAATAACTGGTGATAGATTTCCTTCCAACACAAAAACATTAAAGGAAAATTTGCACATTTAAAAAAGATAAATGGAAAGTTGCCTGCTGTTGACACCCAATTTCGTCCGACCTCTTTTTTTTTTTTTAAAAAAAATTAGTTAAAATAAATAAATAAGTAAAAATAAGTAATAATCAATAATTATAAAAATTATTATTAATTATTATACAAAGAGAGAATTAGGTTAAGTAGTTTTGGACGAGGGGCATTTTTTTTTAATATCTATGTGTGTATATCCAAAAAAATTAAAGTTCAAATAATAATAATAATAATAATAATTAAAAAATTTATTAATAATAATTAATTAATTAATTATTATTACTGAAAAAAAAATTAATTAATTAAGTTAATTAGTTTAAAAAATATTTTTGTTTTATAAGAGTTGAATTAAAATGATATATGTGTGTATATGTGTATGTTTGAAATAAAAAGAAAACTTCACAAAAAAAATGACAAAATTAAAAAGTTTATGGTAAAAATGGCAAACTTGAGACTTTTTGGGAAAAATTGATAAAATCTGAAAGTCCCAGGAGCATTTGGTAATTTGTCGCGTCAATTTTGGGCCAGATTAACGGTTCTGGCACAAATTAACAGAAAACGACAAAATTGTCAAAATCAGAACCTTCAGGAACTTATCCAGAGTCAAAGAGACATAAGGCACTGAAACTGTCATTTTACCAAATTAAGAGATAAGTTTTAATTTAATTATTGTTTAATTATGAACAGTCCATCACCCCTTACCCTATAAATAGGGGTCCAAATATGTGTGTTAAAACAGATAAAAAAAAATAAATCAAGCTTAGAGCTCCGTTTTAAAAAAAGAAAAACTTACAGTCTTATTCCCTGGCCTCTCCTCCCTCTTCCCAGAAGACCAAAACTTTTCTGTTTTTACGTTTTAACCCCTGTCCCCAATATTTCCGTTTTCTCTCTCTCTCTCCGTTCACCGTTTTTTTTCTCCTCTGCCGCCGTCGTCCGGCCCAGCTACGCCTGTCGTCGCCGCCGCGTCGCCCGCCAGTCAGCCTCCGCCTCCCGTTTTGCCGTCCGGCCCTCCGCCGATTCGTCCCTCTCCCTCTCCGTTTCCCTTTATCTCTCCCCCTTTCCGGCCAAGCTCCCCACCGGCCGGCTCGCCGCGCACCGTCCTGCAGGCCGCCGTGCCCGTTCCCCGCTGCCTCGCCTTCCTCCCCTGCCGCACACCGCCCTGCTTGCCGTCGCCGCCCCTGGAACGCCCGCCCGACGCGTTGTTCTGTTTCGCAAAATTCAAATTTTGATTTCTAAGGGTAAAACTCTGTTTTCATCCTTAATCTTTCATATTTATTCACTTTGGTCACTAACCTTTTCTTTTGTCTTTTCAGAAAGAAAAACTAATATCTACTTGTTTATTATTGTTGTTATTATTACTAACCTTTATTATTATTGTTATGATTAACTTACTAACATAACTAACTTTACTAACCTTTTATTATTATTGTTATTATTAACTTACTAACATAACTAACTTTACTAACCTTTATTATTATTGTTATTATTATTAACTAACTAACCTTACTAACTTACTAACCTTATTATTATTATTATTATTAACTTACTAACTTACTAACTTTACTAACTTTTATTATTGTTGTTATTAATGTTAACAAATAATTACTAACAACTAACAACTATTATTATTATTATTATTATTATTATTATTATTATTATTATTATTATTATCATTATTATTATAATTCATGGAAGGTATAACCTCCTATTTATTTATTTAAAAGTGGATGGCCAAAAAGCCCCACTTTATTTATTTATTATCTTTTAATATTTCTTTATGTGTTTGCATATTTAATTTATGCATCTTTTATTTTTAAATGGATGTTCAAAACCAAAAAGAAAACCTCCACTTTACTTATTGTTATTTAATTTTCCTTTATTTTATGGTTAAACTTATTTCACTCATTTCACCTTTAATCATAAAATTAATAAAATAAATAAGTAAATAATAACTAATTAAAAGAAGAATTTGTTTATGTGAATAATTCACTTTATCCCATTTTTTTTAAGGCTAACAAAAAAAAATCAATTTTAAACAAAAGTCCCCATCCTTCATTATTTCAAAACACATATTTTTATTTCTTTCATTTCTTTACAAATTTAACTTTTTATTAAAATTATCAAAAAATCATAATTAAATAATTCAAAAAAAAAATAAATACAAATCATTTTTTAATATATCTTTAAAGTAATGATATTTAAAAATTTAAGAAAGATAAAATTAATAATTAATTAATAATTAAAAATTAAACTCCATGTCCAAATGATCCGCCAGGATCCAATGGTTTGGAGAATAAAAATTATTTTTAAAATAAAATATAGAAATTAGTTCCAATAGTTACTTTAATTTTTATCCAGTGAAAAAAAAAAAAAATAATAATAAATGAAAACAGAACCTTTTTGATAAAAGAAGTATATGAAAATTAAGACTTTGTATTTTACTTATTTTTTTAAAATTAAAATATAACTTTTTATTTATTTATTGAACAAAATAAAAATCTTAGCCAAATGATTTCAAAAATTTAAAAAAATAAATAAATAGAAAAGAACTAAATTCTCTTTAAATATTTTGGACTTATTAATTGGATGTATTTTTTAGACTTATAAATTAAATAACCACTTTTTGGTTAATCTTTTATCAAAAATCAAAATAAAATATCAAGACTTTTCTTTTATTTTTATACACATAAATCCTTGGTTTCATTATTACATAAATAAAATCATGATTAAATAATTACTTTCTGGTTCACCTTTTATCAAATAAAATATTAAGACTTTTATTTTATTTTTGGAATATATATATAAGTTTTTTTTGTTGTTAAATAAATAAAACCTTGATTAAATAATTTCTTTTTGGTTTATCTTTTATCAAATAAAAAGAATAAACATAAAATATATAAATCTTTCTTCTATTTTTTTATATACATATAAATCCTTAGTTTCTTTAAATATAACCTTGATTAAATAATTTCTTTTGGTTATTCTTTTATCAAATAAATAGAATAAACATAAAAATAAATGTTAAGACTTATTTTTTTTTTAACTCTTTAATTTCTTTATTAAATAAAGAATCTTGATATTAGGTAATTAAAAAAATTATTTTTGGTTCCTTTATAAATTAATTAATTACTTAAAAATTAAATAATAAAAAATATTTCATTAAACAAGAATAAGAAAAAAACAAACAAAAAAGAATAAACAAATAAAAAAGGAATAAAAAGAAAGAACAAAAAAATATTAAAAAAAAAAGAAATAAAAAAAATAAAAAAATATTTTTTTAAATTATTTAAACATTAAAGATCATTAACAAAATCTAAAATTTCATAAATAAAAAGACTTATAAATTAGTAATTAAACTAATAATTAATCTCATTAAATAATTAACAATAAGTTAAAATATTAAATTAATTTCCATATCCGGATGATCCAGCAGGATCCACGGTTTGGAAAGTATCAACTTTTTAATTCAATTAAATAAAAAAGATAAAAAATCCATATTTACGATATGAATTAAATTATTCCGTGTCCGGGTGACTCGGCAAAGTCCATGGTTCGGAAATAAAACTTCCGTGTTCGGGTGACTCGGCAGAGTCCATGGTTCGGAAATATCAAATTTTATACAAGTTAATTACCAAAGATTTTTAAACCCGCATTAATTTAAAAATCCACATCCGACTAATTCAGTTAAAATTTCTAGTTTGAAAATTAACTGAATTTTTTTTAAAGCAAAGAAGAACAAAATTAAAATCAACTAAGGTATCAATTTTGGGCGCTATAACAATATTATTTTAGCGTAACCGTACTCCCGAACCCCCGAACTCTCGCAGACCAATTTTAAGGTGTCCAATCGACCTGAGCGAGAACCGATTGGTGCCGACTCCTGAAAACGACCCGCACGTTGCCACACCTGCAAAAACAATCTAATAGCAAAATTATTCTACCCCTATAGTTTACTTGTAAATTCATCCATTTTGCATTTTGTTAGTCTAAAATTTCATATCCATATACATATAGGGACTCAACAAATCCAGAGTTGAGTTCTAGTTATACTTTATTTAAGAGAAAGCTCTTTCAGAACCTCTTCTAGTGGTAGATTTGGTATAGCAATAGACAAACCTCATGATTTTCCAAAAACATATAAGACAATCCTTGTTCTCAATTTTAGGAGTAAAAAATAGACGAATAACTCAAGCTTGGCTTTAGTTCGGCTCAGATTAGAATTCATTTATGACTCGTTCAAATTATTATTAAGTTAACCATGAAAAAAATTTTAAACTCAATACAAAATTCAAACCAAGCTCAATTTACTTATTACACTTGGCTTAGCTTACCTCGATTTTAGTTTTTCCCTTAATTTAAGTGTATAACTCAAGCTTGACTCAAGCTTGATCGGTTAAGAGCTTATACATAGCTCGACATGAATAATATATGAAACTCAATGGATATTTGAAACCTAATATGATCAGCCAACTACTCTGCTCATTTTCAGCTTTACTTAGTCTTTATGATAAAAGAATAGGTGCAAATCTTTATAGGTGCTCTTGTGTTCCCAATCAATTTATAATATATATTCCCTCAATCCCTTTCTGATACATATGGGAATGGCACAAAGATTAAGGAAGAAGAAATATTTGTCTATTATTTCCGCATTGACCTATTACTTTTTGCATGCAAATCATAAATATGAAAAAAATATTAAAAGTATAGTTTAAAGAGCAGTATGGTAAAAAAATTTACTAAATATGGAAACACAACACAAATTTAAAATAATCCAAAATAAAAATTATTATAAAGAATTGATAAGTGAAAAACATATGATACCTCATAACCTCATCAAAATGTGTTTTTTATTAGCTGATATATAGAACAAAATTACCCAAAACTTTATTTTGATACATACGTAAAAAGTGCCTCACTAATGAACTAGTTTAACTTAAATATATTTATGTAAAAGGAAGAACTTCACCAAAGTATCATTTACTTTAGTTATCACCTGCCAGCTAAGCTAACACAAGATAACACTACTCTATCTATTACCTGGCTTTGCATCCTAGTCCTAGAGGTGAAAATTGTGCCTGGTCAGCACAAAACTAGCCCAACCTGTAGGAGGATAAAAAAATTACGGGCTATTCATGGGCCTAAGGGGAAAAAAACGAAGGTCGTCCTACTTTGAGCCCAAGCCCAAGAATAGCATGAACCAGTTTGGCCATTCCCAATCTAGGCCGAGTTAGCCGTTGAATGTGAAGGAGGCCAACAGTTTTCAAAAAAGAAAAGGGAAATTGCACTCCAAGGCCTTCAACTGCTCTTAATGGCATTTTAGTGCCAAAAACAAATCTTACCCCTCCAACCCCTAGAAACAGCTAGTCTTTAAAGGCATTTTGGTCCAACAAATTTTTTATTTCTCCTATAAATAAAGGAGCTCATTTCTACACTTTATTCAATCTCCTACAATCTCTTCCCTACATCTACTTCATTATCTACAATTCACTTCTAGCTCTCTTTCATTTTTCTTAATCACTAGCTAATTTTTTTTTAATTTCCTCTTATCTCTCTTAATCTTTCATGATTTTTCTTTTTCACTCATTTCCAAAAAATGATATCAAGAAAGAGTTCTTTAAGCAAGAGTACTAACTCTTTACTTGCCAAGAGCTCTTCTTTTCGCATCGGATTGGGGTTATTCTTTCATCATAAAGATTTGGCAAAAAAAAAAAAAATAGCCACATCCAAGAAGTTGATAAAAGCCGCCAACATAGATATGACGAATATTGATTTGGAGTTTAATGAGCAAGTGGCTGACAATGACGTTGAAGTCCAAGAGACACAACTGACACCTTAACCATGGATCCACAAAGCGGTGATGGGTCACAATTGACACCTCAAAGCCAACTCCTTGAGGGTAAAGGTAAATCTCATCTCAATCTTTGTATGAGAGCATTTTAAGACTATGTGGAAGAAAAATGCAAGGTTTTCAAAGTTAAAGCATTCTAGAAAGAAAACGGCACACAAGGTCAACACTAGGACTGGGTCACTATAACACCATATTAGAAATGACCATCCCATTCATTATCCCAACATCCAAACCAGTTTCAGTGGACAAACGTAGCTCAAGAGTATGGCTAGTGGTTCAAGTTTTTTAAGATCTAACCAGTGAGAATGTATGGATGGCCTGGTTAATTGGATGATTATCACTGAAAACCCATTTAGATAAGCCAGGGACATCCATTTAGAAAATTGGGTTAGATCAAATTTAAACTCGACATTTAAAAAGATATCTAGGACAACTGCTAGGAGAAAAGAATTTAAAATGTAAAAAGCTGGTAAATTAAACTTGCAAGCATATGTTTTTGGACTTGCTAACTATCTTACATAGTGATATGTGGATTTTTCTATTAGGCCAAGATTATTTTTATCCTACTACACATTGGATTAACGTTGATAAAGTATTCTTACATTTAAGTGCATGGAATTGGATCATACTGGATGGAATATATATTAATATATTTTAAATACTCTCTATGATTTTTATTGTACTGACAGTTTTTCGCACAACTTTTGACAATGCATCAAATAATGATTTTGCTGCCCATGAACTAAGTAATTTTTTTAAATGCCTTCGGGATGGTGTTTTTTTCCCCATATAAAATGTATGTGTCATATCTTGAACTTGTGTGTCCAAAAAGAGCTAAAGGTTTTGCAGTCTAAAATTGTTCCAATTCAGAATACATTACATTATTTGAGGTCTAGGCCCAAAAATAGTTGGGAGTTCAAAGCTTATTATCTTGAAAATAACCAACCTTTTAGTTGAAAATGGTTTATACTTGACTATCCCATATGGTGGGACCCCACTTACAAGATGTTGATAGATGCATATTTATATGTAGCTCTATTGATAATTTTTTTGAACTTGAAATCTAGTAAGAAAATTCTCAGGCTGAGATGTTGGAAAAATATTTCAAACTTGACCAATCGCTAAAGTATTTTTATGAGGCAACTAATTTTTTCTCTGGTATTTATTATCCCACTATCCACAAGGTTTCGATGTATTTAGAAAATATCATCTATGTTTTCAGATAGTATAAAGATTATGAGCTTTTCAAAAACATTGTCAAAGACATGAACGATAGGTAGATTACATATTTCACAGGCATCCGTTCATTTTTTTATTGCATTTGCACTTGATGCTGATGCCCGCCGGCATCGTCATTATATGACATAATGACCCACAGCAGGGACTTCTGGTGAGGAGGGTGTCTGCAAGAGAGACTTCCGAAGGGAGAGACTACCTGAAAGACTCTAAGAACAAGGGTTAGGAGATCCTCGGAATGTTTTTCCGGGGAAGAACCCTCCGACGCCCAAGTCAGTACTTAGCTAGACAGAGAGTGACGAGAAGAGAATGGGGAGTGTGTTTTATTTTTAGAGAGTCCCCCCTCTTACTAAGGTCGCTTCCCAAGTATTTATAGAGAGGTGTCAGGAAAAGCCTACTTGACACAGTACTCGACACAGTCCACTTAGATCATGACACGTGTTCGGTTGGATGCAGTCCGTACCTTTGGAAATGGGGACCTCTAGCCGGCCATAGGCCGTCTTGGTCAGAATTTAGGGCTGCAGAAGGTCTGCGTGTCAGGTCATAGACGAGGGCGGCGTGTCAGAGGCTCCTTAACTATTTTTGTCGCATTCTTGGGACCCCTTTGGTGAAAGAACCCCCTTCGGGATAGGAGGGCTTCTTGCCAAGGTTGCTCCAATTATCCGCAAGCTTCCTCAGCATAGGGGGATCCCTTTTGGAGCATGTTCTCCTCTTTCGAGGATAGTGAGCCTATCTTTCCAGGAGCTGGCCAGGTCATCTTACCAAGGGTGGTATAGCTCCGCATTCCCGAAGTTAATACCATCACTCCCGAAGGTGATGGTAGGTCACCGAGGTCGAGGGGCCAGGAGGTCAGTCCCTGTCTTACCAAGGTTGGCACCTGTATTTGCCGAGAGTGATGCTCGCCCTTACTGAGGGTGATGCTTTGCTAGAGCTTGGGCTTCCGAAGGGTAATAGCCATTTGGCCATCACATGCCCCCCTTGGAAAGCCGAAGTGACTACTTCGTCGTGTAGATTTTCAGAGTACCTCGTGGGGCCCATTTGTGAAGGCTAGTAGTTACCTTAGGGCGAGGGACATTTAGTTCTCTGAGGGCGTGCCTTTCTAGGCAAAGTACCCTGTAGGCGCTACTCCTCATCTCTCAACTAGGCCCTTGGTTTTTTCTCGGAGTGTGTGTTTCTCCTTTCAAAATTTCTGCTGCGTGTCAGCGAACCGTCATGTCTCATAATCTAGTCAGGCATGCTTCTTCGGATGAACCTGTCTAGGCATCTGTGTTGTCAGGAGGCGTGGCCTCATTTTTTGTGCTAGACGACATGTGTCACGCGGCGATTGGGGGACAGTGGCGTCGGTTGTGTCAGCCTCATCTCTTCGCCTTCTGTAAGTAATTATGGTGACGATTCGCCTTCGAGGGGCAATTATGGCGACGATTCGCCTACCCCCTTCGGCCTATATAAATCTTCCTTCCCCTCATGGCCCTCATTTGTTTTCTTTTGCTTTTGTCCAGCTCTCGTCTGTTCTCAAGCTCTTTCTTCTCTTTTGCAGCGGTGCAAGCGGCGGAGTGATTTCTGGCGATTTTTACGACGACGTCCACCAATCCTGACTTTGGCAACGTTTCGGTGGGTTTTTCCTTCCTAGGTCCTTCGGCCTTTTCTTTTCCCGCTTTTTCTAGTGTCCGAACTTTTTTCCTTTTCCGAAGTCCTTTCTTTTTACTGAACATGTCTTCTCCCGTCCCACTTATGTCTGTTCATCCTATTCCCGAGAGTTGGGCTTCTCTCGACTCTCATCCATGTTGCACCACCTCGGAAAAAATGGAGAAGTGGATGGCTAAATTCTACCTCCCATGTTACGCTGTGACTAGGTTTCCTATAGTAGGCCTGCCTAGTTACATGTACCATTTGGACGAGGTCACCATTTTCGAAGCTCAACTGAAGACTAGACTTTGGTTTTCTCTGCCGAAGATGATTTGCGAATTTTTCCAATTCCATGGCATAGCCATGAATCAACTCCTTCCCAATTCTTATTCTTACTTCAACGCTTTTCTCTGCATGTGTAGGGTTTTCAAGATAGAACCCTACTTCATCCTCGTTATGCAGTACTACAAGCTCTATCCAGTCCCAAAAGATGGCTTCTATTTCTTGCTACCTCGGGGTTCTGGGAGCAAAAAATACATGTTCACCTTCGCCCCCAAGGACAGTTGGCGAGGGTGGCAAAAGAAATTCTTCTTTCTCAAGGTGGACAGGGCGTGGTCGCATGTGCCGACCCGGTGGGCTCAGGGGACACTGGAGACGGATGTTGTTGATCCCAAGAAGTTGCTAACTCCTGAGTTAGCTACGAGGTTTGAGGACTTCGACAGCCGTATCTGAGTTGTCGTTGACTGGGATGCCAAGGTCCCATCACACTCCTTGTATCCTTTCCCTATCCAGTGGAACCTTATGACCGAAGAAGTTCTTCGGGAGTTAGGGGTAATCAAGGAGCATAAGACAGACCTCGGCATGCCAGCGCCTGCCATTGAAGGGAAGAAGGCGTGGCTAGTGATGCTCCTTCGGAAGGAGCTCACGTATGAAGCCTTTGTCGAAAGTAAGTCACTTTCCAAACTTTGGTAAAAGTACCCATTTGGACTTACGCTAATATTTTCTTCCTTTTTCAGAGATGGGCGACCAATCTGCTATTTTCTACAAGTCCCTCTTCCTTGGTCAAGCCGAGAATGGGGAACAGAAGAAGAAAGCCTTGCAGAAGAGGAAGAAGGTAGTTGGAGGAGGGCCATCCTTGGCCAAAAAAGCGAAGAAGGACCTTCTTCCCCCCCATCCAGAAGATGTTGAAGAGGTCGGGGACTAGCCTCTGGTCCACACCGACCCACCATCAGAGCTGGCCATCACTTTGGCGGATATCCTGGGCACTTTTGCAGGAGGCCCTTCTGCCGAGGAACTCGAGGAGTGAAGACGAAACAACGGCAAAGACGTCCCTACTAAAGTGGAGGAAGTCCACGATTCGGACGACGACGTCACCGAGGTCCCGCCAGGTTTGCCCCTTAGCCATTTCTTTATAAATTCGAACATTTTTAGCATTCTCCATCTTTTAGACGTATGGCTAAGGGACAATGTACTGATGGAACTGCGGCATGACTTTGCAGAAGAACTGGCGCCCTCGACATGGATGGTGGAGCACGCTCGAAAGCGGGCCATTTGGGACTCCCATATTCTGAAGGATAAAGTGCCGAGGGAGCCTTTCTGGTCTTTCATGGAGGGCATGAATTTGTTCTCCGAAGACAGCCAGCAAATGGCTCCCTAAATGGCGAGGGGCATACTCACCCAAGCCACTTTCAAGTCCTTGTCGGATGAGTGCCCGAACGAGAAGGTCTTCGCTGTGAGGATGTCCCAACACGCTACCCAGGTATTCTTTAGGCCTTCCATCTTTTCTCCAAAATTTTCTAAGTGTTTAGTTTTCTTTTGTAAAACTTCACTAAATGTTCTTTTTTGCAGCTTTTGGCGTACAGCGGATATTTCAGAGCTTGGGAAGTGAAACAGTCTTCGGTCCGATCTTGGGCCGAAGATCGTCTGGAGAAGGCCAAGGTATTTTGCACCAACTTAGTCGTTAAAAATGCCGAGTTGAGCAAAATAGCCAAGGAGGAGGTTGCCAAGCTTCGAGAGGAGTTCTTGAACGGTCAGTAGGAACTCTTAAAGGACTTCTTCTAGAAGATGTCCGACCTCGGCGCGAAGGTCATTGAACTGACTTCGGCCAACGAGGCCTACTAGAAGGAGAAGGAGGAGGACTTTGCTCTCTTAACGAAGGCCTTCGCTGATAATGCTGATCTTCAGGCCGAGGTCGAGGCGTTGAAGAATGAGACAAAGAAGAAGAAGAAGATGAAGAAGCTTGAGAAAGAGGTCGCCAGGTTGGAGAACGAGTTGGACGCCTTGTCTGTCGAGAAAGACAAGGCTGACCAAGCAACCAAGGTTGCTTTCTAGGACGGCTTTTGTTTGGCTCGACATCAAGTTTTGACAAGGCACCCCAACCACGATCTCTCCTTTCTGGCGGCCTTGGACATCCACGAGGGGCCTCACTGGGCCTGGTCCAAGATAGATCACCTCAAATTGCCATTCGCCCTTCCTTTGGCGCTGAAGGTCGCGTTAAAGGATGGCGGGAAGGGAGTATCTTATGATGGCGGGGTCCCTTAGGTGTCCAGGGTTTTACTTTTCCTTTTTCTTTGTAACATCCTTCTTATAACCTCCTCCTTGTAATAAGGCTCCTTAATAAAATTCTTTCTTTCCTCCGAAATTTTGGCTAAGTCTCAAGGCAAGTTTCTTCTTAAGTAATCTCCAATTCTGAGATTTTAGTTTGACCACTTTCGGTCTAGGAGCCTTGGGAAGATACTTTCCGCGCCTTTTATCAACCGTGTTCGACTCAACACCAGTTCTGGCAAAAGCTTTGCCTCGTTTTTATCAGCTGCGTTCGGTTGACGTTCTTTCAGAGAAAATGTGTGATTTTCGCAAGTGAATACTCGCACCTTGTTCGGTTAGATTTCTTAGATGGGGCTATTTTTCCTAGAAATCTTTTTTTGTACTTAGAAATTTTTCTAAGTGTACAATTTCCTGAAAAAATTTCTAAGTGTAGAATTTCTTCAGAGCATCTGAATGCCATGTGTTTTTCAATTCTCCACCTTCGGTATCACCGAGCTTATAGACTCCTGGCTGCACCTCATCAAGGACCAAATAAGGCCCTTCCCAGTTTGCTCGAAGTACTCCGTGAGATGATCTTCGTGGTTCAAACTCAGCCTTTCAAAGAACAAGATCTCCCTTTCTGATTCCATTTCGCTTGACATGCAAGTTCGCAGCTGTGGCTACCCTTTGCTGAAAAGCTTTTCTTCTAAGCTTAGCTATTTCTCTGTGTTCGTCAATTAGGTTGAGCTTAGTTCTCAACCAGAGATCATTCCATTCTTTGTCAAACACTTGTATCCTAACCGATAGTTGGACTACCTCGATTGGAATAATGGCCTCTGTTCCGAAGACGAGTGAGAAAGGTGCCTCACCCGTGGCTCTCCATAGCACACTAGGAAGTTCTCCTGGCCATTTTCCTTTTGCTTCCCTTAATCTTTTTTCCAAACCATCCTTTATGGTTATGTTGGACACCTCCACCTGTCCATTACTTTGGGGATGAGGTACCGGGGCAAAGTGCATTCTTATCCTGAGGTCGGCAGTGAACTCTCGGAAATCCCATGTCAACAAACTGGGAATCATTGTCGGCGACTATCACCCTCGGTATACCGAACCTATACACGATGTTCTTCTAGACCAATTTCTGTATGTCCTTTGCCGAAATGGTTGTTAGGGGCTCTGTTTCTATCCATTTGGTGAAGTAATCTACTGTGACTACGCAGAATTTTACTCCTCTGGGTGCAGTTGGGAGAAGCCCGATAAGATCAATACCTCATACTGTGAAGGGACAAGGGTAGTTAGCCGAAGTTATCATTTTCGAAGGCAGCCTTTGAATGTTGGCGTGTCTTTGGCAATTGTCACATCTTCGAACAAATTATCTTGCGTCCTTTCTTAGGGTGGGCCAGAAGTACCCCTGGCGAAGTAGTATTCCTGCCAAGGTGTCAATTCCTATGTGGGAACCACAGGCCCCCTCATGGACTTCTTTGAGGACTGCCTCCACGTCCTCTTCGCTGATACATCTTTGTAGAGGATTCACATGCCCTTGTCGGTATAACTCTTCTCCAATTAGGAAATATCGTCCAGAACATTTTTGCACTTTTGCTGCTTCGCGAGGGTCTTCGGGAAGCTCCAAGGTTGTGAGATACTTTTTTATGGGATTTTTCCATCCACTTTCCGAGGCTGCTACGCTCACTATTGCTATGCTCGGGTGACTTAGTACTTTGGTGGACTTTTTTGACTTGGCCAGAGTATCTGCTTCAGCATTGTTTCGGCAAGGCACGTTCTCGATGTGCACTGTGTCGAACTTTCGATTGAGCTTTGATACAAGCTCGTGATACTTTGCCAAGGTTGGGTCCTTCGCACTATAGTTCCCTGCCATCTGTCGAACCACTAGCTGAGAATCGCTGTGGGCCTTTAGGTTTCTCACACCAATTCTTCTGGCAAGACGCAAACCTGCTATGAGGGCTTCATATTTCGCCATATTGTTGGTGACGTTAAACCCAAATTTGATGGCTTTCATGGCTTCCATGCCTTCGGGACCATGAAGAATTACTCCAGCTCCTTGATGTTTGGAACCGGAGGCCCCGTCGACAAATAGAGTCTACTTAGGTTTGTTATTTTTTAGGTTGGGTTGATTTTCTTCGGCGATGGGTACCTCGGCAATAAAATCTGCTAATGCTTGAGCTCTTATTGTCTTCCTCTACTCATAGGTGATATCGTATTCACCGAGCTCGATGCACTATTTCAAAAGCCTTCCCGAGTGGTCTACCCTCTTCATGATATCCTGAAGGGGCAGGTTGCTTCTCACGATAATAGGGTGACCTTTGAAATAAGGACGTAGCCTTCTGCTTGCATGTACTGGGGCGTAAATAGCCTTTTGTAGCAAGGGGTACCTAACTTCGGCACCATGTAGGGACTTGCTCACATAGTATACTGGTCATTGATTTGCCCCCTCTTCCTTTACAAGGACCGAACTTACCGCCTTTTCGGTGACGGCAAGGTATAGTATGAGGGGTTCCCCTTCCCGTGGCTGTCGGAGTGTCGGCAGATGAGTTAGGTAGACTTTGAACTCTTCCTAAGCTTTTTGGCAGTCTTCGTTCCAATGATGCACCTCGGTTCCAAGGTCACCTCTATTTTTTTCTGCCTTAGTGAGGACCTTAAAGAACGGTCGGCAACGATCCCTATATCTAGAGATGAATTTGCTGAGGGATGAGATTCTCCTTGTGAGTCTTTGCACATCCTTAGTCATCGTGGGAGTTCGGAATCCCAGTAGGGCCTTGAATTTTTCTAGATTGGCGTCGATACCTCTTTCCGACACCATGAATCTGAGGAACTTACCCGCGTTCACCTCGAACATGCATTTTTCGGGGTTGAGATGGATTTCGAAGGTCTTTAACTGGTGAAACGTTTCCTCTAAGTCCGTGATATGACTACTAGGCAGTTTGCTCTTAACTATCATATCATCGACATAGACTTCTATGTTTCTCCCAATTTGGGAATTGAAGACCCTTTTCATCAACCTTTGGTATGTGGCTCCTGCATTCTTAAGCCCGAAAGGCATTCTAATGTAGCAATATATGCCTATTTCGGTGATGAAGGCGGTCTTTTCCTTATCTTTGGGGTCCATCCTAATTTGATGATACCCACTAAAGGCATCAAGGAAACTAAGGATGCCATACTCGGCGGTTAAATCTACCAACTGATCTATTGGCAGTAGAGGATATGAATCTTTGGGGCACGCATCGTTCACGTTTTAGAAGTCGATGCACATTTGGAGTTTGTCACTCTCTTCTTTTGTGGCAATAACCATGTTACTAAGCCATTCGGGGTATTTGACTTCCCTGATTACACCTGCTTCCACTAGGTGCTGGACTTCGGTTTTTACGAAGTTATTTTTATGCTCCGATAGGCTTCACTTTTTTTGTCGGACAGGCTTTGCCTCTAGGCGTACTTTAAGGCTGTGTTGAATTATGTGAGGGTCTACCCCCGGCATGTCTTTTGGCGAGTAGGCGAACAGATTTTTGTTCATTAACAGGAAAGATACAAGCTTTTCCTTGTCACCTTCGGCCAGTTTTTTCCCTATTCGAGTATTCCGGCCTAGGACAAGTTCTACCTCTTCTGTTTCTATTTTCTCGAGGTCTTTTGTTTCTTCTCCTTTTGCCTCCCCTGTGAGTACGGCCTTTGCTTCCAAAGTCTGGACGCAGCTCTTCGCTGGGACCTTCCTTGCTTTTACAAAGACCTTTCTCACTTCCCCTTGGTCAATGAAGATCTCAGCATCTCCATCCTTTGTGGCGAAGGTGACAGTCAAGTATTTCACGTCTGGGCGAATGTGGAGGTTTCCTTGTGTCTGTCTTCTGAGGATGGGATTATATGAAAAAGGGACATCTATGACAATGAACCTTGTCATTGTGGAAGCAAAGAGCTCATCGTTGCTCTGTGGCGAAGTTCCTCTTAGCATTAGGGGGAGGTCAATCCATTTGAGGACACTGAGTTCAAACAGACCTACTCCAAAGGTAGGGGAGGTGACAGGCTTGAGAACGCCTTTTGGGATACCCAAATTCGGCAGCAGATGAGAGAATATGACGTCAGCGTTGGAACCATCGTCGAGGAGTACTCTTTTGACATCCTAACTCCCTATCATTGCCATGATTAGAAGTGGGTTGTTATGAGGGAACACTACGGTAGACCCATTTTTCCGAATAAGCTTTTTGGATGGGTTACCAAATTCCATGACCGAGATCTCCCTAGCCTTTCTTTTTCTTTCTGCCGAAGGTAGTCCAGTGGTGATTGTCTATATTACTCCAGCCGGCAGTGGCGGATGTCTTTTGGGACTTTGCTTCCGGCATCTATCGAAATCATATTCCTCGTTATCTCCTTTCCTTTCTTCTTCCCTCCTCCCCTTGGGGGAGGGCATTCGCAGATAGTGTCGAAATTGGCCTTGCTTTATCAGAGAGTCGATGTACTTCCTCAGTTAGAAGCAATCCTCGGTGTCATGCCTATGATCCCAATGGAATTGGCAAAACTTTTTCGTATTTTTCTTATTTTCGGAAGTCATGCCCTTCAGACCCTGGTTTGGGTTTCCTTGCCTTTCCATGGCCATTAGTATGTTTGTTCAGGAGGTGTTTAGGGGAGTAAATGACAGGGGTCTTTTCCCCTTTTGCTTCCGAGTTTTTCCCCCGCCCTCGGCTAGGTACCGGGGTTGATAGCTTTCGTGCTTTGATCATCCCATTCTCAGCTCTTCAGCTGTCATGTGCTGTTCGGTTCTGTGGTAGAACTCGCCAAGGGTATCCGGAGGGTCTTTCGAGAACTTGTAAAAGAGTTGTGAGTCCCGCCGAAGTCTTCGTATCATGGCAAGGATGCGTATTTCAGGACAGAAGTCTGGCACGCTCAGGGCCTCTTGGTTAAATCTTTTGACATAGTCACGAATGGCTTCCCCATTTCTTTGTGCTATGTCAAACATCTAAACGGGCATCTTTGCTATCTGCCTGCTGCCGATGAACTGTTGCGTGAATGCTGTGGAAAGCTCTTGGAAACTCATTATTGTCCCAAGGGTGAGTGAGTTATACCACATAGTCACCGGACCGGAGAGGGTGACCTCAAAGCATTTGCAAAAGGTGGCGTCATTGGCACCATGCAGTACTATGCTACGTCTATACTTGGTCAGGTGGGCTTGGGGATCACTACGTCTATCATAGGTTTCCAAACAAGGCACCCGGAAGTCGCTCGACATAGGTGCCTCAACTATTGTTCAGATAAATGGTGACTCATCTCCGGTGAAGGTTTCCGACAACCTTGACCAGACGGGCTTCCGAGCCATTTGCCTTTCCACTTTCTCCAATCTTTTTAGGATTTTTTCCATGAAGACGGTGGTCCTCGGTTCTTCTTGTTGCCTGGAGGCTTCTGGCAACGGAGAGCGACGCCTCTTTTTTAGGGAGTAACTTTGGCGGCGGGGGGACTGTGATCTTTCTTCCGCCGAGGAACTCCACTGGTGTGAAGTTCTAGCCCTTTTGGACCCCGTTTCTTCAGCACGTCGGACTCTAGGGGGTAGTCCTCTGTTGAGGACTCATCGCGTTGGTCCCCACTCCCCGAACTTCGATGAGTAGACTTCGGGCTTCTCTCCCGGCGGGGTGCTGGTGAAGGGGACCTTCGGGCCAAATGTGGTTGTGACCACTTTTGGTCCAATTGTTGCATCATTTCAGCCACAACAGAGCGCTAAAAGTCACGTAGGAAGCTCATCATAATCATTAGAGGACGTTCGTCCTCAGGCAGGGAAGTCTCCGCGGCTGGCTGCTCAGTCGCCGGTTGAGGTTCCAGCGCGGATGGAGACTTCAGGAGTCCCTTATCCTTAGCACACTGAGTCTCAACGATAGCTACCTGAGAATGAATTCCCACAGACGACGGCAAATGATGCCCACCGGCATCGTCATTGTACGACATAATGACCTACAACAGGGACTTCTGGTGAGGAGGGTGTCTGCAGGAGAGACTTCCGGAGGGAGAGACTACCTGAAAGACTCCAAGAACAAGGGTTAAGAGATCCTTAGAATGTTTTTCTGGGGAATGAGCCTTCGACGCCCAAGTTAGTACTTAGCTAGATAGAGAGTGATGAGAAGAGAGTGGGGAGTGTGTTTTATTTTTGGAGAGTGCCCCCCTTACCAAGGTCGCTTCCCAAGTATTTATAGGGAGGTGTCAGGAAAAGCCTACTCGACACAGTAATTGACACAGTCCGCTCAGATCGTGACACGTGTTCAGTTGGATGCAGTCTGTACCTTCAGAAATGGGGACCTCCAGCAGGCCATAGGCCGTCTTAGTTAGGATTTAGGGCTGCGGGAGGTCTGCGCATCAAGTCATAGATGAGGGCAGCGTGTCAGGTCATAGACGGGGGCGGCGTGTCAGAGGCTCCTTAACTATTTTTGTCGCATTCTTGGGACCCCTTCGGTGAAAGAACCCACTTCGGGATAGGAGGGCTTCTTGCCGAGGTTGCCCTAGTTATCCGTAAGCTTCCTCGGCACGAGGGGATCCCCTTCGGAAGATGTTCTCCTCTTCTGAGGATAGGGAGCCTACCTTTCCCAGAGCTGGCTAGGTCATCTTACCAAGGGTGGTAGAGCTCCGCATTCCCGAAGTTAATACCATCATTCCCAAAAGTGATGGTAGGTCACCGAGGTCGAGGGGCCAGGAGGTCAGACCTTGTCTTACTGAGGTTGGCGCCCGTATTTCCCGATGGTGATGCTAGCCCTTACTGAGGGTGGCGCTTTGCCAGAGCTTGGGCTTCCAAAAGGTAATAGCCTTTTGGTCATCAGACGCAACCATTAAAATTTTAGGTACATAATTATTACGTAAGGCTTACTATAGTTTCTTAAAAATAGAGAATATAAGTATTTTAGCTCTTATTGTTGATGTTGATGAGCACCACCGTGAGTTATACAAAGAATATTCCTCTTGCCACAAGGATAAGTTAAGAACTATTGTTTTTCTATCGTTGGAACTTTATCATTATCCTCCTCAACACCATTCAACCTTGTGAAACAACTAGTCATCAAACTTCCCTAATTGACATTCTTAGGCCTGCAAGGAGTAGATGATTACTCTCACACCTCATTCGTGACAAGTAAGGATGATAATTTGGAACGGTAGAAAGTGGGAAGCAACCAATTTTTGATACTATCCATCATTGCTAGGGAGGTTCTAGTGATACCGGTCTTCACCATCACATTTGAGTCCACTTTCAGTGTAGGCAAATGAGTTATTTCAGAAAAACATGCAAGGTTGACACCAGACATAGTATAGGTCTATGTGTGCAACTATGACTAGGGTTTTGCTCCCTTATGAAAGTAAGGCCAGAAGAGTTCCTTTGATGAGGGGCAAGACGATGAAGAAGCATAAATCCTTCGCATAACTCGTAGATTGTATTCAACAAGATTATACTGTTAAGCATAGATCTTAAGTTTTTTCTTGTTATTTTTGGAACGTTTTACCATTTTCTAATTTAAGACCTGTTCCAGCTTTTCTATAAGTGCCACTTGGCTTTAAAATTAATATGATTTTGCATCGGTAGTGGTGTTTCTCTCCAAAAAAACCTTAGTTTCACAAATAAACTAAAATATATTTTTTTCAAAAAAAATTGAGCCCAGGACTTGACAAGCACAAGCTTGCCCCAGCCCGCATAATGTGAGCCATGCCCGGCCTGACATAACCTGGCCTAGGCCTAACTTAGCTCAGTTAGGCCCATTGGATACCACTACCCAACCCACCCTATCTTGACAAAAAAGACAAGGATAATTGCTAATTAGGCTTACATACCTTCTAGATTTCAAGAAATAGACAAGTTAACCTAAATCATTGACAATAATATGAAGATACTCTTACCTCTAAATAGTCATAAGCACCAAACTAGAAAAAGAATCTTTTAGTTTACTAACATTTTCATGGAACATAGGGTTAATATTGGTTTTCTAATTATCAGTCCATAAGTGTGTGTATCTCCGCGTGCCTATGTGTATCAGCACAGTGCACATATACGTATTTATGCAATTATCTGGTTTTTTTATGATTAAGTTGGATTAATCCAAAATGCTTATTTTTATTTTTACAATTTTTTTTCCAAACCCAGTATCAATTTAATAATATACTAAAAAACATTTTATTTTAGGTAAAACTCACAAAAAAATATTATTTATTTTTCCTAATTTTTCCATTATTATTTTTTTTAGCTCAAATATATCCTTCATGTTTTTAAATGGGTCAAGTTGGCTACTCTTTATTAAGTTGCAAGAATATTTCTATGTGAAATGAGAATGTTCTGTAAAAACATGTCCTGCATGATAATATTCTGAGTGAAAGGAGTATATTTTGTTACATATTAGGAAAAAAACTAGGCATTTACAACTTGTTAAATGTATTAGGATTTGGGTAGAAACTAGAAAATGACGTTAAAATTAGTATAGAAATTAAAAAAACATGCAAATGAAAGTATTTCATCACTGTCACACATTATTAAAAGCAATAGTTTAACGCTCAATTGACTATTGAATTTAATAAAGAGTGACCAATCGGGACTAATTTAAAAACATGTATACTATATTTTGAGTCAAATAGACAGTAATGATCTATTGGACTCAGACATAAGCATTGATTCTTTTTTGCTATTTTTACTTTCCTTTAATGTGATACATTTTTATTAATTTTTTTTTATTTTGAGTAAGAAAAAAATTCATCAAAATTTAATTACATTATAAAACAAGATTATTCAATGAAGGATCGTAATGATGTAGTGTACATATTAGCTTTAAAATGACACTAGTTCTAGAGAACAAAAAAAATAATCCATAAAACTGAAAATGGGTTATCTTAAATTAATAAAACTTAATTGTAAACAAATTTCACTAAGCTTTTCTAATGCAAGTAGATGGACAAATTTTGTGTGTAAAATTACACATTGAAATTAATTACAATACAAATTATAAAATTGAAAATGATAATATAGATTTTGGGAGATCGACTCCTTAGGATGCTTTTCATGTGCACATCATTTAATTAATATTTTGTGTTTTTGGTGGAGACACGAATGACTTTTTCACAAATTTTGGAATTTGTCTTGTGTAAACATGAACCAATGCTCCTCACCACTTCTTTTGAATTGGGACTTTTCTCCATACTCATTGAACTTGGGAGCTTTCGAAAATGCACCACTTGGTTTAAAGCTTGACTTGATGCAACATAGAAATACAACCTTCACATCCCTCCCTGCTTCTACCAAATCTGAAATTGAACTTGATGCAGTACCATCGTGCATTCTTTGCATTTGTCACTGTGTTCTTCAAATCTACACTTGAAAATTGGGATTTGATCTTGGTTGGATTTTATTTTTCCTCATACTAGGTGTTTGTGCATAATCAACTTGAAGAGTTAGAAAGAGATTTTTTTAGAGAAACTTCTTTTCCCTTGGTTTTACTTTTCTAATTTGTTGTTGTGTTCACCCTTGGCCCCAGAAGGCCATTTTTAAGTGTATAAAGAAGGTGGTTTGGATCAAGAAAATCATATGTGACAAGTATCACTTAATTATCTCTTATATTTATCTTAAGAAATAATTCTAATGATAATTATCAATTTTAAGTATCTAATTAGAAACATAGTTGATTAAAAAAATTCTAGAAGCTTTTAGAAATTTAGAGAAATCCATTTAGGGAAAAATGAGTTTGGACCAAATAGCATAATGGCTTTTTTCATTCAGGACCTTAGGTGATGTATTTTTCAAGTTCCAAAAATTAGGTTTCTTGGACCTATAGTCTCTAAATTGAATGGACTTTTTTGAATTTCGATCATTAATTGTGCAATGGGATAGACTTTTTTTTATTTGTGTTTAATTTATTTTTAACACAATAAAATTTTGATATCTACAAATGCCCCCTTAAAATTATTTATTGATGCACACTTTTGCGTTTCAATAAAAAAATAATCTAGATTTTTTACAGGTCAAGGGAATTTTGATTTGTACACATCCATGATGAATTTGATATTCATTGAATTGGGCATGCAATTTAGTTAATTGAATGAATTATCATTCCAGTTTATGTGGGAGATAATTTCCTTCAAACTCTTTCCTTATTCCAGCAGCAAATGAACCTGACTTCTTCAACAAGTAGGAGTTGGATTTGCCCTTTCTTATTGGAAAATACATGTGCTAGGAGTAAAACTTAAACCCCATTAAGATTTAGATTTTAAATCCAATTAAGCTTCAAAATTCTAATTAAATCAAACAAACAATTTGTATAAATTCATATTCAAATTAGCGAAATTATTCGCCTAAAACTTGAGGTTCGTTTTCAATACTTGTATGGTTCTGACAAACCTCTAAGTCTCTTTGTTTGGTTGAATTTCTGCTCTTGATTCAGGTTTTTCTTTTTTTAGCTCATGCATATTGGAGCTTTGTTTCTTCTCTACCAATGCAAATATGTTTTCTTCATGGGCCTTTTTCATGCATGTGCTCTTAGACATATTTATTCCAAACTTCTTCTTATGCCTTTTTATTTTTTTTCTTCTTTTGTTTTTTTTTTCTCATGATAATTCTCAGCACCTTTGGTTGCTTTTCTACTAGTTATAAAAAGAACTTGAGCTTATAGTTTTTTTTTCTTTCAAAATTTGTTTCAAAATAGCACCCATAACTTATTTCTTGTTTTTGTTTCTAAGTTGGTAAAAGCATCATGCAACATAAACAAACTTCCACTTTGTGAGTATTGCTCTAGGACAGTATTACATGCAATGTACAAGTTTCGATGCCTTTTGTCTAGTTTTATTATTGAGTATGAAGAACTAACAACCTAATTACTCGATTTGTTCTTCTTTTTTTTTTTGTAGCACTTCCTAGTTTACTTAAGTTCATGACTCCCAAGTGTTTTAGGTGGCCAAAGGCTTAGGCATTCATCATCTCTGAATTTTTATTGTGGAATTTCCTATCTTTCCAGATCCTAAGGTCGTAGATGAACCTTTTAGGTTTTAATGCGTATTTTTTAGCCTTATCTTTGTACCTTTTTTGGATAATAGACCGCCTAAATCCTTTTGTTTTGGCGTGATCATTGTTGCTTTTGCTATTACATCAAGCTTTTTTACAAGTTGAATACTTTATTGCAAGATGACTAGCCCAAAGGTGCCTTCAAAAGTTGTATTAGCTCCCAAGCCTTTGAAGATTGATTGGATTGCTGATCCCAAAGATGGTAAATATCTCATGTGTTTGAAGTCCATTGAAAAGCTACGTTCTGGTGGAGATGCCGGTCTACTTAAGCCAAGCTATGTTTCTATTGGTTCTTATGCCTTGGAGCACCTAGATCGGGTTAAAGAATCATGAATGTTAAGGCTTAATGAGTATCCCTTGGAGAAAGATATGGTTTCTGGAGATGTCATCTTGCCTGATATTCTGAGGCTGTATGTTATAAAGCTTTTCAATGTCATCATCTCAAGTAAGGCTTTTCACTTGATTCAAGGATGAGATTCAATATTTGCGTGGTGTCTAAGAGTAGACTATCTACACATGTGGCTTGCTGCGGGTGAATGGGTTTTATGACTTAGCTTCCACCGTCAAAGTTGTATGTTTTGACTATCATCAACTAAATTAGATGTATCATGCTTTGGTTGATGCTTGGTCTCTTGGTAGGAACACTTTCATCATTTTAGAGGGTGAAATTGACATATTACTCTTAAAGATATGTGAGATAAATGGCCTTGCCATCCAATGAGAGTATTATGAATAGGTAGTGTCAAGCTATGTGGAGCTTTTTGGTCACACCATAGGCGGCTTGCCAGGAACATGGGTGTACCTCTTCAAGGCATTTTCAGAGATTGCTTCTAGCAAGATTAGGAAGAGACATTTCATGCTAATTGGATTGATTTTTCTTTAAAGTAAAAGATCGTATACCCAATCCTCATGCCTTGAAGCAGTATTAGGTAGTAACTCAAGTAAAGTATGATTATAGTGGCCGATGCATTAAAAATCCACAAATCCAGAGACCATTTATGATGCCTTCCCAGAATTTTGATTTTCCATTTGATTTACTGTCTTCCCGTAAGCTTGGGTGTCCTATTTATTCAAAATTGTGTGATGAGCTTAAAGTTACGACTTACTTGGCATTACCCATCTTTTGCACACTTGGACTGAGGCATCTTATTCAACTGAATTTGCTAAAATGGCTGCTTAGTTGGCTAAGTCATCAACATGTCGATTATGCCCCCAAGTGACATGATGAGTGCTTACTTGATCTAACTGTTCAAACAAGTATATTGCATACTTGAAGTAATGGAGTAGCTCAGGCTTCCAGACATTTTATTCTTGAAGAAGTTGACCACTAGTTTAAAGTCTTCAAAGATATCCAATTCTTATATTTGCATGTCTATAGCCGCTTATAATCCAATTAGCAAGGCTTGGTACTCCGCGACATTATTTGAGCACATCTAATTTAAGCTGACAGAGTATGACATAACTTTATTATAGGGAAAGATGAACACCAAACCTACCCCTACTTCATATCATTAGGATGCACCATCAAAGAACATCTTCTAAGACAGGATGATTGGTGCAAAGACGGACTATATGGGCTAGCATGTAATGCCTTAGCTTCTCTGCAGCAAAGAAAAATGCAAGGCAAATTTTTTTGCTAGGGAAATGGTCAGCTTCTACCCCCACTAACATTCAACTAAAGTAGTAAAGGGCATTTTCCTTTTCCTCATCATTTTGTTGAGTGAGAAGTTGCCCTCAGGAATGTTTTTAGACAACTATGTATTATACTAAATGCTTTCCTTGAATAAGGGTAGCAAGAACAGGCCGACAATATAAGTAATCCTTTATGCTTTAGAAGGCATTTATGTAGACATCATCTTAAATAGAAAGCACATCCTTTTTTAGGGCCCACTAAATGGGTTGCATTGCCTGACAAGGTTAGAGATGAACTACCTTATCTACGTTAATCTTTTTTGAAAGTTTTTAAGCTTATGAATGTTACTTGATTCGGGTGTTTTTAGGATTGCATATATCTTTGACCAGTACATCTCGATAACATGATAATGGACAATGAATCCCAAGAACTTTCCAGAAGTAATGGTAAAAGTGCACTTGAGAGGATTCATCTTAATAGGTATTTGTAAAGTCAATGAAAAACATCACCTAAGTTTTTCAAGTGTTCTAACTGCTCTTAGTTTTCACATCTAAGTCATTGACATAACATTCAACTTGCTTGTATAGCATGTCACTGAAGGCTCTTTTTATCACCTGTTGGTAAGTTACACCAACATTCTTAAGTTTAAAAGGCGTGACTTTGTAGTAGTAAATACCTTTCAAAATATGAAAGGCTGTGAGTTCCTTGTCTTTTGGATCCATGCAGATTTGATTGTATCCAGAAAAACCATCTATGAAATACAAAGTTTCATGCCCCATCATCGCATCAACCGTTAATTCTATTATGGACAAGGGAAAGTCATCCTTTGGGCAAGCTTGATTCAAGTCTTGGAAATGTATGCAGATTCTGATTTGACCATTCTTCTTCATTACAACCATAATATTTGAAATCCATGTGGGGTGCTTGACATCTCGAATGAAACTAGCATCAATATGTTTCTCCACATTAACTACAATATATGGGATAAGCTCTGGCCAAAATCTTCTTAAAGCTTGTTTGGCAAGGCACTAGCCATGCTTTTATAGTGAGGCAATAGACAGAGATATTTGGATATGAAATGGACATCTCTTTATAGGATTATGCAAAGACATCTTCATATTCCTTCAGTAACTCAAAGTACCTTGCCCTCTCTTCAAGACTCAAAAGGGCACTCATGAACACCGACTTTCGATGATTTAGCATCCTAAAGTTTAATTACTTCAAATCATCAATAGTTGCCTGTCCCCCTTGCTCAAAAGCTTCAAGTGTAAGGCTTGGTTTAGTTTTATTGAGCACTTCTTCCATGTTGAACTCATATTTATCTTTCCATTTAAGTGTAATGTTATTGCATGAGACTTCTTCATTTTGATTATCATCAACTTAGAGAGATGCTTGATGGTGACTCCTTTGTCTCCTGTGCTGTTGGTGCATGGTCTTTGCTTGTGCTTTTGGAGGAGCTCTTTTTTATCCAAACCATGCAAAAGTAGAGGTTCTTTATTTGTTATTATCAAGGATTTTTGTTCCAAGCTCTTGAATATGGACACTTGGACATTTTTGTTGGTTTCCTCCTTTTCTTACTTGACTTGCAGTTTTGCTTGGTCTTTATCATAGTCGTAAATTTGGATCATCACCAGGTTGCATGATGCATTCTTTATTTTATCCTCTTAGGGTCAGAAGGTTGATATCCTAAACCATGCCTTTTTCTAAGTTGCCCATTCCAAGAATCGTATCCAAGTTACCAACTTGTCGAGGCTTACCTTTGCCATAACCTGCATTTAAAAACAATTTTTTGACCTTGGCGCCAAACCATGCATTTGCTTTTGAATTTTGAAATTCTTTCATTTCTTTTGTAGGTTCATCAGATATGGCCCATTTAAAGAGTAAAGAAATTGGTATGATCAAGTTTTCTTCTAGCACTTTAGCATCTTCCTTAAAGTAAATGAGCTTTGGCACTTACGGATGTTTACTGATTAAAGTAGGGATGTTCTCTTTGGTGCTTTTCACTTTATAGAGTATTATTGAGAAAGCCTTAGGTTTTGTGTCTTGATTGTCTTCCAGGTAGAACTTGGCATTAGCAAAATGAATTTCCCTAATGTCAAAAGGTGTGGTTTTTGCCAAAACACACTTGATATTTTCATCGTTATCAATAAACTTCAAGCATTGCTACCATGCTGATGGTATGACTCTATTGTCATGCATGCAAGTTTGTCCAAGCAGCAAGTCATATAATGTACTTGCATTGATTATATAAAACAAAATAGAGGTCTTTAATTCTCATATATCCATTGTAAGTTGGCCTTTCCACATTGAGTGTTTGCCCCTTTAGGTTGAAGCCTTGGATGATCAACTTGCTATTCAAAAGATCCTTAGCAGAAAACCTGATCTTTTTCATGGTTTAAATAGGCATGATATTTATGATAGAACCACTATTAATAAAGATCTTCCCAACTTAATGTTCATGAATATGTGGACTCATGTAAATAGGCCGATTATGTTGATGATGCTCCAACTGCAAGTCTTTTTCATCAAAAGAAATGATAGCCATATAGGTGACACTTTTATTACTTGCTCTTTTGTAAAACACTTTTCCTTCATAAGCTCCCTGGTCAATGAGCACTTGAAGCATGGGTAGATTAACATCTTATAGTAGTCTGATGACTTCATTCATGGTCATGGTTCTAGAGAAATCTTTGCATTTAGAGATGATGCTAACCTTTATTGCATTAACTTCATCATTGATGTTTGCTTTACTAAGTCCTTTTTGGCTGCCACTTGGTTTGTTATCCCTACCAATGTCTATGGTATTTACTTCCACATTATGTTTTGTAAAGTATGATTTTGGGAAGTAATCAAGTAGTGTCATGGAACTCTTAACCACTTATAATGGTTTTACACCCATCAGATACGGTAGTATTTAGATTCTCTAAGGCATTTACGGATATGTTTTTGTGGAGCTAGACTTGTTCTTAGTCTCTTGCTCTTTATGCCTTAGAGGTTCTAGTAAGCAGCAGTGTGGTGGTCGATCCGTTTATCGTCTTTGCCCTCTCATTATCGTCCATTTTCCATCTTGCTCGTCCAATGAACTTGAATCCATCGGATCTCCCTATCCAATTAGCCTTTCATCTTAGTAGCTCGTTGGGCTTATATTTTTTATCAAAGCATATTTCCCTTCTTACTTATGAATGTTATCCATCCGTCACCAACTTCATCTTTCAATTTTAATGAGGACCCTATATGTTTAAGTCATCAACCATGACTTAGTATAAGCTTTAAGTGCTTGGGTCTTTAAAATACTTTGGCATCCCAGGATATGCATAAACAATTGTTTGCTCGTAATATACCTCAAACTTTAGTAGAACAACATCTTTTGGACCATTTGCGGGTACTTTAAATGTCTTTTCCACCTCTTGAGTAAAGATCTTGGCCTTATCTTCAAGTTTTTCCACGAAGTTTGGGGAGACCATTCCAAAGCGTATCTTAACAATAATTGTAGACAATGAATTTACAAAGTCATCAAACTTGATGTGTCTTTCCTTCCCATATGGACTATAAAATCCTTTAAGATGAAGCACTTTGCAACAGGATAGCCAATTATATGGTGGAATCAACAATACTTGGGGTCATCCGCTCTTTTAGCCTCCTCTGGCCTCTTTGAGTTTGGCAATTCAATTAGGTTCATCTCCAACAATTTGTGGAATTTTATATCATCTCTGCTTTGTGGAATTAAATTTTTTCCTTATTCCATGTAGCAACCTATTTATCCAAAAAATGTAGCTTCTTCCATCAAATTGAAGGTAGTGATGATTTGGTTCAGGATTAAAGGTTTACTAATCTTTAGTTATTTGTAAAATTTATGAGTTTATATGTTTTACTAATCTTTTGTTGTTTGCTAAACATAGGTTATAGATAAAGGTGGGAAAAATGGAAATTAATGATAGAGGAAATAGGTTTAAGTTAGTAGCTACATGCAAAGACCAACTTCAAAATTCTAGGCAAACATGATGCACCAGCTACTTGTAAGGACCAACTTGTTATGTGTCTTTTATCAACTGGGTAACTTTTTGTCGATTGTTTTTTATTTTTTAAAAAGTTCTAAGTTTTTGATTGTTAACAGTTGAGATATTTGAAAGTTGTCAACTATTGTCTGTCAGAAAATCTAAAGGCCACCATTTTTCAGGAAATCCAAAGTTCGCCATAGGTTGGGACATCTGATGGCCGCTACCATCCATCAGAAAATCTGACAGGAACAATTGGAAACTTAATTCCAATGTAAAGGAAGCCGACTGCCCTTTTTTTGATAGTTTTTCATAAAAATTGGTGTTTTCCGACAGTTACGTCAAAAATAAGGTTTTTCCTAGTAATGTATGTTAGTATTATTTTATCCGTTTAATTACATATGTGCATATGTGATTATATATTTGTATAAACTATGTGACATATATACAAATAAAATTAGTGATATGTACAAAATCATGTGCATATATGTATAGAGAAAATCATAATATATTATTGATATACTATTAAAAAAAATTTAATATTATTTTTTGCATATATTCGAATGGGTTTACTCTTTTGTACATATCTATTTTTATGTTTCTACATATCAAACTACTTGTTTTTACATATCTCTTATACAAAATATATAAACATATTTGTTTATATATTAGTATAAACATTAAAACCTCTTGTATAAATATGATTTGAATGTCCCGATTTATGATGAAAAATAGCTTTTCAAAGGTCAGGGAAATACTATAATTGTGAAAAAACCTAGAGGGTATTTATATAGTTTGGCAAAAAAAGGGTCTTTGGTCGGTCGTCGAAACTGCCAAAAATAATTCTGGTATCACTAACAACTCAGAATAAATAAATTTGTAGTATAGCAGTGGAAACCAGGTTGAATCTCAAGGGAAATTTTTATACCGAAAGCTTTCTATCAGAAAACTGAAATAAAAGGTTTGAGGGGTTTTTTTGAAATGAATGCTGAACTAAATTAACTGTAGAATTAAAATGAAATTAAGTAATACTAAAAATGCTTAGTTCATGGTTGATTATCCATTCTAATCACACAGTTGATCATCGAAAGAAAATATTTCTTTAATCCAAGTAAATAAACAGGACTCTCTTTAAAGTTAAAAAGAATTCTAAGAATTCAGCAGTAAAATAAACCAGAAAAAACTTCAGATTAATTTCTTAATTTTGAGTTATCAGATATTGAAAAGTAATTTCTAATAAACCCAAAATTAGCATTAAGAACAATGAATCAAAAAGTTTATTCCAGACAATAATTCAAAAGCTTGAACAATTTAACCTATTTTACTTCTTCGTATGAACTAACCAGAAATAAAAGTAATCTCTAGTTAATTCACTTGCTTCTAACTCGAATTCTTCACCTAAGCGGTTGAAAGAAAATCAAGCAAATTTGCAATTACAGTACCAATTCAACAAGCGAGAACAGGAAAATTAATTGCAATAAATCTGAACAACAAAGAAGTGAATACTTGAATTTAAAGAGCATTTAAGCAAGTAAAATATATCCTTACAACCGGTGTTGGCGATGAAAATCGCCCCTAGAACTGAACCAAAAAATTACTCACTCATGATTGTAAGAAAAACAAAGAACAATAATAATAGAAGAAAAACTAAAAAGCGAAAAAGAGAGGGAGCCCCTCAAGCCTCTGGCAGCAGCCACGCTTTTAAACCAAAAGACAAAAAACCTAGTATGCTAAACTCATAAAAACTCCATAAATTTTCTATATTGTTACAAAAGTACCCTAAACAAATAAAAAGATTCAAAATAACTATAAGATTTCAAAATTATTAGCCAAGCAATGCTCTAGAGCAGCAGCAGCAACTTCAAGCTGATATTTGACCTTTATGAAACCATTACTCCTAAAAAATCAAAGCATAAAAGTTGTAGAGCTTTTTCTTAACTTCGAAACGACACTTGAATCACATAAAACGGACATCTACAACCAAATATATGCCCAAAATACCGCAACTGTTTCTGAATCTGTTGTGACTCGCAAATCGCGACTTTGAAGCTGAATTTGACCCTCTTAACGTGTAAACTGGGTCCCATGGTCTAAATGTGATTTGTAGCTCCAGATGTTATCGTTTCAATGAATCAAGAATCACTTGATTCCAATCTCTGTAGCTCACGATATGATTTTTCTACCAGAACATCGTCAATCCGTCAAAATCCTGAAAGAGCACAACCAAATTAAAACTTGTAAAATGGCAAATTAAATTCACTTTCAATCAATTGAGTCTAGATATGTTGTAAGCTACAAAGCATACTCAAAATATATCTTTAAGGTTCAAAACATATTAAAACATACTAAATATGAGAGAAATAAATATAATAAATATAAGCTTATCAGTCTTCTTCTTTCTAGCACAATTGTCCACTGCCATCGTTTATAGATACTCTACTCCAGGTGCCATCTTACACACCATCATCAGACTTCTAACGTTGATTCTTCACCAACCCTTATCTTGCCTCAAGCCATATCACCGTTCTCACACGTTGCATCTCGCCCATTATTTGCCGTCGATCTAGCCAGTCGGGCATCTAATTTGATGTTCGATGCCTAATAATACTTTTTGTGACCCGTATTGGGGATGCCACCATTTCTATAGACCAAGCCTCAATGCGATCAAGCTACATGGCCAGCTTGTGGGAGCTGAATGAAGGTAAGCCCATTCTGACGGAAGCAAAGAAAAGGAAGGAGCAACCCCAAGAAAATGAAGCTAGCATAACCGTATCTAAGGACATTGAGGTGGTAAAAGTAGCCCCTGGAAAGACATTAAAGCCTGGAAAAGACCTTTCCCCTAAAGTAAGACAATTATTCATCCAGTTTTTAAAGGTCGATATGGATGTGTTCACATGGTATCCTCATGAGGTACCAGGAATATATCAAAAAATTATCACTCACAAGTTACAAGTAAACCCCTTCGCTCAACCTATACAACAGAAAAAGTGCAACATGGTGCCTGAAAGAAAGATTTTGTTAGAAAAGAAGTTGAAAGATTTTTAAAGGCAGACATCATCTCAGAGGTATGACACCCAAAGTGGCTCACCAATATTGTTTTGGTGAAAAATGAAAATGGTGAATGGCGCATGTGCATCGATTACACAAATTTGAATGATGCCCACCCAAAGAACCAGTACTCATTGCCCTCTATAGACTAGTTAGTTAATGCCACCCCAGAACACAAAATCTTGTTCTTTATGGACATCTTTAGTGGCTAAAACCAAATTCATATGGACCCTGAAGACAAGAAAAAGATTGTTTTCACCCTTGGAAAAAAAGTATATTGTTACCAATGAATGCGCTTTGCTTTAAAGAATACAGAAGCAACGTATTAGAGACTTATGAACTGGATCTTTATAGAATATCTGGGGAGAAACATGGAAGTTTACATGGACAACATGATCGTTAAGAGCAGGGCACTAGAACATTTCTTTAATGATCTACGGGAAACCTTTCAGAAAATGTCCCAATTTAACATGAGGCCCAACCAGAGGAAATGCCCCTTCAGGGTCGGCACTAAGAAATTCCTTGGCTACATGGTCTTTAAAAGAGGAATCAATGAAAAGCCAAACAAAATTAAAACTATTATCATGATGCTTGAGCTTCAAAATAAAAAGGACATCCAAAAACTGGCAGGAAGATTGACAACCATCAGGCAATTCATGTCACATTTTAGGGATCGTTGCATACCTTTTTTTCCTAATACTTAAAAAAGAAACAATATGTAAATGGACTGATGAATGTTGCGAAACTTTTAAGCACATTGAAAACTATCTCCGACACCTCTTAACACTAAAGCAACCAAATCCTAATGAGCCCCTCGTGCTTTACCTGGCCATGATAAAAGACTCTGTCATTGCTATTCTTGTAAGAGAGCACGAATGCAAACAATGCTTTATATACAATGTCAATCGAACCCTCCAAGGTGCAAAATCTCGATATCCCATTCTACAAAAAGCAGTCCTAGCCTTCGTCATGGCTTTTCGGTAGTTACAGCCACACTTTTAGGCACATCGCATTATTGTCTAAATAGAGTTACCCCTATGGGATATTCTTCAAAGGCCAGAACAAATCAGGAAGGCTTGCTATGTGGTGCATTAAATTAGGAGAGTATGATATCTAATACAAGCCTAGAATGGCCATAAAAGCACAACCCCTAGTAGAGTTTATTGCCGAAATGACACCACCAGAAAAAAAAGTAAGGAAAAATAATGGGAAAAAAGCCTGCTTAAGGACATGCACATGGACGAGGCCTTGGGGCCGAAAAATCAAGGAGCACAAATCGTACTGAAAAGACTAATGGGCATGAAAGTAGCTCTTAGGATTAAATTCTAATTTCTTGTCACAAATAACACTATTGAATACGAAGCCCTCCTAGCGGAGCTACAGATGGTTGGTCAGGCAAGGGTATGATGCCTGTAGATATACAGTTACTCACTGCTAATAGGAAACAAAACCACTAGAATGGCAGGGGCTAAGGATCATACTCTTTGTAGATATCTGAGCATGACAAGAAATTTGATGAAGATGTTTGACCACACATAGGTTTAGAAAATCCTGAGGGCCCAAAATACAAGTGGACGCCTTTTCAAAAGCTAGGGAAGAAGCCTTGACAAAGGAATTTGTAGAACCCTTGATTCACCAACTGGAATATATAGTCATTAAAGATGATTTGAGGAAACTAATTAAACTTTACCTTGAAATTGAGACCCTAAATGGGATAGCCGAGGAAAAAAAAGGACCCAGATTTATTCTGGAAGATTTATAATCAATAAAAGAGAACTGTATAGGTGAGGGGTTTGCTTCTCTCTTACAGTAATGCTTAAGGTCCCGTGAAGGGCAAGATATTCTTCGGGAGATCCATTAGAAAGATTGTGGAATGCATATTGGTGCCAATGCCTTAGCTCATAAGGCCATATGATAAGGTTACTTTTGGCCCACGATCCAGGCAGATGCTATTTAAAAAGTTTGTTTAGTGATGTCATGCCTACCCGATCAATTCACGAATATAGAGGCTACCTTCCTCCTGTGCTTTCTTGGCCATCGACTCCTTGGCCTTTTGCTGTATGGGGGCTAGACTTGACTGAGGCACTCCCCACAAGCTAAGATAGGTTTAATACTACATCATGACAATAGATTATTTCACCAAGTGAATAGAAGCAGAGCCCCTAACTTTTATCACAGTTTCTCAAATCATTAAATTCTTGTGGAATAATATTATTTGCCAGTTCAGTTGCCCCTAGGCCATCATTACTGATAATGAAAAATAGTTTGATAGCCAGCAAGTACACCAGTTCACTGAAGCAAGAGGCATCCATTTATGTTTTGTGCCTGTGGTCCATTATCAATCAAATGGACAAGTAGAGGTAACCAACCGAACTATCAAAGAATGCCTGAAGAAAAGTTTGGGAGAGGCTAAAGGCAAGTAGGTGGAAGAATTGCTAAGCGCCTTATGGGATTACAGAATGATGCCTAAGAGACCCACCAGAGAATCTCCTTTTATAATGGTTTATAAGATCGATGCCCTTATCCTAGTAGAAATCTCCTGTTCGACCTTGAGAACCTGAGCATACCACACAAGTGAGAATGACAAAGCGCTTGAAGAAAACCTTGATCTTTAGGAAAAACTAAGAAAGGATGCAAAGGTCCATATAAGAGCTTTTAAATAGCAAACCACCCTAGTTCACAATGGAAAAACCAGGTAGAAGAACATACAAGTCGGAGACATGGCCTTCATTTGGGTAGAGTTAACTTTGATAAAACTAGGGCATGGAACATTGAGACCCAATTGGGATGGACCCTACTTGGTCATAAATAAGATCAGAGATAGGGTCTACAAGTTTTCAAGCCCTGAATAAAGGAAGTTGCCTAGAAATTATCACTCAAATGATCTGTTGCCCTATTTTGCATAATAATCACACTTTGTAAAACTCGCTTCAGATAATGTACTACATTTTTTTTGAAATAAAGTGAAGGCATTCCTCCTAAACAGCATACGGTTTTCAAAATTTGTGAAGGCAACTCAATTTGATCACCCAAAATAAGGAAGTAAAAATAGAATGATTTAAAATAGGTCCATAATTGAGGTATTAAAGTTTAAAGATTTCTCTCAAAAACTAACTCTATTAAAAAATATTCTAAGGTCATTAGTGAAAGAAGACTGAAGCAATAATTATGTCTATGTGCAAAGAAAAGATGGTAAGGACTTCAAAAATATTGATGGGAAAATTTGCTACGCATCAAAGTAACCACTAAATAAAAATTTATATTTCACTAATTTAAAAATTAATTACAAGAATAATGAAAGTTACAAAATGCAAAAACCCTAAAAGATATCAGGACCCCTTAATGGAGGGAGCCCGTGGAAGCATTGGACGGGATAAGCAGTAAAAGTTTTCAAAACTCATCCTAGAGAGGAGTCTTCTCAGTGTTTGTCATTGACACATTATTGTCAAAGGTAAGCTTTCCAGCTTTCCCTTCCCCTGGGCCATGCCTGGAAGTCCGAAGCTAGGTCCTTGTAAGCTGACAAAAAGGAAAGATCTAGGTTTAAATGGGCTCGCTCAACCTAAAAATGGCAAGAAAGGAAGCTTTCCTAAAATTCATTGAAAGCCTTTTTACCTAGCCCATTTTTCGCCTTTCGAATGAGTGAATTGAGCTCCTTCAGGTGCACGTTGGCCTTGATTTGGAGGCTTTGGTGCACCACATGGCCTTTGCGACCAACAAAACCAAGCTGCACAATACGCTCCATAAGAAGCATAGTAGAAGCTACAGAACTAGTGTTGGCCTCGCCTTGAATAGTCCTTGGGCCTATGGGCACCACCTGATCCATAGGAATAGTTCCATCAACTTCACCAATTTTGTCTTCGACGGCCTTCAGAAGTGACACCAACCAATTGACCTTCTTGGCAGCTTGGTCTTTTCATTCCTAGGATGACTTAAGAGCCTTCACTAACTTTTACAACTCATACTCAAGCTTTTGGGTGTGGACCTCTTCCCTTTCCTTGGCCTCCTTCACCACCTGGAGGTCATGTACCAAGGTATTCTAAGTAGTACACTCACTCTCTAGCTTCGTCCTTAAGATGTCCCTGGTGATTTAGCTCTCAACCTATAAAGAGAGGGACTGTATGGCTTTCTCTTGGGCTGCGCACAATTCTTTAATGGCATAGGTAACAATGGCTTCCTGTTAAATCAACTCTGTTAGAGCTAAGCAAAGACAAAATATTTCGGTCATCCAAGAATGTGCCTGGAGTAGAATGTAGCCTATGCTTATCAACTGGTGACGATCGCCCAGAGGTGGTTTAGTAAGATGATGCCAATCCCTAACGGTTTTTAACCCCGCAAGGATACAGTGAGTAATGTTCGTTCAATACTTTAGGATCAATTTGCCAATATCCATTGCCCATTAATGGTCAAAAACCTGGTTCAACGCAATCTCTTTAAGGGCCAAGTTATGTTTCTGAGCCTATCCACATTTAGGGATTAGGTTGTGAGGCTGAAGGTGCTTATCAATCGTCAGCTCAGAAAGGCCCCCAAGAATGGGTAGCACCCTTTCAAGGATGACACCCATTGGGATCTTAGTGATGAAGGGGAAAAAAAGAGCCAGCTGTTTTCTACTTTAGCGGTGCCTCCCTGATTGCCTTCTTCTGGGACATCACCATTACTTCTGGATCCACAAAAGAAGGACTGGGTCTTTGAGCGCTTCATGGGAGGGGCTAGATGAAAAGACCCACAATCATCACAAAATGATATCAAGTTAACATAACCAACATTGTTGAATGAAAAGTTGTCTATGAAAGCCTTATCATCACTCCTACTTTGCCTGGCGTCGACCTCTTTGGAAGCCCATGAATGTGATCTCTTATGCACCAACTAGGCCTCAAGATAAGACCCAGATAATTCCACCACCGGGGGCGCTGATTTGGAAGACAGAGCCTTCGGAGACTTTTTGGCCACCCCTAAAGAGTGAGCCGCCTCAGTCAGACAGATGGGTATTTTTCGAGCATCAGCCAAGGCATCGACGGTGCTCTTATGCCTCTTCATGAACTCCTTAGCCTAGCCTACAAAAAATACCTAGAGGTTAGGACAGGCCAAATGCATGAAAATTAAGGAAGATCGAGCATCTACATAGAATACAAATCTTGGTGTTTGGGGTGCCTCATTGAGCTTGGAAAATGATCCCAAAATTATCCACCAACTTTTTATTCTGATCTAGAGCCCAGTTGGATGGGCTTAACACATTCAAATGACTCAGGTGGGCTCTGCTAATCAACGGCCAACTAACTGATGTCTCCCAATATTTGTATAGTGAATGGGGAACAAGTCCAACAAATTTTCTTTTCCCACCACTGACTCCAACTAAGTGACCAACCCAAAGTATTCTCGGTGGCCCTTAAAGCCTTCATATATTGATGGCCGCTGGACTAAAGCCTGTTGGAGAGTCTTGGTAAACTCACAATGGAAGCTTCACATTGGCTCCCTCAAGGTGAAGGAAAAATAATCGTTCCAGCCTGCTCATGAGTCTTTGCAAGGACTTATTTTCGCTTTGCATGATGGGGGCAATGTGGAATAAAAATGAATCCTTCTTTAAATCTAGCATGTAAAACTGGAGGAAGACTTCTAGCAAAGAGGTCACCATTGCCATATTGCGGCAAAGAATGAACCCCATTAATGTATACAAAGGAGTTTGGGGTCAAGTGTGAAGGCAACAATTTTTAATGACAGCATAATTGCTCAACCAATGAGTAGAGAGGGAAGCGGAGCCCCAGTTGCAATTGGTGAATGAAGACAGTGAGGACATCAACCCTTTTATAACCATTCTCTAAGCCCTCATCCCTTAGTGCTTGATCACAGGAAAAAGTGGCCCATTAAGCCAGAAAACACCTTCGCATTTTCATCGGAAAGGTCTTCTTGGTGTGCTCCATCTTAGTACCCTTCAATAATCCCATATAGGGATGGAACAATATCTTTGAAGAATCGGCCTTGCCGGTGACAATCCTGGACGACGATCTTGGAGATGTCATCTGGAAAACCTGTTGCGAAACATGTCAGGGTTGCTGCCAGCATGTGGTAAACAATGGTAAAATGGCCAAGAATAACCAAAATAACAGAAACGAAACCAGAATACCAAAAGAAAAATAGTAAAGAAGAAAACCCTGTCCAAAATATTGAAAATCACAACTACAAATTCCATAGAAACAAAAACAAAAATTAAAACTATTACCTAATTATGAAAGCTTGAAGAGACTTTGAAAAATTTGAATGGTGGAAGGAAACTCAGTAGTGGCAAAGAACAGAGGAAGCAAAGCAGGAAACAACAAAAAGCAATCAAATAGTGAAAATGAAGGGTGAAAAAACCCTAACATATATATAGGGAAACCCACGACTCTTATGCTACCTTTTTTAAAACTGCCAGCATAATCATGACAGATTTGTCGCCCACTAAAAAGAGGACGCGTGGCCATAAACCGCCATCAAACAGTTACGTTTGGTCATTTCTCTGAAGCACATTAAATGGGCATCACTTTAATTTCCTCCTCCAACTGTTAAACTTGCCACATGTAGCAATGGTATAGGCCAATAGTTAAACGATGATGTTTTTGCAACTTCCTCAGGAAGCAGCCTAAGAAAGCATCCAAACCTCTTGAAAATGGCGCCATATGAAGCACAGAAGTTTAGCAATAAAAAGGGAGGGGTTGTACCCTTCTTGGAGGAAAATCCACACTAGCAAGTGTGATGGCATCTCAAAAAATGTAGGGCCCTAACCCACTTTTTCTTAAAGGGAAGGGAGTTATTGGTAGGGCAAAGGCCCAACACGAGGCCCATAATAGATGAATCTGCATTTCGCGGATCAAAGATAGAAGGCTCAACAGGCTAACAAAGGAAAACCTTTTTCTAGATGGGAATGAGATATCGGAATTATAGGATTAGCTGAAGAATTTCCATTCAGGAACGATTCCCTTAATTCGCTCTTAACTATATAAACCAACCTAATCACCAATCCCAATATACAACATTCTCACATCACACTTCTTTAGTCCTCTTTGCTCATCAAGAGAACTGACTTGATTGTCAGAGGGTTATTATCGGGAAAATATTCCAGGGCTCTGCGGTTGTCTTTGTGCGCATGATCCTAGTCTAAAGTTCACAAAGCTGTAGGGCCAAGCCTAGACGATCCCATTAACTGTCAATGATGAATTTAATATGCACTTTAATTAAAATTTTGGTATTAATTAAGTAGCCAGTTGCCAAGTAAGAGGACAGACCTAACTCCAAAGTTTCAGTCCTAATCAAGTCAAATAAGGAATGCAAGCGCCGCTATACAGCCGTGACCAAAGTTTAGTTGTTTAATGTCATGGACGAATGGGCAGCAATTTACTATTTATACATCCAAATCTTGAGTATATTTCTTTTTTCCTTGGTGCAAAAGAAACATGTCTTCAGATTTTTTTAGTGCTACTTTTCACCATTTTTATATGCGCCACTTTGTTCAAATTTTAAAAAATGGAATATTATTCTAAAAAAGAAAAAGTAAGAAAAGTAGAATAGTGTTAAACTTAATTTGAATATTGTGGCTGCGGTCAATAAACTAATACTTCTCCTGTCTTATTAATATTGCTCCATTTGATTTTATGCGGAGACTGAGAAAGTGAAAGTGGAAAAAGTTTGTGTTCTGTTTTACTTTTGTCATTAACTCTTTACACATCAATTAAGAAGTTTGAAAAAAACTGGATATTAAAATGATTATTAGAAAGATATTATAGTAAAGTAAGTTATTAAACATGGAAATGTTGTAAATATTTAGAAAGAACTAAGAAAAATGAAGAAAGATTGATGGGACGGAGGAGTAAATAGTAATTTTGACCATTTAACTGCTTATATTGGTCTTTTTAATTGCCATGGATATCATAGACATATGTCTAATTAGACATAGTATTGAGATTACAATTTTACCCCTTACCCTAACCGTTTCTCTCTCTCTCTCCTACCGTCGCTCCGCAGATTGTTTCTCTTTCTCCTCCTCTCATCGCCGCAGCCACCGACCGCCGCTCCGAACTTTGATCTCCTTTGCACATCGATCTCTGTCGCACACCGATCTCCATTGCACACTGATTTCCGTCGAGCACCAGCATCTTTCTCTCCCCCTCTCATCGCCGCAGCAACCGACCGCTGCTCCGAACTCTGATCTCCTTCGCGCGTCGATCTCTGTCGCGCACCGATCTCCGTTGTACACTGATTTTCGTCGAGCACCAGCATCCTAGCCGAGATGACGACGCCGTAGTATTGCCGGAAATCTAACGTGATGACAAGCCGACGGGATGATTAACCGACGCGATGACGCAATGCCAGAGATCTGATGATGATGTTCGACGAAGGCAGTCCAGGAGCGGCGGCAGCTACAGATCTAAAAGGGGCAGCTGTGGATTGCTTTAGACATTTTGTCACTTTTCTTTAGACACTTTTACACATTCATTCAGACACTTTTTTATTGTTTCAATTAGTTATTTTTTAAGAGAGTAAATTGTTTGCGTATTGGTCAGACACTTCTAAATATTTATTTAGACACTTTTACACATTCATTCAGACACTTTTTTATTGTTTCAATTAGTTATTTTTTAAGAGAGTAAATGCGTATTTCAGACACTTCTTTTATTGACACTTTTCAATTAGACACTTTTTTATTTTTCAATTAGTTATTTTTTAAGAGAGTAAATTGTTTGCGTAGTAAATTCAGACACTTTTTTTTGCGTATTGGTTTCAAGACACTTCTAAATATTTATTTAGACACTTTTACACATTCATTCAGACACTTTTTTATTGTTTCAATTAGTTATTTTTTAAGAGAGTAAATTATCTACGTATTCGTCAGACACTTCTAAATATTTCTTTAGACACTTTTCGGTATCCATTCAGACACTTTTATATTACTTTGTAGACACTTCCACATACTATATTAGACACACACTTCTAAATATTTCTTTAGACACTTTTCGGTATCCATTTAGACACTTTTATATTACTTTGTAGACACTTCTACATACTATATTAGACACATTTACATTTTATTGCAGACATTTTTGTTGTTCAGAAGCAACAAAGATGTGACTTGGAGGCAACGATCGGAAGCAAGATCTGGAGGTGATGACAAGATCCGACGAGAGATGCTGAGATCCGGCGAGTAATGGCAAGATCAGACGGAGACGACGAGATCCGACGAGAGATCTCGACGAGTGATGACGAGATCCAGTGAGAGACGACTATCCGGCGAGTGATGACGAGAGACGATGAGAGATCTCGGCGAGTGACGACGAGATCCAGTGAGAGACGACGAGGTCTGGCGGCTGGCGACGAGATTCGGCAAGAGATCTTGGCGAGTGATGACGAGAGATGACGAGAAAATCCGACGAGTTGCGACGAAATCCGACGACAGCTGGAGGCGAACAGCTGTGAGATCTGGATGCGGATGATGACTACAATATTTGGAGGCGGTGACGGTTCATCGGAGGAGGTGGCAGCGACGGTGGCGGTGACGGTTCATCGGAGGAGGTGGCAGCGACGGTGGCGGCGACGGCAATGGCAGAAGTGGTGACAGAGGCAGATTTCAAGGTTGAGAGTGACTTTTGGTCTAGGGGTAGATTAGTCAATTTATTTACTGGATTATAGGCTATTTATAAGAAATTAGGACTAGATTAATATGTCTAATTAGACATATGTCTACAATATAATAACTACTTTTTAATAATCTTAAGATTGATCGTATACAGTTGGGACTAACTTTGATGCGTTCATATTCCCGCCAATCTTAAAAAATGCTAGACGACATTGTTTGGAAGTTTTACTCATTTACACAAGCACAAAATTTTTTTGGCAAAATCGCAGGTCATTAAAATGGAATGAACTATCTTGGAAAAAATGCGAAGAAACAAGATCCAGATCAACAAACTTTATACACTTAACAAGTTTACGGAGTAATAATTTACCCAAAAAAAAATGTAGACTAGCCAGTCAAATCTTTGGGATGTCATAATATGCTTTAGTCATCATCATTATGTGCCTTCTCTATCACGTTCTTGTGACCGTGATCGTAACAATGTCAATACCATAAGAACTATTTTGTTCATCATCTCTATCTGGTTCTTGTGACCATGACAATGTCAATAAATATAAGGTGAGTAGTCAGTTTATTTAATTTAAATTAAACTAAATTAGATTATCTATTTAATTTTCAATTTTGGATGAAAAGAAATGTAACGGACCAAATTAGCCTCTAAATCAAACTCAAACAGCACCGGAATATATTTTAGTTTGGTTCTGTTCCATCCAAAATAACCGAAAATTTTTGGAAAGGACAGAAGCTGCCAATACAAATGTAGTTGCAATTTTATAGTTAATCTCGTACAAGCAGCTGTTGTGATTGTTCAATCACGAGATAGAGGCCTTCTCGGCAACACCGGTGGCTATGGCAGATAAGCGATGTCCAAATGACACGCTTCAGAAGCTCGATTAAGGCCAAGCGGCAAAAGAGGCAAGCAAAAACCAAAATGAGCTCTAGGCAGGCAACAGGCGGACATGCCTAGCGGTCACCAGTCAACAGCTTCAGCCTGTGTGCTTGTGTGGTGTGCAAGCATGAGAGACAAGTGTCTACACTTTACGGTGCTGGTTGTCGCCTGTCGTTGTCTGGTGAACCCTTGAGTAGTGACTACTCTACCTGACTCTGTGTGCGTGTGTATTTAAGTTATCCGGTTAAGATTAGGAATCAATTTGGGCTAGTTGGCCCAAATAAATAAGTATGAACTAGTAAAAGCCCAATATATTTGAGAAAAAAATATTTTGGTTATTGAAATAATCAAATGACTGGACCGAAATGGAACCAAAATTATTATTTATCCTTTTCTTGTGTCAATCAAATTGAGCTGAAAAATCAAATTATCCAAATCAAATGTTTAATTTTTTCCCAAGTTTTTAATTAGTTTTTTCAGTTTAGACTGGATAGTAACCACCCTTGAATAAACATGGATTTCAAGCAAGATATCATAATATTTTAAAGAGTTTGTCTCATGTGTGCCTCGCACATGTGTCAGCCAGAGTCCAGGACACGCCCCATAGTAACCATATATATTTCGTTTATGTGTTTGTTATGAGAATTGGTTTTAGAGGCACTGTTTTGCTTTTAGTGTCGGGATTTGATTACCGGGGTGGGTTTTGACTCCCACTTCCCACCCTTGCATTTTTTTTTATCATTTTTGGTATTATTCTTTTCTTTTTCACATTTCCCTTTTATCGAATTTTTTTTCTAAATTTTATTCATTTTTATTTTTTATTATTCTTACTTCTTGTTCCTACCTTTTCCATTCTTTGTTCTTTATTTTTCACTATTATTATTTCTTTTTGGGTAGATTCATGATACAAATTATTTCTTACATTAAAGTTTGAAACAAGATAATCATTTTTCCCTTGTTTAAGAAAAAACTGATAAAAGACCCAACTAATGCAAAAATAAACTATTACTAATAAAATTAGAAATAGCTACTAATAAAAAACAAACAACTAGTTCAACTAAAAGAAGTAAAGATGAATCGATAAAAGAACAAACATATACACAAAAAAATAAAAAAACAAAAAAGTTACTAACAAAATAACAAATATTGAGTTCATCTAAAGGAAAAAAGATGGACTAATGAAAAAGTGAGCACATACTAATAAAAAAGCAAAGAAGTACTAATAAAAGAACAAATAATTAATATAAGAGAATAAAAAAAATAGTTCCTCTAAAAGAACAAATTGTTACTAATAAAAATACAAATAATTACTAATAAAAGAATAAACAACTAATTCATCTAAAGAAACAAACTTGAACTGATAAAAGAACAAATACATATAAATAAAAGAATAAAGAGCTACTGATAAAAAAAATACAAATATCAAGTTTATCTAAATGAACAAACATAAACCTAAAAAAAACACATATTAGTAAAAGAACACAGAGCTACTAATAAAAGAACAAATAAATAGTAATAAGAAAACAAAAAATTAGTTTTTCTAAAAAAAAAATAAGTAGCAACTGATAAAAAATAAACTATTGCTAATAAAAATACAAATATCCAATTATAAAATAAAAAAATTACTCATAAAATGAAAGAAGAATAATAAAAAATAGAAAATAAGAAATAAAACTTGGGGAAATTCGAGGTAAAGTAAAATGTTAAAAAAAACATGGTAAGAACAAAAAAAAAAAGCTATAGTGGGCTGGAAAAATAAAACCAAAAACATTTGGATGGGCTAAAAAATTCCCATAAAAAAAGGTAAACAAAGTTGAGGGGAAAAAAAACAAGAAATGAGAATAATTAAAAAAAAAAAAGGAAAAATAGTCTCTCCTCAAGTTACTTGGACTAGTCAATATGTTTAGTTACGTGAAGCTAGATAAAGAAAAAAAATAAAATGGCAGTGAAAAATGAAAAAAAATTAAATGGAAGGGCAAAATGGAAAAAAAAAATAAAGAAAAAACTAGATGAAAATGAAAATTAGAGAGGAAGTTTGGTGCGAACTCCAATCCTCGTTAAAATGCAGCAACCCAGTTAACCACCCAACCTTCACACAAAGTTGTGCCGGAGGCATACAAGAATTGTTTTATTTTAAACTCTGTGCGTATGATATGGTAAATTAAACGACAAAATTCCTCAATAACATTTCTGGCAAAATTTCGCATCCTAGGCAAGGCACCCTTTTTTTGACCTCAACGACTTACACTGCACCAAGAAGGTAGAAATCATCGACTATACAGACCAGCCCCAACCCGAGGCCCCACCGAAGTAGAGCCAACCTGCATAGTCACTACAAGGATGAGGATTATTTGCTACGAAAATTTTCTACGAAAAAAAGCGTAGCAAAATTGTTCGCATGAAAACCGTTGGACAAAATCTTATGTCCGACGGTTTTCATTCAATAAATTTCTGACACAAAAAGCGTAGGATAAATGTCAGCGTAAAATGGCGGGAATTAATGACGCCAATTTGTCCGACGGTTTTGAGGCGCGTATGTAGGAAAAGCGTCGGACAATGTGTCCGACGCTTTTCCTGCATTTATTTTTCCTATGGTTTTGAGACAAAAATCTGTCCGACGCTTTTCCTTCATTTTATTTTCCTACGCTTTTGAGACAAAAAAAGCGTGAGTGTCTTAAAAATGTAGGAATTATAATCCTGCAATTTTCCGACAGTTTTTTTTTCCTACATTTTTTTGACGTTAGTTACTGCAACTTTCCTACATTACTCTTGCAGTTTAACTTTTCATATATAATACCTACGATATTACTACAAAATTTGGCTATAAATACCCTCCCACTTCTCTTCTCCAACTCATCCCAGCAACAATTGCTACTTCAAATTTGACTTCCGCTTCAACATCTTCTTCAGCTCAATAGAGGTATTTATAAGTAATTTATAAATTAGTAATTTTTTTGTTAATTATTTATTTGTTATAAGATATGCTTATGTTGTTTTAGGTAGCTGACTTTAGATGTTAGTGATTTAAATGGTAATTATTATTTTTTATGAGATATACTTATGTTGTTTTAGGTAGCTGACTTATCACAGCATGTAGTTGCATAATATAAGTATTTATTTATTGTACCTTAGATTCTCCATCCATGATTGTGTTGATGAAAAATATAATATTGGTCCGATTCAGATTGTTGGCAAACAAGATGTATTGGATTAAGTTATATTTGTAATTAACATAATCATGGATTGTCCAAGTTGGACAGTTGAAACTTGTATAAGCAGTATTTTCAGTTAATGTGTTCTTGTCGTAGTAGCAATATGTGAAATTTGGTAGAGTATTTCCCAAATTGTTCCCGTCGTGTGTTTCTCAATAAGTTGATATTATTGAGAAACACTGTGAACGGGAACTGAAGGGAAATGCTGCCAAAATTTACATAAAATGCTACTAACATGGAACAGTTAAAATGGTTTACTGCTTATACAACTTTCAATGGAGTAGGGCCCTTACCTTAATGGAGTAGCTAGGTAGTTCAGTTATAGAATGTATGAGGTGTATGCATGACATATATAAGTAATTCATTTACATTTTCATTATATTTATATTATATGAAATGTAATAAATATATTATGTATTTATGTTGAGGGTTTTTACTGTCTATTTTACAAGAGAAACAAAATGGCTGCTAATGGACGTGAGTGGATATACCAGAGGATAGATACTGATGGATATATGAATTCTGCATTTATGGCTGGTGTTAATGAGTTTCTACAGTTTGCATTTAGTGGGAAGGAGTAAAAATGATTAAATGCCCTTGTCGTAAATGTAATAACAGATTTTATCGAATAGAGCTGAAAGTTAGAGAGCATTTGTTTCGATATGGATTTACGCCAAACTATTACATATGGCACTGTCACAATGAACAATATGATAGCAATCTGCACAATTTCAATATGGCCTGTAGCTATTTTCCATCGCAGTTATATGGAGGGACAAGGGGAGAATCAAGTAGTGTAAATGCGTATGAACAGATGGTATGTGAATCAATGGGTCCGTTATCATTGAATTTAGGATCTGAAAATAGTGAAAGAATGTTGGTGGATGAAGAGTTTATCGATACTGATGTCGAAGAACCTAATAATGGCAGTGATAATAATGATAATGTGTTCGATGTGTCTAAAATGAGAGAGGGGTTACCTAATCTGACCGCACAACAATTTTATAATTTGTTGGATGATGCAAATGCACCATTGTGGGATGTGTGCACTAAACAAACACGATTGTTTGCAATGACCCAATTGTTAAGTTGCAAAAGTGAGTTTAATATGACAGATCGTTGTTTCGATAGAGTACTGGAGCTTATGAAATAAATGTTGCCTGAAAGTAATAGACTCCCATCCACCCTATATGATGCGAAACAACTCACAAAAGGACTTGGGTTGCCATATACAAAAATTCATGCATGTGAGAATAACTGTATGCTATTCTATCGGGAAGATGAAAAATTAACACATTGTCGTGAATGTGGAAGTAGTAGATATAAAGAAAGAGTAACCTCCGGAAGGAGGACGTTGATTCCGAAAAAATTGTTACGGTATCTACCAATAACAAGCAGGTTGAAGCGCTTGTACATGTCATCAAAAACAGCGACTCACATGACTTGGCATGCTTATAATAAATCATGCAATGATGGAAGTATGGGTCATCCATGTCAGTCTGAAGCGTGGCGTCACGTAGATCGAACATTCCCATCATTCGCTGATGAAATTAGAAATGTTAGGCTCGGATTGTGTACCGATGGATTTAACCCGAATAATGTTGTTGGTGGAACATACACGATATGGCCAATCTTTATAGTTGTTTACAATCTTCCGCCAGAACTGTGTATGAAAGAACCCTTCATCTTTATGACTCTCCTAATTCCTGGTCCTAGAGCACCAGGACGCAACATTGATGTATTTTTACGACCATTGATTGAGGAGCTCAAAACTTTATGGTCGGAAGGGGTTGTTACATGGGACAGTTATCGACAACAAAATTTTCTTATGAAGGCATGTTTATTATGGACAATTAATGATTTTCCTGCACTAGGAAACCTTTCAGGTTGGAGTACCCATGGTAAGCTTGCGTGCCCATATTGCATGGATGAAATTGACACATTTATGTTGAAGAAATGCAGAAAGCCATGTTGGTTTGATTGTCACAGGGTTTTTTTACCGCATAATCACACATTCCGTTCGAATGTAACATCGTTCATCCCAGGGAAGAAGGTTAGTGCTGTCGCTAGTCCATATAAGTCAGGTGAGGAAATACATGCTATGTTGGTTGGGTATTGTTTTCCTCCGTTTGGCTCTTCATATGATAAACACCGAGTTGCGGGGTTTGGAGAGTGGCATAATTGGTTAAAGCGGAGTATATTCTGGGAGTTACCGTACTGGAAGCATTTGCTAGTTCGCCATAATTTGGACGTCATGCATATTGAAAAAAATTGTTTCGAGAATATTTTTAATATTGTTATGGATATACGTGGGAAAACAAAAGATAACTCCAATTCTCGCCTTTCGCTTCAGGAGTTAAAAAATATGCGGCGTGAACTACATTTACGAAATATTAGGGGGAAATGTGTAAAACCAAAAGCATCTTATACGTTGAGTCGGGAACATATAAGAGATGTTACTCTGTGGCTGAGAACGATAAAGATGCCTGATGGGTATGCCTCGAACTTGGGTCGTACGGTTAACTTGAGTGACGGTACATTCTATAACTTCAAGAGTCACGATTGTCATGTGTTAATGCAGAGGTTGCTTCCTATTGCATTACGTGGGTATATGCCAGGTCCTATATGGGAGACGATTTCTGAGTTTTGCTCATTTTTCAGAACCTTATGCACAAGTAGGATTCGATTTGATGACATACAACAGTTGGAGCGGAATATAGTGGTTACCATATGTAAGCTAGAAAAGATATTCCCTCCTGCCTTTTTTGATTCGATGGAACATCTTGTTATCCACCTCCCTCATGAGGCAAAGTTGTGTGGTCCAGTTCAATTTCGATGGATGTATCCATTTGAAAGGTAATTTTTTAATCTGCATTCATATTTCTGTCAATAATTTTCATATATTATATGTCAATAATTTTCGCATATTATATGTCATTAATTGTTATATTTTTTTAACTTGGCAGACTAATGCGGTCATTGAAGCGAAAGGCTAGAAATAAAGCTGCAATTGAAGGATCAATTGTGGAAGCGTACTTGGTCCAGGAAATGTCTACATTCTGTAGCCATTACTTTGAAGTAAATATTCCTACACGGTTAAACAGGGTCCCACGAAATGATGATATTGCTATTCCTGTGGCTGATGTCGAGGGTCAATTGTTATCTATCTTCAATACAAGATGTCGTAACATACCCAACTGCAGGCGACAACGCTTACTTGATCCCACTGAGAAACATCAAATGCATATCTACACTTTGCACAATTGCAATGAGATTATACCAATTGTCAGGTGACATATATGTAAACAACTGTGAGAGTTTTTATATCAATCTGATTGCTTTAATTCATTATTGACTAGTTATCATTTCAGGCACTTTGACTCTAATATATCAACAAGATTTCCCCAATTAGGTGAAAGTGAATTACAAAGTGTTCGAGATCAGCATTTGACCGAATGGTTCTCATCATACGTGAGTTTCATGGCGTGATAATTTTGTTGTTCCTAATTGTGTTCTGTTTGAATTTACTGTGCAATTATGTTATTATATTAACTTGATATTTTCAGGTTAACCGTTTCAAGGATAAATTAGATCCTCGTATTGTACAATTAGCCCGTGGTCCTATTTGAGTTACCGTTTCATACAATGGAAGTATTGTGAATGGTTTTCGTTTCCACACACAATCGTACGGCAAAGACAAAACGACACAGAATTATGGTGTTTGCGTGAAGGGTGAGACATGGGGATCCAGTGGCTATGATTTTTATGTCCTTATTGATGAGATTATATGTATTGAGTACCACGGGAGTGGGTATGAAGTCATCACGCTGTTCAAATGTACTTGGTTTGATCCGACACGTGGTGTTCGAAGTTGCGCACGTACTGGTGTTGTTGACGTTAAATGGAAGTCAAGATTATCACCACTTGAGTCGTTTATCTTTGCGACACAGGCTCAACAAGTTTACTACTGTGAGTACCCTAACAAGACTCTTCATCAGTGGTGGTCGGTGGTTAAGACGAAGCCACGAGCTTTCATCGATTGTTCAACGAATAATTTAAGTATTCGATCTGACGAGAATGAGGAAATGTCTGATGAGCAAACATGTCGGTTATAAACCACAAATGAGCCGTTCCAAGAAGTGATTTCAAGTGAAGTACTAATGGTAACAACTGATGGCATTGCCCTTGATGAGATTAACATACTTGTCGATTTAACGTGTGTTCCTGAAATCGTGCAACAACATGGATGAGAACATCGAGGTCACATAAGTTGATGGGGATACATCAGATGATGAAGCATCGCTCGATAGTTTAGAGTCGGATGAAGGCGATGATGTTTGATTAAGTGTAATTGTTTAAAACATTTGCATGTTTTATTTGAAATCGTAATGTAACTTTGAATGCATTTATGTTTTGGATTTTTAGAAAAAAAGTTTATGAAATTTAATCATCACATATCTTCTAATTACCTGTGTCGTTGAAATGAAAATAATTAACTTTTTTCCCACCAAAAATTATTGCATGCTATTAAAATAATAATAATAATGTTAATAAATGGGTAAAATCCACCGGGGGTCACCTAACTTATTTTTTTGTCCTCAATGGGTACCTTACTGGTTCAAACAAATTGTCCTAGGAAGGTACATTACCTTTTATCGCGTCTCCTGTTTAACTATTTTCTGTTAATTTCAGAGTTATAGTGGCTAGAAATTGCTTACATCGTATAAAAAATGAGGTATGAGGTTGATGGATCGAGAGACAATGAAATTTCTAGGTGAGTGTCACAGCGCAAAATATAAATTTGGGAGATTCAATCTAACCATACACATTAATTCTATATATTTAATTTCCAAAATATAAATATTTTCATTTATTCTTCAACTAAAAAAAGTGTAATAATTAACTTCTCCAACCATATAATTAGTTCATATATAAAAAAATTATAAATTAGATATATATATATATATATATATGTATATAAATATTTGATAAAGCTATAAGGGTCTCCGGTGGATTTTAATGTTAGTAAAATTTGGGAGATTAATCTGACCATATACATTAAAATAAATTTAATTTCCTAAAATATAAATATTTTCATTTATTCATCAACTAAAAAAAGTGTAAATAATTAACTTCTCAAACCATATAATTAGTTCATATATAAACACATTATAAATTATATATATATATATATATATCATACATATATATTTGATATTCACTCTGTCCGACGGTTTTAAGTTAGTAATTAAAAAAGCGTAGGAAAGATGTAGGAATATAATCACCTAGGGCAATGTGATGTGCGACGGTTTTGAGTTAATATTTAAAGTATGTAGAAAACGTGTTTTGACCGACGGTTTTCACACAGTTTTAAAAAATCATAGGAAATATGTAGGACCATAATCACCTAGGGTACCGCGTTATCCGACGGTTTTGAGTCAATATTTCAGTTAAGTAGTAAAACTGTAGGAAAAATAGATGTCATAAAAGCGTAGGAGTAAAGTAGCAAAACCATAGGAGGTTCGTTGGAACAAAGGCGGGAAACCAATTACTGGCGGGAAATTCCAATTTTTAGTTTCCTACGCTTTTCATGCATTTTATATTTTTCGTAGGAAAACCGTAGGAAACGTTGCTACGGTTTTCCTACATTTTTAAAAAATGCAGGAAAATCGTAGGTCAAATTGGTAGCTAAATCGACAGACTTCCCCTTTAAATTCGTGGGAGTTCTTTAGTTTTCACCACTCCATTCCTTCGTTTCTGCGACAAACTCTTCCAAACCCACTCCCCAAATCTCCCCCAGAGCTATTTAAACTAGGTAATTTTTATTTTTAAGTACTTTTTCATATATAATTAATGTTTGTTATTACATATAGTTGTTGTTTACATATATATATAATGCATGTATTGAAGGTTAAATTTTAAGAAGTTAGTTTTTATATTATATGTTTTAGGTAATGTTATATATGGTGTTAGTAATGAATATGTATGTGGTTAGTTATATGGTGTTAGTAATTAATATGTATGTGGTTAGGGACAACAATAATTTTTTATGTAATAATGGTTACTTCTATTTGTACTACAGCATGTTACTATATATGTGGTTAATATAAAAAACTGTTAGTTCAATAATGTTAGAGTAATATTGTTAGCACTTTAATAATGTGAGTGTAATTAAGAAGCGCAAGTTACAACACTAATGTTACTTCAATAATGTAAGTATAATCAGCTAATGTTAGTTTAATAATTTAATTTTATAAATAAGTATATATCAAATAATTGGCAATTTTAAAAAGTGTTACTGCGCAAATGGTATTCAAATGACTGAAATTTCAAAAATTACAGAGTTTACTAAAATAATGAAATTTAATATGTAAATGTTAGTGACGTAATGCTAATTTAGTATTACATATATATGTAATAAACATGTTAAACTTTAATTTTAGGATGGTTCTCCCCAGACAGTCCAGCTCGAGCAAAGCCCCGGCTAAGGACATACATGATCCTCGACGTAGTCGGGGTCGACGACAGCTTGCTGTGACACCTACACAGGTGTCACAGACTGAGACTCAGACCCAGCTCCCACAGACATAGGCTCAGACATCGGTGCATCCAACCCAGCCACAGACGCAACTGCCATATACTCCGGTGCCACGACCTCATGTGCCGCACACGTTTGGCGCATCGAGCTCCGGATCCACATTTCAGCAGTTTCGAGACACGCAGACTGATGCGAATTACCCGGATATGAGCGGAATATCCGGGTCATTTCAGTACCAGCAGACAGGGATCGGGCAGCCCACATGGGATGTCGATCCTAACTCATTCCTTGATCCAAATGAGCTCGGTATATCCACTCCTCATCTACCCGGCCTACACCCGACTCAGCAGCAGCAGCAGCAGCAGCTGCCTCAGCAGGCCCAGGCCACTGGAGGCCCAGCGGTCGCACCTGATGCGCAGTCAGCTGCTGGGGCCTCATTACCTAGAGGGCGAGGCCCACGGGTAGTTGACTTACCACCACCTCCACCTCCGCAGGACCGTCCGCTCATCGTCCCTCGAGAGTAAGTATTACTGACTGTTACAAAGTTAATTTTGATATAATTATACGTTGTTCTTATACATCAGTTTATATATATATCTTACTATAATCATCATTTGTTACAGCTTACTCACTGATGACTCTGTTCGTTCCACCATAGCCTCTATTCATGTGAGGTTGTGGGACGAAAGTTCTATATCTTGGTCACATGCATCTCGAGCTGCACGAGAGGAGCACGTGACCACGTTAGAGGTAATTGGTTGTTATACATTTTTAAACAATACTTTGTATATGGAAAAATTAATAATTTTTTTTCTTCTTTGTGAAATTGCAGAACTACTATAGATGGGACCCTAGAGACTTCGGCGCCATCCGCCGAATTGTCTTTGACTACTGTTCACGGTCCGTGCGGAACCGCGTCTATCATTGGAGGTCCGTCGCGATTCAGAAGATCCCCGCCTTCTTCGACAACCCTGACTACAATTTGCTGCGGCCACATGTTCCACCCTGCTACAGTCAGCAGGTGTGGAATCAGTTGTGTGACCAGTGGGAGCAGGAGCGATGGAAGAAGCTATCGGAGGTTGGTTCCCATGCCAAGCACATAGCGGATAGCTCAGGCCTTGTTCCGAAGCACACGATGGGCTCAATCCCAGGCGAGATGCACTGGGATCGTATGGTACCAACTTGGACCTTCCATACATTATAAATTTTGTATGATTTATTAATTACTTAAATTTTTAATGATATCTAAAATTGTGCAGACAAAAGCAAATGATGGAGTTGAGCCATCATTTGATGAGTGGTGGTCTCATACTCATAGACGGAAGAAGACCGGTCAGCCCATCGATCTGATTTCACAGCAGCTGCAGGTAATAAATGTTCATTTACCACTACAAACATTGTTTTAAAAATATAATATTTGTCTTACTAACTCTAATTTCTTTTTCTTGTAGGATGGATATGTCCAGCGGATTCAACAAAAATACCAGAATCCGGATGACCGCCCGCAGTTCGATGCAGAGGTCTAGAGTGAGGTACAAGGCCCACCAAAAAAGGGCCGACTACCGGGTGTTCCGCGCCGACTCTCTGATCCCCAGACATTTGGACCAAATCGGGTATTTTTCATTCGTATTTAACTTTATTAATTATTTTTATCACTTTTACGTTGCTAATTGCTACTTACAAAATTTTTTAGGCTCCACGTGCTGATTCGGAGGAGATTGCTCAGCTGAGGGCTGAGAACACCCAGCTACGGAGTGATTTTACGCGGTTACAGGCAGACGTTCGCACTCAGGTTCAGCGAGAGACCGAGGCTGCAATGAGCGCCATGCTTAACAGGTTGATCCAGCAGGGGATTATACCTGCATCGGCGCTCTCAGACGACCTACGGACCGGATCCTCCACTCAGCCTCCTGCCAACGATCGTAGCCAGCGAGATGACGATGATCAGCCCGGCACTGCATCTCATTGATTTTATATTAGATCTCCTTCAGTTCTTTGTAATTAACTTTTTCCTGTAAAATTTGATTACTTTTATGTATATATTTTATTAATTACTTTTATTGTTATACTTTGATCAATTGTTATATAATAATAATAATAATAATAATAATAATAATAATAATAATAATAATAATAATTTGTGTTTTATTATTATTATTAAGTAATGCAATATAATATGTTTTTATTTTGTATATAAATTAATTTACTAAAATCTTTAAATTGTCACAAAATCGTAGGAGATATATTAATGGCAGAAAATCGTAGGAGATATTAAAGTCACAAAAACGTAGGAGATATTAAAGTCACAAAACCGTGGGAATTAATGCATCTCAAAACCGTCTTAAATAATGGGGACCACATGCGTCATAAAAGCGTAGGACAAAGGGGCATCTCAAAACCGTCTTAAATAATGGGGACCACAGGCGTCATAAAAGCGTAGGAATTGTAGGAATTAATTCATCTCAAAACCGTCGGATATGCTGGCGTCATAAAAGTGTAGGACGATTTTACGTTTATCCGACGGTTTTTATTTCCGACACTACTTTTTCCTACGATTTTGTCCGACGATTTTAATTGTAGGAAATGACCATTTCCTACGGTTTCCCTACATTTTTTCCCGTCTCAAATGCCTTGTTTTCTTGTAGTGAGTATGGAACCCGCAATTTTTAAAATAGAGCATTTATTGTTATTAAATTTAAGGGTAAACGTTTGCCCCTTTTCTTTAGGAACTCACACCTTGTCCCCCAAAGCTAGGTATTGGGAAAATTGAGAAAAAAGAATTTTACATTTAAATTTGGAAAATTAGTAACTAATTATTTACTGACTATCATATTATTAGGTATTTTGAGTTTATTGAAACGGATACTGTTTATAACTTAATTTAGAATTTAAAATATTGATATCGGCAACTAACAAGTGCTGTAAAAATAAGTAGCCCTAATTGCTTTATAATATATGGCTCTATGACAGATTTCTTTTATACTCAGAAAAATAAAACAAAAAGCTGCCTTACAAGATTTGACAGAATCTATTGCCCTCATTGCCTTGATTGAGCTAATTGATTCCTAGTGAAGCCAACATCTTTGGAAAGCCCACTTAATGTTGATAGTTGTTGGTACTTTGCTAAGAGTCAGCTAGTTCTTGATTTCTGACTTTTGAGTCGCGTGCTACCAATTTTTACAATATTAGTGCAATGGTCTTCAATATGATTATTTGAAGGCCTTTTATTCAACCGCGATATAGAGGAAACAAATGAAGAGCCATATCAATTTGATGCGAAGAGCATTTTAAAGAGGAGAATGAATCCCAATTCTGTCACCAACCTTTTTTCTCACGTAGAGATAATCACCTTGAGATACTAGGTAAAGTTTCTTCCTCCTTTCCTTTTGCCCTTGTGGTTGCGCACTAAAATGAAAGCATGATTGAAAAAGAGAAGTAACTTAGCCTTTTGTGCCAAGAGAAGAACTATGGCAAGGAGAAGTAAGTAAGCCTTCTATGCCAAGAAGGGAACATTGGTTGGAAGACATTGTAAGAGATGAATAAAAGGCTTGTGCAGAAAAACCCTTCGAAGATTCGCTATAGTGTTTTTTGGTGGAACCTCCTAGAATATTTTGAATATACCAAGTCATTTGATTTGGAACAACAATCGTATGAGGAAAGGACTTATGCTAAGGGACCGTCGATGCACATATGACCTATACTTCAAACAAATACAACTTTTTCTTTATTTTCTAAAACAAACACATTTTCCTTCTTGACCAAATGTAGGAATTAATACAGCTAACTTATTGGCAAACAATAGCCAGGTGGTATTAAAGGAAGCCAGTGATGTAGTGGACTTGTTAGCGGTGAAGAGAGTTTGCCCTGTTCAACTTGTCTCTTTAGCACCTCTAACTCTTACATGAGTACTTGATTCTTGTGCTCCAATTCATCCAAATGCATTTGAGAGGTTTGAACTTTTAAGTTGAATTCTTCATGCTGCTGTGAGAGGTCCAAGAGTTGTTAAAGAAATTCAGAGTTCTAATTCTCAAGATTGTCAACTAGAGCATCAACTTCTGATATTTTGGATATAAATCTTAGTCAATGTTGCTCTAACTAATCTTTGGGAGAGGAAATTTCATTCTAAAAAATTGAGATTCTTAAAGACATCTTTAATTGTGTGGGAGTGTGATAACCATGAGGAAAGTATTGCTCAACTACAACTCCAAAGATCTTAAGAAAGCTAGGCACTGGACTAGTAAGGCTGATTGATAGCTTTCGACTAGCTAAACCATCAAGGACTTTATTCTCAAGCTTGAATAAGTCCAACAATATAGTTACGCCAATCCCCTGCAACTGTATTTGAAGATGATGGCAGTCCATTGCTTAACAATTCCAACTTCAAATATATCTTCATAACCAGCATTAATGCAGTTTTCAAACTCCATATCTAAAGAATCATAATAAAGGTGTACAAGCTGCAACTGCTTCTTTCCATTGGCATGATAGAAACAAAATTTGAGGAAAAAGAAAATCACTTGAAACTTCGGCAATTCTTCCTTGAGCCAGACATTATAGCAGCTGAAAGAGAAGGTCCCTTGAAAGTTCGATAGTCTTTTGTGCCAAACATTATAGCAGACAACAAACCAGCTGAATGAAGAACTGACCATAGAAACAAACTCCAAAAAAAACAAAAGGGGAAAGATACTAATAGAAAGCAAATCAAAACCAGCAGTCTAGTTAACAATATAAATTAACTCACATAGATGGAATATACTTCAGTGTTTAAAGCAAACAACATTAAGGATAATCAAACGGGAAAAGGTTAGAAAACCAAAATAACTTGAAATGGGATTTTGGACATTCATAAGCCCTAAGAAAACAAACTGGAACCTCCCACCACAAGGAAAATAAATAGGTGGGGGTATAAAACAAAGCTAATTTAGTTACGTCAAAGCCAGAAAAAGCACCAAGGAAAAATTGGGAACCCTAAAAATTAGGGGAACACACAAAACAAGGCCTATAATAGATGATTGGAAATAATTGCGGAAAAGAGAAGACTTAACATGATTAAAGGTAATCGGCGGCAGTGGGCTATCGAAGGCGGCATCTACTCCGTCGCTCGCTTCGCTCACTGTCCATGCTCGAAACTCCAAAACAAGAGTTGTTGATTTGGGCCAAGTTACATGATAGTTTGTTATAGCATGATTGTCCAAAAAGCAATCACATTCAGGGGAAAGTGTAGAATTTTGAAATATTGTGGGAGAAACTGTATTTTAGCCAAAATTCAGGGGGCTTTTCAAATTTAACCGTTAGTTGAATTGCTGTTTGTTGGTCCAAACAGGTGGGCTAGCGCAGCAGCCGCCGGCGTGGTTCGGTCTCTGATTAGTTCCCTTCCCGCGATCACCAAATTCGAAGTCTCGTCCTTCTTACCAAAACCTGCTACGACTATAAATCTACCCACCACCACCCCCATTCAGTTCACGAGTTCTTGTTAGCTCTAACTACCTACGCCCGCCTTTCAATCTTATTTGCTTTTATCACCACTTCTGTCCTCTCTCGCGATCGGTATTTTAAACTTCTCTTCTCCGTATTTCGATTTGCTTCAAATCAGGGCTCCTGAATGTGGTTGTTTAATACTGATTATTGCTTCTTTGGCGAATTTCGGCGAACAGATGGCGCGCAAGAAGATCAGAGAGTACGACTCCAAGAGGCTGTTGAAGGAGCATTTCAAGAGGCTCTCCGGAAAGGACTTGCCCATCAGATCTGCTCAGGTGAGTCGATCTCGATCTGTCTGATTTGGGTTTCTAGCTATCGGCTCGCTGCTGAGGTTGACTGCTACTTGATGATCTGTGGCTTTTAACGTCTAGGTTACTGAGTCGACTGATTTCAACGAGCTGGTCGAAAAGGAGCCATGGCTTTCATCGCAGAAACTGGTCGTTAAGCCCGATATGTTGTTCGGGAAGAGAGGGAAGAGTGGTTTGGTTGGCCTGAATCTTGATTTGGCTCAGGTTGTTGCTTTTGTGAAAGAGCGCTTGGGCAAAGAGGTTGATCTCTGTTCTTTCTTATTGATGGATTTTTTTTTCTTCGCTTGCTCCGTGCAGCTTTAGCTTATATGGCTTTCTTCTCATCTTCAACAGGTTGAGATGGGCGGGTGTAAAGGTCCCGTGACTACTTTCATCGTTGAACCCTTCATCCCTCACAACGAGGAATTCTATCTTAACATTGTGTCCGACAGACTGGGCAGCAGCATAAGCTTTTCCGAGTGCGGAGGGATCGAGATCGAAGAAAACTGGGATAAGGTACTACTGATTTTGCATCCTGTTTCATCAAGCATGTACGAGATATAAACTGAACTTCGCAGAAGTTTTAGCTCTATCAGCCATTAGATGATTCTGTGCTCTTCTTACGAAGATATAAACATGCAGTTGCACTTTTATCTGTTGATGATGCATGCTCTGAACATATGTGTTGCTTCTTCTTGTTGTATTTTGATTATCTGGCAGTTAACTAAGAAGTGCATCTCTTTATGTAGGTCAAGAGCATATTTGTTCCAACCGGTACATCAGTTACATCAGAAGTGCTTGCTGCACTAGTTGCAGCTCTGCCTTTGGAGGTAATTGTTTGACACTTGATAATCTTGATTGGCTCTCTCTGCCACCTTTTGTAATATCTTTATGTTTCCTCCACAACCAATACAATGACAGCTTCTAACGAAAGGATGTCCACGAATTAGCATTTTTCATATCTGGTAAATGGTTAAGCATGTTTGGTGATCGTGATGTGCCATCTCTTATTCACCTAGAGAGAATACTTGTTTTAGGACAAAAATATCACTTTTGATATTTGACTGTGGATGCTACTGTGAATGCAGATCAAAGGAGAAATTGAGGAGTTCCTCAAAGTGATTTTTGCACTGTTTCAAGGTATGCCATTGGGACTCTGGTGGATTTGACCCAGCTCCATGGGTCGTTGGAACTAGTCACTAACATATTGTGTCTAAACGCCAGATCTTGACTTTACTTTCCTGGAGATGAATCCGTTCACACTGGTCGATGGAAAGCCTTATCCTTTGGACATGAGAGGTGAGCTGGATGATACTGCTGCTTTCAAGAACTTCAAGAAGTAAGTGACTTCCATTATTATCTTTTTGACATTATATAAAACAGAAGTCTTGATACGAAAGATGCTTACTATCATCCTTGCCTTGAATTCTTTTTTTGCAGATGGGGAAATATTGAATTTCCCATGCCATTTGGGAGAGTGATGAGTGCAACTGAAAGCTTCATTCATGGCTTAGATGAGAAGGTAAATTTAGCTTAATTGATTGGTGAACCTGTACTTATATTCTTTCATTTACTTGCTAGTTGCATGCATCTGATCTCTGAGTGGAAACCTCATGCAATTACATACTTCTTTTTCTGTGCGTGGTAATTCTAACTATATTTGCTATTATTTAATGTTTGGTTATTGGGTTCATATATATATATTGTTTCTCTTTTTAAGAAAAGAAAACATTCTCCTTGCAGACAAGCGCATCTTTGAAATTTACAGTGTTGAACCCTAAGGGGCGCATTTGGACTATGGTTGCCGGAGGAGGTGCTAGTGTGATATATGCAGATACGGTTCGTTCTCCTCTGTTGGTTCATGACCGTTCTCTCAGCACTTGTTTTGGAATCTTATTCATGAGCTTAACTTCATATAACTACATAATCAGGTTGGAGATCTTGGCTATGCTTCTGAACTTGGGAACTATGCAGAATACAGTGGAGCTCCCAATGAAGAGGAGGTTCTGCAGTATGCTAGAGTTGTAATTGATGTAAGCAATGTGGCTGTTCTTTGGTTGATTGTATGCCTGAAGTAATGACTTTTCCATTCTTCCTGAAGAGCTTTTACTCCAATGTTCTAAGCAGATTTTCTTTTTGTTATATGGCTCATTCGTTCTCTCTACAGTGTGCAACTTCAGATCCTGATGGTCTCAAGAGAGCTCTTGTGATTGGTGGCGGAATAGCTAATTTCACTGATGTGGCTGCCACATTTAATGGCATCATTCGAGCCCTGAAAGAAAAGGTGAGCATCTCTGGTCGGGGACTCTTTTTATCTGAAGTTTCGTTAGGGAGCAGGAATGTGTAATGTTGTACATTTTCCAGGAATCAAAACTAAAAGCGGCAAGAATGAGCATCTTTGTGCGAAGAGGAGGTCCAAATTACCAGCGGGGCCTTGCAAGAATGAGGGCACTTGGGGAAGAGATAGGCATCCCTATTGAGGTACTTGATGTCCAAAGCATGAATATGGAGAACTGAATATTGATTGGTAAATAGTATATGCCGGACAGAAAGAGTTAAAATAAGCCGAAAGCTTAAGGATTTTTTTTATTATTAAAAAACAAAGGTGGTTAAATTTGTTTAAAGTTAGAGTTGCTTCGCCAGAAGTTCATTGGCCTTTGCGTTTTCTGACCTCAGGTTTATGGACCTGAAGCTACCATGACCGGCATATGCAAGCAGGCAATTGAGTGCATTACCGCAGCTGCATAAGTCGTCAATTCTTGAAGCAATCCTGATCATCTTAATTTGTTCAAGAGAAGCGCTTCATAGTGTAGGTGTCTGTCTTCATTTTATATTGGAAACCTTACTTCGTCTGTGTACTATTCTTGAGTCCATACAGATAAACAACCTTTAATGGTTTCTGAGAATAAAAGTGTCATTCTTTCGTCATTGTTTCTGCCAAGGGTAGTGAAAATATTATCATTTTATTGATTAACTGTCTCCTCACAAACGATGCTAATACTTCTATTACCTCTTTTGGAGCCGTTCCACCTGAAACTGGCAAAAGCCCTTTTTACTTTTTACTTGAAGGATGAAACTGAGCAGCAATAAACAAAACAGAAATCTGAGCTAAACAGGCGACGTGAACCCATCAGTTTCATGGTTCATGAGCCAAAATAAAAATAAGGACGAGGCAAAATCTATTACTTGTAGCAACGTGTTTTAGGAGTCACCATCAATCCGTTTACATCTAGATTGATTAGACATCTTAAAATTGTCCATGAGAGTTCAAGGGGTTCAGTAGTATGGTTACACTAAAATAGTCTTGTTATAGTGCCAAAAAATTGACACCTTAGTTTGATTTAAATTTGTTTCGCTTGCTTTTAAATATTTTAATTAATTTTCCAAACCATAGTAAAAATTACTACTTGAATTTGTTTTATGTACATTTTAATTATTATATTTTCAAACCATAGATCCTGCCGGATCACCTAGATAAAGAATTTAAAAACTTAATCTATTTCTTTTTATTTATAAATATTTTAGCTATTTATCAATCCAACTATAAATCCTATTGAATCACTCAGATATAGAAATTAAGACTTAATTTATTTTTTTATTATTTTTTTAAAAATATTTTAAGTAATTATTCAAACCATAGATGATATCAAATTACCCGGATATGAATTTTAAAATTTATTTTTAATTATTATCTTGAATTCATCTTAGGGTTTTATTAAACATACACGAAATGAAGGCTCTAACATTGCTTTTGGAGTACATTATGAACAACTAAAAGTTAAAACCTTAAAAAAAATAACAGGTGGAAAAATAAAATTCCTACCCTAAACATGTAATTGTATATGATATTAATTTAATTGATGCATTGCTAATTTGAACAAATAAACGAAAATCAAATGTGCAAAGAAAGTGCTGTCAGTTCTTAAAATGTGAAGCGGAAAATGTTAGAGACTTGAATGAACATAAGGATGAGATTAAGGGCCTAAGTGCGAGTGTTGGCAAAGGTGAATTGGTTGAGTGAGCAAACCGGATCTTCAAATGGGTTGGATGACGAGTTGCGATCGGGTCTGGCCTCGATTCCTCGAATGGCGTCGGCGATTGGGCAAACGGCCACCTGGGGTCAGACGAAGACGGTAAGAGCAATCTCTGAAGGGGCTTGGGGCGAGCGGCGGCTACGGACAGTGGCTAATCGAAAAGGAGGACACGACGGCTGTGAAGCTCGATCCCCTTTTCCTTTCGTTGTTAGCATCGCCGGTGGTTGGAGACGCTTGGGGCGGCGGCGTGACGTGAGATAGGGCTAATGTAGCCAGTGGGGGTGACCGGCGGTGGTGGCACAACAGTTGGAAGTGGCGGGCTGAGCTTGAAGGAGCAGCAGGGAAAGTCTCAAGTTTTGGGAGGTGAGTTGCGAGAAATCAGGGGCTGAAGCTGCAATTTTTCCTTTTTGAAATTCTAGCTTTTTCTCTGTGATTTCTCTCAAATGGTGACCTATATTTATACTAGAGAAGACATAAACGTGATTAACAAGGCTTTTACAGGTTAAACCTCGTTCAAATCAATTTTGATAAAGTTTAAATCTCTTAGGATATTATCTAGTAAAAATACTAATCCAAATCCAGGAAAACTCTCAAGCTACTGATTTGACCCCAGACTTTACGGGACTTTCCAATTTCATCCAAAACTTTCGGGATTTATCAAATTAACACAAAATTTTCTAAAAGGCTAGATTTCACCCAAAATTTCATAGTTTTGCTACATCTGCCTCAAACTTTTGGGAATTGGCAGGTTTGTCCTAAACTGTCCAACTTTGCATAAAAATTTATAAAAAACCTTGGTTTGCACCCAAACTTTTTCTTTTTTTTCCTAAATTGACCCTACAAGCCTTCAGGACTCCAAATTAGTGCCTAAACTAAATTAATTTCTATTTCTACCCTAGATGACCATTCTAAATATCTAAAAATTCATAACACTACATAATTTAAATGCACATAATCCTACCAACTTCCTAAACTATAAAAATGATCACAAAGACCAAATTGCCTCTAAAAATAAAAATGCCCCCTAAACTAAATTTTCTAACCTAAAATAAACAAAATTTAGTGCCCAAACAAAATTAGATGTAAAAAACTGCCCCCCTTTACATGTTTCATGAAATATGATGCATGCAAAGCAGTTACCAAATTTTATCCAGCTTTATAATAAGAACCTTCTCACTGCCAAGAATCTTGAGGAGAAAAACCTTCTTCTCCACTTCAAGGTTAAGGAACCTTTCTTATTATCTCTATGATAGGAACCTTTCTATTGTTTCAGAATCAAAAGAGAAAAACTCTTTCTTCCATGTCTATCAGGCCTAGGAACTCTCCCAGCCTTTTATAATAAGAACCTTCCTATTGCTTCCAATCCTAGGAGGAAAACCCTTACTCTTTTCTTGAGGGGTTAAAGAACCTTCGTTACCTTTTTTCTCCATAGAAACATTTATATGGAAGAGAGAAACTTTCCTATCATTTATTTTACCTTTGGCAAAGAATACCATCTTATCATGATTTAAAAGGTAGAAAACACCCTCTTTACCACCTCTTATTGCCTTTGAGGTAGAGAACTATGTCTCCTTACAACCTTTAAATTCTTTTGAGGTAGAGTACTTTGACTCTTTACCACCTCTGATGATTCTTGAGGTAGAGAACCCTATCTCTTTACCACATCGGTTGACTTACCTATTATCTTATCACCTTAATTATTCTTGATATGAACTTGAATAAGTTTGCTTGAAATATACCTCACTGCTTACCTTTTCCTGAAGTCCTAACTATTCCTCGTAATGCCACAGCTATTTTTTGGATATACTTTTCTTCTGATTCATGCTATGTAAAAGTCATGGATGCAAAATGCAAGATGCATAGATGCAAAGTGTATATGACTAATGGCTTTCTTTTATTATCTTTCTTTATTATCTTGACTTCCTTGTATCTATGTTTGGTTGTCATCACCTGATTGGTAGTATGAAACCATCCAACCTCCAGATGAATTTGGTTCTTCTTATCTCCACTTTGTTAGCTTCTCATTGTGACTACTTTATCAAAATGTCATTGAGCCTCACTAGGCTTTTAAGTTCTAGTCCCTGATCCAATCTTGACTTTTTGAAACACCATTTAAATGAGCTATCAACATTCCTAACTTGTTCTTGAACCCTTGTGTCAACATCTTATCGTATGCTTGCTTCACACTTCATGCCACCATGGATACTTATCCCTGTTATTGCGTTTATGAAACCCTCATGAGTAGGGTTTTTTTTTATTCTACACCAGTATGGCTTGTTGATATGGTCATGACCTCATTTTTCAATTATAATACTTTTGAAGCAATCATTTAGACAATCACCAAAAAGTATCACCTAAAGACTTGTCACCCATTCTTCCTTGTTAGCAAATTGATGCCCCGTAGCATCTTCGTTGTGTGACATAGTGAAGCCGAGAGAAACTTCTGATGAAGGAGAACGTCTGAAGGGGAGATTTCCCAGGAGGAGCTGCCTGAAACACTAAGAAAACAGAGGTCAGAAGGTCCCCGGAGTCTTTTTCCAGGGAGGAGCCTCCAACGCCAAAGTTAGTGTTTAAGAGGTAGAGAGGAAGTACTAAGGGCCAAAGATTCTTGCCCGTTGTCTTTTTTCGGGGGAGTAAAGAGTGTCCTCCTCCGTTGAGGCCATTTCCTAAATATATCTAGGAGGGTATGGCCCGTTCAGATCGCGACACGTGTTCGGTTGGATGTAATCCGTGCCTTTTGGGCGTGGGGGCCTCTAGCCGCTTGTAGGCTCCTCGGGCCACGGGCTAGGGTAGGAATAGCCCTACATGACAAGACGTGGACAGCACTGGCGTGTCAGAGCGCATATGAGAGCGGCGTGTAGCGTGTGCGGGCGACATGTCAGGGGCTCCTTAATTGCTTCTGCCGTACCCCCGAGGTCCCCTTGATCGAGGTCACCCTTCGGAGTAAGGACCCTTCTCCTGGAGTCGTACTAGTAATTCGGGGGATTCCCTAGCACTGAAGCTCCTCATTCGGGGGATTTTCTCTTGTCGAGGGTGGCTGGTCCTTCTCCCCGAAGGTGGTTTGGCCACTTTTCTGAGGGAGGCGATGCGCTATTTACCTGAGGCCAGAGCTATCATCCTCAGGGGTGCTGGCTGGCCACTGAAGTCGTATGCTCGAGGCGTCAGACTTCATCCTTTCCAAGGTCAGTACTGGCGCTCCTTGTGGGTGACGCTTGACTTCCCGAATGCGGTATCTGACCACAGTTCACAGGCTGCAATGGTGACAGCACTTCGGCTATCACATGCCCCCCCTCGAAAAGCCGAAATGGAGACTTCGGCTTGCAGACCTTCTGGGGGCGCTTTTCAGGGCTCGGAGTGTGACATTTATGGAAAAGGCACTTCGTTGTCCGAAGGCCTACCTTGTTTAGCCAGGTGTCACTGTCTGCCCTTTGGTGTTATCGAGGCGCCCAATTTCTTCACTTTTTCTGCTAAAGCTCAGTGGACCATCGCACCTCGTAACCAGGCGTGTCAGTCTGGAGCGACGTGCCCGGATTCTCGGGGTGTTAGAAAGCGTGTCCTAGTTTCTCGCACTGGTTGACACGTGGCGGGCGCTAGTTAGGGGGCGGTCACATCGGTTACACCAGTCGCGTCTTTTCACGTGCGAGGGGTAGTTATGGCAACGGTTCGCTTTCGCGGAACAATTATGATGTCGATTCGGCTACCCTTCCTCGGTCTATATAAACCTTCCTCCGTCATAATCCCATATTACTTTCTCTTTTGCTCTCGCTTTGCTCCCGTCTGTTTCCGTGCTTTCTCCTCTTTCTTTGCGGCGGTGCTAACGGCGGAGCGATTTCCGGCCACCATTCACAACGGCGTCTTCAAACCCTGATTTCCGCAAAACTTTTGGTGGGTTTTGATTCTAAGGGTCCTTCGGTTTCTTGCTTTTTCTAGCTTCCCAAAGTCATTTTTCTTCTTCCCGAAGTCCCTCAATTCTTTTTTCCGAAGTCACTCTTTGCCAACCATGTCTTCACCTGTTCCAATTATGTCTGTTGCACCTATCCCCGAGAGCTGGCAGCCTCTCATGTCTCACCCTTGTTGTTCTACTTCGGAGAAATTAGAGAAGTGGACAACCAAAATTTTCCTCCCTTCTTATGCTGTCACCAGACTACCTCATCTTGGGCATTTTAGCTTTATGAGTGGTAAGGACGAGGTTACCGTCTTCCGTGCCCAACTGAAGGCCGGACTTCAGTTTCCTCCGCCGAAGATGGTTTGCGACTTTTGCCAATTTCATGGCATAGCCGTGAATCAACTTCCTCCCAACTTATACTGCTATTTCAACGCCTTCCTCTACATGTGCGGGGTCTTCGGGGTAGAACCTCATTTTATCCTGTTCATGCAGTACTACAAGCTCTATCCGGTCCCAAATGATGGCTTTTATTTTATGCTACCTCGGGGATCTGGGAGCAAAAAATTCATGTTCACCTTCGCTACAAAAGATAGCTGACGAGGGTGGCAAAGGAAGTTCTTCTTCCTAAAGGTGGCGGAGGCCTGGTCATACGTCCCGAATAAGTGAGCTCAGGGAAAGCTGGAGACGGATGTCATGGACCCTAAGAAGCTGCTAACTCCCGAGTTGGCGGCAAGGTTTGCGGACTTCGACAGACGTATCTGTGTTGTCGTCGACTGGGATGCCAAGGTCCCTCCACGCTCCCTCTACCCCTTCCCCATCATGTGGAAGCTCATGACCGAGGAGGTCCTTCGGGAGTTGGGGGTAGTGAAGAAGCACAAGACGGATCTCGGCATGCCAGCTCCTGCCATCGATGGGAATGAGTCTTGGCTAGTGATGCTCCTTCGGGGGGAGCTCACTTATGAAGCCTTTTTCGAAAGTAAGCTTCCTTTCAAAGTTTTCAGTATAAGTATCCGCTTGGACTTACACTGATGTTTTCCTTCTTTTTCAGAGATGGGCGACGAGTCTGCTATTTACTATAAGTCCCTCTTCCTCGGCCAAGCTGAGAAGGGGGAACAAATGAAGAAATGCGTCTCCAAGAGGCGCAAGACTACTGGGAGCGGGCCGTTTTTGGCCAAGAAGGCGAAGAAGGACATCCTTCTTCCACCATCGGGAGACGCGGCGGAGGTTGTCGGTGAGCCTGAAACTCCCGCCGAGCTTCTTGCCGAGGTGGTCACCAGCGCTGCTTCTTTGAGTCCTGCCACGTCGGTGGATCTTTTGGGCTCTTTGGCAGGGGGTCCCCCTGCTGAGGATTTAGAAAAACACCGAAAGGACAAGGGCAAATATATCCTTACTGACGTGGAGGAGGTCCGGGACTCTAATGACGACATCGCTGAGGTTGCTCCAGGTTTGTCTCTTATCCCCCTTTTTAGTACTTGTAACCTTATAGCTTGCATAGCCAAGTAGTTTTGCCTTACGAGACGTATGCTTTTAATTTTACAGAGGAACTGGCGCCTTCAGCTTGGATGGTCGAGCATGCCCGAAGGTGGGCTCTTTGGGATTCGCACATCCCAAAGGACAAGGTTCCAAGGGAGCCGTTCTGGTCTTTCACGGAGGACATGAATCTGTTCTCCGAGGATTGCCGGGAAATGGCTCCCCAAATGGCGAAGGGCGTGCTCACCCAAGCTTCTTTTAAGGCAGTTGCCGAGGAGTGCGCCAACGAGGATACCCTTGCCGCGAAGGTTTCCGAGCATGTTGCCCAGGTAGTTCTTCAGGTCTCTTCATTCATTTTTTTCCTACTTTTTTTTTCTAAGTGTTTTGGCTTTCCTTATGCAAATTTGATTGAGTACCTTCTCCTTTTTCGCAACTTCTGGGGTATAGTGGATACTTCCGAGCTTGGGCAGCAAAGCAATCTTCGGTCCGAGCTTGGGACGAAGATAAATTGGAGAAGGCTAGGGTCTTTTGCGTCAGCTCGGTTATGAAGAACGCCGAGTTGAGCCAAATAGCCAAGGAGGAGGTTGCCAAACTTCGGAAGGAATTCTTGAAGGGCCAAAAGAAGCTCTTGAAGGATTTCTCCAAGAAGATGTCCGACCTTGGTGAAAAGGTTGTGAGCTTGACCTTGGCCAACGAGGCCATTCAAAAGGAGAAAGAAGAAGATTCTGCCCTCCTAGCGAAGGCGCTTGCTGACAACGCCGAACTTCAAGCCAAGGTCGAGGCGCTGAAGAAGGGTTCAAAGAAGAAGAAGAAGATAAAGGAGCTGGAGAAGGAGGTTGTAGATCTTCAGAACGAGGTAGACGACTTGGGCATCGAGAAAGACAAGGCCGTTCAAGCAACCGAGGTTCCCTTTCAGGACGGCTTCTGCCTAGCTCGCCATCAAGTTCTGAAGAAATATCCGGATCTTGACTTTTCCTTCCTGGCTGCCCTTGATATTCCCGAGGGGCCTCGGTGGACTTGGTCGAAAATCGAGCTCCTTAACCTGTCGTTTGCCCCTCTTCTGGCCCCAAAGGCGGTTAAAGACACAGGAGCCGGAGCTTCTCATGACACCGGGATCCCTTAGATATTCTAGGGCCTTTGCCTTCTTCTTTTTCCTTGTAATTTTTCTTCCTGTAACCTTCTCCTTGTACCAAGGCCTTTTTCAATAAATTTTTCCTTCCTTCATAACTTGGTTAAGTCTTTGAGCAATAGTTTTTGTTTCCACTTGTCCCGACCACTTTCAATCAAGGGATTTCGGAAAGGTATGCTTTGCCCGTTTTGTCGGCCAACCTTCGGGTAAACATTCACCTTTGACGAATTTCCTTAGGCAAATTTTAGTCTGCCTTCGTCGGCCGTATTTGATGGACTTCACTTTTTTTTTTTTTGCATATAACCCAATCAACTTCGGAAGGAAAATGTGACTTTCGGGAGTGCATGTTTAAGCTTTGTTCGGCGAGTACTCTCAGATGGGAAAAAACTACTGCACTTAGAAAAAGTTTCTAACTTGTACAATTTCTTATCAAAATTCTAAGTATAGAATTTCTTCAAGGTATTCGAGTGCCACGTATTTTTCAGTTCTCCCCCTTCGGTGTCGCCAAGCTTGTATACTCCCTTTCGGACCTCGTCAAGGACTAAGTAATGCCCTTCCCAGTTCGACCGAAGTACCCCATGGGACAGTCTTCGGGGTTCAAACTCGGCCTTTGGAAGGACGAGGTCTCCTTTCTTTATTCCTTTTGGCCTAACATGCAAATTTGCGGCCATGGCCACTCTTTGCTGAAAGGCTTTCCTTTTGAGCTCAGCCACCTCTCTGTGTTCGTCAATTAAGTCGAGCTTAGTTCTTAATCCGAGGTAGTTCCCTCTTTCGTCGAACACTTGTACCTTGACTGATGGCCATACTACCTCAATAGGAATAATGGCCTCTGTGCCGAAGACGAGCAAAAAAGGTGTCTCACCCGTGGCCCTTCGGGGTGTTGTCCAATAGCTCCATAACACACTAGGGAGTTCTCCTGGCCATTTTCCCTTTGCTTCCCCCAATCTCTTTTTCAGACCATCTTTTATGGTTCTGTTGGATACCTCTGCTTGTCCGTTGCTCTAAGGATGAGCTACCGGGGCGAAGTGCATCTTTATTCTGAGGTCGGTGATGAATTCTTGGAATCCTTTGTCAATAAATTGGGAACCATTGTCGGCCACTATCACCCTCGGTATGCCGAATCTGCATACGATGCTTTTCCAGAAAAATTTTTTTATATCCTTTGCCGAAATGGTTGCCAGGGGCTCTGCCTCAACCCATTTGGTGAAGTAATCTATTGCAACCACGCAGAATTTCACTCCTCCAGGTGCTATCGAGAGCGGCCCGATGAGGTCAATGCCCCATGCTGCAAAGGGACAGGGGTAGTCAGCCGAGGTTATTAATTCCGAGGGCAACCTTTGAACGTTGGCGTGTCTTTGGCAACTGTCACATTTTTGGACAAACTGTCTTGCATACTTTCTTAATGTGGGCCAAAAGTACCCTTGGCGGAGTATCACTCCTGCCAAAGCGTCAGTCCCGATGTGGGAACTACAAATTCCTTCGTGGACTTCCTCGAGAATTGTCTGAGTATCCTTTTCGCTGACACACCTTTGCAATGGACTTGCGTATCCCTGTCGATACAGTTCTTCCCCGATTAGGAAATATCGTCCGAAGCGTCTTCGCACTTTTGCTGCTTCGCGAGGGTCATCAAAAAGCTCCGAGGTTGTAAGGTACTTCTTTGTAGGATTTTCCCATCCTTCTTCCGAGGCTGCTATGCTCATTATCACGATGCTCGGGTGGCTCAGTACTTCGGTGAACCTTTTTGATTTGGCCAGACTGTCTGCTTCGGCATTGTCTCGTCGAGGCACATTTTCAATATGCACCGCGTCGAAATCCTAGATGAGCTTTGATACAAGCTCATGGTACTTTTCCAAGTTAGTGTTTAGGAGGTGGAGAGAAAGTACTAAGGGCCAAGGATTTTTCCCTGTTGTCTTTTTTCGGGGGAGTAGAGAGCGTCCTCCTCTGTTGAGGCCATTTCCTAAATATATATAGGAGGGTATGGTCCATTCAGATTGTGACACGTGTTCGGTCGGATGTAATCCGTGCTTTTTGGGCGTGGGGGGCTCTAGCCGCTTGTAGGCTTATCAGGCCACGGGCTAGGGTAGGAATAGCCCTACATGACAAGATGTGGATAGCGCTGGTGTGTCAGATCGCATATGAGGGCGGTGTGTAGCGTGTGCGGGCGACATGTCAGAGGCTCCTTAATTGCTTCTACTGTACCCCCGAGGTCCCCTTGGTCGAGGTCACCCTTCGGAGTGAGGACCCTTCTCCCGGAGTCGTGCCAGTAATTCAGGGGACTCCCTACCACTGAAGCTCCTCGTTCGGGGGATTTTCTCCTGTCGAGGGTGGCTGGTCCTTCTCCCCGAAGGTGGTTTGGCCACTTTTCCGAAGGAGGCGCCGCGCTATTTTCCTAAGGCCAGAGCTGTCATCCTCGGGGGTGCTAGCTGGCCATTGAAGTCGTATGCTCGAGGCGTCAGACTTCATCCTTTCTGAGGTCGGTACTAGCGCTCCTTGTGGGTGACGCTTGACTTCCCGAATGCAGTATCTGACCACAGTTCACAGGCTGCAATGGTGACAGCACTTCTGCTATCACAAATGTTTTGTGCTATTCGCATGGTAGGTTTTCATCTTACCACTCTAATACATAGAGCTTATCAAAGTAATTTACATTTTTTTTTCTAGTTCTAGTTATTATTACCCTTTCCATAAAATCGTGATCCATTGCGCACTATGGGTTAAGAAAGATGTAAGATTTTAATAAATATAACAAGAGAGGAGAAATGGCTCTTTTATTCATGAATAATATGGTATAAAGATGTTGGGTATAGATGAAGAACAAATAAGGTTCGAGAAAAGAATACTCTCTTTGACAATTTTGGTTGAACAAACTCTTATAACCCTGAATCCATTCCTTCCCCTTTATCAAAAGAGCTCCATCATCATGCATAATACTTCTTTACTGAATCGAAATTCACTGGCTTTGGCAACTCTCATCCATCCATTTCTATTAGAATTAAGGCTTTTCCAGAAAAGGCTTTTTTGACCACATAGGATCTGTCATAGTTTGGTGTTCATTTCTCTCTAAAATCATACTGGATGGGTAGAACTTTCTTAAGAACAATGTCACATTCATGGAATTGTTAAGGGCAAACCTTTTTGTTGTTAGCACGGATCATCATCCATTGATAAAGTTGTCCATGACAAAGGGCAGCCATACTTTTATCATTGACTAAATTCAATTGCTTATATCTAGCCTTGACCTATTTTGCTTCTTCTAATTGGATATCCATTAACATCCTCAATGAAGGAATCTCAACTTCAATGGGCAATACGACCATCATACCATATACCAAGGAAAAAGTTGTAACTCTAATAGAAGTGCGAACAGAATTCTTATATGCATGTAGTGCGAAAGGTAACATCCCATGCCAATCCTTATAAGTGACAATCATCTTTTTGATAGTCTTCTTGATATTCTTATTGGCCACCTCATTCGCACCATTCATCATTGGTCAATAAGGCGCTGAATTATGATGATTGATCTTAAACTGTTGGCATAGGTTTTGCATCATCTCGTTATTCAAGTTTGTAACATTGTCAGATGGTACGTTCTGGTAACCCATATTGACAAATAATCTTTCTCTTAATGAACCGACATACCATTTTTCAAGTTATGCTTGCATAGGACACTACCTCCACCCATTTAGTAAAATAGTCGATTGTCACCAGAATGAATTTGTGACCATTAAAAGCCTTGGGGGTAATTGACCCAATGACATTTACCCCCATAAAGTGAAAAGCAAAGGTATTACTATCACATTGAGAGGAGTAGGCGGAACCTGGATTTTGTTGGCATATATTTGGCACTTATGACACTTTCTCACGTAATTAATGCAATTAGTTTCTAATGTAAGTCAATAGTAACTTGCCCTCATTATTTATCTTGCCATTGTATGACCACTGGTATGGACTTCATATATTTCGGCATGAATTTTTTCCATGATCCTCCTTGCTTTATAAGAGTTGACATAGTGAAGTAATACCAAATCTAGGCTCTTCTTATAAAGTATATCTACACTCAAGAGGAAACCCATTGATAGTCTCTGTAGAAACTTTTTATCATTTCCTAATGCTTCAGGTGGATATACTTGTTCTTGAAGGTATTTCTTGATATTATGATACCATGGCTTTCCATTTAACTCTTTTTCCACATTCATACAATTAGTTGGAGAATCTAACACTTTTATTTCAAAAATAGGAGTGTGCTCATGGCTATTTCTCTTGTACATGGTGGTGGCTAAAGTAGCCAAAGCATTCGAAACTTGATTATCTTCTCTTGAAAGATGATGAAAGCTTATCCTTTTGAACTATTTTACTAAGTCTAGTATGAATCTTTGGTAAGGGATCAACTTTGGGTCCCTAGTCTCCCAGTTGCCTTTCATCTGATATATAACCAATGTAGAATATTCATAAACTTGGAGATCTTGTAACTTCAATTTTAGGGCCATTTGGAGTCCTATAGTGCATGCATTATACTTTACTATATTGTTGGCATAAGGAAATGTAATTATTGCTGTAAGGGTGTACTAATCTCCTTCTGGAGAGACAAGTACAGCTCAAATTCCTTGTCCTAAAGCATTAGATGCTCTATCAAATGGCATTTTCCATGTTTCATATTTTTTTGGGACTCCAAGTTTCGTCATCATTATGTCTCTATTGGGAAAATCCATCTTCATTGGCTCATAATTCTCCAGTGCTCTATCAGGCAAATATTTAGCTATTACATTCCCTTTCACAACCTTTTGGGTGACAGATTATATGCGATACTCCAACAAAAGCATTTGCCATTTTGTGATCATCCCTGATAAGGCAGGCTTTTTATAAATGTACTTGATAGAATTAGTCTTGGAGATTAACAATGCAGTATTGTTGAGCATATGGTGTTGTAATCGGCCTGTCACCCATGCAAGGGCATAACAAGTATTTTCTACCACTGAGTTTCTTGCTTCATAGGTGTTGAACTTTTTGCTCAAATAATAAACCACATGCTCCTTTTTGCCTATCCCATCATGTTGACCAAATATGGATCTTAATAAAGAATCCTGTACTGATAGGTATAAAATCAATGGCTTTCCAAGTTGGGGTGGTATCAAAACTAGTGGATTAGATTGGTATTGCTTGATTCTTTCAAACACTTTTTGGCACTCACCATTCCACTTGATGGGGCTGTCTTTCTTCAATGATTTGAAAACAGGGTTCACACTTAAATGTTAATTATGATATGAACCTCACAATGAAGTTGATTCTACATAGGAAACTTTTTACCTTCTTTCAAGTCCTCGGAGAAGGCATTTCTTGTATCAGCTTGACTTTACTTAGGTTAACTTGAATCCCATCTTTGCTCACCAAGAAGCCCAATAACTTGCCTAAAAAAGATCTAAAAGTACATTTGGCAGGATTCAATTTTAGCTGGTACTTGCGAAGTCCATCGAATAGCTTTTTGAGTACATCCAAATGTCCCCTAGTGGTATAGGATTTGACAATCGCATCATCTACATACATCGCAATCTCTTTGTGCATCATGTGGTGGAATAAGGTGACCAAAGCCTTTTGATAAGAAGCCCTAACATTCTTTAACCCATAAGGCATTACCTTAATGTAGAAGGTCCCCTAGAGGATAATAAAAATAATCTTTATCATATCATCTGGATTAATTTTGATTTGATTATACCCAGAAAAGCAATACATAAAAGAAAAGTAGGAGTTCCTTGCGGTATTATCCACTAGCATGTTAATGTGGGGAAGCATGAAGTTATCTTTGGGGCTCACCTTATTTAGGTTTGATAGTCTTGATAGATTCTTAGCTTCCCATTTTCCTTCTTTTTAACTAAAACTATGTTAATAATCTATTATGTGTATTCTATGACTCCAAAGAATCATACATCCTATAACTTTTGAATCACAATTTTAACTTTTAGGATTAACTCCGTTTTCAACCTTAGTATCTTCTGTCAGATGGGCTTTGCCCCGGGCTTTAATGGCATTTTGTTTTACACTATGTTTGAGCTTAGGTGGGTATATCCTAATATGACTAAGTGAATACATCTATGTATTATCTCAAAAAGTGTATTAGCTCTTCTTTTTCATTAAAATGAAACAGAGTGTCAATCTTAACTTCTCTCACATTTGGATTATCACCTAAGTTAACTGTCTCAGTCGTTTCCTGACTTGTTGCCCTTTTTTTTTTGTCTTTTTGCTCAATTAGTTTCAATAATTCATGAGATATTTGAAGATCTTCATCATTAGATTTAGTTGTGTTTACAAGATTATTAAAGTTTATTCTTTTGTTGTAATCAAAGAGACTTTTAAGTCTACATTAGAAAGAGATAGCACAAGAGAGAGAGAAAAAGAGAGAGAAAAGAAAGAAAATTGAAAAAAAAAAGATGAATGATAATCGGTGTTTTATTAATAGTGTGCATAAATCATAACTTTATTAAAACAAATAGTAATAACTAAAAAATCCACCTAAGCAAAGAGTACACCCTATTGATTGGACCTATCTTTAGGAGATTTTGACTGTTAAATTACATTGAAAAGTTCTCGATTACAACAGGCAATTTTATTGCCTCCTAATTGTCTAGTACATCCCGCGAGCTGTAGGGTTGAATGAGCCCCTCATCTTCAGGTGGGTCACTGGTTATTGCCTGAACTGATAAGTCTTCAAAAGACTTGCTGATGCCAATAATCAGTGCACTTTTTCTTGTCACTCCTTGGAACTAAGCCACCGTTCACAAAATTTTTGGTTATACTGGGGGTACTCATATCTCCTCCATCCGGAATGCACCCCTTTAGTCGTGCAATCCTTTTTTCCTTCTTCTCAACTATCATTTTCATCTTGTTTTGCCTACTCGGTGTGAAACCCAGGCCATACTTTCCTTCATTGGTAGAGATATACAAGGGCTTTGAGATCCCTTACAAGGCATATCCCAGGCCTATTCCTAGTGAGTATCCTTATTTCATCATGAACTTTGCCACCATCCGACTTGTCTTAGACATGTTAGGGATGGGCTCCTCTCCATATTCACCAACGTATACAACATTGACAACTGCAAATGATTTGAACGAGCAATCTAGCACATCTTCATTGGCCTTCATTTATTAAGCATCTGTAGGTTTAGATAGCAGAATATCCTCTTCAGTAAATACATTTATCAATTTTCCTTCAATGATGAATTCAGCTTCTAAAGCAATGAAGAAGGAACAACACAAGCCATGTTGATCCATGGTCTTCCTAGTAAGTAATTGTAAGAAGGCTTGATGCCCATTACTTAGAATATGATATGTAAGACACAAGGGCTAATCGATATCGGCAACTCTATGTCCCCTATAACGTCTCTCCTTATCCCATTGAATGCTCAAATGATGACATGGCTATTGCTGATGTATAACGGGTCCATACCTAGCTTATGTAAGGATTCTTAAGGCATTACATTCAAAGCTGACCCATTGTCAATGAGAAGCCTAGCCATGATTTGATCCTTATACTTAGTTAAAATATGTAAAGACTTAGAATGTCCCATCTCTTCTACCTGTATCTCATCATCAATGAAAGTAATAAGATTCTGGGCTGTAATGTTGTTGATGAGGTGATCAAAGTTATTCACAGAGATATCATGTGCAACATAAGCCTTGTTCAATTCTTTGAAGAAAATTTCTCGATGAGCATCAAAATTTAAAAGAAATGAGAGTATAGAAATCTTCACTGGCAGATGTTTCAACTGCTACACAATATTATAGTCATTTTACTTTATGAGTTTAAGGAACCCGTATGCTTGTTCATTTGTCACTACTTGAGGTGTCCCGTGGTCTTCTAATACATTTGTAGTGATAGGCTCAAACTTCGGGTCCATGATCTTCTTATCACATTGGGGCTTGTGCACTTGTTCCGGCGATTAACATTGACCACTCTTAGTTATGCCCTTAACCTCTAGTAGAGTTGATGTGATATTGGAAGTATAGTTGTACTTCTGTGGCACTACCTTGTCTAACTTATAGGGGAATGAAATTGGAACTTAAATCATTAATGGCCTAATAATATGCTTTGAAACTAGTACCACCAAGGGCTTGGGCCTAGCAGAATTATCTGCTTGCTTGATGATTGCTTTTGCATAAACTTCTCCACTTAGCATAGGAATGATGATTTAGGATGAATCCATGAGTCATTGTAGAACCTCACAGAATTGTGAACAAGTTAGGATAGAGTGACCTTCACTATCATGAAGAACACACCACTTTCCATCATTGTCTTCTTTACGCTTAAATGAAGGCTTTCCAACAATGACCACTTCTTTCACAAGCCATGAGTATACGAACTCAAGAAGGGTTATAATATCATTAACTGACTTCTTTATAAGATAGTCTTCTTCTATCATATTCACAGGTCTACCTTAATGACAATGGGTTGGAGGTAACATTTGGCACATCAGAAAAATCTAACCATTTTGACTTAACCAATTGTTGAACCACACATTTCAAGGCCAAACAATTTTCGATACCATGGCCTGTAGTATCATCATGATATGGGCAAGTTGCATTGGGATCATACCACATTAGATAGGGTGGTTCCAAAGGCTTTTTAGGAATTAGGCGAATAAGTTGACTATTGATGAGCTTAAAATATAACTCTGTGTAGGTTGTAGGAATTGGAATGTATGTTTCTCTCCGTCTTTGTGTAGCCACCGGTGGAGGTAGAGTAAGTAGCTGTGATTCAATGGGTCTAATAGTAGGATAACATGGACGAGGCCTAGTGGTTAAAGCACCAACTAGGAGAGCCCATTTTCCTTGACCTACTTATTGTACCTCTACATCCTTTTTTCTAAATAGTCCTCTTCTTTTCACTTCATCATTAAAGGACTCGACGATCTTTCCAATCTTGATCCCATGCTCAATTTGTTCTCCAGACAAAACAATGTTAGAGAAGTTATTTGTCGAGTTGCCAATGATCTTGTCATAGTATGGGTACTTCAATGTTTGGATGAAGAAAGTCAAATTTTATTTTTCCGTCAAAAGTGGTTAAACTTGTGCTACAACATCCCTCCATCTTTAAGCATACTCCTTAAAATTTTTTTGTTTTTTCTTCTCCATATTCTGAAGAGTTTGGGAATCAGGGACCAAATCCATAACATGCTTGTAATTATTGATGAAAACTTGAGCGAGGTCATTCCAAAAAAAGAGTCATCCATACCTTTTCATCCTTTGTGAGTGGTTGTATTTTTCTTAAGAAAAGTGTTATGTGAATGCTGGGGCAACTTCTTCCATCATATTTCATAAAATCTGGCACTTTGAAATCTGAAAGAATTACCACATCCGGTATCAAAAGAAAGTCATCCATGGAAAAAGATTTGAATATGGTGCCTCCTTTAATAACTCAAAGCCTCTTCTTTATGGTCTTAAGCTTTTGAGCATCCTTTTCCTCTTTCAACAGTGGCTTCTTTTCCTTATAAAAGGGATTGTACCTTAAATGAATTCCATCTGATGGATCTGAATATTGAAAAAGCTTTTCTTGAACTAAGACTCGTTGTGAGGTGAATCTCGTGGAGTAGATGGGATCTTACGGGTCTTTGACAAGGGTTTGGTTCACTTTCCCCTTGATCAGCTCCATTAGATGTTCCATTTGTTCCACCATGCTCTCTATCTTCAACTTGATGTCGGTGAAACATCCTTTCATTTGCTTTGGCATAAGTCTCGTTCGAAGCCAAGTTGAATATCGGTGTTGCACACCAGTTTTAACCCTTTTAAAGTGAGATTCATTTTATTAGATTTTATATGCACATGATTGATTTAATGCATGTATGCATGAATATTGTAAGTACTTGGTGAAAAAAAGACTACCAAGGGAATTCTTGATTAAATAACTAATTCAAAAGTTTTGCAAAAAGAATAGCAGTTTAAACTGCTTTATCACATGAAATGAATTTCCTAAAAAAAAGGCCCAATGTACAATATTGCTTCCTAGCCTTGGTGATAAACTCCATCATCTTCTGAATGGTTGGTGATGAGGCAAGCCAACTCGACCTTCCCACTTTTTTGGCTTCCTCCTCCATTTGTTGAGCTTGATGTGTGACCTTCATAACTTCAGTAACAAAAGCCTCCACTTGATCTTCAGAAATCTTAAATTGATCCTCCTAATATTTTGTCTTTACCTCCTTTTGATCAGTCTCTTCAACTAATTGGGAAATGACTTAGCTTTGTTGCTCAACCTTCTCCTCCAAATGTCACATTTTGTTATTGAGTTGTTGCACATTAATGTGCGTTCTCTTGTTCTTCTTTTTTTCTTCTTTTAGCTCATTCTTAGGCTCTCTCTTAGCCGGCCTCCTAGGAGCATGGGTGGGTAGCATTATCCTTTCCTTTCAGTTGTTTTTCCATTCATGATACTTGGTGAAAGAAAGGATAGCTCTAGATTTAAGCACATAGAGTCTCTTCTAAGCAATTTAGATACCCAACGCAAACTTCTTCACCATTAGGTCTTTATGTAAGAATTCAAGCTTGTCCAAGTTATGAGTCATGGGGATGAATTGCAAGGACCTGAATTGCTTTTTCACTTGTATCGGGGCATAACTTGTACCTCCCCATATGCCAAGAAAGATAACCCATGGGCAATTGCCGCAATGGTAAATGGTAAGAGTGGATGTGGACCAAGGACCTATCCATTCTATTTGTGGCTTGGTGAGGTTTTTAGAATAGTTGATCCATCCCTATTTATTATCGCGTTGAATTTATTCACTCTTAAAAAAAGGATTCAATTGGGACAAAATCCTTCGAAAAGTGATTCCCAAAATTCTTTTTGGCACATGGGAAGTGGCTCTTAATCCATACAGTAAGTAAATAAGAACATCCAATAAGCTTACCACTGTTTTGTCGACAAAAATTCAATGACATAATAGTCTCAATAAGAATCATCGGAGTTGGAGTTACTTGAGACTTGCAGACTTGGTCGAAGAGTGAAATGATGCCTGCTCAATAAATTTGATGATCCTAGGAAAGATCACCAAGCCATATACAGCAAGTGCAAAGGCTTTGTGCTTTTGATCTTTTTGTGAAAGAGTGTAGGTGAGTTACTTCAATTCATTGTAACTAAAGTATTTGCGATGCCCTTTTGTTAAGAACTTAGATTAAAGAGTGGAGGCTGACATATCCAATAATTGAGTTAAAGCTTGATGAGGTGTGACTCTTTTATTATGACAATAAGTTTCCACTAGATTCTCAGATGCCCAGCCCAAAAGATTTGTTGTATTCCTCTATCGTGGGCATGAGATCCATCTTGTTCAAATAAAAATACCGGTAATATGGATCACAGTACTGTATAAGTGCAAGAATAAGTTACGCATCTATGGTAACCTTGAGTAAGTGAACAATATGACGGTATATGGATGTGAATGATTTTCAATCTTTAAAGCTCCAACTACTCTATATTCTTGATAATTTAGCTACATCATTTTTATCCACATGAACTGTGACTTGGTCCTTAAGATGGACATAACTATGTGGTGTGATGAAATCTCCATGAAGTTGTTAGGCTATTTTAGAAAATTCCATTGCCACCAGTTGGATTTCCACTATCTTGGCATTCTAAGAGTCATCATTGGTAGTGGCAAGATACTCAAGAATATCCATGCTAATAATGCTTTAACCGAGTACTTAACCTAATGAATGATATGCGTGTGCAAAAAGAATCAACAAGTAAAAGTGAGGTTAGTTTTAAACAACACACGTTATCATAAGTTAAGAAGTATCACAACAATCATATGAGTAAAGCAATACAAAATTCTTGCCTATGGTGATGACAATGGGTAGGAATTCTATGGTCAGTTTTATGGCTAAGTGGGGTATTCTATATGCATAAGGTGACTTGTCAAAAAGGCTCAGGGTAGTTCCTGAATCCCATCACTAAATCAATTGATATAATGATCACCTAATTCCTTGCCCACGAGGGTTTATATAAGGAGAGGATTAATTCTGGCTATAGCATTTTATGGGCCTATACAGAGATTACCGTCTTAGGAGGTAAATACATTACTTTGCTACTTGAAATTGGTGAAATCTTGGAGACCATGGTCTCACAAGGATAAGAACGCCAATTCCGCTTTGAAAGAATATGGTTGAGCTGAGGAAGTTAGGGTGTAGAGCTTCATGTCAGGAATGCATACTGCATGCCTACAACATGTAAATTCATAAGTCACACAAGAATAAGCAAAGCAAAACTAAACAAATAAAACTTTTAGGCTTGACTCATGAGATGTCCTCAACGGAGTCACCAAGCTATAGCAACATGCTCTAGGAGTTGCCATTAATCCGTTTACACTTAAGTCAATTAGACATTTTAAAATGGTCCACGAAAGTTCAAGGGGTTTTGGAGTATGGTTACATTAAAATAACCTTATTATAGCATAAAAAAATTGGCACCTTACTTTGATTTAAATTTATTTTGTTTTCTTTTAAATATTTTAATTAATTTTTCAAACAATAGATTCTACCAAACCACTAGGATATAGACCCTTAAAAATTACTACTTGAATTTGTTTTATGTACAATTTAATTATGTTTTCAAGCCATAGATCTTATTGGACCATATGAATAAGGAAAATAAAAACTTAATCTATTTTTTTACTTATAAAAATTTTAGCTAATTATCAATTCAAACCATAAATACTATCAAATCACCCGAATATAGATATTAAGACTTAATTTATTATTTTTATTAGTTTAAAAAAACATTTTAAGTAACTATCCAACCTATAGATTTTATCGAATCACCTGAATATTGATTTCAAAATTTATTTTTAATTAGTATCCTAGATTCATCTTAGAGTTTTATTAAATTCACACAGAATGAAGGCTCTACAATTGATTTTTGGAGCACATTTTGAATAACTAAAAGTTAAAACCTAAAAAAAATGACAAGTGGAAAAATAAAAGTCCTAGCCTGAACATGTAATTGTATATGATATTAATTTAATTGATGCATTGCTAGTTTAAACAAATAAACGAAAATCAAATGTGTAAAGAAGGTGCTGTCAGTGCTTAAAATGTGAAGCGGAAATTGTGAAAGACCTGAAAGACCGTAAGGATGAGATTAACGGCTAAGTGCTAGTTTCAGCAAAGGTGAATTGGTTCAGCGAGCAAACTGGATCTTCAAATTGGTTGGATGACGGGTTGCGATCGGGTCTGGCCTCGATTCCTCGAACGGCGGCGGCAATTGGGCAAACGGCCACTTGAGGTCGGACGCGCGACAGCAAAAGCAATCTCCGAAGGGGGTTGCGGCGAGCTGCGGCTACGGACAGTGGCTGATCGAAGAGGACGACGCAGCGGCTATGAAGCTCAATCCCCTTTTCCTTTCATTGTTAGCGTCACCGGTCGTTAGCGACACTTGGGGGCGACAACGTGACGTGAGGCGGGTAGAGATGTCGATGGGTTGGATTTGGATAGGATGAGAGTAATATCACATTCTACTCGCTACGTTAAACGCCCTACTCTTATTCTACCCACCACCTGTTCGGTAAATAATTTTGGCACTCATATCCTACCCATTTTTATGCGGGTAGGATTGGGTAAAAACCCGTCCATCCACAACACTTCTACAATCATACACACAAAAGAAAATCAAGCAAAAAACTATAAATTGTATCAATCAATGACGTCAAAAACATTATTAGTATGTGAAAAAAATAGAAGAGACAGAGTAAAAGAGCACTACACATAAATTCACACTCCAAACATACCAATACACTACAAAAAATAGACTCTAGAATCAGTACATCACAAACATAGTGAAAAATAATGTAATAAGACAACAAGGGAAGACATATAAAAGTCTAGGCCTTATACATAAGTTTAACTCCTTGGTAAATATGTAATAGTATATACATATATGGGTAGGATATGGGGCGGGTGGACCCCAAACCCCTATTCTACTTGTATCTAACGAGTGAAAAAAAAAATCATATCTGCCCCAAATCCGTTTAATTGTAAAAAAGAATACTGACTTGTTGGGTAGGATATAATAGGATCCCCGTCGGCCTGGCTATCCGTTGCCATCCTTAGAGGCGGGGTTGAGGTAGTGAGTGGGGAAGACGGGCAGTGGTGGCGCAACGGCTAGAAGTGCGGGTTGAACTTGAGAGGGCAGCAGGGAAAGTCTTGGATTTTGGGAGGAGAGTTGTGAGAAATCAAGGGCTAAAGCTACAGTTTCTCCCTTTTTGAAATTCTTAGCTTTTTGTCTGCAATTTTTCTCAAATGGTGACTCATATTTATACTAAATGAGGCATAAAAGTGATTAGAGAGGCTTTTAGAGGTTAAACCTCATCTAAATCCAGTAAAACTCCCAAGCTGCTGATTTGACTCTAGAATTACGCTAATATCCAATATCACCCAAAACTTCTAGGATTTATCAAATTAGCACAAAACTTTATAAAAATGCCAGATTTCACTCAAAATTTCATAGTTTTGCTAGATTTGCCTCAAACTTTAGGGAATTGACAAGTTTGCCCCAAAATTTTCAATTTTGCCTAAAACTTTCTAAAAACCATCGGTTTCCACCTCAACTTTTCTCATTTGCCTAAATTGACCTACAAAACCTTTAGAACTCCAGATGACCATTATAAATTCCTAAAAATTCATAGCACTACATAATCTAAATACACATAATCTTACCAACTTTCTAAGCTATAAAAATGATATAAAAAAATCAAATTGCCCCCTAAAAACAAAAAATGCCATTGAACTACATTTTCTAATCTAAAACTAAATAAAAGTTAGTTTTCAGACAAAATTAGGTGTCAACACTACTAAACATGATCCAATATCTATCCCCAATCCAAGTGGGGATTACATGATAGGATTTCTAGCTTCACATCCTTCTCGATACTGAGAGCTTCCCCCTTGGAATAGAGGTTTACCGTCAATACTACTCTTTTCACTTTTTCACTGACACAACTGGTTTCGGCAGCAGTTTTATGGCGTTGAAGGTCTTAAACCTCCCACTGTCTGTTTGTGATCTGATTTGTATCTGCTAGGGCGTTGGTTCCCATCTGTTTTGTTGGAGAGATGGACGTTTGGGCAAGTGTTTTACGAGCATGAATTTGACCGCTGAGGAAGAGAAGGCATGTAGGCTCGAATTGATGGAGCAATCGTGCGAAATAAAACTGGATGCATGAAAGCATGGCTTACGAAAGTAGAAAACGAGGGCAGCATCGTTAAAATCTGAAATCAAGAAAGTAGGAAAGGAACTTGGTCGAATTGTCCATGAAAAAGTGAATACCAAAACCATCAGCCAACGAAACGAGTTAGAGCGTACTTTGAACAGCCTATTAGAGAAGGAAGAAAGATATTGGAGTCAACGGGCAAAAGTGTGTTGGCTACGGGAAGGAGATCGAAACACATGATTCTTTCATCAGATGGCCACCGGGAGAAAGAAAAGAAATTACATTCATTCTCTTAAAAAGGACGATGGTTCGTAGCTCTCCAAGCAAGCAGATATCGAAAAGGAAAATGTGGAATTTTTTTTTTTAGACTTGTTGCTTCATCTCACCTGACTTTCATTGAAGAAGTAGTGACTCATATTCCCCTATGGTGACGGACAGGATGAATGCGGGACTTTTGCACCTTTTACTGCAGGGGAAGTTCGTACTGTTTTAATTCAGATGCACCCGACCAAAGCCCCAGGACCAAATGTCCTATCACCTATTTTCTATCAAAAATACTGGCACATCCTGCACCATGAGATCGCCAAATATATGTTGGCAATTTTGCGTGACGGTACTATTCCAGCTGAGCTAAACTACAATTTTTTAGTGCTAATCCCGAAAGTCAACAACCCAAAGTCGGTTATCAATTTTCGGCTTATTAGTCTATGTAATGTACTGTATAAGTCGGTTTCAAAAGTTCTAGTGAATCACTTGAAGGTGGTACTACCCAAGATAATTTCTAAGAATCATAGCATTTTTGTGCTAAGATGACTTCTGACTGATAATGCTTCAGTGGCACTTGAGACATGCCATTATATAAATCGACTTTATGGCAAAAAAGGGGGTGCATTGGCTTTTAAGCTGAACATGGCCAAAGCTATGATAGGGTCGAATGGAGCTTTCTAAGGGCAGTCATGCTTGAGTTGGGATTTAATGATCTGTGGGTGGAGCTAATTATGAGTTGGGTCGAAATGACATCATTCTCAGCATTGGTGAATGGTCAGGCCTTTCTCCCCGTTTTTGTTTTGTGCGAAAGGATTATCTGCTTTTCTTTGGCATACAGGGTCAAATCACTTGATAACGGGTATTTCAATTGGATGGTCCAACCCTAGTGTTTCTCATTTGTTGTTTGCTGATGGTAGTCTTCTGCTTTTTGTAGGCTAAAAAGACAGATGTAGGGCACTTGTTGGCGATTTTAGCACTGTATGAATGTGCTTCAGGCTAGATGATAAATATGGGGAAATCATTGGTCTTTTTTAGTCCTAACTGCAAGTTGGAGATCCGGCAGCCTATCATGAGATTACTTGGAATGACCTTTTGCTTAAAGGAAGATAAATATTTAGGCCTACCATGGCTCCTTGGAAGGAAAAAGACAACCCAATTTGAGTTTCTTCTTGAGCGAGTACGGCAGAAATTGTCCCAATGGAAAGCATATTTACTTTTGCAGGCAGGGCATTGTATTTTAATCAAGGCAGTTGTTTAGGCAATGCCAACCCATCTAATGAGTTACATTTTAATCTCGACTGAAATGTGTAATAGTGGTCCCATGACGTTGAGGATAGGTAGATGTCTTGGTGTGCGTGGATTCGCATGTGCAAAGTGAAGAGGGCTGGTGGCTTAGGCTTTAGAGATGTGGAAGCTTTGAACCTCGCCATGCTAGCAAAGCAAGCTTGGAGGCTAGCTGGTAATCCAAATGGTTTAGTTGCTCGGGTTTTTCAAGGATGTTACTATCCGACAAAGACATTTTTTTGTGCTAGTAAACTGAAACAGTGCTTGGTTATATACAAGGTTTACTAGCTGGAAAAGACATCATGCACAAAGGAGCTTTTTGGTGGGTTGGAAATGGAGTAGATATCTCCATCTGGCATGATAGGTGGCTTCCCGGAGACCATCCGAAACCTATAACGACTTCGGTTCCAGGCAGAAAAAACTGGAAGGTGTGCCATTTTTTGGACCTTGCGATAGTCCAATGGAATCATAGCCTCATTGATGCATTATTTCATCATCGGGATGCAGAGATTGTTAAGCTGATCCTTCTTATTCGTTGGTGTCGAGATGATGTTCTAATGTAGGGCATGTGTGATAGTGGACGATTCTCAGTGAGATTAGCTTGCCATTTAGCTTATGCTATTTTATACGGTCAAGACCCTTTAGTAATATCAGCATTCTAGGTGTGGGTGTGGAGATTAGCACTGCCACATCGAGTTTAGATGTTTTTTTTATGCTTGTGTAGGTAGGCTCTTCCGACTCGGGTTAATCTTCAGTTGTGTGGTATAGCAGTTGACCCTATGTGTCGTATATGTGGGGAAGACAAAGAATCAATGTGGTACTTATTCTTCAGATGTTCTTTCTCTGTTCAGGTTAGCAGGCACATGGGGTTGTGTTGCCTGTTACGTCAAGCCGGTGGCAAGAGGATCTACACGATGCGATGGTGGAGGAGGAGAACCGGGTCCTTTTTGCTATTTTTTCGTGGCTTGTCTACAACAACAGGAATAAGGCTGTCCATGCATCGGTTTTACAAAGACCAGACATCTTAGCTAATGCAATTAGTGGCTGGCTTGAGAGGTGGACTAAGGACGGCAACGAGGCATCCCAAAGACTCCTAACAAGGCATAACGATTTAGAACGGTGGTGCAAGCCTATGGGGAGCTTCTATAAAATCAATGTTGATGCAGCTTTGGATATAAGAAATGGCAAGGGTGGTATTGGAGTTATCTATAGAGATTCAAAAGGTGTTCTATTTGCTCTGTCTTTCGGCAGGTACTATCGTGGGAGGGATGCAAGGTACTTGAAGGCGCTAACAATCCTTTGGGGCAATACCGAAGCAAGGCATGGTAGGCTAGATGCTATCATTATCAAATCGGATTCTTTAGCTTTTATCTCGAAAATTGAGAAAGGTATTTCTTTATCTTTATTTTATTTTGGCACAATCATAGATCAGGTGCATATGTTAGGTAGTTTTTTTATGACTTGCACTTTTTCATTGGTTAAACGGTCTTTGAATGGCACTACCCACAATTTATCTAGGAAGGGTTTGCGTTGTGTAGAGAAGGTGGCATGGGAGACTCCCTTCCTAGATTGACTGTTATTTTCTTTAGCTTAGTTTGAATGAAGTTTCTTTAGCATAAAAAAAAATCATAGCTTTACAATTCTAAGCACTAATATTTGCATTTGAGTGATATTCTAACACTATTATTCTAAATGTGGGCAAATTAAATACTTGCAAAACTAACAGAGAGAACATTATATTTCTTTTAGCATATTCCGTTAACTCTGCTAAATAATAGAAATGAAATAACAGAGACAATTTTTAACTTTTTTTTTTTTTCCTTCTCCTCGTAAAAGTCTCCTCTCTCTGAATGAGAGCTTCTCTGAAATTGTTTTAGGACAATTTGACTTTTCTCCCAAACGATATCGCAGGTTCTTCGTTGCTCTCTTCTTGTTACTAAGTGCCCTTTCAACTTTCTTGGCATGGTCCTCTTCAATTTCGCTCACAGGACCTAATCTACCTCAACATCACTCATGGGATCTTGATTGAGCAGATTCGTGGTCGCTCTATTCTTCGTTTGGATCTCTGGTGTGCGGAGCTTTGTAGATTTAGTTCTCTTGGAGGTGAAGGAGATTTTATTTCTTGACATGGTTTGAATCTAGGATCTATGAAAGTTGATTGAGGGTGATCTATTTTGATTGTGATACTACCTCAAGCTTTTCTTGTTGATTTTATGCGCGATTATTGACAATTTTTCCTGAGGGATGCTTTCGCTATTTGGTCTTTTATTGTTCTACTGTTATTGCGATCTTTTGTACTTGATGAGCTTGATCTGCAATTAGCAGGTGCTTTTCTTGATGTGGTTCCATTTTGTCATCCGGTGCGTTTATAGGTGCTCTACTTCGTTATCCTTCAGAATGGAAGCGGTATCGAAGAGTGACACTTTCTCCAATCTTGAACCAGATTGTCCGAAGGAACTGGTCTTAGATCTACAGCCTGATTTGGGAACTGGAGATCAGATAAAATCATTGGTTGGTAGGATCATCTATGATAAGAAGTTGAATCAGAAAGGTATTGCGAATATTCTTTTAAAGATTTGGAAGACTTACGGGGTACAAGCGGTTAATTTTTTGGATGACAAAACAGTACATTATGTGTTTATGGATTGTGATATGGTTGAGCGAGTACTGTCTGATGGGCCATGGAACATCATGGGGTGTATTTTTTCTCTCCAAAAATGGTTACCGTCTCAATCTATACAGGATTTGAACTTCACTGAAGTTCCTTTTTGGGTCCAGATACATGGTCTACCTCTCAACTTAATGACTAAGGCAAATGGTAGTGTTATTGGAAAACAATTTGGGGAAGTTTTGGAGGTTGAGGACCCAGGGAAGTTGGGGGAATTGTGTAGGGGTTACCTTAGAATTAAGATCAAACTGAATGTCAAGGTCCCGATCAAAGCTGGGTTTTGGCAACCTAAACCTCTTGGATGTAAGAAATGGATTGCAGCAAAGTATGAAAGGTTAGGGGATCTCTGTTATACGTGTGGAAGACTTGGTCATTCTAATATTAGCTGCAAGGAGACTACACAGCCAGTTCTTATGAGTACTAGACAACAGATGTATGGCCCTTGGTTAAGAGCTCCTGTGCCAAAAGTTAATGAAGATTTTGCCAAGCCTCTGCCACTAAGACCAGAATATCTGTTACCAGGAACACTAGTTGGGCTTACAAGGCAGAATAAATCTTCCAATGGATAACTTGGTATTGATAACACTCCAAAGGAGCGTTTTGATCAGCTATTAACAGGTCTAAACCTAGAATCTTCATCTGTATCCCCAGATAGTCAAGCTTTCCAACAGGTTCTAAAATTGCTGCCCATCGGGGGTCATGCTAATCCTGAAATTATCTCACCAAACATGACTGGGCAAACTCACCAGGCTCACCTTTCTCTAACCTCAATAGAATCTGACAATATTGGAGTCAAGGAGGATGAATCATCTGATTTGGAGTCACAGAAAGGAGGCAAAAAGAGAAGGAGACCTCCAAAGAGGAAAAATACTGATCAGGAGAATGCATTAGTTAAGAATATTGGAAAAAGACCTAGAGAGGTTGCTATAGCTAAGGATGGGTCTGGTGGCTGCCCTTCAGCCAGCTTGGAGCCATGATTCTCACAAGTTGGAACTTCCAGGGTATAGGGCCAACCCTGACAGTTCAGCACCTAAAATGGCTCCAAAAGAGGTATAAGCCTCAGTTATGTTTCTTAATGGAAACAAGAGATAAAATTAATAAATTGGAGAGGAATAGAAAGAAACTTCATTTCAAAAATGTTTGTTATGTTAATCCTGTTCGTTTATTAGGGGGTTTGGCGCTTTGGTGGACTGATGATGTCCAGGTGTATGTTGATCTGAAGTCAAAGAACTTTATTGATACCAGAGTAACTGATAACCTGGGTAACACTAGCAGAATCACTTGGATTTATGCAGATCCAAATTTTCCAGACAGGAGGCAGAACTGGGAGGTTTTGAAGCAATTAGCCTGCCAAAAATCCTTACCTTGGTTATTCATAGGGGATTGGAATGAAATAGTAGCCCAACATGAGAAAATAGGAGGCAAGCTGAAAGCTCAGGAACAAATCATGGCATTTCAGGAAATGATTCTAAAGACATAGCTTTAGGATGTAGGTTTTCATGGACAGCAATTCACCTAGTCAAATGGTAGAAAAGATGGTCTAGTTAAAGAAAGAATTGATAGAGCTTTAGTGAGTTGCTCTTGGAGGCTTCTGTACCCCGACACTCAGGTGTACCATTGTCCTCGAATAAGATCTAATCACTGTCCTATAATCCTTGCATCAGAAGCTCAAAATGTTCCCAAAAGGAGAAACTTCATATTTGAACATATGTGGACACGAGAACCAACTTGTAAAAAGGTTATCAAACATTCGTGGGATGTATATGATAGGAATGATACCTTTGCTCTTCAGAAAAAGTTAAAAGGGTGTAGTAGAGCTTTGACTAAATGGAGTAAGTCCTATTACCCTAATAACAGAAAGGCAATAGATATGCTGACTTCAAAGCTGGTGGAACTACAGGATAAATCTGATAGATCCGTGTCTGGGAATGAAAATCAGATTATTAAACAAATTGAGGAGCATTGGACTAGGGAAAAGATGTACTGGCAGCAACGAAGTAGAGTTGACTAGTTAAGATTAGGGGACAAAAACACTGCTTTTTCCCATAATGTCACAATTTAGCGAAAAGCTTAAAATAAAATATTATGAATTCAGAACAAGAAGGGAGATTGGATTGATAATGAGGAGAATATTTCAACAACTTTCAAGAAGTTTTATGAGAAGCTCTTTTGCTCTGAAGGATCTATTGGTATGAATGAGGTGCTGGTCCATGTTAAATCTGTTGTTCAAAAGGATCTGAAGGAGAATCTTTAAAGGGAAGTGACAGCTGAAGAAATCAAATCAGCGGCGTTTCAAATGGCTCCCTTAAAAGCCCTAAGACCTTATGGCTTTTCAGGAATTTTTTTTCAAAAATATTGGGAAAAAGTTGGAGAAAGTGTCACCAAAGCAGTTCAAGCTTTCTTTGATCAAGGTACTCTCAATCCTGGTCTAAATAAAATGGCTATTGTTCTTATCCCTAAAGTCCCCCACCTTGAAAAAGTCACTCAAATTAGACCAATTAGCTTGTGTAATTACTGATATAAAATTATCTCTAGAGTTCTTGTTAATAGACTTAAACCTCATATGAATGATATCATCTCTCCTTCACAAAATGCTTTTGTTAAAGGTACACAAATCCAAGATAACATCTTAATAGCTCATGAAATTTTTCATAGCTTAAATGCAAAAAAGAAAGGTTTAGATTGGAATATGGCCATAAAAGTTGATATGCAAAAAGCTTATGATTGTATGGAATGGTCTTTTTAGGAAGGTATCATGTATAAAATGGGTTTTCCTTCTAGGTGGATTACTTGGGTCATGTCCCTTGTTACCTCTGTGTCCTATACCCTTCTAGTTAATGGAAAAGAGTCTGAAACATTTAAGCCAACTAGGGGTATAAGACAGGGTGATCCCTTGTCTCCTTATTTGTTTATCATAATTACTGAAGCATTATCACAAATGTTGGTAAGTGCAACAGAGCAGAATTTTATTGAAGGCATTAAACTAAATAAGCACTGCCCTCCCCTAACACATTTGTTGTTTGCAGATGACTTTCTATTTTTTGTTAAGGCTAGTGTCAGAAATGGACACCATTTATAGTAGGTTCTTATGCAGTACTGTCAGGCTTCTAGTCAGTGTTTAAATCTGGAAAAATCTGCTATGTTTTTTAGCCCTAATACTCCTACTGCTTGGTAGAAAAGAATTAGTTTTTTTCTTGAAAATCCCTAAGGCTGTAGATCCAGGGAAGTATTTAGGTTTACCTACCCTGTGGGGACGATCAAAGAGTGAGGCTTTGGTTTTTCTTAGGGACAAAATTATCAAAAAAATACAATGATGGTAGGAGGCTCTCCTCTCATACTCTGGTAAGGAAATTATGCTTAAAGCTATTATTACTGCTATACCATCATACGCCATGGCCTGTTTTAAATTTCCCAAGAAATGGTGTCATAATATCCATTCTTTAATGTCTAAATTTTGGTGGGAAGGGCAGTACTCAAATTCTAGCATTTACTGGAAAAGTTGGGACTGTTTGTCTTTAGCAAAAGGAAAGGAAGAAAGGGGTTTTAAGGACGTAGAGGCTATAAACCTAGGTTTGCTTACAAAACTGGCCTGGAGAATCATGTCTAATCCCCAAACGATCTTGGCCAAGATATTAAGAGGATTATATTTCCCTGATGGTAACCTTTGGATTGCAAGAAAATGACCAAAACCTTCATGGGGTTGGTCTAGTGTTTTAGTTGGTAGGGATTTTCTAAAAAAACATGTATGCTGGCAAGTACAGGATAGTTAGTCTATCTCAGTTTGGAATGATGCTTAGATCCCAAGCATTGGGGACTTTAAACTTCATCCCAACATGAACATTCCAGCAGAAGTAAGTAATGTGAAAGTAGGTAACCTCATTGATACTAGCACTCATACGTGGAATTTAAGTCAAATATCTTTTTATATTTCAACTAAGGAAAAAGAGGCTATTTTACAGATACCTATTAGCCATAACCCAATGGTAGACAAGCTAATTTGGCCATATGACAAGACTGGTAGAATTACTGTCAAGACTGCCTATACGGTACAGAAAACTACCCTTCCTGTTAATATTAGTGCTTCATCTTCTCATCAGATAAATCCTTGTTTATGGAAGCTAATTTGGAAAATTAAATGTTCTCCTAAGATTCAGAATTTTATGTGGCGGCTCTGTCAAAATGGAGTAGCTGTTCGCTTAAACTTAGTTAAAAGAGGTATTTTGATAAATCCTAAGTGTCCTTTTTGTTCTCATGATGAAACCATGGAACATATGGTGCTGCATTGTGAATGGACCTATCTTATCTGGTTTGTGTGCTTAGATTATAAACCTCACAATGCTGGAATTCAAACTTTTGATCAATGGTTTCTTGAGTTTTGCCGTGCTTTACATCATACACAAGAAAACAAGGAGATTATTATCTCAACTATTGTTTATACATGCTAGTTCATTTGGCTGGCAAGAAATGAGGCCATCTTTCAAATGAAAAACATTAATCCTGGTTCTGTAATTCACAGGATCCAAGCTGCTACTGCTGAGTATCACCAAGCACACTAGAAATTGGTTGATACAAGTCCTCCCTTGCACAGAAACAATGACTCAGATCGGTGGAACAAACCACCCAAGGGATCCATCGAAATCAATATAGCTGCTGCCCACAGGGGTGGCTTATCTCACTCGCGACTGGCAGGGGAATGTTTTGCACACCTAGGCCTTGTTTGCTATCAGCTTCCATAAGTGAGCAGCGTTAGCTAAAACAACCAGGAAGGGGCTCTAGGTCTTGCTTTGCCATGGACATACTGCTGTAGAAATTGAGTCGTTAGATAAAGAGTTAGTTGGCAGCTTAAGGGGTCAAGAAGACTGGAGAATAGGACCTTTAATTTCTGATATTAAAATGTTGCAAAGTTCATTTTCTGCTTGTTATGTCCAGGAAATGGCTGAATCAGCCAATAAATGTGCTCTATGCATAGCTAAATGGGCGAGTGTCCATAAGAGAATGTATTGGACAGTATGTCCCTCTTCTGTGTTTGCCCTTCAACAGTCAGTGGATGTAAACTTTGAACCTCATTGAGGTCTTCCTTCCTTTTTGCTTTGCTTGGATCAAAAAGAAAAAAAGAAAAAGCCATGTAATTTTCATCATCCCAGGCAAGTTACACAATTTATGCTAGACTATATTCATTTATGCCCGAAGGTCCCCATACTAAAAATAATAACAATTCTTCACCATTTTCTTTCAATGATTGAACCGGAACCCAGATTACCTTCTTCATACATAAGCATTTCTTGCTCCTTTCCTCTTTTGATCACGTCCACCAAACTCCTATTCTTGACATCTTGATCTTCTCCGGTTTTTTCCCTCCCTTGCACACGAAGCTCGTAGTGGCATCAGTACCAACTGCCCCCACTAGATCCAGCAGTGGATCTCCAGAGTCAAAACTGATGCCTCTCTCACCAGAATCATTTGTGAGTCTATTTCATTTCCATTCTCCAATCTTGCAGTAATCAATTGGGTTTCGACCTTTATCTCCTTTAGCTCTTGGTAATGTTGCTAGAATCGTAGTTTGAATTCCATGATTTTTGTATATCTAAAGTTCATTGAACCATAGGTCCAAATTGTTTTGTGTTGTGTGGTTCAAATTTTCTGGTTCTGGTTTGTTTGGGGAAATAATTTCTTGTTTAAATTAACCCGATAGAAGTACTTAATTCCTGTTTTTTCCTGTAATTTGTTTCATTTGAACCATTTCTTCTTGATTGCTGCGGATCTGGAGTTCATTGAATCGTAGTTTCAAATTGTTCTATGTATGTATTGTTTGGTTCTAGGTTGTGTGGGGAAATAATTTCTCATTTAAATTGATCCAATGGAAATACTTAATTCTTGTTCTAGTTCTGTGATTTGTTCATGCGAATTCAACAGTTTTCCTGTTTGTTCTTGCGAATTTAAGAGTATTCAACAGTTCTAGCGAATTCAAAGGTTCTTCATGTTTTGTTTCGTTGAAGAGAGAGGGAAAGGAGGAAGAGAGAAAACTAAGAGTTAAAGGGATTTTTAGTATTGGGTAAGAGTTTATGGGAAGAAAAATAAGAGTTTAGGGGGATTTGTAGTGTTGGAAAAAAATTTTAAGAGCTAAGTTATATGTTTTATCTTTTTTGTACACAAGTTTGCTACATATATTGCGATGACATTGAAATATTCCAAATCATTATATACATGGATAAAGCTAATGGAAGTGGCCAACATAGCTCAAAAGATAATGTTGGTTACTGATTTAATTGCAAGAAAAACTATAGTGGTTGATATCTGCTATTGCAAAAAACCTTAGTGGGGGATTTGCCTGTTTTGCTTCGACGATGTGAACTAAATCCCTGATCCACTAAGCATCAGATTAGGTTTGCGGACTACAAAAAAAATCCCATGAATTTGGCAGACCCCATGTACCTGGCCCTTTAATTTAGCAACTAAACGGGGGTAGACCATCCCTACATTCTTATGCACATTGAAGCTTATATATAATTTTTTCAAACCTCGACCTCCCTACTGTGCCTTTTGGACCCTAAAAAAGCAAGTATTCTCCATTTCATTATATATGAATACCTCCTAATGCTATTTCTGATTAAAAAAATTCATCAAAAAAAATGTGAGGATCGTATGATGTGCATCACTCACGCACACTTGGACCTCCACAATATACATGTGAACCAAAAGTGAAAGCCACGAACAATTAGACTTGGGTTTTTTCTAGGGTTAAAATGGGCCGGGAAAGCCCAAGCCCACTAATATTAGGCTCGGCTCTTTGTTGTTTGTTACTATCCAAGCTCAAACTCAAATTGCTCAAGCCTAGTTTTTTAGGCTCGAGCTGGCCTCAAAAGCTCGCTAAACTCAAATAACACATATAAATCTTTAATGTCATAATTATAACTTAGATAAAATATAGGGATTGAATATGCAATTTTCTATGACAAAGGGAAAAGGATACTTCAGATTGATGCCTTAAATTGGGGAAGAATGTGATGAGGATAGTACTAGCATTCAGAAATCAAGAAAGAAATCTTTTCAACAACTTCTTCATCAATGGTACAAAAATGGTGATCTCGAAGTTGGATTACTTGTTGAACCCTCTGGCAACAGAAACTCACAAGCTCTAGCTTTCTTTCAAATCTTAATCGAGGCCCCGAGCACCAGAGTTTACAAAGGCATTCTCCTGGATAGAACCTATTCTGAGACATCATATTCTTAGATTGCCAGTTTAGTAAATGCTCTGTTCGATATTGGTGCCACAAACACCATTATCAATCCATAGGTTTCATTTGGAACATGTGTTGTATCTATAAAGAAATATAGGGCATCATTATTAATGCTGGCCATAGAGAAGTGAATAGCTTGATTTTGAACTTTATACGCCATCTGGTAATGAAGTGTGGATGCCAAAGTGGAGGAGATTTGTTCTGCTCCAGTGATCTGTAGCTGGATCTTCAGAGCTAATAAGAGATGTAGATCTTGAAGATCCATACAGAAATTGGGGAAGAATGTGATGAGGATAGTACCAACATTTAGAGTGGTTTCAACTATGCTGATGTAGGCTTGCTTGTACTTCTTGTAGTGAGAATCAAGAAGCGCCAATCGAGCAGTAACTAGTAATCATTTTCTTCCATGATAAGTAAAAGCCAAACGAACAACTCCAAAATGGAGATGAGTATATCCTTTTGCTATCCACTGACGAGGAAAGTAAGAAAGGATCTCTAGTGTGACATACTATTCTTTGGATGCTGCTAGAAGAGCATATTGATCAAACTTAGTGGCTGAATGGATCAGCTGTCCTGAACATAGAAGAAAATGAATCCAGATATCTAGGCTTATGCTGGTCCTAAAGATACTTTAATTGTTCCTTCAGGTGATGGATTTCTTGTTCTTGGGCTGATTGAGAAGTTTTTTTGTCTAGCAATCATCCCAAGTATCTCATGATGGAGATAATTAATCCTTTGTTGCCATTGGCCCAAAGGATCAATTATCATGATTGGTCAGGCCTAGTATAAGTAATAGTAGGAACTGATGCTAGATATACCAGCTTAGGTGGTATATGTCAGGAACATCTACGCCTACCCTTACTCCTATAGCTTCCTTAAGATCAATTTTCTCAAATCACCTTGATTCTTTGTGTGAATTTAAATATCTTTTTTATGATTAGAAGATCCCCTTTACTGATCTTCCCCTTATCAATCCATACAAAACATTTACTAAGTAAAAGCCAATCGAGCAGTAACTAGTAATCATTTTCTTCCATGATAAGTAAAAGCCAAACGATCAACTCCAAAATGGAGATGAGTATATCCTTTTGCTATCCACTGATGAGGAAAGTAAGAAAGGATCTCTAGTGTGACATACTGTTCTTTGGATACTGTTGGAAGAGCATATTGATCAAACTTAGTGGCTGAATGGATTAGCTGTCCTGAACATAGAAGAAAATGAATCGAAATATCTAGGCCTATGCTGGTCCTGAAGATACTTTAATTGTTCCTTCAGGTGATGGATTTCTTGTTCTTGGGCTAAGAAGTTTTTTTGTCTAGTAATCATCCCAAGTATCTCATGATGGAGATAATTAATCCTTTATTGCCATTGGGCCAAAGGATCAATTATCATGATTGGTGGATTAGGCCTCAGGCCTAGTATAAGTAATAGTAGGAACTGATACTAGATATACCAGCTTAGGTGGTATATGTCAGGAACATCTACGCCTACCCTTACTCCTATAGCTTCCTTAAGATCAATTTTCTCAATTCACCTTGATTCTCTCTGTGAATTCAAATATCTTTTTTATGATGAGAAGATCCCCTTTACTGATATTCCCCTTATCAATCCATACAAAACATTTACTAAGCCGTCTGATCGATTTTTATTTGATCTATTTTCTGCTCCAGTCTAACTTGATTGTGCTAAATTCTGCTGAGAACTTTGTTATGAGACATCATATTCTTAAATTGCCAGTTGAGAACTTGTTCTGTTGTAGAATTTTCTTTTCTTTTCCCTTTTAAATCAACTGATGTATGTTAGGGGACCTTCCAGATATGCTTTGTTGACGTAGAAAGCGTGTCAAAGAATATGTTCAACCACTAAGTTTGATCAAATCCTTTTCCAACAATATCCAAAGAACAGTATGTCACACTGGAGATCCCTTCTCACTTTCCTCATCAGTGGATAGCAAAAGGATATACTCATCTCCATTTTGGAGCTGTTCGTTTGGCTCTTACTTATCACGGAAGTAAAGGATTACCAGTTATTGCTCGACTGGTGCTTCATCCAAATTATAACTTGAACCCATTTGGTTTTGCATTTATGTAAGGCACCAAGCATGAAATTCAAGAAAAGAATGGAAAATTTTGGTTTTGCATCCAAATTTAATCAAGTTATGAATGTTTCTAACAAATTTATGAATATTTCTATTCTAACCAAGTTTCTTCATGTTCGGTTGGCTCTTCAAAACTTAGTACTAGGATTCCAGCTCTTTTTGGAGATTTTCACCAGGGTTGTAGCCATGGTTATTAATGAATACTCATAAGTGTATTCCTATTAAGGGTTTAAATCATCGTTATATACTTTGAGTATGATTAATTTCTATATTCTAAGCATTTTTTCACCAGGTTACTATTCACGTATTTTACTATTCACACGCATTTTTACTATTCATAATTATTATTCACCAACTTACTGTTTATACACATATTTACTGTACATACACAGTTTACTGTTCATTAATATAAAAATATATATATTAAATAATTATTTTTTTATATAGGTAAAAACATCACTTGACGACCGTTCACAAGAAAAGTTATATCTGGAGCTGTAGACATCGGAACTGAGTTATTCCAAATTCATATGAAAGCCAACACATAGATCTCAAACTTTTCTTTATTTCGCAAGCTAGTTTGATCATTTTCATTATCGAAATCTGATATAGATGAGACCATTTGTTCTTTCATGTCTGAAGAGCAGTTTCGGTAGAAAAATCATAACTTGAGCTACGAATTTCCGATTTGAATCAACAAGATATTGATTCAAAGATAAAGAAGAGATCTACAAGTTTTGTGCTTTAAGGAAGAGCTTATTCGATGTCTACAATGGTCAAAAAATTAAAAGAAGTTGCAGCCTACCTTTGGTGATTTGTATTTACCTACATTTTACTATTTCACCCACCCCAAAAACTCTATAAATAGGCACCTTAGGGGGAGGACGAATTCATGCCATTTCTTAGGACTCATTTATGTTCTTGTATCATCTTTAGCTTTTCTTCTTTAGTTTTGTTCTAATTTTCAATACCGAAGCTCTGTCCAAGTGTTTTCTCGTTCTTGTTCTTGTTCTTTCTTTTGATCTTTTAATCCATGTTCATTTCATCTTTCTACATGTTGTCTACTTTTATTATGGCTAACTAATTTTCTTTTTGCTAAGGCGAAAGGGTGAAGCTTTTGGTATAAAGGTTATGATTTATTTGAATAGATCACAACGTTAACGGTATTTTCTTCTTTAATCTATTTAGCTTCCCTCCTTGTTAAGTAGAGTCTTGATTCATCATAGTCAATCATTGGCACAAAAGCTGCTTGATTCCCTCTATAAAACATGGCTCTACTGGTTATATTAGAATCTTGAGTTATTGTAGACAAAGGTTGACATGATGGATACTTGAACCCATTAGCAAGCGTTGGCGTTTTAAGATCAATGAAAGTTAATACTAACTAAATTCCCCGATTGGGACCTCCTTTATGTGTGGATCTCAATTGGGTGGTAAGATGGGCTAAAATTAATCATAACCGATATACTAAAAGTGGATCCCCCAACCTTAGCTATTTTATTTGAATTTGAATTTTTAATCAACACTTGTTCACACCTTTCACAAAAACGTCCTTGATTAAAAATCTATAATTTGTATTTCTTAATTCACTTCCCTATGGTTCGACACTCGGACTCCCGAGATTTTATTACTTGTGACAACCTACACTTGGGTTACAACTACTAGAGTGCAGCAGTTATGGCCTCATTTGCATTTCCAACATTATCTTCCTTATCTTTCTTGCCATTATTTTTTTTGAAAAAAGTATCTCTTATACCTTGCAATTTAGATTTCCAAGTCATGGGCTATTGTTCCAAGCTCTGTGAATGATTATGGCATAATCGCCTTCGAGCTGTAGAGGATTCCCTAATGCATCCCTTGTGCACAGATGTCGATGGGGGATGCTATACTTATCCACTCCTTGCAGTTGAGGATGTTGGTTTTCCATTGCTCTATGTACTCTGTCACTAGCTCATTGTTCCTTTGTAAAGGCTTTCATAGTATTTCCTCTACATTAAATGTTGAGGTAAGTAAATCCCAAGTTATGTCCCTCAAATAAGTTTTATTAGCCAAGCAAAAGCAAGCTAAGTAAGGTTAAATTGAGTCCCAAAGAGTAATTGGCACATGAGGGGCAAAAAGGGCAAAGTGGTAATTTTAGCCCGAGTCAGTGGCATGACCGTAATTTGGGTAAAATTAGGTTCATACAAGTGTTTTGAGCTAGTTGATTTAGGACCATAAGTGTTTATAGCCATTTGAACTAAAAGCAAAAGTTAAGGGTGAAAAATGCACTAAGTAAGAAATTAAGCTATTATATCTTATAATGGCTTAAGTGACTAAAGGGCAAAGTGTTTGGGTAAGAAAAAATTTTCTTTGGGACCAAGGAGTGATGGAGTGGGGAGTTTTTAAGTGGCCTAAGTGATTCAAAGTTAAGTTTGAGGGCCAAAGTGTTAAATGAAAAAAAAGGTTAGCTATATAAGTGGAGGAGATGACACTCATCATCATCTCCCCCATTTGCCATTTTCGTAGCTCTATTTCCTCCATAGCTCTCCACCTCTAAACCTTCCAAATCATTCAAGTTTCCATGAAAATTGAAGGTCTCGAAGCTATCCCAATAAGCCCTTAGCTCGTTTTTTGTGGAATTGGTGCATTTGGAGTTGTTCTTACAAGTTTTTGGTTCAAACCCAAATGCAAACGTCTTTGATCCTTATGGGTTAGTTCTAAACTTGTTAAATGGTTAGAAATGGTATTAACTTCATGCTCTTGGTGTCCAATTTGGTTGATTTCAAGCTTGGAACTCAAAGGAACTCATTAGAGCTCAAATGTGCTTATTGTTTGTTTCTTGTTTTCAAGATGATTTGAGGTAAGGGATTTAAGTTAATTTAGCTCAAATAATGCATAGAAACATAGTATTATGAGTGGGAATGAAGTAGAAATAAGACCCATGTAAATTGGACTTGAGATAGGAAAGTTTGAGCAAGTTTCGTACAAGTTCGCACGCTGTCGCGCAATGCTATAATGCATTGGCGACGCATCTCCGTTGGTGACGTGCATAACTCCTAACTTAGGAATGAATTCTTGACCCAACCGAGGCTACAAAATATCTTAAATTAGCCTAGGGATGATAATCGAGAGTTTGAGATATTCTTAGGATGCCCCGAGCTTGAGGGACTAATGGCTTGGCAGTGCCGTCGGTGTGGTTAAGGAAGGGTAAGTAATGGGGGCTAAGGGGGCTAAAGTGCTTAAGTTTCCAAGTGAGTACTAAGGGGATTAAGGTAGGTTTCAGATTCTTTGTTGGCCAAGTGAAAGGTCATAGACCTTTGGGCAATAAAAAAGAAACCTAAAAGGATCCCGACCAAACTTTATAGTTTGATAAGTAAGCCACTAAGGGGCCCTAAGCTAAGCTCGAAGAGCTTGGTAAGTTGAACCACATAAGGTAGCTACCCAGCACAATAAGTTAAGGGAAGAGACGAGTAAAAAGGGAGTAAGCAGTGACTTACTCTAAGTAGCCCGTCAAGGCAAGCAAGGTTTAAGTAAATGATGACTTACTCTAAGGTGCCCATAAGAGGACTTCATGGGGTTAGTTAAGTGTTAGCATAGAATACGAGGTCCAATATCCAAGTACCCCAGCTGTAAGAGCTCACGGCAAGTCTAGTACCTACGGGTGTAAGGAAGTCCGAGGTGCATGTGCATGTGCATATTTCATCCATCAATCAATCCATCCATCCATCCATCCATCCATCATTTGCATTTCTGATTATGATGGTTGCTTGCTTATTTTGTTTGCATTTTATATATATGCAGATATTTGTATGCTTGCATTGTTTTTCCCTGCAGGCACCAAATCCCTTACTGAGTACTTTAGAGTACTTACCCATTAAGTGTTGTACAGGTATTAAGTGTACTAGTCAGGCTTAACAGTTAGTAAGGGACCGCTGTTAAAGCTTACTTTCATTGGTTTGAAGGTATTCTCTAAGTAGAAAACTCTACATTTCTAAGTTACTTATGACATAAGCTAGTACTGACCAAAGTGTTTGTCTTACAGTTTGAGGCTAAGTGAGTACAAGGAAAGTGTGGCTCATCACTTGAAGCTAGCTTGCTTGGGTGAAGAGCTAAGGATGGATCTTAGTAGATATGAGCTGTTTTTTTATTATGTATGGTAATTTCATACATAGATCACCTTTACTAGTGTCCATTGGTGTGTATATCACTAGGGTTACTTTTGGGTGCATATAAGTTTAAGATATATGCACATAGTTGTTACTTGTAGTTAAAGCAACTAAAGTTTTTATGTCTTGGCTTGTTTGAACTATGTTTTGTTAATTGCCGCAGCACTATTTTCAATGATATTTTTAATTTAATTGTTTTTGCATAACCAAGACAATGCATACATATTTCCTATGCAGGGTAGGCTAAGTAACTAGTTGCATGTAAGTAATAACTAGCCAATTGTAACCTAAGTGGGATCATAGTTTCCAAAGAGTCTACCAATGTTAGCAATTTATGACATTGAGGCCTTGTTCCGCCACATCCTTTGCTTGGTTGCCGCCAACTCCGAGAGGCTGACTGTCCTTCTAGTACTGTAGAAGCTTGATAAAAACTCCCTTTTAAATTGGCCTCATCCATCAATGGATCTGGTAAGGATGTTGTTGTACCAGTTGAATGTAGACCCTTTTGTGTGATTGAATGAATTGTTTTACCATAAGATCATCTTAGGTCCCACCATTGTTGTAGGTTTTAATGAAGTAAGCCACATGTTGCTTTGGGTTGCTCTTGCCATAGAATTGTTGGAACTTTGATAGTTGATAGCCCAACAACATTCTTAGCTCGTCAATCCTTCTTGAGTACTACTTCACATACATTAGAGATAATGGTGGAGTCATTCTAGATTGATCTCAAATAGTATCCATGATCATGTGTTGTAGTTATTGCATAGATAGTGAGGCCACACACATTTGAGTTGCCTTGTTCATAGCATTTTTTAAGATAACACAATCATGTTGGCTTTATTTTTGTTGGTTTTCCATATTTTTGATCTTTTCAGTAATGCGATCAACAATCAACTTTATGCCACTTGTAGTTGTTTTCTTAGGAAAATTTTAAGCTTCCAACTTACTCATTAATAATGTAATTTGGGCATTTTTTTTCTTCAAGTTTGGTCATTAGTCTTTCAATGGATACTTCCATTTCTTCAAGGTGATTTTTAGAATTTCTAGTATTGGCAACTAAAGCCACCAACTTTGGCTATGATGATGATAGTAATCTACCCATTGTTTTCTTAGGAAAGTTACAAATCCATATTTAGACTTTTCACTTGTGGTGGCATTCTTCTATGATATTGTGGAAGATGAACGAGTCCTTGTCTTCTTGGTAGAACCTTCTACTTCTTGGTTCCTACTTGAGTGGATGCAATGGTTTGAATGATTATATCTCACCTTTTTTAGTTGAACTTCCTACTTTTCCATAGTAATCCTTATTTTCTTGCCTTTTGCGGGAGAATTACTCTAGCGTAGATGCTAATTGAGATCCTTCAATGTGACCTTTTGCATGAATGACTGGTGTGATTTCCTTTTCCATTGTTGTACATCCAGTGTTGACAACAACACTTCAGGCTTCCATGATCTTTACTTGGGTTTCTTTAAAGCTGCCTTGATGCAAAAGATAAGAGGTAGAGAATGCCCCCAGTTGAGTCATTAGAAATTTGTACTAACAAATTTTGTGTCTAAAATTGCACATTAAAATTGGTTGCAATACAAATTATAAATTGAAATTTAGAATAAAGATTTCATGGGATCGACTCTCCAGCATGCTTTTCTCGTACACAATCATCTTATTAACGTTTCATGCTTTTGGTGGAAATGCGAATGACTTCCTCATGAACTTTGGAATTTGTCTTATACAAACAAGAACTGATGTTCCTTGCCACATATTTTGGGCTAGGACTTTTCACTGTACTTCTTGGACTTGGGGGCTTCCGACAATGTTTACTGCTTTTTTACCACTTTCCTTGAAGCTTGAGTTGTTGCAACAAAAAAATCTGTCATTCACATTCCCTCCTGCTTCCACTGGATTTGAACTTAAACTTGATGCAACACCATCATGTGTTCTTTGCATTCTTCACATTCTTCGTGTTGCTAGATATATTCTTCAAATTTGACATTGAAATTGGTATTTAATCTTGTTTGGATTTGATTTTTTCTCACGTTGGGCGTTTGTACTTAATCGGTTTGAAGAGTTTGATAGAGCTTTTTGTAGAGAAATTTCTCTTCTCCCTGGATCTACTTTTTCTCCAATTTGTTGTTGTATTAACCCTTAGCTTAGAATGGTTATTTATAGGCGTAGAGGGGAGGTGATTTGGTTCAAGAAAACCACATATGACAATTATCACTAAATTGTCTCTTATATTTATTTGAGGAAATAATTATAATAAAATTATCAATTTTAATTATCTAAGAAAGATAATTGATAAAAAAAAATCTAGAAGCTTTTAGAAATTTAATCCACCATTCCACCTTTGTGGTTTTCAAATTTTTTTTGAAATTTATTTAGGGAAAAGTGGGTTCCGGATCAATTAGCGTAATGGATTTTTCCATTCAGGGACTTTGGTGGTGTATTTTTTGGGCTCAAAAAATTAGGTTTCATGAATCTATAATCTCTAAATTTAATGGAATTTTGAAGTTTCAACTTCAATTATGAAATGCACTAGATTTTTTTTAGGGTTTAATTTATTTGTAACACAATAAAATTTTGATGTGCACGGCGGGATAACAATATAAGCTCGACTAGGTGCAATTAATGGGTATTCCCTTCATAAGCTCATATCTAGCTCAAACGGAAGGCAAGCAGAACTAGGTTAGCATAGCCTATACATTGACCTGGTTGTGCCAAAGTTTGCCCTAAGCCAGGATGATTCAGCCCAACCACATAATGGCCCTTTTAGGAATAATTTTTGTGCTGAGTGTTATAGTTTTGGAAATGTAAAGATATAATCACTCAAAATTAAAAATTAAAATTTACACTTGGATAACTTTTTCAAAAGTGCTAGACTTACATGCGCATATGTGCGCCAAAACATGTAAAATTACCATGGTTATTGTGAACATATGTCTAATTAGACATAGAGGGTAATTTTACAAGTTCACCCCTCACCTTAAATCAAAATTTTTTCTCTCCAATCGCCGTTTCTCCATTCTTTCCAGTCATCGACTGCCTTTGTCTTGTGACACTCTAATCCTCAACGTCTCTCACTCAGATCATGCCATTCAATCCTCGGCCAGATGACAATTGGACGCCGGACCTCCTGCGATATTATGATCCTTGGTGATCTCATACTAGGATCACACCGCTTGGATCCTTGGCCAGATGACGATTGGACGTCGGACCTCTTGTGACGTTTTGATCCTCGACAGTCTCTCCCTCAAATCCTCAGCCGGACGGCGATTGGACGTGTCATCGCATCATCGATCTTCGCCGCTCCAGACTCCGTCGCGCATCTCTAATCTCCATTGGTCCGAACTCTGTCACACGTTTCCGTTTTCCGTCTCTGAAACCAACGGGCACTTATGCTCCTCCTATTTTTGCAATTTTTTTGAGTTTTCATATTCATTTACATTTTTGTGCTTTTATTAAGACACTTAACCTTATTCTCTGTAGACACTTTTAAATTTAAAAATAACAAACACTTTACCTTATTCATTTTTTGTTTAGCAATTATGTCATTTTTTGTTCAGACACTTTTACATGTTTATTTAGAAATTTTACAACATTCAATCAGACACTTATTTTTATAGCTTTAGACACTTTTAATTTAATATTATAACAATTATTTTATATTACTTTGTAGCCACTTCCACATACTATATTAGACATATTTACATTTTATTGTAGACACTTTTGTTGTTTGGTTATTTTCTAAAGGTAACAAATTATTCAGAAGTTATTTAGTCAGACACTTTTATATATTTATTTAGACATTTTTAAATATTCAATTAGACAATTTTATTTATTGATTCAAATACTTTTTTTATTATATTTTAAAGATAATAAATTATTCACAAGTTGATTCTATCATTTTTTATTCAGCAATTTTGTAATTTTTTGTTCAGACGGTTTTACATGTTTATTTAGACATTTTACAATATTCAATTAGACACTTATTCTTATAGCTTTAGAAACTTTTAATTTAACATTATAATAATCTACATTTTATTGTAGACACTTTTGTTGTTCGAAAGCAATAAGGATGCGCTTGGAGGAAACGATCAGAAGCAAGATCCAGCGGGTGATCGATGAGATACGGTAGGTGACGACGAGATCTAGTGGGTGATCGACGAGATTCGGGAAACTATCAGAAGCAAGATCTAGCGGATAATCGATGAGATCCGACAGGTGATGACGAGATTCGGCGGGTGATTAACGAAATCTAGTGGGTGACGACGAGATCCGTTGGGTGACGACGAAATCCAGCAAGTGACGACGAGAACCGGGAAATGATCAGAAGTAAGCTTCGGCGGGTGATGACGAGATCCAGCGGGTGATCGACAAGATCCGGCAGGTGACAACGAGATTTGGAGCCGAGCATCTGCGAGATCTGGAGCCGGATGATGACTATAAGATTTGGAGGCGATGAATGTTTATCGAAGAAGGAGACGACGGCGGCGGCGGTGCTGGCAGAGGTGAGTTTTCAAGAGTGAGGGTGAGTTTTGGTCCAAAGGTAAATTAGTCAATTTATTTACTGGATTATGGGTCATTTATAGAAAATTAGGACTAGATTAGTATGTCTAATTAGACATAGATTTACTATACAATAACTCATGTAAAATGCTTATGCTATTTTTTGTCGACTCCAGATATGTTTCGTTTTTTACGGAATGGTAAAACATGTAAAACGCTTGGGCGGCACCTGTTCAAATCCCAGTTAGCCCCATTCCATTTTTGTCTATTTTCGTTTCTTCCCCCCATTTTCAGTTTCTTACCAATTTATTTTTCATTTTTTATAATTTTTTTTTCTCAACTTTGTTCACCATTTTCCATGGTTTTTTCTAGCCTAGCTAAAATATATTTTTTTCTTTTTTCCAGCCAACTGTAGCTTTTGTTTTCTTTTCTTACCATGTTTTCATGGTACTATTTTAATTATTGTTTCAAAAATAATTTTTTTCTTATTAATATTTGTATAAAATTCAAATATATATTATTTTATGATACCCAATATAACTTGTAATCGTTACGTGATGCCGAATATGTAAACTAGTTGTTTATTCTTTTATTAGTAGTTATTTGTATTTTTATTCGTAAGAGTTTGTTCTTTTATCAAATTTTGTTTGTTCTTTTATAAAAATTAATTTTTTGTTCCCTTATTACTACTTTTTTGTTATTATATTAGTAGTTCTTTATTCTTTTATGAGTAGTTGTATATTCTTTTATTGGTAACTATTTGTATTTTTATTAATAACAGCTTGTTTTTTTTTATCAAACCTTGCTTGTTCTTAAAAAAAACTAATGTTTTGTTCTCTTATTACTACTCTTATGTTCTTTTATTAGTATCTCTGAATTCTTTTATTAATAGGAGTTTATTATTATTTTTGTTTATAATTGTTCATTTAGATGAACGTGATATTTATTCTTTTATCAGTAGATCTTTGTTCTTTTATTTGTAAGCGTTTGGTCTTTATCAGTTCATATTTTTTTCTTTAGATAAACTAGTTGTTTGTTATTTTATTAGTAGTTATTTGTATTTTTATTAGAAACAATTTATTCTTTTATTAGTTCCTACTTGTTCTTTTAGAGAAACTAATTTTTTATTCCCTTATTATTACTTGTTTGTTCTTTTGTTAGTGGCTCTTTATTTTTGTGTTAGTAGGTGTTTATTATTTTGTTAGTTCATATTTAGTCCTTTAGATGAACTTGATTTTTGTTCTTTTATGAGTACCTATTTGTTCTTCTATTTGTATGCATTAGTTCTTTTAACAGTTCATGTTTGTTTCTTTTAGATGAACTAGCTATTTGTTCTTTTATTAATTGCTATTTATTTTTTTATTAGCAGAAGTTTATTCATTTTTTTCCCAGTTTGTTGATTTATTAGTTTCTACTTTTTTTTTGTAAGCAGTTTCTACTTAAAAAAAAAAGAGAGTTTTATGTTGTCCTATTTCAAATTTAATGTAAGAGAGTATTTCTATTATGAATCCACCAATACGAGACAACAATTGTGAAAAATAAAAAATAAAAGAAAAAGGAGAAAGGAGGGAGAAATGAGAAGGAAAATGCCATCATGATAGCATTGGACGGTGCGTCCGTTGCGTCCGTCATCCATCATACTATTAGGGTCCGAGCAAAAATAATAAAAGTTGGGTGGCGGTTTGGTTTTGAACGGATAAATAACATAATTGGTTCAAAACCTTTAATTCTCATTGCAAATAGGTTCTTAGCCTTCATTTTATTACAAATTGGTCCCAAATCTTTATAATTCATTGCATATCGGTCTCCAGCCTTAGGCAAGGATAGAAAATCGATTTATAGCGAAGAAAAATTAATAGTTTAAATTGTCCATTAAATGTAAGAAAATTATAGTATAATTTAAATTTATTTAAAGACAACTACTGAACAATTTGAATTTGTTAACTCCAATAAATTATATGACTTCAAATTTTAAATTCTAATTTAAATTATTTAGTACTCCCTCCGTCTCAAATTCTTTGCACCATTCACTTTTCAGTAATTAATCTATGATTTTTTATTTTAGATATTTTAGCATATAAATGAAAAACCTTTATGTATGAATGATAAATCAAGACCTATAGTTTCTAAATGTATATTTTTTTAATTTTTTTTCTAAAAAACAATAATATAAAAAAATTCAAGTCAAACTAGCCCAAAAAGTTAAATGGATCAAAGAAATCGGGACGGAGGGAGTAACTGTTTTCTATAAATTTCAAACAGTGTCATAATTTGTTCATAATTAATGAAAATTTTAAACTTTCTATTTTTTCTTTGTAAATTGAGTTTCTATGTCTGGTTAGAGTTAGAGACTAATAAGTAATAAATTATAAAGATTTGGGAAGAGTTTGCAATAAAATGAAGAATAGTGATCAATTTGTAATAAGAATTAAATGTTTGGGACCAATGGTACTTTTTACTCATTTCCACAAAGGGTTTAGGGGCATGATTTCCAACTTTTTGATAACGAGGCTAAAATGACAATTCTGGAATTGTTCAGGGGCAGCCCACAACATAAATCCGGCTCAGGTAAGAGTTACTCTTTTCAAAATTTCTATGCTAATATCAAACGGATCGTTACAAGCAAATTCACATGGAAACCTACGGGACAAGCGCTACCACAAACTTTACCAAGATTAGGATCAACATTTAAAAATGTATATACTTTAACAAACTTATTTATCTTTTAGCACTTTTTCTTAAGTAAAATTAAAATTTTTCTACACAAATTGGAAAAATATTCTTCTTTCAGGAAAGTTGCAATCGTTATGGAACATTTCAAAAGGAAATATGTTATAATGAAAATGAGATAGATGGTATATAAATTTATAGTAATAGTTCCTTTAAATAAACAAAAGTATTATGTGTAATTTAGCTAAACGGGGACGTATCGCACAGATTCAAGGTTGAACTTTTCTCTGTAAGGTAATGGAATGACCTTTCTTTAAAATAAAATAAAAAAGATTCAAAAGACATTACCGAAACTATGAATTTTTAAAAGCTAAGCTTTCAAAAAAACTTAATTTAAAAGTGTTTTGAAATTATAAAAATTAATAAAATTGTTCATCTAAACACAGAGAATTGTAGCCTGCTCCTCAGAATTATATTTTAATCCTGTCCCCGACTGCAAAACATCTCATTTTTAGTTCTTCATTGATAAATTTCAATAGGACTGATAAATATGCCAGGTTGGACTAGTACTTTTCTCTATATCACTAGTTTTCAAGGCACATCAGCTCAAAAAAATAGGGGAAAGGAACAGTATATAAAGTAGCTAGGGTAAAATCTACAACCCGTGGATACAAACCCATGGATTATAGATATTTGATGGAAATTGTACCTGTATACCCATCATGAATTTTGATTTTGGCCTATCAGTAAACTCACCACACCTGCAACCGGTCACAATTTTTCTTTATATGTTGATAACTTAATTGTAACTTGTCAAAATAAAAGACTAAAATAAAACAAATAAATAAATAAAGTGACAAAAGTATAATTTAATAAACATATAACCCTAAAAGCTATGATGCTGCTGCCTGTTCCTTCCTTTTTAACTCATGTGTTCTTTCTTCTTTGCCTATGCATTCTTTAACTATTCTTCCAAACTGCCACCACCCTCATTTCCTCTACCCAAATTTCCTATTTATTACACTCCTTCACCATTCCCTTCTTTCAAGCTTCTAGGCTGACATCAATAGCTGCCACCACTTCTTCTGCTGCCCACCTCCGTCCTAGCCCTCTCTCCGCCTCTCGCAACTACCCTATCGTCCCCTCTGCTTCCTCTTTCCTCAACTCCACTCGCAACCTCCGCCTCAGTTCCCCTACCAAGCTAACTCACGCTGCTCTCGCCCATCGAGCTATTGTTGTTGTTGGTGGATAATCTATAAGGTGCCCGTGACCCGTGGGTGACGGGTATGGGTGTCATTTCTTACCCGTCAAGCTTAGTGAATAGGTGGCAGGTTTGGTGGCTCCACACCCAATCGGCCATGTTGCCATCCCTAGAAGTAGCCGTGAACAACTAAAAAGTTATCTTTTTCTCTGTCCTTGAGAAAGGAGGGAGATAAGGATATTAGTAGTACAAAAATCCATTCTTGGAAAGCAGTTCGCCCAAAACAATGGTGACAAGGATATAAAGTTCAACTCTTGTAAATAAAAAAACAAGTTTTGAAAGAGCTTTAATTAGGGTCATTTTTACCTAAATCTAAGTTAATCGGAGTCCAATGTAGCTATCACGTACTAAAAGTTTTGGATAAGAAATTATACATACACACACGCATACACACATATAAGAGGTTAATATGTTTACAAGTCAGCGATGAAATTGTAGTATTTATTACTATTATGAACTTTTAGACACCGGCAGGAGGTTTTGGGTCATGGTTGTTGTTAGCGCCTGTTCCCGGGTAGTCGGCTAGTTCTATGCCCATCCTCCTCGCAGTATTGTGTCCTTCTCCAAGCGCTACTTGCCCATCATTGCTCAAGCTGAAGTACTCCTGCAAGTGGCATTAATTAGGGAAATATTGCATGTTTCATCACCAAATTATATAGCCCTTTGCATAATCATCCCTAACTTATATTTGGAAGTACTAATTCTTTATTGTCTACAAATAGTATAGATGAAAATTTCCCATGGGTCCCCTGCATTTAATTTGTGTTTTCATTTTGTTTTCGACTTAATAATTGTTCTCTTTTGATCCTAAACTTTTTTAAAATATTTCATATTTGTCCTAAACCATTTTCAAACATTACATATGTATTAGTTAGTCCCTGACAAGACTGTTAATCCAGACCGGAATTTCTATATAGTAATTGGATATGTGGCATACAAAACCCGTTCACGAAAAGTAGAAACCAATAATTTAAAATATAAAGCTCCATCATTTTTTTCTTTAAAATGATGCTCGTATATCTTTTTTTATTTTCTTTTAATAAAATTTACATTGCTAATAAAAAAATAATTTAAAATATAAAAGAATTCATTGATTTAATTTTATTGGAATCAAATTATCACTTCTAAGACACAGCCATATATGTATGTTAATATTGTTAGAGGACTATTGATGCTATTTACCTTTAATTAGCATTACGAACGCTATGAGCAACGCAACTTACCCATACCCTCGTTTACACTTACAAAGAAATTGTGCTAATTAATACTTCCTACCTCTCAAATTTTCTACTTCATTTCAATTTTTTATTTAAATTTAAATTAAATTTATTTATATTTTTATTTGCTAAGAAATTTTTTACAAAATTATATTAGAAACTACAAGATTTATAAATTTTTAATTATATTTTTTAAAAAATTACCAAATAAATATAAATAAGTTTAAATCAAAATTAAGCGAAAAGAGCTGAAATGGAGCAGAGAATTTAGCATGGGGATAGTGATACAAAAAGACGGAATATGTATGTATGTATATATGTATGTATGTATCACAGGCGCACAGTATTATTTGTCCTTTTTCTTTAAATCCCAAATCAATACAATAGAACAACAAAAAAAAACATCGGTTTAATTTTGGAAGAAAAAAATCAGCAAATTTGAAGAACCAAATCCAGAAGAGGAAAAGAGGAAAAGAAAAACAGAGAGAAGGAGAAACCTGATCCGCCTGGAAATCTGGAAGAGCCGGTAGGTGTTTCAGGGGCGACTTCACGAGATTAAGGCTTCCTGTTTGAACAGAGAGATTAAACAACCATTAATATAATTACGGTTAAATAAATTGATTATTACATCTAATTACGGATCAAACTAATTATTGTTCGTTTTTAATTCTTACTTGCTGTAGGAACTGCGGCACAAGTGAGAAAATAGGAGAAACCCAGAAACAGAAGAACAGATTTCACAGAAAGATTTTGCTTCATTTTAACAATAAGCCAAGCAGATAGCTAGAAATATTGAGAGAGAAAAAGAAAGAGAACTTCCCCTGATGAACAAAGTGAATGTTGCTGGTTTATCTACTTATAAATACAGCAGGAGGCGGCCGTTTCTGGTGCCACGCTGTCTTTATTGGTGGGGTTTTTTTTAAAATATAATGAAATATTATACGATAATAAAAACTTAATATTTTAAATAATGAGTTACTTAATGTGTTATTTTTAATGTTATCAACTTTTCACTTGACTCTTATATAAATTGAAATTCTATAATTTCAACATTCAAAAAATTACCTTTTAGTTTTCTTGAAAAATTATTTTTATTAAATTTTCTTTTTTAAAGTTGGTTACAAGATAATTCATAAAAATTAATTATTTTTCTAAAAATATTTCTTCAAATGATTATTAGGTAGATCGAATATGAGATTTCGAACGTTTTTGGTTTTAAACAAAAAATCAACAAAATTAAAAATAATAAATTTTTACTTAGTTTTAGGAAAAGAACAGAAATTACTTGGTGAATATCTTTATTTTTTTTGCGTTTAAAGAATATCTCGTTGATTTTGGGGGGAAAAAAAAAAGCTTAAAGTCTAAGTCAAACGATGATTAATTACAAATGCACTAAGGTTGTTTTCTCCCTAAGAACCACCAAAACCCTTTAATAGATCACTATCTCCTTTTATTTTTAACAAACTCATAACTTGCAATGTATTCTAAATGTATGAAAAAAATTATCTATTCGATAATACTAATATAAACAATGATACGCACATAATTTTTTTTTCCTTAAAGAAAACAGTTTTAGTGTGACATCCACATAGAATATTATGTAAAAAGATTCGGATAAAACTCTATTTTGTATGGTAATTGCCTGGAACGTAGAGACCATTGCGTTTGTCAGGTGCACACATGCGCTAGGACACGCTCTAGAGTTTAGAATATATACATTGCTTACACGCTTCTTATGATATTAGCTTTTAGGAGAGTTTCAGTGTTTCATTTTATTTTTTTTTTGGATTTTTCAGTTTTTTTCTATTTTTGTATTTATGTTCCTTTCTTCATATTTCACTTTTATCTAGCTTTTATTTCCCAGTTTTATTCATTTTTTATTTTTATATTATTCTTATTTCTTCTTGATCTTTTAGGTCACCTATCGACCTTTTTCTCATTTTTTTTCTCTATTTTTCATTACCTTTGTCTTTTTACAATTTATTCTAGTTCTTTTAAAAAATTTATGCATTATTCATTTTTAACTTAAATCAACTTAAGTTGAAATAGCTTATTTTTATTTTTATATTTTTTTACCTAAAAATAATTTCATTTAAAGGTCAATATTATGCAAGTATAATAATCTATTGAAAATATATTTTCTACTGTTATTAAATTTGTACGAATTTTTATATTTTTATGCATTAAAAAGAAAATACATAAAAAATTAATAACATCATAAACATTTGATTTCAAAAGGATTTATTTGGCTTAAATTAAAACTAATCGGGCAACATTCTTATTTTTCTAAAAAATTGATCTACTTTTTCGTTCACTTTTTTTCTTCAAATTTGTCAACTATTAAAAGAACAAACAACCAGTTGAGCCAAAAGAACAAATAATTTCTAGTAAAAGAACAACCGGTTCATCTAGATAAAAAATATATATATTGATAAAATAAAAATTAATATCTCCTGAAAAACTAACAATTGCTCATAAAAAAACAAATATATATTAATAAATGAATAAATAAAAGATAATTTATCTAAAAATAAGTTAAAATTATTAAAGAATAACCGATTGAGCAAAAAAATAGCTAATAACAAATAATAAACAACTACAGATAAAAAAAATTAATAAAAGAATAGACAGCACCCGTAAAAGAACAAACATGACAAAAGAACAAATGGTATTTATAAAAGAACAAATTTGATAAAAGAACAAAAACACCCAATAGCACATTAAAGGACTTTGCATTAAATTTTTCTCAATGTTATTTCCAGCATTCACATATTATTCCAAATTCCATGTTAATAAGAAAAAACTATAGGTAAAAGATTTGATAAAAAAACAGACGATATTCATAAAAGAACAAACAAAAGAACAAATGATATTCATAAAAGAACTAGCCTAATAAAAGAAAATACGCCCAATAACATATTAAAGGAATTTACAATAAAATTTTCTCAATGTTATTTCCAGCATTCGTATATTATTCCAAGTTCCATGTTAATAATAAGATCTATTTCCACTTAAAGTCTAAGCAGTTGCTTAATAATCATTCATAACGGAAAATTGGTTTTCTTTTTATGCGCCAAAGAAGGAAAGCCCAGGGCGGAATTCCCATAAAGAGTACAAGACACAAAAAGCAAGAATAAAAGAAACAGATCACACAAAAACTAGAAGAATGTTTGGTCACGAAACAAAAAGGAAGCGTGCTGTTAATGAAAAGAAAAAGGAAGCGTCAAAATGATAAGGAACACTTTCTTGCAAATTTTAATTTCACTTTTATCGCAAATATCAAGATTAATTAAACAGTAATTATTTTAGTTGTGTGCTGGTTTGACCATAGTTTTTCAGCAAGTAGTATTTAAAAAATGGTTGAAAGGGGTGAAGACTTAAAGATGAGACACTTGTGATATCGTACTAAAGGCACCCTCCAGTTGTATGTTTCTTAGTCTTGATGAGTGGAAGGTTGCCTAACAGCACCACTTTCATCGCACAAAAAAAAAAAAAGCTAAATACTAAATAAACAACTAAAGCCTCGCCTCTTGGCTACATCATGCCACTTCATCTTAATATTTTCAATTGAACTACTATTGTTAATAAGTTTGCCAATTTGACCATTGTCAATGCAAGTTGGTCCAAGTAAACCTCTGCCGTTATGATTTACTTCATCCACCGGCTACATTTTCATATGTTGTAGGGCTGAATTTTCGATTAAAAATCATTGGTGAGTAAATTGAAAATAATCAAAATTGTTGGCGGTAGATCGTCATTTATATATGCTCTTTCTTCATCATTTTTTGCCACCACTTCTTGGGGATCATGATGCAATGGAGCCTCAACTAGAGGTGTAAATAGGTCGGACTTTATCGGGTAGTTCAAGCTCGAGCTTACTTTGGGGCTTATTGAGTCGAGTCTTATTGAGTTAGAGCTCAAACCTAAAAATTAAGCTCGATACCTTAAAGAGCCGAACTCGAGCTTATAAGTACCCGACCCCTTTTGTTAAGGGGTGTAAAAGGCCTTCAATAATAACATATATAATACTTTAACTATCTTGCTAATCAAAGAGCTATTGGTTTACATTATTAAATTAAACATCATAAATTTTGAAAAAGGCCTTTCATTCAAGTCTAATAGGCTTTCAAGCTAAGCTTAGGTCATAAAATCTGTACTTAAGCAATTCAAATTCAAGTCCGGGTAGTACTGATTGCTTAAGGGGTTGAGCTTGAGCCTCATGGGCTCAGGCTTGGCCCTCACCTATACCTTGCAAATGACTAAAAAAAAAATTTAGTGAGGCTGTCAAAGCTGTAACTCATGTAACACCCTCATATCTCACATGAGAATATATTGACTCAAGTTCCAAAACTTAAGCACCTAATGCTTATCCTTTTCATAAAGGATAACTCATGTGGTATACATTGGTGTTTCCTTAATCGATTCTGGATATGAGTTGTTACAGATGTTGTTAGAGCTGGCTTAGGACCTTGATAATGTGGCATACTGAGTGTGCACATATATCGTTTACTAGGGTTGATCCTAGATTACAAAAGTTACTGGTCCACGGAACCAAGTAATTCATGTGACAGCAATAAGGACATTGAATACATAAGGGAGAGTTTGTAGCACCCCTGTATCCCACATGGAAATATATAGACTAAAGTTCTAGAACATAAGTAGCTGGCACTTATTATTTTCATAAAGGATAGCCATGTAGTGTTGCCAAATGTTTCATTGATTGAAACTAAATTTGGCTCATTTTAACTCCACCTTCACCAAATTGGATGTCTTTTCAATTATTGCTCCTTATGTTAAAGAAAAGTAATCAGGTCTAAAGCAGCAAATGCTTCCGCCCTGATGACCTAGTACAAAACTAACATAGTGCCAGCACAGTAGACAACTAATAAGGAAGTTTAGGCTTACTTGATACATCTATTTTTTCTCACTATGGATGTAATGGATTTATTTAGTCTGTTGAACACCATGAGGTTAGCGAAGTCAAATGCGATGGACAAGCTTCATTGAATGTGATGCTGCTGCCATCAAAGCATTTATTGTAGTAGGACATTAATCTATTAAGATCATTCCATGGAATTCTTCATCCACGTTGATTGTGTCACAATACAAAAGGAGCGACAGTGATAGGAAAGCCCACTGGAAACAACTAAAGCCATTTTTCACAATTGGATCAGGCATATGAAAGTGTTAAAGTCAACAATGTTGTTTTTTGCTTCTTTTCGTTGATGTTTACTATATACAAACACATCATCGACCTTTATTGTATCATAATTAACAAATAATTGAATAGTATTTTCCCCATCCATCTCTCTATTTCATATGCTAGTTTGAGTCTTTCATACTCTTGGATTCCATTCTTGTCATGAATACCTAAGCAGAAGGTGCTTATCTTGTGTTAGTTCATGTGAGTTTGTAAGTATGTAATAGATTGAAGCATCTCAGCCATGCCCAAAGCTAAGACTTCATTTGAAATTTTTGTTGAATAATTGGTGGAAGCCAACCATGAACCAAAAACAATCTTAATGGTTTTTACCGTTGGAGCTGAGAATTACTACATTGACACCAATTGATGCGAGGGTAAACTTGGAATAACTTCAACAATAAGAAATCAAAGGAATCAAGGGAATGGAAGAAAAAAATTGACAAGCAAGAAGCATTAGATAGAAAACAATGGAAGAATTTAAAGAAAGAGCCTGACCTACCTTAATATTTTCAACTTACTTTTCAATAATTTTAAAACAAAAAATAGGACGAGCTTAGTAGTGGTTGAATTGGGTAAACTTATTAATGTTAGTAGTTTAAACATAAAAAATTACAGGTTGAGTGGAATAATTGTCCCAAAGGCCAATTTTAGTGGTTTGTTTAATAATAATAACAACAACAACAACAACAATGTGTATGAAATGTGTGAGAATGTGTATACATTGTGTGTAACTATGCACCAATTAGAATGGAGCTTATAGACACCAATTGGTGGAGAATATACTTATGCGTCATGTAGATGTGTTTGCCTTGTATATCATCAAAGAAATAGAGATGTGCATAATTGTTATAAGGTAGTAGGACTGTAAAACAAATAAACAAAAGTGAGAAATAGAGTCACATGGTTTATATGGTTCGACTTTTCAACTAACCTATGTCCATGGGAGGGAAAAAACCGCTAACATTAACAAAATAATAAGAATTATAAAAAGCTTCCACCATTGTGTAGCCCCTCATGGGCTTACCCAGGAAGCCTTTGGAAACTTATGCAACACGAGTCACAATTGGCTAATTGATTACATGCATACCAGTTTAAACTTTCATGCTTCTAATTAATTAATCTACTATGCGTCCAAGTATGAGTAATGCTTTGACACCAACAGTAAAAATAAGAAAATAAAACCTAAAACATTGCCATGGCATTTTAATTAAACCCAAGTATTAAAAAATGTCAAAGCATACAAAATTCTTGTGAGTTTAACAGCACATAATCAATTGCATGTAAGCATCCATACAAAGAATACTATACTCACATCCAACAGTAGCTCTAGAGTTAACCACTCAACCATGTATATCGGAGGCAACTAGTGCACAAAAACTAAACACCAAAGCTAAATTACTAAGATCCATAACTAAGCTCCCACCTTAGATCAACTTCCAAGTGGTAAGCTTTGATAATCATTTTTTGTGCCTCACTAGCCTCTATTGGCCAAACAACGAGCAACCATGATTCTAGAATCACAAATATTCAATAAAACATTTAATTGCGCTAAGAGACTAGCTTAACAACCCTCAATGGTTGTTAGCTTTACAAAGTTACAATCTGTACAACAAACATTAAGGGAATGACAATCTATAATTCTCAATAAGAGATCCTTCAACTTACAAGAAAAATACTAAGGACACATATAATCATTATATGTAATTTATTGTGTGCTCATACAGTATAATGCTAAACTTAATGCACAATAGTTTTAGTCCCTTGGGACTTGTCCTTGACCTAGTCCTTGCCACAAGCATAGTTTGGTCTACTAGTAAACTTATTTTACTAGTCATTACTGAGCTTAGCTTACAAATTACCTTTTATTGTTTGTTGTATAGGTGAACCTGATGGATGCACTAGGTGTACTAAGCCTCCACATAGTACCTCATGCCTTTAGACTTGCTTAGGCCACTAGTGTATTAGGCCTCGACCTTATATTCCTACTGAGAGTGAACTAAGTTCTCACTTATGCCTCAAGTAAACTTGCCTAAGTTATAAGTGCACTAAACCTTTACTTAAGGTGCTCACTTATCCACCATTCCTTGATTCACCCAATCTATGAATGGACATTAGCTTGCTAGGCTCTAAAGTCCTTGAGTGCACTAGGATCTTACATTGGTACCTTAGGTACCAAGGCTTAAACTAGGCAACCAATGTCACTAAATTCTCTACTCAAACTAATGCCATCTATTGTAGTCAATGTAGCTTTGACACCCTTGTTATCGAACATACACCCATGAAGTCCAACTTTATTTTTAGAGCTTAATGATTTGTCTAGTTCTTTGGAGGACTTTAGGAGCCTTAAGGCAACTTGTTTTGTACACACTTATAGAGGCCCTAGGCACCCTTCAGCACCTTCCTTGAAACCCTTTTTATCAAGCACAAAACTAGGACATTTTGCTGGTGGTGCTATAGTGTCAATGGTGACACTGCAAAGCTACCATTCTTTTCATTCAGGTACATTTTTGGAGCTGGGTGCCATAGAGCTATGTATGGCCCCACAGTATTAGGCCCTCAAGCTCAGCTTAATGCAAGTGTTTTCTTAGCCTTTTGAGAAGCCTCCATTAGCCTCCTAAGGCCCTAAGGATGTTGTCCCAAGCTTCAAACCTCTATAAGTGACTTCAATGAACAATCCTATGCCATCAAAACTAGACTTTGGGTGCTCAAGCTTAGCACATAAAGTCTTAAACCTAGTTAGTCCACTATGAACAACACAACCTTCATTCAATGTACTTCTCACAATCCACATAATTCCATAAGCAAGCAAGCTAAGAAATGCCTCAATGGAGTGTACAAAGTAAATCTCTTGCCTCAATTGCACTTAAACTAGAAAGAATCAGGCACCATAGGCCAAGAACTTTAAGCTCAAAGGTTCCACTAAGGTTTCCTTAGTTCTAAGGCACGTACAAGGTTCATGGCACTAAATTAATACAAATCTAACAACACCTAAGCTTCTTAAAGCTTGAGAAATAAGTAAAATCAAAGAACAAACCCGTACCTCATGCATGAAGGCATGCCCAAGATAGAAAATACACCATGAGCTTTAGAACTATAAAACAAATGTAAAACATGCTTTTTCTCACATGGTCACCATGAAAGCCTTCTGATTTTCATCAAGAAATCTTGATTTGGGAAAGATTTGAGTAAGAGATGAAGAAGGTTTGAGGGAGCCATGGAAATGGTGAGAGCAGAGGGGTGAATAATGTCCATAATAAAGTCTCCCACAAGTTTAAAAGACTAAAACTTCTTCCCCCCCAAACATTTCATATTTTTGCAAATATAACCATTTCCCAAATAGTAAAACACTTGGACCATTTTTGTTCAACTGGAGCTTTAGTTCTAAACATGTGTTTTTTACTTTTGGGACTTGATGTGACATTCTAGGTTAAAAAATTACCATTTTTCCCTGGGTAAAATCTAGTCTTATAAACCATTTAGGAACCCATTAAACCTTAGGCAACTTACTTGATTTTTGCTAATTCACCTCTAATTCAGGTATTTTGCTAGGGATTTATGACTTTACCTCATTTGACCAAGAGAACCACTAGGAAGGCAATAACAACTATAGCTCTTCATAATTGGCATATAGTTTTATTCTCCTCCTCCTGCTCCTCTTCCTCTCTTCTTATTCTTCTTTTTCTCTTTCTTTCTTGATAGGTCTCATATTTTTTCCCTTCATATATTTGACTTTTGTCTCATATATATAAATTTCACACATACATCTTTTACATACGAACCACACACAACTTAGGTGCTTTATGTCAAGATTGCGAATCATGTTGAAGGGCACTTACTCTCATCACTCAGTAACCTACATAGTGCACATGTAGAAAGGTGATTGATGTCAAGATTGTGCAACATGTTAAAGGGTACCTTTGGGCACAAAGTAGTGAAGAGGTTGTTTTTATGCATCATATAGATGTGTTTTTTTATAGACAATAAAATAATTTATTAAAAGAAAGAAAAAAAAAAGCATAAAAAAGATGCAATATCACATTAGAAGAAAAGATGATGAAACAACTGCCCAAACCCCAATGAACCCAAATCCAAGGAACAGTAAAAAGTAAATCCATCCCAAATAAAAAAAAGCCATAGATTAAAAACCTAGCTCAATAAAAAATCCATGTTGAGCACAATAACCAAGAACATAACAATACAACCCTATCTTGGGGAAAAATAAAAAAATTGCTAGTTTTAAAGGGCTTTTTTTCTGGTGATGAAATTTACCTATTTCAATCATTTCAATTCACTTTGTAAATGTGTTTACCTCATGCATAACCAAGAAGAAATATAGGTGTGCATTATGTCAAGAATATTCACTATATAGAATGATGCTTTTAGGTATTGAGAGATGCTTGTTGTTTACTGTATAGCAAGGCATGTTAAGCACCTAAGTTGTGTGTGGTTTGTGTATCAAAGATGTATATGATAGATGTATGTATGTTAGAGAGATAACAAATGCATAAAGGCCAAAATAAGAGGGCTATTAAAAGAAGGGGAGAGAGAAGAAAGTTATAAGCCAATAGTAAATCCTACACTAAATGCCTTTTGTAATTATTATTATTTTGTTTATAGTTAGTGGTTATTTCTATCTGAGGCAAATATGCTAGTTAAAAATCCAAACCAAATAAATCATGTGTCTCAATTTGAAAGTTGAAAATGGTGGATTTACATAAGTTGGCTTAATGTACAGATGGAAAGTTGAAAATGGTGATATTTGCATGAGTTGGTTGAAAGTTGAATATGGAAAGTAGAAATTGAGTTTTTGTGTTCACTTGATGAGCAAGTTGAGGATGGAGTCTATAATTAGGCTTAATGAAGAAGGTTAACATGTGCTTACCCACAGGCATCACCAAGCAAAAAAGGTGTTTATATTGTGAGAATGTGCAACAAGTAGAATGGCGCTTTAGGTGTATGCATTTTGTGAGATGATGCTTTATGCATCATGTAGATGAGTTTTCCTTGTACACTACTAAAGAGAGAGAGAGGTGTGGAATGTGTCAAGAATTTACACTATTATGTGAGAGATATAATATAAGGGCTATTGAAAGAGAGAAAAAAAAAAAAAGAAATAGGGAGAATGAGAGAATAAAAAGAAGAGGAAGAAGAAGATCATATTCTAAGAATGAAGGGATATGATAGAAATATTTTTTAATTCTTATTATGCTATTGATGTTAGTGATCATTTCTCTCCAATGGATGTAGGCTAGTTGAAGAGTTAAATCATGTAAATTCTAGGTGTCCCAATTTCTCACTTTTATTTATTTTCTTGCATGTTTCTGCCACCTTGGTCATAATAATTGGTATTAGAGCATGTGATTCATTCTTGGTGCATTGGAGTTGAAAGTTCCTTCCAAGCTACCTAGTTTAAAAGAGCTAAAAGTTAATCGCCAACAAGGTAGAGCTTATGAATAGTTTTTTAGCAACGCAAAGAGTTTTCTTCAATTTTGTCAAGGTGAAGATTTATCCCAATTATATTGAATTGTTGACAAATTTAAGTCAAGGATGAGAATTTTTGAAAAATTTACTTGAATTTATCAAGCCCATATGGAGAAAGTTATTTGTGAAATGTTGAAAATGATAAATTTTGCATGCTTTGGTGGAAAGTTGCATGTAGAAAGTTAAAAATATTGTCTTTTGCATGAGTTGCCCGAAAGTTGCATGTGGAAAGTTTAAAATGGTATGTTTTGCATGAGTTACCAAAAGTTGCATGTAAAAAGGGAAAATTGGGTTTTTGTGTTCACATGATAAGCTAGTCAAGAATGAAGTCAATAAATAGGCTTGTTGAAAAAGATGTGTAAAGTTAAAAATGTTGCATGTATGCCTATTTTCAGGCATTATCAAGCAGTGAAGATGTGTACATTGTGTAAGAATAAGCACCAAGTAGAACGGTGACTTCAGGTTTCAAATGGTGGAGATGATGCTATATCCATCATATAGATGTGTTTGCCTTGTTCATCATTAAGAAGAGAGATGCGTGCTTTATGTATAGAATGTACACTACATAGAAGGGTGCTTTTGGGTATTGGGTGATGAAGACAGTACTTGTTGTGTACTATGCAGTAAGGACATTAGGCACCTAAGTTATGTTTGGTGTTGTACGTGAGATATGCATGTGTATGAGAAAAAAGCTAAATGTATGAATGGGAAAGTATGAGAGTTATAAAAAAGAAAGAGAGAGAGAAGGTCATCCGCTACGATTGAAGGGCTATTATAGAAGCTTTTTAAAATTGTTATTATTTTGTTAATGTTAGTGTTTGTTTCTCACTTTTATTTATTCATTGCACGCTTCTGTTGCCACGATCGTAACATTAAACTACAACAAAACATAGGATGAGCCCTTTGAACATGCTCAGTAGACCTTTGAAATCCTTGAAAAGTATCTTCTTTATTTGAAAAAGAGTAGGTGTAGTTTAGAAAGCAATACATTGACTACTTAGGTCATATTATGAGTCTGCAAATAATGTTCACTAACCCTAGGAAGATTGATATATCTCTATAGTGGCACGTTCCATAAACAATCAAGCAAGTGAGAGGGTTCTCAGGACTCATATCGGATATTATATATTGGAAATTTATCAAAGCTTATAGCCTCATTAGTTATTCTTAAGTTGAATTGCTCAAGAAAAATGGCATCTTCTTTGCAAATGAAACAACTTAAATTGAGAATGATCAATAATTATAAGGACAATTATACTTAAACATCAAACTCTAAGCAATTTATTTTTCTCATAATAATTTTCATTTATGAGTATTTTCAAACTAAGTTAGACTTGATTTTTCTCAAATAATTTGTTAAAAACATTTGCAAAATGATATTTACTGGCTTCCAGATTTTATCTAACATTTGATGTCATAATTTATGGCCTAGCTCATTTCCCAATTTGAAAAATGATTTCTTTTCATTATTAATTTTTTTTCCATCTAGAACTAATGTTATTTAAGTGTTAATACTTTCTTTACCTTAAATTAATTGAATAATGTTATTTTAGTAAGTAAATATATTTTTTATTTTTACTAACACAACCTAAAAAAAATTAGTAGAATACTTAAAAAAAATCTATATTAAATATTTTAAAACGGACTTTCAACGCATAGGGTTTCAAGAAATATACAATTTTTCGAGTAACCATTATATATATATATAAACAATTCTTTGTATTATAAACTCAAATGAAGTAAGTTATATATTTATGTAATATTTACAAAAATATTTATTATATTTAAAACTCAAATGGAAAGGTTAAAAAGGGACAACCATTATGACAAATAGAGAGTAATAAGTATATAGAAATATTTCTTATTCTTTCTCTAACCTGAGTTTGCTTTCCTTATTTTCACTATTTCTCTTTCTATTTTCTCTTGCTCGTTTTCTAGAGTAAATCTAAAATGCTCTCATCCCTTATATCTATATATATTTACATTTCAATCCTAACCCTTATAGTATAAAATAAGTGTGAACACATCAAATCTTATATTTCCTCAATATTGGAGCTATGTATAAATCAGATATTGGATATGTATCAAAAAAGTGAAAGATTTATATAATCAATGTGTGACATCTGTACAAATAATATTATAGTTATGTTACATATTCAACATCCTATAAAAAATAGTGTGAACACATCAAATTCTGTTTTCCGCCAAAATTAGAGATAATTACTTTTCTATCCGATGATAGACAGTGACGGCGACGGCTGGTGGCTCCATTAGAGATGGTGACGGCGTGTGCAGCGGTGGGAGGAAGTCAGCCGCAAGAGATGGGGTGACGCGCATTGAAGCCGACGAGGGTGACGCGTTTAAGCCAGCGAGGGTAGGCCGGTAGGGAGAGGGCATGTTAGAAAATTTCACTAAGGATAGAAAAGTAATTCTAGGTTTGGGTGCATGTAAGGCAGGGAGCATGTAAGACTGGTCCGTTTTACTATCCCCTTTTCAGTTTTTATTCTCAAATTTCTTTCTGATTTCTCTACCTACTTCTAAAAAACATATTCACATGTTGTTTTCATTTCTTTTAATAGCCAGTGTCGCTGGGGTTAACTAAACTAAATGAATGTTTTATTGACACATTACCAATAATTTTAATAACTTTTCTAAATTTCTAATACTAAAAGCAGTTGGTTGAATAACTTTTCCGATCTCTAATACTAAATATTAATATTGTTCCCAAGTGAATCCTAAAACAAAAAAACGTGGTAAAACTTTCAAGTTTTCTATGATATTTTGGATTTGGTCCAAATCTACCATTAATTTTTTTTCTCCAAATTTTCATTAATGTTTTAAAATAGATCACATTGCACCCTAATACAATGACAAGTGAACACTGAAAAAAACATTTTGACTCTATTGTGCCCGTGAAAATTACAAAGATTTTTCCCCCCCTAAATTAGTGGATGCCACCCACCACGACAGTTACAAGTGCATAGGCTCGATTATTTTGCGGGTTAATTACAATTTGTCTAGGATGTTTAAGTGATATTACACTTTGTTTCATCTTATTTTAATAATATAAAATTTTCCCTGTCTTTTTTATATTGTCCAAGAACAACTTTTAAAATCTTCATTTAAATTATACAGTATTTATTTACTAGTATTTTTTGTATGTATGGTAATTTTTTTAGAATTAATGGCTATTTTAAGTTATCAATTTCTTTTTTTGTAAATGAAAAACAGTTTCTTTTAAGAAGGTAAAGTGCATGTTATGTGGTAAAATGTATATTTTTAAAACAAAAGGTAAAAAAATGTAATAGTGCCTAAACCTTGAGAGGCGAATTATAATTAAACGTTATTTTCACCAACAACGAGATTTGGACCAGAAAATGGCATCGCATGACGAGTCAGAGTCCACCAGCTTCAAATGGGTTTTCCAATCGGAAAATGCTGGAAAGAAACCATAAAAATTCTCATTCAAATATAAATAATGATTTTTTCGTTTATTCTGTCATTTAGTAGCCAAAAAACTGAAGCAAATTCACGTTACCCAACGGAACCGATTAATTTACATGAGTAAAAAGCATCATAGGTCCCAAACCGTTAATTTCCGTTGCAAATTGATCATCAACCTTCATTTTATTGTAAATTAGTCTCAAACTTTTATATTTCATTACATATTGGTCACTAACTCTAGGTAGGCATAGAAATTTGATATACAGAGAAGAAAAACTAATAGTTTGAATTGTCGACTAAATGTTAAAAAATTATGACATGGTTTGAATTTGAAGAAAAATATCAAATAATTCATAAAAGTTAACGAATTTAAATTGTTCAGTAGTTGTCTTTCAATGCATTTAATTGTGCCATGCTTTTCTCATAATTAATAAATAGTTTAAACTATCAATTTTTATTTTATGTAAATCGAGTCTTCTATATCTGCCTAGGGCTAAAGACCAATATATATGAATTATAAAGGTTTAGGATCAATTTTGTAACAAAATGAAGTTTAGGGATTGATTTCAATGAAAATTAAAGGTTTGGGACCATTGATGCTATTTGGCGCAATTTAGATAATTAGTCAAATATAAAATTTACTTTTTATATATTCCCTCTATTTCAAAATTTTTATTCTATTTATTTTTTTAATAAATCAAGACATATATATATATATATAATTTTTCTAATAAATAATAATATGAATAAATTTATATCAAACCATAATAAAATGTTAAATGAAGGAAAACTTTTACGAAAGAGGCAGTATATACGAAAAATCAATTTCCGAGGGACAATGTTAATGATGATGTGTTGGCGTGTTCCCGAGGGAGTATGTACGAAAAAGTAATTACACTAGTCAACTTTATTAAAAGTAAGTCAACGAAGAAACTGGATTTGAATACACGTTGCCATGTGTATTTTCACGGATCTCTCCGGAATGTAGTAGAATATTAAGATCGCTATCCCGACCGTTTAGGGCGTAATAGGAAGTATAGGATAGAATTAATATCTTCATATCAGTGGGATTAAAAGATCCGATTGAACCTATAAATCAATTTCATAAAACTTTATTCGGTTGCAACAGGATTGATGTTGGAGTAGAATTGAGATAGGATTTGCGATTAAGATCCTCAGACTAGAAGAATCAAAAGATTCTACTGCTCCTACTTGGGATTAATTTTTAGTGCTACACTAATATTTTAGTACAATTTAGAAAGTTTAAGCAATTGAGATCTTATTGCCCATGTTAGGCTGCCTTATTAATGTTCACGTAACTTCAATACTGAACTAAACACAAAATGAAAATGAATTCATATATATCTCTCTATTTATCTATCATTATGTTTCATTTAGGAGATAAAATTTAGAATTTCAAAAGTATTTTCACCAGTTTGCCATTATTGTGTTAGTTATATTAATTTATGAATTTTGACAATATAAAGATCACAGAAATGTTTGGAAAATGATGAGTTTAAGGACAAAAGGTTTGCTTTATCAAGCGAGTTGAAAAGATTAGAATATGGAGTTAAATCACTACAAAAGAGCTTTGTGAACTAGTCAGTATTTTTCTATCCTCTAATTTAGGGTTTCCTACAATAGTTCGAGCTATAGTTATAGGTTTGTGCTTTGGTTCTGGCTGTACATACAAATTTTGTGTATAAAAATTACACATTGAAGTTAATTATAGCATAAATTACAAAATGTGATTTGAACAAATATTTTAGAGAATTGACTCTCTAGTGTGCTTCTTATATGTACAATTTTCTGATTAACGCTTTGAGTTTTTTGTGGGGAAGACAGCTTCTTCATGAACACAAACTCCGGAGTTTATCTTGCATGAACACAAACCATTGTTCCTGCCATTTCTTTCAGTTTGAGACTTTTCTATCGTACTCCTTGGACTTGAGGGCTTTAGGCAATATTTGCCGTTTTCTCAACCTTTCCTTAGAGTTTGACTTAATACAGCATAGGAACAAATATTTCACGTTCCCCGTCGCTTTTCACCGAATCTGAATTTGAACTTGATACAATATCGTCTCGCGTTCTTCGTGTTCATTGCTGCATTATTGAAATCTGGCCTTAAAACTGGGATTTGATCTTCTTTGAGATTGATTTCTCCTTTTGCCAGGCATTTGTGCTTGATTGGTTTGAAGAGCTAGAGAGAACTTTTGGTAGAGAAATTTTCCTTCCCTGATTTTGCTTCATCTATAATTTTTTATTTTTTTTTTGGCCTTGGGGTGCTATTTATAGATATAGAGAATATGTGGTTTAGTTCAAGAAAACCACATGTGATAATTATCATGCATTTATCTCTTTTATTTATCTTAAGAGAAAATAAATATGATAATTATCTCTCCTTAATTATCCAATTTATTTGATTTAAAAGGATAATTAATGGAACATTCTAGAATATTCTAGAATATTTGAGCTAAATGATGGATATGTATGGACTTTAGTTATTTTGGACTTTGAGCCCTAATTTGCCAAAATAGACTTTGACTACGATAGCATAAATGAATATTCATTTGGGACTTCCAGTTGTGTGTTTTTAGGCTTCAAAAAATTGAGTTTCTTGAATTGTAGTTTCCAAAATTGATGAAATTTTAAATTTTGGACATCATGTTTGAAGTAGGCTAGACAATTTAAGTTGGGTTTAATTTATTTTTTATCCAATTAAATTTGGATGTCTATAAATGCCCTTTAAGATTATTTATTTATACACTTTTTTATAGTGCACTAAAAAAAATAATCTTGATTTTTTTGTTTTTTGGACAATTAGTGTTGCGTTTCCAATTTTGTTGGAGTGGGAAAATTCTTTCTCTGCTTGGCTTCGGCAGCAAGCAATTAATCAGGTTGAGAATGCTATGGAAATTCCTGTGCTTCCAACTATCTTTGTGTTTTGTCTTGTTCTCATCCTAATTCATGTGGAATTTAGCTGCTTGCTGAAATAATTCTCACTTTGCATGGGAATTGATTACTTTGGTATTTCTATTGAACTTGACTCCCTGAACAAGTAGAAATTGAATTTATCTTCTATTTGGTGACAAATGGTTGAGCAAAAAATAGAGCTTTAACTTCATTAGAATTTGATCTCCAATTTCAATTAGATTTTATAAACCCATTTAAACCAAACCAACAGCTTGTAAAAATTCGGTATCAATCTACTGCAATTCTCAACGGGTCAAGGTGCGCTTCGTTCCCTTTTTTTGTTTTTGTGTTTTCTTTTTTTTTCTCCGGTGCAGTCAAGCAAAGCTCAGTCTTCTCTCTCTTCAAGATTAAAGTGCGTCCTGTCTCTTTAATATTTTCTCCCATGTCCGTTACTTTCCAGGTGAAAGTCTTCTTGTCTTTTGATTTTCATGGTTATGGGACTTGCTCATGCCTTTAATCATGCATTATTTGACTTGTTCCATGCCTAAATACATGCTGCCACTAACCATGATCGGCGGAGCTACGTTTGTTTGCCTTCTCTCTCTCTCTGTTTTTTTTTAATCTGAAATTGCTGAAGTTAATCCTCTTTTTTTTTTTTTTTTTCAAAATCTGCTGCTATAGCACTGGTGAGGTATTCTTTGTCTCTGCTTCGTATTCTTTGTCTCTGCTACAGTTTATCCAATTTTTTTTAATCTTTCTTTATTGGATTTCCTGATTTTCTTGAGTTCATAACTCTCGAGCACTATAAAGACCAAGAGCTTAATCATAGATCGTCTCCAAACTTTTATTTTGGAATTTTCAATCTTTCCGGATCCTAATAGCGTAAACCAACCTTTTAGGTTTTAAGGCAAATCTTTTCAATCCTGTCTTTGTGCCTCTTTTTGGATCACGGATTGCTTAAGTCATTTTACTGTGGAGTGATTGTCATTGCTTTTCCTACTAAATCAAGTTTCTTTTCCATGTAGACTATTTTGCTACAAGATGGCTACCTTAAAGATGTGCTCAAAAGTTGTACTAGCTTTCAGGCTTGTGAAGATTGACTGGATTGCTGAGTCTGGAGATAGCAAGTATTTGATACTTCCAAAGGCCATCGTGAAGACACATTCTGGAGGAAATGCTAGTCCCTTTAAGTTTGTCATTCGCTATCCTTCCGTTGCTCCCTATGCCATGTGGCGCCTAGATCGAGTTGAGGGATCAGGCATGCCGGGGCTTAGTAAGTATCCCTTGGAGAAGGATATGGTTCCTAGAGATGTTGTCTTACCTGATTATTGACCGTCTTTGTGTTTCCTTTGTCCCAAATAAATGTTCATGACATTCTAAAGTTGTATGTTGCAGAGCTTATTTCCTATCGTCAACTGAAGTAGGGCTCTTTCCTTGATTCAAGAGGTGAGATTCAATATTTGTGTGGTTTTAGGGAATGGACTATTGACACTTATGGTTTGCTATGGGTGAACGGGCTCAATGACTTAGCTTCTGCCGTAAGAGCCACATGTTTTGACTACCATCGGCCGAATGGGATGTGTCGTGCTTTGGTTGAGGCTTGGTTTCCTAGCAGGAATAATTTTATACTTTAGAAAGTGAAATTGGCATGTCGCTTTGGGAGTTGCATAAGATTAGTGGCATTTTCATCCAAGGAGAGTATTATGAAGAAGTTATGCCAAGCTACGTGGAGCTTATGGATCGTACTGTAAATGGCTTGTGGGAGACGTGTATGTACCTATTCAAGGTCTTATTAAAGATTGCTTCTAGCAAGAACAAAGACAAGCTTTCACATGCTGATTACATTGATTTCTGGTTTAAAGTGAAAGATCCTATGTCCAATCCTCGTGTCTCAAAGCAATATCAGGTGGCAACTCAAGTGAGGTATGATCGTAGCGGCCGATGTATTAAAAGTCCGCATATCAAGAAACCATTTATGATGGCTTCCCTGAATTCTAATTTTCCATTTGATTTGTCAGCTTTTCCCAAGCTTGGGTGTCCTACTTTCCAAAATTTCATGATGAGCTCAAAGTTACCGCTTACTTGGCTTTATGGCTTTGGTGCTATGTCCTTCATTTCAACAATGAATTATGACCCAAAACTTTCAAAGCTGCATCAAAGGTTGCACAAAAAGTTGTTCCTAGCTTGGTACCTTCCATCTTAGCATGCATTTATAAAGGGCTTCTCTGAGATTGGGTAACTTGAGAGAGAGTCTCATGATCTTGGAAGAGTGAAAGTAACATTTCCTTGTCATTTCTTTTATGCTGGGGCTGGCTTACATTTTCCACGAAGAGTTACGACACCACAAGCAAAGATCTTCCTCATCCTCTGACACAGCAAATTCGTGGAACCATAAATGCTTATCAACGTTGGGAAGATTCCGCTGCTGATTGTAAGTCTTTGCTACGTGATGGACTTCCATCTTGCAATTTCTCATGAAATCCTATCTCGGCTATAGTGAATCCAAGAGAATGTGTTAATGATGTGAAAATAGGGCAAGATATAGTAGAGTTCATGATAAGCCTCTATCCTAGGTACTTGACATATCATCGGAATAATACCTTTATCTTAGAGCACTATGATCCCCATCGGTTCATTCGGTAGCATAGTTTTCTTTAGAGGCTTCCTGGCAACCCAAGCTCATGACTCTTCCTTCTTGGCTTGACTCTTTGTATGACACGTGGTTGTCTTTGACTTAGACTGGCACAGGTGCTAAGTTTCACATTCCTAAGTTTTCTTCTACCATTGGCTTACAAGTTGACCTGAGCTATACAAATTGGTGGAAAAATCAGGTACTCCCTACTTTGGAAAAAACTCCAATTTCTACATTATTGGAGAGTGAGAAACAGGGCTTCAAGTTATCTCTTGTCAAAGCTCCACCAACCTTAGTTAAGGAATAAAGCCTAGATCTGAAAAAGCATTTAGTGACGGGAGTATCAGTGGCCCCTACAGGAAAGATGATCAAGTTGAAACCTCATCAGCGACTTTTGCGAGAACCTAGTGTGCAAGCTTCGAGCAACAAATGTTCTTCATCTTGTCAAAGCTTAGGGAACAGCCTTGGTATGTCCTTGAAGTCTCTTAATAGGGTAAGTACTTTTTTTCTATTTTAATTCACAATCTTTTTGTTCCTTTGTTTTAGTATGTCTAATATTCTCCTAGTTATAGTTTTCTTTATTGTACTAGAATCACAACACCTTTTTTCTGAAGAGGACTTAGCACATGCAATTAAAAAGATTATAGCTTTAGATGATTTATCTGATCATCCCATTGAAAATAATTCAAATGAAAAAGATGAAGTGGAAGTTGTGTCGAGTGGCTAGGTCAATGCTTCCTCGTGCAAGACACCTATTGTTGATACAGTATTGACACCTCCTCCTTTGGAGGGAAACCCACAAATTGCACCAATATTCTCTTGTGCTTCTGTTATACCAAAGAATTCTTTTACTTCAGTAGATTTTATTAAAGAGATTATTTATAGACTATTTGAAGAAGGAAGGTGATGGTGCTTTGTAGAATGAGTTTTCTTCACTACGATATTGGTGGCATTACAAGAAGGATGAAAATTTGAAACTCTTGACCAAAGGTTTCTTTGTTGTTTGTTCCCTTTTATTTGAAAAGATGGATTATCTACTCAAAGAAATTGAAATGTACCTTTCACAGTGGCAGGAAGCCATGCAGTTATTTGGGCCCAAATGTGAATCAAAGGGAGCTTGCTTCTATTGAGCCAAAATATGGTATTCATACTTCACGGGTGCCAACTTTTACTGAGAAGATAGATTCACATGTTAACACCATGGGAAATGCTAATGCCCAAATAGAGATGCTTTAACAGCAAGTGGCCGATTTATCAATACAATCGATATATTCTAAGATGAGAGTCAGAAATCTCTCGAAGCATTTAGTTTCTTGGATGCAAGGTGCAAAGAAATAAAAAATCGTTTAGCTGTAAGGGAATCTAGGATTGAAGTAAAAAATTGATGAAGGCAGGAACTTGAGAGGGCGCTTTTAGACTTTTTTTTTTTTGGATTGGGCCACAATTTCCATGTAGCTTTATTTTCCTATCCTTTTTAGGGTTAGGTAGATTGTGGTAGGATTCTGGAATGAAATGAAGATTTTTCTTTTGTTGTTGAATCTTATTGTCTTACTTAATTCTAACATTTAAATAATACTCCCAACCTTAATAACAAAGATGTACTTGAACTAAGTGATAAGCAAAACATAGCTAAAAAAGAAAACTTTTATTTGATTTAGCTGTTCACAGTTTATACTCGTGTGGGCCAAAAGTATTACATTTTTTTTGTTTTGAGGGTTTTGCCGTACACAGTTTATACTCGTGCAGGCTAGGGGTATTATATTTTTTGTTTTAAGCATTTTTCCATATACAGTTTATACTCATGCGAGCTAGGAGTATTACATTTTTTTTTGTCATACAGTTTAGGCTCTTATGACCAGGAGCATGCCCTCAAGTCTTCATGCGTAGAACTTCTTCAAAAACTTCCCATTGATGGGGCTGATCCTTAAGCCACCATTGTCCACTACCTTGTAAGTGCCATTGGTGTAGACTTCGGTCACCACATACGGGCCATCTCACTTTGACACAAACTTTCCTCCGGCGTGCTTTGTCATGATGATTCGTCTCCTGATGGTTAATACATGGTCTCCAACTTGAAATATCCTCAGTTGTACCTTCTTGTTGAAAGCTTTTGCCATGTAAGCTTGATAGCACTCTAAGCGTTATTGAGCTTCAAGTTTCTTCTCATCTAAAGCATTCAACTCTTCCTGTCGCAACTTGGCATTTTCCTCATTGGTCAACCTTTCTTATAGAGCTATCCTTAAGGAAGGGATTTGGCACTCCAACGGGAAGACCGCTTTCACACCATAAACCAAGGAATATGGAGTTGCTTGAGTAGGGGTCCGATGTGTCATTTGATATGCCCAAAGGGCTTATCCAACTTCCTCATGCCAATCTTTCTTTGATCCTGAGATGATTTTTTTCAAAAAGTTGCATAGTGTCTTATTGAAGGCTTTGGCTAATCTGTTTGCTATAACGTTGTACATAGATAAGTTATGTTGGACAAACTTGAATTTGACACAAAGTTTATTTATCAATTTATTGTAGAATGAATTTCCATTGTCGATGATGGTTTTCCATTATTGGTGATGATGTAGCGGGGAACTCCATATCGATAAATGATATTTACTTTGATAAATTCCATCGCATTCTTCTTCTTGACCTTCTTCAACAGGATAGTTTTCACCCATTTGGAGAAATAATCTATGGTAGCCAAGATAAATGAGTGTCCAGCGGATGACCTAGGGGTGATTCATCCTACAATGTTAACCCCTAAGCATCGACAGGCCAAGAAGCCATTGTGGGGTGTAAAGGCTCCGGAGGTTGATGAATGAGGTTAGTATGGAATTGGCAGGCTTGACATTTCTTCATGTAGCTAATGCAATCCTTCATCATAGTTGGCCAATAGTACCCCATCCTTTTGATATGATGGTAAAGTTTTGGTCCAGATTAATAAGCTTTATAAATTCTAGAATGAGCTTCTTCTATAACTTGGTCAATTTTTTCATCACTTAGGCATCTGAGGAGGAGTCTTTCAGCAGAGTGACGATAGAGAACTTCTTTGAAGTGGATGAACCTTGGTACTCTTTGGCAAATATCGGCTCGATGATGAAGGTCTTTGGGCAGATTGCCATGTTTTAAGTAGTTAATAAATGATTGTCGCCAATCCTCATTTGGTTTAATGATAGAGATAGTATGATTTTACCCATCTTTCTTGACTAACATTTTCGGTACTACCCATCTCTTGTGTACTTGGACCAAGACTTCTTATTCAGTTGAATTTGCTAGATCGGCTGCCAAGTTAGCTAAGGCATCGACATGCCAATTATGCCCCCGAGCAACATGATGGATGGTTACTTGATCTAACCGTTCAAGCAAGTGCTTTGCATATTTGAAGAAAGTGAGTAGCTCAGGCTTTTGGACATTGTATTCTTGGAAAAGTTGATTGACCACCAGCTTAGAATCTCTAAAGATCTCTAATTCTTGGATTTACATGTCTATAGCTGCTTCCAATTGAATTAGCAAGGTTTGGTACTCGACTACATTATTCAAGCACTTCTTAAGTAAGCTGAAAATGTATGGCATAACTTCATTCTAGGGAGAGACGAACACCACACCCACCTCTACTCCATATTCCCGAGATGTACCATTGAAGAATATCTTCCAGGTCGGGATGATTTGTGTAAAGAAGATTTCCTCATCTGGTAGGTCTTCTGGGAGCTCCTATTCTATTGGTATCAGGTAATCAGCTAAGAAGTCTGCCAATGCTTGCCCTTTGATTACCTTTTGCGAGATAAACACTATGTCAAATTTAGACAAAAGGAAAGTCCATTAATCTTTCCAAAAGCACTGGCTTTGACATCAAGTACTTGAGTGGATAGGCCTGTGACACAAGGTGGACTCCATGGGCTAGCATGTAATGCCTTAGCTTCTTTATAGCAAAGATCAGTGCAAAGCAGATCTTCTCAATAGGAGAATAGTTAGCCTCTGACCCTACTAGCCTTCAACTCAAGTAGTAAAGTGCATTTTCCTTCCCCTCATAATTTTGTTGAGGAAAAAATGCCCCCAATGAGTGTTCTTGGGTGGCTATGTACAATATTATGGGTTTCCTTTGAATTAGAGCAGCAAGAACAGGTGTTTGGAATAGATAGTCCTTTATACTTTTAAATGCTTTTTTGTAGGCGTCATCCCAAATAAAAGGTGTATCCTTTTTTAGGAGCCTGCTAAATGGGTGGCTTCATTTTGCAAGGTTGGAGATAAACCGCCTTATGTATCCTAATCTTCCTTATAAGCTTTTAAGCTCACGAGTGTTACTTGGCTTAGGCATTTTCAAGATTATGTCTATCTTTGATTGGTCTAAATCAATGCCACAATGACAGACAACAAATTCTAAGAATTTTCTGGAAGTAACACCAAAAGCACGCTTGAGAGGATTCATCTTTAGTTGGTATTTTTGAAGTCGATAAAAGATATCATGTAAGTCCTTTAGGTGCTCTGACCTGTTCTTCATTTTTTCCTCCAGATCATTGACATAGCATTCTACTTTTTTTTGCAACATGTCATTGAAGATTCATTGCATCGCCCGTTGGTAGGTTACACCAGCATTCTTGAGTCCAAATGGCATACTTTATAGTAATAGATCTCCTTTGGAGTACAAAAGGCTGTAAACTCCTCATCTTTTAGATCCATTCAAATTTGGTTGTAACCAGAGAACCCATCCATGAAAAAGAGGGCTTCATATCTAGTTATTGAGTCAACCATTAATTCTATTATGGGCGAGGGGAAATCATCCTTTGGGCAAGCTATATTCAGATCCCGAAAGTTTATATAGATTCTAATTTTGCCATTTTTCTTCTTCACCACCATGATATTTGAAATCCTTGTGGCGTACTTAACTTTTTGAATGAAATCAACATCGATAAACTTATCTGCTTCAGCTTCAACTTCGATTTGTGGGATAAGTTTTGGCTAAAATCTTTGTTGAGCCTATTTTATGGGGTAAGAGCCACGTTTCACAGCAAGGTGATGGACAACAATCTTTGGATCCAATCTGGGCATCTCTTTATAGGACCATGCAAAGATATCTTCATATTCTTTTAGTAACTCCAAGCACTTTCCCTCATCTTCAGGACTTAGTAGGGTGCTGACAAACACCAGCTTTGGATGATCTAGCTTCCCCAAGTTTAGTTCCTTCAAGTCATCAACGATTACTTGCCCTTCTTCCTTAAAAGCTTCGGGTTCAGGGCTAGGTTCATTCTCATCGAATAATTCTTCCATGCTTGACTTATCTTGATCTAGGTCTTTAATAGTGATATTATTGCACAAGGATACTTCCACTTAAAGCTCATCATCATGGGGAGCTGTTTGGTGGCGATGCCTTTGACTCATTTGTTTTTCGTGTTTAGTCTTTACTTGTGCTTTTAGTTAGCTCCATTACTGTCAGCACACTTGATGCATTGGCGCCAAGTTGATGGTACAACTCCATTTTCATGCATCCAAGTTCTCCCAAATAGCAAATCATATGAAGTATTCACATCAATAACATGGAACAAAACAAAGGTCTTTAACTCTTCTATCTCTATTGTAAGTTGAATTTTTCTTACAGAGCATTGTCCCTCTTGGTTGAAACCTTGGATGATCAACTTGCTACTGGAAAGATCCTTTGTAGATAGCCCGAACTTCTTCATAGTTTGAATACGCATAATGTTCACAGCGGAGCCATCATTAATTAAGATCTTTACAACCCGGTGTGTTTGTGAATATATCCGCTTACATAAAGAGGTCAACTATGCTGATGATAACGCAACTGCAAGTCTTCATCATCACAAGAAATTGTAGCCATACAGGTGACACGTTTATCATTTGCCTTTTTGTGATCAATGAGCACTTGACGCAAGGCTAGCCAAACATCTTGCGAGAGCTTGAGGACCTCATTCATGGTCACCGTTGTAAAGAAATCTTTGAGTTTGGAGATAATGCTAGCCTTTACTGTATCGACTTCATTTCTAATGCTTACTTTGGCAGGTCTTTTTTGGCTACTGCTTCATTAGCTATCTTCACAAATGCCTAGGGTATTTACATCCACATTATGTTTTGTAAAGTATGATTTTTGAAAGTAATCAAGCTGGGTCAAGGACCTCCTAATCACTTATGGTGGTTCTACATCTGCCGGATATGGTGATCTTTGAACTTTCCTAGGCATTGGAGGATGCATTCTTGTAGAGTCATGCTTGTTTAACCCTTCCCGCTCTTTGTCTTTTGGAGCTTCTAGCAAGAGATAGTGTGGTGGTTGGTTTCTTCTTCATTTTCAGCCTTTTACCATTGTCCGTTCATTATCTTGCTCATCTGATGAACTAGAACTTGTTAAATCTCCCTACCCTGTTGGTCTTTCAGCTCGGTAGCTCATTGGGTTGGACACTCTTGAAAGACTTGGGATGCTTATCATTCTTGTCCAAGCATACTTTTTTTTCTTACTTATGAATGTTGACCATCCATCACCGACTTTGTCTTCTAACTCAAATAAGGATTCCCATGAATCTAAGTCATCAACCATGACTTCATAGAAGCTTGAGGTGTTTGGGTCCTTAAAGTATTTTGGCATCCCAGGGTATGCATAAATAGTTGTCACCTCACCATTGACCTCAAATTTTGCTGGGATAACATCTTTTAGGCCATATATAAGTACTTCAAGTGTATTTTCCTTCTCTGTAAAGTCTTGGGAAGAGATCTTGACTTCATCCTCAAGTTTTTCCACAAATTTTGGGGGAAACTGCTACGAAGCATATCTCGGTAACATTGGCAACTAGTAGTTCCTTTAAATCATCAAATTTGATATGCCCTTCCTTTTCCATGCAAACTATGAGATCCTTCAAGACAAAGCATTTCTCGACAAAATGGCCAACGATGCAGTGGAGTCGGGAATACTTGGGGTCATAAACTCTTCCAACCCCCTTCAGTCTTTTCGAGTTTGGTAAATCTATTAAGTTCTTTTCTAGAAATTGGTTTGGGATTGCCGGCACATCAGAACCTGCAAATGGGTATTGCTTTGCTTCAAGCTCCTTGAGTGTCAATATTTTTCTCACGTTTGGTTGGCCATTCACAAATTTGGTATTAAGACTCGAGCTTCCTTTAGAAATATTCATTGGAGTAATAGCCATGGCCATGGTTTCTTTTGTGTTCACAACCTTTTCTTCCTTGACTTTCTTGTCATCTCTCTTTTAAGAGGAACCACTTGGAATATATCTCCCATGCCTTGGAATTTGGATCTTTAAGTTTTGGGCCTTTGTTGCAAGTTCTTCGAACGAGTGTAGCATATTTCCCTTCAAGCTATAAAGTATTCCCTAATGCATCTGTTATGCACACATATTGATGGAAGAGGCTTCATTTATCCACCATTTGCAGTTGAGGATGTTGGCTCTCCATCGCCCTATATACTTTGTCACTGGCTCGTCCTTCCTTTGTTTGATTACTGCTAACTCCAAGAGGTTGACCGTCCTTCTTGTGCTGTAGAAGTGTGACAAGAACTCTCTTTCAAGTTGGTTTCATCCATCAATGGATCTAATAAGGACATCTGTGTACTAGCCAAAAGTAGCTCCTTTCAGTGATCGAACAAATTGCTTCACCATGAGATCACCATAGGTCCCAACGTTGTTACAGGTTTTAATGAAATTAGTTACATGTTGCTCCAGGTTGCCCTTACCATCAAATTATTGAAATTTTGACTATTGATAGCCCAACAACATCCTTAGCTCATCGATCCTCTTTGAGTATGGCTTTGTATACACTTGGGATGGCTGTGAAGCCACTCCAAATTGAGCTCGAATGGTATCCATGATCATGTATTGTAGTTGCTGCACAGATAATGAGGCCATAGACTTTTGGGCTGTGTCATTCAAGACACTTTGCAGGACTGTACGATCATATTGACTTTGCTTTTGTTGATTTTCCATGTTCTCAAGCTTTTCAGGAATAGGATTAATGGCTTGCTTTGTGCCACTTGTAGTTGCTTCCCCGGGAAAATTTTGAACTTTTAGTTTACTCTTCAACAACGCAATCTAGGCATCTTTCTCTTCAAGTTTGGCCGTCAACCTTTTAATGGAAAACACCATTTGTTCAAAATGATCCTCAAGATTTTTGGAATATGCTACCAAGGCTTGCAACTTCGACTCTGAGGATGAAGAGTAAGCTAACCACCTTTACTTTGGGAAAGTAACAGTTCCAGAATTAAATTCTTTACTTGTGGTGGCCTTCTTTATTGATGTCTTGGAAGATGAGCAAAACCTTATCTTCTTGGCAGAAACTTCCACTTCTTTGTTCCTACTTAAGTGGTTGAAGTGGCTTAGAGGATTGAATATCCTTTTTGTTGGTTGAACTTCTTGCTTTTCTGCAACAACTCATTGTTTCTTACTTTTGTGAGAAATTTACTTTAGTAGAGATGCCAAATGAGATCCCTTAGCACGAGCTTTTGCATGAGTGACTAGTGCGACTTTCTTTTCAATTGCCATAGATTTCCCAGTGTTGATAACAGCACTTTGAGCTTTCATGATCTTCACTTGAATTTCTTCAAAGCTTCCTCGATGCGAGAGATAAGAGGTAGAGAATGCCCAAAGTGAAGTTGCTAGAAATTTGTACAGATTACAAATTGAGATTTGAACAGAGATTTTGGGGGATTGACTTTTTAGCAAGCTTTCCAAGTGCACAATCTTTTGATTAACGCTTTGAGCTTTTGGTGGGGATGTGAACGACTTCTTCACGAACACAAACTCCGGAGTTTGTCTTGCACAAACACATACCATTGTTCTTGTCGCTTCTTTCAATTTGAGATTTTTCCATCATACTCCTTGGACTTAAGGGCTTTGGGTAATATCTGTCGCTGTTTCGCCACTTTCCTAGGAGTTTGACTTAATGCAGTATAAAAATAAATCCTTCACGTTCCTTGCCACTTTCATCGGATCTAAACTTGAACTTGATGTAATACCGTCTCGCGTTCTTCACGTTCCTCATTACGTTTCTTGAATTTGGCATTGAAACTGGGATTTAGTATTCCTTGAGATTGATTTCTCCTTTCGCCAGGTATTTGTACTTGATTGAAGAGCTAGAGAGAGCTTCTTGTAGATAAATTTTCTTTCTCCCTGGTTTTGCTTTTTCTCCATTTTTTTTTTGGCATTGGGTGGCTATTTATAGGTGTAGAGAATATGTTGTTTAGTTCAAGAAAACCACATGTGATAATTATTATATATTTATCTTTTGTATTTATTTTAAGAGAAAATAAATTTGATAATTATCTCTCATTAATTATCCAATTTATTTGATTTAAAAGGATAATTAATGGAACATTATAAAATATTCTTGAATATTTGAGCTAAATAATGAATATGCATGAGCTTTAGTCATTTTAGACTTTGAGGCCCAATTTTTCAAAATGGACTTTGGCTAACATAGTATAATGAGTCTTTATTTGGGGCCTCCGGTTGCGTGCTTTTAGGCTCTAAACAATTGGGTTTCTTGAATTGTAGTTTCCAAGATTGATGAACTTTTGAATTTTGGACATCATTTTTGAGGTTCTTGGGTCATTATCTTTCTCTCAAGAATAATTTTTATGTCTTCATTTTTTTCTTTTATTTTTTAATAAATTCTTTTTTTGTTGATAAAAAAAGAAATTGATCATCATAGTTCATAATTCTTTTAAATATATTATGCATTTAATATACCATCAAGGGAACCTTTCATCGACTCATAATTGTTGCAAAATAGGTGAAAGTCTTCGATAAAATTTAAAAACAAATCATGCACAATTAGTTTATGATAGTAGATTAATGTAATAATTCATCAGATTAATAGAGTCCTTATTGTTGATGTACCACTTCTATGAATTATCTCAAGCTAGTGCAAGGTGACACGTTTATGCATTTCATATGACATATCTATTGATGCAAGATCCTCATCAATCTCACATATTTCTACACCGACATTGCCAATGCTTGGTTTATAATTTTAAAATAATTGACACATGAAACATAGAAAAGTGAATGCATGTTCAAATGTCAAATATAAACGTGTTTTTGAACAAAATTAAATTAAATTAAAGTACTTATAACTACAAGAGAGTAAGTCCCTCTGTAATCAGCAGGTTGAAAAATACCTTTGAACCATATGTTGAATACAAATAATAACAATCTGTAACTATATTAAAAAAACTTACTGTAAGTAAAATTAGTTTTTAATAATTTTATAATAGGATATATGGAGAAGTTATGACATACATGAAAAAAGCGGACATAAGTTACAGCGTCAGCGACTATCAAATGAAAGAATTATTTCACAGTTCATGTTGCATAAGGTCAATATTGTCCCCCAATAAAACAATTTCCATGTCTACCCCACTATATGATATGAAAGTGTTAGTGATCATTATTATTCAATTAATAGAATATCTAAAATTGTAAACAATTTTGAAACATGTGATCATATAACCAAATAGATAGCATTTTTTGTGTCTTCTACCATCTTTGCTCTTATTAGAGACTAGTTTAATCTTAAACATTTTGTCAATAATATCTACAAAAGAAACAAATGGAAAAGCATGTTATAGAGTAAGACAATACATAGTTTTCATATATAAAACTATATCTATAAGAAATTGTAAATAGTAACTATATCTAGTAAAAATTACTTATACAATCAATGTTCTAAAGGTACCAAATCGGAACATAAGTGTACTCAACAAACTTATATTATGCTGACCAATACCACGAGAATCACATTCAACGGGGTTGTATTGCGGTGTATTTCAATAGAAATATGCTTTGATGCATGATATTGATTGCAAATATGGGAATGCTTTTGAAACATTAAAGTTTTTGATCAAATAAATAAATACACCATTCCTTCAAAACACGACACTTGTTGACATGTTCATTTGGTATACAAGCACAAATGTGATCGTACTATAGATATGATGAATGTCGGTCAACTAATCATCAATATATTTATTAAGTTGGAGACATGACTTTATGCATGTCCAACTGAAATTAATAACAAAGTATAAAATGTATAATACTTACATTTGAATCTAAAAGAATCATCTTGATACCTAAAAATGATTCAACTCTTTTGTTGATTACATCCCACAACTAGGTAACTCAAACCTTTAATGACCAATTGTAGGTAGTCGGGGAAAGGTGCTAAATAAGATGATAAAGTTGCTACATGATAAACATGGAATAATATGGAATCAAATAAATTTAATAAGTATATTGTTGGAAAAATTCAATACATAGACATCCTATATAATTAAATTATGCATAAGTAATGCCAGACGCTTCAGTACTAACAAAATTTTTTAAGCCTTTTTCATATTTAACGTTTATACAATTGAACAAATATTTTGAATAAACAATATTTTTTGTGAGTGATGAATGTTTCAAAACAATAGTTTTTATAAGAACATGGAAGCCATCTGGTAAAGCCACTCGAGACATGGTAGTTGTAGTAACGTGCTTTTAGAAGTCGTCACTAATTTATTTATACCTAGGTCGATTGGAAACTTTAAAAATGGTCTATGAGAGTTTGGGGGGTTTAGAAGTATAGTTATGCTAAAATAACTTTGTTATTGTTACTTTAGTTCAATTTAAATTTTGTTTTGCTTTCTTTAAATAATTTAATTAATTTTCTAAACCATGGATTCTAATCTAATTAGGACTCTTAAAAAGTCACTCTTGATTTTATGTATATTTTAATTATATTTCCTAACCATAGATTCTATCGGACCACCTCGATATCTAAACTTAATTTATCTTTTATCTTATGAAGGTTTTAATTAATTAATAATATAAACCATAAATTCTATCAGATCACCCGGACATGGATAGTAAACTTAATTTATTTATATTCATATTTATTTTATTAATTACTTTTAAATATTTTAAATAATTATCCTAAATTCATTCTAAAATTTTATTAAACCTACGCGGAATTGAATTTTTCTAAATGTGATTTTTTTGTTTTTTTGAGATGCATTTTGTAAATTAAATCAAACTATTCCAAAATTAAAGAAATATGCAAATAAATATCCTAAGTTACACTTTGATGCAAATTTGATGGTTAAATTTAATGCATGGCCAAACAAATAAATAAACAATAAAAGGATTCTTGTTACTGACCAATCTGCAAATTGAAAAATTTTAGTAGTCTAGATGAACAAAATACAAAGTTCAGGGTCTGAACAGGTGTTATACCGAAACTGGAGGTATTGGCGGATCAGGTTCGAACAAAACGGGTCGGGCCAAGGTTGAGGAATCGGATCCTCTTCGATTCGCACGATCGGCAGCGTAACAGGGGGCGGCGGCGGCGTGGCTCTGCTGGGTGGCGAATAAGCTACCACCTGGACGGGCGAATGGAGGCCAGGGATGGCCGAAGGTGGCTGTTCCAAGACCGGGGACGTCGGAGCGTGCCGCGAGGCTCTCTCCCTTCGTTTCGATGTCATCGGCGGTGGGTGATGAACAGGAAGAAGCTTTGGAGCGTCGACTGAGGCAGGTTGGAGTGGCTGATGGCGACGGACGGTGACGGGATGAGGCGGTGGTGGGTCGAAGGTAACGGCGGCAGAGGAAAAAAGTTTAGGGTAGCGAAAATCAAGGGGCTGAAGCTGTTGTTTTGCGAATTTTTCAAGAATGCTCTAGGTTTTAAATTTTCTCCTTTTTCCTCTGAAATAATGATCCATATTTATACTATAGGAGGTATGATTAAAAAGGCTTTTAGAGTTTAAACTTCATCCAAATCAATTTTAAAGAGGTTGAAGTCAATTAGGATATAATATGGTAAAATTATCAGTTTAAGTCCATTAAAACTCTTAAGCTGCTGATCTTGCCCCCAAATTTATACGAAATTGCAAGTCCACCCAAAACTTCAAGGATTTGTCAAATTGTGCCCAAAACTTTGCAAAAAGCCAGAGTTCACCCAAAACTTCATATTTTTGCTAGTTTTGGCTCAAACTCTCTAAAATTAACAGATTTTCCCTAAACTTCCTAATTTTGCCTAGAATCTTCTAAAAACTCTTCAATTCACACCCAAACTGTTCCCTTTTTCCTAGACTAACCCCGAAAGACCTCTAGGACCACAATTAGCACATAAATTAAATTAATTCCTATTTTGACCCTAAATGACCATTCTAAATTTTTAAAAATCCATAACACAAAATGAAAACATAATCTAAATGCACATAATTCTATCAACTTCCTAAACTATAAAAAGACCTAAAAGACCAAATTGCCTCAAAAAATAAAAGTGTCCCCTTAAACTCCCTTAAACTAATTTTCTAACCTAAAACTTAAACAAAATGTTAATGCGCGAACAAAATTGGGTGTGAACAACAACATATAATTGACCACGACTAAAAATTGGTTCTAGTAGCTAAAGGCTGACACGTCTAAATGTTTGTCTTTGGCTTGTATTTATTATCATAGCAAAGCATACTTTGACAAGAAAATATCTGCTTGACAACTTGAATGACAACTTAGTATCAGGCATAAGCATTTTTATTTGTGGAATAAAACAACGACTTCCAACACTACTATGAATAAAGATCTCAACTTTAATAACCTTTTTTTATCGGCAAAGAAAGAATTTATTAAAGCTTAGGAAAAGAGATATAAGTACCATCTTAAAGAGAACAATGATGACCTAAGACACACCTAAGACACCCTAAACCCAAGAACCCAACACCAATTAGATGATTAGATCCCAAAAATAAAACCCCAAAAAACCCAAACAAACCTAGCATCCTTAGGAAATAGAAAGCCAAAACAAACAAAACAAAGAAGTCTCAAGAACAAAAGGATTTTAACACAGAACCTATTCACTTAACCCAAGTGCAGAAAAACTCAGTCTAGAAACAAAGCCTAGAATTAATGAAGGAAACACTACAATGAAGGAAAGAAAAATATTGGTCGTTTTTTGCAGCTCTCATTCAGTGATTTAATCCCCAATTACAATCTTTTTTGGTCGTTTTTCATTGCCGAACCTTTTGTTCTTGAAATTAACCTTTTTCGCCCACCAATTCTAGGCCTGATAAAATAATTAGTTGGTCTATTTGAAACCTAAACTTGATCCACAACGTCAGCGGCCATCCCCGCGCCCTCATTGCAATTTATCACTTCTTTCATCATTCCCCAGACCATCCCCGCGCCCTCATTGCAATTTATCACTTCCCCAACCGACACAATAATTGCGTCATTGAAGAGTCACTCATTTTCGAGACAACCTTTAACCTCCGTCGTTTTGAATTCGCCTTCCCCAATCTGTATGCCATGCTGAAATGGCTTCTTCGGTGCCAATTGCTTATTTCAATTGCCTATAGTTGAATTTGTCCAATCAACTCCATGAATCATAATCCTATTCCTGCCATTATCCACAGCCTCGATGCCACACAGATTAACATCCTCGCTGGACGTGGACACTATTGCAACAACACCAGAACTCCTTGCTTTGCTGCCTGGATTGCTTCTAACCAAAGCCGTGTTCTTCTCTGGAATGCCTTGGCCTGGATGCCTTCTTGCGCAGCATCCCCAGAGAAAGTCACAACGCCTGATGAATTTGATACCCCATCATGCCCTCTATTTGAGCAAATCTCGTCTAACACTACCTGCAGCTCTTCCATTCAGCCTTGTTTCTCCGGATCCTTTCGATTTTGATTTGGGCTACCATTGATGTTGAGGAATGAAATTCTCTATCGATGAGAAATGCCACTTGCGAGAGTAATGATTTTCAGTTACCCTATCAGACAAAGCATCCAACAAGCGAAAGAGCCTTCTCCACATAGACAAATTTTTCCCTTCAGGAAATATAATTCCCGAACGCCCAGAAGTACTATATTGGAGTTGCCTTAATCCCTTAGAAGCATTACCAGAGAAATTTCTCTAACTTGTAATAAGCCACGCTATTTCTTCTCCTCTTAGATCAACTGATCCTTGACCCCATCAAGAATGTGGTTCTACCACCTGAAAAAATAAAACTAATGTAACAAACAAATCATGCAATTGAGTTTATAAGGCCCTCTTAGAAGCTTCATTGATAGGGAACGCCCAAAAGCTTGGTGAACAATAGATCCGAATCCTGCACGCAAAGACAGCGTTAGAGCCCCGGGATGTGCTCCCCGGGAAAACCCTATGATGTTTAAGTTAGTTTTTTGACAAAGAATAGTAGCGAGTAGGAGAGGAGAGCTAGGATTCCTTACCTCAGGGTTGGTGAGGGGTTTGTATAGTTAAGGCGTGCTTCAGGTAGTTCGATTTGGGGATAAAAATCCATTCACTTATCCTGTATTTGTGGGATATAGTTTCATTCTGGTAGAAAATTCCCTTTGGGGTCGATCTGGGCTTTTAAGGATGGCCCAACCTTTATACGTCTGGATTTGGGCCCTCGGGCCCATTTGCTACCAATGGGTCCCCCTTATGAAGGAATGTTGGTTAAGGGCCCCACATTCCTGACTGCATTCAAGCGATGTCATTTGGTGGGTAAGGGTGCGATCCCCCTATTTTCCATGTTGTTTTCACTTGACATCATTTTCAGGGTAAAGGAGTGAACCCTCATTTCTGTTAGCTTCCTAGGGAAGTTGGGCGAATTTCACTGTTTTGAGTCTTCTGCCCCGCCACTCCTATGCAGTTATAACACGTGTCAAGTGTGTCAGCTAAAAGGAAGAAGAAGAGACATTTATTAAATGTTCATCAGGGAAGTGACCGAGTGTGGCTATCTTGGCGGCTGCTAGTGGCCACGTGTCTTCTGGTGATTGGCCTATTGTTTGTAATGAGGGTTTCTAAGGGGTAACCCAAAGGTCATAAGTTTCCCTATATATGTTGTGATGGTTTCTTCCCTGCCCTTTTCACTATTTGTCTTGTTCTGTTACTTTCCTTGCAATTTTTTGATTGTTAGTGCCATTTCTCTGGGAATTTTCTCCCAAAATTTATCTTCTTCTTGTAGTGTTCATTTTTCTTCAGCTCATTCAGGTAGTGGTTTCTTTGTCTTTTGTTCTTATCTTGTTTTTGTCTTTAATTCTTCTGGGTTTTATTTTTACTTCTTATGGGTTTTAGGTTTACTTCTTTTAGGTTTCTGCTTTTCCATTGCCTCATTGCATTGGCTACAGCCCTAATAAATCTCACCTATTTTTCCAGATGGCTTCTTTGAAAGTGTCATTTGGAGCTATAACCGATGTGGGTAATTTTTCCAAGATGCCATTCTTTCCTAATGTTTTGGTGATAAAGGTAGTTGTGACTCAGCCCAACAAAGGCACACTGGTGATGAATCTTGCCACATATTTTTGGCCTAACGATGTTGTCGCCCTCTCCTGTGCACAGGCCCTTGAGGATGAGGGCCTAGTAAGGGGAAGCAAACGAGAAGACATGCTGTCTGTGTTTGCGGACTAGCTCTAGGCAGGGCTTCGCTTTCCCCTCCACCTATTGGTAGCACAGATTTCTGAGCACTATCAAATTCCACAGTCACAATTGATGCCAAACTCGTTTGTTCACTTCAACAACTTCATCATTTGTTGCAAGCTAGCGGGGGTGTCTCCCTTACTAGAGGTTTTCCTCCAATTTTACATGTTAGACTTAAAGGCCCATTTTTTCCCTATTGCCCCCGTCAATTGAGGCAGGAACAAGTCTTTTGCCTTCATATCCTATAAGGGCCCGTGGTTGGGGTGCAAGGAACGCTTGTTCTTCACGATGAAGGAGAAAGCATGAGGTTTTTTTTCGAGTTCACGAACACCCCTTAGCATGCTTTGGTCGGGGGGTTGCCCATTTGAGGGTTCGAAAAGCCATCATTCACTTCTTGGGTAAGTTCGCTAGTTGGATGGAGTAGTGGGGAACAACAATTTTTTGGAGTTGTTCACCATTCATTACATAGATATAAATGAGACCACCCCTTAGGTGAGCAAGGATCAGAAAGGCCCACCAGTCATATTTGAGAGTGAGGGACCCGTGTAGTTAGGATGAGGGCCATGAAGGAAGGCTGGTTGAAGCTTATGGTGTCGCTGTTAAGGCCCAATGAGCTTACCACCAAGGAGTTGTGTGCCAGCTGTAATATTTTTCATTCTCTTTCATGCATGGCCATGGTATCTAACTGTTCCTTTTTTTTTTCTTTTGTTTTTTTTTTTTGCAGAAATGAGTAGTCACACCAAAGAGTTTTTGAAAAGACGTAAGGGCATCACTGATGCCTTGGCAGACGCCCACAAGGCCAACATACTGTCGGCTAATGCTGCACTTATGGTAGGTGCCTCGTCATCCAAGCTACTATCCAAAGTGGTGGAGCTCCCCAGTCCCCCCCAGATGCTAAGTTGGTCTACAAGAGGGCGAGGCCAATTCGTCCCCTTGAAGACTGTGCTTCCCATGTTGGAGGCAGTGGTAACGCATCATTTGTGCAATTTTTCCATACTGACTTTATTGACTTAAGGCCATTTTGTGCTAATTGTGGGTGTTTCTATCTAGCGGCTTTGGAGAAGCATGTGAGGTCATCTAAAGACCCCCTATCGATGACCTAGTGTTGATGCAAAAGCAAAAGGAAACCCTAAGGCCTTTGAAGGATGCGCCTTCTGCACTGGCTCTTCCCCCAACGTAAGTTCCAACTAGGGTCATCCCTGAGAAGGCCCAATCTGCCCAAGGTTGCCACCCGAGTTGAAACTGGATGAGCGTTTCTAGCTACATAACCTAATCCCTGCGATGAGTCAGGCGTAGAAGAGGGGTTTGGCACTAAAGGGGGTTATGCTTGACCAAGTTGTTAACCCGTTGTGGGCGGTGGGCATTGGCAAATCAATTCTTAAGGATTAGTCCAACATTTGCCATTATGTCCTAGAGGGGTTGAGGACCCCCAAGGATCGGTAGTTTCTGGCTCATCCCCTTTGGTCGGAAGGGAGCCAATTGATGAGCATGGGCTGTAGCCTCTACCTGGTACACTATTTTTATTTATTTTTAGTTCTTGAGGCATTTTTCCTTTGCTGACAAGTCTGACTTTTAGCAAGAAGCCATCGTTGCTCATAGTTTAGGCGAACGATGGTTAGCTCAAGAGAAGGTCTTTCATTTCGAGCTTGAGGCCCTTCACAAGGACATTAGCTTCCGTCAATTGGAGCTGAGTAGTGAGCGAACTACCAAGAAGACACTCGTGAAGGACTTCAAGGTAAAGAAAAAAGCCAAGGAGGCAGAGGAAGGTGTCACAAAGGAGTTGAAGTTGAAGGTGGTGGAGTTGCAAAAGGCTCTAAGGCAATCTTTGGAAAGGGAAGTTAAGGCTCAAAAGGAGGCTAATCATTTGGTGGCCTTAGGTGGCAAAATCGAAGATAGATGTTGTTGAGGTTACTTTGCCAAAGGACAAGTATGCTCTCTTGGGCCAGAAGACCATTACGGTTGAGGCTAGCTCTAGCTCGCTTGCCTTTATGATGCCCCTTGTAGAGTACATCAAGTGAGTTGGCTTCGTTGGGCTCGAAAGCCATCTAGAGTAGCTGTGCCTTTGGTCCAAGGCTAATACTCGCATGAAAGAGTTCAGCTCACTTGTTCTAAAGGTGAATAAGGGGCTTGGAAATACTGCCTTCCTAGAATTCAGGCAAGGTTTCCTTTCCTATTGCTTTTGGGTCAAGTGAGCGGATCTAAACCTTGATCTATTGTTTCTATCAGCATATTAGGATCTTGGTTCGGATTATGAGTCTTTGCTGAAGAAGGGAAGAGCTGAGATTCCTACCTTCAATGAGTACGTGTCAACGACAGATCTTGATGAAGACCCTTATCCTGACGAGTTTTAGGAGCCTTCATAGTTAGCTCTCGTCTCCTTTTTCTTTTCTTCCATTAGGACCCTCATTCGTCTTCTGTAACAATTATTTTGTAAAGAAATTTTCTTTTTAATGAGAAGTTTAAATTTTCCATACCTTTTCCTTTTATATTTTCATATGCCTAGAATGTTTAGTGACTGATTATAGTGTTTGGTTCAAATAGAGGGCCCTTATAGTCTAGCCTCGTTTAGTGTTCTTAAGTGCTCAAAAGTTTTGTGAAGCCTTATGTGATGAGAGCATGAAGCGTTAGAGGAGTGCCTTTTTTGTAAGCAATTCAAAATAAATAATGTGAAATAATCCGAATGATAATTGCTAGGCAGCTTTTTCCCTTCTGAAGTTGCTAACTCATAAACTCATTCTCTAAGCTCCTTCATGACTAGGTAGGGTCCATCCCAATTTGGCCTTAGCACTTCGTGCCCTGGTTTCCTACCAGTTAGTTCAGCTTTGATGAGGGACAGACCCCCACTCGATTTTTCTTGCCTCTCATCCTTTGGTTGTGCGTTAAGGTGGTTCACTGCCTAAAGGCCCTTATGCAAATCCTTGCATCCTTCTTTAATTCTTCTGGTAGATCCAGATTTCCTTCAAGGGTTTTTTCATTCTGAGTAGAATCATAAGTTGGGCTTTGTAAGGTAGGGCAAGAGGTATCTATGGGTATGAGGGTGTTGGTTCCATAAGCCATGGTGAAAGGTGATTCTCCTGTAGGCTGTCAGGGGGTCGTGCGATAATCCCATAGGACACTTGGTAACTATTCTACCTACCTGCCTTTGGCCTCGCCTAGCTTCTTTTATAGACCGTTCTTTATCGTTTTGTTGGTGACCTCTACCTACCCATTTGATTGGGGATGCAAGATGGGAGCAAAGTACAAGTGGATGCCTTTGGCTTCAGCAAATCGTCAAACATGTTGATTGTTAAACTACTTTCCATTGCCAGTTATGATGGCTCTCAGGAATCTAAAATGGAAAATGATATTTTTCCATAGAAACTTAGTGATTTTGGGGGCTGTGCTAGAGGCTAAGGTTTCCACTTCCACCCACTTCGTGAAGTAATCTACCACTATAATCAGTACTTGACTTGCCTTGGGGCCATAAGGAGCGCTCAAATCATATCTAATCCTTACATGGTGAACGACCAAGGGTCCGCTGCTAGAAAGGCACTGGAGGAGGGCAACCTTTTTATTCTTGAATTAATCTGACAGTTATGGTATGTCCTGACGAACTCCTTGGCATCCCCTTGAATTGTAGGCCAAAAGTAGCCCTATCTCAAGGCTTTATGGGCCAAGCTAGTGGCACCAATATGTGCTCCATAGTCTCCATGATGAATCTCTTTGAGAATCCAATGTCCTTCAGGCAAGCTTAGGCATTGCTGCAGATGGGATGCGAACCCTCTTCTGTACAGCTCTCCCCTGATGATGAGAAAACTTCCTGCCCGAATCTTGATTTTCCTCTTTTCCTCTGGAGTTCTGCTGAATGTATCATTCTTAAGATAAACTTTGATTGACACCTTCTAATCATCCTCGGGTGGCATAGCATGTATCAAGTAGACCAAGAGCTCTACAAGTACTTTAATCAGAGCTTCCTTTCATCCTTTTGGGAGGGCATTAACCCTAGTATTTTGGCTCCTAGGGATCTTTTGAACCTGCACAAGGTTAAACATTTTTATTAGCTTTATCGCTGTGTTAAGGTATTTGCAAAAGGGTGGGCTCTTCCATGCCTTCTATTCCCATGACTTGATTCACTATTAGTTAAGAGTCATGGTATATTTGTATCCTCCATACCTCCACCCGACCAGCCATCTGTAGCCCCGCAAGGAGGGCTTCATACTTTATGACATTGTTAGTTATGGGGAAACAAAATATGATTCTGAGTGTGACTTATAAGTTGAGTGGTACCTTTAGTACAATGCCTGCTCCTTGGCACTTACGACTTAAGGCCTCATCCATGTACATTTCCCAGGTTGGTGTTGTGCTTTGTCCTTTGTGGTTTTTCGTGCCTGGCATCATCTCAGCTTCAAAATCTGCTAAGGCTTGTGCCTTGATAACCTTCCTGGGCTCGTAATGGATGTCATATTCCCTTAATTCAATGCACCATTAGTGAGTCTATAGGATTTATCTGGTTTCTGTAAGATATCTCGTAAGGGTAACTCTATTTTAAAAGTCATGTGATGAGTTTGGAAGTATGGTCGTGGTTTATAAGAGGTCATAATAAGGGCTAGAACCACTTTATGAAGTTTGGGGTATCTAGTTTGGCCCCTTGGAGGGTCTAGCTGACATAGTATACAGGCCATTGTTTTGTCCCATTTTCTTTGACAAGGACAGCATTGACAAAGCCTTCGGTAATGACCAAGTAGAGTACCAAGGGCTCTTCAGGCCTTGGTTGTTTTAATGTTGGGAGGTGTTGCAGATAATCCTTTTATCTTCTAGAATGCTTCTTGGCTTTCATCTATTTATTTGAAGGCTGGCTCCTTTTTTAGTATTTGAATGGATGGCTTACATTTATAACCATACCATGAGATGAACCGTCCCAACATGATTAGCCTTCCAGCGAGCTTTTGGACATCCTTCTTACTTTGAGCGTTAGGCATTGTAAGGATGGCCTCAATCTTGTCGGGGTTGGCATCGATTCCTCTTTCGGAGACCATATAACTAGGAAATTTACGAGCACCCACACAAAAGGTGCACTTTTTTGGGTTTAGTTTCAAGTTATACTAAAACATCATTTGGAAGGTTTTGTAGAGGTCATCAAGATGCTAGCTTATTGTTTTACTTTTGATGATTATGTCATCCATATAGACTTCTATATTTTTCCCCATCTAATCTATGAAGATGTAGTTCATCAACCTCTGATAGATGGCTTCGATGTTTTTTAGGCCAAATAGCATTTGTTGGTAGCAATAAACGGCCTCGCATGTTGTAAATGTTATGTTTTCTTCATCTTTAGGGCGTAATCAGATTCGGTGATAGCTATTGAAAACATCTTTGAAGGATAGTACTTTGAATCTGGATGTGGCCTTGGCTAATTAGTCTATGGATGGAAAGGGATACGAATCCTTTGGGCACACGTCATTGAGATTGGTATATTCGATGCACATGCACCAGTTTCTTTTTTCCTTTTTTACTAATATCACGTTGCTGAGCCATTTATGGTATCACACTTCCTGAACGATTTCGACCTTCAATAGCCTTTCAACCTCCCCCTAGACGAACTGGCGTCTTTTGGGCGCTATATTACACTTTTTCTACTATACTGGTCTTGCGGAGGGGTCCACTTACAAACTATGAGTAATGATTCCTGGGTTGATCCTAGGCATTTCACCAGGGGACCAGGCAAATACATCTATATTTGCTGTAAGAAATTGAATGAACATCTTTCTTACCTCAGGTGGGAGGTCCTTGCCAATCTTGATCACCTTCCTAGGAGATATTTTTATTAGCTCTGTATCTTGAGGTAAAGCTGTGCTGTCTTCGTTTTCCTGGAAGACCTTCCCATGCCTTTTGGACTTCACCAATACGGGGGCATTCTCTTTGGGCCTTCGTAATGTTGCCACGTAACCTTGGCGTGCTGTTGCTTGGTTGATAAACATAATGGCATCCCTAATGGAGGTCAGAAAAGTACCGTTAGGCTTTTGACATCAGCCCGAATAGGGAACTACACTTAGGTCGGCCGACCCAAGATGGCATTATAGGGTGATGGAACATCGAAGGCAAGAAAGTCGACATCGTGGGAGTCACAAGCAAGTTCCTTATTGTGATTTCTCCCTGCCAACATCAATGGGACCTTAATGGTCCCGATGGTTGGCACTTCATCATTGCTTATCCCAAAGGTGGGCTCACTGACAGGTGACAGAAAGGATCTCTTCAATTTTATCTTTTCCGACAGGTCAGCGAAAAGTATGTTGATGTTGGCCGTCATATCTAGGTAGACCTTTTTTATGTCAAACTTATTGATGCACGCCTTAAAGATGAATAGGTCCGAGTGTGGGACCACTAACTAGGATCCATCTACCCTAGTTACGGCTCTTACTAGGTCAACTACCTCGATTTGCATGATCTCGTGCTCCTATCTTTTTCAAGTCGCTGAGGCCTCTCCTTTGATGATCATAAGGACCACCCCTGTTGAGGGTCTAGGGTTTCGGCAGTCCTTTGGAGAGCAAGGCCTTTCTAGCCTTCAGCCCCTGTTGTTGTCACCTTTGTCATCTCTTCTGCGGGGCCTATTTTATTGCCTACAACAAGGAGATGTTCACTTGAATAGGTACACTTTTAGCTTACCTTCCTAAATCATTTCCTCCAATAGCTTCTTTAGTTACCAGCATTCCTTAGTATCATGCCCTTTGTCTTTGTTGTATCTGCAGTATTTTTTGAGGTTTTTTTAGCTTAAGGGGCCATCATTGGCAGCCACCTAAGGATCTAGTTCTTCTTTTTAAGGGTGTAGAAGATGTTTGACCTTGTTTTTTTTTTAAGGTAGGAAGATGGGCTCCAATCGGGAGTCCCCTCTACCATTCTTCTGGGATCCACTTTCCCAGGCTTTGGGATGGTCATTAGGAATTGTTAAGCAATTGGGCTCTTTAGTATGCATATATCTTGCGGCTTGGTCAAGGAATTCCTTTAGGTCACTCACGGGATTCTCATTGAGATCCTAAGCTAGTCTCAAATCTTGGGCTAGCCCCTAGGTGGTGGCTACTAGGTGTAGCTTTAGAGATAGCCCTTGCACTTGTACAACCTCAGCATTGAACCTCCAGACGCCGTCACTTAGAGGTTCCACATAGCCCTGCCAAATTTTTAGTAGGTTGGCCATCGTCTTTGGAGTCGGCCAGCTTTCCGAGAAGTATCTTAGGAACACCTGGGAAAGATCCCTAAATGAGGCAAAGTGGTGCCCTTGGTTGGTCCCAAACCATCTATAGACATATTCTACACAATATGGCATCAAAGGCCCTTTCAAGTCTTATCGAGGTAGCATACGTCTATAGATGGTTTACGTGGTCCGTAAGGCCATCATATAAGTCAATCTTTTGCATACGGAATCCCTCAGGAGTAGGGGCATTAATTTTTTCTTTTGAGAAGGGTTAGAGACATAGGTACTCTGCATCTATTGCAATTGTTAGTCCTTTTTTCGCCCGTTCTGGGGTCTACATGTGCTGCTTCATTTGGTCAAGTCTCTGTAGGATTGCGCTGATGTCGCTAGGACCATCTGAGTGGTTTAAGAATGATTGTCTTCCATGGGTCTGTACTCGCTACGGCTGGCCTTGTGGAGGGGCTAGCCAAGGTCCTTCTACCGGTTGACTTTCAGCGGCCTTTTCTAGAGCTTTATGTAAGGCCCTTTGGATTTCTTGATAGACCGTTAACCTTAATTGCTCAAACAGGGCATGTTGTAATGCCTGGAACTGTTCGTTGTTCAGGGGCACAAGGCCTTTGCCTCTGTGGGGGTCCCTTTGAAGCCCTATGGGATTCTCTAGGTCATGTTTTCGGTGCGTTTCTTCACCTACGAGCCCTATGGACCTCTCAAGGTGATGGCTTTTCCTGCTCAGTATCCTATAGGTTCTGGCTTTCTATTTGAGATCTTCGCGTGTTCACCATATTGGGCTCCAAAGAATGGCGCCAAGTTGATAGGGTAATCTAGGCTCAAGAGCTTAGTAAATAGCGGATTTGAATCTTGCGTGGAAAGGCAGTGTCAGAGCCCCAGGATGTGCTTTCGGGGGAAACCCTTCAATGCTTAAGTTAGTTTTTCAGCAAAGAATAACAGGAAGCAGAAGAAGAGAGCTATGATCCCTTACCTTGGGGTTGGTTAGGGGTTTTTGTAGTCAAGGCATGCTCTGGGTAGTTCACTTTTAGGATAGAAACCCTTTAGCTTGTCCTATATTTGCAGGATATAGTTTCCTTGTAAGAGGAAATTCCTACTGAGGCCTATTTGGGCTTCTAGAGATGGCCCAGCCTTTATATGTCTAGATTTGGGCCTTGGGCCTGTTTGCTACCACTTCACAAAATGTTTCATCTCACTCTCCATCACCCTCTAATAATCCTAATGCAAAACATGCATCCTTAGATGTCGAATGTAAGACTATATTCACATTTCTCAAATCCTCATGCAACTTTGGTCCTCATACAACGTTTAACAACATTGTATTTATCCCTTATTGTAGGATGAACATAATTAAGTCAACTAACACTCATTCTTTTCGAACTTAATGTCCACTTTTTAAGTTATCTATTCTATACATGCTTCGTTGGGAACTCAACATGTGTTAGCAACTAAGTAACTTCATTACACTAGTTACACAACATCCAATTTTGGAACTTTGTCACACTATCTGTCTACCTTTGTAATATAAGTTGACTGTCATCATTCATTCCTTACAAAACATTTTCCTCATTAAGAATGTGGAAAGACAAGCATTCAACCGGTAGGTCATGTCGATGAATAAAAAATCCAAAGATCCTCCAACATTCTTCAGATTCTAATATGTTCCTATAATCTATGTTTTATTTATTCTAATCAACTTGTCTTGTAAAATATCTATTGTTTCAACCTGTCAATTACTAGTATTTTCAATAACAATAGTGGAATGATCTAAACCTTTTTGCATATACTTGCACAAAAACTTGAACACATATCCCTGTCTGTCTTTCATCCACATGGACAAGACAATCATGTTTGACAACCAAATTAACATTATGAAGGACTACCTAACCATTGTCAAGCTGTATTCCATTTTTAGTAACAAAATTTCTTGTTGAATGACATCGATAAATTAGATAATGATCCTTAGCCATAGAAGTCTCATGCTGTAACAATAGTGGATACTATTTCTTTAATTTCCCATTAACCATGCAAGCACATGTAGGATTAGCATTTCAACACAGTACATGAATCATATGCCTCGATACAACATCTTTTTCCTTGTCAGGTTACTCGACTAACACAAAATGATCAATGTCACATAGGTCCTTAATTTTGTCATCTAAATGCAAGAAAAATGCGATGTGTGCATGTGGTAAACTACATTTTTGGAACTTACTAGTCATAATCACTATACACCAATAGTAGAAAATTAGGATTTATATATGATACTTAAACAACTAATCAATATTTTTACAGTTTCATGTACATTAGCATTAACTCTAATACATATTCCAAAATGTAATTTTTTGTTACATCTCATGAAACACCATATCTTTGGATGTGACAGCTCTCTTAATGGATGACTTGCTTTAACCAAGTAAGCACATTCAATTGAATTTACTTTTATTTAAATAGCTCAATTTAGTTTATATCTGAGTAAAAAAAACAAGCTAAGTAAGGTTAGATTGAATTGCTAAGTGTGATTTGAGACCTATGTGGTCATAAGGGCAAAATAGTAATTTTAACCTAAGTTAATGCCATGGTTTTAATTTTTATGAAACTAAGGTCATGTGAGTGTTTTTAACTAAGTAAGTTAAGACCATACGTTATTCTAGCTATTTGGAACCAAAAGTGGAAATTAAGGAGCTAAAAATGCGCTAAGTGTTGAAACAGGCCACTTGTGCTTTAAGTAACTTAGGTGATATTTAAGTAAGGCTTGGGGGGTAAAAAAAACCTTCTATAAGATGAAGGAAGGACGGTTTCTAGAAGAAAAGAAATGGCCAAAGTGAAACAAAGGCAAATTTAAGGGCCAAAGTGGAGAGGATACTAAAGAGAGTAAGTAGAGTGGTTGAGATATATATTTGGTAGTGAAAGAACTATTCACCATCTCCATCACTTCTCTATTTTGTATGTCCTCTTCCTCCACATTTCATCATCATCAATCCACACCTAAGTGACGCTTGACGGCCTAATTGTGGTATATTATTATACTATGTCCCACCAGGGGTAAAGATTCAAAGTACGGACTAAGTTCTCTTGGAAGTACCCTAGTAGGGGTAATGGCTAAAAAAGAGCAAGTTACCTCTAAGCCATATGGGCCTAAGTGGAAATTTGGAGTATGGGGGATGTGCCTTGTAAGCTAAGGCAAAGTATCAACGTCATAAGTAATGTTTCTGAGGAGAGGTCTTTGGAGGAGTGCCCTATGAGGTCTCTTGACTGGTAAGTCGAGAAACTAATGTAAAGAAAGTTGGTGGTTAAGAGGCTATGGGTAAACATAGTAAAGAGAAGACAATGACTAAAAACCAAGTGAGATGTAAGAGGAGTAACATCCAAGTGTTGTCCTCCAATAAGAAATTAGAATTAGAGGACCAAATCTCCGAATGAGGAGAGGATGTGATGGCTATCCTAGTGAATGACTTGCTTTGACCAGGTTAGTACATTCAATTTAAATTTTTTGTTAAATACCTCAATTTGTTCTATATCTGAGCAATAAAAACAAGCTAAGTAAGGTCACATTGAGATTCTAAGTGTGATTTGGCACCTAAGGGGTCATAAGGTTAAAATGATAATTTTGAACTAATTTGATGGCATGGCTATAATTTTTTTGAAATTAAGGTCATCTAAGTAAGTTAATACCATAAGCCATTTAAGCTATTGGAACCAAAAGTGTAAGTCAAGGGGCTAAAAATGTACTAAGTGTTTCAATCAGATATTTGTGCTCTGAGTGACTTTGGTGATCTTTGGGTAAGGCTTTGGGGGTAACAAAACCTTCTATGGGACCAAGAAAGAATGGTTTTTAGAATAAAAGAAGTTTCCAATGTAAAACAAATGCAAATTTGAAGGACACAATGGAAAGGAAGTGAAGGAGAGTTAATGGAGTGGTTGAGATATAAATTTGGAAGTGAAGGAACTCTCCATCATCAATCTTCACAAATCACTCAAATTTCTTGCAAATTTGGAGGCCCAAGACAACCAGAGCAATCCCTTAACTCATTCTTCGTACTGTTGTTGCATTTGTGACTTTTGTTGCTTGAATTAGTTCAAAACCTATGGTAAGCCTCATTCTTTGTTTTTGGGTGGTTCTAAGCTTGTTTAGTATCTATAAATCGTCTTTATTTCAAGTTCTTGGTGCCAAAAAAAGTTGATTTTAAGCCAATGACTCAATAACAGCTAAAAGAGCTCAAGTGTGCTCGTGTTGCTCTGTTGCTTATTCTTAAATTGAAGCAAAGGTTCAAGTTTTTTTGGCTCAAAGAATGCACAAAATTGAATTATCTTATGTGGAAATGATATTGGAACAAGACCTATTTGGATTGGTCTTAGGATAAGGGCATTAGGGGGTCCAATGTGCAAGGTACACACATAAGACATACGCTAGGTTCTGTATCCCAACCTAGGCACTACAACCCTTAGGGGATGAGAAAGGAACAATATCATTGACTTGTGGCACAGCCCCTGGGCATTGCTAAACCATAAACGATAAGGCCCCAAGATAGGGCCATACTAAAGGTCTTACATTGCATCAGTTTTAATCCTTAAACTATCCTAAGGTGTTCCATGGCTTTTGTTTAGCCAAAAACATATTCCTGAGTCTAGAATTATGTATTATTTAAGTAATAACTAAGTGGTGTGGTTAAAGTAAGGCAAAGTAATATGATTAAGGGGGTTAAAGTGCACAAGGTGCAAATGGGGCACTAAAGGGATTAAGGTGGGTTTCAAACTCTTCGTTGCCCCAAGTGGGAGGTCTTGGAGTTTTGGGTCATAAAAAGGAAGCGCAAGTGGATCCCAACCAAATGTTGTAGCTTGGTAAGTGAACCATTAAGAATGCCCAAATTGAGCCTTAAAAGCTTGGCTAAGTTGGACCACATCAAAGGTTACCTTGCACAACAAGTTAAGGGAAATGAACAAGTAAGAGGTGAGCAAGTGATGACTTGTTCTAAGTAACCCATCAGATACGGGTAAGGTTTGAGTAGGAGAAGGCTTGCTCAAAGGTGCCTGTAAGAGGATTTCATGAGATTGTGTAAAGGCTAGTATAAAAAACATGGGTTAGTGTCTAAGTACCCCAGTTATAAAAGCTCACAACGATTATGAGCATATTTGGGTGTAAGGATGTCCTAAGGGCATTAGCATGTGTATTCACCCATCCATCCATACATTTCATTGCATTGCTATTGTTATTTGTTTTTTATTGTTGTATGTTGTGTATGTGTGTGTGTGTGTGTGTGTGTGTGTTGCTTTTCATGCTTGCATCTTTCTCTTGCATGTGCCGAATCCCTTGCTGGGTACTTTTGAGTACTTACCACTTAAGTGTTATGCAAGTACTAATAAGGCTAGTTAAGTTTAACAGTTGGTAAGGGCAGTTGTTAAGGCTAAGTTTATTTAGTTCCAAAGGTACTTTATAAGTGTGAATCATTTGATTCTATGTTACTTGTTGCGTAGGCTTGTACTGATCAAAGGGTTTTGCTTTCAGTTTGAGACTAAGTCAACACAAGAAAAGTATGGTTTATCACTTGAAGCTAGCTTGCTTGGGCGAAAAGCTAAGGATGGATCTTAGTAGACATTGATTTTTTTTGTACATATGGTATTTTTATGCTAATTGTTGCCTTTACTACTATCCATTGGTGTATATAACAGTAGGGTTACATTTGGGTGCATACGAGGTTAAGATGTATGTACAAAGTTGTTACTTGAAGTTAAAGCAACTAAAGTTTTACATCTTGGCTTGTTATAATTAATTTCTTAAATATTGGCCGTGGAACTATTTTATTTTTTTGCTTAATTTTTATTTAATAGCTAAGATGACACATGCATATTTTTTGGGCAAGGTAGGCTAATAAACTTGTTGCACGTAAAAGTTATGATACTTCATGAGTAATAACTAGCTAATTGTAACCTAAGTGGGTTTATAATTCCTAAAGAGCCAACTAGTGTTAGTAAAATCAGAACACTTGGATCTTGTTCTGGCATACTGAAGGTAGATATCTTATGAGCCTCGAGCTCATATACTTGGTACCTTTTTTTTATTTTGAGGGTAGTCAATCAATGCATAGGGCTTGGCCTATGCTTAGAACTTGTCTTTAGGGTACAGTGGGTTAATTGCATAACAAAGGCAACCAAAGTTTGAAAGTGACCATACTTAGGCAGTTGTTCAAATAATTGCTCATGTAGGGTTTGGTTTTTGTTATAGTGGGCAAACAGTTGATCAAATGAGTTGCTGTGAGCTCGCACTCTACCCAAAATTTAGTGGGCAAGTTGGCTCGGAATCTTAAGGATCTAGCGACATTGAGTATGTCTTGATTCTTTTCTTCAATGACTCCATTTTGTTACAATATACCTACACAAATTGTTTAACTCCCTATCAATTTTGTTTCGTAAAAGGCTCCCATCGCTCCTTCAATTTATTTTGGTTCCAAATTGGTCTTTAACCAAATTGCATAAATTCTCCATAACCTTAGTAGTATCATTCTTATGTTTCATGATAAATGCTAGATTAATCTAGAAAAATAATCTATAATGGTGAGAAAATAGAGACCTCCACATGTGGATGGTGCATGATTAGGCCCCCAAACAACGATACCTAATAATTCAAATAGAACAATAACTATTTCATAACTTGTAGGAAAGGAACGACAAGTTGCCTTTCAAACAGTGCAATTCTAACATACCGTTTTGAAATCTAGATGTGGTAAATTGGAAATAACAATTGTTCTTTCATAGGAAAGATAACTTAATCTCTTGTGCCGTAGCCATATTGACTCTGGCGGTACCCATCTTATTATTTGTACTACTCCTAAGGTAATAGAGATGCTTTATTGGTTGCCCACTCCAATCAACCTTTTCAAGGATCAGTCCTACAAAAACTAGAAATTGAGAAGAAAGGTGGCAATGCAATCATTGGCTTTGATCTATTGGCTAATTGAGATTAAATCACATTTAAAATCAGTAGCATGCAAAATTTTTTGAACATAAGATTATTAGGTAGAAAGCAAGTATGAGTTTCTCATATTCATTCCGAGGTTTGATCAGGCAAACAAATGTCTTGGTTATGAGTGGTCTTAAGATTTTGTAGGCCTTTTTATTTGAAGTGATGTGATTGGTTGGTCTAGTATCGAATATCCAAATAGGATTAGGTTTTGGGCTATCTTTCTTACCTGTAAATTTGACTGCAGCCTAAGCCTTATCCTTGTTTAAAAGCCCTAGAAGTTGTTCATATTACTCACTGTTAGGTTGACAGATGATGAAGCACTTAAACTTTGATTGTAATGCTCCTCTTTTCCATTTCCTTCTCTACACACATTTGCACTTGCCTTATTCTATTTGTTTTTACCTTTCAACAGCCAATTTTTTGGATAACCAATTATTTCTGAACAATATTACCTTGTGTGTCCCAGTTTATTGCAATGCTCACATATAGGGACTAACTATTTTCTTGTGACTATGCCTTCTTTGGTCCTATTTGTGTTGTGAAAGCCGAGTCCAATTATTAAGATTTGACCAAGATTGACTAGTTATTAAGAAATATGGGGACTTGCTTGAAACTATGTATAAATTTTTGTGGCTTGAGGTTTAAAAGGGGTATAAAAGCTTGGTAAAGTAAAGGAGGTTGCCATTTTTTTCCTCAAACCTAAGTTCATTCTCCACCATACCATTTTTTCAAGAATGTTAGCTCAAAACCAAGAGTTTTTGATGAAATTTAAAGCTCCTAAAGGTGTATATGCATTAGGAAGCTTGTTCAAAATGAAATTTCAAGTTTTTAGAGCTTGGAGCCATGTTTCCAGCCATCCCCTATTTTTCATCCAAGGTAACTTGTGATTCTATGGTGAATTCTTGTTTATTAGTTGATTTCAAGCTTGGGCTTTAGTTAGAAGTTAGTAATTTTGTGTTTTGTGCCTTTGGTTGCTTGGAACTAGGAAGAACTTTGTGGAACTTTATTTCTTGGTGAAAAGTGGATTAATTCTTGCTTTTCAATTGAAGTTAAGGTAAGGGAGTTATGTTTTCAAGCTTGATTAATGCTATTAAAGTGTGATTTCTTGATGAACTCAAGTAGTTTTGACAATAGCATTAGTTAGTGGGTTAGTTTATTCATGGTAGACTACTAGTTTTGTGGAGCTTGGAATGATATTACAATGTATCATAGGAGTGCTTGTGATAGTTGATTATGGTATTTGGAACATGTCTTACAGGTATGTGAAGTTTGAAGGCCATCCAAGCATGTTTAATATGTTTGGTAAGTCTTTAAAGGTTGTAGCAGAAAAACTGGAAAATTTTGGGCATCGCAGGTATTGGCGAAGCATCACCAGTGCCACAAAAAGTTCACAACAGGATGATAACTGTGGCAATGCGTTCCACAATTATGTTGGCTAAAATTTTCCAATTTTACTAGATGGTTCAAGGGGAAGCCTAAGGGGGTGCTTAGGGTACCTAGGGGTCTAAGTACTCTAGGGGTACTCCGAGACTTTCAAAACTCCACCAAAACCTAGAAGTTTTCTTGAGTTTTGTGGTTATTTCTACCATAAACAAGAAAACCAGATAACAAAGAGCCACAACTAAATATCACTAGCTTAGGTAAAAGGTTTAGTACCATCGGCAACCTAGCCATACTATCGGGCATGAGGTTGTGATGTGAAACCTTAGTGCATTTAGTGGGCCTTTATGTCCTAGTCGATAGTAGTCCCACCATAGAACCCCTATACAACATAAAGGAATTTCGACTAATGAATCATCACTGGTTAGGCTAGTAACCTTTGCTTGCTAGTAGGCAAGGCTCTGCCTTATAGTTCAAGGACTAGGTTTAGGAGATGTCCCAAGGGACCGAGACATATGTGCATAAGTCTAGCCTCAGGCTATATGAGCTCGCAGTAGAATACATATGTTCACATATGTATTGTTCTTAGTAACTTTTCTTGTAGGTGAAGTGAAGTCCCTTACTAAGAATTTTGAATTCTCACTCCCTAGTTATGTTGTACAGATCTTAACGTTGTTGGGCCGGATAACCATTTAGGGTTGTCATGGTAGTTTGTGGTTGCAGGGACTTCACTTGAGAACCTTTGTGACTATAGTCTACTTTGGTTACTTGTTGGTTAAGTAACAGTGCTAACTATAGTGTTTTTTTTTTCCATTGAGCCTAGCAGCACATGGACAGGCTTTTGTGACTTGCCACTGGGATTCATATCTAAGGTGATAGTTAATGGAGGAGATCTCTATCGAGGCTTATATATATGTTGTACGCCTAGTTGCTTTTCTTGTTTATATTTTTTAGTCTTAGACTTTAGGATTGCTCTTTAGTGAGGGAATTAGTTTACTTTATGTTGAATGCCTTCACATGGGTGTTATGTGTAGTATGAATCAAGAAAATGTTGATTTTGTACGCTTTGACTATTTGAACTTGTTTTCTATGAAAGTACCTTGGCCAAGTGAATGTTTTTATGTTTTGCTTTTGCCTTAGTTAAAGCATAAAGAGCATGCATCTTACATATTCTAGGTTAATTAGCTAGTATCATGAAGTTTTAATTCGCACACATATACAACTAGCCAATTGCAACCACCATGAGACTAGCTTTCACAGGCTTCTTGGGCAGGTTCGAAGGATGGCCATGTCATCAAGCAATGGTTCCATTTCTAGGATTTACGAGCAAGCAATCTTGAACCTTTATTCTAGACCCGTGAAGAATTAATGCATCCAATCTTATTCTTTCTTGACCATCGAATTCTTGGCCACATCATAAATGTTGTTGGGAATGTTAATGCACAAGCTAAGTTCATCCTAATGTCTTTTGAGCTTGGTATAATAGGCCTTTATAGTCATCGATCCGTGGGCAGCTAAGGCTATGTTATTTCTTAACTCATGTGCCCTTGGCTCATTTATGTGGCCAAGTCTCTCCTCCAAGTCACAATAGAATTTGAGAGCCAAATTGTGGTATGTTATCAAGTCTTGAAGGCTCACATTAATGGAATTCATGACCCAAGCGAGCACAAGTCCATTGCACTTATTCCATGTTGTCTTCTCAATCTCGTTCTCTTATGATTTTACCAAACTTCTATTGTTAAACTCCACTTTATTCTTGCTGCATAGGACATTTAGTATAGACATCCATCTAGCATAATTGTTTTCATTGAGTAGGATTGGGACAAGAGGTGTAGTGGTGTTGCCTATATAAGAGAGAAAATATGGCGACCTAGGGTTTGAGAAAAAAGAAAGTTTGATCGATATCTTTAGGTGTTTGGATCAATTTTCTGATACCATGGAAAAAGGTGTTGGAATTCTAAGTATCAATTGTATTGCCCTTCCACTGGATTCAAATTATACATACTTTACAATGGTGAGTGATGTATTGGCTAATTTAATCAGTTTACAAAGAAACAAATAGAGCCATAAGCAGATAAAATAAAAAAGTAAAGAGGATATAGGAGATAAGTTGCTACCGCCTTAATCCAATTGCGTAGTAGACTTTTTTCTTGTGCAATTAAAGCACATGTGCTATTGCTTGTGTTTCTCAGCAAGATTAAAGAGGGGCAAAGAACACTTAAAATGATCAATGTTGAAACGTGAATTGAAAAGATTGGATTGGAGGTTCAAGGATAGTCTTTTATTTTATTTCTCTTCTTTGGGTGTTGGGTGTTATGTCTATTAGGGCTAAAACCTGTATTTAATTGGTGTCATTATAGGTTGTTTGGATCTTTAAGGCTAAGGGAGTTTTATTTAAGGTTTTGGGTTCTAGAAGTGAATGTAATTGTTATGTTTATTGTGTATTGGGGTGAAATGTTCTAGAAACTTTTTGGAACTGATTGTTCTATATTGTTTATTCAAAAAAGATATTGCTAAAACACCAAACTAAAGTTTGTCCTATTATAATACATAAGGCAGAGCTATATAAGGGTTAGGGGGACCATGGCCCCCTAAAAATTTTGGCCAATTTTTATTAAAGGGGTTGAGATTTTTATTTCTTCTAGTAAAAATTAAACATCTTGGGTCATTTGTTTCATCCAACAAATGAGTTTGTAATGCAACTAAAGTTAAAGAGAAAAAACCGTAAAAACCTGTCTTTGACTCTCTCCTATCAAATCCCTAATTTTTTCTCCTATCAACTCAATGTGCATTTTGCTAAAGCCTCAAGACTTACAATTTTTTAGAGAAAACATGTATAGTAACTGGCAAGCCAAAAACCACCTTTACTTTTGTCCCACCAATTTTTCACTATAAAATTCCAAAAGGTGAGATTCTTTTGTTAATTTTTTCCTACCAATTTTATTCTATATTTTATTTAATGGCTTTACTCTGTAATTTTTTTTTCTGTAGGAGCACCTAAAACTCTTCCCTTCATTCTTTTACATATTTTAATTTCATTTTATATCATGTTAACTAGCCATGTTGAGGTTGCTATATTAACATGATTCCATGAAAATTTATTTTTCTTTTTTACTTTCTTGTGTGTATTATACTATCTAACATGAATTTTTATTATTCTTTTTTACTTTCTTGTGTGTATTATACTACTTGAAATATATTAATTGATTTTATACACCTTCAATTGTTTAGTTTCTTAATCCTTTTATGCTATAGAATTTATTATTGTTTTGCATAGTTGAATTTTTCATTTGGTTTATACTTACTATTGATTTTTATAAATTTTATGTTATTTGATGATGTTAATTGATTGTTGATATTCACTAGTGATGACAGGGAAGCAAGAAATATTGGATTCGTTCTTTACACGAAAAGTTTTTCCAAGATGTGAAGATAATGCCACACTAGAAGAGGAGAACTATGAACTTTCAAGAGTTGAGGAATGTCATCCTTCTTCAACAATAAAGGATATCCCTAAACCTTCAAAGGATAAAAGCCCTTCGTTGTTTTTAGGAGTTGAAAATTCTTCCTTTTCATCCATAGAATATGATCGAGGGTGGCTACCTATGTGGGAATAACCAATTTTCAAGCAAAGATCAGATGGGCTTATATAAGATCTAGTCTTCATCAACTTGTGGTTGCTAAATTTCCTTTATTTGGACAAAAAAAGCATCAAAGCCATTTTCAAGCTAAGTGGTATTCTGAGTGTCCTTGGTTTGAATATTCTGAAATGAAAGATACAACATGTTGTTTTCCATGTTATATGTTTATGAAAGAGCCAAATAATCAAAACGGCCAAGATGTTTTTACAAGTACTGGTTTCAGGAATTGGAAACTGGTCAAGGGGAAAAATAATGCTTTCGTAAAACATATTGAAGAATGAGCTCTCCACATAACGGTTGTTATGACTCTCCTAATTGGAGGCTTGCTTGAGGAAGATAAAGTAATTAAATGCTAACTTGGAACCTTATTTTAAGCTCACATAGTAAGATTAAGTATGTTAGGTAAAGTTTACTAAGTTTCGAAGAGTTTAATGCACCAAATAGGGTTTGGGGGTAAAATGGTAATTTGCCATCTCAAGGTCTTGGGCCGAGACCTGAGAGTAAAAAATATGTTTTGAGCCATAAACCTTACTTTAAACCCAAAAATTACCTTAAGTAAATTAGATTTGACCAAGGTTTAACTTTAGTTATTATTTGAGGAAAGGGGCTTTTTGCAACTTTTTACAAACTTAAGTGGCTTGTTGTTTTAAAATGGATATAAAACTTGGTAAAGTGAAGGGGGCTGCCATTTTGCTGCTTAAACCCGAAATCAAACTTGCCTCCACCATTTCATCAAGAATCCATGCTCAAAACCAAGAGATTTTGGTGAAAATTGAAGCCACCAACGGTATATTTGCTAAAGGGAGATTGATTCAAGAGGAATTTCACATTTTTTAAGCTTGGAATCATGTTTCCAGCCCCTATTTTTTCTAAAAGGTAACAAGTGTGTTCTTAGTGATTTTTTGTTTACTAGTTGATTGGAAACTTGGGTTTTGGTTAGAAGTTAGTAATTTGGTGTTTTGTATCTTTAATTACTTGGAACTTTGGTAGAACTTTGTGAAACTTGGATTGTGTGGAGGAGTTGCTTGATTCTTACTTGTGAGCTGAAATTAAGGTAAGGGAGTTATGTTTTCAAGCTTAATTGATGCTATTGAAATGATTTTGCTTGATGAATTGAAGTAGTTCTAGCAATAGCAATAGTTATTGGACAAAGTCGGTTAATGGTGGACTATGAGGTTTGTGATAGTGGAATGATGCTTAAACACATCATAAGTTGACTTGTGATAGTTAGTTGTGATCTATGCAACATGTTTTACATGTATGTGAAGTTTGGAGGCTAACCAAGCATGTTTGATATGTTTGGTAAGTGTCCAAAGTTCATAGTAGAAAAAACCAAAATTTTATAAGCTGTTGCAGGTATTGGCGACGCATCACCAATACTTGCGATGCATCGCTGTTACCATGAAGATTGGCAACACATTACCAAGTGTGGCAACACGTCGCCACTGGCATGGTAACTGAAACTTTCAAATTTTGCTAGGAAGGTCAAAGGGAGGCCTAAGGGGGTTTTTAGGGTACCTTGGGTTGTAAGTATTCCAAGGGTACTTTGAGTATTCCAAAACTCCTCCAAGGCTTAGAAGGTTTCTTGAATTTTATGTAGTCTTATGGTTATTTTCACCATAAGCAAGAAAATTAGTTTTCAAAGGATCACAACTAAGTATCACTAGGTTGGGTGAAAAGGTTTAGTACCCTTGGCGACGTAGCCGTGCAGTTAGTCATGAGGTTGCAAGGTGAAACCTTTGTGCACCTAGTTTAAAGGTGTTTATGGCCTAGGCTACAATAGTCCCATCATTGTGCCCCTGTAAGACATAAGGGAGAGTTTCAACTGGTGATTTATCACTTGTTAGACTAGCAAGCTAAGCTTCCTAGAGGGCAAGGCAATGCCTTGTAGTTCAAGTACTAGATAGATGACAGGTCCTAAGGGACTGAAACGTATGCACATAGGTTTAGCGTCAGGCTGTATAGGCTCACAGCAGATTACATATGATAATATATGTGTTGTCCTTAACATTTTCATTGCAGGTGAAGATCCCTTACTGAGAATTACAAATTCTCACTCCCTTATCTTATGTTGTGCAGTTTCTGGCTGTGTTAAGCCCAATAACTGCTGAGGGTTGTCGCGGTAGTCATTTGTTGCAGGTATATTGTTATGGGAATCTTTATGATTCTAGTTTTCCTAGTTATTTGTCGGTGAAGTAATAGTACTAGCTATAGTATTTTCTTGGCCATAGAGGCTAGCCGTACATGGATAGACTTTTGCAACTCGCCTTGCAACTCGCCACTGGGAGTCATCTCCAAGGTGCAAGGGTAGAGTCAGCATTTTAAGTTAAAGGGGGCTGGACTTTATTTGAAAAATGTTAGAGAACCAAGAAGTAGAAGTATTTCCATAATGCAAAAATAAAATAACAAAAATAACTTAAAATCTATTAAAATGTTATGTTTATAGGTTATACACTTCCAAAATAGTAAGTAAAATTTACTAAATCTCAGTTTTCATCCATAAAATGAATTGATGATCGTAAGCTTCAAATCCATATCAAATATCCAGCTTCTCAATTGATAGAAAATTAGTTATCTTATTATACGTGTAGACATGTTCGATTAATATCACATAGCAAATAAAAAGATATATAATACCTTGTGCATCTTGAGGTGGGTATGTCTTTCTTTCAATGCATAAAAATCTTTTATTATTTTGTCTGTTGAAAAGGTCTCAACAATCTCTCTTTCAATATAAATAATCAAGTCATTCTTGAGAAAATCATCACCCATACTACAACCAAGTCTTGTTTTAATAATTTTCATTGCTGAAAAGGCTTGTTTCGTTGTTGCAGTCAAACAAGAAGAGTCAATATAAGACTAAACAATCTGTTCACTAAGAGATAAATTTTTTACTTTCATGTTTTCTTTAGTCCTCTACACAATTCAAATATTGTAGATACATTTTTCAACTGTGGATAGCGGGGCACATTATGCTCATAATACTGTAGCTGATACTTCAAATGAATCTTTTATTGTTCAATGAATCTGAAGGATAAAAAACTTGTCAGCTAATCTACATATGTTCTCAATATTAAAAGACTTATAGAAATCTTTGGGATCCAAATCAACACTAAGAGGAAAAAGCTCTGCCATCTGTTTACTAACTGACTTCCCATATTTCTCATGAGACACACCTTGGTTAATGCAAAATTTTGCAAAAGAAATGGAAAGGTTTTACTTTTACATTTCTAACTTTTTAAAATATAATTAATTAATTTTTAGTAAGAGAGTAAAATTAATTGTTTGATGTTGGACTTTTCCTACATTTCTCACTCAAATCAACCACATGCATTTATGTATAATTTTAGTGAGATAGAGAAAATTATTACCATTTTACATATATACTTCTTAAAATTATTATTATGTTTTATAATTAAAAATATGAAAGGGTCATAATAGATATAATGTAAATTTTTTTCTTTATTTTTACATATATATATAATAGATATAATTTACAAAAATGTTAGAGGGGGCTGGGCACCCCCCAGCCCCCCTATTGCCTTCACCACTGCCAAGGTGGGAGTTAGTTGGAAAGATCTCAGTAGAGGCTTGTACATGTTTAGGCCTAGTTACCTCCCATGTCTATGTTTAGAGCTTTAGACTCTACGGTTGCTCTTGGGTGAGGGGCATTAGTTTACTTTTGTTGAATGCCCTTGCATGGTTATTATGTGTAGTAATGATAATACAAATGTTGATTATGTGTGCTTTGACTATTTGAACTTGAATTCTATGAAAAGGGCCTTGGCCAAGGGAATATTTTATGGTTTCCATGTACTCAAGTCAAAGCTAATTGAGCATGCATCTTGCATTTTCTAGGCTAATCAACTAGTTTCATGAAGATTTAATTTGTTCACATATATAACTAGCCAATTGTAATCACCGTGAGATCCATTCTCACAGGCTTCCTAGGCAGGGCCAAGGGCGACCATGTCAACAATGCTGTAAGATTTTCTAATGCTTTGGTGAACCAATCTGAGCATATTGATAAAGTGATACAAAGACAATCTTTTGAGCAAGTTAAGAATAATATACAGTAGGTAAAAACATCAATAGATGTTGCTCACTAGCTTTTGTTTTAGGGAATTGCTTTTAGAGGCCATGATGAGAGCATTGATTAAAAAAAATAAGGGCAACTTTCTTGAGTTGATTAGGTATACAGTATCATACAAAGATGAAGTGTCTAGTGTTGTTTTAGTACACAGAATGTGGAATACACATCACCTAAGATTCAGAAAGAAATTTGGCATATTTTGTTTGGAAAGTATAAAAGAAGCTAATTGAAGAGATTGAAGACTCTAAATTTTGCATAATTGTGGATGAAACAAGTGATAAGAGTATGAAAGAACAAATGGCTATTGTTCTTCACTTTCTTGATAGTAAAGGTTATATACAAGAACATTTCTTTGCTCTTATCCATGTAAAAGATACAACATCAGCCACTTTGTATTCTTTAATTTGCTTCACTTTTTCTTCTCATATGGTTGATATGGAGAATCTTTGTGGACAAGGGTATGATAGAGCTAGCAACATGCAAGGTGAATGAAGTGCATTACAAGCATTATTTCTTAAAGAGTACCTGTGTGCATATTATGCGGATTGTATGGCTCATTAACTACAGTTAGTGTTGGTTATAGCAGTTATAGAGGTATATTCTGTACATGAATTTTTTTTAATTTAACTTTAATTGTGAATGCTATTGGTGCTTCTTGTAGGTGCCATGATGAGTTACAAGCTGCCCAAGCTGATGAAATTGCACGAACACCAGCATTTGATGAAATTGAAATAATAAGGTGTGCTAATCAAATTGGTACTTTAAAGTGTGCTAGAGATACTTGTTGGAGCTCACATTGTGCTTCTATTAGTAGTCTTTTCTGGATGTACAATCCAACTTGTACAGTCTTGCAAAACATAAAAAAAAAAAAGAAGGCTATAACTACAAAATTAGAGGAGATGCTAGTAAAGCCTTAAAAAGAATTACATCTTTTGACTTTGTTTTCATCTTACATCTGATGAAGGAAATCTTGGGCATCATAGATGTTCTTTGTCAAGCTTTGCGGTCAAAGTCCCAAGATATCATGATTGCAATGAACTTGGTGAACTTTACAAGAAAGCTTATTAAAACCTTAAGAGATGATAGATGAAGTTCTTTTCTCAATGATGTTATAGATTTTTGCACAAATCAAGACATTAATATTCATGGTTCTAATGCTTATTATTTTGAAGGTAGAAGCAACAGACAACGATATTACATTGATAATGAGCATCACTACCATTTTGATATATTCAATGAAGCTATAATTTTTTAGTTATAGGAACTTGACTTCAGGTTTAGTGACAGAGTTGTTGAGCTTTTAAAATTTATCTCTACTTTAGATCAAAGAGATGGTTATAAATTCTTTGATCTAGATACTATTTGCAACCTTGCAAGGAAACATTATCCTCTTGATTTTATGGAGCAAGAAATAGATGTTCTGGAGTTTCAGTTGAAGTATTTTCAAGTTGATGTGCTAAATCATTCATGTTTGGGGAAGTTATCTTCTATTGTTGTACTATTTCAAGGCTTAGTAGAGACAAGAAAAGCAAACAAGTATCATCTTGCTGATAGATTAATCCAACTTGTCTTGACTTTTCTAGTATCTACCTCAAAAAATGAACATGCATTTTCAGTAATGAAAATTGTGAAGAATAATTTGTGCAATAAAATGGATGACAAATTTCTTGGTGATAGTCTAGTCTTGCATATTGAAAAAGGAATTGCTGAGACTTTTAGTTTAGATTCAATTTTAGTTGATTTTGTTAATGTGAGAGAGCGTCGAGTGCAGCTCAAGCTTTCTAAATAAAAAAATGTATCTATGTTTTTCTATGGTTTAATCCCTTTTATTTATTTAATTACTTTTTAATTAAAAATAATCTATACTTTTTTCAGTGGTCAATTTTTATATGTTATTGGCTCCCCCATAAGTAAAATCCTGGCTACGCCACGTACAATACAAATAGCAAGATATCACATCTCATATACCTTATTGGCTGGTTCAAACGGTCTTAAGAAATTGTGGACATTACCTTACTATTTTAGCATATAATATAATATGATGCAAAATGAGACCTAATATGACTTACAAACACAATCTCAGTGATCTAACATGTAATTAACACAATCCTAATATGACTCATAACTTGATTTACTTTCTTTTATACTTTTTTGTTTGAAATAGGCATCACCAGCTTCCATTTATGTAGGCTCCTCGTAAGCCAAATAGAGAATAAATGTAGAAATTAAGGTGTACTTGATTATCACTGTAAAACCGAGTTTTAATGCCCTTAATGAAATATGTCTCTTTGAGCATGTTGTGGAAGACGTGACTTATTGTAAATACTTAGGATTGGATATTTAATTAACTTGGAAATACAAGTAACTAATAAGCCAGTTCACAACCAATACTCGACTATAATTCTTTTTATGGTGATAAAGAAGTGTGCAGGGCGAAATAGAACAAGTAGAGCCTCTAAAAGTTGTGTTCACAATCTTCCTATGCACAATTATACTGTCCTTTATTTATAGGGGTGAATTGGTACTTATGGAGGATCATAACCCTTCATAAATTATCAGAGCTCTTTATAAAAGGTTGTACTACTTCGCCGAGAGGTATCCTTATCTATCCATATAGTCACAACTCTTCTAAGAGTTATGTTTCCTTAAATCAAGGTCACAAACATCTTCTAAAAGTTGTTTAATTCACCTAAAACATGACCCTTCACTAAATAGTTATTTTATTTCACTAACCAGGGTAGTTATGGTGCATAACTACCTCCACAGTGCTCATATATATTGGGATGGACAAGTCATTTCATCTAAAGGTTATGTCGCTTCATAATATAAGCAGTTATGGGGTGGTTATTAAGCAAATATACCATGTATTAAAGTGTACATATACATACCACACAATCACCACACGCCAGGTTCCTACTGGTTCCAATGTGATAATGTGTCATAGACATTGCTGCAATCTAGCAGTTGTAACCCAAGTGTAGGTTGTCACAAGTAATAAAATCTCGGGAGTCCAAGTGTTGAACCACAAAGAATTGAATTAAGAAATACAAATTACAAAAGTGAAGGAAGGTTTTCGTGAAATATGTGAATAAGTGTTGATTAAAAATTCAAATTCAAATAAAATAACTAAGGTTAGGGGATCTGCTTTTAGTATATCGGTTATGATTAATTTTAGCCCATCTTACCACTCAATTAGGATCCACACATAAAGGAGGTCCCAATCAAAAAATTTTGTTAGTATTAACTTTCATTGATCTTAAAACGCCAATGCTTGCTAACGGGTTCAAGTATTCATCATGTCAACCTTTGTCTACAATAACTCAAGATTCCAATATAGCCAGCAAAGCCATATTCTACAAAGGGAATTAAGTAGCTTTTGTGCCAGTGATTAACTATAATGAATCAAGACTCCCACTTCACAAGGAGGGAAGTTAAATAGATTAAGGAATAAAATACCGTTAACATTGTGATCCATTCAAATCAATCATAACCTTTATACCAAAAGACTCACCCTTTCACCTTAGCAAAAAAATATTAGTTAGCCATCATAAAAGTAAACAATATGTAAAAAGATGAAATGAACATGGATTGAAAAATCAAAGAATGAACAAGAAGAAGAACAAGAAAACACTTGGACAGAATTTCGGTATTGAAAATAAGAACAAGAATAAAGGAGAAAAGTAACTTTGATACAAAAAAATATAGGAGGCCATGAATTCGTCCTCCCCTTCCTCCCCAAGGTGCCTATTTATAGAGTTTTAGGGTGGGTGAAATGGTAAAATAGTAAAATATAGGTAAATACAAATTAGCAAAGGTAGGCTGCAACTTATTTTAATTTTTTTACCATTGTAGATATTGAATCAGCTTTTCCTCAAAGCATAGAACTTGTAGATCTCTTCTTTAGCTTCAAATCGATAGCTTGCTCATTCAAATCGGACATCCGTAGCTCAAGTTATGATTTTTCTACCAAAACTGTTCTTCAACACATGAAAGAACGAATGGTCTCATCTATAATCAGATTTTGGCACCGAAAACAATCAATTTAGCTTGCAGAATGAAGTAGATTTGAATATATATGTGTTGGCTTTCAGATGAATTTGGAATCACTCAGTTCTAATGTCTACAGCTCCAGATATGATTTTTCTCGTGAAGGGTCGCCAAGTGATAATTTTATCTACATAAAAAAATAATTATTTAATATATATTTTAATATTAATGAACAGTAAACCATGTATGTACAGTAAATACGCGTATGAATAGAAAGTTGGTGAATAGTAACTAAGAATAGTAAAAATTTGTGAATAGTAACCCAGTGGAAAAAATGCTCAGAATATAGAAATTAATTATACTCAAAGTGTATAATGATGATTTAAACCCTTAATAGCAATACACTTATGAGTATTCATCATACCCCCCAACCAGGTCCCTAGCAAGTAAGGCGATGTACTCAATGAATACTCAGGTTTCATCCAATATTTTCTACTATCAATCTCTATACTATAGATTAGAAACCATTGAAGTAATGAGCATTAAAATTATAGTACTGAAAATAAAATAAAAATTTCATAACAATTTATCCGCATTTCAACCATCCAAACAAGGGAAAAGTGTGAAAGATTATGAGTTACTGAGTGTAATAAGTGTGTGACTGACTATCAAGAGTGTTTAAAAGATTTCAGTAAATCATACCAACATTTGCGGCTTATCAGAACAAATCTAATTCAAAACCATCGCTTTGGCAGCCTTTCACATAATTACACTATAAAAGGTTCTTTTTTCTTTTTTAACTTTTGCTCGAGCCTTATTTGGAGAACCCTGGTAATAGGCATCCATTTCCAAGAGCGAACATCGCTTGTTGTTGTTGTTTTTTTTTTTTTCATTTTCCAAGTCTTTTCAACACCTCTTGGTTTTTTTTTTTGGTTTTTTTTCTCAAGTTTTTTTTCCAAATCAAGCTAAGATATGGTTTATTAGAAGTCCAACAGCCGTATAGTTTGAGTATTCTTTGAAATCTAAAAGACAATAAAGATTTTCAGCATGTGTAAAAATATCAGTAATTGATAACTAAAACATCTTAACCCCTTGTCAAAATGAATAAAATTTGACTAAATCATTATGTCAAATAAGATTTCAAACACGTAAACTTTAATATAGCTCATCACCTCAACAATTTCATCACCAAGCATAGAAATTTTCAAGATAGAAAATATAGATTACTAGTGAGTGTGTCATCTTGTGCAGGTTAAAAAACCTACTAAAAAAAATGTTATGACTAGCATGCATAATAGGATGCATCTTAAGAGTAAGATTACTCATTACTTAGCCATCCTAAACTAAGGGCTTTGTCCAATGGTTTTAATATCAGCATGAGAAAAACTATCTTAAAAGAAGAAAAAAAAAATGTAACAACTATCTCTCTCCCCAACCAGATTAAAACATTGTCCCCAATGTCAAAATATAGATAAGGAGAGTGAAGAAGAGATTACTTGAAATGGTAGTTATTGAAAATGAAAAACCTGAAATAACTTAAACCAAAATAAAGAAAATGCTGATAGTAAAACTAAAAGAAAAGATAAAAAAAATCCAGAAGTCCGATTGCTCTCTTCCACAATGCTTCATTACTTATTAACAAAAATAAAAATTACAAGCAGGGTAAAGGATACTTATGGGATGGAATTGGTTGGGAAAGACTGTCATCCAATCTATCTGAATCACTACTAGATCTGGTTTAGGAACGAAAGGTTGCATTTTGTCTAGCAATTCTTTAGCAGTTGATGTAGATATTAGGATCCGTCGTGCCGTTTCTGAAATAAATTTCTCATGCATAGCATGATCTATAAAAGATAATAGACCTATAAAGAAATTGTTAACATTCAACAGCCTAATGGGTTTCTGGTACAAATTAAGTTGGGCCATGAAAGTAATTTGAAAATTTCCCCCCAATGTGCCAAACCTTTCTGGTAGAGCAATAAAGGCATAAGAATTATAGAGCATTTGTGACAAACGCTCTTGCAAGTTTTTAACCACCAATTCTTCTTCAATAGTGCCTCCAGAAATCAATTTCAAATGTGCAGGGATGATACACAAAACTTGCCTGCCCCCTACAGATGCTGTTGTTGCTACACTTCCCATCAATCCGACACTACCTCCACCATAAACCAAATGTATTTTTCGCTCAGCTATGACTCTCCCCAAATGGTTGGCTGCCTTCAAGAACTCTTCATCATTTCTAGGAAAATATCCACAAAATACACAAATATTTCAGAATTTACAAGTTGAGGTTCTCTCTATTTCTATCATTAACCCTGTGAAAAATGAAAAGAAGAAAATGCATTTATAGAGATGAAAGGATAATGCAATGATTACACCTACAGGGGTAGGTAGATTATTATAAGAAGAAAATGAACATTTTCAAAAATGACAGCTTGTATGTATAGTAGTTGTGACTGTGGCTCACATCTTCCACTGATTTTACGTCCAATAACAACTTCAATGTCTTCCATGAGTTGGGGATTTGCTTCTTATCCAGTTTTCTTACAAACTGGCAAACAGAGTCTTTTAAAGTTAGATTCCCAAGACTATAACGCTATTGTTCTTTATGAAAAATATTCCATAAACCAAGAAGTTCATGTTGCACTAATCCACAAAAATGCATTTTAAGAGTCAATCAGATATTATCTAAAGAATCCTTACTCATGCCATTCTTAATGAATTGTATTTTATCTTCTCGATTATCGGACACCATTCCTAAAGAACGACATCTAGTATCATAAGTCCATCGACCACATTTGTGACAAACTTGTAACCTTTTCGCTCTTCACTTTTTGGCATGAGAGCTTTTGCCTAAGCCATGCATGTGAGACAAATGCATATGGGATTTCACCAGCCAAACGGACCTTAGCTTCAATTAACCAACACACATTTTTCAGGAAAGCCTTTGTGCATCAAAACTCTAAATCGTTCACATCTAGCTTGGTAAATCCTTTTAAGAACATTTATTGGGGAGAGGGAAAATATTTTTGCAAAGTAGAAAGATCAGAATCCATTAGTGAGAAAAAATTGAGAGATGAGAGAAAGAAATCAGTTATTATGGGAAACTGAGATAACCGACTTGAGATCTACAGAGTACCGTATCTGCCACTTAACCAGGAATAAATGGATCCTACCTTTTGACAATTTTCAAAGGCTTTGTAGAATGCATTTGTGTCTTTAAACAAAGAGTGCCAGTGAAATCCAGACTGCAAAATCTTTACAGTTATTTTCTTTGACAAAAAAAAAACCCTCTGCATGTTTCAAAATGAGAAAATTCAATGACACTTTTTACGTTATCCTTACATATGCATCTCATAAATATCTAGTCAGGACAGTATTTAAAAAGATAAGAGTCATCCCAATAAAAATGTGTCACATCATGTGAAAATTTCTTCTTATCTTGGATACTCCACTGAGCTGGTATCCGTCCTGTCACAAAAAAGTTGACAATATTAGCAAACCAAGGTGCTGTAGTGACAAAGAATAAAAATTTATCAAGAAAATAATCATTTATAGGTGTAGCCTCAATTAATGAATCTATTGTCAGTCTTGACAAATAGTCAGCGACAACATTTTTGGAGTCATTCTTATCGTTGATCACAATGTTGAATTCTTGGAGTAATTTAATCCAACGTATCAACCTTGATTTAGCATCTTTCTTTGACATTAGGTACTTCAATTCTTTAGGTAAAAGCTTTAGCCCAATTGTGTGAATTCTATTTTTCTTTTCAATTTTCGGTTTCCAACATGTTTTTCCTTTCACTTCTTCGATGTGTTTTTTCCTAATAGTGTCAATGAGGTAAACTTCCTCACTTTCATCTCCTTTTTCTGGTGGCTGCTTAAGCAAGTTGAAAGTATTTAACTCCAATGCCATATTTCCAAATATCAGCTTCATCAATCCATTCCTGATATTAATCAAAGCATTAGAGGTTGCTAAAAATTGACGTCCCAAGATAACAGGTATGAATTCTTGATTTCCACTAATGGAGTGTCTAAAATAATAAAATCCATAGGAATTATGAATTTATCAATTTGGACTAACACATCTTCAATGACTCTTTTGGGCACTTTCACTGATCTATCAGTAAGTAAAAGAGTTACTTCGGTTGATTTAACTCACCTAAATTTAGTTTTTTGTAAACTGAATATGGAAGTAAGTTTACACTAGCCCCGAGATCAAGTAATGCTTGCTCAATTTTATGTTCTCCAATAAAACATGAGATTGTTGGACAGCCAGGATCTTTGTATTTCAAAGCAGTATTATTTTGAATAATAGAACTTACTTGCTCAGCTAAAAAGGCTTTCTTTTTCACATTCAGTTTTCTTTTAATAGTGCATAAATCCTTCAAAAATTTGGCATAACAAGGTATTTGTTTAATTGCATCCAACAACGGAATATTGATCTTTACCTTCTTGAAAATATCCAAAATTTCATGATTTCGATTCACCTTCTTAGAAACAGTTAATGCTTGAGGAAATGGAGGTGCAGGTGGAGATTCAATTTGTTTTTCCCTTTGTATAGGTTCAACCCCTTATTTACTCTTAGAAGTTGAATCATCATCTCCTTCACAAGGATCAGGAATGAATTTTTCAATAACCTTACTGCTGCGGAGTGTAATGATCGACTTCACTTGATCCATGGTTTGACCTTTGGGATTTGCTTATAGTTGAAAAGGAAATTGTCCTTTCTCCTGAATGTTGAGTGTAGATTCAAATTTTGTAAGAGTATCTTTCAAATCAATCATGGTTTGACTTGTTTGAGCATTGATGGACTCTTGCTTCTTAATAAATAAATGCAATGTTTCTTCAAGATTTTTCCTAAAATGAGGTACATATGGTGCATACCCATGAGATTGTTGAAAATTCTGTTGGGTGTGCAAAGGTGGTTGTGACAATTGAGCATGATTATCACCTCTCCAACTAAAACTTGGATGATTCCTCCAACTATGATTGTAAGTTTGCGAGTATAGATTTTAGGTTGGTCTCTCAAAGTTGTTCAATGCATTGACTTGTTTATGGAGACATTCTTCAAAAGAGGGCAATGTTGGGCAATTGCTAGTGGAATGGTCATTGGTCTTACAAATATGACAAACAATTTTTTCTACAAATTTTAATTGACCAATTTTCTTCATTTTTAAAGCCTCAACCTTTCTAGCTAGAGATGCAAATTTTTCTTGAAGGTCATTATCTTCCTTAAGGTGATATATGCCTCCACTAGATGTAGGGGATTGAGTCTTACCTGGAGCTTCATAAGTACCAGTGGTGTTCTAATTCTGTGCATTCTCTATTAGCAAATCTAGGTAATTCATTGCCTCGTCAGGATCCTTATCCTCAAATGTTCCATTGTACATCATTTCTACCATTTGTCTTTCCCTAGGTGTCAAACCTTCATAAAAATGTGAGACTAATCTCCATATTTCAAAACCATGGTGTGGGCATGTGTTAAGTAAATCCTTGTATTTATCCCAACACTGGTAAAAAGTTACACTTGGTTTTTGTGTGAAAGTGGTGATTTACCTTTTGAAAGAATTTGTTCTATGGGTAGGAAAAATTTTTTCAAAAATTGTTGTTCCAGTTCATGCCATGAATTAATAGAACCTGACCTAAGATTCTGTAGCCAAGTTTTAGCTTTATCTTTTAAAGAAAAAGGAAAAAGTTTAAGCTTGATGGTGTTCATGCTACAATTTAGGTTGTTATATGTGTGACAAACTTCCTTAAATTCTTTCAAATGCAAGTAAGGAATTTCGGAATCAAAGCCGTGAAAAGTTAGTAAAAGTTGAATAATACCTGGCTCAAAGTTGAAGTTACATGCATCAGCAGGAAAAATTAAACATGATGGAGTGCTATTTCTTATGGGGTTCATGTGTTCTCTAAGTGTCCTAGGTCAATCTTGGCCATTATGTAGAGAATGGTTGTCTTCTTGTTCATTAATGTGTTCAGCCATATTTGAAGAAGATAAAGATTCTCTTATCAATCTACCACTTGATATACGTGACCAAGCTTTCATGCATTAACAAAATAACAACAAGAAAAAGAAAATATCAATAACAAGTTAGGTAGAAGGCTCAACCTTCCATTTAATAATAATAAGAAAAATAAATAAAAGGAAAGCAATACGAACAAAAAAAAAAAAGATAGGAGGCTCAACCTTCCATATGATTAATGAAGAGGTAGGAGGCTTAGCCTTCCATATAATGAAAAAAAAAAAATAAAACAAAATAAAAAGGAACAAACAAAAAAAAAATTGAACTTATACTCTAATTTTACTTCCCCGACAATGATGCCAAAAACTTGCTGCAATCTAGCAGTTGTAACCCAAGTGTCGATTGTCGTAAATAATAAAATCCCAGGAGTCCAAGTGTCGAACCACAGGGAAGTGAATTAAGAAATACAAATTACAAAAGTAAAGGAAGGTTTTCATGAAATGTGTGAACAAGTGTTGATTAAAAATTTAAATTCAAATAAAATAGCTAAGGTTAAGGGAACTACTTTTAGTATATCGATTATGATTAATTTTAACCCATCTTACCACTCAATTAGGATCCACATATAAAGGAGGTCATAATCGGGGAATTTAGTTAGTATTAACTTTCATTGATCTTAAAACGCCAACACTTGCTAATGGGTTCAAGTATCCATCATGCTAACCTTTGTTTACAATAACTTAATATTCCAGTATAGACGGCAGAGGCATGTTCTACAGAGGGAATCAAGTATCTTTTGTACCAATGATTGACTATGATGAATCAAGACTCCCACTTAACAAGGAGGTAAGTTAAATAGATTAAGGAAGAAAATACCGTTAACGTTGTGATCTATTCAAATCAATAATAACCTTTATACCAAAAGTTTTACCATTTCACCTTAGCAAAAAGAAGATTCGTTAGCCATCATAAAAGTAAACAACATGTAAAAAGATGAAATGAACATGGATTGAAAGATTAAAGAACGAACAAGAAGAAGGACGAGAAAACACTTGGATAGAGCTTCGATATTGAAAATAAAAACAAGAACAAAGGAGAAAAGCTAAATTTGATACAAAAATATAAAAGAGGCCTAGGAAATGGCATGAATTCATCCTCCTTTCCCCAGGGTGCCTATTTATAGAGTTTTGGTGTGGGTGAAATGGTAAAATAGTAAAATGTAGGTAAATACAAATCGACAAAGGTAGGCTGCAACTTCTTTTAATTTTTTGACCATTGTAAATATTGAATCAGCTCTTCCTCAAAGCATGGAACTTGTAAATCTCTTCTTTAGCTTCGAATCAATAGCTTGCTCATTCAAATTGGACATCTGTAGCTCAAGTTATGATTTATCTACAGAAATTACTCTTTAGCACATGAAAGATGAATGGTCTCATCTATAATCAGATTTTGGCAATGAAAATGATCAAATTAGCTCATGAAATGAAGTAGAGTTGAAAATCTATGGTTGGATTTCAGATGAATTTGGAATCACTCAGTTCTAATGTCAACAGCTCCAGACATGATTTTTCTCGTGAATGGTCACCAAGTGATGATTTTACCTGCATAAAAAATAATTATTTAATATATATATTTTAATATTAATGAGCAGTAAACCGCGTATGTACAGTAAATATGTGTATGAATAGTAAGTTGGTGAATAGTAACTATGAATAGTAAAAAAGCATGTGAATAGTAACCCAGAGGAAAAAATGCTCAGAATATAGAAATTAATTGTACTCAAAGTGTATAATGATGATTTAAACCTTTAATAGCAATACACTTATAAGTATTCATCAGACATGTAACACATCATCCTAACTATTTAACTACATCTAAATAATGTTAAAAGTGGTGATGTGCGTTAATGTAACAACACGAACATTTGGTGTGACCACACAATGCAATAGTAAAACAAGTATATCTTAGTGCATCCATGGAATTTAGTAATCACTTTTTCCAACTAAATTCCAACAACTCTAGCTTGCACTAGATATACTTGATGGAACATAGGGATAATGGATAAGGAACAGTAAAAAACACACAATCACAAAAATGAAACTAACATATGTAAGTTTAAGCATGAGACCTCCGGCATGACAGCAAATCTCTTCACTATGTAGTGGTTAAACATACATAGGAGAATTGCCTTTACCATATATCCTTAAACTGATAGAAAATCCTTGAACAAATCAAGGTTCATTAATGATACACATATCATTAATCATGCCTATATGCCTAAAGACTTTGCTGATACATGGTTTGGCTATAACACGTTTCTTTTGTGAGTTTACTAATAAACTCTCTGCCATGTACCAAACTCAGAATGCATCCATTTTTAAAATCACCTTATATTTAAATCTTGCAGTGCACTAAGTAATACAATATTACATTCAGTACTACTTATGAACACTCGTATTCAAGTATAGATGACAGTGTATCAATTGCCTAACTTGCAACACATGCAATCAGATTATGATTTGCAACAATTTACAAACACACTATAAAGTCTTTCCTATCACACTCACTATGTAGTAACTTAAAACTTAGTGATTGGCCAATAAGAAACATATCTAGCCAAATTATCATAGTCATAGAGAGCTCACCGAAGTAACATTATGACTTTAAATCACTAAATAGTAGTCAATAATGAGTAGGGGCATAGCGAAAAAAATCCACACATAAGTAATAAAAGAGAAAAATTACTTATTTTCTTTCTATGGTCAATTTGACAAGTTAAAAGACATACAAGATATGTACAAGTGTCATGGCATGTTAGTGTACATAAACACAATGTTTGACAACCACTGTTTAGGAAGTGTCTATCTCCCTCTAAAAAAAGGGTTTTTGTGACTCCATGTGGACTCCCACTAGGAGCATATATCCTTAACAAACCATGCAAGTGTTTTCACATATGAGAAATTCACTTGGTCAAATATCCTATGACGTATGTGTGGGCATACAAACGCGGTGTTGTTAACATCTTACCCTAATCTCAAATAAATAGTTTAGATCAAGATGTCTTTTATGGTAAAGTTGTTACAAGTTTGATTGTGTGACTCCCACTTGGATGTAAGTATTTATTGTGTCACATATGACTAATTCAAGTAACGACCTACATTCAAGACTTTAGCAGTCTCATCCTTGTTCAAACTCTAAGAACAAGGGTAGGTTGTTTGTGTGAGAAAACCAACTTTCAACCTATGTCTAGACATATATTTAATTTTTTTTGTTGTGATGTAAGCTACATATATGATGATATGTATGGCATACAAGCAATACAATCATCTCACATAACTATATGCACATATGTGATAAACATGTGCTACACATATGTAGTGCAACTTATAATATCTTCGTACTAATAAGAGACACACAAAATGAAGTTAATCTAACTAGTTAGTTAAACAAACTTTAACTTCATTTTCATCTATTTCATTTCAATACTTGTATCATGGGCTTTGCATTTTCATGGAATATGAACACCAGGGATGCACAAACCACCACTATGATGGTTCAATGCCAAACCATTACTAAGATAGTGCTTAGCCTACATGTGTCACTAATGATCCTTATATTTCATAGAAACAAGCTCATTTGTATGGAAACAAATATCACACAAACATATTGCATACACAAAGCAATTTCTTTTACATAAAGCAAAATGATATAACTAAATGTATATATGTATTCATCTTTAAACTTAACCATATTTTAGTATAGTAATGTTACCTTGATAACAGTCATCGTTGTCTCATTATATTCAAATGATGTAATGTGACGTATATTCTACACTAACATGGTTTGTAGGATAAAGTCAAAAATGAATACTTGAACTAACTATCCTAATCAACTTAGCTAACATTTGATCATGCACATCTCATGATATGTGTTAGAATTAAATGAGGAACTAATCCATACTTTTTTATTCTGGGAGAATTGCTCAAGTGGTTATGAGAAACAACCACAAGTTGGACTTGAAGTATGATCCAAGAACAAAATGGCTATTTCTACATTATCTCAAACCAAGTTTGAGATTATACATGAAATACTTTAAGACCTTAGTCTCAAAGCATATTATACCATATAGTCCTTAGACTATACTATGAGTTCAAGGCCAAAAATCACAAAAAAATGTAATTTCAAGGAAGTTTCCTCACCATTTAAGGAAGTTTTGGCTTATCATCCACCAAATGTAAGCTCATATCTAAATCTAACTTTTGTTACTATAATGAATTTTATGGATACAAATTCCATTAAAGGTATGAAGTTATCCTTTTATGGATCTTCAACGTTTAAATATAACCCTATTGAGCTTCTATTATGTTTAGGATCAATTAATGAAACTTAGAACTCAATGGCTCTCATGTAGCTTCTTAGGCCAAATTGAATATCATCAAAATTGATGTCCATATTATCTTTTTATGGCAATTCAATATTTCTAATTTGGATAACTAAAAGTCACTTTCACTTATGAAAAATTAATTAATATAAAACTTATGCCAAATCAATGGACTCAATATGAGGTGCATAACCTCACGTCCTAAACTTATTTTTTTATTACCTTGATCTTGTGCTTATACTAGACACAAAATCCATCAATATGACCAACATATGTTTTGATAAGATACTGAATGATCAAGAATATGAAAAAAAAAATATCTTAATAAGCCTTGGATCACTTTTTATCAAAAGAAGAAATTCATAATGTTCTACGCATATTAAGGTGTCCAAATAAGAAAACTAAAATGAAGATTTATAATCATTAGGCTTTTAGAACTTAACCAAGATAACACATTTTCAAGATTCAAGATTATGATCCTCTACATATTCCATGTCCACTAATATTCTTCTTTAAATGTTATTTTGTTGCCTAGGAAGACACATTTAACCTCTTGGTACATACATGCTACATTAGTGGTAATAACTTTGAAATCAAACTTTTTTAGTCATTTGGATGTTAAAGTTTGTTAAGAGGGTCACGTAACCATATCACAGTAAGGATGGCCTTAATCAACATGGAAGATATGTCATTCTAACTTCGTGAACGACCATGAACAAGATATTCTCCATAATAAGAGATACTCAAATTGGAATATTTCATGTTTATAAAGAATACATAATTCTTGTTAATGCTTTCGAGCTTAGTTGAGATGTGTGTATGCATCAGCTACATTTATAACAATATACACACTATTTGAATCTTGTTGATAATTACTTCATACTTATGGTCAGATCACAAAGACATAATCATTCAAGTTCATATTCATACTTTGCAAAAAAGTTGAGAATCAAGCACGAAAATTACATCATAATGCATAATGTCAACTTTAGACATTACTTGGTTCATCTATATCAAAGTCAACCATTTTCTTGGTGGTCTTGTTACCTACTTGAACATCTTAAGATATGCTAACAAGGAGAAGAATCTTAATCTTGCACATTTGCATGATCATTTGGCACTTGAAGGGTATTGAAACCTTGTGTTATAGGCCTATTTTCTGATGGTGATCATTAATCTAACCACCATAACCACAATCATGATAGTCCTAATGATCAACCTCTTTAATCAAGAAATTGTGGTAGCAATATATTTTCCATTAGCCTAAACCATTCTCATACAAAATGAGTTGTATCTAACCCTCCTTGAGCACTACATTGTATAAACTCAAAACCTTTTCCAAAAAACATGTTTTATGAAAAAAAAAATGAAGTAAAATTTAAGTGATTACTTCTAGAACTTAATCTAGACTTGATGTTAATTGAATCTAAAAAAATTCTAAGTAAATTGCCTAAAATATATGCTAATTGAAACATTCTCAAAGCATGGCCATCCTAGTTATTTTGAACATATGCAAAGTTTTGTAAGGCTACTTCATAAAAATAACCAAGTGAATCACTTATAACACATTAGTACCTTTTTCTCATCCCAAATGTGCATTACCAAAATATCACTCTTGACATCCTAGTAAAAACTCACTAGAATTTGTGGAAAAAAATTTGTCACTAAGACTGTATAGCCATAATTTTAAAAATAAATAAATTATTAATATTGTCACTAAGATAAAACATCATGTATAGTGAAAATTTGCATGGAAAAAAAGATCTGTACAAAGAATTTAAGAATAACACATTCCCTTAAATGAAGTACATATTACACAACTACTGTGTATTTTTTACTAAAGAGTCTCACATGACCAACTCTTCATCTTCAAACTTGGAGTTTGTTCACCAGAGATACATATATATCCTTTTAAACAATCATTCTCACAATAAATGTGAGTTTTGACCCTTGAATCACTAATTCACAAAGAATTTTGATTCAGCCAAAATGTATACACTACATTTAATGTACAGTTTGAAGAGAACGAGAAACTATGGACAATAGTCACTAAGCAACAATTTTCTTAGATTTCTTTGCAATCACAAACCAAATATTTGGTTTGCTTTTTCTTACGTTTGCCTTTCTTAAAAATTTCAAATATGATGATTAATAACTCTACTTTATTTAGCACTCCTTGAACATCTCTGTGCGTGATGATTTCTCCTTCAACATCAAGTTTGAGGTCTAAACTTAGTTCATTGAAAAATCCATTTATAAAGTTAGAAATCTACAACATATAATAGTTAGTACATTAGACATATGCATATATTATCACAACAAGACAATTTCAAAAACAAGTAAAATAAACAACTTATCTATGTTAAAACAAACAAAAAACATATGCATATTCATGTAATCAAATCTATTTTAACAAATTTTCATTATTTTAATTTGCTTGTCTTAAATTGCCTTATATATACATTTAAATAGCCATTATTGGCATAAAATCAATAATAAAATTAAATACAATCAAATAATATGAGAGAAGGGCCCCGATATATATATAATATATGATATATATAACCTGACCTACTAGTATACCTAGAAAAACTTTTAAAAATAAAAAGTTCAAAAAATGGCATAAATTTTAAACACGCAAGACCAAATACACCAAAAATAATATATATGCTCATCTCCATATCTTTTGGTTAACTTAGTGTACTTACCAAGTATAAAAATGCATATAGATTTTAGATTTAGTAACTAAAACTAAATTCCAGTATACAGAATAAAGTTAAGGTCGATTATATTGGTATAACATGTAAAAAAATTTTAAGAAAAGCTAAGGCTGCCTAAGGGAGCATGTATATTAAACCTATGGGCTCAACTAATGAACACTTCCGTTACCAGAATATAGAATAAATATGAAAATTAAAACGTACTTGGTTATCATTGTAAAATAAAGTAATAGTTTCCTTGATGAAAGATGTGTTTTTGAGCATGTTATGGAAGACATGACTTGTTGTAAACACCTAGGATTAGATATTTAATTAACTTGAAAATACAAGTAATTAATATGCCGGTGTAAACCCAATACTCGACTAGAATTCTCTTTATGGGGATAGAGAAGTGTGTAGGGCAAAATAGAACAAGTAGAGCAAAATAGAACAAGTAGAGCTTCTGAAGATGTGTTCACAACCTTCCTATGCATAATTCTACTACCCTCTATTTATAGGGGTGAATCGACACTTATGGAGGCTCATAACCCTTCGTAAATTGTTACAATTTTTTATAAAAGGTTATACTACTTCACCAAGAAATGCCCTTATCCATCCATAACTTTTCCCTCGAAATAAGGCAATAACTACCTTTAGAAGGAATGTGTTAGTTTTGGCCATAGAATCACAACCAAGGTTATTAAAATTGGGATTCTACCTAGAGCCATTTTGGTTTTTCTACAATCATAAATTCATAGAAAAACATAAAATCATAAGATTCTACCAAAATGTTAAAAGACTTTTTGTTTTTTCCTACATGAATAAAGAAGAAGGAAGGTTGTTTAGTGAAACTAGTTAGGTGAAGTGGTTGGCCTCATCCTACATGGATGAAGAGATAGTGGAAATAGGGACTCCGGTGTTATAAGAAACAAGGCAGGAACCTGAGCTTGCCACATTATTTCATTACGAAATCCTTATCCCACATGGTGGGACTGAAGGCAAATAAGGCTTGAAGAGTTGTTAAAAAGCAATGAGTATGCCTTCTTTTCTAATTGAGGAGGTAGTGCTCGATTTTCCTCATTGTAATAGCCTTTTTTCCCACTTGGGTGAAAAATAGGGGGAAAAGGCCATGAGAAGTTATAAAAGCATGAGCAGTGACTTCCTTGTTCAGGCTGTGAGTGGGGTAGTGGCTCTAGCTGCTGTGGCAAATTGACATTGGGGGAACTTTGGGTGTGCTTAGTTTCTACTTTTTTGTCCCACATGGAAGGAGTAGATGTGAAATAAGGATTTGGAGTGACATTAATGCATGGTTGAAATGGCACTAAATAGATTGTTTTGTTGTTCCTACCTTCTTAATTCTTGTCCCACATGGACAACATAAATTAGAAGCTAAGGAGCTGGGGTTATAAAGGTAGGCATTTTAGTAAGGTTTACAAGCTGTTTCGAGCGGGTTGTTAAAGGCCTTCTAATTCATCTTTTCTTGTCCTACATGGACAAAGAAAAGGTGAAACAAACATTTGATATATTATATAGGCACGTAGGAGAAGTGGTTTCCTCCCCAAGTCCATGGACCATTAATAGGACCAAGGGTGTGAGGCTTTAATTGAATGTTGGGCATAAGTAATTCTTGTGTGAAATGCAGAGCCATGTTTCTAACGTTTCTATGCGTTGTGTCGCGATTCTATGCAACTTTACAAACATATGCGTTTCTACATTGAGTTGAATCATTTTTTGTTGGTAAAGTCATAAACACATACGTTTTACGACTTGAAATGCATTTTTAATAACCATGATAACATGAATTTTAGTGAAGGATGTCATGTTTTAAGTAAATTTAATAACCGTTGGAAGGTGGTTGTAACCTTAATTTAAGGAGATACAACTCTTAAAAGAATTGTGACTTTCACTAACCAGGGTAGTTACGGTGCAAACTACTTCCCCAAGAGTCATATATGTATGGATGGGCATGTCCTTTCATTGAAAGGTCATATCCCTTCATAATATTAGTTATGGGGTGGTTATTTTCATGTGTTAAAGTGTTCGTATACACATGACACAATCACGACATGCCAACTTCCTATTGGTTGCAATGTGATGATGTGTTACACATGTGTCACATCATCCCAACCACTTAATTACCTCTAAATAATGTTAGAAGCGGCAATGTGAGTTAATATGACAACACTAGCATATGGTGTGCCACACTGAGCAATATTAAAACAAGTACTTCCTCCGTTTTGCATTAATCGACCATTTTACCTTTTTTTTTATTGAAGTTTGACCTGAACATATTTATATTAATATGTGTTGAAAAAATTCTTAAAAATGATATTTAGAAACTATAATCTTCAAAGTTTCATTTTTATATAAAGTATTCATATTTTTTAATAAATTTTTAAAGAAATAAAATCATAAATTAAATGCTATGAATAGTAAATGGGTTAGTTTTTGTGAAATGGAGGGAGGATATCTTAGTGTGTCTATAAAATTTAGTAATTACTCTTACTAACTAAATTATAATTTTGGTGAAATGAAATATAAAGGTATCATCTCACTTCCAAAAAAAAAAATAAATAAGCTAATAAAGAATTTATCACTGCTAATAGACTTTTGTAAAAAGCTAAAAAAAAAAAAGTAAAGTAAGATGAATCATGCTCATGGAGGGTAAATAGCGACAAGGGTACCAAACCTTTACTGTTGTTGTAGATTTGTCCCAAACTTGTCAATTGTTCCTTAACTGTCCAAAACCTTTGCTTTGCATTGAAAATTCGTCCCTCGACCAACAGCCTTCATTTGTTAAGATGAAAGTCAAGGTCAGAGCACCCCTGAGTTTTTTATGTAGCCAACAATATCAGCTTCCACCGCTTGATACTAAGCATATCAGCCTTCATTAGTCTCTGCTTAATTTAGGTCAAGTAGAAGTCGACAAGTTAAAGGGAGGAGAGCTTGTCCTCTACGAATGCTCTTTGGATGTTGTCAATTTGTGCTTTGTGAATCTCGAGAACCCAACATCGATTGCAATGACAGTCATCACAATGATGATGATGACAACAAACAATGGATCTAGCCATGAAAATCGTCGAGCTTTTATATCTTTGACCCTTGTTTTGGAAGGACTCACCCAACTCTTGGGATCCAGCAATCTTGAAGAAAATGAGTAAAGATGATTTGGATACCTCCCGAATCAAGTAGCTCAGAAAATCAGCTTTGGGCACAACCATTTGTGCCACAATCCTTCCATCGGGTAAAGAAGCAAAGAATCTGGGTCACCACAAACTGGTGGGAACGGTACAACCACCCAGGCTTTCCCAGTGAAGCACTTCGATGAGCATTCTAGATGAGCGAAAAGACTTTTAAGATGATCTATGAGGAACTAGAAGCAATGGTGATGAACAAAAAGAACACGCTTCATGAAGCCATCATGGTGTGGCTGAGCGCCGTCATTTATGGCTAGCCACTGAGGCTGGTCTCGAAGTGCTTCGGATTTGGAACGTCCACCTGCCATAAACAATTGTCGTGAAGGTTTGCTTTACAATTTGGTCTGCCTTGATGCCGAAGTTAATCGAATGGCTTGACGAGACCAGAAGATTAGCAACACAATATGCACGGCACACATACCAATCATCATCTCCAGTCTTGACAAACAAAGATGGTTGTTCTAGGGACGAATTTGCGACGCAAGGGGAAAGGTTTGGAATGGTTGAGCAACAATTGTGATGTTCGGGATGAATATCCAATAAAAGGAAAAGGTTTGGGACGCTTGGCACTATTTACATAGACAAACAAAGGATGAGGGAAAGAAGTTGTATGCAAGGTCATTAAAATCGCGATTCTGATCGTAGGATCGGGCGATCTTATGATCTTAACATAAAAAACTTCATCAAAACATTGTAAAATTGAATGTATGGTAGGATCACAACTAAAATTATAGGATCGTAGGATCTAAAGATCCTATCGATCCTACCCTAGGTGCCCCAATTTGCAGGAAATCAACACTACTCCTACTCTAATTCGTGATTTCCCACTTTTTCAGAGAAATCATTTAAAAACCACTTGAGGATGAGATGAGAGAAAAAAAGAGGGGCACGGAGGGAAAAAGCGAGCGACTCGCATGATGATATACGCAAGATAGGTATGAACAAATATAAGATGGGAGAGAGTGAGAGGAGTAGAGATCAAGTGAGAGAGAGGGGAACATGTATGAGTGAAAAGAAGCTGAGTTGGTCAAAGAATCAGGTGAGGGAGAAAAGGAAACATGGATGAGCGAAAAAGTGGGGATAACTCCAAACTGGCAAGTAATAAGAAGATGAGCTGCAACACCCTAAGAAATTATTTATTTTTTTCTAAAAACATTATAAGTAATAACCTTTTTTAAATTAGATAAAAATAAAAAAGTATTTAAAAAAATAATAATATTAGTTTGTAGTGATAATTTTTTATGGAGGTAATAATTTTTAAATAAAACTAATATATAATTTTTAAATTATATAAAAATATGTGATTTAGTGACTTGTATGTAAATAAAATTTAATATTATTTTTTTAATAAAATTTTTAGACTTGTGTTGATTATGTTGATGTATACTTTATTAAAACTTGAATTTTACTTATTTTGTATCAATAATAGTATCTGACCATTGTTATGGCACTTAAATTTTACTTAAGTATATATGATAGTTGGTCTTTTATATGAACTGTATTATTTAGATGAGAAATTTTGAAATTTCAATAGGATCTTATGATTTATGATCTCGATATTGCACGATAAAAAATGATCTTGAGTAGGATTCCGATCTTAACAACCTTGGTTGTTTGGCATTAAATACATATCAATGGACAAAAGAAGGCATAATATGAAGCCAACGTGTGGCGGGACAGGGCCCCAGTGCACTAAATTGCTAACACTGGTAGGCTCTTTAGGAACTATAATCCCACTTAGGTTACAGTTGGCTAGTTATTACTTGTGAAGTATCTTAAATCTTTACATGTAACTAGTTACTTAGCCTACCCTGCATAGGAAATATGCATGCATTGTCCTGACTATGCAATAAAAATTAAATTAAAACATCATTGAAAACATTGCCGCGGCAATTAATAAAAACATAATTCAAAACAAGCCAAGGCATAAACCTTTAGTTGCCTTAACTTTAAATAACAACTATGTGCATACATCTCCAACTTATATGCACCCAAATGTAACTCTAGTGTTAGACACACCAATGAACACTAGTGGAGGCGATCTCTTGTATGAAAATACCATACATTTAAAAGAAGCAACTTATATCTACTAAGATCCATCCTTAGCTCTTCACCCGGGCAAGCTAGTTTCAAGTGATGAGCCACATTTTTCTTGTACTCACTTAGCCTCAACTGTAAGGCAAACACTTTGTTCAGTACTAGCTTAGAAACTTGGAGTTTCCTACTTCAAAAATACCTTTAAGCCAATAAAACTAAGCTTTAACAACTGCCTCTTAACAACTGTTAAGCCCGACTAGCCCACTTAATACTTGCACAACACTTAAGGGGTGAGCACTTTAAAGTACTCAGTAAGGGATTTGGTACCTGCAGAGAAAAAACAATGCAAGCATGCAAATATATGCATATATATAAAACGCAAACAAAATAAGCAAGTAACCGCCATAATCAGAAACAAGAAAAGAACAACAAATAATGCAAAGGATGGATGGATGGATGGATGAATTGATGGATGAAATATGCGCATGCATATGCACCTTGGACTTCCTTACACCCATAGGTGTTAGACTTTCCGTGAGCTCTTACGACTGGGGTACTTGGATACTGGAATTCGTATCTTATGCTAGCACTTAACTAACCCTATGAAGTCCTCTTACGGGAGCCTTAGAGTAAGTTGTCACTTACTCAAACCTTGCCCATCTTGACGGGTTACTTAGAGTAAGTCACCGCTTACTCCCTCCTTACCCGTCTCTCCCCTTAACTTATTGTGTAGGGTAGCTGCCTTATGTGGTTCAACTTATCAAGCTCTTCGAGCTTAGCTCAGAGCTCTTTAGTGGCTTACTTACCAAACCATAAAGTTTGGTTGGGATCCTCTTAGGTTTCATTTTCATTGCCCGAAGGTCTAAGACCTCCCACTTGGGCCAACGAAGAGTCTGAAAGCCGCCTTAATCCCCTTAGTGCTCACTTGGCAACTTAAGCTCTTTAACCCCCTTAGCCACTATTACTTACCCTACTTTAACCACACCACTTAGCTACCACCTAAATAATACATAATTCCTAAATTAGGAATGAGTTATTGACCTAACAGAGGCTACAGAACATCTTAAATTAGCCTAGGGATGATAACAGAGAGTTTGAGATATTCTTAAGATGCCCTGAGCTTAAGGGACTAATGCCTTGGCGATGCTATTAGCGATGCGTTGCCAAAGGCATCAACGCTCTAAAATCCTGATGTCTAATGGTGATGCGTCTCCAATTCGCGTCACCACCAAATGGCGTCGCCAACGGCTACGCATTGCCAATGCATTACAGCATTGCGCGACAACGTGTGAACTTGCACGAAACTTACTCAAACTTTCTCATCCCAAGGCCAATTCACATGGTTCTTGTTGCTACTTTATTCCCACTCATAATACTACATTTCTATGCATTATTTGAGCTAAATTAACTTAAATCCCTTACCTCAAATCATCTTGAAAACAAAAAACAAGCAATGAGCACATTTGAGCTCCAATGAGTTCCTTTGAGTTCCAAGCTTGAAATCGACCAAATTGGACACCAAGAGCACGAAGTTAAGACCATTTCTAACCATTTAACAAGTTTAGAACTAACCCATAAGGATCAAAGACGTTTACCTTTGGGTTTGAACCAAAAACTTGCAAGAACAACTCCAAATGCACCAATTCCACAAAAAATGAGCTAAGGGCTTGTTGGGATAGCTTTGGGACCTTCGATTTCCATGGAAACTTGAGTGATTTCGGAGGTTTAAAGGTAGAGATCTGTGGAGGAAGGAGAGCTACGAAAATAGCAAATGGGGGAGATGATGAATAATGTCATCTCCTTCACTTATATAGCCAACCTCTTTTCCATTTAACACTTTGGCCCTTAAACTTAACTTTGAATCACTTAGGCCACTTAAACACTCCCCACACCATCATTCCTTGGTCCCAAACACTCCCCACACCATCACTCCTTGGTCCCAAAGAAAGGTTTTTCTTACACAAACACTTTGCCCTTAGGCCATTTAAGCCATTATAAGACATAATAGCTTAATTTTTCACTTAATGCATTTTTCACCCTTACCTTTCATTTTTGGTCCAAATGGCTATAAACACTTATGGTCTTAAATCAACTAGTTCGAAACACTTGCATGAACCTAATTTTACCAAAATTATGGTCATGCCACTGACTTGGGCTAGAATTACCATTTTGCCCTTTTTGTCCCTTAGGTGCCAATTACTTTTTGGAACTCAATTTAACCTTAAATAGGTTGCTTTCCTTGCTTAATAAAACTTATTCGAGAAAATAACTTGGGATTTACTTACCTCAACATTTAATGTATAGGAAATACTAGGAGAGCCTTTACATAATGGAGATTGTGAACTGTGAAAAGCTGAACTTCATGTCTTTGGCTCTGCAATACGGGAGATTCTATGATGTGCCGCTGTGGCAACTTATTGAAGAAAACGATAAAAAAAAACAGTACCATGTAATACATTTTTACCGATTACATGTTTCTTTTGGTTGTAAATGTAAATAAATTTAGTTTATAAAGGGAATAAAGTGTAAAAAGATAAAATAATGTGTAATATTATATTTAAAAAATTCAGTAAATATAATTATTAACATGTTAGTGGTAAATAATTTAGATAGAAGTAAGAAAAAATTGTATTAAATAGTGGTAAATACTTTGCAAGAAAGAGGGTTAATGTGATGAGTTTGATTTAAGGTGAGATAAAAGTAAAAAAAATAGTATTAAATAATTTGAGAGAAATAGCAGTATGTATTAACATAACAAGAAGATGGTGGGTGGAATGAAAAAAAGGAATGAGACCTAATATGAGAAATTTGATTTAATATGGAGAAGTGAATTAATGTAGAAATAGTAGTTGTATTTATTGGTAAGAGGGAGTTAATACAGCCAATGTGGGTAAATTAAACCATCTGAGTACTTTCAAGATTTTTCATATTTTTTTCGTAGCTAATCGAACTTTAAAAAATACTGATATACTCAATTTTTTTCATTTTTTTAATTACTCTTTTAGGACTTTACTGTAAACCATTTTTTTTATTTTTATCAATTTTATTAAACCGTTATCACCTTTAAAATAATATTATAGCCTTTTTAAAAATTTTATCGCTTTTTGAATTTTATCCTTTTTAAAATTTTATTTTGTTTTAAATAATATTATCACATTTTTAAAATTTTTTATCGCCTTTTCATAATTTTTATCACCTTTTTTCTAAATTTAATAGCTTTTTAAATTTTATCCCTTTTTAAAATGTTTTAAATAATATTATCACCTTTTCATAAACTTTAGTATCTTTTCCTAAATTTTTATCATTTTTCAAAAATATTTATAATTTTTTTAAAATTTTTATCATTTGTGACGCTTTTTTCAAATTTTTATCATTTTTTTAAAACTATTGTCGCTTTTTATGGGTATTTATTGCCTTTTCATATCCTTTAAGGGTTAATGACAACATCCTCCTTTGGTCTAATGTATCTTACACTTTACCCCAACTTCATTTGTAGTGTTTTACAACAACTCCTGGCATCCAAAATTGAAACATCTGATACTAAATTTCATTAATTTTAAGATTTTCCATATTTGTTTCATAGGTAATTCAGCTTTAAAAAATATTAGAATCATTTTACATGAAAAAGAAATGGATATACAATAATGAATAAGTCAACCACTAATTTAGCAGGTAATTTTTTAGAGATTGTGGTTTACAAAGTGACCCCTAAATATATACCAGCAGTATAAATTATAGGTAAAGCAATTAAAAAACTGGCTACCAGAGGTTTCGACTCAGGGCCCTAAAATTAAACCAAAAAACCCCACAATTTGTACTACAAAAAAATGCGGTTCATATTATAGCCCTCAAAAAGTTGCCACAAATGCAGCGGTTGCATAGGTTTTGACTCAGGCCCTTCAAATTAAACTACAAAGGCCTAGAAAGTGCACCACAGAAAAGTGATTAATATTATGGTCCCAAAAAGTCAACTACTAATTTAGCGGTTTATTTTATGGGGAATGTGGCTTACAAAGTGGCCCTTAAATACATACCAGCGGTATAAATTCTGGGTAAAGCGGTTAAAAATTGGCCCCTAAACATGTACCAGTGGTTTCAACTCATGCCCCTAAAATTGAACTATAAAACCCCATAATTTGTACCACAAAACAATGCGGTTCATATTATGACCCCAAAAAGTTCACCATAAATGCAACGGTTGTATAAATTGGCCCCTCAAATTAAACCACAGGGGCCCAGAAAGTACACGACAGAAAAACGGTTAATATTTTACCCCCAAAAAGGTTAACCATTAATTTAGCGGTTTATTTTCTGAGAAATGTGGTTCACAAAGTGGCCCCTAAATACATGCCAATGGTATAAATTCTAGGTAAAGTGGTTAAGAAACTGGCCCCTAACTGTGTACCAGCGGTTTTGACTCAAACCCCTCAAATTGAATCACAAAACCCCACAATTTGTACCACAAAAAAATGCGGTTCATATTATGGCCCCTAAAAAGGTCACCACAAATGCAATGGTTGCACAAAGTGACCCCTCAAATTAAACCACAAGGGCCCAAAAAGTACACTGCATAAAAGCGGTTGACATTGCGACCCCAAAAAGTCAACAATTGATTTAGCGGTTTATTTTCTAAGGAATGTGGGTCACAAAGTAGCCCCTAAATATATACCTGCGGTATAAATTCTAGGTAAAGTGGTTAAAAAGCTTGCCCCTAACCGTGTACCAATGGTTTTGAATTAGGCCCATCAAAATTAACCACAAAATCCCACAATTTGTACTACAAAAAAATGCGGTTCATATTATGGCCTAAAAAAAGCTCACCACAAAATCAGTGGTTGCATAAAGCAGCCTTTTAAATTAAACCACAAGGGCCTAAAAAGTGTACTATAGAAAAGTGGTTAACATTTTGACCCTGAAATGTCAACCATTACTTTTGTCTTTTGAAACATTTTTTAGTACTCAATTAGAAACTTCATAAGTTTTAGGACTATGTTGATAAAACACTAAAAGTTTTACGCCTGAAAGTATCATTTTAGCCCAAGTTAAAATAGTGGTAATGCTTTTTTCTCTAACTAAACACGTTTTCTTCTCTAACAAACGCTGTTTGCACCCCTAAACACTTTTTCTATTTTTGAAACACTTTTTATTAAATGTAATTATTAGTTCACCAAATTTAATTATTTTTTAATTTCAACATTCAATAAATTATTTAATAATGTCTATCAAAATGGTTGCAACTTATTTTTTTTTTTTTGTAATTATTTATCATCATATTTTCCATTTTATCTACTAGTATTACATATTTAGTAATATGGTTTTCCAAAGTAAAAAGTAAGTTATGAAAGAGTTTTACCTGTTAACTGGTTTGTTTCGATTGTAAATGTAATGATAATTTTTGTTTATAAAGGAAATAAAGATTAGATAGATAAAATAATTTATAATATTATATTAAAAATTTTATTAGTGGTAAATAGTTTAGGTAGAAATAAGAAAAATTGTATTAAATAGTTTAAGGGAAAGAGAGGAAATGTCATGAGTTTGATTTAATGTGAGATAAAAGTAAAAAAAAAAAACTGTTTTAAAGAAGTTGAGATAAGGAACATCATGCATTAATAAAATAAGAAGATGGTAGGTGGAATGAGAAAGAAATGAGGATTAATGTGAGAAATCTGAATTAGTATGGAGAACTAAATTAATGTAGGAGTAGTGGTTTGTGTTTGTTAGAAAGTGGGAGTTAATACAACTAATGAAGGTGATAGGTGGAAGGGAGTAAGTGTGGAAGTAGAAGTTCAAAAGTTTTGAGTGCATCTTTTCCATATTTATATCTCAACATATATAAGATTAATATAGACATGTGAGAAAAGAATGTAAGTGTCAATTATACGTAAAATGAATAAAGGAAGGATGTGTGAATTAGAAAGAGTTTGTGAAGAACTAGCTCAGTAGTGATAGTTAATTTATTTGTGAATTTTAAATTTTAAAGGTTTGCCAAGTGCGTAGTAGAAGAGTTAAAAGTAAGAGCCTTTGTAACTAAAACGGATTTGTTTGAACTAAATCGCTTTTGTTTTTGACCAAATCACATTTATTTGGACTAAATTGCTTTTGTTTTCACTAAGTCACTTTTTTCGTGAATGAGATGTTTTTATTACTAATAAAAAGGCGATGATAAGTTGGTGTTATGTTACATATAAAGGGGATGAACAAGATAAGTATAGACAAAATGATTAATTTATAAGAAAAGCGATGGAATGCTATATAGGTGATAGTTGACAGAAAAAAACAATAATGAAAATAAAAAATCGATAAACTAATAATCAATAATTTTTGCATAAAAGTAATCACTTTTTCTGACTCATTTTCATTTTTTTCTTTTTGCAAAATTTATGTTCGCCTTAAATTTTTTATCGTCTTTATTGGTTTTTAAATGCTTTTTATACTATCTTGTCACTTTTTTATATTTATTGTCCTTTTTTTTTATATAATAGTGGACCTGTGATTTTAAATCACTAAATATGTTGTGTATATTTAGTATCCCTTATTGGAAACCACATATTTAATTGTAAACCACAGAGTTAGTGGTTTATAATTTTGGTGTTAGTTGTTTAACTTCAGGTCACTTAATTTTTAATCACAATTGTTCTGATTTACAATTAGAGTTCTGTAGCGGTTTACTTTTTTATAAAGTTATTATAGCCTTTTTAAATTATTAATCGCCTATTAATAATTATTATTGATTATTTACAATTTTTATCCATTTTTTAAAATTCTTTAACTGTTTTCTACTTTTCTTTTGCTTTTTTAAATAATATTAATGCATCTTACCAATTTTTTATTTTATCACTTTTTTTATATATTTATCACTTTTTTGTTTTTCTGTCACCTTTTTAAAATCTTTCTTCATTTTTTGAATTATTATCATTTTTTTTAATTTTTAATCACCTATTACTAATTCTTATCGACTATTTATAATTTTTATCACCTTTTTAAAATTCTTCAAGACTTTTCTACTTTTCTTTTGCTTTTTTAAACAATATTAATGGGTTTTTGCAATTTGTATTTTATCACTTTTTTTTCATATTTATCACATTTTTTATCACCTTTTTAAAACTTTATCACTTTTTTGAATTATTATAGCCTTTTTTTATTTTTAATCACCTTTTATTAATTATTATCGCATATTTGACAAATTATATCACTTTCTTTTAGGTTTTAATCACTTTCTTAAAATATTTATCACTTTTCTAAATTATCATTGACTTTTGTTAATTTTAAATCTTTTTCTAATAATTATTATCACTTTTTTTACACATTATATCACTTTTTGTTGCTTTTAATAGCTTTTTTAAAATATTTATCAATTTTAAAATATTTATAATTTTAATTTTAAAAAACCTTTTAATAAGTATTATCATTTTTTTTAGAAATTATATTTCATTTTTTTATTTTTAAACGCTTTTGTAAAATGCTTATCATTTTTTTGAATTGTTTATCACTTTTTTCTATAAATATTTAAAAAGTGATAAATATTTTTAAAAAGTAATTAAAAGCCAAAAAAAGTGATATAATGTGTAAAAAAAGTGATAATAATTATTAGAAAAATATTTAAAATTAGGAAAGTCAATAATAATTTAAAAAATGATAAATATTTTAAGAAAACGATTAAAACACAAAAGAAAGCGATATAATTTGTCAAATATGAGATAATAATTAATAAAAGGTGATTAAAAATGGAAAAAGGCTATAATAATTAAAAAAATTGATAAATTTTTAAAAAGCTTATAAAAAGATGTGATAAATATGAAAAAAAATTGATAAAATAAAAATTGAAAGAACCCAATAATATTTTTTAAAAAAGCAAAGGAAAAGTAGAAAAGTCTTGAAGAATTTTAAAAAGGTGATAAAATTATAAATAGTTGATAAAAATTAGTAATAGGCGATTAAAAATGGAAAAAAAATGATAATAACTCTTCTTGTAGGGACTTGGCAAACCTTCAAGATTTAAAATTAACAAATAAATTAACTATTACTACTGAGCTAGTCCTTCACAAACTCTTTCTAATTCACACATTCTCCTTTTATGATTTTACCTATAATTGACATTTACATTCTCTTCTCACATGTCTACATTAATCTTATATATGTTGAGATACAAATGTGAAAAAGATGCACTTAAAATTTCTAAACTTCTAGTTCCACACTTACTTTCCTCCACCTATCTACCTTTATTAATTGTATTAACTCCATCTTTCTAACAAATACAAACTGCTACTCCTACATTAATTTTCTTCTCCTTATTAATTCAAATTTCTCACATTAATCCTCATTTATTTTTCATTCCACCCACCATCTTCTTATTTTATTAATATATGATGTTCCTTCTCTCAACTTCTTTAATTTTTTTTTTTACTTTTATCTCACATTAAATCAAACTCATGACATTTCCTCTCTTTCCCTCAAACTATTTAATACAATTTTTCTTATTTTTACCTAAACTATTTACCACTAATAAAATTTTTAATATAATATTACAAGTTATTTTATTTGTCTAATCTTTATTTCCTTTATAAACAAAACTTATCATTATATTTACAACCGAAATAAACCAGTTAACAGGTAAAATTCTTTCATAACTTACTTTTTACTTTTAAAAACCATGTTATTAGATATGTAATACTAGTAGATAAAATGGAAAATATGATGATAAATAAATTTTAAAAAAAGGAAATAATTTGAAACCATTTTGATATATATTATTAAATAATTTATTGAATATTGAAATTAAAAAATAATTAAATTTGGTGAACTAATAATTAAATTTAATAAAAAGCATTTAAAAAATAGAAAAAGTCTTTAGGGGGAAAAATAGCATTTGTTAGAGGAAAAAAAACGTATTTAGTTAGTTAGAGAAAAAAGCATTCCCATCATTTTAAATTGGGCTAAAATGACACTTTCAGGCGTAAAAATTTTAGTGTTTTATCAACAGAGTCATAAAACTTATGAAGTTTCTAATTAAATACTAAAAAATGTTTCGGAAGACAAAATTAGTGGTTGACATTTTGAAGCCAAAATGTTTACCGGCTTTCTGTGGCATTTTCTAAGCCTTTGTGGTTTAATTTGAGGAGCCACTTTATGCAACCACTGCGTTTGTGGTAAGCTTTTTTGGGGGACATAATATGAACCATATTTTTTTGTGGTACAAATTGTTAGGTTTTGTGGTTCATTTTGAGGGGCCTGATTTGAAACCGCTGGTACACAGCTAGGGGGCCAGTTTTTTAACCACTTTACCCAGAATTTATACTGATGGTATATATTTATGGGCCATTTTGTGAACCACATTCTCTAGAAAATAAACTGTTAAATTAATGGTTGACTTTTCGGGGCTAGAATGTTAACTGCTTTTATGCGGTGCACTTTCTAGGCGCTTGTGGTTTAATTTGAGGGGCCACTCTATGTAACCGCTACATTTGTGGTAAGTTTTTTAGGAGTCATAATATGAACTGCATTTTTTTGTAGTACAAATTATGAGGTTTTGTGGTTTAATTTAAGGGGTATGAAACCGCTGGTACACATTTAGGGATCAGTTTTTTAACCGCTTTACCCAGAATTTATATCACTGGTATTTATTTAGAGGTCATTTTGTGAACCACATTCCCCATAAAATAAACCGCTAAATTAGTGGTTGACTATTTGGGGCAAGAATGTTAACCGCTTTTCTGTTGTGCAGTTTCTGGGCCCTTTTGTTTTGATTTGAGGGGCCACCTTCTACAACCGCTACATTTGTGGTGAGCTTTTTTGGGGCCATAATATGAACCGCATTGTTTTGTGGTATAAATTGTGGGTTTTTATGGTTCAATTTTAGGGGCCTGAGTTGAAACCATTGGTATATGTTTAGGGGCTAATTTTTAAACCGCTTTACCCAGAATTATACCGCCGGTATGTATTTAGGGGCTACTTTGTAAACCACATTCCCTAGAAAGTAAACCGCTAAATTAGTAGTTGACTTTTTGGGGGCAGAATGTTAACCGTTTTTCTGTGGTGCACTTTCTGGACCTTTGTGGTTTAATTTGAGGGGCCACTTTCTGCAACTGTTGTATTTGTGGTGAGTTGTTTGGGAGCCATAATATGAACTGCATTTTTTTGTAAAACAAATTGTGGGGTTTTGTGGTTTAATTTGTGGGGCTTGAGTTTAAACCGCTGGTACATAGTTAGGGGCCAGTTTTTTAACTAGTTTACCCAAAATTTATACCGCTGATATGTATTGAGGGGCCATTTTGTGAACCATATTTTTCAGAAAATAAATCACTAAATTAGTGGCTGACTTATTCATTTTTTTATATATCCATTTTTTTTTTGTGTAAAATCATTTTAATATTTTTTGAAGCTCAATTACCAAAGAAACAAATATGCAAAATCTTAAAATTAATGAAATTTAGTTATTAGATGTTTCAATTTTGGATGTCAGGAGTTGTTGTAAAACGCTACAAATGAAGTCAGGGTAAAGTATTAGTTTTTAAAGATAGGCGGTAAATTGTAAGTTACATTAAACCCTAGGGGATGTTATCACTAACCCTTAAAGCAAATAAAAAGGCGATAAACACCTATAAAAGACAACAATGCTTTTAAAAAAATGATTAAAATTTGAAAAAAGAGTAAAAAATGATAAATTTTTTAAAAAAATTATAAATAATTTTTAAAATGATAAAAATTTAGGAAAAATGCTAAAATTTACGAAAATGTGAAATATTATTTAGAACATTTTAAAAAGGGAAAAAAATTAAAAAGCTATTAAATTTAGTAAAAGGCGATAAATATTATGAAAAGGTGATAAAATTTTTTAAAAAGACGATAATATTATTTAAACACAATAAAATTTTAAAAATGGAAAAAATTTAAAAAGCGATAAAAATTTTAGAAAGGCCATAATATTATTTTAAAGGTGATAACGGTTTAATAAAAGCAATAAAAACAAAGAAAAAGTGATTTATAGTAAAAAATGGAAATAAACAAAAAAAATTGATAAAAGTCCTAAAAAAGTGATTAAAAGAAATAGAAAACTGATCATATTAGTATTTTGTAAAGTTCGATTGGCTACAAAAAAAATATGAAAAATCTTAAAAATACTGAAATGTGGTCATCAGCATTAATTTACCCTCATTGGCTTTATTAACTACCTCTTCTCATCAAGCAAAACTACTACTCCTACATTAATTCACTTCTCCATATGAAATCAAATTTCTCACATTAATTTTATTTTTATTTTTTTCATTCCACCTACCATCTTCTTATTCTATTAATACATACTGTTATTTCTCTCAAATTATTTAATACTATTTTTTTTAACTTTTATTTCACCTTAAATCAAATTCATCACATTAACTCTCTTTCTCTCAAAGTATTTACCACTATTTAATATCATTTTTCTTATTTCTATCTAAATTATTTACCACCAACTAGCATGTTAACAATTATATTTATTGAATTTTTTAAATATATTATTACACATTATTTTATTTTTTTACACGTTATTCCTTTTATAAACTAAACTTATTTACATTTACAACCGAAAATAGTAGGTAACCGGTAAAATTCTTTTACACGGTATTGTTTTATTTTTTGTCATTTTCTTCGATGTTCGCTGCGGCAACTTACTGCAGCGCCAATGCAGAATCTCCCTAGCAATACCCCATAAACATGATGCAAATGAAGCACAAATGCTTGTGTCCTTATGGATGTCTGGAGTTGCGAATTTATATAAGTGCAGGATATATGTGGACAATTTGATTTGCTGTTATAACAATGTAATGCTAACATTTTCTTTTTGTCATTAGCTATGGAATTATACTCTATGCGTTTTTTAAAATTTATTTACAATATAAGCAAATAAACAGTGAACACTTTGAGTAAAAAAAAAATTGAAGACGTCAATAAAAAATTTTACATTTTTTTCCCCAAAACTAGTTAGTTAGCTAAACTCAAAACCACCAATATATGTCTATGACTTTTTTGTGCATTAAGGAATAAAAAAGCTACTAAATAAACTAAGAAAATAACTACTAAATGTGTATGAAGTAATAAAATAAATTGAAATAAGCAACTGTGTAAATAAAAGAAAATAAATTTTGAATAAAAAATTTATTTACCTGATAAAAAAACTATCATGCACCATTTATTTTTGTATCTTCAATTTGAAATTTAGCAAAGTAGTTAACAGGAAAAATAAGAGAAGCAATTACATAAACTCTAACAAGCAACTACGTATATTTAACTAGCTAGCAACCACAAAAACTAGCTGAGGAAGCTAGGTAAACCTTTAACTGTATCAACCACAAAAACAAATTATAGCTTGGCTTTATTCAAGTCCCTCCGTTGCTTTTGTTTTAAAAATATACACTTTGCCGTCTCAGTTGCTAACTAATGATTTTTGAGATATCCTAACCTACTTCGCCATGTAGGCTCCTTTTGGCCTGCGGATGCACTTCCAAACTTCAAGTTTTGATTTGTTGAGCACATGATAAATGTACTTGTCTAATATTATACAAACTGTTATTTTTTTTTTATATGAGCAAAAGACAAATATCATTAAAGCACCAAAAACCTCAATACAAAAATGCACCCGGGCATACCAGGAAGAAAGGAAAGAAAAAAAAATCATAACTTTAAGGTATGAACACACCAACTAGATGCTGACAACCGGGATATGGGGATGCTATAAAGTCTCGTACACAGATCCACTTCTATACTTTTAACCACATCCATACTAGAATTAACCTTATTACCATGAACTCTAATATTTCGTTCCAGCCAGAGATGATAAAGCCTAGTTAGGAAACTAGCTCGCCTGATTTTGGACATAAAATGCCTGCCTCAAAGCACCTCTGAAAACTGGCGCCACCTCTTTATAGAACCAGCCACATACTTATTGCCAAGCCACTGCACAATCTCTCTCCAAACTGATTGGGAAGAAGAACATGCCAGGAAAATATGCTCATCAGATTCCTCAGCCTGCTCACATAAACAACATCTACTGAAATTCCCTGTGCCTGAAGCTTCATATGAACAGAAAGGGCCATCTTTCATTATCAGCCAATAAATCATATTATGCCGAGGAGCCGCAAAAGGTTCTCAACATATTCGAAACCAGCCCTGTCCTTGTCCTTTGAAGCAAAGCACATCATAAATCACCTGCTGCACTGGGAAGTCGACACAGCCCTATCCATTACAGTCTTCCCCTGAGCAATGGAGCCAGCCTTCTCATAAAGCACCTTCTTGTTTTTCAATATATCATGCCAGAAAGCTGAAGTTGTCGATCTCTTTGTAACCTCCCACAAGTCTTAATCCTTTAAGTAATAACTGTGAACACATCTAACCCGAAGCACATCCTTTTTCTTGTGGACTGCCGAAAGCAAATGAATGATCAGTGCTTGGTTCCAAGGATGAAATTGTTTTGCCCCCAAGCCACCCTCCCTTTTAGGAACCGCTACCTTCTTCCAAGCAACTAAAGGTCTACACTTAGCTAAAGCTTTACCTTTCCAAAGGAAGTTCTTGCATCTCATTTCAATCTCCCTCAACATTGTCTTAAGGATGATAAAAACAGACATATAATAAATAGAAAGGCTCTGAAGTGCTGAAGAAACTAATTGCAATCGACTTGCATATGGCAAAAATTTTGCACTCCATGATTTTAGCTGTAACTTTATCAATCATGCTGTCATAATCACAGCATCTAAGCCGAGAAGAACTAATAGGCACCCCCAGGTATCTAAAAGGGGGAAACCTTCCTGAAAATTAAGGTTCTCTAGAATACTGCTTTTCAGAGCTGCATTCACGCCTCCAAAGTAAATTTTGGTCTTTTCTAGACTCGGCTTCAGCCCTGAAATGTTAACAAATTGCAGCACAAATTGCCACAGAATATTAACCGAGCAGCCATCTCTTCTACAAAATAGTAACAAGTCATCTACAAAAGCTAGGTGAGTAAGTCTTTGGGAAGCACACTTAGGATGGAAGGGAAAGCCAGCCACTCTGTGAATATTTGTCACATATAAGGAAAAATCAGGTCTCTTTGCCTTAAAACTTTCCCGCCTTTTAAAATCCCTTCAATGGAGCCATTGATGCAGATAGAATACGTGGGAGATGCGACACAGGCCATTATCCATGAAATGAACTTCCCTGGAAAATTCAAAGCAACAAGAGCATCTTCAAGGAATTTCCAGTCCACATAATCATAAGCTTTATTTATGTCTAACTGTATCATACACTGAGGAGAAATATTTTTCTTACCATAATAATTTAATAGCTTACTTAACACAATATTCTCAAGAAACAGATCCCCTACTAATACAGACAGCTTCATTGGAACTAATAATCGTATCCAAGACCTTTTTCATTCGATTGGCCAGCACTTTAGGTAAACATTTGTACCCAACATTGCCGCAAGCAATTGAACGAAAATCACTCACCTTGGATGCATCCACTTTTTTAGGAATTAGCACTAAGTTGGTAGCATTAACAGCCTTCAAGAGCTTCCCTGTAGCAAAAAATTCCACCACAACATCTATAACAAAGCTGCCAATAACCTCTTAAGTAGACTTGTAAAAACGAGCAGAGAATCCATCTTGGTAGGGCGTAGGCCCAATGCTAAGCTCACAACAAACAAGTCCATAACAGATAGATCAAAGTTAAGGTGCCTAGTAGGTCAAAGAAGTAACCCACCTATGAAGGAAAGGAAATCCCAGAATTATGGGATTGATTAGAAGATTTCCATCTAGAAGCAACCCTTCCGAACCTTCTTTTAGCTATATAAACCTGTCTCATTCACCAATCCCGAGGAACGAGACTCCTACTATGCATTATGTTATCTCTTCATTCATGGAAAACTAACTTGATCATCCAAGGGTTTTCTCCGGGAAAACTCTTGGGCTCTGATATTGTCTTTATGCGCATGATCTCCATTCACCTCACATCGAGCCACTAGGCCTAGCTCAAGCGATCCCATTGGCTATTAATTTAGCATTGTCTAGGGGAACCATGGTGAACTCCTTGAGATCTTGCATGGGTAATGAAGATAAATTGGGGAATGAGCATGAGAGCCAACGTAGGCACCAAACCAAATGTCTCGTAGAGCCCTTGGCGCCCCTAAAAGAGGAGACTATTCACAGAGCCGAAGGAGAAGAACCTTCAATGCCTCAAAGAGACCCTGGAAAGGAAACTGGCCCCACTCCATTGAATGATGATTTCAAGCGCTCCAGCAAACTCTTTTTGAGCAACTGAAAGTTACCATTCAGCATGAGATCTGCAAAGCGCTGCTGAAGGCACCTAAGGAAGCTACATAAAGCTATATAGCGCCTGACAAACCTTAGTGAGTCCCTCCTCAGGACCAGTCCCTAAGCATCCAAGTTGTCAACCCTTTACATCCCTGAGGTGATCTGATGGCAGTGACATAAGCGTTATTCTACAGAGGCTCGATTAGATGAAACAACATATAAGGGTATTCGAGCCCCCACAATGGGCTTTGGTTCCACCTTCAATATAGATTACATGTGGCTCTAACCATTCATGAAAAAGATCATCAACACCTTGACTCCCAATGGATTTCATATCCCTAAGATCGACCTGTACAATAGCCTTAAAGACCTTGTCAACCATCTACAGAGGTATATGATATACTCATATATAGTCATATTTTCTATATGTTTTTCCCATGTATTTGCTTATCTTTTTATATTTTTAGGCTAGGATATGGTGCTTAATTAGTTCATATTTCATTTTCAGGTCATATTTTAGCTTCATTTGATAGAGGAAGGATTTCTACAAATTTTTGGAGCTGAATTGTAGGTTTTAGTGAAGTTTTTTAGCAAACACGCCTCCATCTCTAAATTACATGGCCATGTATCAAACCGTGTTTAATTTGATGAGATTTTAAGTTCCAAAAGAGTAGCATGGCCTTTAACATAGCTTTTAACACAATTGTGTACTAGACAGTGTTTGTCTTATTTTTAGGGTTTCTCAGGTTATTTTAGGAAAAGAAGAGGAAAAGGCCAAAAAGGCAAAAATACATAGAGATAAAAAGAGTTTTCTTCGAGAAAGGATGCTAGAAGCAATTTTGATGATTGATGCCATTTTATGGGCGTCGGATCGAAGATTTCTTGGCAAAAAAGAAATTCAACTATGGATAATTATTTTCTTAGTTTTCTTTTTATTTTGTTGTGTTTATTTTACAGTACTATGAGCTAAACTTTTCCTACTCGTGCTTAGAATAGATAAACCCTAAGATGATTTTGTGATTGTGATTGCTTTTTGGTTTAATATGATTATGTGTTTTTATTGCGATTGATCCAATGTTCTTTAATGCGTTGATTAATAGTGGCTAGCTTATTAATTCAATGTGGGATGATGAACATACATTAGCTAGTATTCGATATGTTTGTTGTGAATCACCCTTGGATAAAAGGGATATTATCGTAACCTAGAGTAATAGGTGTGATATAATGCCTCCAGACTATGGTGAAACATAGTAGTGAGTAGTAGGACTTATAGTGCATTCTTAGGAGGCCTAAACACCTTGTCAGTGACTTAAGAATAGGATTAGTGTAATGGGACTAACGGAAAGCTAATCTACATTAGGTAGTACTTTACGGTCCAAGTTAATCATAATCCTATTAATCAAAGAAAAAACAACAAAAAGGAAGTTCTAGGGGGGGATCCGATTCTAAGTGTAAGGTTTTTTATTGTTGAATGTTTTAGTTTTTTTCCGCTACCTGCTATATTTAGTAGTTTATTTTTGCTTTATTAGTTTAGTTTAGTTAATTAATAGTAGTTAGTTAAACAAATTCTTTAATTGTTAGTTAGATAATAGAAAAAAGTTGAGTAAGCTAGACAACCTTCGTTCCTTGAGAAAAACGATCTTGGTACTTGTCGCTGTTATACTTTGATGATATATACACTTGCATGTAAGTTCACATATGTTTTAGTATAGAGAGATTTAACACATCCACATTATTTATTAGTGTAGTGGGAAAAGTTTGTTCTAAACTATGAACACACCAAAGTTTTGGTGCTGTTGTTGGGAAACAGTTGTTGAGTTTGCTACTTGAAAAGTATATCTTTATTAATTTAGCCATTTATTTTTTTATTATTTTTCTTAAATTTTTATTTTTATTGTTAGTATACTTATTTCTTGTTCTTTTCTTGTAAAAAATTTGATGTGACAGAGCTGGGGTTGTGGATTATACAAGCGAATATATGGGCCAACTTGCTAAGATGCTTTCCGAAAGACGGTAAAGAGCTTTACCGGTGAATACCGAGCTGAATCTTAGAGGAGTTTACAATCTAGCTTTCCATCATAAGGTGGAGGTTCATGCCAAAGTGAAGGTGTTGGAGAAGAAGGAAGAATCTCCTTGAAAAAATTAATGAAAGCATCAAGTCAATGACGTTAAACCAAACACTTCTTGGGAGTCAACCCAAGCGTTAAATTTTCTACTTCATTTGTTTTCATTTACTTTATTTTATATTAGAGCAGTTTAATTAGCTTTTGTTTGTCCTGTGATCATATTATCTATGTTGTTGGCATAGGAATCTAAGGTATTTTGGGAAAAATTTGTGCTCAAAGTGGGAGAAAAATGTTGAGTACATTTCGGGCAAGTTTGCAAAATTTTTCAAGTTTTAGGAGTTAAACACACTCTTAAACATGCCCATGTTCACAATTGTTTTACTTAACATGGTCTTAAATACAACCATGTTTGATTTATTAAAATTTATTTTTCACGAGACTTTTTATTTGAGCTATAGTAGCCAAACACAGTTTATGTTCCGGCCATTTACAAAGAGTGTTGCCTTACATGGTTGAATACATGACCATGGTCTTGCCTATGTTCTTCAAAAGTTTAAAATTCGAGCATTTAAACACAAGCATATACATGCCCATATTTTCAAACATGTTTAAATTACACAGTGTTATACACATCCATGTTAGAAAACGTGTTTTCTATCTGAGATTAAGAATTTTTTGTTCCAAAGCACATACATGGTCTAACATACAACCGTGTTGTTAATCGTGTATACCTAATAATGCCTTAGATATGCCCATGTTGTTACCTGTGTTGTTCCTCTGTTTTCAAAATATTTGGGCTTTAAACTTCAAATAGGTCTGTCACATGCCCCGTGTTTGAAGTTGTGTTACCTATACGTGGTCGCTTACATGCCCATGTTCTGTTCCATGTTTTTATTCTTTGATTTAAAATTTTTAAGGTTAAGACCTGATACATGAGCAATGACACCCCCATGTTTGACAACATGTTGGATAAGTCGAGAGTAACACGATCTATTACACGACCATGTTACACACTGTGTTGTGCATATATATACACCCAATCGTGATTTTTGTTTGCCACTTCACACAAAACTCACTTAGATTTCTTCCCCAAGCCCCCTAACTCAAACCCTAGCTTCTTTATATCTAGGGTAAGGTTTTCCATCATCGGAAGAGCCTGTTACCTTGTCCAAATTCTCGATTTTCATCCCCGCATCTTTGATTTTCTCAATTTTGAGGTAGTTCTATCTATCTTAGTTTATTTAATGTTTATGGAAGATTAGCTTGATTTCTTGCTATGATTAGGTTTCATATAAGTTAATTGATTGATTTTTCATGCCTATTCATGTTTATTTTGAGTTGAAAGCATGTTTTGTAAGGATTGAAATTTTTTAATATTATGTTTGGAAGAGGAAGAGTTGGAATTGCATGCTTGATAGATTTATTGTTTTGTATGTTGATTTGAATGGATGATTATATGATCTGTGAATTTATTGAGATTTTCTTGGTTATCTTATTTGCTTTAAAATTTCATGAATTCTAAGAATTGGTAGTCTTTTAGTGTGTTAGTGGGTAGGTTTCTTGTGAACCAAGAAAGAGCCTAATTGTGGGTTATGTTGTTTGAATTCCCATGTTTGTAATGCTTTTAGCTTAGGTTGTTAAGCCCAATCACCTTAATACCTAAAGTTAAAGTTGAATTGTTTCATATGAGGGAGTTTTATTGATTTTTGGATAGAGCTCTTATTGTTGGATCTATTGTTTTTAAGATTATTGTTGCATTGGGAAAAATCATGTGCATTTTGCATGATGGCTATACATAAAAAAAGCTACTTGTTTGCACCAAGAGGCCAACAAAGAAGCTGAAGAAGATGAATTCTCTTCTCGACTATAAGGAGGATTCACAATAGGAGTGATTTGATAAGTTGGTGAGAAGCTGTTTAGAGCCAACAAGTTGATTGATTGGGAGACTCTAGCTTAGTTGGGTTTGGTTGAAGGGGTCCAAGTACTTGTAGATTTTGATGAATAGTTGCCGGTGTTTGACTGCCGAGAGCCTACATGCAACAAGCTCACCCTCTAATTTTTTAGCATGCTCAACTTCAATATGACCAACATCAGTTGGAGCTAGCCTGATGTAGTGAAGTTTTGTCTTAGAGCGTGGAACTTCGATATTAACTTGGATGAGCTTGGGTGGCACCTTGGGTTTCACACCCCTGGAGTTTATTGATTCTAACAAGCATAAAGGCTTGATTTTGTGAGTTTGGCACCACCACCCCCCACTCAACAGTAGTTCTGGGCAGAGATTATTGAGGATGGATGTATCTACCAGCCCATGTCTTAAAAGGCATATAGGGTGAAGTCGCTAGCCGTGTGTTATGTGCATTACTTGATTGCTCATTCCATTGCTGGTAGGAGAGAGAGTACGGGCATGGGGACGAAGATGGACTTTTTGTACCTTTTCTGCATCATCCACTGAGTGCATTATCTCTTGGGAGTATCATTTGCTTGGTGGGTGTGGCACACTGCTTACCATGTGAGGGCCGGGGCTATATGTGTAAGGTTGTACGTGACGAGGTTAGCCTAAAACCTTGAGGTTTTCTCATCAGACAATATGATTATAGAGGCGGTAAAGCCTGGAGTGGCCAACATGGACCTATTCAAGGCTGTGAGGATGCTAAATAAGACCAAGCTTCCTGACGTCTTCACAAGGTTTATACTAAAGACCCAGTAGGAGATTCGGGAGGAGGAGAGAGTTGCTACTAAGCCCTAGGCTGCCTCTACATCTACTAGTGCCCAATTACCCACTTTATTAGATATATTTAAGAGCCAACAACTTATTTTAGATCACCTTAACTTCATAATTGATCAGATGCTTGCAGTGAGCTCCTACCTTTTTGCTGTTAATGTGAAGATCTTAAGGTTGGAAGAGATGATATGCTTATACTTTCCCTGATTTGATGATTTTGGTACCTCGAATCATTCTCATTGGTCCTCCCATTATGATGATGACTCAACCGACTACTTTATCTTTACGACGAGTGTAGATGGTCAAGAAGGTGATGATGAGGCTCGGCGAGCCACTGAGGTAAGAGATGAGGCCACCATCGACAGACTGCTGACTGATTAAGCCATTGTAGGAGAGATAGCCAAAAGAAAGGCTGTTACTAGGATTATTGTTGAGGAAAGAGCTGCCAAGACTGCTATTGTCGTTATTATTACTATTGAAAAGGTTGGAAGAATCGGAGTTGATCCCATAGTTGTGGAGCTTGGTACTAAGACTGGGGTGGCTGAGGATCCTGCTACAGCCACACAAATGATGATGGCTCGGAGCACTTCCGCTGGTCCTTAACCTTCCCAGGGATGCTTGATTCATTGTTATCCAAGACATTCATATGCTTATTTTATTTTGTGTTATTATGTTTGGATATTATTACTTCTATTGGAGCATCAGTTGCTCATGTTCTATTTTGTACTATTTCATTTTAGTTTTCCATATTTTGTTATGTTTCTTTTCCTATATTTTGTGATTGATTATCTTTTCTATTTTTTTTTTAAGCCTTCAAATTTTTTATTGGAAGCCCAAATCAACCCTCTTTCTGGACCTTTTTGGAACTCCGACTTGCAAGGCAAGCAACTGAATTTTTCTTTATAAGGGTGGTATCAGTTTCTATCACTCTTTTTTTTTTTCACTTTATTTTCGATGCTAGTACATTGAGGGCAATGTACAATCTAAGTGTGGGAGAGTGGGTTTTATTATTAGCCTTTATTTATTCTATTTTTGCTTATTCATAAATTTTTTTTAATATTTCTGAGAATTTTGAATTTTTTTTAAATTTTTGGAGCTTATTTTGTTGACTCATTTTATTGGGCATGTGTTTATCAAAGAGTGGTTGTTAATTTAATGTCTTGAGTTTTTAACTTGAAGACCAAGTAAGTGATTCCTAATCTTTCACTTTTGGTGTTTAATCTGTTTTTAAAATGTTTTTGTGATTTGTTAGTAAGCTAGTGGAAGATGGTCTCAAGAAACTATTTTTGCAGCAAGTTTTTGTGTTTAGTACACTGTTCAAAGCATGCTAAGTTTTGAGTTTCTATGTTAGATTGATGGAAAGTTTGGTTGATGGATTTGTGGTTGATTATTGATAAAGTAAAGTAAGGTATGAATGTATGCTACTCTACTGTTTTTAGTCTTAAAGTAGGTTTGGGTCTTCTCCTAAGACAAGAGTCGATCATTGCTTGAAAAGATGTTAAGAGCATGAATATGATCAAAGATCATCTTAGATTTTGTTGAGGATTAGCTTGAGTATAGACAAAGCTTTTGTAGTGTACACTTACTATAAAAGTTTCAACACATGACAAGAATTATTTGAAAAGAAAAGAAAATGAAGTTGAAAAATTTTTAATTAATTTCCTAATCCATGGTTTGTGGTTTGAAAGGTTGTGAATAGTGAGCTCTAGCTCGGTGTGGTGTGTGCTTTTTACTTTGTATAGAAATTTGATGTTATCCTTTCAGTTTCAATAGATGCGGGTTGCTAACTTGAGAATGAATTGTTCCCATTAAATTATTTTTGTCTTGAAAAGTGTTAGATAAGTGGAGTTGCATGCTTGGTAGTCATGTTAAGTTCTTAACATAATTGGAGTATCAATCTTCTTTATATCTCTTTGCTCAAGGAAATAATTCTACGTTCTAATCATTTTCAAGGTTTTTAAAAAAAAAAATTTATTTTTCTTTTTGACATTTGCTTGAAGGCAAGCAAAAGTTTAAGTGTGAGGGAAAAATATGATATGCTTATATTTAGTCATGTTTATATGTTTTTCCCTTGTATTTGCTTATTTTTTAATATGTTTAAGCTAGGATAAGGTGCTTAATTGGTTCATATTTTGTTTTCATATCATATTTCATATTCATTTTAGATAAGAATTTTTGCAAAGTTTTAGAGTTGAATTGTAAGTTTTGGCAAAGTTTGGGAGCAAACACGCCTTATTACACACCATATTAAACGCCTGTGTTTGAGTTAAATACCTATGTTTCAAACCATGTTTAATTTGGCAAGATTTTAAGTTCCAGATGAGTAACATGGCCATGTACTAGACTATGTTTGCCTTATTTTTTTGGTTTCTCGGGTTATTTCAAGAAAAGGAGAAGAAAAGGCTAAGGAGGAGAAAATACACAGAGAAAATGAGAGTTTTTCATGGAGAAAGGCTACCAGAGTCAATTTTGATGATTGATACCATTTTATAAGTGTCAAATCAAAGATTTCTTGGAGAAGAACAAATTCAGTAATGGATAATTCAGTTATGGATAATTATTTTGTTAGTTTTCTTTTGATTATGTTGTGTTTATTTTACGGCACTACGAGCTAAATTTTTCCTACTCATACTTAGAGTAAATAAACCCTAGGATGATTTTGTGATTGTGATTGCTTTTTCAATTTAATATGATTATGAGTTTTTCTTGTGATTTATCCAATGTTCTTTAATGCATTGATTAATAGTAGCTCACCTATTAATTCAATATGGGATGATGAATATGTGTTAGGTAGTATCCGGTATATTTATTGTGCATTACCTTTGGATAAAAGGAATATTATTATAACCGGGAGTAATAAGTGTGATATAATACCTTCATACTAGAGTGAAACCTAGTAGCATGCCGTAGGACTTGTAATGCATTCTTAGGAAGCATGATAGGCCTAGACACCCTATTGGTGTCTTAAGAATAGGGTTAGCATAATGGGAATAATAGGGAGCTAATCTACATTAGGTAGTACTCCACGATCCAAGTTAATCACATTCCTGTTAAACCAAAGTAAAAGCAACACAAAAGTAGTTCTAGAGGGATTCGATTCTAAGTATAAGGTCTCTTATAGTTAATTGTCTTAGTTGTTTTCCACTTCCAGTTATAGTTAGGAATTTTTTGTTCCTGCATTAGTTCAATTCAGTTAATTTATAGTAGTCAGTTAAACATATTCTTTAATTGTAGATTAGATAATTGAGAGAAGCCGAGTGTGGTCAACAACCTCCATTCTTTGGGAAAAATGATCTTAGAACTGGCCACTTTTATACTTTAATGATATGTACACTTGCCTGTTAGTTCATATATTTTTTAGTATAGAAAGATTTAACACATTCACATTATTTATTATTATAGTGGGAAAGGTTTATTGTGAACTATGAACACACTAGTATATCACCTCCATGAGGCTAGAAACAGCCTAAAATATGATCATGTGTATGGCATTCAGTTTGATGTTGACAACAGTAGCTACCTCCTGCTTCAGGACCAAAAAAGGCCATCATTTACACTCATTTAAGGACTTATCCCAGGTGTTCATCCGTCACTTCTTAGGGAGTAGGTCAACCCCAAAGAGAGTGGCTGATTTATTAAAGATACAGTAAGGCTGAGAAAAGTCCCTAAGGGACTTATTACAGAGGTTTAACACTGAAGTGGTGCAAGTATAGAGCTTGTCCCCAGAACTTCACTCGGTGGCCATCACTTAGGACTTGTCAAGAAACTCGAAATTGACTTGGTACTTGCATGAAAACCCTTTTTGAGACATCGAAAAGTTCTTTGATTGAGCCATGTAATATATGCATGCAGAGAAGGTCAATAGACATATGGGACAAAAGGAACAACAGAAGGCTAATGATGGTGGGGCTGCCCCCAATAAAGGGAATTGGTGCACAGAGCCATTGCGGGCAGATCCTATCCTGCCTTCCTTAAGGGAAATAAGGTCAAATATACTATATGCTCTGGAAAGAAGAAACCAAGTGCCTAGGTGGCCTTTGTTGATAGGCCCCTCAAATAAAAAGGATTTGAATTAGTACTGCTAGTATGCAAAGAACAAAGGCCATGAGATTGAGGACTGATGGCAGTTGAAGAGACTTTTGTATGAGAAGATCAATGGACGAAAACTAAAAGATTACTTTGTCAGGGCACAATCCCCCCGAAAAAAACAAGATGACAGGCCCCAAATGAGCGATGATGAAGAGAATCATAAACAAAGATGCTGTCAAGACAGGCAATGATCCCCATAAGGGATCACAGGAACTCGAGGCCACCTATAGTGGTCATGCACATGATCACTAAGGGGGAATCCTCTGTGGTTCGCAAAAGGCAAAAGCGTTAGATTGCCCAACTACATGTGCCTGATCCTAGTAGCATTCTAATGAGACCTGATGGGTATCGTGTCCTGGTAAACCATATAGATCCAATTGTCATTACTACCATAATCAATAACTTTTATGTCAAGAGAGTTTACCTAGACACTTAAGCCAACTCCAACATTCTCTTGGGTGGCTTACTAGAAAAAAAATTAGGGCCAAAAGATTATCATTGGCTCCCGTACTAGGGCCTATGTTTGGTGTTGCAAGAGATAAGGTTCCAACACTTGGGTCGATCGATTGCCCAACGTGTTGATGGGTATGAATAAAAAGGGGAAGATTATTTGTCATTCTTAAACCTCAGAACTTTTTGTTCTAAATGTGCCATCGCCATACAATGCCATATTCGGAAGGCCGGCCCAGGTACAATTTCATAGTAGATCAGATGTTAAATAGCTAATGACGGTTTTCATGAATTTTATTGGAGATGCTACTGTTTATATAGACCAAGCCTTTGTATGGTGGAATTATGTGGCTAGCTTGAGGGGACCAAGGGATGCAAGCCAGTCTTGATTGAGCCAAAAAGATAAGGGAGCCACCTGTTAAGTGCATAAATCAACGGTCAAAGTGTTGACTTTTTGGCAACTTTGACTGCTAAATACTTATATGATTTCCCTTTTGGTCTTAGTTTCTCTTGTTTACATTGGTTGTCTACAGGTTAGATGGTGTTGTAGACATGGCAGCTTGGAACAGGATCGAGTGAAACGGAGTTTTGGGTAGGAGAAGCGGCTGAAGCTGAAACCGCGTTGCCAACCTTGGTGACGCATCGCGTCGCCAACCTTGGTCATGTGTCACCAACATTATTGACTTTCTGTGAAGATTTTGTCATCTGGTGATGCGTCACCAGGAATTTGACCCAGTTGGCGACGTGTCGCCAACGCATGCTCTGTTTTGCCGAAACTCGAATTTTTAATGGTCCCCCACACTTCCAACCTGGTGACCTGGCCTTGGAAAGGGATTCTTATCCCTTTTAGGTTTTGGGAAGAGGAATACATGGGACAATGACCTAGGATATAAATAGGAGAAGGAAAGAAGAGCCCACTACCTACCTTGGCATCTTGCTCTTTTATTGATTTCTTGGGATCTCCATTAGAGGAATCTTGGAGCTTAAAGAAGGTGACATCAGTCAAGGAGGCTTAGTCTTCTAAGGGCTATATTGAGTTTCTTCTTTTCTCTTTTTCTTTAGTTGAATTTTTATGGATACATTGTTTATGGGTTATTTGTTGAACCATATGATGAATAGTGAGTAGATTTTCATATCTCTCTATGATGACATTACTCTACCTTGCTATTTAATGGATTTATGTTTATGTTGTTGATTGAGGACTACTTGTGTTGCTTTTTTTTTCTTGTGTTATTTTTTATGTGTTGAAAGGCCTTCACACATCTTACTAATTCACATAGTTCTTGAGAGAGGATTAATAGGTGAGTGAAGAGAAAAAGGGGGCATAGTGGGTATTTTAGATTAAAGGTAATCTAGGATTTCATTAGGTATTAAGAGGGGATTAAGGCTTAATCCACCTAGGGTTAACACTTAAGCTTGAGTATTGCCAAGTTTAATTTTGGGTGAGCAAGAACTTATCTTGAGAAAGAAGTTTTTGAGCTATAAATCTTATCACCACACAAGGGGAGTCCACTTAAATGTCACATCTATTTTGGGTAGCAAGGAAAGGGAGGTGGAGTCCTAGGGAGATAGTTTCCTTATTTTTAGCCCACTTGACAAGTTTCTTTTAATACTTGGTAATTCCATCTAGCTTAACTTCTTTACTTGCTTTACTAGTGGCAACTTCATTCTATTTACTTGAATCTTTCCCATCATCGATTAGTAGCTCGAGTAGTTAAATTTCAATTCTAGGTAAAAGTCTCATTATCCCTTGGGATGATACCTATATTTGCCTTGTATTACTTGTCAAAACCGTACACTTGCGGGTAAATTGGGGTTATAAATGAAAAACTCTTGATTTTACAACAAAGTTTTTGGCGCCGTTACCGGGGATATTGATTAGATTTTTACTTTGGTTATTGAAATTTGGTTTCTTTTGTTTACTTGATTTTTGTCATTATAGTTAGTGTGTTTTTCTTTGTTAATTGTAGGTATATCTAGTGCATGACCCGGAGCTCTTGTTTTCACTTGGTACCGTTTGATCCGGAGATTGAAAGAAGCTTGAGGGAATTTCATTCAAGAAACAAGGTGGTTAAGGAAGGGAACACTACTACTTCCAATTCCATCAATATGGAAGGCAATCAAGGAGACAACATGAGGCACCTTGAAAGGGAAAGGAATGTCAATGCCATGATGGAGTTGAAGAAATGATAGACAATGGACATGGTGCTAGAAGAAGAAGAAGAAGATCGATGCTTGATTACTTCCGTCTTCAAAGGGTGGAGGACCATAACAACATGATAAGACCAGTGCCATTTCAAGGGTGAGCTTTCATGATTCCTAGCCATGTTCTCCAATTAGTTGAAGCACACCATTCGAAAGAACTCTTGATGAAGATCGAAACAACCATATAAAGAGGTTTGTTCAATTATGTGATACTTTTGATTTGAAAGGTGTAAGTGAAGATGCGAAAATGATGAGACTATTTCCTTTTTATCTTATGGATGAAGCGTCATAATGGTTTAAGAATTTGGAGCCTACATCAGTTCATACATGGCAAGAGTTATATGATGCATTTATTCAGAGGTTTTTCCCATCTCAAAAGGCTTTTGAGCTTAAGAATGAGTTGTTGGCCTTTAGGCAAAATGAATGGGAGTCACTTACGGAGGCATGGGTGCGCTTCAAAAGGATGGTGAAGAGGGTTCCAACTCAAGATGTTGATCAAGCTCATCAACTTCATCTATTCTATAATGAATTTAGTTTAAATACTCGTTTGTAAGTTGATGCCGCCACCAGTGGTTTGTTATTATTGAAAGATGTGGAGGAGTGTTTTGAGTTGTTAAACAACATGGCCAAAAGCCTTGAGCTTAGTGGAAAAGAGGCTTCAAGGAAGGGAAGTGGTTTGTATGAGGTAGACAAGGATACTTCTCTCCAAGCACAACTATCGGCTCTCACTAACATGGTATCCATGTTATCAAAAAATCAAGATAGGATGAAATTGCAACAAGTTTTGGCTAGTGAGAACGTGGAAGAATTTGAAGATGTGAATTTTGTGGGTTACCAGAATCTTTACCCACCCAAGCAAGGAGGAGGAAACTTTTTTCTGAGGAATAGTCAACATGAAGGGTTCAACAATTCAAACCTAAAATTTGCTATGCAACCACAAGGTAGGACATCTAACGAATCGAAGGCTTTTTTGAAGGACTTTATGATCGGAATGATGGGAGAATTCATGCATGAAATAATGGGGATGGCTAGTGGGCAAAACAAGAAGATTAGTGCATTGGAAGATGAGATGAAGATGATGCAAGCTAACACTCAAGCATCAATCAAAAATTTGGAAACACAAATAGGTCAATTAGCGACTTCTATGAGGTAACTTCAAAAAGGGAAGTTCATACCTAGCGATACGGATGTCAACCTAAGAGAGTCTTGCCAAGCTATTACTCTAAGAAGTAGGAGGAATGTGGTGACACAACCCAAAGAGCCACCCATTCAAGAAGACTTTCCTATCCAAGAACCCACTTTACTGGAGAATGTTGAAGATGTTCAAGTATCATCATCATGTGGTGAGGAAGTTACTTCAAAGAAGGAGGCAAGAAATGTGCCCATGCAAGGGGAAGCACCAAAACATATTTCTACTCTTCCATACCCCCAAAGGTTTAAGCCCAAGAAGGAGGATACTCAATTCATGAGGTTTCTGGAAACATTCAAAAAATTGGAGATCAACATTCCTTTCTTGGAAGCATTAAATCAAATGTCTTCCTATGCTAAGTTCCTCAAGGATTTGATTACTAAAAAGAGGAAGTTCTTGGATAACGAACTCATCTTGATGAAAGAAGAAGCAAGTTCCATCATTCAAAAGAAGATACCTAAAAAACTCAAGGACCCGGGGAGTTTTACTATTCCTTTAGACATTGGATCTTTCCATTATGACAAGGCTTTATGCGACCTTGGGGCTAGTAGTAACTTGATGCCATTATCTATTTGTAGGAGCCTTGGTTTTGGAGAGGTGAAGCCTTCTTCGATTTGCCTCCAATAGGCAGATAGATCATTTACCTTTCCAAAAGGTGTTTTGGAGGATGTGTTGGTTAAAGTTGGCAAGTTTATATTCCCGGTGGACTTTGTAGTATTGGACATGGAGGAAGATCAAAACATGCCAATCATACTTGGGAGACCATTCCTTGCTACCGGGAAGGCCGTAATAGATGTGGAAAAAGGTAATCTCACTTTGAGAGCTAATGATAAGGAAATTTGATGGCCTGGGGCCTCATAGCTTTTAGTTATGGTGACTGGTGGAGAGACTTCTGGGAGGAAGGACGCCTGGTCGACTGGACCGCCTAAAGGAGAGTGCCTAAAAGCCCAGAAACAAAAGGTTAGGAGGCCCCCGGAGTGTTTTTCCGGGGGGGGAAGCCTCCGACGCCCAAGTCAGTGGTGGCCGAAAGAAAGGCAGAAGAGATAGCACAAAGGGCTGAGGAGTTTTGCCTGGTAATGGGAGCCGTATTTCGCCAGTTAAAAACCCCCCTGTCTGGTACTAACTCCTGGTATTTATAGGAGTGCCTAGCCCGTTCAGATCGCGACACGTGTTCGGTCGGATGTTTCCTGAATTTCTGGGCGTAGGGGACAGATAGCTGGTAGCAGGTTGCCTTGAGCCTTGTGCTGAGATGGGCCATGATGTGATTCTGATGGCGTTAGCGTGTCAGAGCGCCTTTTGAGGCGGCTTATGACGTCTGTGAAAGGACGTGTCAGAGGCTTCCTTAAATGCTTCCTTAAATGCTCCTGCCGTACTCCCGAGGTCCCTGGGCGAGGTCGTCCTTTGGTACGGACAATGCCTCTTCGGGAAACACGCACCCAGTTCGGGGGTTCCCAGCTTCAGGGAGTTCCGCCTTCGGGGAGATCATGTTCGGCCCGCAATAGCTGGTGCCTCTTTTCCGAAGGCGATCTGTTTGCAACCTCAGGGGGCTAGTAGTATCCTCAAGTTTCCTGGCGTGACGGGCTCGGAGCTCTTCGGCTATCTCCCGAGGTGTATGATCTCACCTTTTCTCGGGTAGCGCCAGTTTCTTCTGGCCATTCTTGTGGCAGGGAGTTCGGCCAGATAGAGGCGATAGTCTTTGGCTATCACATGCCCCCCTTTGGAAAGCCGAAGTGAAGACTTCGGTTTTGCATCTCTTTCCGAGGTTGCTCTTGGGAGTTTCTTAGGAAGCTTAGCCTGTTCCGAGGATGTACCTCTTGCCCGAAGGTATGGGCTGTTCGGCCTTGGCCTGTTCTTTGGTGTCTTCGAGGTGGAGCCTGTGCCGAAGATACACCTCTTGCCCGAAAGTCATGGGCTATTTGGCCATAGCCTGTCTCTTGGTGTCCTCGAGGTGGCCTGCTCTTTGTTTCTGCAGGTCTGTTCGGCCAAGCGTGTCAGTCTGAGCGGCGCGTCCCAGTTTTCCAGGGATGTCAGAAGACGTGCCCCAGCTTTCAAAGGGATGTTTGGAGGACGTGTCCCTTATTTTCGCGCAGGAGTTGACGTGTGGCGCTTTGCCATTGGAGGAGAGTCGCGTCGGTTACAGAGGGCACGCTTTTTCAAGTGCAGAGAGCAGTTACAGCGTCGGTTCGCCTCCAAAGGGTATTTATGACGACGTTTCGGTTACCCACCTCTGGCTTATAAATAGCTCATTTCATCATAAGTTCCTTTTGCTCACTCTTTTGCTCTTTTCTCTGCTTTGCCTCTGTTCTTGCATTTTTCTTGCTTTCTGTGGCGGAGCTTCCGTAATCAAAGTCTTTTTTCCAGCCAACTTTCACGATGGCGTCCTCAGATTTTGGCAAATCTTTTGGTGGGTTTTTATTTTCCAGCGCGTTTTGATCCCTGTGTTCTTCTGAGTTTTTCTCTGGAAACTGTTTTCTTCCGTTTTCAAACTCATTTTTACGTCGAAAATGCCCATTCCTGAGAGCTGGTAGCCTCTTTTAGCCCATCCTTGTTGCACCACCCCTGAGAAGTTAGAGAGGTGGAAGCAAAAATTCTTTCTTCCCTCTTACGCCGTTATCAGGCTGCCTCGTTCTAGCCACTATGCATTTTCAAACCATAGTAAGGAGGTTACCGTTTTCCGAGCCCAACTGAAGGCCGGTCTTCGATATCCCCCTCGAAGATGGTGTGCGAGTTCTGCCAATTTCATGGCATTGCGGTGAACCAGCTTCCCCCGAACTCGTTCTGCTATTTCAACGCCTTTCTCTGCATGTGTGGCGTCTTCGGGATAGAACCCCATTTCAGGATTTTTATGTAGTACTACAAGCTCTCTGTGGTCCCGAAGGGTGGCTTCTATTTCATGCTACCTCGGGGATCCGGGAGCAAGAAATTCATGTTCACCTCGCCACTAAGGATAGCTGGCGGGGGTGACAACAGAAGTTCTTCTTCATGAAGAAGGCTGAGGCCTGGTCGTATGTTCCGACCGAATGGGCTCAGGGAACACTGGATGCGGACGTTGGTGATCTGAGGATGCTGCTGACCCCAGAGTTGGCTCCCGTGTTCGCGTATTTCGATGCCCGCATTCGGGCTGTCTCTGACTGGGATCCCGAGGTCTCTCCGCGTGCCCTTTACCTTTTTCCAATCAACTGGAAGTTGATGACCGAAGAGGTCCTTCGGGAACTGAAGGTGGTAAAGGAGCACAAGACTGACCTCGGGATGCCAGCTCCTGCCATCGCCGGGAAAGATTCCTGGTTGGTCAGGCTTCTAAAGGAGGAGATTTCTTTCGAAATGCTTGCCGAAAGTGAGTTATCTTCTACTCCTTTGCTGTTTTTTCCTCGGACTTACGTTGATGTTTCTCTCCTGTTTCAGAGATGGGCGACGACACTGCCGCCTATTACAAGTCCCTCTTCTCCGGCCAAGTGGAGAAGGACGATCAGATGAAGAAGGCGGCTTCCAGAAGGCGGAAGTCTACTGGCGCGGGTCCTTTGAGGAAACGGACAAAGAGAGCCGCTCAGGTTCCTCTAGATGAAATTTCTGAGGAGACTGCCGAGGAGCCTGGGACAGCCGACATTCCGGCGCCTGAGGCTGCTGCTTCCGAGGTCCCTCCAACCGACGTCCCTCCTCAAAGTCCTACTGCGTCGCCGGCCCTCCTTGATGTAGTGGTAGAAGTACCTTCTGCCGAGGAGCGGCGCAAGCAGAAGGGCAAGGGCGTTTCGATCGAGGAGGCCGAGGACTCCGAGGACGTTGTTGTCGAGGTCCTGCCAGGTTTGTTTCCAGTCAAAGTGTACTTCATTTGTTTTTTCTGGAATTGCCTTTATCTCTGACCTGCTTCTCTTTTTCGCCCTGTAGGGGAGTTACTTACCCCGAACTGGGCGGCCGAGCACGCGAAGGCGAGGGCCCGCCGCGACGCCAAAGTCCCGCAAGGGAAGATACCGAAGGAGCCTTTCTGGACATTCATGGAGGACATGAACTTGTACTCCGAGGACTGTCCTGAAATGGCCAAGCAGATTGCGAAGAGGGTGCTCACCGAGGCCTCCTTCAAGGCTATAGCGGCGGCCCATCCGGGGGATAACACCCTCGCTGCGAAGATCACCGAGCATGCTGCTCAGGTATATCCTTCACAGCTCTTCCCCTTCAATTTTTTCCTAAGTGTTTGGCTCTTACTGACCTTGCGTTTTATCTTCTTTGCAGCTGCTGGGGTACGCCGGCTTTCTCCGAGTTCGGGTAGCCAGGCAGACGGCATTCCGAGCTTCGGCCTTAGAGGCCCTAGAAAAGGCGAAAGCGACGTGCTCGAAATTGACCGCCAAGAACCAGCAGCTGGCAGATGCTGCGAAGGAGGAAGCTGCCACCCTTCGGGAGGAGTTCCGAAAAGAGAAGGAAGTCTTGATGGCGGACTCCTCCCGGAAGATTGCCGACCTCCGTAATGACGTGGCGGGGCTGCGTGCTGCAAACCAAGACCTTCTCCAAGACAAGGCAAAGAAAGAGAATATCATAGTCACGCTCTTGTCTGAGAAGAAAGCCCTTCAAGCCGAGGTCCAGTCTTTGAAGGAGGTGCCGAAGGGGGAGGAGCGGATAAAGGTGCTGGAAGAGGAGGTCGGGGATCTGAAGGACGAGCTTGACGACCTTGAGCTTAAGAAGAACAAGTCTGATCAAATGAACAAGGTCGCGTTTCAGGACGGCTTCTGTCTCGTTCGGCACCAGGTTCTCCAGAGGTTCCCAGGTCTGGACCTCTCTTTTCTAGAGGGTCTAAACATTCCTGGAGGACCTCGGTGGAAATGGTCCAAGATCGAACATCTGAAGCTTCCTCCTTCAATTCCAGCGCGGAAGGTGGCGGAAAAGGGTGGACAAACGAGTGGCTCTTAGGACGCCGCGTACCCTTAGGCTTTTTTAGGGCCCCTTTTCCTTCCCTTCTATTTTGTACTCCTTCTTCGGGCACTTCTTTATTGTAAGGCAGCTTTGCTCTTAATGAAGATTTTTTTTGGCTAAGTGTTTCTTCAAGTTTCTTTATTTCCATTGTCCCGAACACGTTCGCTCAAGAGACTTCGGAAAACCTGCGATCAAAGAAACTTTTTTACCTTCCTTTGTCCCGAGTGCGTTTACTCGAGAGACATTCTGGAAAGTCTGAAAAATTTGACTAAGTCTTTTTGCAGGCTTTTGCATTTTCCTTTTGTCCCGAACATGATTGCTCAAGGGGCTTCGGAATACCTTTAGTCAAATTTTTTTTTTTCCAGATGTCCCGAGCACGCTTGCTCTAGGGACTTCGGAAATCCTTCAGTCAAAATTTTTGTTTTTCCAATTGTCCCGAGCATGTTTGCTCAAGAGACTTCGGAAAACCTTTCGCGAGATTTTTCACTTCCCATTTTCCCGAGCATGTTCGCTCAAGGGGGTTCGGGAAATTGTCTCCGCGCTGGGTACGGCGAGTACTTTTGCGAGATTTTTGTTTTCCATCTTTCCCGAGCGTGATGGCTCAAGGGACTTCGGAAAGTCATTCTTTTCCCGATCTGACGCTTTATCATGGCGAGCATCTTCGCGGAATTCTGCTTTGCACAATTTTGGATACTTAAGGACTTTCCTTAAGAGCATTCTGTACTTTATAATTCCTCCGCTTCATCTTAGGCGTAGAATTTTTTCAAGGCGTCTGAGTGCCAAGTATTTTTCAATTCTACGCCTTCGGCGTCGCCAAGCTTGTACACGCCTTTTCGTACTTCGGCAAGAACCAGATAAGGTCCTTCCCAGTTTGCGCGAAGTACTCCGTGGGACGGCCTTCGGGGTGCAAAGTCGGCCTTTCGGAGAACGAGGTCTCCCTTCTTGATTTCTTTTGGCCTGGCCCGTAAGTTTATAGCCGCGGCCACTCTTTGCTGAAAAGCTTTTCTTCTCAGCTCGGCTATTTCTCTGTGTTCGCCGACGAGGTCGAGCTTGGTTCTGAGGCCGAGGTCGTTTCCACCTTCATCAAATATTTGCACCCGTACTGATGGTCTGACTATCTCGACTGGGATAATGGCCTCTGTCCCGAAGACTAGTGAAAAGGGAGTTTCCCCTGTGGCCCTTCGGGGCGTCGTTCGGTAGCTCCACAATACGCTTTGGAGTTCTCCTGGCCATTTCCCTTTTGCTTCTCCCAGTCTCTTTTTCAGGCCATCTTTTATGGTCCTGTTCGATACTTCCACCTGCCCGTTACTTTGGGGGTGAGCTACTGGGGCGAAGTGCATCTTTATTCCGAGGTCGCTGATAAATTCCTGGAATCCTTTGTCTATGAATTGGGATCCATTATCAGCTACTAGTACCCTCGGTATGCCAAATCTGCATACAATGTTCTTCCATACGAACTTCTGCACTTCTTTTGCCGAGATAGTTGCTAGTGGTTCTGCCTCCACCCATTTTGAGAAATAGTCCACTGCTACCACGCAGAATTTCACGCCTCCGGGTGCTGTGGGGAGTGGCCCAATAAGGTCTATACCCCAGACTGCGAAGGGCCAAGGATAGTCTGCCGGAGTTACCATTTCCGAGGGTGTCCTCTGGATTTTCGCATGTCTCTGGCAGCTACCTCATTTCCGGACGAACTGTCTTGCGTCCTTTCTCAGGGTAGGCCAGAAGTATCCTTGGCGGAGTATCACTGCTGCAAGGGCATCAGTTCCAATGTGTGAACCACACATGCCTTCGTGAACTTCTTCAAGGACCATTTCAGTATCCTCTTCATTCACACATCTTTGCAGCGGGTTCGCATATCCCTGCCGGTATAACTCTTCGCCAATCAGGAAGAATCTTCCGGAGCGTCTTCGCAGTCTTGCAGCATCGCCGGGGTCTTCGGGGAGCAAATTCTCTGCGAGGTATCTTTTTATTGGGTCTTTCCACCCTGTTCCCGAGGTCGCTATGCTCAGCACTGAGATGCTCGGATGGTCTAGCACCTCGGTGTATGTTTTCGACTTCGCCAAGCAATCTGCCTCAGTGTTATTCCGCCGTGGTACATTTTCGATCCGTACGGCGTCAAACTCTTGGATGAGCTTTGCTACCAGCTCGTGGTATTTTGCCAAGATTGGGTCCTTCGCCCCATAATCTCCTGCCGTCTGCCGAACTACCAGCTGGGAATCGCTGTGAGCCTTTAAGTTTCTCACGCCAATCTTTCTGGCCAAGCGTAATCCCGCTATGAGGGCTTCATACTCAGCTACATTGTTGGTGACGTTGAAGCTGAACTTGATAGCCTTCATTACCTCCAGGCCTTCGGGGCCCCTGATAATTACTCCAGCTCCCTGGTGTTCGGACCCTGAGGCTCCGTCTACGTGCAAGGTCCATTCTGGCTCACCCTCTTTTGGATCTGAATGGCTCTCCTCAGTGGTGGGTATTTCGGCGATAAAATCTGCCAGTGCTTGGGCTTTTATGGCCTTCCGAGGCTCATACGTGATTTCGTGCTTGCCCAACTCTATGCACCACTTGGAGAGCCTTCCCGAATGATCAACTCTCTTCATGACATCCCGTAGTGGCAGACTACTTCGGACGATGATGGGGTGAGCCTGAAAGTATGGTCGCAGCCTTCTCCCTGCAAGCACCAAGGCATATATAGCTTTTTGAAGCAAAGGGTACCTGACTTCGGCGCCATGCAGGGACTTGCTGACATAGTAGACCGGCCATTGCTTTGGCCCTTCTTCTTTCACGAGGACCGAGCTCACAGCTTTTTCTGTGACGGCGAGGTAGAGTACGAGGGGCTCTCCCTCCCGAGGTTGTCGCAGAGTCGGCAGGCTGGCCAAGTAGACTTTGAGTTCTTCCCAGGCCTTTTGGCAATCTTCATCCCAAGGATGATCATTTCTTCCGAGGTTGCCTTCCATTTTTGCTGCCTTTGTGAGGACTTTGAAGAAAGGTCGACACCTATCTCCGTACCTGGAAATAAACCTGCTCAAAGAGGTTATTCTTCCGGTCAGCCTCTGCACGTCTTTGACTGTGGCAGGAGTTCGGAACTCAAGCAGAGCCTTAATCTTCTCGGGGTTAGCATCGATGCCTCTTTCGGATACCATGTACCCAAGGAATTTTCCCGAGGTCACCCCGAAGATGCACTTCTCAGGATTAAGGCGGATCCCGAAGGCTCTGAGCTTTTGGAAGGTTTCCTCTAAATCTGCAACGTGGTAGCCAGGCAGTTTGCTCTTGACTATCATATCATCAACATACACCTCCATGTTTCTCCCCATTTGGTCTTTGAAGACCTTGTTCATCAACTTCTGGTAGGTGGCTCCTGCATTTTTTAGCCGGAAGGGCATCCTGATATAGTAATATGTTCCTCCCTTGGTGATGAAGGCAGTTTTCTCTTCATCTTCGGAGTCCATCCTTATCTGATGGCGGCCACTGAAGGCGTCTAAGAAACCTAGGAGCCCGAATTCAGCAGTTGAATCTACCAGTTGACCTATTGGCGGCAGAGGATATGGGTTTTTTTGGCAAGCATCGTTTCAAATTTCTGAAGTCGATGCACATCCGGAGCTTACTGCCACCTTCTTTTGTGGTAATGACCACGTTGCTCAACCATTCGGGGTACTTGACCTCCCTGATATCTTCAGCATCTAGGAGACGCTGGACTTCGGTTTCGACAAAGTTGCTTTTTGTGGGATGAGATGCTGCATTTCTTTTGCCGGACAGGCCTTGCTTCCGGGCTTACTTTGAGGCTGTGCTGTACTATGCCAGGGTTTATTCCCGGCATATCTTTTGGTGAGCGGGCAGATAGATCTTTATTTTTCAGCAGAAAGGATACAAGATTTTCCTTGTCACCTTCGGCCAAGCTCTTCCCTATTCGGGTAGATTGTCCTGGAACAAGCTCTATTGCTTCCGTTTCTGTTTTTAGGGAGATCTTCTTTGCCTTTTTCTGGCGCCCTTGCCTCCATCGTTTGCGCGAGGTTTCTTGGGACAAGCTTTTCGTGCTTTTATAAACACCTTTCTTACCTCGGTTTGGTCTAGGAAGACCTTTGCATCTCCATCCTTGGTGGTGAATGTTACAGTCAGGTACTTCACATCAGGGCGAATATGCAGGTTCCCCAATGCCTGCCCTCCAACGATTGGCGTTGTACGAGGATGGGAAGTTCATGACGATGAACCTCGCCATCGTGGAAGCGTACAACTCAACCGCTCCGTTAACCGAAGTCCCTTTAATCATCAGCGGGCTGTCTATCCATCCGAGGACGAGGAGTTTGGATGGTCCAACCCCAAAAGTGGACGAGATGACAAGCTTCAGTTCTCTGCTGGAGATGCCCAAGCTCGGCAGTAGGTGCTAGAATAGGACGTTAGCATTTGAGCCATCGTCCAGCAATACTCCTTTGTCGTCCCAGTTCCCTATTCTTGCCATAGTCAGCAGCGGATCGTCGCGGGGTGAGACGACAGTGGAGCTATCTTTGCGAGCCAGTTTCTTTGATGGACTTTGATACTCCATGACTGCAATTTCTCTGGCTTTCCGCTTTCTTTCCGAGGATGGTAGCCCCGTGGTGATGGTTTGGATAACCCCTGCTGGAGGTGGAGGGCGCCTTTTTGGACTTCGGTTTCTCCGCCTGTCGGAGTCATAGTCCTCATCTTCGGCCCTTTCTTCCTCCATTTTTCTGCCTTTCGGGGGTGACATCCTCAGGTATTTCCGAAGTTGGCCCTGTTTTATCAGCGACTCTATGTACTTCTTTAGCTGGAAGCAATCTTCGGTGTCATGGCCGTGGTCGCGATGAAACTGGCAGAACTTCTTGTCATTCTTTTTGTTATCGGCGGCCATGGCCCTTGGCCGCCGAATCTGCGTCCCTTGCCTTTCCAGCGCCATGAGAATGTTGGTCCGTGTAGTGCTCAATGGTGTGAAACTTTGGGGTTTCCTTCCCCGCATCCTCCGAGGTCGTCCTGCCTGTTCGGTAGGATGCCGAGCTTGTTGACTGGACCCTTTGACGTGGTGATGATCAGATTTCGGCCCAGCCATCCTCAGTTCCTCGACTGTCATGTGTTGCTCTCGCCCTATGGTAAAATTCTCCGAGGGTCTCCGGGGGGTCATTTGAGAACTCATAGAACAGCTGTGAGTCTCGCCGAAAGCCCCGTGTCATGGCGAGAATGCGGATTTCGGGCCGGAAGTCTAGGACGCTCAGAGCTTCTCTGTTGAATCTTTCGACATAGTCTCGGATGGTTTCTCCGTTCCTCTGCTCTATGTCGAACATCTGTACAGGCATCTTCGCAGTAGGTCTGCTCCCAATGAACTGCTGGGTGAAGGCTGTGGACAACTCCCGGAACTCAGTAATGGTCCCTGGGGGCAAGGAATTGTACCACGCCGTGGTTGGCCCTGTGAGGGTGACTTCGAAGCACTTGCACATGGTAACATCATCAGCACCGTGTATTATCATGCTCCGTCTGTACTTCGTCAGGTGGGCCTGCGGATCAGTACGACCATCATAAATTTCCAACCGAGGTACTCTGAACTCGCCTGGCATGGCTGCCTCAACGACGGCCTGAGTGAAAGGGGAGTCATCTTCGCAGGATGTTCCCGAGGGTCTGGCCCAAACGGATTTTCTGGCCACTTGTTTTTCCACTCTGTCCAGCCGTGCTAGTATCTTCTCCATGAGCACTGTGGCGCTAGGGCCTTCTTCAGGGAATGAAGATCGTCGGCGCCTCTTCGGGGGGCGAGTTCGGCGCTGAGGGGACAAGGACCTCGCCTCAGGCGACGAACTGCTTCGCTGTGAGACTCTCAGTCGCTTGGACCTGGTTTGTCCCACAGAACGTTTCCCGAGGGCTATAATTTCTGTGGATGATTCTTCGCGAGGGTCTCCACTCCCCAAACTGCGATGTGTAGACTTGGGACTCCTCTCCCGAGGGCGTGTCACTGAGGGGGGTCTCTGGGCCTGTGCTTGCTGCGGCCACCTTCGGCCGATCTGCTGTGTCACTTCAGACACGACCGAACGCTGAAAGTCCCTCAAGAAACTCATGGTGACTACCAGAGGGCGGTCTTCCTCGGGCGCAGAAGTCCCTGGGAGTGTTTGCTTAGCAACCGGTTGTATCTCAGGCGCAGACGGGGACCTCGGGAGTCCCTTGTCCTTAGAACGCCGAGTCTTAACGACGGCGATCTCAGAGCGGGTTCCCACAGACGGCGCCAAATGATGGCCTAGGGGCCTCATCGTTTATAGTCATGGTGACTGGTGGAGGGACTTCTGGGAGGAAGAACGCCTGGTGGACTGGACAGCCCAAAGGAGAGTGCCTGAAAGCTCAGAAACAAAAGGTTAGGAGGCCCCCGGAGTGTTTTTCTGGGGGGGGAGCCTCCGACGCCCAAGTCAGTGGTGGCTGAGAGAAAGGCAGAGAAAATAGCACAAAGGGCTGAGGAGTTTTGCCTGGTAATGGGAGCCGTATTTTGCCAGCCAACCAACCTCTTGTCTGGTATTAACTCCTGGTATTTATAGGAGTGCCTAGCCCGTTCAGATCACGACACGTGTTCGGTCGGACGTTCCTGACTTTCTGGGCGTAGGAGACAGATAGTAGGTTACCTTGAGCCATGTGCTGAGACGGGCCATGATGTGATTTTGATGGCGTCAGCGTGGCAGAGCGCCTTTTGAGGCGGATTGTGGCGTCTGTGATTGGATGTGTCAGAGGCTTCCTTAAATGCTTCCATAAATCTCCTGCCGTACTCCCGAGGTCCCTGGGTGAGGTCGTCCTTTGGTACGGACAGAGCCTCTTCGGGAAACAAGCCCTGAGTTCGGGGTTTCCCAGCTTCAGGGAGTTCCGCCTTCGGGGATATCATGTTCGGCACGCTATGTTAGGTGCCATTTTTCCGAAGGCGATCAGTTCACGACCCTGGGGGGGGGGGGGCGAGTAGTGTCCTGGCGGGCCGGGCTCGGAGCTCCTCGGCTATCTCCCGAGGTGCCTGATCACACCTTTTCTCGGGTAACGCCAGCTTCTTCTGGCCATGACTGTGGCAGCGAGTTCGGCCAGACAGCGGCGGTAGCCTTTGGCTATCAAAATTACTTTCAATCTTGCTCAAGCCATGAAATCTATTGATGATGAGGTGCCCAAGTGTTATATGGTTGATGTGATTGATTCTTGTGTTGAAGAGAAAAGAGATTTGTTGCTTATAGAGGACCTCATTGGAAGAGCACTTGTTTTTGGAAATTCATGTGGTGAGGAAGACTATGAAGTAATGAGCACTTTGATTACTCTTGATTCTTGTGGGAAGTTGCAAGCTCCAAAAAAAATGGTAAAACAACCTCTATCTTGTGACCTCAATGAAGAGCCTATGTTGGAGTTGAAGCCATTACCCAAAGACTTCAAGTATGTCTATCTTGGCAATGGGGGTCCCTTCCGGTGATTATTTCTTCTACATTGACTACCTTGGAGGAAGAGAAATTGATTCGAGTTTTGAGGGAGCATAGAGGGGCAATAGCTTGGTCCATCTCCGACATCAAGAGAATTATCTCGGAAATTCACATGCACAAGATTCTTATGGAAGATGACTTTAAACTGTCCATTGAAGCTCAAAGAAGGTTAAATCCAAAAATGAAGGAGGTTGTAAAAGAGGAAACTGTGAAGTTGCTCAATGCTGGTATTATCTATCTAATCTCGGACTCCTATTGGGTAAGCCCGATGCAAGTGGTACCCAAAAAGGGTGGTACAACCGTGGTGGGCAATAGTAACAATGAATGGATCTCTACTCGGTTGGTTACCAAATGGAGAGTGTGTTTTGATTATCGGAAGCTCAACAAGGCTACCTAGAAAGACCATTTCCCCCTTCCTTTTATTGATCAAAATTTGGATAGGTTGCAGGGCATAAGTTTTATTGCTTTTTGAATGGGTATTCGTGCTATAACCAAATTATGATAGCACTGGAGGATCAAGAGAAGACTAATTTTACTAGTCCTTGGGGTACATATGCCTTCCAAAGAATGCCATTTGGACTTTGCAATGTGCCGGCAACCTTCCAAAAATGTATGATGGCCACATTTTCTGACATGGTGGAAAAATGCATGGAGGTTTTTATGGATGATTTTTTGGTCTTTGGTGATTCTTTTGATGCATGTTTGGATAACTTAGCTCTTGTCTTGAAAAGATGTAAAAAAAACTAATTTAGCTTTGAATTGGGAAAAGTGTCATTTCATGGTTAGCTTGGGAATAGTGCTTGGTCACAAAATTTCTTGTGAAGGTATGGAGGTGGATAGACCTAAGGTTGTAGCTATTGAGAAATTACCGCCAACCTCCAATGTGAAAGGGGTGAGAAGTTTCTTAGGGCATGTCGGTTTTTACTGGAGATTTATAAAGGATTTTTCCAAGATTGTTAAGCCCTTATGCAACTTGCTTGAGAAGGTCTTTTCATTTTGATGAAAGTTGTTTGGAAGCATTTAAGATCTTGAAGGAGAAATTGGTGAGTGCACCGGTGGTGGTAGCACCTAATTGGGAGGAACTATTTGAAATTATGTGTGATGCTAGTGATTTCGCCGTGGGAGCGGTGTTGGGTCAAAGGAAGGAAAAGATCTTTCAATTTATCTATTATGCTAGCAAAAATTTGGATTGAGCTCAACAAAATTACACCACAATGGAGAAGGAGCTCTTAGCGATGGTGTATACGGTGGATAAGTTTCGGTCTTACATTATGGGGTCTAAAGTTGTGGTTCACACCAATCATGCGGCAATTAAATATTTATTCACCAAGAAGGATGCCAAGCCAAGACTTATAAGATGGATTCTCTTGCTTTAAGAATTTGATTTGGAGGTGAAAGACAAGAAAGGATGTGAGAACCTTGTGGCCGACCACCTATCTAGATTGGAAGGCCAAGAACAACCTTTGGAGCAACCTATTCAAGAGCACTTCCCGGATGAAAGTTTATTCAAAGTGGAAGGTAAGATGCCATGGTATGCAGATTATGTGAATTATCTAGCTTGTAGAGTCTTGCCACCAAACTTGTCTTACCAAGAAAAGAAGAGTTTTCAAGCCGATGTCAAACATTATCTTTGGGATGAGCCATTCCTCTTCCGTTGTTGTGCCGATCAAATTATAAGAAGATGCATATCAAATGAAGAGGTAAAAGATGTTCTCCACCATTGTCACTCCTCACCATGTGGCGGACACTTTGGAGCCTCCAAGACGGCAAGTAAGGCATTGCAAACCGACTATTATTGGCCATCTTTATTTAAGGATGCATATACTTTTGTGAAAACATGTGATAGATGCCAAAGGTTAGGAAACATTTCTAAGAGAGATGAAATACCATTGTAAAATATTCTTGAGGTAGAAGTGTTTGATTTATGGGGTATAGATTTTATGGGGCCTTTTCCTCCCTCATTTGGCAATCATTATATTTTGCTTACAGTTGATTATGTTTCTAAGTGAGTGGAAGCCATTGCCACCCTTTCTTGTGATGCTAATGTAGTTGTCAAGTTCTTTCAAAGGAATATTTTTGAAAGATTTGGAACACCCGGAGCTATCATCTCCAACGAGGGATCACACTTCATCAACAAGACAATGGCTCAAGCATTGGTGTGCGGCATAAAGTGTCACTTCCCTATTACCCACAAAAAAATGGTCAAGCCGAAATTTTAAATCTGGAGATCAAAAAAATATTGGAAAAGACGGTGGGCATCAACTGAAAGGATTGGTCACAAAAGTTAAGTGATGCACTTTGGGCATATCGGACGGCATTCAAGACATCTATTGGAATGTCTTCATATCGATTTGTGTTTGGGAAGGCTTACCACTTACCGGTGGAATTAGAGCATAAGTCATATTGGGCAATGAAGAAGATGAATTTTGAGTTGAAAAGTGCCCAAGAGAAGAGAGTTATCCTATTGGATGAGTTGGATGAAATCTGCCTTGATGCCTATGAGAATGCAAGGATCTACAAGGAAAGGATGAAGCTTTGGCATGATAAGATGCTTGTAAGGAAGGAGTTCCAACCAGGTCAAAAAGTGTTGCTTTTTAATTCAAGATTGAGGCTTTTCCCGGGAAAGTTAAAATCCAAGTGGTCGGGTCCTTTCGAGGTGGTTAAAGCAAAACCATATGGAGTGGTAGAGCTTAAAGGTCTCAATGGATCCATCTTTCAAGTCAATGGACAACGGGTAAAAGCCTACTATGGTGATGAACTTCGGCACATTGGCCAAGTGATATTGGCCTAACCCGACCCTTGAAGGAATTGCCAAGGGCACCTAGCTAGAGCTGTAAAATCAAGCGCTAATCAGGAGGCAACCCGACTTTCGTCACTTTGTCTTTTGATTTTCATGGGATAGGTTGTGTTTTCTTTTTGCTCTTGTAGTTATGTGGTGTTTTAATGTATTTTGTAGGGTTGGGAGAGCCATAGGAAGGAAAAATGAGGAGATGGACAACACTATTTCAACTTGGGGAGGTACAATGCTTTGATTGTTCAAGTGGTAAGTGAGTAAGTATAAAAACTTAGGGGTTAGATTGCAAAATTTTTGAAAACTGAGGGTGAGTTTGCAAACACTGGCGACACGTTGCCAATTTGCAAAAATTTCTCCGAACATTCATAAGGCTGGCGACGCGTCGCCAGAAGTTCGCTAAAATTGGCGACACATCGCCAAGACAGGAACTGTCATTTTTAACTCGATTTCTTTTCACTTCTCTTCACTTTTAACTTGCTCTTCCACTAAAAAGCTCTCAACTCCCAAACCTTAGCCCTTCCGTAAACCTCACGATTCGATTGTCTTGTTGGTTTCTCCTCTCAAGAATCAAAACAAGTAAGTTCCTCTTCATCTTCTTCCCTTTTCCTTATCCTTTTCGTTGCTTTACTGTGTTTGAATCGTGCATGCTTGTGGGTTCATGAAATTGAATGATTTCATGTCAGTTTGATGGATTTGATGCTTGATTTTAATCTACATTGATTATATATATGTTCGGGGAGTGTTTTGTGGGTTGGATTGTGTTTTTGGATTGAAAATCAAGTTTAAAAATTTGCCCACAAAGAGGGCTACGAATTTTTCATGGCAAGTTCTTGATGATGCTTTCTCTTGATAGTTGGTGGATTCTAAACTTGTTATCTATTCGAAATAGGAATGGGTCAAGCTTGAATTACTTCCAATTTTCTTTAGGGTGCTTGAATTTAATGTTTGTGTGTTTCCGGAAAAGTGTAACTCAAGTTTCTCCATAGGTACTTTGCATAACAATGTAGCTTCATGTGCTTTTAGTTTATCTCAAATCTTTGTGTAGGTTGTATCTAGGTAGTGCATACTACAAGTTTGTGCCATTGGATTACACGCGGAAACATACTTCTCATATGTGCCAAGAGCAAGAATTATGTATGGACTATAATGGGCATTTCTATGCTAGCATGTTTGTGAGCATAGACCTTTTGGCCAAGACTTTGTTTTCATGATGGATTACTCGATTAGCAAGTATGTAATACATAGTTGTCTAACCCCAACATGCTCACTCCTTACATTACTTAGAACAGTCTCCTAGAATGCTCCAATATGCTAGTATGAACTTGAAGTAAGGCTTGAAATGCCTCATTTTTGCATGAGCATTTATTGTGTAGTTTTTCAAAGTGGAAGTGTATTCGTGGTTATAATTGCTAGTTCTTTGCCCAGTATCATGCATGGGAAGAAATTTGAATTGAATTTTCTGGTTTTGTAGGAAACATGCCTTGCAAGTTAGTACCAGTTTACTCTTTGAAGGAGAAGGGAAGAGGAAAAAGGATTCGTTAAGAGAAGCCTCAAGAACCTTCTTACGACAAGAATCGCTTTGTGTCTTCTCGGGCGAACAACTAAGTTGACATCGGAGCGGGGGGTCGACTTCTCGAAGAAAGAAAATGAGGGGATACTGAGAATGGTGGAGAGGCAAGGATGGCAGCACTAGGTTGCTCAACCTTGGCCAGAGGTGCCTAAGATGCTAACCATGGAATTCTATGCCAACTTGATAGGAGCATACTACCTGAATCGTCAAGCAAAGGGTTGCTTTGTGAGGCAGCGCAGTGTGCACTATGATGACGCAGCTATCAACAATTTGCTTAAAATCAACCCCTTAATTGAAGGATCATTCAAAGAGGCCTCTCTCGAGCAGCAGGCTCAGATAGTGTGTGGTCACCCGGTCAACTGGACATTGAGCCAGGACCAGTTTCACAGGAAGCTCTATTTCAGCTCCGCAGCCTTCCCACCAAAGATGAAAGCATGGAACTACTTCATCTCCTCTCGCCTTGTTCCGACTACTTATGTTCGGAAGGTTACCCCGGATTGCTTAGAGATCTTATATTGCATTGCTTGTGATTTTTAGATAGATGTCGGCCGGCTCATTTTAAGCATATCCTCCGGGCAGCAAAGTTGAAGCGGGATAACCTATCGTTCCCTGACCTAATCACTAGTCTACTTTTGAGGGCCGGTGTCAATGTGGAGGACCCCTCAAAAGTATCTTTGGTCATAAGGTCAATATCAGTGGACAAACTTAGCGGGGCTTCGACGGGCATCCAAGAGATAGTTTCATAGGAGAGGAGGAAGACGCCACTCAGGAACAAGAGCAAGTTGAAGAAGGAAAAGATAAGGAGTAGTATCAAGAGCAGTTTTAAGGTGGTGAAATGTTAGGGGGGCCTCTGAGCAAATGGTTGACCCGGCTATCGCTACCCCGACATCATTGGCCGTGGTACTTAACAAGATGTATATTCTGATGAAAGAACAGCACGAAAAGTCAATAGCCTGGTTCAAATCGGTTGGTGACACCTTTGCCTATTTTGCTAAAGAAATGCATGAAGGCATCTCTCTCCTTGCCGGTAACTAGGAATCGCTTTTTGGTCAAGTCCGTTGGGGCCACCAGCAGCAGCAGCAGAACCTACCGCGAGACTATCCCCCCTTCCATCCCATCCTTCCACATTTCCACCCTTCAGCGTACCAGCGGTACATGCCGCACCCCTCCGGCCATCCAGCTCCTTTCTACCCCCATTTCGGACCTCCCCATGGCCCATCTGAGGGTCCATCTTCTTTCCTTCTGGCCGGCGGCTCTTCCAGCCATGATGACATGGGCGAGGATCAGTAGGGGCGGGAACATCTGCCCCCAGGTATGATTATTGAACAAATCCTTTCCATTGAGGAAAATGCTATACTTAAGTTTATGGGGGTTTTTGTTTGACAGTCATGCTTGATGTTCCTTGTTTGTGTCATTGTTTTTAGACTAAGTTGTGTTTTTGAGTTTTAGGTTAATTTTGGTTGTTTCATTTAGGGTGCCTATTTCTTGCTTGTTTTTCTTGTATTTAATTTTGATAGGTTGCATGTAGGAGCATATAGGTTGATTTCTTTTCGTCTGTCCTTATTTTTTTTTAGGACCTAATGGAAACCATTGTCACATGTGGACGGATGTGGTTGCTAGTTTTACTCTCTTGAAGTTTTGATGAATTTGGAAAGTTAGTTTTGATACTTTTGGTGGAATCTTGATGGTGTGATGTTTTGTGTTTAGGAGTTGTGCTATGAACTTGTTCTCATTCGAGATTTTTGTACTGTGTTCCGATCTAGAACTTGCCTAAGGACCCGGCAAACCTACAGTAGTTGTATGAAACTTGAAGCTCGTTTGATTTCATAGGGGGGAACCTTTCCACCAAATAGCCAACCTTATCATGCTTTCTTGTAGTGAGCCCCTTCGTGCCTAATTGATTATCTTTTGTTTATTTTACCTACATTCTGAGCGTTCATCCTTTTTCTACACTTGCTTTTACCTGAGGTGGAAAATGTAAATCTTGGGCTTAGAAGAGACTGCATTGAGTTGAATAAAGTAGTGAAATAATGGCAAGTTTGGGGGTCTTTGTTTATGTAATAATAATAATAATAATAATAATAATAATAATAATAATAATAATAATAATAATAATAATAATAGACTACTTAGCTGTTTCACAGTATTAAAGTAGGTTGGGGTCTTCTCCTAAGGCAAGAGTTGATCACAGGTCGAAAAAGATGCTTGAGACATGAGTATGATTTATAAAATAAAATCACCTTGGATTGTATTAAGTTAGTAGTTTGGGTATAGGCAGAGCTCCTGTTTGTACACTTGCTAAACGGTGAAATACATGAAGAGGAAATAGTAGTTGGTTAAGAGGTGTATTGTGTGGTGGACAATGGATTGAGATCGTTTCTTTTAGGCCCTTGATATAGTTTTCTCCATCTCATTTGCTTCACTCATAAAGCCTTCATCCGATTTCTCCTCTTTTCCTAGCCTAAACCCGTTGCAACCGTTCGAAAAATCATTTGAGCTTTGAGTTTTATACAACTTACCGTAGAAGAATATAGTATAGGAAGTTGGATCCTCTTGCAAGCCTATGGAAAGAAGCATAGTATAAGTGTCAAGTTTTATGGCACAACTCCTTTAGCTGGAATCGAGCTTAAGTGTCGAGTGTTATACCCTCAAGAGCTCCGCCTTAAGTAACAAAACTTTTCTTACCTTAGTCACCATTTCTTCTCTTGAAGTCGAGCTAGTGGATCATTAAACTTTAGGTGTGGCGATTGGTTAACATTGTAGTTTCTTGGTGTTGAAGTGTTTAGTTTCTAGGTTAGAGCGCTAGGGACTAACTTAGGATTAAGTTTGGGGGAGTTTGTTAAGTGCATAAATAAATGGTCAAAGTGCTGACTTTTTGGCAACTTTAACCGCTAAATACTTATATGATTTCCCTTTTGGTCTCTATTTTTCTTGTTTACATTGGTTGTCTATAGCTTGGATGGTGTTGTGGACATGGCGGCTTGGAACAGGATCGAGCGAGAAGGAGTTTTGGGCAAGAGAAGCGGCTGAAGCTGAAACCAAGGTTGGCGACTTATTGACGTTCTGTGAAGATTTTGTCATCCGGCGACGCATCGCCAGGAATTCAACTCGTCTCTAATGCATGCTCTATTTTGCCGAAACTCAAATTTTTTATGGTCCCCCACCTCCAACCTGGTGACCTGGCCTTGGAAAGGGATTTTTATCCCTTTTAGGGTTTTGGGAAGAAGAATACAAAGGAAAATGACCTAGGATATAAATAGGAAAAGGAAAGAAGAGCCCACCACCTACCTTGGTATCTTTCTCTTTTCTTGATTTTCTTGGGATCTCTACTGGAGGAATCTTGGAGCTTGGAGAAGGTGACATCAGTCAAGGAGGCTTAGTCTTCTAAGGGCTATATTGAGTTTCTTTTTTTCTCTTTCTCTTTAGTTGAATTTTTATGGATACATTGTTTATGGGTTATTTGTTGAACCATATGATGGATAGTGAGTAGATTTTCATATCTCTCTAGGATGACATTACTCTACCTTGCTATTCAATGCATTTATGTTTATGTTGTTGATTGAGGACTACTTATGTTGCCTTTTTTTCTTGTGTTATTTGTTATGTGTTGAAAGGCCTTCACACATCTTACTAATTCACATAGTCCTTGAGAGAGGATTAATAGGTGAGTGAAGAGAAGAAGGGGGCATAGTGGGTATCTTAGATTAAAGGTAATCTAGGATTTCATTAGGTGTTAAGAGGGGATTAAGGCTTAATCCACCTAGGGTTAACACTTGAGCTTGAGTATTGCTGAGTTTAATTTTGGGTGAGCAAGAACTTATCTTGAGAAAGAAGTTTTTGAGCTATAAATCTTATCACCATACAAGGGGAGTCCACTTAAGGGTCACATCTATTTTGGGTAGCAAGGAAAGGGGGGTAGAGTCCTAGGGAGATAGTTTCCTTATTTTTAGCCTACTTAACAAGTTCCTTTTAGTACTTGGTAATTCCATCTAGCTTAACTTCTTTACTTGCTTTACTAGTGGCAACTTCATTCTATTTACTTGAATCTTTCCCGTCATCGATTAGGTAGCTCGAGTAGTTAAATTTCAATTCTAGGTAAAAGTCTCATTATCCCTTGGGACGATACCCGTATTTGCCTTGTATTACTTGTCGAAACTGTACACTTGCAAGTAAATTGGGGTTATAAATGAAAAACTATTGGTTTTACAACACCACCCTTTGGGGACGAACCAGATACATCTTTGTCTAAAGATGTCAAAGTGATAGAGATTGCCGTTGGGAAAACCATGAAGATTGGCAAGGCTCTTCCTTTAGAGGTAAAACAACCATTTATAGAGTTTTATAGGATAATATGGATGTTTTTGCATGGTTCCCTAATGGCATGCCAAGGATAGATATGAAAAGTTTCAACCACAAATTGCAAGTTAACCCACAACTCAACCAGTCCAACAGAAGAAGCAAAAGATGGCACTTGAAAGAATAAATTTTGTTATGGATGATGTCGCAAGGCTATTGAAAGTAGGTATCATCTGAGAAGTGTGATACCCTGAATGGCTCGTCTATGTGGCCCTAGTGAAAAAATAAAATTGAGAGTGGCACATATGTGTCGATTAAGATCCATACCTACTATCATCCATAGACCAATTGGTTGACGCCACTTCAAAATTCAAAATCTTATCCTTCATGGGTGCTTTTAATGGGTATCACCAGATCCACATGGATCCTGGGGACAAAGAAAAAATAGCCTTCACCATTGGGTGGCCATATACTAATATCAGAGAATGCCCTTCAATCTAAACAGTGTTGGGGCCATTTACCAGTAGCTCATGAACTGGATCTTCATGGACCAACTCAAACGCAACATGGAGGCCTATGTAAATAATATGATTTTTTAGAGGTAGTCAATAGATCACCATTTCAATGATTTATATGAGACTTTCCAAATAATAAAATAATTTAATATAAGATTAAACTTCTAAAAATGTATCTTTGGGGTCAAAGCCAGAAAATTTTTAGGGTACATGGTTTCAAAAAGGGGGGATGGATGCCAACCATGACAAAATCGTGGCAATCATAATGATACCTAATCCTTAAAACAAGAATGACATTCAGAAGCTAATAGGGAGATTGACTGCCCTTAGGTAATTTGTATCGCACTTCGAAGATCATTGCCGACACTTCTTCCAAATACTTAAGAGATATGCAGAATTTGAGTTAACCGAAGAATGCCATGAATCATTCAAACATATTAAGGAGTACCTACAATACCTTCGAACATTGAAACATCTGAAGCTTGATAAACTTCTTGTCTTATATTTAGCTATAATGGAAGGCTTCATTAGCATCATACTTATACGAAAGGAAGGGTCTAAACAATGACTTGCTTATTAGATTAGCCGAACCTTCCTAGGAGTGGAGTCTTGATATCACATTCACCAAAAAGCTGTCCTTGCCCTCATCATGGCATCTCAAAAACTGAGGCCGTACTTCCAAATACTCCCAATTATTTTGCACACAGAATTACTACTTCTAGATATTCTTTAGAAACCTGACAAGTAAAGGAGACTAGCAAAATAATGCATAAAGTTAGGAGGCCCTAGCTGATTTCGTTCCTAAAGTGGCATTAATAGAAGAGATCGAGGAAAAATGTTTAGAGAAGTCCCACCTTGGGAAATGTACATTGATGGGGCTATTAGGACCTAATTAGCAAGGCACAGGCATCGTACTATAGGGACCCCTTGGCATAGAATCCAAGCTCAAAATAAAATTTTGGATTTCGGTCACAAACAACATTACATAATACAATGCCCTCTTTGTGGGGCTACAGATGGCTAATTGTTTGGGGGTACGATGCATATAGATATACAACAACTCCAGTTAATAATGAGCTAAGCCACTGGAGTAGCAAAAGTGAAAGACCCAACTCTTTGTAAGTATTTGAACATGGCAAAAGATTTAATATGGACATTTGACCTCATGTAGATCTAGAAGATTTTGAGGGCCCAAGGCCCCAAGGATGACTGAAAAAGGACAATCCACGCCTCTACCTCAAAACCGGGGCCCTGAGCGAGATGCCTTGAAAAAGATGGAAGATCAAAATTTGGTTAGGAAAGTTCATCATCATTGGAAGGGAACTATATAGATGGAGGTTTGCCTTAAAATGATGCCTAATGGCGCATGAAAGGCAAGAAGCTCTTAGAGAAATTCATTAAGGAGACTATGGTGCACACATTGGTGGCAACTCCTTAGCCCATAAGATGTTGCGACAAGGATATTTCTAGCTAACAATCAGATGAGGCACCGAAAGTTTCATCAAATAATGCCACCCTTGCTAGCTTAACACATGAATATAGATGTTACTATTTTTTGCTGCTTTATTGGCGGCTGACCCTTGGCTCTTTGCTATGTGGGGCCTAAATTTAATTGGAGCTCTCCCTATGGCCTTTGGCCAGGTCAAATGCTACTTCATAACATTGGATTATTTCGCCAAATGGTTGAAAGACATTCGCTTCGATAACGATTCCTTAAATCATCAAGTTCTTATGGAAAAACATAATTTTTCGGTTTGGATACTCTTGAGCCATTACACAAATAATGGTAGACAGTTCAACAATCAGCAAGTCCATTAGTTTGTGGAAACAAAAGGCATCTAGCTTTATTTTGTGCGCATAGCCCACCTTCCATCAAACGGATAAGTGAAGGTTACTAACCAAACCATTAAAAAAGGCTTAAAGAAAAGGTTGGGAAAAGCTAAAAGGAAATGAGCTGAAGAAATGTCTAACATCCTATAGGGCTATAGAATGATGCCAAAGATGGCCATTAATGAAACCTCCACTAGCTTGGTATATGGGACGAATGTGCTTATGCTAATCGAAATTGCACACCAGCCTTGCGAGTTAATGCAATCGATGCCAAGGAAAATGATAAGGCCTTAGAAGGAAGGCTAGACTTGCTGGAAGAATTAAGAGAAGGCACTAGGGTTTGTATGAGGGCCTTCAAGTAAAGAGTTAACTTGACCCATTACAAGAAGGTTAAGAGGACAGTCATTCAAGTAGGAGGAATGACCCTTATTCAACCGAAACTAAAAGGAAAAAACCCTAGGCATAGGGCACTAAAGCATCATTGAGATAAACCTTACCTAATTAAGAATAAAACCAAAGATGGAGTCTTTGAGCTCACGGATACTGAAGGAAGAACCATGCCTAAGACTTATCACTCAAATAATCTATTGCCTTACATCACATAGTGATGATGTTACTACATCTTACGAAGTGAAGTGAAGGCACCTATTTTGCTAGATGGACTTGTCCTTTTGATAATATAGTTATCATGATTTGGGCAAATACAACTAGTGAAGGAACTCAGTTTGCTAAATTTAATTGACACATTAATTTATGAGGCCCTAAGTTGTCCATGCAAAACGCAAAAGATTTGGACAAACTGAAAAAAGCTTAAGACAGATTGGCAATGAATTGCACCAACTGCAACCTATGAAAAATGAGGACGAGAGCCAACATAATAAAAACAATGAAATGAAAGAAGCGTCACAAAAAAGGATAACGACCTTTATGGATGCCTTGAAGTTAACACATCAAGCATACACCTACCATATAAACCGGTTTAACACAGTAATCGAATTCTAAAATACAAGAAATAAAAATTTGGAACAAGCATTTCATTAGCATAACCACTATAGTTTTTTTACAATAGAGGCTCGATGTACAAAAAATTAGGAAGATAAAAAAATGATCACTTAGATATTGATGGCAAAGAGTAGGCCACCTTCTTCTGGACCAGCTAATCCTCTGGATGAGACTCATCCAGTTACACTACCTCGTGTGTAGACTTAGGAATTGAGGGCTTCTTTCCTATCTTAGTTATCTGCATTGCATTGGCCAGAAAGATCAAACTTTTACGTGCATCAACTAGGCCATTAGTGAAGCTCTTTTACCGCTTTAAGAACTCCTTAGCTTGGCTGTCTGTTTTTGCAAAAAAAGGAGCAAAGAGTCAGAACGACCCTAATAAACAAAAACAAGATGAATAAGCACATGCAAGATATGACTCTTAGGGTTTGGTGACCTTCATTGGGCTTAGAAGGCTACTTCAAAAGAGTAAACCAACTGTACCCCTTCTACTTCAGAGCCCAGTTAGTGGGGTTCAACACATAGGGGTAGGTCAGTTAGGCCCTGTTATTTCTTGCCCACCTGAGTGACACCTCACCAATCTCTATGTAGTGAATAAGGAATAGGTTCATGAAGTTGTCATTCCCTATCACCAACTCCAACCAAGTGAGTAGCCCCTTGTACGCTCAATGACCATCCAAGTCCTCATACAACGACGGCATCTTGACTAGGGCTTGCTAGGGGGTCTTGGTGAATTCATAGGGGAAGTCCACTCTGCATATGAATCCTTGCATATGGCAAACACAAAGGATTTGTTTCCCCCTCGGTTGGTGATGTCGATGTTGAAGAATAGTGAACCCTTCTTTAGGTCCAGCATGTAAAATTAGAGGAAAACCTCTAGCAAAAGAACAACCATCACCATCTTGCAGCAAAGGATGAAGGCATTTATCTGAGTGAAGAAGTTTATGGTCAACTACAAAGGCAACACCTGGTAGTGATTGCAGATTTGCTTTATCAAAGCATTAAGGTGGAACCAAACCCTCGCTTACAACTAATCAATGAAAATTGTGAGGATGTCAGCCCTCTTGGCACCCTCAGCAAGGCTCCCATCCTCCAATGCCTAACTTATACTGAAAGCCAAGACCCCATTTGGCCAAAAAAACCCCTGAAGATTGGCCAAGGTGTCTTCACAGTAAGTTGTGTCTTCGCTCCCTTCAGTATAGGTAGGTTGGGAGCAAATGGCCCCTTTAATGTTTCAGCAATGCCATGAGATAAAGGGACTTAACTAACAGCTACCTACGAAGATGATCCTGAACATGCCATTTAGAAAGACCAAAAAAGAAGAGGCAATGGCTGCCATTAGCATATGATAAATGGTGGAAGAACAAAAACACCAATAAGAAAAACCTAGACCAAAAGTACCAAAATTACAACTAGAATTACCATAGAAACATGTTAGAAAGACTAGATTTAATTACATGATTATAAGCACTTGTAGGAGAGCAATGAAGAGAACAGAAAAGAAAAAGCCAAATGGCAGCGAAGGAAGACTTTGGACAGAAGAAAGCCCCAAGGCAGAAAAGAAGAAAGGACCAAAGAAAAATAGCAAGCAATAGAAAGTGGTTAAATAATGAAAAATACTGTATATAAAAGGGGGAACACCACTCTTGGGTAACCTCCTTGAAAACCGCCACCATCATAATGGTGGAATTTTAGGCCACTAAGAGAAAAACACGTGGCAAAAAGCAGCCACCGAAGATCCATGTCTAGGTTTATCTCTGGAAGATGCATTTAATGGGCGTCACCTCATCTCCTCACCTGACCATTAAACTCACCACGTGCAGTGAAGATGATGGAGTAGTGGGCATTACTTCAGAAATGATGACATTTGAACGCCTTTTCCAGAAAGTTACTGACAGAGGCATCATACCCACTCTTTGAAATGACACTGTATAAGTTGCAAAAGCAATGTGAAAGGAGATAGGGGTAGTAGTCCATCATAAGAAAGGAGTAGCAAGGGAAAAACATTCTAATGAACACGACAATGTTTCAACTTAACTAAGAAAACGCAGCCTCAAGCAACATTTTTCTTAAAGGGAGATGGAGTTAATGTTAGGGCATAAGCCCAACACTAAGCCCAACATTATAGGATTGATTAGAGGATTTCCATCTAGAAACGATCCTCCTAGACCTTCCCTCAACTATATAAACCTATCCCATTCACCTACCCTAAGGTACAAGATTCCCATAATGCATTCTGTTATCTCTTTACTCACTAAAAATTGGCTTGATCGTCAGAGAGTTTCCCCCGGGAAAATATCAGGGCTCTAACATTGTCTTCATGCTCAAGATCTCTGTTCACCTCACATCAAGCCATTAGGCCTAGCCCAAAGGATCCCACTGATTGTCACATCTGGTCTAGGCGTATTATCCACTAGGATTGACCGTAAAGCATCTTTAATTTCATGGTGAGTTACAGAAGAAGTTAAGGTCTGTTGTTGTACACCTGAGAGGCAATTAGATTGTTTCATCACATTTTGATCCACGAATGTTAAGAGCTAATCTTTAGAACATAAAAGCTACTTATAATATTCCAACAAGGCATCCACAACCTATTGATGGCCTATCCTAGAATTTCTTGCAGATCTTCAATCTCCCAAATTCAAGCTTTAGCTCTTCTCTACTACATCTTTGCAAGAAAGAACACAGAGTTTGCATCCTCACCTCTAAGCGAAGTAAGCTTGGCTTTCTGACGAAGGTAGCTCTTTTAAGATTTAACCAGCTTCTAATGTGCAAGTCTTGCTTTTTTTTTTCTTTGGAGAATAAAGCCTGGTTCTTCCTATCCTCCTAAAGCATCTTCTAAATATTGGCCAAATTTATCCTCGCTTATTCAGTTCTTTGCTAAATATTATAGTAGTGAGCCTTCTTTAACTCTTTTAAAGCTCTTTTAATCCCTTGGAGCTTCTTGACAAGCTTGTACATTTTGCTTCCATTTATAGGCAAATTCAACTCCTCATAAACACAAGCTTGAAAACTTGGATCCTAAAGCTAAAAGGTTCTAGAACCTAAATTGACCTTTTTGAATAACTGTCTCTTCATGATTGTTCGCAACCAGTGGTGAGTGTTTAGACAGCATAGGACTAAAAAACTTGACTTAGCAATTTGACAAGGCTTGCCTCTAGGCCACACTCAACATAAATCTGTCAATTTTATTCCACACAGTTGCACCATGATCTTCCTGATTGCACCAAGTGAAAAAATTTCCAACAAATTGCACATCCTCTAAACCCAAACTCACAAAAAATTCATTTATGCTCGCTATCTCATAATCTAAAACTAGATTTGAGCACTCCCACTTTGACTTCTTTAAAACCACGTTAAAATCCCCCAAGATTATCCACAGCCCATACATATTCAGAACATCCAAACCTTTCCATAGATTTTTTCTATCAGCTTCAGTGTTAAATGCGTATACAAAGGTACACATAACCACCAGGTCAACATTTACCTTGAATTTCACCGTAATCCATTAAAGCGGATACATCAACTATATTCATAGTTAATCTATGCTTCCATAAAAAAAATAATCCTATCATTATTTTGAGTTTCCTGATTACTATAGTAATCCCAATCCCCTTGCCAACATTTAGTTAACACCATAAGTTTAGTATCTTTAATTTTATTTTCTAAAACTTCCAAAATCTTAATCTTATGTACATTAGCAAACTTTAAGATCTCATAGATCTTGAGAGGTTTATTACAACCTCTTACATTCCATGCAACAAAATCATTTCCTTTTAGAAGGAGGGGCCCTTTATCCACGATCATTTTCTTGGAATGACCAGTAGCCGAGTTGTTTAGACCCCTATCCTTGCTTCTCTTCTTCCTTTCTACTTAGACTTGGAAAATTGATTGCATAAATAAAGAATCAGTTTACTAGTGCTTGGCTTACCCAAGTCCATTCTCAAAGAAACTTTTGGAGTAAACTGAGTATGCTTACTGCTACCATCCTGCACAACCTGTATCACCTGTTCTGCTTCAGGCTTAACCTGTATCACCTGTTCTGGTTCAACCTTAACTTGGTTCACCTATTTTGGAGTAACATATATGCTACTTGGGAACCCATATCTTCTTAACCTGATGTTGTTGATCTCTAGCTTTCTTCCTATAGTTGTCAAAGTTATGCCTAATCATATTGCACTCCTGAAAAAATTTTGGATGCTTTTCCTAAATAAAGGACACTTCCACTTAAGAACCAGTAGGTAGCTTCACCATAGAACTTTTCACAAGCGACTTAGATAGATCAGCTTTAACCAACACTCGTGCGTATGATATCTGGACTAGCAATCAGTAAGCCCACCCTGCTAATTATTTTGCTCAACACTTTTACATTCCAAAGAACCGTAGGTGTTGACACCCAATTTTGTCCGGGCAGTAACTTTTGCTTAAGTTTTAGGTTAGGAAAATTAGTTGAGGGAGAATTTTCATTTTTAGGGACTATTTGGTCATTTGTTAGGAATTTAGGTCATTTTTGTCATTTTTAGGGTTTTGCATAATTAGTTAGTCTAGTCACATTTAGGTTATATTGTTATTTTGGTCTACAAATCTTTAGGAATTTTAAGTGGTCATCTAGGGTAGAAATAGGATTTAATTTAGTTTAGGTATTAATTTGGAGTCCTAAAAGTCCTGTAGGGTCAATTTGGGTAAAAATAAAAAGTTTGGGATGAAACTGGGGATTTTTAGAAAGTTTTGAGCAAAATTCAAAAGTTTGGGGCAAATCTATCAATTTTAGAGAGTTTGAGCCGAATCTGGCGATTTTATGAAATTTCAGGAAAAATCTGGGGTTTTTGCAAAGTTTTGGGCTAATCTGACAATTCCTAGAAGTTTTGGGTCATATTGAAATTCGTACAGAACTTAAGGCAGAATAGGCAGCTGGAAAGTTTTGTTGGACTGAAACTGGTAATTTTACCAGATTGCATCCTAATCGATTTAAACTTCTTCAAATTTGATTTGGATTAAGTTTAAACTCTAAAAACATTGTTAATCACGTTTTAAAGACCTTCTAGTATAAATATAAGTCCAAATTTCGAGAGAAAGAAGAGCAAAAACGAAACCCTATGCTCCCATCGAGGAAAAGGAAAACTGCAGCTCAAGTCCCTGGTTTCTCGCAGCCCCTCCCCAGAAAAACCTAATCTTTTCCCCAGGCCGCCGCCGCCCCTAGCTTTCTCTCCTCTGCCTCCAACGTTCCGTCCGTCGCTCCAGCACCAACACCGCTGCCTGTCGCTGCTCCCCGACGTCGCGCCACCGTGCCCAGGTGCCTCCTGTTGTCGTTCACGCCTAGCCGAAGGAAAAAGCCGCCGCGATCCCCCCTCTGCTCAGCCTCTACGCCATCGGCCAGCCATTCGTCCGCCCGCGTCGTCGCCGCCGCTCCTCGTCTCAGCCTCGTTGCCCAGCAAAGCTCTGCTCTCCGCCGTCCCTGATTGGTTAATCGATCGCCTGAATCGAAGGAGAAGAGCGAAACCCGGATCGCAACCCGCGAAACTGTCCGAATCCGACCCAGCCCCTTGACTTTTTCGATATAACTCCCCTTTAGCCCTTCTGATTTTCTGTTTTGTTCATACAAGTCACTAACTTTGTTTTCTTTGCAGATTGATTATTGACAGCAAGTTTTTATTTTTATTTTGTTCTTCTTTGTTTCTTTTCTTATTTGTTTGTTTTTGGTCATGCATTAAATGTAGCCATTAAGACCACATAAGAATATAGCCTAGCGTGTTTGTTTTTATTTTATTTTGTTTTTTCTTAAATCATTTTAGTTATTTTATTTTCTTTTAATTTTAGGATCATGCGATTTTGTTTAGACCTCATAATGTTTCTTAAAAAGTAAAGAGTAACGATATAAAAATAATTAGTAAATTAATTGCTCAGGTATGCTTATTTTTTTTCATCATCTAGGAATTAGGAAGAGATTTAATAAGAGTCAATTTCCTAACACATGGCAAATTTCAAAGATCCGTTCTTGGTGATTTGATAAAATCTCGAGACGATCATTCGTTCGAATCCGATTGGTTTGATAAGACTCACAGGCTAGAACAAGATGTTCCTTTTAAATTCTTAGTGGATTTGATAAAATTCCGAGATTTCAAGGACGTCTAGGATTCCATATCTGGTTGGTCTGATAAGATTCACGGTTTGAAATTAAATTAAATAAAATTCATTAAAATTATTTTCAATCAAAGATTAGGTTAAGAAGCAAAGATTTAGGAAAAAGATAAAACTGAACCCCATGGTACCAATTTCCGGGCGCTTTAATAAGGTTATTTTAGCGTAACCAACTCACGATCTTAGAATCTATCGCAGACCATAATAGGTATCCAATCGACCTAAGTAAACTAATTAGTGACGACTCCTAAAAATCACGTTGCTACAGTAGGGCAATGCACTTTAACCCATAATAGAAATTTGGATGCATCCCCTTTTTTAAAGTTGAAATCCATCGTCCATTACTTGAGAATCCAAGGCTGGAGCCCTATGCACAAATTCCCTGGCCCAATACGTTATCATAATCCACAGAGCTAGGGAATCGAAACACAAACCATCCAGATGGGTGCGCATAAATCTCAGGCTTGGCAATGTCAATCGTGCTCCATTGCTCTTCCATAAATTGTTTAACCTGAGAATAACTAGTAGATCCACCCACGACATATCCTACGAATCTATTTTCCCATTATTGAATTTGTTCAGCTATATCCTCTGGCTCAATCTTTATAGGCTCATCAGAGCTATGTGAAGGCATATATCAAAGTTTTAGGCCATTATCCCGCCTTTTATTACTAGCTAGAATCTCACTGTAAAGTTTTTTAGGCCCCTATTGATCTCCCATTTGTTGAGGATGAAGCTCCTTCAACATGAGATGCCTACTTAGTAGGCGCATCCTCTACCTTAGGAGATTGGGTATCATCAGCAATTCCATCCTCCTTGTCTGAAGTGAACTTTCCAGCTTCTTCCAACTGCTCAAAGACCTCTTTTAAAACTAATCAAGTCAACGCATCATTGCGTGGTCATCCCTATCGCAAAGCCATTTACCAAAATCACTGACGACCCTGAACCATAAAGCAAAGGGTGAAAGCTGATGACCCTAACTCAAAACTTGACCCGAAATCCGACATATAAGGTCGGGTTAGGGTCTGGTTAATGTATAAAATAAATGTGATTCAGGTTGACCTGAACCCATACCGATTCTAAGAAGTAAAAATTAGGTTGGGTTATGTCAAACCCAACTTAAACTCGATTAACACAAAACCAAGGCCCATTATCTATCTAAGCCCAACTACCTACCTTAGCCCACTACCTCTTGTAACCCTAAAATCCCCCAATTCCTTCCTTAGCCATTAGACAAAACAAACTCTCACCAATGTGTATTCATTGCCTTTACCCTCCAGCCTCTCCCTAGCCCCGCCGCCCTCCCTCACCATGCCTCGCGAGGCTCTTCCTTGCCTCGCACCACCCTCCTTCCTTGCTCTTTTGGCCATTGTCCTTTTTGGCTTTGCTCACCATCGTCGTCCTCTAGTTCATCGTCTTTTGGTTCATGGCCGTTGTCAATGTGCCACCAAATCATCATCGTCACCCAACCTTACGCATGCACACAGATGTCAATCTCCTACCAACCTGATGTACGCAAGTAGATCATCCTCTAGTTCATCTTTGTTGCCGTCAATCTGGTGAATCACCATCCATTTGGTCAGTGGCTGAGTGGAGTTCTCTTTGAATTTTAATTTTTAAGTATACTCGAAAAAGAAGGAGAATGAAGGGGAAAGGAGATGGTGGAATAAGTGCAGTCTGAAACATGGGTTAAACCCGATCTAATCTAACCCAAAACCATGATTTTCGGGCTAGTGTCGATTTGAGTTCTCTCTTTATTTTGGGTCGATTTGGGTTGAAATTTTCATATTATGAAAGATTTTTTTTTTTGGGTTCCGGCCTGAACCTAATTCGAAACCCAAAACTATTACCGCTACATGAAGCTGTAGTGCCTAAGCCTAGCACACACGAGCCATTTTCTCAATCGGAACTCAATTACACTTGATATCCAGATGGCAATTGTTGACACCCAATTTCGTCCGACCCTTTTTTAAAAATAATAATTAAAAAAAAATTAATTAAAATTAAATTTTTTTATTTCTATACAAAAATAAAATAAAATTAAATAGTTTTGGGGGAGGGGCATTTTGTTAAGTTAATATCTATGTGTGTATATCCAAAAAAAATTAAATTCAAAAAAAGAAAAAATTTTAATTATTTAATTAAAAAAAATTATTATTATTAATTAATTAATTATTATTACTAAAAACAAAAAAAAATTTAATTAAGATAATTAGTTTAAAATACATTTTTTGTTTTATAAGGGTTTAATTAAAAATGATATATGTGTGTGTATATGTATGTATGAAATACAAAAGAAAAATCCATAAAAAATGACAAGATTGAAAAATGTGGGGTAAAAATGACAAAATTAAGAAGTTTTGAGAAAAATTGACAAAATCTGAAAGTTCCAGGAGCATTTGGTAATTTTGCGTCAATTTTGGGCCAGACTGACGATTCTGGCCCAAATTGACAGAAAAAGACAAAATTGTCAAAATCAGAAGCTTCAGGAACTTCCCCCGAGTCAAAGAGACGTAAAGGACTGAAACTGTCATTTTACCAAATTAATAGATAAGTTTGATTTTAATTAATTTTTAATTATGAACATTCCATCACTCCTTCCCCTATAAATAGGGGTCCAAATCTGTGGGTTAACACATATAAAAAAATAAATCAAGCTTAGAGCTCCGTTTTAAAAAAGGGAAAACCTATAGCTTAGTCCCTGGATCCCCGTCCTTTTCCCGGAAAATCCCCAAAACTTTTTGTTTTCCCAGATTCGTCCTTCCTTTTGTTTTCCGTCATCTCACCGTTTTTCTTTCCCGTTGGCCGTTTCCCCGCCGTCATCTTGTCCACCGTCGCCGTTCTCCCCCTCTCCGCCTCCTCCTCCTCCTCCCTAGCTCGCCACCGTCGGCTGCCGCCGCTGCGACCTCCGTCCCCTTCGCCGCGTGCTTCTCTCTCCTTCTTCCCGTCCCCTCGCCGTGACCTCCGTCCCCTCCACCACGTGCTTCTCTCTCCTTCTTCCCTTCCCTCGCCGCGACTTCCATCCTCTCCGCCTTGGTTCCCTCTCTTCTCCCTCCCTCCTTCCTCTCACCTGGCCGCCAGCCCCGCCGTGAATCCTCGCCCCGTCGCGTATTTCTGTCTTCGTCACCCAGGAGATTCAAATTTGATTTCCTTAGGTAAAACCCCATTATAATCCTTCATCTTTTCATTTTCTTTCATTTTGGTCACTAATCTTTTTATTTATTTCTGCAGAACTAACAATAATCTTTATATGTTTATTTATTATTATTGTTATTATTATTATTATTATAAGTCACTAACCTTTTAATTTTTGCACAACTAACTTCACTAACAACTAAATTTTATTATTATTATTGTTATTATTATTATTATTATTATAAGTCACTAACCTTTTTAATTTTTGCACAACTAACTTTACTAACAACTAAATTTTATTATTATTATTATTATTAATTCATGGAAGGTTATACCTCCTATTTATTTATTTTTAGTGGATAGCCAAAAAAGCCCCACTTTATTTATTTGTTTACTATTAACTTTCCTTTATTTACTTTATGTGCTTTTTTTATTTGTTTATTTATTTATTTATTTTCATATGTTATTTAATTTCTGCAATTTTTAAGTGGATGGTCAAAAGCCCCACTTTATTTTCATTTAATTTTCCTTTACTTAATTTATGCAAATTTTAATTATGTAGATGGTTAAACTTATTTCACTTATTTCACCTTTAGCCATAAAAAATAAAAATAATAAATAAGTAAATAATAAAAAATTAAAAAAAGAATTTTTTTTATGTGAATAATTAACTTTATTCCATTTTTATTTTTAGGGCTAACAAAAAAATCATTTTTTAACAAAATCCAACAACCTTTTATTATTTTGGAACACCTATTTCTATTTTTTTTGTTATTCCTATAAAAAGTTAACTTTTTTTTATTCCTTTTAGGGAAAAAAATTATTAAAAAATCATAATTAGATAATTCAAAAAAAATAAAAATCAATTTTTTTTAAGTATATCTTTAAAATTTATGGATTTAGATAAATTTTTAAAATAAAAAAAAAATAATTAAAAAATAAAAAAATAACAACAAAATATTAAAAAATTATGGTTAAAATTAATAATTAATTAATTAATTAAAAAAACTTAAATTAAATTCCATATCCAAATGATCCAGCAGGATCCATGCTTTGGAGAACAAAAAAATATTTTTTAATAAAGTATAAAAATAAAATTAATTTTTTAAATAATTACTTTTAATTTTTATCCAGTAAAAAGAATAAAAAAGAATAAAAAAACAAAAACCTTTTTTTTAATAAAAGAGATATATGAAAATTAAGATTTTATATTTTACTTATTTCTTTTAAAATTTTAAAAAAATATAACTTTTTGGTTCCTTTATTGAACAAATAAAAATCTTAGCTAAATGATTTCAAAATACAAAATAAAATAAAAGGAAAAGAATTAAATTTTCTTTAAATATTTTTAGACTAATCAATTAGATGTATATTTTAGACTCATAAATTAGATAATTAGTTTAAAATCTTTTATCAAAATAAACAAAACAAAATATATGAATATCAAGACTTTTTCTTATTTGTTTGTTTGTTAAAAAAAATAATAAATATATAGCTCTTTGGTTTCTTTATTAAATAAATAAAAATCTTGATTAGATAATTAAATTATTACTTTTTGGTTCCTTTATAAATTAAGTAATTACTTAAACTTAAAAAAGATCTTTCACCAAACAATCAAAAGAAAAGAAAAACAAAAAAAAAAGAAAGAAAAAAAAATAAAAAGAAAGAAAAGAAAAAAGAAAAAAAAAAAAATAAAAAATAAAAAAAATAAGAATAGAAAATAAAATTTTTTTAAACATCATTAAAAAATCTAAAATTTTATAAAAATTATGACAAAATTAATAATTAAATTAATAATTAATAAAAAAATAATAAGAATTAAAAATATAAATAATTAATAATAAATTTTAAATTAAAATCCATGTCCGGGTGATCTGGTAGGATTCATGGCTTGAAGAAATATAAAAATTTTAAATGAAATGAAATTAAGTATCAGCATAAAAATCCATATTCTGATAATTCGATAGAATTTATGATATGGATTAAAATATTTAATTAAAATCTCGTCAAATTCCATGTCCGGGTGACTCAGCAGAGTCCATGGTTCGGAAATATTAAATTTATTAAAAAAAATTATGCAAATAAATCATCAAAATTTTGAATCCCATATTAATTTAAAAATCCACATCCGGTTAATTCAGTTAAAATTCCTGTTTTCGAAAATTAACTGAATTTGATTTAAAAGCAAGCAAAACAAATTGAAATCAACTAAGGTACCAATTTTTTGGCGTTATAACAAAGTTGTTTTAACGTAACCGTACTCCCGAATCCCCGAACTCTCGCAGACCATATTTTTAAGGTATCCAATCGACCTGAGCAAAAACCGATTGGTGGCGACTCCCGAAAACGACTCGCACGTTGCCACAGCAATAAAATAATTTCAAAACTATACATCATTATTTTCTTACTTGCATAGTATGATTATGTATTATGTTTGAAGTTTTAATTTTTTTTATTTTACAATATATTCTTACTTGATCAAGTAAAAGCGAAGCTAAACATATGTTTTTCACAAAAATTCATGTATTGATGTCGAAGAAGTCAAGTGATTTGCCTTCTTTCTTACATAAACATGAAAAAATCAACCTAGTTTCACAACCTAAGAATTTCTTCTTTGTTCTCTGAGTTTACTATGAAATCCTAGAAGAACTTTAAACAAATCAATCCAGGTTATTTTGTTGATTTATTCTTCAAATTCCACAAGAACCCTAAATAACAAATATTTTTAAAGTGTTTTTAAGCTTTTTAAAGTTTGTAGTCATTATCGATGTATAGTTTAGATAAATAATCAATATATAATAAATCACAAACTTTTTTTGAATTTTAGCTCAATATATATTTTAGGTATCACATGTTGCTTAATCATCCCAAAACTATTAAGTATTCTATCAATCATCCTCAAATTATTTAAGTTGTTGTTGTCTCATTCTGCCGTCCATCATATCGTTAAACATGGATGGAAAAGTAACGCTACATCAATAGCCAAGTAAACTTTCAAAGCCACATTAGAAGCCACGTTAGTTTTTCTTCCAAACTTAACAACTGTGATGGACAACAAGATGAAATAGTAAAAACTAAATAATTTTAGTCCAATTGGTGCAACATTTAATAGCTTCAGGATAATTAAGCAACATGAGATATAGTTTAGAGATGACAGGTGAAGTTTTCCTTATATTTTACGTAGATTTGGACTAAAGTCAAGTTTTGTTAAGTTCCAACAATGCGTTATTTTGGTTATGGGTGACTAATGGTTTAGGTTACTCATGTTCTGATCAATTTGGATTCATGCCATTTTCTAGTTTGGGTGATTCGAGTTCTGATCATTTAGTTTTGAGTTTTATTGGGTTTCACTTAAATCAAGTTCTGGTTTGCATCAGGTAAGGTGTAGTCAAGTTCAGATTATTGAATTTTCTAGGCAAATTCAACTAGGTTGGGTTTGGGTTTAGGTGCGTCAGGCCTAGACATCAAGTTAGGTCCCTTTTTTTTCTGTCCTTGTTGACCAATGACCAAGTTAGTGTTCCACTTTTCATAGTTTGAGGGCTCACTTGATCTATATCGAATTCTTATGGTTAGAATATTCCAGTCAACAAAACTAGGGGAGCAAAATGGCCTACTTCAAGAAAAAATAAAAAATCAATAAAATGCAATTCAATTCAATTTTAAACCAAATTGAATGTTAATGGTTCCGTCCCCTCATTCTCACGATAATAATAATTTCTTATTGCATGTGGGATTTGAAGTTTTGGCTTGTGTTTCTAAAAGATATATGCCCATAAAATCAAATTATAATTTATTATTAGATAATAAGTTATACATTGATCGCATGCACATATTGGTATTGTGTTATACAAGTGAGCTTACACTACATATATAACTATATATGTAATAAAATGACATCAAGATGTCACAATAAGTTTGTTTAATGTATGGTTTTCATTGGTATAAGATATAATGAGAATGTGCCCAAAAGTTATATCGAATAACTTCAAATCAATAATAGAAGTTATCAATAATAAAACTTAATTTTATTATCTTATAACATTAAAGCTAAGTTCTTGACTTATGAGCTTAATATATGCGTTATGCTCAATAAAAGATAATTACTATTTTAAGTGATAAGATAATCTATATCAAATTAATAAAGTGGAGACGTTTATACATATAAGAATTTGTGGTACACAAATATTGAATAAGACTTGTGACAATGTGGGAGTTTTTCGGAGTCGCCACCAATCGGTTTCGCCTAAGTCGATTGGACATCTAAAAATGGTCTGCGAGAGTTCGGGGGTTTGGGAGTACGGTTACGTTAAAATAACTCTATTTTAACGCCCAAAATTGGTACCTTAGTTGATTTTAATTTTGCTTTGCTTGCTTTTGGATAATTTCAGTTAATTTTCAAAGCAGAAATTTTAACTGAATCATCCATATGTAAATTTTTAGATTAATACGGACTTCTAAAATTTTTAGTAATTAATTGAAATAATTTTTATAATAAATTTTGATATTTCCGAACCATCATTGTTAAATGTTTTAATTAAATATTAATCCATATCATAAATTCTGTCGAATTATCCGAATATGGATTTTTATCTTGGTATTTAATTTTTATTCATTTTTTATTAAAAATTTGATATTTTTCAAACCATAAATCCTATCGGATCACCCGGATATGAAATTTAATAAAAATTTTAATTTTAATTTTATTTTCAATTATTTAATTAATTATTAATTTTGTTTTTGTCATAATTTTTTGCCAAAATATGGATTTTTAATGAATCTGAATATTAATTTTATTTTTATTATTTTAAATCTATTTTTTTTTATTTTTTTATTTATTTTTTATGGAAGGTTATACCTCCTACTTTTTATTTTTTTTAAGTGGATGGCCAAAAAGCCCCACTTTTCTTTATTTATTTAATTTCTGCAATTATTTACTTTATGCAATTTTAATTTTTTTAAGTGGATGGCCAAAAAGCCCCACGTTTATTTATTTATTTAATTTCCTGTAATTATTTAATTTATGCATTTTTTATATTTTAAGTGGATGGCCAAAAAGCCCCATTTTCTTTATTTATTTAATTTCCTGCAATTATTTAATTTATGCACTTTTATTTTTTATGGAAGGTTATACCTCCTACTTTTTATTTTTTTTAAGTGGATGGCCAAAAAGCCCCACTTTACTTTATTTATTTAATTTCCTACAATTATTTAATTTATGCATTTATTATATTTTAAGTGGATGGCCAAAAAGCCCCACTTTTCTTTATTTATTTAATTTCTGCAATTATTTAATTTACGCACTTTTTATTTTTTTAAGTGGATGGCCAAAAAGCCCCACTTTTCTTTATTTATTTAATTTCTACAATTATTTAATTTATGCACTTTTTATTTTTTTAAGTGGATGGCCAAAAAGCCCCACTTTTCTTTATTTAATTTCCTGCAATTATTTCATACGGACTTCTAAAATTTTTAGTAATTAATTGAAATCATTTTTATAATAAATTTTGATATTTCCGAACCATAGATTTTATCGAATCACCCGGATACGGAATTTCATGAAATTTAATTTAATTTTCATTGTTAAATGTTTTAATTAAATATTAATCCATATCATAAATTTTGTCGAATTATCCGAATATGGATTTTTATATTGGTATTTAATTTTTATTCATTTTTTATTAAAAATTTGATATTTTCCAAACCATAAATCTTATCGGATCACCTGGATATGGAATTTAATAAAAATCTTAATTTTTAATTTTATTGTTAATTATTTAATTAATTATTAATTTTGTTTTTGTCATAAATTTTTGCCGAAATATGGATTTTTAATGAATCTGAATATTAATTTTATTTTTATTATTTTAATTTTTTTTTGTTTGATGAAGATTTTTTAAATTAATTATTTAATTCATAAGTCTAAAAATATACTTTGAAGGAAAATTGATTTTTGTGGAATCGTTTGACTATGATTTTTTTATTTATTTAATAAAGGAAGCAAAAGGTTAAATTTTGCTATTTAAAAGAAATAAAAAGGTTAAGTTTAAATTTTTATTATTTAAAGGAAATAAAAAAAAATCTTGATATTCCAATTAATATTAAAAAAATGAAGGAAATAAAGGATGGGGGCTTGGTTGTAAAAAAAAAATAAGGTGAACTTTTGATTTGCCATAAAAATGGTAAATAAGTAAAACAAAGTTAATCATTCACATAAAGAAAAATAAATTACGAAAAAGTAAATAAGTAAAGAAAAGTGGAGCTTTTTGCCATCCACTTAAAAGAAAAAAGTGTGTAAATTAAATAATTTCAGGAAATTAAATAAAGAAAAGTGGGGCTTTTTGGCCGTCCACTTAAAAAAATAAAAAGTGCATAAATTAAATAATTGCAGAAATTAAATAAATAAATAAAGGTGGGGCTTTTTGGCCGTCCACTTAAAAAAATAAAAATTGCATAAATTAAATAATTGTAAAAATTAAATAAATAAATAAAAGTTGGGCTTTTTGGCCATCCACTTAAAATATAATAAATGCATAAATTAAATAATTGTAGGAAATTAAATAAATAAAGAAAAGTGGGGCTTTTTGGCCATCCACTTAAAAAAAATAAAAAGTAGGAGGTATAACCTTCCATAAAAAATAAAAAAAAAAATAATATTGGATCCAAAATATAATAATAATAATAAAATATAATAATAATAATTAAATTAAAAATTAGAAATAAATAAATAAATACACAAGAGTTAATAGTTAGTTCTGCAAAAAAATAAGATTAGAAAATTAGTGACTTAAATGAATAAACATGGGGAATAAATAAAGGATTAGAACAGAGTTTTACCTAGAGAAATAGAATTTTGAATTTCTTTGTTACGTGAAACAGGGGCGACGACGACGGTGAGCAGGACGGGCGACGGCGACGGTAGCAGGGGGGAGGACTGGCGGTGGGACGGCGTGGGGAGGTGGCGACGGTGGCGGGTCGACGACGGTGTGGGCTTGGCACGCGGCCGAAAAGGGAGAGGGAGAGAGACGGAGCAAGAGAGAGGAGAGAAAGAGGGCAGGCGGAGGAGAGAGAGGGAGAGGAGGGGGTGGCGATGGAGTAGGAGGGAGAGAAAGGAGGGAGGGACGACGGAGGAGGAGAGAGAGAGAGGAGGAATGCGGCGCCGGAGGAGGAGGGAGAGAAGAAAAAGGAGCGACGGTGCGGAAAGAGCAAGGAGGGAGGCAACGGAAAAAAAAGGCGACGGGGCGGAAATGAGCAAGGGAGGGAGGCGACGGTCACGGAGGAGGAAGGCGACGGGGCGGAGGCGACGGTGTACGGGGTGACGACAGCTGGAGCGGAGGGCGACGGTGGGACGGAGGGGCGTCGGCGTTAGGAGAGAGTGAGAGAATAACGAAAACAATAACGGAGAGAGAGGGGGGTCTCAACAGAAGTTTAGGATTTTTTGAGTGAAGGGGAGAGGCCAGGGACTATTTCTACAGTTTTGCCTTTTTTTTTTAGGAGCTCTAATATTGATTTTTTTAGTGATTTCTTCACATATTTCGACCCCTATTTATATGGGAAGGATAATTAGATTCCTTTAATTAAAAATAATTTGAAATTTAATTAAAAACAGACTTATATCTTAATTTGGTAAATGACATTTTTAGTCCTTTACGTCTCTTTGCTTCTGATATGTTCCTGAAATTTCTGATTAAGACAAATTTGTCTTTTTCTGTCAATTTGGGCCAAAACCGTCTGTTTCGCCCAAAAATGCCACGAAAAACTACCAAATTTTCCTGGAATTCCCAGATTTTGTCAGATTTTTCCAAACTTCTCAATTTTGTCATTTTCACCCCAAACTTTTCATTTTTGTTATTTTTTTTAGAATTTTCTTTTATATTTTATACATACATACATACATACATACATACATACATACATATATATATATATATATATATATATATATATATATATATATATATATATATTATTTTTAACTAACCCTATAAAACAAAATGCCCCCATAAGCTATCTAATTAATTATTATTATTTTTTTAAAAATTTTTCTCTTTTCTCTCTTTTTTTTAATAATAACAATAATAATTAAAAAATTTTAAATTTTTTAAAGGGGTCAAACGAAATTGGGTGTCAACAAGACCAAAGATCAGAATTGTTAGACCAAGAAATTGTCAAAAAAATAGTTTGAGTCATATTAATTCGTAAACATGAGAATGTTATGAACATCATGTGGTGATTATATGATTTTAATATATCAACCAATGATACTTATTACTGGATATATTTGGATATGTTGGATCGCATAATTAACATAATAATGTTCAAAGTCATTCAATAAGAGTAGGAGGGAATATTTTTCTGTGATAAAAGTCATCCAAAATTTTCATATCAAGTCCAATTATCCACAAACCTTAACTTCAATAAAGAAAAAATTAATATTTAGAATAAATGTCTCTATGATTTTGGATTAAAAATTCATTAGTGGACGATTTAGAAAGTATTCTATAAAATATTATTTTCGTACATGAAATTGTGTGTGTGTGTGTGTGTGTTTCAAATTTTTTCTAAATTGTTTTTATATACAAATCACATGGAGATATAAGTATTTGAGTTTCTGATACAATGCCTTAGTAGGAACTGGTAGGTCTAATAAGGAGCATATGTAAATATTAGTTGATAAATGGAATAATAGAAAGTATATGGGTTTTTTGTAACAAAGTCTCTAAACACCTTATTGATTTTGCAATACCGTCCAAAATAAAATGCCTACTTAAAACAATAGATTAGTATGGGACTAATATAATGTGGAGACCTTAATAGGTCTCACATCACATTCTAATCTCTTTCTCTTGTTTGCTTATAGGTAAGAGTCATGTGAGATTTGACTTGGATTAACAGAAGAGAAGCATGTGAAATTTCCCATTAGAAAATCATGCATATAGCAAATTGGGAGATGAAGAGTTGGGGCATGTGAAACTTGGAGTTTGTACACTTGTGGGATTAAAAAACAAGGTACTCATGTAATTATTTCTATGAAGTGATCTAGGTATATATGCTAATTTGACAGCATGAAACTATCTAAGAATCCCAACGATTTCTCTATTTTCCATTCATATTGTGGGCTTCGCTTTTATATAGTAGATAATGTAATATGTATTACGGTTATTTTCATAATGCAATTCTGACATAAAAAATAAGAAAAGAAAAAAATCAAAACTAAATTTGTCTACAATGAAAATAACAAATAAAACGTTATACTGTTGCATTGCAATACGTTTTTTTATTAGTGGAACAAAACAAAACAATCAATGGGAAATTGAAAATTCACTTACATAACATCATCATAGTAAATGACAATTCAGATTGGCCACTTGTGAATAAACAACGGTTCACATTGCAAAATCATAGCCACTTACAAAAAAAAAAAAAAATACTGAAATGTAATTCTAAGTATCAAATACAACAAAACTAAATTAGCCTACAGCATGTCAACCTCCCGCAAGTAAAAATAAGAAGCAAAGTGCTTTATTTTTGTTACATTGCACACCCTTTTTTTATTAGAGGTACCAAACAAACAATCAATCCAATTTTCGGAATTCACTTAGATAACATCATCCTGAGAATATTTGGTAGAGATAATTTTTCAGAATGAACAAATGTGGCCAAACAACAATTCACATTGCCCACTTGTAAGCAAAGAACAATTCACATTCCCCCCAGTCATAGCCAATTTCAAAGAAAAAGAATACTGAAATATAATTCTAATTATTATCAAATCGAAGAAATGAAAAAAATCAAAACTAAATTAGCCAGCAGCATATTGTGAACCTCCAATCAATGACAAACACAATTACTCCAACATTGGAAAAACTTATATTCCCACGGTGAGGTGTCTTGAATGAAAGTAAACATAATTAATTAAACTGAACCAGAGCACAGCAGCTGCCTGCCATTCTCCCCCACTTGTGTTAGTTTTGCCGGCATCAAGTGTGACCAAACGGCAAGAATCATTAATGAACGATAGGTAATTGTACGGGTGGAGGAGATCTAAGAGGATATGGTCACAAACTTGGAACCCTTAATTGACTCTAACCAAAATAATTTTGGGTTCCAACATTCTCAATCGCTAATTTTCTCGTTTTATTTCCTCGGCCAGGAGGTAGAGGCTCAAAAGGCGCTCGTCAAGGAGCAGGAGAAAAAGATCAAGGCTGGAAGAGGCACTCCAAGCTGAAAAGGTGACAAGAATGGGCCAAGGAGTCTGAGGGTCTCCGGAGAGCCCTGGATCATGCGAGGGAGGTTGTGAAGAAATTGGATGCCAGTGTCTAGGAGCAAATGATTGTCCTATAGCCAATCATTCCATTTTATTATTATGATGAAACAATTCCCAAATATATCCTACACAAGCATTCAATTTAACATTTCATGTGAATATTTAACATAACAACAGACACCTAAGAATAAATGTAAATCATATTGACTATCATGGAAATATCATGCAAAAATAATAGTGATGATTAGAACAAAATTCATACTTAAAGATACTTTATTCAAATTATAAAAATTTAAAATATAAAAATTAAGTCATACCTCAGATTAGCATAAAAAACCTCCAATGTCATCTTCATCCATGAACATCAAAATTTCTTATTCTTATATCAAATACAATAACATATGTAAAAACAAGTTAACATTTTTCGACTAAGTCAAACTCCTAACTTAAAATTCTTTAATAGTATAATCACTTATATTAAGTGAATTCTCTAGTTCACATTGTCCGTACAACATAATAAAATATTCAAAATATATTACATGCACTTTACCATTGGAAATGGGTTTTTGGTATTTTAATGGGTACTTAATATTTTTCAAGTTTAATGTATCTTCCTTTTTATTAACTAGGTATTTATATTCTTTCAATGTAACTTTATTGGGTAACAAGAGTCTTGTCTTATCACCTAATGAATTTCTTTTAGTAGACATTAATCTAATGAATTTCTTCTAGTAGACATTAATAGTTCAACAAGACAAATACTTCGTATCTTTCCTATAACACTATAGAATTCTTGTTTTAAGTTTGACCTATAAAATAATATGCCCACCGCCCACTTTAAGTCACCATAATATTTTAGTCAAGAGTACACTTATTGTCTAAATACATTATATTGCTATGAGAAATCTAATCATTTTAACTGAATTCCCACTTGACCATAATACACCCGTTATCTTCTTAAGTAAATAAAAAGAATAATAATTACTGATATCAGTTATATCTTTTTTGTATCCACCTAAGTTGGTAATATTATACCAACTGTTTACCACAATTGAAGGCCTTTAATTGAGCACTTGATATTTAATTGAGACGGGATGATGTCATAAAAAAGTTTCATCATCAAATGCATGTTTGATTCACAAGTCAAACTTTACAATCAATTCTTAATTAATTGTCATAATTCAATCCCAAAATTGAATTTGATTTAATTAGTGTTCAAAAAATTAAATTTATAATGTAATATCTTATTCAAAATCAATTTATTTAAACTATTACTATGGATTCCTACTTGCTCTTATATATCTTGTATACTTAGGAAACATATCTCTTCTTTAGAGCAGATTAAAGAAGTGGAATCTATTATATTAATCTAACCTACATTAAGGAACATATCTAATATATATTACTCAAACACGTAATGGAAGCATAATTAAGAATCATCGTATAATTTCTTAATTCTCATAATCTATGTATAGTTATATTACATATATATCAAATGTTAGACATTGTCAAAACCATCATACATTCCATACTATGTATTTTGAATCATATATTCAAAATATTTATTGATTCAAAATTATTATTATACTTACTCTCCCAGATTACATATAAAATTTATGAATATTGCATAAAATCACAAATATATATACTTTGTTATCAAAATAGTCCAAGCTATTTAATAATAATTTTATTTGTTATGTGATCAAATCAGAATAAGGTCAAATATATTTGTTCATATGAAAGCATATTTCATCTAATAGAAAAATATCGTAATAAACAAAATTAAAATAACAAGCATAGTCTTGAAATCTTATTTCAACTTGGCATGTCTAAATTTTATTAATTATCATGCAGTTGAAAAACTAGAAATCAAATTTCAGTTAATTAATCATAGACAAAGATAATATTGAAATCTCATTTAAAATTAGTAAATTGAATTCCTTCTAATTATCAAATGATTATAAAATATTCATTAAGTGGATAACATTTAAATATAATTTAAATGAATAAAACAAACTCCCACTTAATAAAATAATTTAATTCTTAACAACTGGATCATTTACAATTCTCCAAATTCTTGAAATCGAGGGACCAAAATGAACATAGCCTTAACCCTTCAGGGCACCAACATATTTGGCGTTGAATATGTCCAGGATTAGTAAGTCAAGTAGATCGGATCCACAAGATACAAATTGGCCTGTATTTATAGAGAACCCAGAAGAACAATGCATTCGTTGGCTGAATCAAACCCAAACCAAGCTATGTGGATCGCTTGAATCGAGTATATCTAGGTCTAGATCCCGCTCTAGCTTTTGTAGACCGGATTGGCCTACTTTAATCTTAATGTCCTAAAAAATTTTAGGCCATATTGGAGGGAATTAATTTTATATTTTGAACAATTCAGAATACAATTTATTCTCTCAATTATCACATAATTGGACAATACACTGCAAGCTTTGCATAAAACAAACTTGACTTGTTTTTCTCTAATTTTGGTTAGGTGGTGGTTTTAGAGGATGTCTCTAATCGAAGTTTGAGAGATGAATTCATGGTGTTTCTGTTGAATTGGAAGAGGTAGCAGCAGCAAGGTAAATGTAAGCTGAAGTAGACTAGATAAAGAAGAGAAACAGGTTGATGAAGAGAAGAAACTGGGGCCGAAAGAGTAGAGTGGGATGAATGGAAGTTATGAGGTAAGTTATCGAATGAAGAAAGGAAGGACAGAAAAATAAAGTTCTTTCTTTTTTTGATCTTAACAATCATTAACAGAGTTCACTGCCAAGAGGATAAGTGCAAGTATTTCAAACAGTGGGGACATAAGTGTAGGTTTGACTAAACCTCAGGTAAGGGATTTGTAATTTTCCATAAGCATTGGACAAAGTAAGAAAATAAAACGAAACCAGCCATATTTGGGCCTTTTTCCTCCAAGCCCGAAACCATTTTTTTTTTGTTGTTGTTGGGTCAAACCAAACACAAACCCAAATTTCCTTATTTTTTTATTTTGTTGTTACTAGTAGGAAAGAGAATAGGTCCGTGGGTCAATGACCGGAGTCAACACCTCATCTCTCTTTCCCTTCGCGTTGTCTAGTGCCCTCCCTCCAGCAACAGTGGCAGCCTTCTCCAGGGAAACACATCACCAGTAATAGCAGTTATATGCCGATGTTGTATGGGGTGGCGAAGAGGTCCATTGGCTGTTACCCACTCTGGGGTAGTCCAATTATGGTGCCAAAATTGTGCATTTAAACTTCCACGATTGATAATGTTCTGTAGGCCATCAGAATACTACCCTTAGTGTGCATACCCAAGTGGCCCTCTTGGGCACTATGTAAACACATGCATATTGGTCCAACCATCACACACATATTCACATTTCATGCACACCATGGCAGCAAAGAAGGAAAACACTAGCACAAGTCTTAATCTTGGCTACCACACATTAGGCAATCTTATTAAATTCTAGTGACCAGCTACTGCACCTGTAACTTCCACTAATAAACTGTATCATTCTAGCCACATACCACCCTATTTTATTTGCTCCATTATCAAGTAAAGAATTAGAGCAAACCAAGGAATTTTTTTTTTTACATCAATAGCCCACTTATGGACCAAGTTATGGATTTTTTAAGTTGGTTGCAAAATTCTGACCAAATGAACAGTAACTCAGTTAACTTTGCAACATTATATATTTGGCTACAGGGCTCTAAATCCATAAATTCCAAAACCCAGTTAACCCTCTAGATGTCCTCTAGCTGTGGTCAAAATTTCATACCAAGATTCATTTTACACAGGGAGATATTAAACTTTAGGTACAGGGTCAAAATTCTGGCAACTTTTGGACCATTTTGCCCATACAATTTTTCCAAACCATGCAAACACTTCATTCACAAGGGGGAAACCCTCCAAGGCTATCCCATATATGTCCATTACACATAGGAGTTACATTCCCTTGCTTTTAACAACTTTATGTGGCCAAAACAGAATTTACAAATAAGCAGCCCATCATTCACACTTAGGCAGCTTTGCACTACATCACTTACATAGCCAAAACATTACTCAAATGTTCACATACTTGTCTCATTTTACATACACTACATATACATGCATACATGCACTACAATATAGTCTTAACTCAGCTAAATACGCACCCTAGGTTATAGGAGATCCTGAGACACAATGGACTCCAAAAACAGGATGCTGGACAGCTGCTGCACAGCAAAGTAAGCACCATCACTAAAAATACCAAATGTGCTCCTAAAATCACCAAAATTTCCAGATCATAACTAGACATATGGAAGTTCATGTACCTGAAATTTCATAGAGAAATTCAAACGAAAACTATTAATTTGAATGTTCTCTTTCAGGTGTTCCTGAAATGGACAGAAAGGGAGTAAGTTTCTTCAAACTCTAACCATATACCTGAAATATAAAGACACTAAAACATAAAAATACAATACAAACACACAAATATACACATCCAAATGCACAAATAAACACAGCAACAAACATATGAAATGCTGGCAGTAATAATACATTAAGGTTAGTCCATAATCATTCAATTAAACATTAAGAACTCACTATGGAAGCCCTCTTCAAGCTATTGATTGGTCTTAAGAGATCATTAGATCTTAGTTAGTACTAACTTGGGCTCTAGAAACCCTGAATTTCACTACCACAGCAGAGCACCAAAGCTGTAGGGTTGAAACCCTTGGTACAATTTCCCCTTAACCTAAACTTGGTTCATCAAGCTCTTGGCTCTCTTCCAAGCTTAGGATCTGGGGGTGGTTACGGAGCATAAGACGGATCTCGGCATACCAGCTCCTGCTATCGAGGGGAAGAACTCTTGGTTGGTGAAGCTCCTTCGAAGCGAGCTTACTTACGAAGCCTTTTTTGAAAGTGAGTTTCTTTCAAAATTTTTCAGCATAAGTGCCTGTGGACTCACACTGATGTTTTCCCTTTTTTTCAGAGATGGGCGACAAGTCTGCCACCTATTACAGGTCTCTCTTCCTTGGTCAGGTCGAGAAGGGAGCACAAGCGAAAAAGGACACTTCTCTTCCCTCTTTAGAGGATGTTTCGGAGGTCGGCGATGTTATTACTACTTCCATCAAGGCTGGCGATGTCACTGCGACTTCGACCGAGGTTGCAACTTTTCCCAGCCTGAAACGCCCGGCGAGGTTCTTGCTGGGGTGGTCGTCGTTCCTGCCCCTCCGAGTCCCGCCACGTCGGCGGATTTGTTGGGCTCTTTGGCGGATCTTTCTCCTGAAGATTTAGAAAAGCGTCGAAGGGCCAAGGGCAAACATATTCCTGCCGACGTGGAGGAAGTCCGGGACTCTGATGACGATGTTGCTGAGGTCGCGCCAGGTTTGTCCTTTTTCTCCTACAATCTTACATCTTTCATAAGCAAGGAATTTTTACCTGATGAGATGTATGTTTCTTTTTGCAGAGGATTTGGCGCCCTCAGCTTGGATGGTTGAGCACGCCCGAAGGCAGGCTCTTCGGGATTCTCATGTCCAGAAGGAAAAACTTCCGAGGGAGCCGTTCTGGTCTTTCACGGAGGACATAAACCTGTTCTCGGAGGACTAGCGGGAGATGGCTCCCCAAATGGCGAGGGGCGTGCTTACTTAGGCATCCTTTAAGGCAGTCGCCGAGGAGTGTGCCTCCGAGGATGCCCTTGCTGCCAGAGTTTCTGAGCATGCTGCTTAGGTAGTCCTTCAGGTTCTTCACTTTTCCTCCCATTTTTAGTCTAAGTGTTTTGGCTTTCCCTGTGCAAATTTCGCTAAGTACCTTCTCTCTTTTTTTTTTTTTTGCAGCTTTTGGGGTATAGTGGATACCTCTGAGCTTGGGCAGCAAAGCAGTCTTCGGTCTGAGCTTGGGCCGAAGACAAATTGGAGAAGGCCAAACTCTTTTGTGCCAACTTGGTGGTGACGAACACCAAGTTGAGCCAAATATGCAAGGAGAAGATTGCCGGTCTTCGGGAGGAGTTCTTGAAGGGCCAAGAGGTGCTCTTGAAGGATTTTTCCAAGCAGATGTTTGACCTTGGCGACAAATTAATCAGCCTGACTTTGGCCAACGAGACCCTTCAAAAGGAAAAAGAATGGGAGTCTGCTCTTCTGGCGAAGGCAATGGTTGAAAATGCTGAACTCCAGGCCAAGGTCGACTCGCTGAAGGAGGGTTCGAAGAAGAAGAAGAAAACCAAGGAGCTGGAGAAGGAGATTTCTGACCTTCAGAAGGAGGTTTCGGATTTTCAGCATGAGGCGAACGAGTTGGACTTTGAAAGAGACAAAGCCGTCCAGACGTCCAAGGTTGCTTTTCAGGACGACTTCTGCCTAGCTCATCATCAGTTTCTGAAGAAGTATCCGAACCTCGATCCTTCCTTTCTGGCTGCCCTGGAAATTCCCGGGGAGCCTCGGTGGACTTGGTCGAGAGTTGAGTTCCTCAACTTGCCGTTTCCTCCTCCCGTTCCGAAGGCGGCGGTGAAAGACTCAGGAGCCGAAGCTTCCCATGACGCCGGGGTCCCTTAGATATTCTAGGACCTCTGCCTTCTTCTTCTTTGTACTTTTCTTCTTGTATCAAGGCCTTCTTCAATGGATTTCCCTTCATGATTTTGGCTAAGTCTTTTTGAGTAATTTTTGTTTCCCAATTGTCCCGACCACTTTCGGTCAAGGGACTTCGGTACTTCTTTGCTTGTTTCGTCGGCCATCCTTCGGGCGAACTTTCGTAGTAAGCGAAGTTCCTTTCAGGCAAATTTTAGCCTGCCCTTTGTCGGCCGTGTTCGGTAGACTTGCCCTCTTTTGGGAATATAACCCAACTAACTTCGAAAGGAACAGGAGACTTTCGGGAGTCTATGCTTCAGCTTTGTTCGGCGAACATTCTCATATAGGGGAAAACTTTCTGTACTTTGACAAATTTCTGGCTTGCACCATTTCTTGTCTAAAAATTCTAAGTATAGAATTCCTTTAAAACGCCTGAGTGCCTTGTACTTTTTCAGTTTTTCTCCCTTCGGTGTTGCCAAGCTTGTATGCTCCCATTCAGACGTCGTTTAGGACCCAATAAGTCCCTTTCCCGTTTGGCCGAAGTACCCTATAGGACGGTTTTCGGGGTTCTAATTCGGCCTTTCGGGGGCGAGGTCTCTTTTTCCTTGTTCCTTTTGGCATATCATGCAGGTTTGCACTTATGGCCACCTTTTGTCGAGAAGGCTCTTCTTTCGAGCTCGGCCCCTTCTTAGTGTTTGAAAACTAAGTCGAGGTTAACTCTTAACCCGAGGTCATTTCCTCTTTTCGTCAAACATCTGTATGTTGGCCGAACTACTTCGAATGGATGATGGTTTTCTGTACTGGAGATAAGTGAGAAAGGTGTTTCCCCCTTAGTTCATCGGGGAGTTGTCTGATAACTCCTTAGTATAGTAGGAAGTTCTCCTGACCACTTTCCCTTTGCATCTCTTATAGTCCCTCTTTTATAGCTCTTTTGGCGACTCTGCTTATCTGTTGCTCGGGGGCTGAGCTAGTGGGCCGAAGTGCCTTTTTATTCCGAGGTCGGTGACAAATTCTTGAAATCCCTTGTTTATAGACTGGAAATCATTATTGGCTAGTATCACCATCGGTATGCCAAATCAACATATTATGTTCTTCCAGCAAACTTTTTGTGCACCTTTTGCCGGCATGGTTACTAGGAGTTCTGCCTTACCCCACTCAGTGAAGTAGTCCTTTGCTATCACGCAGAACTTCACATCTCCGAGTGCTGTTTGGAGTGGCTCGGTGCAATCTTTCCGAGGTTATCCACTCCGAAGGCAGTCTTCAGGTGCTGGCGTGTCTCTGGCCGTTTTCACACCTCTTGGATGAATTGTCTTGCACCTTTTTTACCGATATATATATTTTTATAACGGAGTAGCGTACCTTTGCCTGCATAGTTTTTCCTTAGTCAGGAAATATCATCCGGAACATCTTTGCACTTTTTGCCTCTTCATGAGGATTTTCGGGACTCTTTTAGTTGCTAGATTCCTCATTGTAGGATCTTTCTGCCTTTTGTGCAAGGTTATCCTACCTAGCGTCGCCATGCTTGGATGGCCCAACACTTTTGGTAATCAAATTTGATCGTTTTGGTGGCCTCCCTGCCTTCGGGCCCCTGAAGGGGTATCCAAGCGCCCTGATGTTCCGCGCTTGGGGTTCCACTGACAATGAGCTTCCATTCTGGATCTACCTTCGCTCTGTCTCCCTTGTTGGTTTCAGCTTTCCTTACTTCTGGGATTTCGGCGATCTAGTCTGCCAGTACCTGGGCGCTTACTGCCCTTCTAGGCTTACGTGCGATGTAGTACTCTTTGAGTTCAATGCACCACTTCGATAGTCCTTTCCGAATGCTCTACTTTTTTTTGCGACGTCGCGCAGAGGCGGGTCCCTTGGGACGGCGATAGCGTGTCCAGGGAAGTAGAGTCGGTGCCTTCTGCCCTCGCGTCAAGTCGCAGATGACCTTTCGGGGAAATGGGTTTTGACTTTGTTGCCGAGGAGATGACAATTTTTTCCTCGGGTGCAGAACTCTTTCGGCGGGAAGGCCTGGGTCATCCCGACACTGGTTTTCCCGTAGGTTTTACTCCGGGGGGTATGCTTCCTGCCGAGGACTCATCTTGTCAATCTCCGTTTCCCAAACTCTTGCGAATTGACACGGGATTCTCTTCCCATCGAGGCACCGATGGGGAGGGCCTTCGGCCCAAATTTAGCTGTGGCCTTCTCTGGCTTGATTACTGCGTCATTTTGACCACGCTAGGGCATGGGAATTCGCGCAGGAAGCCTATGGTAATAGTCAGAGGGTGTTCACCCTCGAGTAGGGAAATCCCTGCTGCCATTATTCGGTTGCCCGTTGAATCTCTAGCGCGGACAGGGACCTCGGGAGTCCCCTCTCCTTAGAACGCCGAGTTTCAACTTTGGCAACCTGGGAGCGAGTTCCCACAGATGACGCCAGATGATGCCGCTTGGTCGTGCGGACCGGCATCTCCATTGTGTGCAGTGATGAGGGCAGCAGGGGGTCCTGGAAGTGCAGGTTAGTCCAGAAGAAAGGCGTCTAGGGTGGATTAGCTTAAGTGATGGCCGGCAGCTTCCTGGCCCCATAGCAGAGTGGTGACAAGAGGTACCTCCGGTGCGGGGGAGAGTCCGGAACAGTGGTTCCTCAGGGAGACCTAGCTGAAACACTCAGAAAATAGGGGTTAGGAAGCCCCTGGGGTGGTTTTCCAAGGGGGAACCTCCGACACCCAAGTCAGTGCTTAGAGAGAGAGAGACGTAGCAATAAACACAATAGACGCTTGCCTGGCGTGTCTCTCTGAGGGCTGAAGGGAGAGTTTTCAGGCGGAGAGAGGAGAGCCTCCTCTATTTTCCGAAGAGTCCCTCATCCGGAGAGTCCTTTTTGTTGGGTTTCGGGAGCCAAACAACGCAGCGGAATTTAACCGAAACCCTCTAGGATCCAAGTGAAACGGGGTAAACCGGGTGTTCGAAAATTTTCATACCTAATTTTCGGTTGAGATCTCTCACTCAACTGTAAAGTCGAATCACAAAACCTGAACAGCTGACGTGTTCAAGCTCTCTATGGTATCCACACGAGCCTCTCGGGATCACTACGCTTCCACCACGTCCCGGTAGATGCGTTTCTCTTGCGCTCGCAGTGCTAGCTTGCGTCCTCCAAGGAATTGCAAGAGAAGAGTGCGGCTGTCCTTTTTGGAGGCTAGGGCAAGGAGACCTACGAATTTCTCACTTAAAAGTTGTATTTATAGTGAGTCTCAACTTCCAGGCCTAATAGGTTTCAAAGCCCTAATCCAATTAGGATTTAATTTCGGGCTTAATAATGGCTCAACTTTTGGGCCCATTATTAATATGAAATTAAAGTGAAACCATAACCCAAATAATTAGCCCATGCACTCTAATGATCCAAATTGCTCTATGTGTGCGACCCAATAGGCTCTTATCACGTTGGCAATGATCATAAATCACATTTATGATCATAAGCAATGAGCGGTGTCTAGCAACACATCATTGCTACCCAAGTGACAAGATTGTCGATGATTTGACTATACCTTTATGATCATCACCGATATATGCCATTGTCCCTTTGTCCAAGATATCAAGACTAAGCACGAGACATGGAATGTGTCACTCTCGTATAGCCCAATCTTTGGTTTCTTGATTACCGAGTAGACTAACTTAAACTGATGACATTGATATCGCATATCAACTCATCCAAGCATGGCCATGCATTTTCTAAGTCTCACTCTATCAAGGGGCCCGAAGATATCGCTCCCGTTACATAGGAGGGACAAATCCCATCTTGATCATACAAATCCCTCCGCATGATATGTGACATACCCAATGACCTCCTTCAAGTTCACTCAGTTACGAGCAACAAAGGAAAGTATCAAAGTATGTGACTCACATGTAGGGAACCTTGATGATCTTAGGTCGAAGGACTACATATACCCTGATCACTATGGGAATCACTTATGACACTCATATAACGATCCATGTAGTGTTCTCATGGTGGGTCGGTCCAGTACACAAGTTCTCCAACTTGTACCCATATGTAGACTACATATCTCATATTAGTCTCCACATATGCTAGTCGTTATGTATTATTGCAACCCGCTTCACAATAATACTAGACCAGGGACTTTTAAGAATATCATTATTCTAGGGTTACAATTATGTTTGTTAAGTTACGCAGGAACAAAACAACAAACATAATTGCTGGATTAATGCCTTAATAAAATATCATGACTCAATGTGCAAAAATACAATCATCTCATGATTGGCTTTTGGGCACAACACTAACATCTTTTTCCCAGGGGAGAGTCTCTCCTCCCGTGAGTCCCCCTCTCTGTGATCATTTCCCTTGTATAAAAGAAAAGGGGTGACCCCTTCAGATGGTGACACGTGTTCGGCACGTGTATGGTCGGATGGTGTTCGTATTTTTGGGCACGGGGGCCCCTAGCCACCTGCAAGCTTCTCGGGCCACGAGTTGTAGCCCTTTGTGACAGGACATTAGACTGCATCGGCGTGTCAGAGCGTGTCTGAAGGTGGCGTGTCGGAGACGTATGTGATCGGGGTGTCAGAGATTCCTTGATAGCTCTTGCCATACAACCGAGGTTCCTTTGGTTGATGTCTCACTTCAAGGTGAGGAGCCTTTTTCCGGAGTCAGGCTGGAACTTCGGCGTCTCTGTCTTCGGGGGCCTTTCTCCTTCGGAGGGTGATTGGTCCTTCTCCCCCGAAGCTGGTTCGGTCGCCTTCCCGAAGGTAACGCTGTGCTGGCTCCCAAAGTTGGAATTGGTGAGCTACCGAGGCAGTGTGCCTCAAGTATATGATTTCCTTCACTCCAGAGTCCTTTCTGAGGTCGTATGCCTCAGGTGTCTAGCTCTTTCTTTCCCGTGGTCGGTGGGTGATCAGGGCGATAGCGCTTCGGCTATCAATCTCTAAAATGCATGTTTTTGAAAATCTAAATGTATGTGTATAGTGTTGGCATAGGAGTGCAGAGATACATAGTGGCATGTGTCTTAGTAGTACATAGCTTAGTAGTACATAGTAGGCTTAGAGGTAGCCCCCTCCCCCCCCCCCCAAGGTGCAAAGTATAATGGGTATAATGGCGCAAGCATGGTGACCATGTTTTGTACTAAAAGTGCCTAATAACTTATTTTGGGAATGCATGTTTGTATGAAGAACTTTGCAAGCACACTAGGAAGGCCTAAGGTAAGCCCTCCTAGACACTCTAGCGCACACACACATAGTTGCACACATACCCGTTAGAGCACCCAGTAGGCCTCCAGTGTGCGTCAGTACCCATTGCGCGCGCACATGTGTTGCCTATTGTCTTGGCACACCAAGGGTAAACCCACCAGGCATGAGTGCACACACCACTAGCACACATTCTCATGCAAACCCGATAGGCCCTAAGGTAAGCCTATTTGGGTGTACCCTCATGCTTAACCCATTAAGTTTTAAATGTAATAAATTCTTGTACATTTGTCCTAATTGGTAAACTTCACTCCTGAACTGCCTTAATTGTGCTTGAAATTTGAAACTTGCATCTAAAATTTATTTAATTCTACCTAAGCATCCTAGTGGTCATGCTCCAGTTCACCAATGAAACTTAAAATTTGGCTTAACCTCATAGGACTAATGGGGTGTAGGTGGTTTGGGGCATGAGAAAAGACTATTTCTTCATAGAGATATAGAGGATTTGGCATAGTTAGGACTAAGATCATTGGCTTGGTTGTAGATGGACGAAAGTCAAGGAAGAAATCTTACAAAATTAGAGAATTGGTACTTTCAGACTTGGAAGCCACATGCAAAAAGCATTTCAACAACAACAATATATGGTTAAAGATCAGTTAGAACACTAGTTGTAATTTCTGGAGTGGAAGAATAATTGTTATGTTGTGAGTTTTATGTATGAAACTGAAGTGATTGTTGAAGAATCCATGTTTGAAAGTGAAGTGATTGTGGAAGACTAAGTGTTGCATGTATAAAGGAACACTAGATACTTTGATGACTAACCAGTATAAGTGTTTTTTGTGTTTAAGGGCAATGTTTATAGTATTAGCATGGTCTCCTAATCAAATCAAGTTTAAGGAAACCAGAAGCAATTCTAGAAGTATAAAAAGCATGTAATGAGAACTATGTTATGTGAAGGTTCTTAGGAGCATTTCTTGTGGTTATGTGACCCAATAAATTGAGCTATAAGTGTTTGTAGTATGTGCTTGTTGTTGTATGGTGATAGTGATATTGTGTCTCTTTTTTTCTTTTTTAGGTAAGTAAAAATAAAGGAAGGATAGCAAAGAAATTAACCAAGTAAGAGTTGAGAAAGCTAGAAACAAACAGATGAGCTGGAGCTATGTGCTATCGAGGTACTATAACTAAAGAACAACAATTTAAATACTTCATGTTGTTGCAAATTGAATGAACCAGGTTAGCTATAATAGGATGAGAGCCACCAATGCCTCAAACGACTACAAGCATTTGGATACAATCTATAAAGGTGGTGATATTATTTAGACCTAACATGTGAGTAGTAAGAACTGCCCCTTGAATACTTTTGAGCTTCACTTCCAAAGTAGAACCATAAGTGTAATAACCTAAGTCCAAAACTGGTTAACGAAGCATCTACCCACACCACATGAGCTATCCTTTAGAAAATGATAAGCACTAGGTGTTTATGTTCTGGAACTTGTGGTTATATATCCACATAAGGCTTCCCATATTTCTACCATGTGGGATATGCGGGTGTCACTAACTACCCCCTTATGTACCCAACGTTCTCGTTAGGGTATCTCAAGTTACATGGTCATCTGGACCAGTAACCTCTCCAATTAGATTACTTGACCCTTGACCAAGTAATCTTTCGGATGCAGGATCAACCCCATTAGACGATGCATGTGCACAGCTAGTATGTCACATCATCACGATCCCAGGTCGATTCTAATACCATCTATAATAACCCAAGTCTAGAACTAGTCAACGAAACACCTACCTACAACACATGGGCTATCCTTTAGAAAAGGATAAGCGCCAGGTGCTTATGTTTTGGAACTTGTCTCTATATATCCACATGAGGCTTCCCACATTTCTCCCATGTAGGATATGAGGATGTCACAACAAGAATGGTGAATCAAAACATCTTTTAGTAAAGGTGGAGCATTTAAGCCCATCCAAAGCCATGCTGCAGCTTCAACTCGGAGTTACTACGCTAAGCCCTATCCACTATGAATATTTTTAGGGAATCCATTTGGAAGAAAAATTTAGAAGACCTCTAGGTATGGCAAAAGGGATTAAGGATGGTAGTAGTGAACCTAGCCAATTGCAAATTATAAGCTTTGGCATTATGGAGGAGCCGAATAAAATCATTCATTCTAGCTTTAAGAGATTGCACATTAAAATCCATGTGTTGGAAAAGTAATTCATTTTTCCCAACCCAAATGGTCAAAATAGTAGGAATAAGGTATAAGAGTAATTCTAAATGCCATTTCTTTTGAGTGGTAAGGGGATTAAGGAGCCATTGTTGGAGAAATGGAGGATTAGGAGAAAGAGGGCTAGAACAAGAAGAGCCTCATATTTTTGCAGAGTCCTAAAATATGTGAAAGGCGGACTCTCCATGAACATTGTATCGGGAACAAATTGGACTTGTATTTCTACCATTATCGAGGAGATTAGATCCCATGAGCAAAACATTCAAAAGACACTTCCAGATGGACATCCTGAGTTTATTAGGCAGACATGTACCTTAGAGATGCTTAAGAACTCTCGAGAAGTCAGGGTCCTAGGAAAGTCCTTGGGACTTATAGTTCAGATTATTGAGATTAGTTGGGGGAATTAATCACTTAGGATGCATAAAATTTTTTAACGGAGTATTGACCTGAAGGACTTCCATTCCATTGCACCTTATTGGACCAGCCTCTTAGAATGAAGAACTAGCAAGAGAATGGCTTGAACTATCTGAGCTGGAAACATTCTATAAAGAAAGACTCTATTCCATTCATGAAGATTTACCATTGAAAAATCAGCTAGCATAAGTTCTTTGTACAATCGAAAGTTAGGGCAAATAGTCTCAAAATCTCGGGGGTGAGGGGGGAACTTGGAATCTAGTGGTCATACCAGACCTATATTGATTTACAATCTCAAGTAGTCTAGCTTTGAGAGGTTCCTAAGATATTCCTCCCATAAAAGAGACCTCACCAAATCACTGAAGCATTGTTTTTAGCTTTGGAAACGCAGATAAATTGAGTTGATCCATACTTGGCAATTAAGACTTCATAAACCATAGAGTTAGGGTTGCAAAAAAACATTCATCAATGTTAGGAGAGCTTGATTGAAAAGCCTCATGTCCATAATGACTAAGCCTCTCATGGCTTTAAGCATTATTATAAACTGTTTATTTTCTAGATGACAACCCCTCAAGTCCTCAGAACCAGACCACCAGAATTGAACCATTCTTCGTGAAATGTTATATGGTAAAGAAATTGAGACCTTGAAAAGATACATTACATGTACTGGGAGCAAAGACAATGAAGATTGAATAAGTGTAGGTTTGCCAACATTATTGAGCAGCATTCTCTTCCAAGAGTTTAGTTGATGTTCCACCCTATCCATTAAGAACTGGAAACAGAAAGCCTTGGATAGGTTCTAGGCTAGAGGAACACCCAAGTTATTCTAAATCCCAGCATTAACAGGGAATGGGAGAATATTGCAGGACTCCTTTACCAAAGTCTACATAACATTTTGACTAAATGACCATTTTGATTTTAGAAGTTGACTTCCTACCCTGTAGCTGAAGCATAGAACCGAAAAGTGCTATTAAGGTCTAAAACAGACTCCTTAGATGGTTAGAAGAAAAACAGACAATCATCTGTGAAGAAAAGGTGATTAATTAAAGGCCCATTCCTACTTTCATGAAAACTAAGGAGCAACATCGAGGGTTGGAGAGCAGTTAAATGGGTAAAGAACACCTCCACATAGAGGATAAATAAATAGGGAAAAAGGGGATTACCTTGTCTCAAACTCGCTTAGGGAAAAAACCAGTCAATTGTACAACCATTAACTAGGACTGAAAAGGACACTATGCAAATACATTGGAGAATAAGGTTTATCTAATGGTCTAGGAATTGTATGCATCAGAGAACTCTTTCCACAATTGACTACTTAATATTGTCATAAGCTTTCCTGATGTCCAGTTTGAGAAATGCTTTGTAACCTTTTGGGCTAATGGAACTTCTAGTGGACTTGACTAATTGAAGCACTTCATGGGCTATAATTATGTTTCCTGAATATGATGACCTGGGATAAATGCATTCTGATATTCAAGATTAGACAAGCAATGACTGGTTTGAACCGGTTAACCAACACTTCAACAATCACTTTATACGATGAATTACAAAGGCTTACGGGATGAAAACTCTTCTGGGCGACTAGCTCCCTTAAACTTAGGGACAAGAGTGATAAAAGTACGATTGATTTGTTTTAGTGAAAGTCCATTATGGAAGAAGAGAACTGCATCTGTTAACGAACTCCCCATGATGTGCCAATACCTTTCAAAAACCATAGCAGGCAATCCATCTGGGCCTAGGACTTTAAACCGTGCCAACTGGAAAGTAGCTCTCCAGATTGCCTCTTCGGAGAAAGGAACCAAGAGAGACTGTTTCTATTTTTCTGAAAGAACTTGTGAGATAGAAGAGCACAACATTGTTTGAGCATTCTCATCATGTGGAGTATTAATGTATTATCGATGAACTACTCATGGTAATAGGATTGAAGTTTATCCCGAATAATATCTTCATCATATGATGACCAAACTCCCCCCTGATTGCAAAGCTGAAATTCTAGAATTAAGACGTCAGAATCTAGTTAAAGAGTGGTAGAATCTAGTGTTACCATTCCCTAGAACTAGCGATCGAATTCTAGACACAGAAGTTCCTCATCTGCCAAAAGAGCTCAAAGTTGTCTACAGAGCTCCAAAATCTCTGCATTGTTTGAGAGTAGATTTGGAGATGATTGGGCAAAAACTAGTTTGGCTTCCACTGATTCAATTTCCTTCATCAAGTTTCCCAGGAAAGACTTACTCTATTGACGAAGAAATGGACTAGCTGAGCACACTTAGTAGCACTCGAGAACATTTTTGACCCCTTAATTGGATTCGCCGAAACTGACTTTATTATGCTCTCACATTGAGGATACCGAACCCAGAAGGCCTCAAAATGGCGGGGTCAATTATAGAACTTTCTAGTTGGATGGGTGTCTAACAATAAGAGGGCAGAGTCTATTCTTTGAATAGCAAGGTTCAGTAAGTGAGTATTCGAGAAAAGGTTAAACCATGCTTTGAAACAATAGGACTTATCAAGTTTCTCAGAAACTGAGTTCTCATTCTCTCTAAAATTCGACCAGGTGAAAGTAGGTCCACTGCATGGAATTTGAGTAGGATCTAAATCCAGTAGAAAAGATTGAAGGAACTCTGCCCAGGGAAAATTTGGGCATTACGGCCAGTCTTCTCGGAAGCATTCAAAACTTGATTGAAATAACCAATGGTCATCAAAGGTTCAATATACTCCTGAAGGATTGGCTTGATTTTATTCCAAGTTTCCATTCGAAGTATTACAACCGGAGAACTACGACCAAGTAGCCATGTTGGGGAAACAATTGAGGCTACTCGCAAAAGCACCAAGTTGGCATCCGAATAGAGAGCTATGCAATCTACTTCAGAATTCTATCTTAACCATTGACCTCCCTTCCTACCAAGGGGATTCACAAAAGTAGACGAGACAAAACCTAGACCATTTAGCTTCCCTGAAGTCTCATCACCAAGTAACTTAGTGTTGATTAAAAACAGGACATGAGCGTGTCTGGCCAGCACAAGGTGGCGAAGATGCTGAACTCAATCCACAACAGTTGAAACTCAGCGAAATCGTGTCCACTGGTGGATTTGATCATGCTCAAACCAAGAAAAGCTTGGTATGTTGCAAGACGAATCCACTGGATGACCAGAAATGAATGGACCAGCCTAGAGGATCCAACATAGCAGAAGACATCGCCAAACCAGAAATATGCGAGAAATAGGTAAAGGGAGGCATTTGGCCTCTTTTGGGAGCTCGAGGCTGAGGCCTCTTCCAAATAAGAGGAATCAAGAACTTTCCATTTTCCAGGGAGAGGCAGCTTTAGGAATCTGGGTTTCTTCCATGCAATTCCATAATCCAAGAGGACAGGACGATGGAGCCTCTTTCTCCAATTTTTGGTACAAGCTTGGTCCAGGCGACAAAATTCCTCCAATAGGCGCTGCTTGTATGAGGGACAAATTGAGAGATTAGCTATGTCTGGAACTACCTGATCTTAAGAATCAGACGAAGTCTGGTAAAAAGTTTACAAGAACGCCGAAGTTGGAATGGTTTTGCTTATCTTAGTTGAAGTGGCTTTCACTTTTCTACGAGGGATTAGTAGTTTCTGTCTCTTGTTTCTGGAGACAAAGGTACATGATTACCACCCTCAGGTGAAGACAGCTCCGCAGGTGATCCGGCAGAGAAAATGAAACCCTGATTATTATCATTTAAATTGGCTTAACTACAGAAATAGCCCCTGAACTTAGGCAACTTGAGCGAGTTAGTCCAAAACTAGCACTCACTAAAACTTGGCCCCCAAACTTTGAAAAGCTCTATAAATTAGTCCATGAGCTATAGTATTAAACGGATGACATTAGGGAAAGGATGATGTGGCTTTTGGTTAGCTGAGATGGAGTTAGCTTTCCCATTTCTGCTATGCTCCAAAGCTAATTTTCATTTCTTCCTCATCAATCTCTGTCTTTGAACTTTGGATCGAAGTTGATGTGGGAATTACATCCCAATCGAACTTTGGTACTTAGAAACTTAGGACTCTATCTCCCACTTCCATTTGAAGCCACATGGGCTAAGGTGAATTTGCCTGAACTTTTGGTTCCGGGAACTAATCGTCGAGACTTGCCCTCATCCCAAAAAATGACAAGCTCTGATGCTGTTTCTGTGATTGAAAGGGGCTGATTACATTCTCCAATCCATAAATCAATTCCCCTTGACTCATCAAGTTTCCAATTCCTGTAGTATTTGTTGCCAATTTTGTCTCGATTGTTGTAGGTAACAGCAAGGACGCCATAGACGTCTCTGATTCGCAGTCACCAGCGCCGCCGGGATCTCTCTGATTCGCCATCCTCCAATCACCGTCGCCATTGCGGCCTTCGAATCTCTGTTCTTCAATCACCGACTAGTCTTCCACCAATCTCTGATATTGCCTCTGATTTCTACTCTGATTTTGCCTCTTATTTCATGTTGTCATCGCGTTCTCCCCAATTCGGTATCCTCCAATCGCCGTCACCGTTGCTGTCTCCAATTCGCCATTCTCCAATCGCCAATTCGTTGTCCTCCAATCTCGGATTTCGCCTTTGATTTTGACCACCCTCCGCCACTTTGGTTGCATCTTGATTCTAGCCTCCACCAACCACAGAAACATAGTGGTGATTCTTCCTCCTTGCCAGAAAGCAATGGTTCTCTGTTTTGAAGAAATTGGAGATAGAAAGCTATTTCATGTCCCTTGATCAGCAAGTTGGGACTTCAAAACCACTGTTTATTCCACCCTAGCAAGCCATTAAACGGCACCTAAGCACAACCTAATGCAGTCTATTTACTACATTATAGAATGGACTAAAGTGTATAACTTTTAAAAGTTAAGGAGCCAAATTTTTGTGAGTTTTGAGTTTTGGACCAACTCGTTTGAGTTGAGCAAGTTTAGGGACTATTCTTGTAGTTAGGCCCATTTAAATTCTATGGGCCTGTTGGAGTTGTGGTTAAACGCCCAGTGGGCTCAAAAGTTGAGTTGCGGCCCAAAGAAAAGTCAGTTGAGCCATCAAAGTACGAGTTCAAAGGTACCTCTGTCACTGGGGTAGTGTCCGATCCTGAACTTGGATCAGAATCTTGGTTCAAATTCTCATTAGGCTAGAGAAACAGACCCATTGCGTTGAGCTAGAGAAACAGGGCTTATAATAGTATATTTGAATGTGGCCAAATTCTGTAACTTACATCCACCATAAACACTCATTAAGTGCTATTGCAGTGAGATTTTGAGTGTCCAGTACATCCACAGCTCTTAAAAATTCTGAAGATCTTTCATATTTGAATGATAACCAGAGAATGTGGCCATTGATCGTCTCTAAATAGAGACCTGGAATCAGAGGCTCGTCTAGATTTAAGATTGTCTTGAAACTGAGGTAGTGCCATTGGTGAGGACCGGAGTCACTCAAGTCTATCTCCAAAACTGGCCCAAATCTCTAAGCAATATCATGTGCATTTTCCACACTGAGGTATTGGAATGGGAGACTAGGAACTTGGACCCAAGTATGCTCTCTCACGAAATCATGGTCTTTAGCTCTAAGTTGGGGTTGGAGACGTTGCACCAGGATGAGAGCTCTTTCAACATTCCATGGAGCTTCCTGTTCAACCCGCAACAGGTCTGCCCAAATTTGGGATCCAATGACAAAATTAATATTGATTCTGGCTAGCGCTTCCCAAGACAGTCACCGTATCTTCCATTTGCCAGGAATAACTAATATAAGATTGAAGAAGCCTGGTGGTGAATCGTCGTCTATCAACGATCTGGATCAGAAGAGTTCTCAAATGATAGTTGGCAGTTTGATCAATTAGATCAGTACCAGTAGCCGATACAACTCCATGCCTTTGAAAATAGTTAGGTCGGAAAGCCATTGGAGAAGATTTGGAAGTTGGGTGTTTGAGACGAAGTTGGGGAATTGTGTACTTCATAGTTCATACTAAATAGGATTGGTCTTGTACACTCACCCCACTTCAGGAAAAGTATAAGACTAGTAGCTGCTGTCAACTTTTTGTATGTTGAGATATTTGTTGATTATGGCTCGAAACTTTATAAATTAATGAGACTACAAATTTAATGCTGTGAATTATTGTGATTTTTTGTAGATAGTGTGAAGCAATAGGACTGGACAAAGGAGATTGGATAGTGGATTGGTCTCTCTCTCGGCTGTGTTGCGATGTTGAAATAAAGTCCTCGGCAGGAGTTTATGAACTCCAGGTCCTGTGTGTAGCATTTGTGAGGTTAAATTTGGCATATGTGTTTTTGTGTTAATTCGGTGTTATGAAACTGGTTTGCAACCTTCAGGCTTGTAATTTTACTGATTGCACTTGACCTGTATTGATTTTAGGGAAATATTTTGATATTACAAACTAGAAACATGTTTTGGTTGTGATTTTGGAACTCCTTGTTCAAGTTTTAGTGTAAATATCTTTATTAATTTGAGGTGTTCCAGTAATACACTATTTATTTTTGCAAATTTCAGTTTTAGTGTGAAACTAAGAATTTGAGAGCAACCTATTGCTGTGAACAACCGGCATTTAGCAAGTTTGATTTGGGGTTTGACTCGAGTTTCAGATATTAGAACTCAAATTTTTGTTTTGTTAATTAAACTCATAAATGCCATTGTGGAAGCCTAGCTGTAGTGAAAAACCTTACTGGTATTGGTAACACATCAAGGCAATTACAGTAATGTTTGAATCATTCGTTTTGCAACGCATTTTATTGTGGTATCCTCTATACATTGCAATGCTTGACAATCTTCCTTTTTGTAGAACTTGTCAAATAATTCATTATAGAATTTCAAGCCATTACCTGCCCTAGGCGTTTTGATCCACTGTCTGATATGGTTCCTTACTAGGGACAGAGCTTTTTGCAAAGATTATTTTTTGTAGCAAATTTAGCTTATGCTGCGATCAGACTACCATTTCTCCTATGACAAATAGGCTCTTTTCTTGTAGTGCATATATTGTTCTACATGTAGTGTAAGCTCACGCATGTCACACAATATCCAATTGTGCTTATGATCAATGTATAACTTATTATTTAATACTTCCTCTCTCCCATAATAGATTAAACGTTTCTCTTGGCATGGAGATAAGGTGTATATAATTTGTGTTATTTTTGTATAGTAAGTGTTTAAATAATGATTAAAAGAGAAAAGATTCTTTTTTGAAATTTTGTGTAGTGAAAAATTGAAATTGAGTGAAGATTTGAACAAGATTCTTTATTGGGTTTTATATAATGAGAATTTAAATGTGGGTAAAAAGATAAATTGATTATTTAAAATTTTCCAAAAGAGAAAATGTTTCAACTTTTTTGGGACATCTAAAAAGAGAATATATTTTATTTAAATTGGGACAGAGGAAGTAATAAATTATCAATCGACTTTATCGCCATATATCTTTCATTTATCTCACTCAGGAGCTCATCTCTTCTATTGTTAATACTTAGGCCCAGTTCGACTGTAGTTAACAGGCGGAGGTTTAACACGTTTGTCTTTTAAGTGAGGTGCCCTGAATTTAACTCAAATGCAAATTGGCCCAAGTTTTCATTTTATTTACAATTTTGGGTCAAAGCACTTTACTTATTATTGACCATGTCTTTCTTGTCTGTCCTAAACAAGACACTTTCTTGTCAGCACCATTGCTGCCCTATTGGAGCTAAAGTTAAAATGTGGTGAAGTGTGCATTTGATGGCTGAGATGGTCCCCTCTATCTAGTGCACGCCCATGTATCATATCTGCCGGACTTGGTATAGCTTCTGATGCTTAGATCGCGGTCTTGTTTGGTTAGATGTCCATTGTACAAATTAGAAGATCTGTGCATTATCACCACTGGTGACAGCCCAGGTCCTATTCTTCTATAGTGTTAGGCGTCTTTTGAGTACATCTCCAACTCTTTCTGGTTGCCGACCTTTCCAGCTGTGACTGCCAACTGACCCAAATCAGCACCTAGTCGTCATCGTTCTCTTGAAGATTTCTCTCTGGCAATCGATCAATTATCGTTGTTGCTTTCCATCTGATCTCTAGTTCTCTCCACTTCTTTTGTCAAACTTGTAGAATTACCATTAATTGTGGGGGCATTTTAAGAAGAAATTTGCAGGGCCCAGAGAAAGTCACATGACTGATCAGAAAAAACACGTTAACATCCCCCATTTAACTTTGGCTGAATAGGCCGTTAGTGTTGGCGTGTGTTGTAGATAAAGTTTAGTGTGTTTACGTTAATAGATGTATACTCTATGTAGAAGTCTAGATTAAAGCAAAACTCTTCTTATAGTCTATCGGATAAAGGTCTGGAGATGTATATATGTATTAACAGTACGTAATGAAAGGAAGTGGAAAATTCCCAGAACTCTAGTTTCTACATGGTATCAGAGCAGGATTACTACTTCACAAATCAAACAACCAGAAAAAATAAACCAAGCCAAACGCCATGGAAGACCCCTTCAGAAACCCATCAACCGACCTAACCGAGTCCAGTCTTGGAGACTGGACTACGAAACTGACCGAAGCCTTCAGTAAAGCTAACCCCTTCACACCTGAACCGTCGGCCATCCCAGTTGGTGTTAAGCTGGATGGCTCCAACTACGCCCTATGGTCCCAGGTGGTCGAGATGTACATCTCAGGGAAGGATAAACTGGGGTATATCAACGGTGATCTACCTCAACCCTTGGAGACAGATCCTTCGTTTCGAAGATGGCGGACAGAGAACGCCATAGTCAAAGGATGGCTGATTAATGCGATGGATCCATCCCTGGTAAGTAACTTTATTCGCTTCCCGACTGCGAAACAAGTATGGGATGCGATCGCTACAACGTATTTTGATGGAGCAGACACTTCACAAGTATACGATCTTCGACGGAGGGTGACTCACACCAAACAAGCGGGTGGACCAATCGAAAAGTATTATAATGACTTGCAGGGATTATGGAGAGAAATTGATTTTCGTCGCCCCAATCCCATGAAATGTCCTGACGATATTAGACAATACAATGTGAACTTGCAGGAGGATAGAGTATACACCTTCCTAGACGGTCTGGATGATCGACTTGATAACGTCCGGAGTGATGTGCTGCAACTACAACCCTTTCCCACAATTGAGCAAGCCTACGCTTATGTCAGACGGGAGGACATTCGACAAGCAGTAATGGCGTCAGATGGGGATACCTCAACAAGTGCTGTGATGGTATCTAAGGGGAGCAAGGCGGGGGTGAGACTGAATACAACGTCCAAATCCAAGAACCAAACCACCGGAGGGAAATGCACTCACTACGGTAATCCCAAGCACACCAAAGATGACTGCTTCGAACTAATTGGGTACCCGGATTGGTGGGAGGAGTATCAGAAAAAGAAGAAACGCGAACGAAATGTCCCAAGGGAAAACACAGGACGTGCTGCAGTAGCCTTGGGAGAAACCCAGCTGTCCCTTCTTCCCCAAGATGAGGTACCGGATGACTCTTGCGAACAACACCATCAAGGTAACTATGGTAGTGCATTTGTTAGCTCTACGTCCTGTGAGATTGGTGGTTGGATTATTGACTCAGGGGCAACAGATCATATGACGTTTGATGCTTGTGATTTTTCTCACACCTCTAAACCTAGAAGAACGTGTATTGCAAACGCGAATGGGGTAACATACCCAGTTACAAGAGCTGGAACTGTAAAGTTGTCCTCATCACTCTCGCTCCCACACACATTACTTGCGCCATCTCTCTCAAACAAGTTAATGTCTGTGAGCCAGGCTACTAAAGATCTTAATTGTGTAGTGTTAATGTACCCTACATTCTGCTTTCTTCAGGACATTCTCACAAAGAAGATTATTGGGCGTGGTACTAAAAGAGAAGGGCTGTACTACTTGGATGATCTCAGTGTTGGCAGAGTCAATCATACGACGAGCAGCAAGGAGAAACAAGTTTGGTTGCTCCATCGTCGACTAGGACATCCTTCGTTTGGCTATCTAAGACATTTGATTCCAGATTTGTTTTCAAACATTCAGCTCTCTGACTTGAAGTGCGAAACTTGCATCGCAGCAAAAAGTCATAGAGCATCGTACCCAATAAGTTTGAATAAAAATAGCATTCCGTTTACGTTAATTCACTCTGATGTTTGGGGCCCCGCACCTATAATCACTCCATCTGGAAATAGGTGGTTTGTGTTGTTTATTGACGACTGCACACGGATGACGTGGTTGTATTTGATGAAACACAAAGATGATGTCTTTGATACATTTCAGGTTTTTCACAAAATGATACAAACCCAATTCTCAGCTAAGATACAAGTTCTCCGAACAGACAATGGAGGTGAATATGTTAACAAGAAATTCGAGGCATACTTCAAACATACAGGCCTCATACATGAAACATCATGTGGACAAACACCCCAACAGAATGGTGTTGCTGAAAGGAAGAATCGACATGTCCTTGAAACGGCAAGATCGTTGCTCATAGAATCTCATGTTCCTAGCCGTTTCTGGGATAGCGCAGTGTCAACTGCAGTATACCTCCTGAATAGAATGCCGTCAAAAATCCTAAACTTCAAGACTCCACTACAGGCCTTATCAACATATACCTCATTGCCCTCCATGCTGGTAATACCTCCTCGCATTTTTGGCTGTGTGGCATTTGTCCATATACACAAGAATCAGCGTACCAAGCTGGATCCTTGTGCAATTCGTTGTCTGTTTTTAGGGTATGCCATGCATAAGAAGGGGTATAAATGTTATGATCCTACTACTCGACGTATATATATTACTATGGATATAACCTTTCTGGAATCAGAAAGTTTTTTTTCAGGACTAGCATCAGCTTTTTCTCTTCAGGGGGAGCTGGGGAATGAAGAGCAGAATCGAAGTTGGAGCTGGCTGAGTACTATAGAACCAAGGCCAGAACCAAGTGGTGGCTTTGATACTACACAGAGACCAGAGGAAACAACAATGAATACTGAGGAGTTGGCAGCGGAAACAGCTGAAACTGAGAACGAGGAAATCGAGAATGAGCAGGAAGCCAATCACGTGGATCCCTACCATCTCTCATCTTCCGCCACGACTCGTGTTCATGCTGTAAACGAACCTGGTGAAGCATGTTCTCCAGCAGTTACTCTGTCCACTAATGACTCGGCAGACTATGTGCTCCCATATAGACACAATCATGGGAAACCACCAAACAGATACTCACCGGACATTGATGGAGGGAGGACAAGATATCCAATAGCGAACTACATGAGTACTCAGGCCTTATCAGAACCATTGAAGACGTTTGCGCACCAATTGTCCTCATCCATTATACCCAGAAACGTGGAAGAAGCTCTGAGGGACCAGACATGGAGACAAGCCATAAAAGAGGAGCTGGACGCACTGAAGAAAAATGAAACTTGGACACTAGTCCCACTACCGAAAGGAAAAAGAGCAGTAGGATGCAAGTGGGTCTTCTCTATTAAATACAAGGCTGATGGTTCGATAGACAGACATAAAGCACGTCTAGTGGCCAAGGGATACACACAGACCTACGGTATAGATTACCAAGAGACATTCTCCCCAGTGGCGAAGCTAAATACAATTAGAGTCTTGTTGTCTCTTGCAGCTAACTTAGACTGGCCACTACACCAATTCGACGTAAAGAACGCATTCCTCCATGGCGACTTAGAAGAGGAAGTGTATATGGAAATCCCACCTGGCTGTACACCATCACCAGCAGGGAATACAGTGTGCAAACTACAGCGTGCCTTGTATGGCCTCAAACAATCCCCACGAGCATGGTTCGGGAGATTGAGCATGGCTATGAGGAAATACGGCTATCAACAGAACAATGCGGACCATACCCTCTTCTTGAAACATAGATCGGGGAAGGTGACGGCGCTAATCGTATACGTGGACGACATGATCATTACAGGGGATGACGTGGAAGAAATCTCGAAGCTACAATTCCAACTCTCTACGGAGTTCGAAATGAAGAATTTGGGAGGACTCAAATACTTTCTGGGAATTGAGGTATCGAGATCAAGGCAAGGTATATTCGTGTCGCAGAGAAAGTATGTCCTTGACCTACTCACTGAGGTGGGCATGCTCGAATGCAAGCCAGCTAGCACACCGATGGTTCAGAACCATCAACTTGGAGAGCATGCAGACCAGGAGCCGGCAGATAAGGAAAGGTATCAGAGGATGGTCGGTAAGTTAATATATCTATCCCACACCCGACCCGACATTGCGTACGCGGTTGGAGTGGTGAGTCAGTTCATGCATCTCCCGAGCAAGGAACATATGGATGCCGTAACTCGCATACTTCGCTATTTGAAGGCCTTCCCAGGAAAAGGTTTGATGTTCTCAAAACATAACCACATAGATGTTGTAGGTTATACTGATGCTGATTGGGCAGGGAACATCTCAGACAGGAAATCCACATCCGGTTACTTCACATTTGTGGGTGGAAATCTGGTCACTTGGAGGAGCAAAAAGTAAAAAGTGGTAGCCTTATCCAGCACCGAGGCAGAATTTCGAGGGATGGCACGAGGCTTATGTGAGTTGTTATGGCTGAAGAATTTACTGACTGAGATTGGTTATCCTCCAAACTCTACCATGAGCTTGTATTGTGACAATAAGGCCGCCATCGAGATTGCCCATAACCCGGTCCAACATGATCGCACTAAGCATGTTGAAGTCGATCGACATTTTATTAAACAAAACCTTGAAGAGAAGACCATCAAGTTCCCATTCGTCAAGTCAGAGGACCAACTTGCAGATATTCTCACAAAGGCGGTGTCCGGCACAAACTTCCACAACTCACTGGACAAGTTAGGTGTTCGGGACATCTACACACCAACTTGAGGGGGAGTGTTGGCGTGTGTTGTAGATAAAGTTTAGTGTGTTTACGTTAATAGATGTATACTCTATGTAGAAGTCTAGATTAAAGCAAAACTCTTCTTATAGTCTATCGGATAAAGGTCTGGAGATGTATATATGTATTAACAGTACGTAACGAAAGGAAGTGGAAAATTCCCAGAACTCTAGTTTCTACAGTTAGCCTCTTGATCTGTTGCTAAAATTGTGCAGCAATATCATGTTTTTTCAAAAAAGAAAAAAGATGATTTGCCAACTTGACTGCTTGCAACATACCACATGATTTGGGAAGTGGAATCCCCATCACTGTAGCATTTCTTGGGTCTTTCAGCCCAGCTCTCTCAACATACATGGCAATGTTTTGTGATAGCAACATTTGATCCAACATATCCTTCACCATTATCTTTTCACACCTCTCTTCCTGGTCAACTCACGAAACAACTAGGATTTTCTTAAAATGGTTTCATCGCTCTAGGAGCTTCAATTGGCACTCTTCCTCATTTTATTCTTAAGCCAGAATGTTTAGAGGGAGAACAATACCACATCTCTTTAGGAGTTCTAAGCTTAATTGTAGTTGATGGAGAGCGCTTCACCATATAACAAGCATGTTAAGTTTAAGGACTGAAGTTTACCAAATCCGAGTTCATAGACCAATTCATGTCATGAGTTGGTCAAGTTTGGGGGCCATTGGCTTATCAAGTCATTAATTTATGGACATTACGAACTTTTTTCAGAAATATTAGATCACTAAGAGTAATGGAATCCGTGAATTGCTGTCTGCTTAAGCAACGGTGAAGCCAAGTCGAGATTCCCGTAGGAATAAAGTTTGCCCCGTTGCAATAGAAATAGCAAGAAATCACATATCACAATCTCAAGAATGCCACTATAACACAAACTATGCAAAATGGGACCTAATATGACTCACAAACACAATCTCAGGGATCTAACATGTAACTGACACTTTCCCAGTATTATTCATTATTGGAAACGTTAGATATCTTTTTCAATCCTTATTTCCGATCATCCCTAAAAGGGTAGTGACTGATGTTTTAGTACATGTGAGATTGCAAGTCATGGGTTGATGACTGGAATATATCCAGGTGTGTCCGGCATTACAGTGCTAATACTGTCATCACTACTCGTATCATCATCATCAGTCATATCGGGGAGATCAGGGGGCATGTTGCTGGCATCATTAGAGGGGGCTTCACTGCTATCGGCATCACTTTCATCTTCATGGAAAGGACCACAACAACATACAGTGTCATGAAGACAACAATCGTGGTCATTAGATGGTTGCTAATTGTCATAACATCCGTCTAAGCAATCAGGACCAGCATCGTCCCCATTTTCGCACCTAAGGTCATTAATAACCCCAGAAGCTTGCGCATCTGTTCAAGTATGGGCTGCAACTTGCATTTGCCATTTTTTCTAAGAGGAAAGGGGAAAACAAATGGATCGAGAAAGAAAATTTTTTTTCCATATTGGAACTTGAAATTTGTGGGTTTTTGTTAGAATAGACCATCATGTTGGCACTTAAAATTAAAACATTATTATTTGATTGTTCTACCAAAGAATTTGAAAAGGGTGGAAATGAAACTGAGCTACTTTCCGATCTCTATTATAAAGCAACAATTGTCTTCCAATGTCCGTGGATTTTCATGAAACTCTATTAAAAAATTAATTTAGATTATGATTACTTGGTGAGAAGTTAGAGAGTTTGATCTTGTATGTGAATTGGTTTCCGTAGTTCAATACAAGAGAAAAGAAAGAAAGCAACTGAATGGAACGACTAAATTTCAATCGCTAAACCTGTTCAGCTCCACTTCAGTTGCTATTTGGTAAAGCTCACTTTTAAGCGATTAAATAGCAATTGAAAATTTTAATCACTTCAATTCAGTCGCTTTTAAGTTACTTTTCAGTAGCAATAATTTTTTAGTTGGTCATTCTTCGGTGCCTATATCAATTTCAGTTGCTCAACAATCACCTCTACCAAAATATAACATAATCTCTGTCTCTTCTTCTTCCTCATTCTCTTACTTTCCATCTCCTTCTTCTTTCTCCACCTTTTCCCCTCTATCATCCTTTTTTTTTCTTCTCCAACCACAATGATTGGTATGCCTCTATCATCTCCATTGACGATTCCCTCCTCTACCCCTACTCCTCCAGCTTCTATGGCTTCGCAGCCTCCCTCAACTTTCATCGCTCTCTCTTATGTGATTTTTTTTGTGCAAATTGCTCAATGGAGATTTGGCAAAAAGGAAAATCAATGCCACCAAAGGCACAATTTGGGAGAGATCTGGTCAGAGAAGTTTGAGATGAAGACGAGGATGGAGGAGGAGGCTGAGACAATAGTAGAGCCAAAGGAGTGAAGGGCGGTGATGATAGGCAATCAAGGGGCAAAACTGGAAAAATGTAAAACAGTAAAACACCTAAAATACATGCAAATTGACAGTAAAAAAATGAAAAAAAACAAGAGTGATTGAAGTTCTTAGTCATTCCTACCCAGCCTATCCCCAAAAGAGTGACTGACATTTCAGTTACTCTTTTGGGGATAGGCTGGATAAGAGTGACTAAGAGCTTCAGTGACTGAACATTTCAATCACTCGAAACAGTTGCTCCTCTATCGCTTTGAACTGGCGCCTAGGATATTTGTGACTAAATATTTTATTTGCCATTTAGTTGCTCCATGTGACTATTTCTTGAGTCATTTTTGTGCACCTATCTTGTAGTGGTTGATGTAGGACATCTAGCTAGATGCTAGCTTGTGACCCCCACTTTGCTACAAGGCACCTAACATAGAAAGGGATGGCAAATTTTGACCCGACCCGAAGACTTGACCTAACCCATCCGAACCTAAGCCTAACTTCACCCAATTTGACTAGAAAAGTCAATGACTCGAACCCGGCCTAAACCTGAACCCGATTTAAATGAAACTTAAGCAAACCTGAACCCGAATCTGACCTGACCCGAACCCGAAATGACCCAATAACTAAATCTGACAAGACCCGATTTTAACTTAAATTAACATAAAATATATGGTTGGCAAAGACTTTAGAAAAATTATGATTTACTATATGTGAATGAGTTTTTTCTATTTTGTTGATCGATTTTACATTGTCGAGCGAGTAAGTGAGAACTATGGGAAATGATTAGTGAAACCGTGATAGAGAGATAAGAATAATCAAGTTTTAGAAAATATAGTACTTCTTCTGTCCTATATTCTTTGAAATATTTGACTTGTTCAAATAGTTTGAATTAAATTTATTTATATTACTCCCTCTATCTCAAATTCTTTGCACAATTCATATTTTAATAATTAATCTATAATTTTTTGTTTTCAACAATTTAATATATAAATAAAAAAATTTATACATGATTTTAAATATATATTTTTTAATTTTTTAATAAACAATAATATAAATAAATTGAAGTCAAACTAGTTAGAAATGTTAAATGGAGCAAAGAAAATGGGATGGAGGGAGATTATTTGTTAGAAAAAAATTTAAAAAGTATATATTTAGAAACTATAAGTCTTTATTTATTATTTAATATAATCATTTTTTATTTATATACTAAAATGTTTTAAAAATAAAAAATTCTAGATTAATTATTGAATAGTGAATGTTTCAAAGAACTTGACATAGAGATAATATTTTATTAAATAAATTATATATTAATATATCTTCATAAATTTTATATTATTTTTTATATTTAGTTAAATTAAATTTTAATCAAAATTAAACAAAAAAATTGAAGCAATTCAGCCATTTCGGCTTATGCATCAGTGAACCAAGTAAATCTAATAATCAAGTTAAATCTGGTCTAAGACCCAATAACCCGACCTGATTGAATCCGAACCTAAATAAACCCGAACTGACCCAACCTGAACCTGAAATCTACTTAACCCGAAATCAACCCGAACCCAAATAGCCTGACTTGAACCTGACCTGGGTCTGAATACATGCTGACCTAATTAAATCTGAACCTGAATGATGTGACCCAAACCTGACCCGACCCTCCCAATTGCCATCCCTAAACATAGGCAAATCTTTCACGTCATTTATATTTACAAAGACATATCGAGCTCTAAGTGCTACTTATGGAAGTTTAGGATCTAAAACACAAAAAACTAACAGTTTAGGACAAAGTGGCAAAAATACATATTTCCAAACTTTGAGGACCAGAAGCAAATGACATCACTACAGCCATCAAGAGGACCTAATTGAGTAATTTACTCTTTTCCGCTAGAAAATATCACCTCAAAATATATGCAATTTTAGCGCAATAAAAAAAAAAGGTGAAAATTGTAAAATTACCTACTTTCAAAGTTTGTGAACTAAAAGCTGTCAAGTCAGACAAATAGGGGACTAATTTTGTAGTTTGCTCCCTTTTCAGTAAAAATAAATAGCCCAATAAATACTTTCACTCTTTTTTTAAAAGGACCAGTTCTGTAACTGTTTTTTTGCTTCCATAGTGGTTTGAACGCTAACCCTTAGAGTAAGAGCTATCTTAGTGCACATTAAGTGGCTATTGGACCAAATCTTCAAGAGTTGTTAGAAGATTTTAAATATGAGAAAGCAGGTAAATTTTTCATGTCTTTTGCCTATCCACATTATCATTGAAAATTTTGACCTTGTACAGTGGAAGAATATGGGGATTCACTACAAGTACTCTCTCATGCATTAGACTTGTGTGCAGCTGGTGCGCATGTGCGTCAGGAATAAAATTGCTTATATTTTTTATGTAATAACAAAGAAAAACACTCACATATAGTGGAGTGGTTCGGACGAATTGGGTGGAATTGATGCACTCAATTCGCGGCTTTTCTTTATTTATATGTTTCCCCAGTCTTTTTCCTTTTCCGTTTTTTATTTTGTCTCTTATTATCATTTTCCGTTTCTTTTCTGTTTTTTTTTTGGTTTGTGTCTTATTCCCATTCTTTTTTCTGTTTAAATTTTTCTGTCATCCTAGTTTTGTCTTTACATTTTTTTCACAAAGTTGTCAACCTTTTTTTTCCTTAATTTTATTTGTTATTTTTTTTTTCATTTTCCCTGTGTTATGCTTGTTTTTTTCTCAAATTTGTCTACCTTTTTCTTTATTTTTTAATTTTTTTCTTTAATTGTTGCTTTAGTTTGTTTTGTCGGTGTTAGAAGAACAGATTCATAGCATAAAAGAATTTCCAATGTCTTTTTCTTTGATTCTTTTGGATTTCTTCATCTTCTTCTTTTGGTTTTTATTGTCTCTCTTGTTTCTTAGATGATTGTCTTTCAATTTTTTTTTTGACATTTTTCTTTTCTTACACTTTTTGTTCGCATGCTCATTTCTTATAAAAACAAAATATTCATTCGTAAAGAATGAACACTATAAAAACACTAAAAAGAACAAGGAATTGGCTTAAATGAACAAGAAACAAAACTAAAAATACCATATTCATTTTCATGTATGTTTGTTCATTTAGTGATTTTTATTTGTTTATTTTGAAACAAAATGTAAAAGAAAAAATAAATGACTCCATTGAACATAAAACAAGACTGAACTGAACAAGTTTTTTTTCAAAAATTCTTTTTTTTAGTTATATTTCATTTAAATTCATTTTTTATTTATATAATTGTGACATATTTTATGTTAATTTATATATTTAAAAAATAAAAAATTTCAAACATAATTTTTTTTTTAAAAAAATTATGTTTGAAATTTTATCTAAGTCTATGGCATTTACATGGTATATATTGTAAAAATTTCTCCTAATGTGTGGAATCAAGTTTTAAAATGGTTGCTTAATGTGTAAGGCAAATCCTTAAAAGTTGTTGTCACTAAATTGAAAGGAGATCAATATTTGTTGTCACTAACTATAGCATTTGGTTTGATAGGAATTGTATGCTCTTTAGAAGATTGTCAAAGATTGTTGATGCTAGGAATAATTTATTTTTTTAATATGATTTTCTATTAGCTTGTTCCTCCTAATTTTGTTGTGCAATACAATGGTTCTTAGGGATTTGCTTTCCTTTATACCTTTCATTTGAAATAGATATCACCAATTTTCATTGATGTGGCTCCTGGTACAATATGGTTATAAGTGCCCTTGGGCATAATTTTGGTTAAATAAAATATAAGGGCATCATCATATTTAATAAAAAAACAAATAAATAAGTTAATAAAAAGTTTATACTGATAATAAGCTATTGTAAAAAGCTAAAAAAACATAAAAAAATAATATGGATCCTGTTGATGGAGGGTAAACAATGATAGGGGTACCAAACCTTTATTTTTGTTGTAGATTCATCCCAAACCTGTCAATTGTTCCTTAACCATCCTAAACCATTGCTTTGCATTGTAAATTTGTCCCTAGACCAACAGCCTTCATTAGTTAAGATGAAAGTCAAGGTCAGATCACCCATGAGTTTTTCTCCAAGCCTAGATCAACTTTTGCCTTTTGATTCTAGATGTCTAGGTTGACCTCTAGTACGACTGGAACCAAAGGATTCAATATCTTGATTTGGATCAAGTAGAAGTCGATTTAGAGGGAGGAGAGCTTGTACTCCACAAATGCTTTCTAGATGTTGTCAATGTTTGCTTCATGAATCTTGATACCACGAACATTGATTGCAATGATTGTTGTCACAGTGATGATGATGATGAAAAAAAATAGATCTGGCCATTAAAATTGCAAAGCTTGTATATCTTTGACCCTTGTTTTGAAAGGACTCAACTATACTCTTATAATTTAGCCATCTTAAAGAAATGAATAATGATGGATCTTGGGTTATGGAGGGTGTGTGTCAAGTTCAGCAAGAAGGATCTACATAGTCATGGGAGACTCATGGAGCTCATGGCACTAGTAGGTAGTAGGGCGAGATTGCTAGTACCTTTGTTTGATCAAAAGGAAGGGCCGATAAAAGAGTGTTAATGATATAGGTCATAAATCCCACATGGATTACAAAAAAGGATGTGTAGATGCTCATATATTCTTGGACATGCTCACCTCAACAAGCTAACTTTTGAGGAGGTGTTCTACCAAAGGGGTGTATAAAGTGGCTCTTATTTAGAGGTTTGATCCTGAGGTTTCTATCGGTTTGGTATTAAAGCCTGTGTCATGGGCTCGAGCCATACTTCCAAGAAACAGGTTCAAGGACAAAACTCTTTTAAAGATGGAGCGAATGAAAGCTCTCGGGTCTAGGAAGACATGGGTTAAGTTTCGCCTGATGGATCCACATATTTGTTAGAGATTCATGGAGCCTGTGGCACCAGTAAATGGTCAACCGACACTACTGGCACTCACCCTAAGTTAGGGTAAAGGGCTAATAAAATAAGGTTAATGATATGAGCCACAAATCCTATATGGCTTATAAAAGAGGCTATGTAGATTATTATATATTCTTTGGCACTCTCACCTCAACAAGTTAACTTTTGAGGATGAGTTCTACCCAAAGGTTGTATAAATTGGCTTCTATTCAAAGGTTTGATCTAAAGGTTTTTATCAAATAAAAATGATTTGGATACCTTCAAAATCAAATAGCTTAGGAAATCGGCTTTGGCCACCGTCACTTTCAACACAATTGCTCTGTCGGGTTCTGGGCGAATCAAGTGCAGTTCGACTTAGCAAAGGCTTTTATTGATAAAGGTGGGGGACAAATGGCGGGAACAGTGCAACCACCCATACTTCCTCAACAAGGAGCTTCGGTGAGCATTCTCGATGAGCAAATGGACTTCTAAGATGATTTACAAGGAGCTAGAAGTAGTGGTGATGATGAAGAGCAACATGCTTCATGAAACCATCCTAGTGTGGTAGGGCATTATCATTTATGGCCAGCGACCGGAGTTTATCTTGAAGCGGTTTAGATTTGGAATCTTCATTTTCCATAAACTTGCCATGGATTTCTACTCTACAATCTAGTTTGTCTTGATGTTGAAATTAATCCAATGACTTAAGGAGATCAGATTGAAAGCAATCAAAGACAAATTCAAATTGATTACAAGAATCTAGAACATTAACAACACAATGTGCATAAGCCACATACCAATCATCATCCCTAGTCTTTACAAACAAAGACTGTTATTCTAGTGATGAATTTGGGACACAAGGGAAAAGGTTTGGAATGCTTAAGCAACAATTGTGAGGTTTGGGATGAATTTGTAATAAAGGTAAAGGTTTGGGACCCTTGGCACTATTTACATAGACAAGAAAAAGACAAGGGAAAGAAGTTGTATAGTGTTATATACTTACCAATGGACAAAATAAGGGATAATATGAAGCCAAGTCTAACAAAGATTGTGAATTATGAAAAGTGTAACTTCATGTCTTTAGCTCTACAACTCCTAATAAAAATGCAAATAAAGCACAAATCTTTTTGTGTCTATGTCTGTGTGGGTGTGAATTTGTATAAGTGCAGCATATATGTATGGACGAGTTTGGTATACTATTATAACAAGAAGAGTAATGTGGTTTACAATATAATGCCAACATTTTATTTTGTCATTATTCATGCAATTATATTATATGCATTTTTTAAAATTTTCCAATCTATGCAAATAAACATTTGAAGACCTAAACAAGAAAAACTCTACCTAAATAAACTAGTTAGCTAAACTCAAAACCACCAAATACACTTAGAAAATAACTACTAAATGTGTATGAAGTAATTACATAAATTGAAATAAGCAACCATGTAAGCCGTAATAAACAAAAAGAAAGTAACTTTTTGATAAATTTTTTTTTACCAAATAAAAATAATAAAAGTATCATATATCATGTATTTTTAATTTGTGTGATTGTATCTTCAATTTGGCATTTACCGAAGTATTAACAAGAAAATAAGAGAAGCAACTAGCTAAATGCTAATAAGTAACTACTCATATGTACCTAGCAGCCAGTTAAACTAGCACAAAAAGCTAGGTAACCCCATGGCACAATGTGCCCCAAGTAGTGGGTGCCCTATGGCACGCTAGTGTGTTGTATGCACATTTGGGGCAGGACAAGTAAGGGATTAAGCTAAGTGCACCTAAGGTAGCATCCTAGGGTGCCTAAAGTGTAAGGCACACTATAGCAAAAAGAAGACAACCCTGGGGCCAACCCATGGCAGGAGCTTCACAAAGCAACCCAAAGCAGCATTGGTGCACATAAGGGTTATATGCAGGGACGTAGCCAGGAATCGTGCCTAGGGGGCGGGGCAAAGACGTGGGTGTGGGCATGTTGTTAATATGTATAAATTCATGATCAATACTAGAAAACATCAAATAATATTATATATAAACTCATAAAATTTGAAAGTCTATAATAATTTAGTTCAATTCAAAAGTTTATAACTCAAAATTTAACACGATTTTCCTTCAAATCCTTAGATACATACATAAGATCTTAGCTTCATTGATTAGTACACCTTTTTTGCAATTTAAGTGAGTAATTGATAAAGAAACTAAGAATTAGAGGAAAAGAAAATAAAAGAAAAAGAAAATTTGGAAAACAACCAACCTACTGGGCCATTGGCGTTTTTCCAAACTAAAACTCAACAAGAAGGCGAAGATGGACAAATGGTGATCGGTGATGGAGAGAAGAAGTTGTGTCGCCACTGGTGGGCCAATATCTCATCGTTGAAGTTTTTTTGGAGATATATGTGAGGCAAAGGGATAAACTGGGGCTAGTTTGCTAGTTGTTCACATGTTTTTTCCTTGTAGAGCTTTACTAAAGCTTCTGATTTGCGTTGCTGAGGAGAAGAAAGTTTACGTTAAAACGTTAAAAATGGATAAAATCCACCAAAGCCCATCATTAATTTTATAATTTACAAGTAAGTACTTAACTTTAAAATTTTTATAATTTTATATTATATTAACTGCTACTAATAAAAATTTTTGAAAAATCTAGGGAGGGCGGTAGCCTTTCCCTGTCCCCACAAAGCTCCACCACTGGTTGTATGAGAGGTGCATTCCAAGATAGCTTGGGACCCCAGAAAGAACCAGTAAGTGTAGTGCCACATTGGTGAATATAGATGTTAAAAAGGACCTAAGACACCTAGGTACACCTATACAAGGCCCAAGACTTGGTCCTAAGAGGGGAATTCCTTGAATGACTCACTAAGTCACATATCACACAACACTTACACATATAAGGAATTAGCAAGTAGTCCTCCTATGCATAAAGAAGGCATGACTAGCAAATACTAAGATCTTAAAAGGCAATATTTGTATGGACAAGCTGGACTTGTCAAGTGTAGGTGGTAAAAGAACTGTGTGAATTTGTTACTTTCATAATTATTAGCCAATAATAAGACTTCCCAATACTATGAGTTGTATAACTTTGAGTACATGAGACGTATATGACATCTTTTGGATCATATGCATAGTCCTATATATGTGTTTTATATGTAGGTAGAAGACCCTTACTAAGAATCCCTGATTTTAACATGCCTTACTATTTTATGTATAGATAGTGGTGCATTTGGGTCTAACAATCAATAGAGTGTCTTGGGTTATCAGTATTTTGATATCAAATGTGCATGAGTTACAACTATTTGTTATATGTATGTGTGTGTGCGTGTGTGTGTATATTCATTTTTTTTAAGCTATTTGGGTATTCTGTTTCCTTTCTTGCAGGTTCTGTAAATAGGAAGACTAACTATAAGTGGTATTGTTTGTACAAACGCAAGGAGCAAGGGAAATGAAAATAAAAAATAAAACGTGTCATTTTGGTTGCATTGTAATTCCTTTTTTTTTTTTATTAGAGGAGCAAACAAAACATTCAATGGAAAATTTAAAATTCACTCAGATAACATCATAATAAGAAAAAATTTTAGAGATATTTCGAAATGAAAAATACTCCCATATTGTTTGAAAAATATGTCATTTTTTTTTTTTACTTAATTTTGATTTGAATGTATTCATATTATTATTTGTTAGAAAAATTTTTAAAAAATATAATCAGAAACTATATGTTTCTATTTATCATTTATATATTAAAATGTTGAAAATAAAAAATTATAAATTAATTGTTATAAATGGTGAACATTATAAAGAATATGAGATGAAAAGAGTATGTGGCAGCGTCACATTTGTCAGCAAAAAACAATTCCAATTTGCCACTTGTAAGCAAATAACAATTCGCAATGCCAATCGTAGCCAGCTCCAACGAAAAAAAATAAAAATGTAATTGTATCAAAAAGAAGAAACAAACCGAAAAATCAATTGAAAATTGAACATTCACTTAGATAATATCTCATGAGAAAATTTGTTAAAGATTTTTCGAAATGAACAAACTGATGGGCACACCTGTAAGCAAACGGCAATTCACATTGCCCAATTGCAAGCAAACGACAATTAACATTACCCAATCTTATCCAGTCTGAACGTATAAAAAATAAAAAATGAATCAAACGGAAGAAAAAAAAAAAATCAAAACTAAACTAGCCGGCACCTTGTGAACCTCTCGACAATGAAAAAAAACAAACAAACAAAGCGAGTTATTTTTGTTGCATTGCGATTCATTGTTTTTGTTAGAGGAACAAGAAAAAAAAAAATAAAAAATTTACATATCACGAGAAAATTTGTTAGAGATTCTTTTTATTGAAAAAAACAAACGTGACAACCGCACACATGTAAGTAAACAACAATTCACATTGTCCCCTTGTAAACAAACACGATTTCACGTTGCCCAATCGGAGCTAATTTTATTATGTTAAAAATGAATAAGCCCAACTCAAGTTTAGTTCCGTTGAAACCTCAGCGTGACCCGTTTAAACTAGTTTTAACCGAAACTTAGGGAAGGCAATTGAGTTGGTGGGGCTAGTTTTGAGTCAAATTATTCAGGTTCAGATTTAGTTAGGTTAGCATTAATTTGGATTCAGGTTCGGGTTGATATCGGGTTCAGATCAGTCTTATTCGGGTTCGAGTTTAATTCAGGTCGGGTCAATTTCAGTTTCAGGTAACTTCAGGTTGAGTTATTTGAGTTTCGGGTAAGACTTGGGTTGATATTCGAGTCTAATCGGATTATTGATGCATAAGCTAGAATAACTAGATTAATTTAATTTTTTATTTAAATTTTGCTAAAATTTAAATTAAAGAATTTGATTTTTTATGCAAATATTTGAAAATCTTAGAGACCCCATATTGCAATTTTTATGAGTGACTAAAATGAAAATTTCAAAATTTAGGTTCCTTATAACTAAAAAATTACTAGGTATAAAAAATAAACTAACAAATTTAATTTAACTAGATATAAATATATTAATATACAATTATTTTAATAAAAATACCTAATTCAAAACTTTACAAATTCAATTTATAAAACTATAAACTCGGTCATTTTAGAACTTAAGAAGTTGGTAAGATCAGATACATTTAAATTATATTATCACTTCGATTTATAATTTTTTAGGAATTTAGAATCATTATTTAGGGTCAAAATAAGAATTAATTTAGTTTAGAAACTAATTTGGAGCCCTAAAAGTCATTTGAGACAGTGTAGGTGAAATGGAAGAGTTTGTGTGTAATTGAAGGTTTTTAGAAAGTTCTAGGAAAAATTGAAAATTTTGGGACAAATCTGTCAACTTTCAAAAGTTTGAGGCAAATCTGGTAATTTTATGATGCAAAATCTGATGATATCATAAAGTCATGGGCTAATTCAACAAATCCTAGAAATCTGGTCTTATCAGGTTTAGACTTGGGTCTTTCGGGTTTAGGTCAAGTCAATCTCGAGTTTAGGTCATTTCGAGTTCGGGTTATTCCGGGTTTGGGTATTTCAGGTTTCACTTTAATCGGGTTCTGGTTTAGGTCAGGTTTGGTACAATCCGGTTCGGGTCATTGACTTTCTCTGGTCAAATCGGGTCAGGTCAGTTTTCTGTTTAGGTGGGTCAGTCTAGATTATCGGGTCAGGTCACATTTTGCCACCCCTATCCAAATCTGAAAAAAAAAAAAAATCTAGATACACAATTTAAATGAAGTTTAATTTACTTATTACTTAACTTGGTGCAGTTTAATTTTAGTTTTTTCTTTTAATTTAGGCAAACAGTTCAATCATTTAAAAGCTCACTCATTACTTATTTATATTTTTTTCAATCTAAACATGAACAGAATGTCAAACTTGATAAATATTTCAAAACGAATATGATTGGTCTCCTACTCAACTCGACTCGTATCATTTTTTGTATTAATACAATAAAAAAAACTAAAATGTGTTGGCTGCAGTATGATTAGGCAATATGGATTATTGAATATTAAAAAAAAATGGATTATTGTTTCCCCCTTTTTATTAATTCTTGTTGCTTTTGTGCCGGGAGTTATAGTTGGACTATCTTGCCCCCCCTTTTTTAACTAAGGCAATGAACATCTTATTCAATACCAATAAATATCTACAAATTACTCCCAGGCATACTCAGAGAAAACTATCTAATCAAAACAACTTGTTTGACGCAACCGGATGCCATGGTCTCCAAACTCTTGACAGACAAATCAAGCAAAATACAACTAAAAATAGAATCAAATGAACTAATTCTTACCCTTAAAACATCTGTCTATGTCCTGCAGTAATTAATAGATAGTTGAGAGCAAGGTAGCCTGCTTAATCTAAACAACAAATTTCCTTTGCTTGCATTGCTTTGGGAGCCTATCACACTCAGGAGCTTATCTCTTTTGCAGTTAATATTTAGATACCTTTTGATTTGTTGCTAAACTTGTGCAGGGATATCACGTTTTAGAAGAAAAAGATGATTTGTCAAATCAGCCTGCTTGAAACATAGGGAACAACGGTTTGGGAAGTGGAATTCACATCTCTAGGAGCTCTCGAAGGTACATCACAATATGCTTAGGAGCCACAACCAAGATTTTCTTAAAATTGTTACATCTCATTAGGAGCTTCAATTGATGCTCTTTCCCAATGTATTCATAGCCAAAATAATTAGAGATAGAACCGCACAACACCTCTTAAAAAGTTTTCAACTCAATTGCCACTACTAAAACAAGAAAATTTTCCAATAGATCAATTTCCAACTGCCATGTGTGATGGAAGCTGCCAAGGGAAGGAACTTTTCTAACTGTATCACATTAGAAAGTGCAAAAGATGAAAATATGAGGTTTGAAATGAAAAGGTATTAAAGGTGGAGGTGTTTTAAAGAGGTATTAAAACATAGCAGAACCGCAAATAGCTCATAAGAGGGACAAAGAGCGACAGAGGGAGGGTTGCAGGCGAAATGAACACCTGTCTGCAAAAAAAAAAAAAAAAAAAAAAAAAAACAATTCACATTTGCCACTTGTAAGCAAACAACAATTCACAATGCCAATCGTAGCTAGTTCCAAAGACAAAAAAATACTAAAATGTAATTATGTGTATAAAAAAAAAAAAAGAAACAAAACAAGAAATCAATCGAAAATTGAATATTCACTTGGATAAGATCATCATAAGAAAATTTGTTAAAGATTTTTCGAAATGAACAAAATAGTGGGCACACACCTGTAGGCAAATTGCAATTCACATTGCCCATTTGTAAGTAAACGATCATTTGCATTGTCCAATTGCAGCCGGTTTGGACGGCTGAAAAAGCAATATGGAATAAAAAAAACTATTTCTTTCCCGAATATTTTTGCCCCATTTCAATTTTTCATTTAAGTTTTATTTATATTAATATTTAATAAAATTTTTCTAAAAAAATTATATTTAAAAACTATAAGTCTTACAGTTTTTAAACGTAAAATATTTCAAAAACTTTTAACTAATATTAATATAAAAAATTTAAGTCAAATTTAATTAAAAAAACTGAAATGGTATAAAGAATTTGGACACGAGAAATATAAAACAAGGGAGTATAACTTTGAGTGTCAAATAGTAGAAAAAGAAATCAAAACTAAATTAGCCGGCACCTTGTGAACCTCCCGGCAATCAGACTAACAAACAAAGCGAGTTATTTTTTGTTGCATTGCAACCCATTGTTTTTGTTAGAGGAGCAAAAGCAAAAAGAAAATTAAGAATTTACTTTACACTGTGTTTGGATGGAGGGATTTGAGGTGGAATTTCATTTTAAATCAAGATTTTAAAATGCTTGAATCCAAATTCATTGTTTGGAAATTTATTGGTCAAAGAATTTTGAAATTATGGGGATTTTAAATTGAAATTTAAGGGGATAAATTTCATAATTTTAAACTTCACCTAAAAAGGTGGAATTTTAGAATACTTAGATGCCAGGATTTTGGTTTCGCGCTACCCACTTTCTATCCCTATCCAACCATTTTCTCTATCTATAAAATCTCATAACCCTGCAACTTATTTATCTTTGCCGCTAGAAAAGTCAAAACAAGATTCGGGTTTTCTGCTTTTACTCTTAAACTTTATCTTATTTCAGCCTTTTCAGGTACTACATTTTACAGATTCTTCAATTCTTAAAAGTTTAATCTTTTGTTATAAAATGAGAAAACTTGCCCCTGCCTTAAACCTTGCTTTTCATCTTCTGGGTTGATTGATTCTATGGATATAATGTTTTAATTCTATTTTTTGTGTTTTCTATTGTTGCGTGTATATATATATATATTCTTGCTATAATATTGAATCGGTGAGAACATGTGCTTTGATTTAAGTTTAATTAGCTTTTTCATTCTAATTATGGTTTGATCATTTATTTAGAGGGAATCTCTTTTGATTGGTACTGGGTTTCATTGTTCCTGGGCGAAAGAACATTTGAGTTCAGGCTACAAATGGTTTAATAACAGGTTTAGTCTCTAAAATTTTGGGTTGGATCTTTCCGATACCTGTTAAATGAAACGTTATATTCAGGTCATTAACAACAATAGTTTTACGCCAATTCTCAAGTATTAGTTTAATTTTGATAGATTTTTTTACATGGTTGTTATAGGTATTATCCTCTGATCTGGCTTCCATGTCTCATGTGTTGCTTTTTCTTTTTGTAGCTTGATCAAATTTTTTATTATAGCTTATGAGTTGTTGTTGTTTTCCTTTTCTTTGTTATTTTGGTATTGATGCCCCGGGGCATCCTCGTTAAGTGACATTGTGACTTATGGAGGGACTTCCTGAGAGGGAGAACGCCTGGAGCCCAGATTTCCCAGAGGAGCGTGCCTGTTCGTGTTTTCTCAAGAAAGAGGGGGTCTGGCCCTGAAGCGTCCCCCTTGCCAGGGTTTGTTTCCTGGTATTTATAGGAGTGTTCCGTCCGTTCAGATCATGACACGTGTTTGGTCAGATCTTTCCTGTACCTTCGGGCGTAGGGGACAAGTGGCTGTTTGTAGGCTCCTCGAGCCTTGGTCCGCGACAGCTCGTGACAAGCCCTGGACGGCGTGGACGTGTCAGACCGCCGTTCCAGGCGGCGTGTAGCGCCTGCGGATGACATGTCAGAGGCTCCTTAAATGCTCCTGCCGTACTCCCGAGGTCCCCTGGGTAAGGTCATCCCTTGGTACGAGCGTCCTTCTTTAGCTGGTGTACCACTAGTTCGGGAAGCCCCCTAGCTCGGGGGTTCCACCTTCGGGCCTACTATTCTCCTGTTTTGGAATAGCTAGACCTTTGCCACCGAAGGCGATCCACTTGGTCCCCCGAGGGAGCTGGTAACGTTTTTGGGGTTCCTGAGGTATTAGCCGAAGTCCTGAGTTCGACACGTCTTGACTTTGCTACTTTCGAGGTCAGTGATAGTGTCTCCTTCGGGTGACATTAAGCTCTCCGATTACCTTGTTTTCGGCAGGAGGCACGGGGTGAAAGAGGCGATAGTCTTTCGGCTATCACAAGCCCCCCTTTGGAAAGCCGAAGTAGATACTTCGGTTTATCAACTTTTGAATACAGTCTTTCAGGGCCTTGGTTATAACAATTTTGCCGAGGATGGACCTCTTGTCTGAAGACACCGGCTTGTTCGGTCATAACCTGTCTCTTGGTGTCTTCGAGGTAACTTACCTCTCTCTTTTTGTAGATCTGCACCACGTCGCGTCTCGTAACCAGACGTGTCAGTCTAGAGCGGCGCCCCCAGGTGTAGGAGTGTCAGAAGGCGTGACCCCCCTTTGGCGCAATGGCTGACACGTGGCAGCCTGCTATTGGTAGGAACTATATCGAATAAAGCAAGCGCGTCTTTTCATGCGCTCTGAGCAATTATGGCGACTGTTCGCCTTCGCGGAGTAGTTATGACGCCGGTTCACCTTCGCCTCTCGGCCTATATATACTGCTATTCCGCCATAACCCTCTCTTGCTTCTATTTTTGCTCTCAACTGCTTTCACGTTTTCTGCCGCTTTTTCTAGCGATCCTTTTTAACGGGGTGTTTTTCGGCAACCTTTCGCGACGGCGTCTTCAAATCTAGATTTCGGCAAAACATTTGGTGGGTTTTAACTTTCAGAGTTTTTTGCTTTTCAAGATTTGCCGAAGTTGTTTTTGGCCTTTTTCCCAAATCGTTTTTCAGCCAACCATGCCTGTTTCCGAGAGCTGGCAACCCCTTTTGTCTCATCCTTGCTACACCATCCCTAAAAAATTAGAAAAATGGAAGACCAAGTTCTTCCTTCCCTCGTACGCCGTTACCCGGTTGCCACGTTCGGACCAATTTAGCTTTTCGAACTGTGGCGACGAGGTTACCGTTTTCGGAGCTCAACTGAAGGCCGGACTTTGGTATCCTCCTCCGAAGATGATTTGCGACTTTTGCCAATTCCATGGCATTGCCGTAAATCAGCTTCTGCCGAACTCGTACTGCTACTTTAACGCCTTCCTCTGTATGTGTGGCGTTTTCAAAATAGAACTCCACTTCATCATCTTTATGTAGTACTATAAGCTCTTCGTGGTCCCGAAGGGTGGCTTTTACTTCATGCTACCTCGGGGATCAGGGAGCAAAAAATATATGTTTACTTTTGCCACCAAGGACAGCTGGCGAAAGTGGCAACAAAAATTTTTCTTTCTGAAGATGGAGGAGGCCTGGTCGCACGTTCCGACCAAGTGGGCTCGGGGAAGGCTGGAGATGGATGTCGTAGATCCGAGGATAATGCTGACTCCCGAGTTGGCTCCCATATTCGCGGATTTCGACAAACGTATCCGCGCCGTCTCCGACTGGGGTTTCGAGGTCCCTTCGCGCTCCCTCTACCCCTTCCTTATCAATTGGAAGCTGATAACCGAGGAGGTTCTTCGGGAGTTAGGGGTAGTGAAGGAGCACAAAACCGACCTCAGAATGCCGACTCCTGACATCGCCGGAAAGGATTCCTGGCTGGTGCAACTCCTTCGGGAGGAAACTACTTACGAAACTTTTTTCGAGCGTAAGTTATCTCCAAATCCCTCTGTTATAATTTCACCTTGGACTCACGCTGATGTCTTCTTTCTTTTTCAGAGATGGGCGACGACACTGCTGCCTATTACAAGTCCCTTTTTCTCGGTCAAGCCGAGAAGGGCGAACAGACGAAGAAGGCCGTCTCCCGAAGGCGGAAATCATCTGGGGCTGGGCCGTCTGTGGCCAAACGGGCGAAGAAGGATGCGCCTCCTCCTCTTCCAGAGATTTCCGAGGAGGCGGGCGAAGAGCCCCAGGCTGCTACTGTCCCGCCGGCCGAGGTCGCTGCCGACCTTACTGCTCAGAGTCCCACTCGTTCGGTGACTTTTCTAGATGCTTTGGTGGAAGCCCCTTCCGCCGAGGAGCATCGTAGGAGCAAAGGCAAGGAAATTTCTACCGAGGGGACTCAGGGCTCGGACGACGATGTCACCGAGGTGCCTCCAGGTTTGATTTATCAGACAAACTGTGATGCCTTTACTTTTTTGAAGTTTGAAATTTATTTGCCTTGACCAGCTTCTTGTTTTTGCCGTGCAGGGGAGTTACTTACTCCGGGTTGGGCAGCCGAGCACGCTCGGAAGCGAGCCCTTCAGGATACACGTATTCCAAAGGGGAAGATCCCGAAGGAGCCTTTCTGATCGTTTACGGAGGACATGAATTTGTACTCCGGAGACTGCCAGCAAATGGCTAAAGAGATCTCGAAGGGGATGCTTATTGAAGCCTCCTTCAGGGCCATTGCGGAGGCTCACCCGGGCGATGATTCCCTGGCCACGAAACTTTCCGAGCACGCTGCCCGGGTATGTTTTGCGCCTTTCTTTATTTTTTCCTTTGGATTTTTTCCAAGTGTTTGGCTTTCTCTTTTTCTCTTTTGCCTTACTGACTTTGCCTCTCTTTTTTTGCAGCTGTTGGGGTACGCGGGTTTCCTCAGAGTTCGGGTGGTGAGGCAGACAGCGTTCCGAGCCTCGGCCTTAGAGGTTATAGAAAAAACTAAGGCCACGTGCTCCGAATTAGCTGCCCAGAACACGCAGCTGGCTCAAGCTGCAGAGAAGGAGATCGCCACCGTTCGGGAGGGGTTCTTAAAGGAAAAAGAAGAACTTGTGAAGGAATCCTCCCAGAAGATTTCTAACCTCGGCTCCCAGGTGGCGGAGCTGATTTCAGCGAATGAAGCCTATCAAAAGGAGAAGTCAGAGTTTGAGGTTCTCCTGGCGAAGGCGCTCGCTGAGAAGGCCGCGCTTCAAGCCGAGGTCGATGCTTTGAAGAAGGAGCCGGAGAAGAAGAAGATGAAGGCATTGAAGAAGAAGGTCGCGGATCTGGAGAAGGACCTTGACGCCCTTAGTGCCGAGAAAGATAAGTCTGACCAGATGAGCAAAGTCGGTTTTCAGGACGGCTTCTGCCTTGTTCGGCACCAAGTCCTGCAGGAGTTTCCAGATCTGGACCTTTCTTTCTTGAAGGCCTTAAACATTCCCGAGGGACCTCGGTGGGCTTGGTCAAAGATTGAACACTTGAACTTGCCCCTTTCACTCCCAGCGCCAAAGATAGTGGAGAAGGACGCAGGAGCTGGCGGCTCTCGGGACGCCGAGATCCCTTAGTTTGTTTTAGGGCCCTTTGCCTTCTTTTTTTTTTTTTCTTTTTTGTACTCCTTCTTTTGGCAATCTTTCTTCTCTGTAAGCAGACTCGTCCTTAATAAAGATTCTTTTTTGGCTAAGTCTTTTTTTGTGAGATTTTTCATTTCCTGTTGTCTCGAACATATTCGCTCAAGAGACTTTGGAAAATCAAATCTGCGCTTATTACGGCGATCGCCTTCGCGGAATTCTGGCTTGTACTTAAGAATTTTTCTAAGAAACTTTTGTACTTAGAATATTTTTCTAATTTGTACAATACAACTTTCCCGCGAGATCCTAAGCATAGAATTTTTTCAAGGCATCCGAATGCCAAGTATTTTTTAATTCTACGCCTTCGGCATCGCCAAGTTTGTACACCCCCTTTCGTACTTTGGCACGAACCAGATAAGGACCTTCCCAATTTGCGCGAAATACCCCGTGGGATGGCCTTCGGGATCCGAATTCAACCTTTCGGAGAACGAGGTCTCCTTTCTTTATTCCCTTTGGTCTCGCGCGCAAGTTTATAGCCGCGGTCATTCTTTGCTGAAAATCTTTTCTTCTCAGCTCGGCTATTTCCCTGTGTTCGCGGATGAGGTCAAGCTTGGTTCTTAGGCTGAGGTCATTCCCATTTTCATCGAATACTTGTACCCGTACTGACGGTCGCACGACTTCGACTGGGATGATGGCCTCTGTACCGAAGATGAGTGAAAAGGGGGTCTCCCCTGTGGCCCATTGGGGTGTTGTTCGGTAACTCCATAACACGCTTTGGAGCTCTCCTGGCCATTTCCCTTTTGCTTCCCCTAGTCTCTTTTTCAGACCATCTTTTATGGTCCTGTTAGATACTTCTACCTGCCCATTGATTTGGGGGTGGGCTACTCGGGCGAAGTGCATTTTTGTTCCGAGGTCACTGATAAATTCCTGGAATCCTTTGTCTATGAACTGGGTCCCATTATCAGCTACTAGAACCCTTGGTATGCCGAATCTGCATACAATGTTTTTCCATACGAACTTCTGCACCTCTTTTGCCGAGATGGTCGCCAATGGTTCTGCCTCGACCCATTTGGAGAAATAGTCTACTGCTACCACGCAGAATTTTAAGCCTCCAGGGGCTGTTGGGAGTGGCCCAATGAGGTCTATGCCTCAGACTGCGAAGGGCCAAGGATAGTCAGCCGAAGTTACCAATTCCGAGGGTGTCCTCTGGATATTCGCATATCTTTGGCAATTACCGCATTTCCGGACGAACTGCCTAGCGTCCCTTCTCAGGGTAGGCCAAAAGTATCCTTGGCGAAGTATTACTGCTGTAAGGGCGTTGGTTCCGATGTGTGAACCACAAGCGCCTGCGTGTACTTCTTCGAAGATCATTTCAGTATCCTCTTTATCAACACACCTCTATAGTGGATTTGCATATCCCTGCCGATATAATTCTTCGCCAATTAGGAAGAATCGGCCGGAGCGCCTTCGCACTTTAGCAGCTTCACTGGGGTCTTCGGGGAGTGTATTGTCTATGAGATATCTTTTTATCGGGTCTTTCCAACCTTTTCCCGAAGTTGCTATGCTCAGCACTGTGATGCTCGGCTGGTTTAGCACCTCGGTGCATGCTTTTGATTTTGCCAAGCAATCTGCCTCGGTATTATCTCGTCAAGGCACGTTTTCGATTCGTACGGTGTCGAACTCCCGGATGAGTTTTGCCACCAATTCATGGTATTTTGCCAAAGTTGGGTCTTTTGCCCCGTAGTCTCCTGCCGTTTGTTGCACTACCAGCTGGGAATCGCTGTGGGCTTTCAAGTTTCTTATGCCAATCTTTCTGGCCAGGCGCAATCCTGCTATAAGGGCTTCATATTCCGCCATATTGTTGGTGACGTTAAAGCCGAACTTGATAGCCTTCATCACTTCTAGGCCTTCGGGGCCTCTGATGATTACGCCAGCTCCCTGGTGTTCGGTCCCCGAGGCTCCATCAACATACAAAGTCCATTCGGGCTTACTTTCACCAGGATCCGGGTGGCTATTCTCGATGGTGGGTACTTCGGCGATGAAGTCTGCCAGTGCTTGAGCTTTTATGGCTTTCCGAGGTTCATGAGTGATGTCGTGTTCGCCAAGCTCTATACACCACTTGGAGAGCCTTCCGGAATGATCAACCTTCCTCATGATATCCCGTAGTGGTAGACTACTTCGGACGATGATAGGGTGAGCCTGAAAGTATGGCCGTAGCCTTCTCCCTGCCAGCACCAAGGCATATATAGCTTTTTGCAACAAAGGATACCTGATTTCGGCGCCATGCAGGGATTTGCTTACATAATAGACCGGCCATTGCTTCGACCCCTCTTCTTTCACGAGGACCGAGCTCACAGCTTTTTCTGTGATGGCGAGGTATAACACGAGGGGTTCTCCCTCGCGAGGTTGCTGCAGGGTGGGCAGGCTGGCTAAGTAAAATTTGAGTTCTTCCCAGGCCTTTTGGCAATCTTCATTCCAAGGATGATTATTATTTCTGAGGTTGTTCTCCTCTCTTGCTGCCTTAGTGAGTACTTTGAAGAATGGTCGACATCTGTCTCCATACCTGGAAATAAACCTGCTAAGAGAGGTTATCCTTCCAGTGAGTCTCTGCACATCCTTTATTGTGGCCGGAGTTCGGAACTCGAACAGAGCCTTAATTTTTTCTAGGTTAGCATCAATGCCTCTTTCTGATACCATATACCCAAGGAATTTTCCCGAGGTTACTCCGAAGAGGCACTTTTCGGGATTGAGACGGATCCCGAAGGCCCTGAGCTAGTGGAAAGTTTCCTTTAGATCTGTGACGTGGTCGTCAGGTAGCTTGCTTTTGACTATCATATCGTCGACATATACTTCCATGTTTCTCCCTATCTGATCATTAAAGACCTTGCTCATCAGCCTCTGGTAGGTGGCTCCTGCATTTTTGAGCCCGAAGGGCATTATGACATAACAGTATGTTCCTCCCTCGGTAATGAAAGCAGTTTTCTCTTCATCTTCGGGGTCCATCCTTATTTGATGATACCCACTGAAGGCGTCTAAGAAACTTAGGAGCCCGTATTCGGCCGTTGAGTATACCAATTGGTCTATTGGTGGGAGGGGGTATGAGTCTTTTGGGCAAGCATCGTTCAAGTTTCTGAAGTCGATGCACATCCGGAGCTTACTGCTTCCCTCTTTTGTGGCAATAACCACGTTGCTTAACCATTCGGGGTATTTGACCTCCCTGACGACACCAGCGTCTAACAAGCGCTGCACTTCGGTTTTGACAAAGTTACTTTTGTGGACCGAGATGCTCCGTTTCTTTTGTCGGACAGGTTTTACCTCCAGACTTACTTTAAGGCTATGCTGTATTATGCCAGGGTTTACCCCCGGCATATCTTTCGGCGAATAGGCAAATAGATCTTTATTTGTCAGCAGAAAAGATACAAGTTTTTTCTTATCACCTTCAGCCAAGTTTTTCCCTATTCGGGTATTTTGGCCTGGGACAAGTTCCACTTCTTCTATTTCCGTTATCGCGGGATCTTTTGCCTCACCCTTTTTTGGCGCCTTTGCCTCCATTGTTTGCGCGGAGTTGCTTGCTGGAGCCTTTCGTGCCTTGACGAACACCTTCCTTACCTAGCTCTGATCGATAAAGATTTTCGCATCTCCATCCTTGGTGGCAAAAGTGACCGTTAAGTACTTAACATTAGGGCGGATGTGCAGATTTCCCTGTGTCTGCCTTCCAAGGATGGCATTGTATGATGAAGGGACATTCATGACAGTGAATCTTGCCATTGTGGAGGCAAATAATTCAGTAGTCCCATCTACCGAAATTCTTTTCATCATTAAGGGGAGATCGATCCATCTGAGGACGGGCAGTTCGGATGGTCCTACCCCGAAGGTAGGCGAGGTGACGGGCTTGAGGTCGCTGCTAGATATGCCCAAGTTCGGCAGTAAATGCGAAAACAGGACGTCGGCATTCGATCCATCGTCGAGCAAAACTCTCTTGATGTCCCAGCTTCCTATCCTTGCCATGATCAATAGTGGATCGTCGTGGGGAAAGATGATTGCAGGCCAATTTCTTTGTCGGACTCTGATATTCCATGACTGCTATTTCTCTGACCTTCCTCTTTCTTTCCGAGGACAGGAGCCCCGTCGTAATTGTCTGTATTATTCCTGCTGGAGGTGGAGGGCGCCTTTTCGGGCTTCGGTTCCTCCGTCTGTCGGAGTCGTAGTCCTCATCTTCTGCCTTTCCTTCTTCTTCATTTTTCCCTTTCGGGGAGGGCATCCGCAGATAACGCCGAAGTTGGCCCAGCTTTATTAGCGACTCTATATACTTCTTCAATTGAAAGCAGTCTTCGGTGTCGTGGCCGTGGTCGCGGTGAAACTGGCAGAACTTCTTTATGTTCTTTTTATTATCAGCGGTCATGGCTCTTGGTCGCTGAATCTGAGTCCCCTGCCTTTCCATTGTCATGAGGATGTTGGTCCTTGTGGTGTTTAGAGGTGTGAAGATTGGGGGTTTCCTTCCCCTCATCCTCCGAGGTAGGACTGCCTGTTCGGTTGGGTACCGGGTTTGCTGGTTGGACCCTTCGGCCCGGGTGTGATCGGACTTCGGTCCACCTATTCTTAGCTCTTTGGCCGTCATGTGCTGTTCGGCCCTTCGGTAAAATTCGCCAAGCGTGTCCGAGGGGTCTTTGGAGAACTCGTAAAACAACTGTGAGTCTCTCCGAAGGCCCCGCGTCATGGCGAGAATGCGTATGTAGGGCCGAAAGTGTGGGCCGCTCAAGGCTTTTCTGTTGAACCTCTCGACATAGTCGCGAATGGTTTCTCCATTTCTTTGCGCTATGTCGAACATTTGGACAAGCACCTTCGCCGTTGGCCGACTTCCAATAAATTGCTGCATGAAGGCCGTGCATAACTCCTAGAATTCTGTGATGGTTCTTGGAGCTAATGAATTATACCACGCAGTTGCTGGTCCTGTGAGGGTGACCTCAAAACATTTGAACAAGGTAGCGTCGTCGGCACCGTGCATCATCATGCTGCGTCTGTACTTAGTCAGATGGGCCTGTGGATCAGTACGGCCATCATAAGTTTCGAGCTGAGGTACTCTGAAGTCGCCAGGCATGGAAGCCTCAACTATGGCTTGAGTGAACGGGGACTCATCCCCACAAAAGGTTTCAGACAGCTTGGCCCAGACGGGCTTGTGAGCAACATGTTTTTCTACTCTGTCTAGTCTTGCTAGTATCCTCTCCATAAGGATCGTGGCACTAGGTTCTTCCTCTGGGAAGGGAGATTGTCGGCGTCTCTTCGGGGAGCGAGTTCGGCGTTGGGGGGACAGGGACCTCGTGTCAAGCGTCGAGCTCCTTCGGTGTGGGACTTCGGGTCACCTGGACTTGGCTCGTTCTGCAAGTCGTGCCCCGAGGGGCATATTTTCCATTGAAGACTCCTCACGCGGATCTCCGCCTCCTGAACTACTGTGAGTTGGTTTGGGGCTTCTCTCTCGAGGGCGTGCTGGTGAGGGAGGCCTTTGGGCCTGAGTCTGTTGCGGCCACCTTCGGTCTATCTGCTGTGTCATTTCAGCCACAACAGAACGTTGAAAGTCGCACAGGAAACTCATAGTTATGACCAGAGGACGCTCTTCCTCCGGCGTGGAAGTCCCTGGAAGGGTTTGCTCAGTGGCCGGTTGAGCTTCAGGCGCAGACGGGGACTTCGGGAGTCCCTTGTCCCTTGAACACCAAGTTTCAACAACGGCAACCTCAGAGTGCGTTCTCACAGACGGCGCCAGATGACGCCCTGGGGCATCCTCGTTAAGTGACATTGTGACTTCTAGAGGGACTTCCTGAGAGGGAGAACGCCTGGAGCCCAGATTTCCCAGAGGAGCGTGCCTGTTCTTGTTTTCTCAAGAAAGAGGGGGTTTAGCCCTGAAGTGTCCCCCTTGCTAGGGTTTGTTTCCTGGTATTTATAGGAGTGTTCCGTCCGTTCAGATCATGACACGTGTTCGGTTAGATCTTTCCTGTACCTTCGGGCGTAGGGGACAAGTGGCTGTTTGTAGGCTCCTCGAGCCTTGGTCCGAGACAGGTCGTGACAAGACCTGGACGGCGTGGACGTGTCAGACCGCCATTCCAGGCGGCGTGTAGCGCCTGCAGATGACATGTCAGAGGCTCCTTAAATGCTCCTGCCGTACTCCCGAGGTCCCCTGGGTGAGGTCATCCCTTGGTACGGGCGTCCTTCTTTAGCCGGTGTACCACTAGTTCGGGAAGCCCCCTAGCTCGGGGGTTCCACCTTCGGGCCTACTATTCTCCTGTTTTGGAATAGCTAGACCTTCGCCACCGAAGGCGATCCACTTGGTCCCCCGAGGGAGCTGGTAACGTTTTTGGGGTTCCTGAGGTATTAGCCGAAGTCCCGAGTTCGACACGTCTTGACTTTGCTACTTCCGAGGTCAGTGATAGTGTCTCCTTCGGGTGACATTAAGCTCTCCAATTACCTTGTTTTCGGCAGGAGGCACAGGGTGAGAGAGGCGATAGTCCTTCGGCTATCAGGTATGTTCTTGCAGTGATATTGAGCTATTGAGATGGTGTGATTTATTTGTTTAATCATCTTTTTATATGTGCTGAAATCAATTAGATGAACTGTGATATTAAAGACAATATTTTTTTTCCTCTTTTTTCTCCTAATGCACCAAGATGGATACTGATAGACCCTATTTGTTAACTCCAACCAGAAAGCACGATAGAGAAGAAGAAAAAGAAAAAAGAATCCTTGTTACTATTTTTTCCATAATAATAGGAGCAATAGTTACTTGGTATCGTGGAAAACATTTTGTCAAAGAGCCATCTTATAATTGGGATTTGGAGAGGACTTGCTTTCTTAATCGTTTGTACAATGGAAGAGAAAAATATTGCATTGAACAGCTGAGAGATACGAAGCAAGCTTTTAGAAGCTTATGCAGAATCTTAAGAGAACAGGGTGGTCTAGTTGAAACAAAAAATGTTCTTATTTGTGAGGCAGTAGCAATGTTCCTGAGGGTTCTTGCTCATAATCTAAAATTTAGAGTTATGGAGTTTGATTTTTATAGATCTAAAGAAACAATTAGTAGGCAATTCCATTATGTGTTGCGGGCAATATTGCAAGTGAGCAAACATTTTGTAAAATTTCATCCTTATGAACTTCAAGGTGCAAATGCAGCAAGATGGAAATGGTTTGAGGTGATCTATTCTCAGATCATTTTTTCCAATGAATAAGATTATTTTTCTTTTGGGTTAAGATATGTAGCTTTAATCATATTCTTTTAATTTGTTAGAACTGCATTGGAGCACTTGGTGGTACACACATTTCAGTCACCGTAAGTTAATCATATTCAACCTTTGACATTATGAGGAAAGAAGGGGAAAAAAAAGTAAAACAAATTGAAATTCAAAATAAAACGAAAACAAGGATAAAGAAGAAAAACAAACATTAATTCATAAAAAAAAATATGGAGCAATTATACTAAATTCCATGCACATTCATCCAAATGATGGATTTTATACAGTTGAAATTTTATATCTTTATTTTCTAAATTTGAAATAATCTTCCAAACAATGTATTTGTAAATACTGGAATTTCAAAATACTGTGTTTTAAAATACCAGTATTTTAAAATTATGGAAAATTTTCAAATTCTCTATCCAATCATAGTTTTAGACAACATCATTATGAGAAAATGTGTTCGAGATTTTGTTTTGAAATAAACAAATGTGGTTGCCGCACACTTGTAAGAAAACAACAATTCAGATTGCCCTCCTGTAAACAAATAAGAATTCACGTTGCACAATTACAATCTAGGGATGACAAAATCTAACTTAATCTAATAACCTGACTTGACCCACCTGAACTTAAGCTCGACCTAACCCGATTTGATAAAAAAATCGACGACATGAATCCGATTAAAGTGAAGCTTGAGAAAACTTGAACCAAAATGACCTTAACCTGAAATGACTTGAACTTAAATTAACTCAAACCCGAAATGACCCAAACCCGAGACTGAATTGAGAGAAACTCAAGATGACTCAATAACTAGGCCTGACAAGACCTGATTTGAACTTCAACCCTAAACCTTAACTTTCTTCTTTCATTATCGTTTGTATTTAGTAAGTCTCATATATAGGGGCTTTCATTATCTTCTATTTTTTCCGACTTTCATGTTTAGTAATTCTTATATTTTGGAAAAAGATTTTCATAGTTAGTAATTTTCATTTTTGAGGATTTCTATACTTAGTTAGTCTCATATTTAGAAAAGGGACTTCCATATTTAGTAAGTCACATATTTAGGTTCTTCCAAAATAAGTATTTTTTATATTTAGCAAATTTAATGATCTTGGTAGCTAATTGTCAAAATTACAAAATTTATCCACAAACTTTTAATTATAGTGCAATAAGGTACCTAAATTTTGAAAATTTTAATTTCAATCACCTATAATAATTACAACATGGGTCTCTGAACTTTTAAAATCTTTCCAGTTTCACCTAAAAGTTTTAAAATTTGACAGTTTAGTAACTAATGGTGAAATGTAATTGCATTTCATAGTAATTTCATAGAAAATTATTCAAAACAGAAGCATAGAAAAATTATATCAGTATATGTCTAGGTGATAGTTAGGTGAGGGCCTGGGTGGCTTATGCTGTGATAGTTGAAAGATATGAGTTTAGAAAAACAATAAAATATTACAAAGTATTACCATCAATATTAAATAACCTAAATATGTAATAAACTATATTAAAGAAAACTTTTATGAATTTTTTAACTGCACACACTGAGAAAAGAAAATTTAACTTAAATGAAATCACACCAAAAGAATTGAATTCCCTAACCTAAATTTTAACAAAAATTGAACAAAAAATTAAGTCGATTAAGTTGTTTCGGCTTATATACCAATAACTCGAATGAACTTGAAGGTTAACTTGAATCTGGCCTAAAACCCAACATGAAGTTACCTGAGACAGAAATTGACCCGACCTGCATTAAACCCAAAGCCAAATAGAACTAATCCAACCCAACCTGAACCTAAAATCAACTCAAACCGAAATTAACCCGAACCTAAATAACCTGAGCTAGACCTAAATTCATGGTAACTCGATTTGACCCAAACCTAAATGGCCTAACATGACCCACCCAATTGCCATCTTTATCACAGCCACTAATAGCTGTGAAAAATTAACAAACAGCATGGGGTAGGTTCAAGTTGGTTCTGTTTAAACCTTATCATGACCAATTTAAATTGTTATTAACTCAAACCTGAAAACAATTTAACACTCATAACACAATTCAAGTAAAGCTCGATTACTTATTACTTAGCTTGGCTTGGTTAAATTTGAGTTTTTTTTTAATTTAAGCAAACAGCTCGATCAATTAATGGTTTATTTATATTCTTTTCAATCCAAACATGAACAGAATATTAAACTCAATAGATATTTCAAATTGAATATAATTAGCCTACTACATCTCTCAGTTTACTTCATTTTCAGTATTATGTTATAATGGAAAAAAAAAGTAGAATGTGCAGCCAGCACTATGATTAGGCAATTATTATTTCCTTTTTTTTTATTAATTCTTGTTGCTTTTGTGCCAAGTGTTATAGTTGGGTGATCTTTCCCCCTATTTCTTCACAAAGGCAATGAACATTTCATTCAGTATAAAAAAAATTTCTACAAATTTACTCTTAGCCACACCTAAAGAAAGCAAACTAAAAAAAAAAACATGCCTGATCCAACCAGATGCCATGGTTACAGATGATGGTCTATTCCAAACTCTAATAGCCAAATCAAGCAAAATAAAACTGACAATAAAATCAATTGAACTAATTCTTACCCTTAAAACATTTTTTCATGTCCTGTAATACCTAGTAGACAATTAAGAGCAAGGCAACCAGCTTAATCTAACAACAAGGATCCTCTCCTTGCTTGGCTTTAAGAGCCTATCTCACTTAGGAGCTCATCCTTTTTTCTATTAATATTGAGACGCCTTTTGATCTTTCGCTAAACTTGTGCAGGGATATCAGGTTTTAGAAGAAAAAAATGATTTGTCTACTTAGCTTGCTTGAAGCATAGGGAACAACGGTTGGGAAGTAGAATCCACATCTCCAAGAGCTCTCCAACATACATGACAACTCTTAAAGGTAGCAACATTGGTCCAACATATCCTTCACCATTTTCTTTTTACACATTTCTTCTTGATCAATTGATAAAACTTCATTTGGCACTTTTAAGTGAAGGTTATTTGTGGAAGGTGGCAAAATGCTACACATGAAAGGGAAATAAGATGATTAGGGGTCAAGAGGGTGGAGGAGCGAGCAACCCGGCAAACTTAGGAAAATTGGCAGGAGAAAAAATCTAAGGTGAAATAAGAAAAAATAGCTCGAGCAAAAATGAAATGCAAGGAAAAAAAAAATATCAACTTATATCAAATGAAAAGCCTAGAGGAAGCAAATAAGAATGTGGAAGAGAAATAAAATAGTATGAGAGCTCTAAAAGGTGGGGTGATTGTAAAAAATGACCTCCTTTCCACAAAGAAAGTGAAGGCTATTTATAAGGAAGTCTGACGCATAGGATTGCACCACTTATCTTTAGATCAATGGTAGAGAAAAGTCTAATGGTTATCTTTGGGTAAATACTATTTTCCTGGGCCTTTGGGTCTACTGGGTTGATTAGAAAATTTAACAGGCCTTGCTCCAAGTATACCAATCCAGAACTCGCTGAAATCATCCTCTTATGATGTTGAACTAAAATTCTTGCCCAAAATTTTAAATCTGACATCATCTAACCTGAAACAATCAAATAGTCAGTAAGATTTTTTTAATAAATAATAAACAAATAAGAAAATATAAAATTACTGAATTCCACCGCTACATTTTGCTCCGCTACATATAGAGCATGAAATGATTTGTATGCATTAAAGATATAAGATAGATGTTACCGTTTGATAGTTGCATGGACATGAAATAACTTTAATAATTCCTTGAGTAATAGTTGAAACTTGCATCATTATAAATTAAAATAACAAAATCCAAGATCTTGCAATTTAATTTTGTTAGTATGGTATCTATAGGGACAAATAACAAATCACAATATAATGGGAAAATATATAACATTAATTGAAAATTTTTTTCTTTCTTTATGTATATATATATTTTTTTAATGAACCAAATCCTATTTTAATAATGTTTCCTTAACCGAATAAGTGAAAAAATGAAGGAAAGATATTTTCCTTATTTTTGTGCACACATGCACACAGTTAAAAGGACATTAGACCAATTCCCTTTTGCTTCCAACTTTCTTTCATCTTCTTTTCTTTCTATTTCTTTTTGTTTTGTTTTTGTCTCTTTTAAGCTTTTCAGCTTTCCAGCTTTTTCCATTCAAGTTTCAACTTTTCTCTTCTTCACTTTTCTGACTTACCAGTAAACCAAGCTTGCCTTCTCATCCATATATGGTACGACAAATTTGGGAGCCACAAAAAATTGTGAAGTAAGTGTTAATCAAACCTATATGATAACTCCCTTGTTTTTCTTTCCTAATTGTTACAAAAGCTATAGTAGAGAACTATAGTTTTCTAGCATGCATAATAACAATTAGACATGCAATAATGTATAGTATTTGGCATAATTATCAAACTTGTCACTTACCATGAATTTATAGAGCATCAATAATTTATATTTTGTACCTACTTAATTGTAGATATCACAATGGTTCAATCTAAAAAGGAAAAGTTACATACCCAGTTAGGTAAAAAGAAAAGAGAAATGAACAAAGAAGCATGGGAGAATTTGCCTAAGCCACTTGCTCATCGTAATGGGTGTTTACCACTATCAGTAGATGAGACAGATTGGATTGACCGAACGTTTCTTGAAGGTAACTTTTGTCTTAGTTAGAAGAAGGAGAGAAATTTTCTATCTCCAAGATCTTGGAAATTGGTGGTGTAGGATAGTCTGGACCCGCCTAAATTCATTTGACCTTAGTCAATGTTACGATTAAAGAATGGAAGAAAATAAGTACCTCTCTCAAACACTAGGCTTGGTGTGCCAAATAGATATGTTGCCGACTAGTCAAAATGGGTCAACAAAGTTCTTCACAATAAGAAGTACTATGACACTTTGAAAGATGTCTACGGTGTTCATGCCATTAGAATATTACGGGACTTGAATTGCTGCGTTTCCAAGAAGGTCTCAATATGGAGGAATCTCTTCATGAGGTGTAGTACTGATACTCAAACCTTCGTTATGGCCTAGTAGGAATTCACACAAACTTTAGAAGATGTAAAAGTTCTCTTGGCCTTGAGTACTTTTGGCATAGAAGTTGTGTCAGATGAGTTGGTCGATGATGAAGCATGCCTTTACAAGAGCTTAACGGAGGACATTAGTGATGCCAATAAGGCAACAAAAATTGGGGCCAAATTCTGCCCTTTTTGACATATGGCTGAATTTGTACTTTGGGCAACTAGATATAGACGACTCTATAATTCCTGAGGGGGGCTAATTGCAGTTACAAATTAAAAGCCTTCTGTATTTTAGGTGTATAAATTTCTTCTACCTAGCACCGCTGAAGATGAAGTCTCTGCTGAATGTTTTCTTCTCACCATCAAATTAGCACAGGGGAAAAAGCTGGCACTTGGTCCATTGTAGTTGGACTCTTTGTACAAGAGACTTGATAAGTACTCGCCTGCTGTGTCTCGTTCCATGAGTAGGTATTAACACTTTTTCAACTTTTTTTTTTTGGTAATTTCTATGCCTTAGCACATCCTCAACAGATTTGACCAAGTAACATCAATAGACTTTGTGTTCTTGCAACTTTTCCTCAACAAGAGATTTAGGCTTTGTTGTCATCAAGTTGTCGCCGGCATAGAAGAAAATCATTTTTGGCCTTTGGCTTGGAACAATCGTCTTTTGAGCAATCTTTTGTTCACTATTGATAAAGAGTCAACCTTTGTCTTTTGGCTTTCTTTGATTGACATAAAAGAGTTTTCCTCATCAACAATTTTCTATCCAAGACAAGGTTACACGGCAAATACAAGAACTGTTGAGGAGCGGGAAGAAAAATCGGAAAACAATGCTCTATTGTTCTTTACTTTGTAACGCATGACCATGTTGGTTGGCTTGATGAACTTCCACCCATCACCATGTTGTCCAAACAATAAGGAGCTAGTTGCTTATAATCTACACTAAGTGGCCAGAAAATTTAGGCATCACCAAGGAATTCGCCATGATGCTATCAAGCTCTTAAAGGATATGACAATCTAGCAAGGCGATGCTTAATTTCTTACTATGAATGCTTTGAAGAATCAGTCATATGATAAAAATGTATACTTTCAAGGCATAAAAAGGAACAGCTACTATGTCCAAAATGGTTATCTCACTTCTCTTCTATCATGGAAGCTTTTTTGGATTTAAAAAAAAAACTAGCTGAGGGCATAACCAAGTCCTTCCCTCTTGGGATGATCATGATATCTCTCCACGATTATTCCATAATAAAGAGAATGCTCCAACTTTAGGTAAAAGAAAAGAGATGCCAGCAAGCTCAAGATAAGAAAACAAAAAAAAAATTTTGATCCATCTAGAGGTAATTGATGCAACCCCCTAACACTTTGATAGGTCTTTTTTTTTCCCCCTTATACATGCATATATTTCATGCCAAAGGATCAAATGATAAAATTGAAGCATATGGTGCTGAGAATGAGGCCAAAACCTCTAATAAGCTTGCAAGGTCAAAAGAACTTGATGAAAATAACACTAGGGTTTCTTGCCTTGAACTTAAGACTGACCTTAATACTAATTCAAAGACTGAAGAAGATAATACCAATGTACCCTTTGATGATTATGAGGATATGTCCACTATTGCTGCTATAACTCAAGTAGGCCAAAATTTTTACACCATTACTTATTGACATTTCATTCAAACAAACCAACCTTTTTTTTTTTTTTGAAGCAGACACAGGCACAAACACCATTTACTGGCAAGTCACTCGTAAAACTTAGCCAGAATTCTTCTACGTCGGAAAAAGGTAAATTAACACAATCCACAAACTTGCTGCCTGAGTCAAATACTAGTATTAGCATGAACTCACGACTTGGTCAAAATGTTGATCTATTGCCCTGTACTACTCCTCCCTTAGCTTTGGCAGGAGACATAAGTACTGCCACAGAAGCTTATCTTGTTGAGTTTTATTGTATTCAAGTGACAAAATTGCAACATCATTACCTACAGGTCATCTCTGATGTAAAAGGTGATTTCTTTTCCGCCAGCAAGATTCAAAGAAAAATAAATCTACAAAAAGTCCTTAGAACTTTAGCTGATATATTAGCAATATTGGAGAAAGATTTTTGCACTTTATCAACTGAAGAAATATTTGGAGCCAATAAGGTTTTTAAGGTATGTACCAAGATGAATTTCTTGTTATGCATATACTATTCATGATAGGCCAAAACAAAACAAAATGGCATTATGTTGCCCATGTAGATGCTTAAGATTTTAAGTTCAAGTTAGAAAAGTTGCAACCTATCATCCAACAAGTGAAAAAAGTAGCTTTAATTGAGGATTGCTAGTTTTAGTTGCAAAAGATAAAGGATGAGAAACAACAAATATCTCAAAAGCTCAATCATCTTGAGGAAGAGAAAGCTTCCTTAACTGCTCAATTAACATCTATGAAAAAGAAAATTAGTTCCTTGGCAAAAACAAAGAAAACTCATGAAGACCAGGAGAAACAAATAGCGACAAAATCAATGGTCATAGAGGCGATTATTTTTCTCAGAAAACAAGTTCCTAGCCATTTTTTGCTTAAGAAAACAAGTTCCTAGCCTTTTTTTTTTTTTTGTTAGGCAATGCCTAGATATTAGTTTTTTCTATTTGATGTTTTTTAAACAAATCATTCTTTCATTAAGAGTAAAGCAGTACCACTTTCATTTCAATATTGACATGATACAATAGTTTAAATAATAAAACCACGTACTTGGCTTTTTGGAAAAGCTCAAATATAAGCTTTTGGCATGACTTAGGCCATCAATTTGTTGAAATAAAACAATATAGACACCATCCTAATCCGTTCAATAAAAGGGAGGCAAGAGATTGACATCTTATTTCATTCAAAAGTTCGATCACTGCATTCATTGAAAGAAAGCTAAAAAAATCTTCCTAATGCATTCGCTAAGAGGGAACAAGAGATCGACATCTCATTTCAATGAATAATGCCTCACTACATTTGCTGAGACAGAGCTATAGAAATCTTCCTAATGCATTTGCTAAAAGGGAAGCAAGAGATCAACATCTCATTTCAATGGACAGTGCTCTCACTACATTTGCGAAGAGAGAGCTAAAATGGTGATGAAACTTTTCTTATTCTTTGAAACTTGTTCATGCTCAGTTGTGCACCAAACTTGACCAAATGCCTCATTAGAACTTCTTTATTAATCAAAAGTTGATTGGAGATGCTACAACACTTGTCTTTAGGTTCAAAAGTCGGCAACATCCACTTTCATTGACCTCATCGATAATATATGGCCATTCCTATTTTGGCACAAATTTTGGACCTGGCAAACCATGTCCAATATGCTCAGCAGCACGCATCACCAAATCCCCATCTTTAAACATTCTCTTTATCACCATCTTACCATAACCTGTATTCAAACGTCACTAATAAACAAAAATATTTGACTTAGCTTTATCTCTCTACTCTTCTAGAGTTTCCAAATCAAACAGACATTGAGTATCATTATCAAGGCCAAAGTCAAGTGCCAAACATGCTGATGGGATAGCTACTTCTGCTAGAATAACAAGTTTTGATCCATGCACAAATAAGAAAGGCATAGCCTTTTTTGGAGTACACTTTGAAGTATGATAAGCCTACAAGGCTAAAGGAAGCTTCTTAATCCATAAGGAATGGTCCTCATGAGCCATTCTACTTAAAAAAATTTGAGTAAGGCCTTGCTCGTTGCTTCTGCCTGACCATTACCCTTAGAATAATAGGTCGTAGACTTAACATTATCAATATCATAATCTGCCAGTATCCCACGTACATAAGAATTGACAAATGGTTTACCATTATCAGAGAGTATTATTCTTGGAATTCCAAACCAGCAAATTATATTCTCCCTGATGAAAGTTGCTACAACTATACCAGTTGCTTTCTTCAGCATTATAACTTCCACCCACTTAGTAAAATATTTAGTAGCTGCCAAGATCCAGACATAACCCTCCGACGGTGGATTGATAGGTCCAATGAGATCCATTGCCCAAGTATGAAAAGGCCAAGAGGTAGTCATGCTATGCAAGTTGACAGTTAGTGCATGAATAATATCACCATGGAGTTGACATTGAAGACAATTTTAGGCATAAATAAGTGCACCATCTTCCATGGTGGGCCAGTAATAACTAGTATCCAAAAGTTGATGCTATAACTTTCAACCACCTTGATGTTCTTCACATGAACCTGTATGCATCTTTACTAAGATTTGGCTACCTTCTTCTTTGGTGAGACATTTTAATGGATGCCCATGAAAAGAGATTTGGTGTAATATGCCATCCTTAAAAAAATTGCTTAGAATGCCTCTTGATCTGACAGGCATCTTTGTACTATGTTGGAAGGATTCTATTTTAGAGATAATCAATATAAGGATGATTTCAATCTCCCACCTAAGTGATAAAATGACATTCCAATGCATTTGACAGATGAAAGCAAGTAGAACATGAATTCTTTAAGTCATCAACATTTTTAGCCATTTTATGCCAACAATAACCTATGTGTTGTAGTAGGCAGTAGAAAGAAATCTTTTCCTCACCACACCATTTCTCATGAACCTTTTCTAATTGAAATCTAGCTTCTTCAGCTGACACGCAATGTGAAAGAAGTTCATCACCAATTAGTATGAAGTTCTTCAACATTCCAACGTCAGTTGTTGTAAGCTCCAATAGCTTATTTTTATAGTTATTCTATAATTACCTAGGTGAATGCAAAAATTCATAAAAAGGACAAGGATGAGTATGCCGTAAAATAGAAAATTGAACAATACCCTCCCCTATTAGCAAAATAGCCTTATTGGCTAAAGTTGTTAATTAATCAACATGATGGTTTGATGCTCGTAAGGTATGCTCTAATTTGACTTGTGTGAATTGCCTAATTAACTTCTGAATAATGGATCGGTATGGTGCCAGTATGGGCTCTTTAATTGCAAATTCATCATTAGTTTGCTTAATAATAAGATTTGAATCACCATGCACACAAAAATACATCACGCCAATCTCTAATGCCACAAATAGGCCAACCACAAGAGCTTCATACTCTGCCTGATGTTTATGCGAGGAAAGTCCAACTTGACTGACAATGAAATAATCCTATGCTCCATTGTAGAAAAAGATTGAGGATCTTGACATGGAGGAACCAAGACAATGGCTACGCCACTTGATGACATTGTTGATGATCCGTCAAAGTAAAGTTGCCATTCTCCTTCATTTTCTTCCGTTATGTAAACTTTCTCAGTTCTGTCTTTTATTAGTGTGACTATTTTCCCATTAGGAGTAGAGAATGGTAAGTCAGTAAGTAGATCCACCAATGCCTGGAATTTAATTGCCTTTAGAGTTATAATAATGATATCAAAATCACCAAGCATGAGTAGCCATTTGGCTGTTCTTCCAGAAAAAGCCAGATGAGTGAGAAGATACTTCAAAGGATTAGATTTTGTAACCAAGAACACCTTATGTGTAAGAAAATAATGATGCAGCTTTTAATTAGGAAAAACAATGGCCAATTTTTGATTTAAGGATAATTCCCTTCACTATCATAAAGAGCACGACTTAAATAGTGTACTGTGCTTTCTTGACCATCAACTTCTTGTGCTAGCAAACAACTCAAAGAATTGAATGTAGCAGTCAAATATAGGTACATAGGTTCACTTTTAATTGGCGTGATCATAATTGCTGGTGAAATGAGAATTTGGTTAACTTGATTAAAGGCTCATTGTTGCGCTATTCCCTACTCATAAGTCACATATTTTTTTAGTATGAGCTGAAAAGGATATGTAACTTTTGCTAATGCCGGAATGAACCACCAGACATGAGAAATTTTCCCGATGATGCTATTTAATTGAAATTAATTAATAAGGGGTGGCATTTTATAGATAGCCTCGATTTTTTTCAGACCCATATTGATCCCCTTTCCATGAACCATGTAACCAAGGAACTTACTAGAAGTAATGCCAAATACACATTTCACCATATTTAAACGTAGTTTGTACTGGCGGCATCGCTCAAGCGCATGGCGAAGATGTGCAACGTGATCACCATCCTTCTTGGATTTGAAAACAATATGATCCATATAATCCTTCATTATATCATGCATCATGTCATGAAAAATAGTAGTCATGGCTCTTTGATAACTAGCTCCTACATTCTTCAAGCCAAAGGGCATAACACTATAATAGAAATTCCCACATGGAGTTCGAAAATCCATTTTCTCCGCATCTCCAAGCGCCATCATGATCTGGTTATAACCATTAAATCCATTCATAAAAGAAAATAGCTCATGCCCTGTAGTAGCATCCACCGATATATCAATACTTAGGAAGGGAAAATCATCTTTAGGACAGGCCTTGTTAGATCTCTAAAATCAACACAAATTCAAAGTTGTCCATTCCTTTTCAATACTGGCCTTATATTTGCCAATCAAGTTGGATGTTGAATTGGCTTGATGAACCCTGCCTTCAAAGGTTTCATTATTTCTTCTTTGATTTTTACTTCTATCCCTAGGTAACCTGTTGTTGTTACTTTAAAGGTTTCATATCTAGCCTTATGCTCAAATTATGAGAAATTAAAGTTGGATCTAGGCCATGCATATCCACTTAGCTCCAAAAAAATAGATCTTGATATTTCTTAAGCAGAATTACAAGATTATTCTTCACTTCATTTGCCAAACTCTTGCTTACAAATAAAGGCTTAATACTAACACCATCTATGGACACATTAATCTGCACTAGCTCTTCTGTCTGAGGTTTTGGAAAATCTTGTATTGGCTCTGGCGCTTATAGAATTTCTTGCAATGGTGAACCAGGAACCAAAGATTTTACCTCCTTAGTCATGCAAACTTCAGGTGCATTAAAGTTAATAGAAAATTCACTTGTTATGGGATTAGGAATAACTGAAGTTCTGGGCACCATTATAAGCGATAAACTTTTTTACATCTTCTATTTCCTAGTGCTGGTGCTTTCCAATTCTTTTTGGAGCTTATGGCATTGAAGAAACACCTTCATATTCTTCCTATTTTGGCAGAGGAACACCTTTTGGCAAAAGAATGGTATTCTCATCTTTTTCAGTGAAAACATCATAAAAGGCAGCTTCGACCAAGTGAGACTTATGGAGTTTAAAAGGAGTATCCACACCATGAATATAAATTTCTTTTCCATGCCAAAGTACCTTAGCACATTGATGCTCAATCAAGGGAATAATATGATAAGAATGCATCCATTTTCTGCCTAATAAGAAGTGATAACTAGTAGACAAATCTATAACATAAAAATGGACTGGGCCTCGCATAGGTCCCACTTTCAATTCGACAATCACTTAGCCCATCATGGGCACAATTTGTTTATTAAAACCTTCAACAATGAATGGCCATTTAACAAGGCGATGAATGTCTATATTTGTTGCTTTGAAAGTAGATATTGGCATGACATTCATAGAATCACCTTAATCCAACATAGTTCTCCTCACTAGATAACCATTCAAGTAAGACTCCACATACAAAGGCCTATTGTGATCATGATTCTCTGCACAATAATTTTCATTAGAAAAAATCATTTGCTAATGGGCTGTGGCAGCTAATCTACTGATGTTTTAAATGAGAAATCCTATACTTTTCTATAGAAATATGTGAGATAGCAATATCAACAACTTGTTTGGCTTCAGAATCAATGCCAAATAGATCAAAGAAATTTTTTAAGGTCATAGTATGAATAAGAGAATTTGCAACAATGTAAATAGAGATCTAATCATCTTGCTCATTATGTACCTTTGGCGGTGGTGGAGAGAATTAAGGAAAGTATTTTTCATCAGACAAAAAAAGAAAAATAGCATGAATATGACCAAGAATAACATTAACATGGCCTTGCATCGCATTATGAGCAAACAAAGGATTTCCATGGACTTCTCTTCCTTCCGAGACAACCTCATTTTTATCAAGCTTATTGTGAAAAAAGCGCCATAAATTCCAACACTCAGAGGTTGGATGACAAACTTAGTGATGATATCTGCAATACTTTGGATCAACTTTGTCTTGGTTCATTGGCAACTCTAGCACCTGAGGTAGATGGATCAACTTATCTTTTATCCACTAATTTAGCAAGGCAGAAACTTTATTCATAGGACAAGGAAAAGGTGGAGGTATTTCAAAATTTTTATGAGGCTCAGTTTTAAATCTGTTTCTACCACCATTTTTTCTTCCTTGCATAATGGCATTCACAGATCGGCACTTTGAGTAACTACCTTCACAATCCTTTTTCATCAAAAGAGAATTGCTAGTTCATCGAGCAGCTTCTACTAAAGTAGCAAAAGAAGGCAACTGTAAATTATGATGAATTCTATATCACGAAGCATACCTAAAATATAGACCTTGACAAGCTATCATTTGTCAAAAGATTCTTGACAATCAAGTACCCTTTCATAAAATTGTTGTGCATAAACATGAAGATCCTTTTTAAAATATTGGCGCTCTCCGCCAAGGTCCACCAAAATAACTTTTTCTTAGGTTGAATAGAATTTCTCTGTGAATAACTTACACATATGCCTCCAAGTTTTCGTTAACCTTAGAGCGATGTTGGTATACCAAGTGTAAGCTTTCTTAGACAAAGACTTAGAGAATTCCTTTAATTTCAAATCATCATCTAGTTTGTATACGAGACATTTCTCCATAAAGTGCCTCCCATGGTCCCTGGCATTGCCCATCTTGCCATTGAATATAGGGAAACTCGGACTAGAATAATCTTTCGCGTATGGCTTCTTAGCAACACATGGTGGATATGGAACTTTGATCTCCATCTCAGGATAAGATGCCTACTCTTGTCGCTGTTCCAGTAACTAAAGAAACTATTAGTTATCGACAAAACCTATAAAATTGTGCTAGGCATAAAACCTTTAGTGCCAAGAGTTGAACCTCCAATTCCAGGATTTATTGGCCACAAGACCGGCATAGTAGCAATAGCTAAGCCTTTAAAAATAATAGTAGAGACGATAAAATCACTTATAGTAATCATTGAATTTGCCAGTGATGAAGACGGATTAATTTATGATGTTTGTCATGGTGCCCCAACTTGTGGGTACGATAGATTGTCCAATGCATTGATAACCACTTGATTGCTCTCATTTATAGTATTCAACATGCACTTTTGAGATGCCTGGAACATTTCCAATAATTGAGCCAGGTACGGTAGAACATCAAGAATAGGAGTCAGCCCTAAGCAAGTAGTGTTGTTTTCATTGTTGCCATCTGACATGATTCCCATTTTATGCAATCACACCCTCCCCAGCGGAGTCGCCAAAATGCAAGTGAGGGTTATTTGTAGAAGAGGGCAAAGTGTTACACATGAAAAGGAAACGAGATGACTAAGGGCTGATAGAAAGAAAGAGCAAACAATGCGACAAACTTAGGGAATTGGTAGGAAAAAAACATCTTAGGCATAATAAGAAATAATAGCCCAAGAAAAAATGAAATGCCAAGAAAAATAAAATATTAACTTATATCAAATGAAAAGCTTGGCAGAAGCAAATAAGAATATGGAACAAAATGTGGAACAAAAATGAAATAGTATGAGAACTCTAAAAGGTGGGATGATTGTAAAAAAATGGTCTCTTCTCCATAAGGAAAGTAAAGGCTATTTATAGGGAAGTCAGGCACATAGGATTGCGTCAGTTATCTTTAAATCAACAGCAGCGAAAAGTGTAACAGTTATTTTTGGGTAAAGACTATTTTTTTAGCTTCTGGGTCTACCGGGTTGGTTGGAAAATCCAACAGACCTTGTTCTGAGCCTACCAAGCCAAAACTCACTGAAATCATTCCTTTACAATGTCATAAAATTCATACACAAAATTTTAAATTTGACATTGTCCAACTTGGAATAATAAAATGATCAGTAAGTTTTTTTTAATAAATAATAAATAAATAAATAGAAAAATATAAAATTACTGAATTCCACTACTACAACACTTTTTCTCATTAGGAGCCATAACCAAGATTTTCTTAAAATTGTTACATCTTATTGGGAGCTTCAATTGACACATTTTATCATTGTATTCTTAGCCAGAGTAATTAGAGGGAGAACTACACCACACCTCTTGAGGAGTTTTAAATTCAATTGGCACTACTAAAAATAATAGGATTTTCCAATATATCAATTTCCAATGGCAATGCATGATGGAAGCTGCCAAGGGAAGGAACTTTTCCAAGGGTATCAAATTAGAAAGTGTAAAACATGAAAATGTGAGATTTGAAATGAATAAGTATTAAAAGGTGGAGGTGTTTTAAATGGGTATTAAAGCATAGTACAACTACAAACAGCTTGTGAAAAGGGGAGAGAGCAACAGAGAGAAGGTTGCAGGTAATGGACGTATGCCATCCATTGTACCAGTGACAACAGAATAGATATCAGATTAGACAACTCTAGTAATGCCCCTGAAGACCTTGGACAGTGATTTAGGTAAGGTAATTGACTTAGTAGCTTTTTGTTTCTTTTTCCTTATTTCAATGGGACCTAGTTTTTTAGGCTACCAACTTTTTCAGTCTCTTCGTATAATATTTAGAATTTTTTGTATTATGAATGTTCTTTGACCGTGATTAAATGATGTTTGATTTTGGAATCGATTTGATTGAGAGGCACAATTACAAGTTTCGTGTTTGTTTGGAAGTGATTTGTGCATGCCAGGAACCAAGTTTGCAAGTGTTTGCTTAAGGAATAGCCTACCCATTCCTTTCAGGGTAAATTACATGATTTAACCCTAACCTTTAATTGTTGTTTCACTTTAACCCCAACCTTCAATTTACACGTTTCAACTCCTTAACCTCTTTAAAATATTTCAATTTGGACCTTGGTGTCATGAAAATTGTCAGTTCAGATGGAAATTCACATATTGGCATTGGCTTTTCCCTGATTTGCCACGGGGGACAATAAATGCTTCAATCAAACATCCTCATCATTAATGGCACAGTTTTTCCCGCCAAAAGATGTAATGTCATGTCTATTCAGGTTGAATCTAGGTAATTGCAGCCACCCACCACCACCCACCTCAGAGAGCATCCTTTAAAGGTCCATAATTTGATAGAAAGGTAGCTAAGTGGAGTTTTAACTTGTTCTGTTGGAACCATTGTTAATTGCGAATCCATGGAGGGACCAAGATTAAGGCTCTATTCATGTGGGATACCAGCAAAATTACTAACATCGTGGATGGAAGGTAATTCGAGAAGAAGGTTCCTGAGATGCAACAATTATGGAGTAAGTATGGTTTGACTTAACTTTTTCTTATGTTTTCCTAATGGGAAGAGAAATTGACACTGGTGGTTCTTTTTTTTTTTTTTGTGTGTATAGGGACCAGAGAATTGTGGCTAGTACGATCCACGAATCTTAAGTAGGATGCGAGACATTGTCGGGGGATTGCTAAGGTAGGTTTGAAGGACAAAAGAGCTGCTAAGAGAAGAGAAGACCCATACTCGGAGGTTGAGGCTTTGGCCTTTGGTGGTTGTTGTACTAGTTGTGTTGGGGCCATCAATATGGTATGGAGCACAAGGATGATGATTTGTGGGTTAACGATTATGGGGTTGTTTGTCTATGTAGGGCTCAGGGATGTTTGTGAGTGTTTGTTACTGGTTATGGGTGTTAGTTTGTTTTTGTATGTGTGGGGACCTTATGTTGGGGAGATTTTTGTGACTGTTCTAGAGGTGCTGCTTTGTATGTTTTATCAGGGTTTAGGCAATGTACGAATGGATTGTTGTGGTTTTATTTGTGCATCTAATGTTGGTAAAGTGTTTTAGTATCAATTGTAACCTTTTTAAATTGTTTCATTTCAGTCGCTATCCTATTTTTCCATTTTAATATAGACCCAAATCTTTGAACGGGTAATAGAGAGCACCTTAAATGTATTTACATGTTTATAAATAAGACCTTAATCTTGACACAAAATTGCACAACAAATGAACAAATCTAAAAGGCCTAGAGCAACATTGATGCATCACACACATTGTAGCATTTGGTTAACAGGTCCTGTGCATTCCAATAATATTGTTCCATAACTGATTGGTTACTAACAAGTACCCTTTCCTTTAGCATGTACATCCAAAAACTTTGGGCAATCCAAAATAAAGCCCATACATAAGGAAATCACACTATTCTAACAAACTGCACCATATACAAACAAACTACTCAAGTTCAGTGCTAAACTTACAAAAATATTGCAGCTCTAGTGATGAAGTAACCCAAAATATTTATTGTTCATTATTGTACTTAATCAAAAACACATTTTTTGCAGTATATCAAACACGTACTTTTATTGGGCATTCTTTCTTGTGTGACTCTTGGTTTGTTTTGAGACCCTTCATCAGCATGTGTCCTCATGAATTCTAAAGCAGAACTAGTTGCATCAGGATTTGACTGTACCACTTGCGGTTGGCTTAATGTGGGCCCCCTTCAAACCTACATGGAAGACTAAATTTAAGAAATGTATTTGAGTTTAAATATTGACAAATGAACTATACCTATGCACTTGAAGTTTTTTTCTTTGACTAGATGAAACAGATTGCTCAGATAGAGGGGATCCAGGTCTAGACTTCTACTTGCATGTAGCCTTTATATGACCTTCCTGCTTACATATGTTGCAAGGCATTTTTGTACCAAATCTTCTCATCTTGGTGGGGTTCTCAATCTCTCCCACTTTTTTTTCTTTTCTTTTCTTTTTGTTTTTTGTCTCTCGTTATATGACCCATATAAAGGGGTTTGATGGGGTTGTGGTGTTCGTCTCCCCATTGGTTCATACTAGGTAAAGGATTAATAACATTAGAATATATCCTAACACATTTTTTTATCCTATAGCATGGATGGACGTAATCTTCTATCTTTCTTATATTATGTGATATAGCAGTGCATGCATGTGGTCAGGAAATTCCACTAAGCTATCATTTTCTACAACTGCACTTTTGGGTGGCTAGGTCAACCGTAAACTAAATAGATGGGGTTGTTACTTGCCACTAACTGCCTCTAGATCCCATAAGAATGCACTGCCTTGCTTGTTATATGGACTTGTTCAACTTTTATATAGTCATGGGACAAAGGATCTTTGTGTAACCCTCTAATGCTTTCCTTTTGTTTACTATCCTCACCATTAATTTTGCACCTAATTATCTCAAGCATTGATAATATTGGTTTGTCCCTATCATCTAGGATAAATCTATTGAAACATTCACAAATATTGTTGATGATGACATCACATTTGGAATTTTCTCTGAAATGAAACATTATCCAATGTATAAGAAGAATAGTAGCCAACCAATTCCATGCCCCTTCATCTATAGCTTTAATCCTTTCCATATGTCTATTGAACTCAGCCACATAAGTACTTTGAGTAGCCTTCCAGACCAATTCTTTCTACATCCCACTAGAATGCACACTATTGAAATTGTTCTACAAGTATTGAACACAGAACCTGTGTTCTGCTTCTAGAAACAACTACTGAACTGCTAGAATTAGTCCCTGTCAAAGTGTGAACCATTAGCATATGATTTGAAAAAAAACATAGGTCGAGAACAATGAACTTCAATGATTTTTCCTTTTGTCTATTAGATGTAAATGTTCAGTCTTTGGAATTTTTAGTGTTTATTCCCAAAAAGTCACCCAACATGGTCAAAAACCAATGCCATGAATCATGAGATTCAACCTTAACCCTTGCATATGTAATTGGCCAGATGCAATCATTTGTATTAATTTCAACAATAGTTAGAAGTTGTCCCCCATAGGTCCCATTGAGAAAATAACCATCAATAGCTATAATTGGTTTGCACCTTTCAAGGAAGCATTTTCTACAAGCAACCATACAAATGAATACCATATGAAATACCAAGTTATCCAACTTCAACATGAACAATGTTCTAGGGTTTGTCCTTCTGAGCTCACCACCATAATCAGCTAACTTGGCAAATTGTTTTTCTCATCACATCTTATAATCTCAAGTGCCTTTTGCTTACTTCTCCAGGCTTGTCTAGGCACTTCTACATTATAATGTCTTCTGATATGATCTTGTAGAGCTTTTAATGAGATGTTGGATTCGATCTTATGTTCTCCAGGTGAGCTGTAATCTAGTTGTACTTCATGTTCCTTGACTTGAATACCTTAATGTAATTATGCTTACCAATGTAGGTCCTTATCTACACCATATTATATTTTGTAGGTGTTGTATATAAGGTTCAGAAAAACTCTTCTCCATAATGTGCCCTAACCCTTCATTTCTCACTTTTAACAACCCCAACATCACATCTTCATTTAATTGCAAAAACCTTATTGCCTTCTTCAACACCTAAAATGAGATGAACTTCATTCCAACCATGAACATAGGGTCAACCATATATTTGTTTGTGCTGCATGTAGGACATCTGGGGCCCTTGTCACTATTTGAATGCAGGCTACACAAATCGTCAAAATCAAATTCTACATCAGACTGGACTTCATACTGGTACTCTATACATGATTTCTTTCCTTTATTAGTATCCACCTTAAAACTTACTATATCAGATTCTTCATTTTATTTTCTACCTACTTGCCCTTCCTATACTTGTTGGACCCCTAACTACATCTGACTTATGCACCCATTAACTTATCAATGTTCACTTTCAAATGCAGTGCGTCATCATCTTTCTCAAACTCATTGTCAGAGTCCTCGAACTCAGACTCACAAGATTCATCATCACATTGTGGCTAAAAATCATCATCCTCTGAACTTTGATCATCCTCTAAACTTTCATGACTAGAGCCCTCACCTTAAGTTGCATTAACCTCATCAGAAGAACTTTCCTCACCATTACCAGTGGGGCTCTTCTCATGGTCAGACACACCAAAACTCTATTCATTTCTGACTGTTCTCTTCATTGTCTCATTTCCCTATTCTTTTCTCCTAACATCTATGCTCTCCTGCTCAATCAGATTGTGCCCTTCAACTGTTTGGAACCCCTCACATATGTTTCTAACAACTTGCTTTTTATTTCCCTGGACTACCCTGGGTAAAGCTTTCCTACAAACAATTCCATGGACTGAACTGTTTCAACCTTTATTTCCCTTTTCCCTCTACTATTTATTACTCTTAGCCTTCTTTTGATTGCACCTATCCTCCTCTTCAACAATTTCCTCTATTATGGCCTTCTTAACACTAATATATTCTTTAATTTTACCTAAGAATGCCATCTCATCCTTAATCACCTTCTTAATGTTCTTTGAAATAACAAAAATTTAAATTATAGTGTTCTCTGACAAGCACAGTCTTATCATCTAAATCACATCAACTTCATCCTTCAAGGGGATTAAACATCATCAAGTTCCACCTCCGGATATAACTAGAAACAATCCATGTACTTTGAATACCTCAACTCCTCTACCATTTTATCAATCTCAATTAGACTAAACTTATCAAAATTACATAAATCCTAGTATTTGATAGCCCTACTAATGTATGCCTTAAATGGTAAGTGCTCAAAATAGCTTCCAAGGTGCATCTTTATTATGAAGTACCCATCACCATGAGTTGCAAAGGGGAAATGTCTTTTTTTCATTAATCACCATATTTGCATTTCCTAAACTATAATACAATGGGCTATTCTTTAATATTTACAATTGTAACTCAGTTCATAAACTTCAAATATCAATTTATATTCTCTATTGGTACCCATATGGACCCCCATACTCAACATAAAAACACAACTTACACAGCACACATAGTAGCACCCCTTTTCTTTTATTTCCCTAATGCCCACCCCCAACACCCCCACAAAACCAAAAGTTACTTTAACACACATGCCAACCATCCATACACATATGAACTTTAAAATATTCCAAATAATTCAATCATAAAAGTAGATGCATTTACTGCATTTTGGGCAGTTTTCTGTCTCTTTTATGTTCACTTTCCCTTGCCTCACACTTTTTGTGAATCTCTGCTTCCCAAACTTGAATCTTCTCTTCTTTGTGCGATGTGATGCCAAAACCCAGGAATAATTAGAACACTTTTCTATCTCTTTAACCCTAACTCCTTATCACTTCTTCTTCGCCAAGCTTTTCTATTTTAATGTGTAAAAATATTGAAACTTGAACGGTCTCTCCTCCACATTTTATTGATTCCTACTTTTTCTTAATTTTGATTGTTTGTACATGTCGGCTTATGAATCAAGCATTTATTGTCCACCGTGGCAAATCAGGGAAAGACCCAGTGCTAGTTTGTCAATTTTTGTCTGAATTGATGATTTCTATGACACTAAGGTCCAAAATGAAACATTTTAATGAGGTTAGGGAGTGGAAACTATAGGGTTTTGGGAGCCAAATAAGTGTAGAAAAACCTAACCAAAACCCTCTATGATCCAAGTAAAACAAACTAAATCGCATGTTCAAACTTTTTTTATACTTAGTAGGTTGAGATTTTTCACCCTACTGTTGAGTTGAGCCACAAACTTCAAGAATTGACATGTTCAAGCTCTTTATAGTATCTACACAAATGACTTAGATCACCACGCCTCCACCACATTCTGACAAGTACAATCCTCTTGAGCCTGTAGTGCTAGCTTGCATCCTCCGAGGAAATGCAAGAAGAGAATGCGGCTGGAACTTTTTAGAACCCCTCTGATTTCATCTTTAGGGAGGCTAGAGCTGGAAAATCCTTACTATATGATGTATATATGTTGAGGGTTAACTCCAAAGCCTATTAGGTTTAAAAACCCTAATTCAATTAGGTCTAATTTTAGGCATCATAATGGCTCAACCTTTGTGCCAACTATTAATTTGAAATTATTATGAAAATAAAACTAAACAATTTGGCCCATGCACTCAAGTAATCCAATTGGTTATAAGTGTGCAACCCAATAGGCTCCTATCACATTGGCATTGATTATAAATCGCATTTATGGTCATAAACAATGGGCAGTGTCTAGCAACACATTATTGCTATCCAAGTAACAAGGTAGTCTGTGATTCGATTAAACATCTATAATCATTATTCATATATGTCATTGTCCCTTTGTCTAAGATATCAAGATCGAACACATGACATGGAATGTGTCATTTTTGTGCAGCCCAATCTAAGGTTTCTTGATTGCTGAGTAGACTGACTAAAACTGATAACATTGATATCCCATATCAACTCATTCGAGTATGGCCATGTATTTCCTTAGGCTCACTCAATCAAAGGGCATGAAGATATCACTCCTATTACATAAAAGGCGCAAAATCACATCTGGATCATACAAAACCCTTTACACAATGACAACCTTCATGTTTACTCAATTATGAGCAACAAAGGGAAGTATCAAATTATATGACTCACTTGAAGTCCACCTTGATGACCTTAGGTTAAAAAACTACATATACCATTACCACTATGAGAATCACTTATGACACTCATATAACGATTTAGTAGCGTTCTCATAGTGGGTCAGTCTAGCATACAAGTTCTCCAACTTGTACCCATATGTAAACTACATATCTCATATTCATCTCTACACATACCGGTCTTTATGTACTACTACAACCTATTCCACTATAATACTAGACCAAGGATGTTTAAGAATACTATTATTCTAGGGTTATAATTATGTTTGATTATGTCACATAAAAATAAAATAAAAAACACAATTACTAGAATAATGCCTTAATAAAATATCATGACTCAATGTGCAAAATACAATCATCTCTTGATTGGCTTTTGGCCACAACAGCAACAATGTCCCATTTGCACTAAAGCCAATCATCTATGTATCTAATACCAATGGATCTAGAATGACTATCATGCTTCTATTGTGTAAGGGGTTTCATTAGTGGATCAGCAATGTTGTTGTCTGTCGAGATCCTGCATATCCTTACTTCACCCCCTTTCGATGATCTCCCTAATGAGATGATAGCATCGGAGTATGTATTTAGATTGCTTATGAGATCGAGGTTCCATAGCCTATGCAATTGCTTCATTATTGTCAAAATAAAGCTCTATCGAGTCAGCAATGCTTGGAACCACTCCAACTTTTGTGATGAACTTTTTGATCCAAACTATTTCATTCGCATTGTCAGAGGCAACATTGTATTCAGATTCTATTGTAGGGTCAGCTACTGTTTCTTGCTTTGAACTTTTCCAGCTCACAGCACCACCACCAATCCAAAACACATAACTATATTGTGATCTAAAATCATCCTTGTTTGATTGGAAGCTAGCATCAGTGTAACGCCTTACAACAAGTTCATCTTCACCTTCATAGACCAAGAATGAATCCTAAGTCATTTTTAAGTACTTAAGGATATTTTTAACAGCTGTTTAGTGATTTTCACCAGGGTTTGATTGGTATATACTCGTCATGCTCAAGGCATATGAGACATTGGGATGAGTACATATCATGGCAAACATGATAAATCCAATTGCTGGGGCATATGGAATCTTGCACATGCATTCTCTTTACCTAGCTGTACTAGGACTTTGAGATCTTGAGATAGTTATCAAGAACCTTTTCTTGGACTTTTGCATGCTAAACCTATTTGGAACCTTATCAATGTATATACTTTAACTTAGGCTAACCAATTTTCTAAATCTATCTCTATCGATCCTAATGCCTAACACATATGCTACTTCACCCAAGTCCTTCACAGAGAAACATTTCCCTAGCCAAGTCTTCACAGACTACAGCTCGGGGATGTCATTCCAGATGAGTAATATGTCATCTACATACAACACTAAGAAGACAATAGTGCTCTCATTGACCTTCTTGTAGACACAAGTTTCATCTTCATTTCTGATTAAAATAAACTCTTTGATTGCTTCATGAAAACAAAGATTCCAACTTCGAGAAGTTTGTCTTAATCCATAAATGAACCTTTGTAACTTGCACACTTTATTAGCATTCTCTGGAGTGACAAAACCCTCAGGTTATGTCATGTACATATCCTCAAGCAGCTTTCCATTAAGGAAGGCAGTTTTGACATCCATTTTCCAAATATCAAAATAAATGTGTGTTGTAATGGCCAATAAAATTCAGATGGATTTAAGTATGGCAACTGGTGAAAAGGTTTCATCATAGTCAATACCATGAATCTGCTTGAAACCTTTTGCAATAAATCATCTGTTAAAGGTAATCACATTACCATCCATGTTAGTTTTCTTCTTGAAAACCCATTTGCACCCTATGGTTTTTACCCCTTCAGGTGGATCAACCGAAGTCCATACTTGGTTTTTATGCATGGATTCTATTTCGGATTTCATAGCCTCCAACCACTTCTCAGAATCTGGTCCCAACATGGCTTGTTAGTAGGTTATGGGCTCATCCTAATCCATGAGCATTACTTCACCAGTGTGAGTCACGAGAAATCCATATCTCTCGGGCTAATGTCGAATCCTACTAGACTTATGTGGGCTTTATGCTACAGGAATAGACTCCTAAACCACAACATCTTGTGATATCTTTTCTAGTTCCATTTCAGGTTCAATGTCCCTTTGTTGTTCTCAAATTTCTTTAAGTTCTACTTTCCTTCCACTGGTTCCTTTAGAGATAAACTCTTTTTCTAGAAAGACACTAGTTTGAACAATAAACACTTCCTGCTCAGACGGGTTATAGAAATAGTAACCCTGTGTTTCTTTAAGATACCTAACAAAGAAACATTCATGAGATTTGGGCCCTAGCTTGTCAGAGGATTGACATTTTATGTAAGCCTCACAGCCCCAAATCTTCATAAAAGATAAACTAGGACACCTCCCACTCCATATCTCATATAGCGTCTTTTAAACCGATTTAGATGGAACTCGGTTTAGTGTAAAATCGAATATCATTATAGCATGTCTCTAAAAAGAGTTTGAAAGGTCAGCTTAACTCATCATAGATCGAACCATGTCTAACAAAGTTTGATTTCTTCTTTCAGATACACCATTCTATTGAGGTGTATCAGGTGTACTGAGTTGGGATACGATACCGCACTTTTTTAAATAGTCAAAGAATTCTTGATCCAAGAATTCTCCACCCTGATCTCATTGAAGTGCTTTGATATTCTTCCCTGTTGATTTTGTACTCCATTCTTGAATTCTTTGAACTCTTCGAATTATTTTGACTTGTGTTTCATAAGATACACATAGTCATATCTACTTAAGTCATCAGTGAAAATAATGAAGTATTAGTAGCCCCCTTTAGCATGTGTAGACTATGCCCACATACATCACTATGTATGAGTTCTAGTAAGTCATTGGCTCTTTAACTTTGCCCAGTGAAAGGACTTTTGGTCATCTTGCCCAATAAACATGACTCACATGTCTCATATGATTGAAAATCAAATGAATTCGATAGTCCATATTTTTAGAGCTTGGATATGTGGGTCTTAATTATATTGCCCAAACGACAATGCCAGAGATAGGTCAAGTTTGAATAATTCAATCCGACCTTCTTGGTATTCACATTATAGATTGAATTTTCTAGTTTTAGAATTTATAAATCATTGCTAAGTTGAGCACTACCATAAAATATTTCATTCAAATAAATGGAACAACACCTATCCTTTATTATGAATTAAAAACCTTTCTTGTCTAGCCAAGAAACACAAATCAAATTTTGACTAATAGTAGGCACATAATAGCAATTGTCCAATTCTAAAACCATGCCACTAGACAAAGTGAGAACATAAGTCCCTATTGCTAATGCAGTATCTTTTGCTCCATTTCCACACGTAGGTTCACTTCACCTCGGGCCAATCTTCTACTCATACTTAGATCATGCACATTTGCACAAATGTGAAATCCACATTTAGTATCCAATACCAAAGATGGGGAAGTAGAAAAGTTAGCCTCTATAACAAAAATTCATGAAGTGGAAGTCTAACTTCCCTTCTCCTTCTCAAGTTCTTTAAGATAGATCTTGTAATTACGCTTCCAATATCTAGGTTTCTTACAATGGATGCATTCTTCTTCCTTATCCACACCACCAGATGGTTTTAGTGCACCTAAAGAAGAATTAGCATTAGACTTTTCATTAGCTTTATTATTCCTTCTTCTTGTTGGCCTTTCCCTTTCCCTTACCCTTTTGAACCATATAATGAGTTTAGCCTTCTTAAGGTTTTGCTCAGTAGTTCTAAACATGCTGAGCAATTCAATGAGGGACTTGTCAAGATTGTTCATGTTCCAGTTCATGGTGAACTGACTGTAGCTTTTTGGCAATGATTGTAAGACTACATCAGTAGCCAACTATTTCTGAAGAGTAAATCCCAAACTCTAAAGATTCTCAATGCATATAATCATCTTGGGCACATGAGGACCCATGGTACTTCCTTTAGACATTTTTCATTGAAATAATGCTTTAAAGGTCTCAAACCTCTCATGTCGAGCTTGTTATTGGAAGAGCATTTTGAGATGTTCAATCATATCGAATGCCCCCATGTTCTCATGTTGCTTCTAAAGCTCAGTTATATGGAAATCAGCATGAGACAAACAACATCCAAGGCATTATAAGAGTGCTTCTTATAAGTATCCTTTTTAGCCGTTGGAGCATTGGCAACATGCTCATTCAGTATGGGTTGCTCTAGGAAATAAACCTTTCTTTCTTGCTTGAGGACTATTCTCAAATTTCGGTACCATTTGAGAAAGTTGGTCCCGTTAAGCTTTTCCTTCTCAAGGATCGATCACAATTAAAGTGTTGATGTATTTTGTGCCAAACTAATCTACAATAATAAATATGCAGTATAAGAATCATGTATTTTAATTCATTTAACAAGGACTTTTATTAAATGCTGTTTCCACAATTTTACTCAAAATAATAACCCTCGATATTATTTCAGAACACCTCGACGCTAAGGTATTCTAGTGGGCCAAGATCCATATTTTACCATACTTTGAGGTAGCTTTTGCTTTTTTGTCAAGTCATAGTTATTTAGGTAGGCAACTCCTTGCTAATTGTATTTCATGCAACTCTTGGATAGTTGGGTGAACAACACTTGTCCAAGCCCATCCCATGAACTTAACCTTGACTCTATGCCTTTAAGTCCCCAATCCTATTGTGATGACTTAGTTAAGTTGGTCTCAAAGTTTTCTATCTGGATATCACTCTTATCTTATTGCGTCTTACCAAGATGAACATAAGTGCTTTGCTTTGGCAAACCCACCCAATGTTGATCAAAGTCTTGATGAGTGCCAACATTTAGAAGGCATTACATTTATTGACTTAATATTTTGTTTGAAGGATTTTCCTTCGATCTTACCAATTATTATCTTCAATTGTCTTATACATGCATCATATACAAATATAAGACATGCATTTCATGCTAACAACTAATTAAACATAACATGGTTATAGCCCAAACTATGCGATATTCTTAAGCCAACAAAAATATCATAAAAGCCTAAGAAAAGAAAAGGTCTTCACAAGCTCCTTATCCTCATTGGTTAGTTGTTTCCTTGTAGTTACCTCATTGGATACACCATCTCGGATGACCCCAAAAAGTACAATTACAATGATGATAGAAATCTCGAGTTACATTCAAGGAGAGTAAGGTGAGAAGAGAAGGTACAAAGAGAGTAATAAAGAAAAGGCATGACACGCAGGCCGCATTTAGAAGTACAACCAAATGGGGCTATAACCATGCAGCATGCTTCAACCAACAACAAGCATATTATGTCAAATCTTATTCAACAAGAAAATGCATGCCAATTGACGCGGGTTTGTTAACCAGTTTATTAATGTGGTGCTTCGTAGACCGAAACGACAACGCATGGCCGACGTTTGCTAGGGTGGTAATTGCAACAATCTTAATTTTGATAGATATCTCATATCCATCAATCGAAGGTTAATCTCATTAACATGTTTGTGCCATTTCTTCATATATCTCATACATATTAAGAGTTTCGGTTCATGCATCATGAACCATCCAATTAATCATGATCGAAAGCAGCAGAACATACAACAGATAATGTAATTTGACACTCAATCTTAATTTAGGGTATCACTAGTACCTTTGATACCACTATAGCGTTTCGACAGCCAAACAAGTGTAGCGAAAACTAACCGAAACTCTCCATGATTCAAGTGAAACAGAGTAAATTGGGTGTTCCAAAAATTTTTATACCTAGTCGATTGAGATCTTTTACCTAACTCTTGATTCAAATCACAAACTTGAACAGTTAGCATGTTCAAGCTCTCTATGGTATCTACATGAACCACTCGGATCTCCGCATCTCTACCACATTTCGGCAAATGGATTCCTCTTTTGCTCGCAGTGATAGCTTATGTCCTCCAAAGAAAGGCAAGAGGAGAGTATGGCTGGAACTTTTTCGAACCCATCTGATTTCATCCTTAGGGAGGCTAAAGCTGGAAAATCCTTACTATATGATGTATATATAGTGAGACTTAACTCCCAAGCCTAATAGGTTTTTCAACCTTAATCCAATTAGATATAATTTTGGACTTCATAATGGCTCAACTTTTGGGCCAATTATTAATTCAAAATTATCATCAAAGCAAAACCAAACAATTTGGCTCATGCACTCAAATAATCCAATTGGCTCTAAGTGTGCAATCCAATAGGCTCCTATCATATTGGCAATGATTATAAATCACATTTATGATCATAAACAATGAGCAGTGTCTAGCAACACACAATTGCTATCCAAGCGACAAGATAGTCGGTGATTCGACTAAACTTTTATGACATTATTCGTATATGTCATTGTCCTTTTGTCCAATACATTAAGATTGAGCACGAGTCATGGAATGTGTCACTCTTGTACAGCCTAATCTAAAGTTTCTTAATTACTGAGTATACTGACTAAAACTGATGACATTGATATTCTATATCAACTCACCTAAGCATGGGCATACATTTTCTCAGTCTCACTCAATCAAAGGACTTGAAGATATCACTCTCATTACATATGAGGGACAAATCCCATTTGGATTATACCAAACCCTCTACATGATATATGACATACCCAATAACTACCTTCATGTTCACTCAATTACGAGTAACAAAGGGAAGTATCAAAGTATATAACTCATATGTAGGGAACCTTGATGACCTTAGGTCAAAGGACTACATATACCATGATTACTACAAGAATCACTGATAACACTCATATAACGATCCACGTACTGTTCTCATGGTGAGTCGGTCAAGCAAACAAGTTCTCCAACATGTACCTAGTGGTGTTAACGAGCCAAGCTGAACCTAAACCTCTTTGGCTCGAGCTTGGCTTGATTTGCTAAGAGAAGAGTTTAAGCTCGATGAGCTCATGGAAATAAGGCTCAAGTTCAGCTTGAAGGGTGCTCGAGCTCATTTCAATGGTTCAATTTCCTCGATATTTGCTAGATGCATTGAGCTCGATTGTGCATGCTCAAGCTTGGTTCAAAAAAACAAAAATTTAAGAATCAGAATTATTTTCCAAAAGGATTGAATTGAGCATTTCAAAATCGGCTTCCAAAAAGGCATTAAATGTTAAAGCTCAATAAAAGTTAAAAACAACCATTTCTATTCAACAACAAACTTTAGAATTATTTTCCAAATACCATCTTCATCACAAAGAAGCAAATAAAAAACAAACACACAGAACCCGAGATTTTCAAGCATTTACACACATAACTATTCAAACAACAACTGGATTGTCCAAAAATAACCTTTGCCACAAAGAAGCAAATAAAAATAAAACATAAAAAATGAAAGGTTTCAAGTATTCACACAAAACCAGCAACGATCAAACACTAAACTAGACAAATCTTGCGATTCTTGCCATCGAGGATGAAATTGATACTCTCAACTCTCACTCTTAACTGTGAAGGTCGAAGGTGAACTATTGGGAGGTTTAGATTGAAATCGAAAGGATTGATCTATCAATGGGCTTTCTTCTTGGAACCCTTTTCGCACCCATTGTACTAAGTCTGGGACGTCCATAGAAGTTGAGGTGGTGGGTGAAAGCTTCGACAACTTGCCCGTGAGGATTTTGAGGACGATGTGGGCAGTTGTCAATGACGTGATAATTGTTGGGGGCTTGGGATGATGGGGCTGGATGAGGTTAGTAAGGGAAGGAGCTGCCGATGAAGCTACCAGAAGAGGAGGAGGAAGGGTTACTACTGTGAATCATGATGGTGATGATGCGATAGAAAGTTTTAGAAGCTGGAACTTGGGAGGGCTACGGCTACCAGCGAAAAAATCTAAATCCTAAAGTCTGAATGAAGTAGTTTTAGGTTTAAGTTATTTATTTGTTATTTTTTATTAAGTTAATTATATAAATATTTATATTTATATTAATATTATATAAAGTTCGATAGGGTCAAAAATGTATCGAGCCGAATATTAAAATGTTCAGGTTTGATTTGATAAAGGGTTATAATGTCAAAGACAGCTCGAACTCGAGTTTGAAGTTTGATAGGCTTGATTTGTTAACTGTGATTTTGAACTCGAGCTTGAATAGCTCAATAAAAGCTTGGTTCGCTAACACCCCAATTTGTACCCATATATAGACTACATATCTTATATTAGTCTAAAAATATGCTAGTCTTTATGTATTATTGCAATCTACTCCACAATAATATTAGACCAGAGACATTTAAGAATACTATTATTCTAGGGTTATAAATGTGTTTGATTATGTCAGATAAAAACAAAACAACAAACACACAGAGATGGACGCCGGGTCGACCCGACCCAGGACTGACTGGGCCTGGGCTGGGTCAAGTAGGATCGGCCACAGACCTGTCCCAGCATGAGGCAATCTCGAGCCGGTCTTGGGAAAGGTTTACGAGGTTTTTTTTTTTCAATTTTTTAAAAACAATTAATTATATATGTAATAAATATTTTTTAATAAAAAACACCATCTTTGGTGTAAGTTTTATTAAGTAAAAAAGCCAAATGGTACTTACAAATAATCAGAGCGAGCCTTACATTTTCAAATGGTAAAAACGTTCTGAAAATGATGAAAAATAAAAACATATGATCTATGCTTAACAGTATACTCAGATCAAATACAAACTACATGTATGATTGAAAAAAAAAATTCAAGTCATCCGAACTTTTTTGGTCTTACTTCCGGAGTGCAGCGAGGCCCCAATCTTAGTTGCAAGTGCATACTTCAACTATCTCGGGCATTAATCTTGATCGTTTCTTCGATATCACCCATTTTTCTGCGCCAAATGCTGTCTCGGATGCTACGGTGGAGACTGGAATGGCCAGAATCTCCAATGTGATTATCGACAAGATCGGAAACCTTGATCTCTTTTGTTTCCACCACTTCAATATGTCAACATCGCTTGGCTCAAACGATGTGTTGAGATAGTCATTGACCTCAACTAACCCCGATGTCATCAGTCGGGGATGCTTAAGCATTTGGAGGGCCGAGTAGAATCTTGATGAGATTGATCTCTATGGAGGTTCGGTTTTAGGAGCTTCGGATCTTACCTTATCCGAATACCGCTCACAATATAACTTATACAAAGAATACAAGTACTCGAAAGTAGTAGCAAACATAGCTAAAATATTTATATGAGACATTTATAAATAAGTATGATAAATTCCTTCAAGCAATGTGGTCATGCCCATTAATTTGACATTTGGGTTAAGCAAAGAAGTAACCAAAAAGATACATGGAATGTTTTCAAAATACTGAAGCCACTTAGCTTGCATGGGTTTGACAGTCGGTTTTAACAACTCGTTATCTTTAAACTGATGTAAAACATATGTAATGTTCACTAAATGAAACAAAACTTGATGAATGGTTGGGTAATAAACACCGAAGAAAAATTTAATAGCCTCATAAAAAAACTTAAGCAATTCACTAGTTTTAGAACATTTTTCTCATACTTCAGTTATAAGGAATTCACAGCCCATTTTTAATTTCATGAAATGCATCAACAAATTTGCATACGGGTATGCATCTTGCAACATCAAATATGTGGAGTTCCAATGGGTTGGCCAATCCAATTTAAACTGTTTCCAAGAAAATGATTTTTTATTTTCAAAGCAAAATCTTTTAAATTCATGAAACATAGCGGGTCTTGATTTAAAAAATGTCAATGATTTCAAAAACGTCAATGAGTTCCGAATAGGCACAATTTTATTTTGAAGAACTTCTAAATCCTTTTTCACACAAAGATTCAAAATATGGCACATGTATCTAACATGAAAGAATGCACCATTTGGAGGTGGTTTCAATGCTTAGGTTAAAAGGCGAGCGGTAACATCATTATTTGAATCATTATCAAATGAAATGCATAGGATTTTTTCAGCACAAAAATAATCATGTAAAGTTTCTAAGATGCAATTGAATATGTAATAACCAGTATGATCAGTTTTAATGACCAAAGATGACAAAATTCATTTTTGCATAACCCAATCAGAATCAATCAAATAAGAAGTAACACAAAATGATTGACCTACAGGTGATGTCCACATGTTAAAAGTAAATGCCACACAATGATCAAGAGTAGAAAAATAGGCTTACAAATTTTATTTTTCGGCTTCAAATAATTTAAAGTTTTCCTTCCTAGCGATTTTCCTAACCACTTTTTTAAATGCAGGATTTAATTGTGATTTAATCCAAGATTCTAGGTGTACATCTTCAACTTGTGAAAAATGTTTTTCAGTAAGCATCATCAAATTTATCGTGCCTTCTCTATAAGATTGTTGGTTAAAATGAAATATACCTGGCCCACCGGCACTGATTGTAGACCCAAGTTGTGTTTGTCCTCTAGAACTAGTCATGACACTGGGGAGGACATTAGAATGTTGATTTTCAATGTGGTGCTTCAGCATTCCGGTGCTGGAATTTTTTTTTATACATCAACTTTTTCCCGCAATGTTTGCATTTCTCGTACCTCGACTCCTCTTCATGTACGAGCTCATAATGCTCCCAAACCCAAGCAGTTAGTCTCGAGGATTTACCTTGTCCTTGGATTTCCTCTGCAATAGGTCCACAACTTGTCGGCATTGGTTGTGTTGACGGATCGTTGGCCGCCGTCCATCCAACTCTTCTACTTCATCATCCAATAATTGATCGTCGAGACCTAAATCATAATTCGTTATATCAATTCTGGCATCATCGTCATGCAACTCTTCAATCGAGATGCCTTTATCGGCCAACTGAGAATGGCGACTGAACAAGCCTTGGAGGCTAATGGTGTGAGAATATGAAGTCTCCGTCGACTTGCCCTTTCCTCTTGAAGCCATGACTCACAAATTAATAATAGTGATTAATGCAAAATTAAGAGGTGATTATGAAGATATTAGGCAGAGATTAGTAAGAAATTTGGAAGAGATTAAGAAAAAAACTCAAATGCTTGAGAGAATATAGTAGAGGAAGAAGAGAGATTAAGTTTTGGTGTGATCATAGAGTGGAAATGACATTGGTATTTATAGGGGAGGGCTAAAAATTATTTCGACAAAAAAGTCCTTCAAATTTTGTTGTTGGGAGGGGAGAAAATGGAATTTTGGGGGCCAAAATAGAGCAGAAAACCATTGGAGGACTTAATGTGTAGTTAACCCATTTATTTTGAATTTTTTTTGCAGGTGACCGTTGAAGGAGCCATTAGGAGGCTCCAGGCTCGAACAGGCTGGTCCTGGGCTGGGCCGGTCCTGGTCTGAGCTAGTTTAGGTTGCTGGTTTGGGCCGATTCAACTTACCTCCTCCTCTCCCTTTAGGCCCATATTCAACCCACAATTTTTTGGGCTTTTAGTGGGCTGGGGTAGGTCGGGTTTGACCAGGTCGGGGAGAGTTTGACTTATGGGTCTTCCAGTTTGGGCCGGTTCAACCCAGCTCATATCTCATCTCTATAATTACTGGAATAATGCCTCAATAAAATGTCATGACTGAATGTGCAAAATGCAATCATTTCATAATTGGCTTTTGGACACAACATTAACAAAAGCATGCAAATTGAAGGTTGGGGTTAGAAGTGGAACAATAATTAAAGGTTAGGGTTAAAATGTGCAATTTACCGCATTCCTTTCATTTTCTTCTTTTACTCTTGTGAGTGTTGAGATACTTACATTCAATCTTCTTGGGTAAATTTTTTTTCTAGGCACAAAGACAATGCATTGTTATTGTCATTCATCTCCTTTGCTTGGTGCTATAAATGCTTCTAAACACTAAGTTATTGTTATTTGTGAGTAAACTATAGAAATCATCATGTGGGCGAGGTAGAGAAGCATTCTTGTTTGGTAAATTCTGCTATTGTCCGTGCGGGCGTCGAGCTCAATAAAAATGTTCCATAAATCATGTGCTTCAAATCTGAGGCTCAAACTACGTAATTACATAAACTTATCATTCAGTTTAACAACGATTGTGCGAATTATGATTTCAATATTTCTACAAATTGATATCGTTATTCTACTGAAAACTAATCCGTCTGGAAACTGAACCTATAGCTTTTTATAAGTAGCTTATCCGAGCTTCATGGTCATTTATGTAATACAACTTTGGAGTTGGTGATTTATGAAGAGCATGTTTCTGGATCTATATTGAGATGTGCTTGTGCTATTCTCTATAATTCCTAGATTTCAAGGTAGTCTGACGAAAATTATGTTTGGACACCTGAACACTGAGCTGACTTGCAGGTTTTATCCGGATTTACATAACATGAATTTTCATTGCATAGTGAGTCAAGCCTCATGTGTGTATTACGATTTTATAGAATTCAATTTCAATATCAGTACAATGAGATATATATGCTTATTTGAGTGATGTTTGGTCTGGAAATTGGGCAGTAGGGCTGTCTGAACATCTGGGTGTGAAAATCCAATATAAATAATGCTATTAGTTCTAAAGCTAAACCTCTACTTGAACGTGCCAACTTGTAGATTAAGCTCAGAATTTTTTGCCTAGGGATTTGACGTGTGTGCTATTTTAAATGAATTACGACCGTGGATTAGGTTTTTTGTTACAATGGTATCATTTTTTTTCCCTCGTATTTCTATATCCTATTTCAATTGCTTATATGTTTAAAATATGAATTTGTGCATGGCTAAAATGAAGTCGCTGCATGCTAACATATGCTTAGTTTGGTTATTAGTGATCTTAGTGATTGTCCAAGTTAAACTCTCGAGACTTAGAAACCTGATTCTTCTTCATGCATTACATTTTTATTTAATATCAGTCATGTCTAACCTATCTTGGTTCTTTGTTTCACTCCAGGAGCTTTTACCTTTTCAAGACAGGTGGGTGGTTCCTGCCAGAGCAGTGTTTGACAAAATTGCATGGGTTGTTATCTGGAACAAACATCTATTTTACAGTTGTGGGGTTTTTGCATCTTGAATCCCTAACCAGTAACATCAATGAGTTGAAGGTAACATTTTGGCCTATTCTAACTATAAGTAAACTTCTTCTTGTACCTTCTAAAGTCTTTACATTGGCAGTATAATGCATTTGTATTTCTATTTCTATGACATAAATGGAGGTAGAAACATTTATAGGGTAGAAGGTAACAAAAAAAGTTGCTTTTGGTGAAATTTTTTATTATAATATTAAGAGTGATATTTAGTTTACATTGTTGTGACATGTAATGTCACTTATGCATATCATTTGTTTTGCAAGTGAGATGCAAGCTTTGTCCATTTGCTCATCTAATCACTTATGAAGTGGTCCTAGTACAGCAAAGGCTCATTTGGGTGGACTCACTGAGCTCATCTAGGCCACAGTACTCTTACTGTAAGTATCTCTTCCTAAATTGATCAAATGTTAGGCACTTGTACAGGGCAACTTACAATCTACGAGAGTTTGTTGGCTACATTTCTTAGATTTCTGCTGAAAGACATATGCCTAACCCAAGTCTGTATTTGATATCCCTGTAGAACAAGCTTAGCTATTTCGAATATATGATGGTCATGATATATGCAATTTCAAGTTGGGCCTAAGAAAATGAGACAACACATTAAATTGAATTAAATAAACAAAATCATCTTTAGTAAACAAGGAACTTTTATAAGAGATCTATTTGGACTATTGCTTAATTAAGTTTTCATTTACTATAATTTTAGATATTTTGCTAGAATTCAGTTAACCTCTTATAGCACTTGGTTTTCTTTGACGATTTTTGGTCCCCAAATAGCTTAGCGTGTAATGGCGTTTAGTGAGCCAACCCGGGTTGAGGCGTGCTAAGTCTTACACGATCTTGGGTTGAGCTGGGCTTGTGCCGGGCCTAGGCCCGCCATTTTTTTATTTATATTTTTACAATTTGATTTTTTAAGAGTAAAACATCATCATAGGCGTAAAATTTTATTAATTTTAAAGCCAAACGACACTTACATAACATGGAATGGACTTTAAATGAGTCAATAGCAAAGCGTTCTATAAAAGTAAATGTAAAATAAAAACTAAGATCTGTGCTAAATAGTAAAATCAGATCAAATACAAAGTAGGAAGATAATGAGTAAGCTGTTGATTTAAGCATCTATCTCATCAGGGTTTTCATTGTCGGAACTCTTGTGGTCTTGTAATCTTAAAGCTGGAAGACCCCAATCACGGTTGCATGTACAAACTTCAACTGCATCTAATGATAACCTTGTGCATTTATCTGAAATTACACGTTTTCTGGCGCTAAAAGCCGACTCAAATGCAACGGTTGAGACGGGAACAACTAGAACTTCTTTGGCAATTATGGAGAGTATTAGAAATTTGTTGTTTCTTGCTTTCCACCATTCTAGAATGTCGGTCTCACTATTCTCCCAAACGAAATTAAGGTATGCGTCCACTTCATTAAGACTGGATGTTGTAGTACGAGGCCGTTTGAGGAGTTGTTCTACCGGATTGAATGCTGATGAGCCCGACGATGATGCACACTCGATGGTAGAGGAAGTAGTGTTCGAAGCCTTATCCTTATGCTGGTTAGCATAAATCTTAAATATCTCCTGCAAGTGCTCCTCAATAGTGGCAATTATAGTATGAATAGAGATATGTGTCATTTCTAAGAAACTATAATAACCCTCAAGTAGCTGTTGTGTACCTGTGATTTTGATGGTCAGGTTTAGTGCAGAAGCAAGTAAATAGATCAGGGGTATAGCACTAAAATATGAAATCCATTTGTCTTTCATGGCCTTAATCGTGTCTTTTAAGAACTCGTCATCCTTGTATTGGTTAAAAACCCATGCAATATTGACCAAATACATTAAAACTTTGTGTGATGTGGGATAGTATATACTGGAGCAAAAAACAATGGCCTCATAAAAATATCGTAGCACAGCAGCCACTTTTGATAGTTTATCTCACATCTCTTGTTTCAAAATCGTTTTCTTTTCTTTGACATTTATAAAACATGTCATGTGTATAGCAAATGGTATCGCATCCATCAACATCTTGTAAGTCGAGTTCCATCAAGTAGGGCAATCAAGTTGAAAACATTTCTAGCTAAAATCGAGGCCATTTTCAAGACAATATAGCTTAAACTCTTTGAAAACTTTGTTCCTTGACTTCAAATAATGGATTGCCCATTGGATTGGAGCAATTTTAGTACTAAAAACTTGAAGACCTTTTTGGACAGCTAAGTTTAAAATATGACATACACATCTAATATGAAAAAATGTGGTATCATGAACAAGTTCTAGTGATTCTTTCAATGTCTCAGCCGCGACATCGTTATTAGATGCATTATCAAATGTTATGCTAAAAACCTTGTCATGACAAAAAAAATCTTTAAAAGTTTTTGAAATAACTTGGAATATATTCCAACCAGTATGATCGACCTCCACCACTTAAATGTAATGATACGTTTTTGAATGACCCAACTATCATCAATCCAATGTGCAGTGATATAATAATAATCTTTTCCTAGTTGTGAAGTCCACATGTCACTAGTGAATGAGATAGAATAATCAAAAGCAAATAAGTATGCTTGTAGGTTTGATTTATCGACTTCATAAATTTTAAATGCCTTCCTCCTAGCAGTACTCCTAGTTGTTCTTTTAAAAGCAGGATTTAATTGTGATTTAATATAATTTTCCATGTGCCTATCTTCCGCTTATCTAAATGGTTTTTTAGTTAATACTATCCATTATACCATGCATTCTCTACAATTATGTTGATTAAATCTAAAAATACCTAATCCACTGGCAATATTCCCAAGCTGTATCTGACTGCCGGTACTGGAAGCTGCATATAGACATAGATTCAAGTGCTTATGTTCCATGTGCTATTTGAGTGTTTCCGTGCCAAAGTTCTTCTTGTGCGTGAGCTTTGTTTTGCAATATTTGCAATTTGTGAACCTCACATAGTTACCATGAGCATCCTTCTCAAAAACTTTGTCAAAATGCTCTCAAACCCATGCAGTAAGCCTTAACGTCTTACCTTGTAATGGAAGTTCGGGTTCATGGCTTGTTGGGGTCTGTTGATAACCATCTCCTCCACCAACATTCTTTGATGCCATTGGCTCCACCTCCTCAACGTCATCGTCAAAAAGTTTATCGTCGAGCCCCAAGTCGTATTGACTTATATTGAATTACTCATCATCATCAATTTGTTGGATTTGAGCACCATGTGTCGCCAGTCGGGAAATGCCACAAAAAAAGACTTCAAACCGGTGTGGGATGAAGAGCTTGAGGCCTTTCCCTTTCCTCTTGATGCCATTTGTGTGAGAATAAATTGAGAAGATGAAGAGCTTTCGAAGTAATTAAGGAATGATTAAGAAAAAAGTGAAGAAATTAAGGTTGAGAGCTTTAAGAAAATGAGAGAATGTATTAGTAGAGAGGGAGAGATTGCTAAGATTGGTGTGGAGAAATTGTGGAAATGGCCTCCCTATTTTTAGGAGAAAACCTTTTTTTTTTTGTTTTTTTACTAAAAAGCCCTTAGAATATAGTTGTTTGGGGTCAAAATAAGACTGCATGCCGTTAGAGGGACCAGGAGTGTAATTTTCCCATTTTTTTTGAATTTGGAGCCATTGAAGAGCTAGTTGATCGTTCGGATCGGACCGGACGGGCCGTGCCGAGCATGGCTCAGGTCAGTCTTGTGCCGAGCCTATTGTGTGCCGAGCCCACCTGCGATTTGGGCCATGTCGAGCCCACTTTGACCCCCTCCTACTTTAGGCCCATACCTACCCCTCCCTTTGCCATGTTAACCTAGGCTCATGCTGAGCTGAGTTTGACCAGGTCTAAGCCGGATTTGACCCGGGCTGGTCTTGAGCTGGGCCGGTCCCAACCTGCCCCTTTGAACACCATTATTAGCGTGGGTCATTCTTTCTTCGTTCTTGTATGTCTTTTGTCTTTTAACTGAAAGTCCAGACTTGTGGCGTGTATTGAATGACCTTCAGTCAGTTATATTTCTAATCTAATTGGCCATAAACTTCGTAATTGTGACATTTCTTATGTCCCTGCTTGTCAGTTATTCAAACAAAAAATCAAAACCAAGAATAGCTGAGGCACCAATAAAAGTGTCATTTGGAATAGTATCTGTATAGCTGCATGAGGTATGCATTTTGACCCTATACTCTTGGCATAATGGAGCCTCCAATACTTAATGCTTTTGGATTCATTGTTTGAGTAGGCAACACGAAAACTTGAAGTTCAAAGAGAAAGTGATATGACACCAGGCAATTGATTTTGGATTCGTTATCTCTTTCTTCTTCAGCTTACTTTCTTGCATGTACTTTGCTCCATTACCTCTACTAGAAAATATAACACCAGTCTAAAAATTGTTGAAAAGATCAAAAAAAAAAATTTTTAAAGGTATTTTTAATGGCTAAGATATTGGAAATTTAGCAGTGGCCCAAACACATTGGAATTTACCATAGTCAAGGTCCTTGGTATATTACCAATACCCAAGCAGTTCGTAACTAGTAATAGCTTTGGCTATTGGCAATTTTCCAATAGCATAGCCTTTCCAAAATTGGGCCAATGGCTTTGATAATTGCAAGGGCCAATTGTTGAAAATATATCTTTAGTTTAGGCCATTAGTAATTACCATCAGCCTGGTTTCAAATATCTAGCTATTAGAAAATTTTTTCCATTGCACTGGTTCCTAACAACCATGCATTGAGAAACTCAAATTTTCCAACACAAGGATGTTCAAAAATGGAGGTATTTTTTAGTAGTGTATAGTTGATGAAGCCAATTCACCGGACAACAAGCAACATTCACTACTTCATCCTAAAACACCTTTAGGATCCCGATATTTAACTACATTTATTGAACTAGTTGTAATAGTATTTGATTCATCCATTCTACAATCCCAGTTTGTTGTGGTGTCTTTCGTACAATGTGATGACATACAATACCTTCTTTCTTGTAGAATTTGTCAAATGATTCTTTGAAAACTCAAGCCACTATCAATCCTAATTGTTTTGATTTGCTTATGGTTACGATTTTTTAGCCATGACTTCTCATTCTTTGAACTGATCAAACACTTGATCTTTGGATTTTAGGAAATACACCTATACTTTTCTTGAGTAATTATCAATGAATGTTATGAAGTAACATATACACCCATGTATATATGTTTTCTAGAACCAAACTTATTCCATGTTATTTTTCTATAATGTGTCTTGCAGAATTTCAATTTTTTTATTTCTGCTCCATCCAATAGTTCTTTCTTGCTCAAGATTTCAAGTCTTCTCTAGCTCATATGTACTAGTGCTGCTGGTATCATAGATCCATACTGTCATTATTTTGCTTTTAAGGGGGTGTGATAGGTACAATAACGATCACAAACTTTCCCAATGAGTGATGTATTTCATATTGCAACTTTATTTTCGTCGTGACCAAATCTACTTTATTGAATTTGATTTTATTGTTGTCACCGATATATTTATACCTTTTTGGGTCTAAGGAAATGAGATTTCTTTGAAGCCCCGGAACAGACCAATGTCAACGGTTCTGACAATCATACATCTCAATTTGCAATGATCCATAGCCTTTGGCATCAAGCTCCTCATAATCACCTAGCTTCACATTGCCATCTCATCTTTGGAAAAGATGGAACCAACCTTTATTTAGTGTCATGTGATAGGATGCCTTGGAATCCAAAATCCATGTATTGTTCGAATTAGATTATTAGTAATTTTGCACTTTTTCCTTTCACTGTAACTATCTCATACCACGTTTCTGATTCCTTCTTTTGTGCAATATTTTTCCTTTCAAGATAATATTTTTTATAACATAACATATTCTTTTCTTTCTTTTTTCTTAATTATCAGAATATTTTTTACAAAATTTATTTAACCCAAATGAAACCTTAGAAGCTACATGACTGGCGATGGAAAATTTGACCAAACCAAATATTTTGGCCCAATTCACTCAAACACTAAGCTCAACCTAGCCCAATTTAACTATAAAATCAACAAATTAAACTTAACTATACCCAACCTGACCTAAACCTGAGCTTGATTTAAGTAAAACTTAAAAAACCCCAAATCTAAATGATCCAAAACCCAAAATTGACCACATGCGAATTCACCCAAATTTGAATAACCTAACCGCAAAATGATCTATACTTGAGATAATCCGATGTTTGGATCTGTTTAAAACCCGACTTTAACCTAAATTAACATACAAAATATGATTGTTAGATATTTAAAAATATTGATTGTTTATATATTAATTATTTATCTAAATTGTATATCCATTTTCACCATCTACATTAAAAAGCTTAAAAAACACATTAAAATTTTAGGGGACTTTGGGATTTGAAGAAGAAATCAACAAAGTAACCTGCTTCGGTTTGTTCAAGTGTTTTCTTGGATTTTATGGTAACCTAAGATACTAGAGAGTAGTAATTACTCGAACTGCAACACACTTCACACAGCTGTCGCCCACCCCTTCCGTGGACTGTCGTGCCTGTGTTCGTGACATTTTTTTTTTGTTGAGATAATTATAATTTTTTCCTTAATGTTTAGGTGAAATTACACTTTATCCCCTCATGTTTTTAAAATATATACTTTGCTCTCTACCTTTTTAATAGAGTTAGACAACAACTTCTGAAATCTTAATTCAGACATTACGGTAGCTATTTTTCAATAATTTCAATCGGCATGGTATTTTTTTTATAGTTAATGACACTTTAAATTATTAGTTTTTTCTTTCTATATTTCTTTTAGTTTTTTAAAAAATATTTTTTAAATGTCAATTAATTATAAAAAAATGCTATACAAATTGAAATTACTTAAAGATGACAACCATATAGTCTAAATTAAGATTTCACAAATTGCTGTTGGATAGTATTAAAAAGATAAGGATTAAAGTGTATATTTTTTAAATAGAAAGGACAAAGTGTAATTTGATCTAAATCTCAGAGAGAAAATTGTAATTAATCCTTCTTTTTAATCTTCCAACGTCCAGACAGTTGCCACGTTTTTAGGTTCTAAAACTAACATCCTTATTAGATTTTATTTGTTTAATCATTTTTATTTTTTAAAAAAATAATTACTAAAAAACTTTAAAATAAACTAATTTTTACTATAATTTTCCCCCAAAATTCATTCTAAAATGCACTAATTAAAAAATTTTGGTTTTCCCCGTGATTTTTACCCTCCCAAGAAATTTAAAAATATTTTAGTTTAATATATAGGCAAGTAAATTTGTTTTGCACGTCTCATTCATATCCGTTTTAGCTATTCCGTAGAAGTATTGATTTTCACGTAAAAACCCTTGCCGCACACTTCCCTCCCATTGTTTTCTTCTTCTTTGTTCTCTATGTATCTAGTCAGTCTTAAATTTCAATTTAAGCCAAGTCAGTTACATTTTTACCATTATTTCACCCAATTATTTTAATTCACTTTCATTGATCTTTCTCTTTAACAAAATTTCTTTGCTAATAAGCTTCTATTTATTATATTTATTTCTCTCATATTTAGTATATTTTAATATGTTTTGACGCTTAAAGATATATTTTGTGGATGTTTTGTAACTTATAACATATCTAGACTCAATTGATTGAGCGTATATTTAATTTGTTATTTTAAAAGTTTTAATTTGGTTATGTTTTTTCAGGATTTTGACAGATTGGTAATGTTCCGGTAGATTAATCATATCTTAAGCTACAGAGATCGGAACTGAGTGATTTTTCATTCATTGGAAAGCTAACATCTCAAGCTACAAATCATATGCAGACCATGAAACCCAGTTTGCACGTTAAGAGAGTCAAATTCGACTTCAATGTCGCAATTTGCGAGTCATCACTGGTTCAAAAGCAGTTGCGGTATTTTGGGTATATCTTTGGCTGTAGATGTCCGTTTTATGCAATTCAGGTGTTATTTCGAAGCTCAGAAAGAGGTCTACAACTTTCGTGCTTCAGATTTTGAGAAATAATGGCTGTATCAAGGTTGAATTTCAGCTTGAAGTTGTTGCTGATGTTCTGGAGTGTTTCTGTGCTCATAACTTTGAAACTAGTTTTGATGTGGATTAATTCCAAAGGCCTCTAAACCATGTGCGACAAATTTCAGCTAAAAGACACCATTCTCTTGATCATATTAAGGCATTCTAGTTATTTTTAATCTTTTTTATTTAGGTGGGATAATTTTGAAAGAATATAGAAAGTTTAGGGAGTTTTGTGGATTTAACCATATTAGGTTAATTTTATTAAAGCGGACCAAGGGCTGCCATGGCTCTCTCCCTCTCGCAAGGGGCTACCCCCCCTCCCCCCTCTTTCTTCCCCAACTCTCTCTGTCTCTTTTCTTGTTTGTTTTCTTTTCTTCTTAGTGGTCTTCTTATTCTTGGTTGAAAAAAACTAAAATCCCGAATTTTTTAGCACTATGAGATCAAAGTTGTTTTTATTCATTCAATTAATATTTTGAGTATTGGATGTTATTCTATGATTAATTTCATGATTATTTCGTTTATATGCTAGGATGCCTACTAGTTGTTATTCGAATTCAATCTACTGCTGGGTTAGAAATCAAATTCGTAATTGTTTGGTTTCTCTAATCTGTGAAACAACTGAGGTTTAGTAATTTACTACATCAGAAATCATTGGGCCTTAGGAAGAACATTCAACTAAATTAAATGCAGCCGCTTATGTTTGTGTTTATGTTATTTAGTTTTATCAATCTCTATAATTTTTTACACAATTGTTAAATTAAATCAAAGCGCTTGTCGTAGGTTGTGTAGCAGTAATGGTTAATTAGATCGCTTGTTTTCTGATTAACTACGAATACGGAGAGGTAGGAAGATGGCTCCAACGATGAATATTCAAAGTCTTGATTGATTCATCTATGCATCGATAATCAGTTGTAGGAATTTGGTGGTGGATGTTGACTGATGCCAAGATTTGAATTTTTTATTGTTTTGTTGGTTTCATACTCGATAGTTTTCTTAATTTTTGTTCTCTGATCATATTTTTTTATTACAAACAATCCCCCCAATCTTTTATTCTAAGTTTTTTATGAGGAAGCTTTCAGATAAAAATTTCCCTTGGGATTTGACCTGGTTTCCATTGCTATACTACAAATTTATTTATTCTGAGTTGTTAGTGATAGAAAAATTATTTTTTGCAGTTTCGATGACCGAAAAAAAATTTGGCGCCATTGCCTGGGAGATTTCTTCTTCTGTTAAAGTTTCTTATTTCTTTTTTTTTTCTCTAGTTTTATTTTTCAAGTTTTTTTTATTCTCACAATTGGTTTTCTTGGTCAGCAGTACTTTTCAGGTTGGAAGAGAAGCGAAACATAGGGGCAGCAAGCTAAAGTCTAGTTCCGGGCTACAAATCACCACGAAAACAATCTTCAGGGCAATTCCTTTTCTTTTCCCCATCCATGTTTTTATTGTGAACACTGAAGAGAATGTTTGATTTAAGTGTTGGGGAGTGGGTAGCTTGGGCCATAATTTCCTTGGTTTTTGAAATTTTTGAACTAAAATGTTTCGATTCATACGTTTGAGCATCAATATGAATTGTTATGATAATTTCACTATTTGGTTCTTGAATGCCTAACTTGAGCGTTAAGTTATCAATTTATTAGTCTTTATGTTACTCTCAAATCTTATTTTTAAATTGCTTTTTTACAATTTTTTATCAAGCTAGTTGATGGTTATATTGAAAAGTTGATTTTTGTATCAAATATTTGTGGTTAGTACATTGATGTAAACCATGTTAGATTATGAGCTTATTAAGTTAATTATATGGTTTGTTCGGTTGATGGATGATTTGAACCACTTGAGAAGGAAAAAAAAAAAAGGTTGAAATTGTTGTGTTCTGATAAATAAAAAGTTGCTAGTCCACTGTTTCTGAATATTGAAGTAGGTAGGGGTCTTCTCTTAAGGCAAAAGTCGATTACTATTTGAAAAGGTACTAAAAGCATTAGTATGGTCAAAGACCACTTTGGAGTTGTATTGAATTAGTAGCTTGGATATGGCAGAGCCTTTATTATACACTCGCTAAATGGTGAAACATAAGAAAAAGATAAAATAAAAAAAATCAAATATAAAAAAAAAGTAAATTCTCAACTGATTTCTTATTTTTCATGGGTTTGTGGTAAGATCGGTTGTGTTTTTTAAGTTCTTACCTACTTGATTTGTTTTCTTTACTTTGTGCAAAAGTTTGATGTTTTTATCAGATTTTCAACGGTGATTGTTGCTAGCTTAAGAAGAAATTGTTTTCAAGGACTTATTTAGTTTTGAGTTGCTATTATCGAGTAGATTGCGTGTTTAATTCCTCTTGTTAAGTTTTTCAAGACCCTTAGATGTGAAATTATCTTGCTTGCTTTAGCTCAAAAGTATGTTTTTAACATTTTCAAATTTCTTTTATTTTTAGTTTTACCCAGAGAAGAGCAAAAGCTAACTATAGGAAAATTTAATAAGCTGATATTTATTATATTTATTTCTCTCATATTTAGTATGTTTTAATCTGTTTTGAATCTTAAAGATATATTTTAAGTATGTTTTGTAGCTTAGAGCATATTTGGACTTAATTGATTGAAAGTGGATTTAATTTTCCATTTTACAAGTTTTAATTTGGTTGTGTTCTTTTAGGATTTTGACAGATTGGTGATATTCCAGTAGAAAAATCATATCTTGAGCTACAAATATTGGAATTAAGTGATTCTTAATTCATTGGAAAGCTAACATCTCAAGCTACAAATCATATGTATACCATGAAATCCAGTTTTCACGTTAAGAGATTCAAATTCAGCTTCAAAGTCGCGATTTGCGAGTCATCGCTAGTTCGGAAGCAATTGTGGTATTTTGGCATATATTTGGCTGTAGAGCTCCCTTTTATGCAATTCAGGTGTCATTTTGAAGCTAAGAAAGAGGTCTACAACTTTCATGATTTGGATTTTGAGAAATAATGGCTGCATCAAGGTTGAATTTTATCTTGAAGTTGCTGCTGATGTTCTGGAGTGTTTCTACGCTTACAACTTTGAAACCAGTTTTGATGTGGATTAATTCCAAAGGCCTTTAAACCATGTGGGAGAAAATTTCAGCTGAAAGACATTATTCTCTTGATCATATTAAGGCATTCTTGTTATTTTTAATCTTTTTTTTATTTACGTGGGGTAATTTTGGAAGAATATAGGAAGTTTAGGGAGTTTTGTGGATTTGACCATATTAGGTTAATTTTATTAAAGGGGACCAAGGGCTGCCATGGCTTTCTCCCTCTCGCAGGGGGCTGCCCCCTTTTTTCTTGGTTGAAAGATACTGAAATCCCGAATTGTTCAGCACTGTGAGATCAAAGTTGTTTTCATTCATTTAATTAATATTTTAAGTATTGGATTTTATTCTATAATTAATTTCATGATTTTTTCATTTATATGCTAGGAGGCATGCTAGTTGTTATTTGAATTCAATCTACTGTTGGATTAGAAATCAGATCTGTAATTGTTTTGTTTCTCTAATCTGTGAAGCAACTAAGGTTTAGTGATTTACTGCATTAAAAATCATTAGGTCTTAGGGAGAACATTCAACTAAATTAAATGCAGCCGCTTGTGTTTGTGTTATTTAGTTTCATCAATCTCTCTAATTTTGAGCGCAATTATTAAATTAAATCAAAGCGTTTGTCTTAGGTTGTTTAGCAGTTATGGTTGATTAGATCACTTTCTGATTAACTACAACGAAGGAAAGGTAGAAAGATGACTTCAACGATGAATATTCAAAGTCTTGATTGATCTATTTATGCATCAATGATCAGTTGTAAGAATTCGATGGTGGATGTTAACTGATACCAAGGTTTGAATTCTTGATTGTTTTGTTGGTTCCTTACTTGATAGGTTTCTTAATTTTTGTTCTCTGAATATTTTTATTTTATTTTATTTTATTTTTTTATTGCAAACAATCCCCCCAATATTTTATTCTAAGTTTTCTATGATGAAGCTTTCAGATAAAAATTTTCATCAGGATTCGATCTAGTTTCCACTACTATACTACAAATTTATTTATTCTAAATTGTTAGTGATACCATAATTATTTTTAGCGGTTTCAACGACCAATCATTCGCCATCAACGATAGGAGCATCAACTAGTTCATTTGATACTTATGACGGACAGATTTGGGTTGCTCATTTTTTAATTTTGTGATTATGAGTAACTCAAGTGGGGTACAGAAAGTAGCTGAAACTTAGATAATGAAGCATTTACAAATAAAGATCAGGATGATCGTATTTTATGTTTTTTTGTTTAACTTATCCTTTATCTGGTCTTTTTATCAATTACTTATGTGTTATTTCTCCATGTTTATTCCATTTTATCTAGAAGGTTTCAGTTTGATCCAACTTTCTTTTTTTTTTTTTTTTAAGAGTCACAAAAATGCATAGCCTTTTATTAAGCCGCTTGTATGTCCTTATTGCTCTTTAGTATTCTATGTCATTAGTTTGTAAGATGTTGTTTGGTTCGTTGGTAATCAGAATGAAGTGCCCTTCTATAAAAAAGAAATATTGATTTTCACATGTTACTAGTGATTATTATGAATGATGATTACTAATTAATGATGTGTTAACTGTTAGTAAAGAGTCATCGACTAAACAAAAGGAAATAGGAAATTGCTTACCCAAAAAAAAAAAAGGGAATATAACAATTGATTATTTGAAATCACTTGTCCTATTATATTCATAGATTTTATAATTTAAGGGAGCTTCAGCTAGCCATTTTATAATTTTAACAAGAATTAACGTAATTATCTATTCGTGTTGTGCTAAAAAACTAATCATGAGATGATTGTATTTCGTACATTGAGCTATGATATTTTGTTGAGACATTATTCCAATAATTGTGTTTATTGTTTGTTTATGCGTAGTATGATCAATCATAATTAAAACACTAGAATAATAACGTTCTTAAATGTCTCTGGTCTAATATTATTGTGAAGTGGGTTGCAATAATATATATAAAAACTAATATTTGTGGTGACTCATATAAGATATGCAGTCTACATAGGGGTACACGTTGGAGAACTTGTGTACTGGACTGACCTGCCAAGAGAACGCTACATGATTCTTTATATGAGTGTTATAAGCAATTCTCATAATGATCATTGTATATATAGTCCTTTGACCTAAGGTTATCAAGGTTTCCTATATATGAGTCACATACTTTGATACTTTCCTCTGTTGCTCGTAACTAGGTGAATATGAAGATGGTCATTAGGTATATCACATATCATGTGGAGAAATTTGTATAATTAAGATGAGATTTATCTTTCATATATAAGGGAGTGATATCTATGGGTCATTTGATTGAGTGAGGCTGAGAAAATGTATGGCCATGCTCAAATGAGTTAATATGGGATATTAATGTCATTAGTTTTAACCAGTCTACTCAAGAATTAAGAAACCAAAGATTAGACTCTATGAGAGTGACACATTCCATGTCTCGTACTCTATCTTATTTCTTGGGAAAAAAGGATAATAACATATACAAATAATGATAATAGAGGTTTAGTCGAATCACCAACTATCTTGTTACTTGGGTAGCAATGATGTGTTGTTAGACACTGCTCATTGTTTTTAATCATAAATGTGATTTATGATAATTGGTAATGTAATAAGAGCATATTTGGTCACCTATTTAGAGTAAATTGGATTATTTGAGTGCATTAGCCAAATTGTTTGGTTTTAGTTTCACAATAATTTTGAATTAATTATTGGCCTAATAGTTGAGCCATCATTAGGCCTGAAATTAGACCTGCTCATATTAGGGTTTTGAAACTTATTAGGCTTAAAAGTTAATCCTCACTATATATACATTATATAGTGATTATTTTTGAGCTACCTTCCTTGGATAAAATTTGAAAAGTTCTGAAAGTTTCAACCCATTATTATCTTGTCATTCCTTAAATAACGCAAGCTAGCACTGCGAGCGCAAGAAGAATGCATCTGTCGGAATGTGATGGAGGCATGGTGGTTCAAGAGGTTCATGTGGATATCATAGAGAGCTTGAATATGTTAACTGTTCAAGTTTTAGTGATTTAGCTCAACAGTTAGATGAAAGATCTCAACTGACTAGGTATAAAATCTTCAAACACCTGATTTACTCCATTTTACTTAGATCCTGAAGGATTTCGGTTAATTTCTGCTACGTTTATGTGGCTCCCAAAACCTTACATTGCCATCCATATTCATGACCCTAAAAAACTTACAAGTTGAATAACTTGACAAAAGAAATACAATCATGGTCCAAATAATCATAGAGTATTTTGACATAAATCTGATATGGCTGACCAAGTTGTCATCACTTGGCCTATAATTCATTTGAAATTCTTGTCTCTTTTTGCATTTTGTCATTCACATGCTTTTGCACAGTTATTTGTTTTTTGGTATACACATAAAGTACCTAGTATAAGGGTTGAATATAGAGAATACTGCTTTGCCCATGTTGTATTTGTGGGCTTATACTCAATTGTGATGTTACTATGTCCACAAAGAAATTACGCCAATTTATTTTGACCAAAGTCAGCTTAATTTTAAGTGGTTTATTTTTATTTGTACATCTTTTTCAATTAAAATCAAATTTATTTGAAAGTTAGTATTATATATGTAAATAATTCATCCAAAATAAAATTTTTATGATGTTATTAAGTTTCTATGAATTTTTCATTTTTAATGCCTAAAAAAGTCATAAAAATTTAATAATATCATAAAATTTTTGCGATCTATAGATTATTACACTTAAATAATACTAACTTTCAAATAAAATTGGTTTTGGTAAAAAATATATAAAAGTAAAAATAAATAATTTTAGATTATATAGGTTTAAATTAAAACGAATTTGTTTATATTGCACTTTTTGTAACCCTAACTCTTAAACATAGAGTTAACAGTCCGTACACTGTATCATCTATTGGGAAGTGGTCATTGGACTGAGAAATATTGCAAAGACCATCTTGCTCATATATACACACAAACACACACTCACTAAAGCACAAGAGGAGAATGGCGTGGTGACAAAATGTCTTTTGGCTTTTGGGATAATCAGATTTTTATCCTCAGTGTTTATTGTTTGTTTCATGTTAATTCCCTCTGTTCTGCAGGTGTTGGGTAACTCATGCGCGGTTGGTGACATGTGTCTCAGGTTTGATGGTATAATTCCAGCGATAGTCCTCTGAATGTTCATTTTGTTAGGGTGCCAGATGCTTAAGTTGTTGCATTTACATCACTGTGTCAGAAGTTTAGCTTTGTTCGTTTCGTTTTCTTCTGTTCAATTGGTTTCATGTCCACTTCCCTGCTACTTCTATATTCTTCCTTCACTAATTCATTCTTAATCCACTTAACTTCTATTTTACAGTACATATTTCTAAATCAACATGCAAATTACTTCTCATATCTATTAAAGCCTACATTTGTATTTTACCATCAAACATGTAAAACATAACTATTTCTCTTTCTATATTATCTATTATCAATATAATTTTAGCTATCAACTACTCTAGAAATGTTATACACATTAATTATAAGTTTTTTTTTTTCCAATGATTCCTTCCATCCATGTGTACCACACCACCTGGCTGCTTATATAATAACAGGGAAAAAAAATAACTTCACCCGTATTCATACCTTTTATGTAAAATATGTACATTTTGATATAAAAATTTATTATATCAGGCAAATATTGTTTATAGAAAAGGGAAAAAAGATGCCACATCTGACACATCTTCAACAGATGGGCACACCAGCAAGGATCAGCACCCAAGACAAGCAGAAAAAAACTATAAGCTTATTTTCTTCTCATACTCTTCTTACTAAAGAATTCCCTGCCTTCCCCCCAATTTGACTATTTTTTCTTTGTTCCCACCAAAAACTTCAATGATCCACCAACAGATTAAAGGAGCATACAAACACATCAGCTTCAGTCCATTTATATTATCCACACCATCCCTTCATATGTAATAGATGTAAACAATTTACAAACTTCAACACACCGGTGTATATATACCATGACTTTGTTAGTCATACTTAGCTTATCATTATGGATGTACACATATTACACTTTCTTCTCTCTTTGCCCCTGCCCCCTAATACAGAACACTTCTCCCGCAGTGTGGCGCGGATTGTTTGCTAGTAAATATATAAAGCTGGAACGGTACCCTAAAGTTGGGCCTCAGCCTACCTGGCCGAAGAAGCCCAAAGAAGAAAATGGGAAACGGCCATAGAAGGTCGTATATCTTTGCATGATGCTACACCTTCATCACCAAACTTCCAGGGATTTCAAGATTTGACCCCGACTTTGAGAGCTCAAATGAATTGTGTGCAAGCTTCCAACATTCAAAGACGAGATCATTATTGGTGGTTGGGTGTTGCAGCTTTGTTCTCTTCGAGATCTCTATGGTCAAATGAAGCAATTTGCTCTATGATTTATTAAATTGATTTTGAATCATTTTAGAGTAAATTTGTCCTCAATATTAAAAATTTCAATATAGGTTAATGAAGCATGAAAAATGGACAACGCTTCACCATACTGCTACAGTGACACACGGACCCCTTACTAAATAGAATATGATTCTATAAGGAAACAGAAACGAAAAAAGTTAAAAGACTAAAAGATTTTTAAGAAAATTAATTTTATTAACTTTTAAAAATCTATTTGTTGTTGCACTCACTATTTAGTTTACCTTATTTAATATGGTTGAAATAGTTTTTCAATAAAAATTATTTTCATTTAATATTATTAAGAAGAAATATCTAGTAAGTACTAAATATGAACTTCTGCATTTATCATTTGGATGCCTAATGAAGTAAAAGCGACAAAAGGATCACTATTGCAACCAATTGATAGTTTAAGGACCACTTTGCGATGCTTCTTAATTCAGGGATCATTTTGCAACTGGGTGCATAGATCAGGGACAAAATGATCCAATTCAGTCAAAAAATTATATGCTAGCTTTTAAAAACGTGTTATGCAGCTAGTGCAAGTAGTTCAATGTTATAAGGAAATACAAGAACCAAAAGGACCACTAGTGCAATTGATAGATAGTTCATGGACCGTCTTGTAATGTTTCTTAGTTAATAGATTACTTTGCAATATAGTGCAAATTTTAACTTTTTATGGTACAAGGAATTGGTAAAGAACATGAAAATAGAATAAAGAAAAAAGAAAAAAAAAACAAAGAAGTGGGGTAATAAATGATGCGACGGTGGCGGGGAACAATTGTAAACACGAGCCCAAGTCAATGGATTGAACTTAAGCTTATCCATGTGATCTGAAGGAGACTTGGGTTCGGTCCCCCATCGGGGCTGCCGGTCCTTATTGGTGCCAACTTTGATTTTGAAGCACTACCTAGCTAACGAACACACGGTACACTGGCCCGCCCCGATGTGGACAAGGTTCCATAACATTTCATGAATGTTTTATTCTCTAGAAGCTTGTAGCTTATCTACCCAAAACTTCAAATTACTTGTACCGGTCAACTTTTCAAATACTCCCTAGAATTTTATCAATTTGGTCCCGAAAGAAAAGAGTTTATTATGTATGATTCCGTGAAAAAAGGGGGGGGGGGGGGGGGGGGGAAAAGAAGAAGAAGAAGAAAGCATGACTCTAAAGAAATGAGCCATAACTTTTTTAAAACAAGTGACTTACAAAAAAGGAACATGTAAAAGGAAAAATATATTATGATCAGGTGTTTTATTATTGTGAGGAGTGAGTTTATTTTATTAAGACCTGGTTTCTTTAGATGCAAATATGTTCAATTTAGAGAATACCAAACTCGTTTCATATGAAAAATATGTACTTTTGCTTACGAAAATGTGATTCTTATTGCTCATTTAGTGAAAACTTTGTATTTAGGGGACCAAAATGTTTAGAGTTAAAAGTGAATTGTCAATGAATTAGGGATAAAGACATTGATAAAATAAGATTAGTGATTTTCCGGGAAATTTAGCCATTGCCGTATCAGAGGTGTTCGTATAAAAGACATTTTGAGTTAAAAAAATTGAAATGTTAACTCAAATTAACTATTTGATATCAATTTTTTAAAATCCTAATTTAGAAGTTTTAGTAACTTTAATTCAAATAAATTTAAACTGTGTAACAATTTGTTTATAATCGCTACTGAAAAACTAGCTCCTTCCCACTGCTGTTATATAATTGTTGGTAAATATCCATGCGTAAAACCGTTAGTAATATTTTTAGTGGCTCACTAATGGTCAACCGTTCGTATCCGGGCCAGGTGGCTAACGGGAGGTCTAGATAAGGCCTTTACCAACTACTCAACTATTGGCAAGAGCCCTAACTGTTACCAACAGTTTGACCATTTTTAACCCTTAATATAAATGCTACTTCTTCCTCCTCTAGCCAGTCTGGCCGTTCGCTCATGTCGAATCTTCCCCTTTTGCTGTCCGCCACCCCAGAGCTCGTTCGCACCTGCCCAAGCTTGGAATTAGGTGATTCATGTGGATCTAGTGTTGAAATAGAGAGTGTGTGAGCTATATTAGTCATTAATTGTTGTGTATTTTGTGAGATTTTCCACCTTTTAACTTTTTTTTGTAGTGTGAGTTTGGAGCTTGATTTCTTGCGTTTTTGGCGTATTATTACAGTGTTTGAGCCTTCACATTGCCGATCCTGAATTGTTCTTGAGTTTGGAAGTACCTTTTTTACATTGTCTTTGTTTGCCTACAAAAATTTGAAAATGAGCTTATTTTTCTGAATAATTTTGCGTGATCTGAGTTAGTTTTGCTATAAATATGTGTCATAAGTCAATGTTTCCATGCATTTCCAGTTGCCTTGGTTTTCCTTTTTTTTTTAATTTCAGTTTTAATAATTGTTTTAAAATTGGTGACTTTTTTATTAAGTGTACTTATTAGGTGTCTAATGAAATAACAAATTATTGACGGAAATGAAAAAAAAAAAACAAAATTAGGTGCTTTTTAAACTCTTCGAAGAGATGAGGAGGCCGGAGGAAAATGAAAGGAAAAGAATATTGGTTATGAGTTTATACTGTACAATTTTTTTTATTAATCATATGTATTAGAGAAAATGATATGGTAGAGGATAGGGTTTTTTTGAGGATCCTAATTACCAACTTAATACTGTGCTAACATTGTTGATGTAAGCATGCAAAATATATATTTTAGGTGATTAGGTGTTTTAGCCATTTACCAACTTTTGACACGGAATGGAATCAGACTGAACATGGATGAATTGTAACCGATTTTTTCTAGGCCAAATGGGTTACGCAAATGAGTGGACGTCTAGGGTTGAAGATTTTATTTCATTTTCCTGTGCACATCACGAAATTATGAACAACGAGAACATTGGGTGTCCTTATAGAAAGTATAGAATATGCATTATTTTAAAGAGTGTAATGAAGCTAGAGTTCATCTTTATAAGTGGGGATTCATGTTGTTTTACCTGAATTGGATAGTGCATGAGGAGTCGTTCAATGAACCATCAAGTGCACCTATTCATTTGGGTTGAAATGAATACTATGCACAGGGGTTTTTAACAAATCCTTATGAAAGGCTATTTTCAATGCCATTGGCACTGGTTGAGTTGGCTTGTATATTTTACAATGGGGTATAAGTTTCACATCAATGAACGGGAAATTGACAACTCAACATTTGATAATAGAGTATGCATACAGAGCACAAGATCTAGTGAAGTGGAATGCAATTTCCACAGTATATTGGATGAAGTCATTCAACTCGAATATCCTGGCTTCCCATACAAAAAGGTTGTGTTGTTTAGGTGTGACTGGTTCAATCTAAACCTAGATGTGGGACTTGAATTCATCAATAGTATCGTTTAGTCAAAATCAATAATAGTCATCGGTGTGGGAAGTTTGATTTTTTTTTATTCTTGCGTCGCGAGCAAAGCAGGTTTACTACATACCATATCTAACCAGGTCACGTGACAAATTTGGTTGGTCACCGAGACATACCATCAGATATGAATTGGCAAACGTTGATGATGTATACAAAGAAAATGGTATTGCTAATCATTAGACAATTGATGATGACCTTGTTGAGGATTTAGTTAACCCAAAGGGATGCAGTTGAAAAAGACATTGCGATAATTAATGTAATAGGTAGCAATGGCACAACTAAAGATATTGTTGAGTGCAGTGATGAGATAGAGGACGAGAGGGAGTTTCAATCTTCTGGGACTGAGAGTGATGAAAATGACATCCATAATGAGAATGAGGGCAGTGATGAAAGTGAGGACACTCAATCAGTTGACTAAATATGTGGGCTACAACTAATAAAATTTTGATTTTTGAGTCATAAATGTGTCAAACTAAGAAAGGAAAATTTTGATAATAAGATATTATCTATATTATTTGCAGTTTTTCTACACAAGCATATTTTATGTATGCATATTTAACTCACCTATTCACTTACATGTATACAGATCTTGCCTAAGGGAGATAACACATATATACACTGACCAGGCAATGGTCTATGTGCATAGTTCAAGGAGACCCTTTAGGCAGAGCTTCTTCATCTACAAAGGACTGGGTCATCTTCATTATAAAAGGTTGATAAAGAGACAGATAGACAAGGGACACTAGTCCAAGACACCCACTACTTATCACAGGCATATAAGACATTAGGACATGCAAGCATCTATAGGTAGCCCTCGACATGGACGTGCTAGTCACTTGTCTTGACTCCTTCCTATAATTCAGATGATGATGTCGGGGTTGAGGTACCATCCTGAGTATTGATGACACCGGCCTATTCTTAGTTGAAAATATAGCCTCATGGCAACATGTAAGTATCTATCACTCAATATTGGACTTTTTTGCATGGAAAAACTAATCAAACATACAAATTACCTATATAGATCCTTTCCACCTACTGTGACACAGTTAGTGACATCGTGCTTCACTATGCACTTCAAGCAATATCCTGACTGGATGCATGTTTCTACATTAGACATTAAGAGGTGGTGGCATGTATTTAAGATAATTGATACAAAATTTTCACTTTTTCAAATTTTTATGTCATATACACTTAAAGCGATACAATTTATTTATTTGTAGAGTACCTAAGAGATGGACCTAATACACCATATCTTAGGCACTCAAGACCACCATAGTTTTGTAGTAGAGATTTGGCATGGCAAATCATGCCAAACACTAAGTGAAGGCCAATTTCATGAGTGATATAACATATGCAGAAAACATGGGCATATTTGGCCAACTTGGAGTTCATGGAGAAATTAGCAAAGTTCAATCCAATTTGAGCATCATCTACTGAGATGACTTTGCAATTCGGTTCATGTAGTGTCATATATGTGGGGGTCTTTTTTTATGTTCGCCCATTGAGAAAAATGGTAAGCAAATCCTGTTACAAACTTTCCCATATTTAAAACTTTATTTACAACTTCCCATTACTTTAAGTGCCTAATAATGTAGAGAAAGAGAGACCCAGATAAAAAAGACTTTGGCTTCTTCAAGGTTTTCCAAGCAACATATAAGATGAATAAAGGATAATACGTTAGCAAGCGCTTTGAGGAATTTGCTGTAAGTGTCCTTCAACATGTATCCTTGTTATCTTGAGCTTGATTACTATACTATATAACTTGAGGTCATTGGTTCAACATGTTTGGTGTAGACCTCAGTCTCTTCTTAGATTGAAGAGCTAATGCAACAATAGAATGGTAGAAGGTCCTCACAAAAGGTTGATGAGGTTACAATTATTAGTTCATCTGCCAATGGAAGAAAGCAAGGACATGTTTCTGATCTTGGGTCAGAATTGTGCATTGTGCTAGGATGTTAATGGCTAGAATTTAATGGGTCCCACCAATTGATATTACTCAGACGATCCGATTCAAGGAATAAATATAGAAGGTGATGGAATAAGAGAATGCGTGAAGGGATGCAGAGTATGAGAAAAAATTAGGGCAATACAAAAAGGAGATAGAGCACCAAGATGGAGGCAAACAGGGTTACCTTGGAGGTTATCTAAGCTCAGTTAGAAATGATCTATGGATCGTTGAGTTTGTGACCTTATCTCATCCTATAGTACATAGATGATTCGAACTAGGATGCTAAGGAAATGGGATCAGCCTAACTACTACTAGAAGCAGGTATATCAGTCTATGTCTCTTAGAATCTTGGAATTATTAAAGTTATGTTAGGTGCTGCATTTAGAACTCATGTGGTAAGACCTATTTGATTTGTTTGACTTATTTTTCATTAGACTTATTTTAGTTAGACATATTATGTGTCGTATGGCCATCAGACAATTTTATTATGAATGTATTGATATTGGTGCAAACCATATTGTCTAGATATGTATGTTACATATGGAAACCATAATAGTCAAGGTGAAATTATAATGGGAAACTAGTTGTTGAGTTGAAATAGAGCAAAACAACCATGAAATCCATTGGTAAGCCACCAACAATTTAGGCCATTCAAAGCATATCGATGGTTTAGACTATTGGTAGCTTAACAATGACTTAGCCATTGGTAAACTACCAACTGTTGAACCAATTGGTAAATCACCAACGGGCTAAACAATTGGTAATTTACCAATGGTTAAGCCATTGGTATGTTAGTAATGGTTTAAGGCATTAGTGATTTACCAACAGTTGTGCATGTTGGTACTATTTCTGACTGTTGAATCATACGGACCATTGGTAAATTACCATTGGTTCATTTACCAATGGCTTAATGTCCAATTTTCTAGTGGTTTTCTTGATAACCATTGGTAACATGGCTTCCAACATATTGATTTCCAATTGCTACTCACCAACAACTACACATTGGTAATTTCAAAATTTCTAATGCATGTTCATTGGAAGCAACAATTGGAAATCATCTTTTTCTAGTAGTGAATTACTTACTAGATTACATTATCATCTTTTTTTTCTCTATAAGTCAAGTTTCATGTATTACATCTTCACTTACGTACTAACTTTCACCTGAGTTAACATATTCCGTCTAGTGTAGAACTAAAAGAAACATTTTTTATTCAAATAGGACAAAAGAAGAATGGTCAATAAGATTAAGTACTAAAATAAAAAAATGATTAATTGTTAGGTACACCCATAAAATTTAACCATGCAGCAAATAAATGCTCCAATTGTATAGAACCACTACAGTACTAGGTTCATACAAAATAATAGGTGAAGCTAATAATTATCATCCTATTTTGGTTGTCAACAACAATTTTGACACAGTTTGATCCTTTTTTTTAAACAAAAAAATTTCATTTAGGCAATTTTCATTTTGGCTAAGATTACATTAGAACTAAAACAATTATCATTGTATAACTAGTTTTATGAATAAATAACAGCTCCACAAGGTATAAAACCGCACATTGCAATTGCAATTTGTTGGTCGAAGGACCAAAAGGACAAAGACTTTCAACCTAAGGGGTCAATTATTAGAAAAAGAAAATTTGGTCAATTATTAGAAAAGCAAATGTAAGGACTAGAAAATTAAGAGCTGATATATGAAAAAACTATTTGGGCATTGCAAATATTCTGAGTTGTCATTCTGTGGATACCCCTAGAATCAAGATCATTAAGTTTATATTTATTAAACTTGTAGACAAATGGTATCTTATGGAGTTTCAAAACTCTAAAAATCTATATTTTCTTTCAAATATAATATTTATAAACCTGCCTCAATCCCAGGTGTATCATCTTGGTAATTAAGAGAATGAGACTTCAATTAAAAGGTTTGGAGTGCCCTTGAGAAATCCCGAATAGGCTAGTTGTCTGATGCCTTATTTATTTATTTATTCTATGTAGGCTTATGACTTATGACTTGGTTGTATGAATTTTGGCCTGCATCACCTAAGAGTCTGTGAAATTGGCTATCCCAAAACACATTTGGTATGAGAGCCATGTAATCACCTAAAGGAGTTATATTTTTAAGATACGCTTGTTGATCTCTCGATCCAATAATATCAAATATGTCTGGACTCCATTGTATGATTCACACCCTTTTGCTTCCTTTGTCCCTCTTGTCTATGAAACAATTTAGCAAAAGCGATTTCCTTCATTGAACTTCTCGAACGCCTGATCACCATGTTAAGCTCCCATACAGCCTCCATCTTCTCCCTAAAATACTTCTCGTTTGGTGTGTGGTTTGAGAGCACATCTAGAATCAACATCACCGTCTTTGCCTTGAAGTACGATGGGAAGCACTTAAGCAGAAGTACCTGCTGTTTCTTCATGAAAAACCGCCACTCCTCCTTAAAATAGTTCTTCGTGGGCATAGTTTTTTGTGCAATGGTAGGCCGGTTAGGGAAGTATTCATCATATATGTATTGGCTGAAGTTGACGGTAGTGCGGTAGCGAGACAATACCTAGGCGATGGTGGTGATGATTTTGATGAGCTCCTTTAGCATCTTGAAAGGTGGCCACCAAACCTCATCTTTCTTGTCATCGTGGCTAACGATTTGCATCTCAATCCAATAAGCTTGGATCTCATGCTTGGATTGCACGAGTTTAGGGTTAAAACGACCCTATTTCTTTGCAAAAATTGAAGCTTAGAGAGTGACACAAAGCAATCAAGAGGTCATATTGATACAAGTTTGAAGCTTAATATTTAGAAGAAGCTTAGAGTTGAGTAGGTCCCTTTTAGAACTCAGATTTTTCTCTCTCTCTCTCTATCCCTATCTTTCTTCTGTGAAAAATTTCTATGGTTACATTCAAAGCATAAACAATAAATTTGGATGTTTAAAATTATTGATAAGAAAAGTTAAGGGCTAGAAATGTTATTTTATGATTTGTTTTTTAAGCTTCTTATGCCACATCATTATTTTCCACCTAATTTAATGATCAAATTGACAAAAAAAAGCTAATTAGGATGTACAATAGGAGGAAAAGTACCTCACTAGAACAACATAAAGTTCAGGTACCCATTTGGGACATGGAAATAAGCTTGGTGAGCCTAGCAGACTTTACCGTAAATAATTTACATATTCAGTTAGTCTAGCAAGATACAAGGTTTGACATTAAAATTAAATAAAATTTATAAAACTTATTAAATTAAGGATATGTATTAAAAGAAATAAAAATTTAGAAAAAGGTAAAATTGAAACCCTTAATTTTGGGCATTAAAAGGTGTTTAGTCTCCCTTTAATATAACCAACTCACAAATTTTAGAATTTCCCATAGACCATTGTAGGGTGTCCAATTGTCCTAGAAGTAAATTAATTGGTGTTGATTTCTAAAGACGATGCAACAAGTTGCCAACTCTACTGGGGACAAGTCTAGCCATAAACAAGTTCTATTTTCCTTTTTTCTTTGTTTATTTATTTTTTATTTCATGAAATGATGTGTTTTATTTTTATTTTCATGGGTTCCAACTTGTAACACACTTTGGCGTATGTAACGAGCTCTAGACCCAAGCTCACTTTAACCAATATTTCGTAAAATAGCTGAATTAGATTAGTTGCATAAGACTATACCCCGAGTGTGATGATCATTCACCACATAAGACTATAAAAGCTACAACTCAAATTAATCCTTCTTTATTGTAACCATTGGGGATTAGGGATCAAACTTTTTCTCATCCAATAGAACTTACTAAAATGGATTCGGGGAACCAACCTATGGCCTTTCTTTCAAAGGACCACCCATGCATATAATGAAAATAGATTCATCAAAGATTTTTGTAACAAGGCACGTATTTGCTTAGTCAATTTACATCGTCATTGTAACCTTATTGTTTATTCTATATTATAACACCAAGGTTATCATTTTTCATATGTTATTATGCCAATGGTACTAACCCCTTTTAGGTTAGTTTCTTCCTTGCATGCATCACATTATAAGAAACACTTAGCACAACCTCTATGACCATGAATATTGTTGACCTACTCCCAACCAAAAGTAATGATACATGGGTAGTTATCATAAAAGAAAGCCCACCAAAAAATATGGATTTCTTTGAGGAATCATAACTAATTCATGAAGATTACTTGTCATCTGAAAGTGAAATTAGCTTGAAAAGCCATATTCATTTTGGTCTAAACCAAAATTTAGTGCAAGAGTTATGTCAAATATGGAAGACATGGTCTCTTATAGACAAGGAGATCTTTGATAGTGAATTTGGTCATGTTGTTTATCTTCTGAAAGTCAAAATTGGTGTGGCCTTATTTTAGGCATTGACAGTATTCTAGAATCCATATTATTGGTGTTTCTCAATCAACAAGATGGATATGATTTTGATCATCAAGGAGTATGGTGCTTTTCTAAATATTACTCTCGACTTCCTAACCAAGGAATATTCTCATGGTAAGACGAGTGCTGTTTTGAGGTGCTTATCTCATTTCCTAGAGATGCAAGTTTTGGATCTCAAACATCAGGCAAATCTTAAAAGGAAACAAGGATGCGTAGCATGGAGCACTATCCAGCATCTTATTGAGACATTGTTGTCAAAATGCTAAAGGAGAAAAGCATTTGCACTCACAACTGGGCTTGTTATGTTCCCAAAGGTGATGTTAGACATTAGTGCCAGGGTGTTCAGCTTCTAAATCAAATCAAAGAGAAATCATGTAAGGTTAATTCTTGTTATTCTAGTAAAGGCTATTTGCTCTATCAACTTTTGCAGGAGCAATGGGGAACAATTCATCAATTTTACTTAACTATAATATATTTGGATTAAGAGTCACCTTTAATGCATGAAGAAAGAGTTTGCTTGTCTTTTCCTTAAATACTTTGTTCTCATCCAAGCTTTCTTAAAGAGTGTTTGGATAATAAAGGGAAGCAAAGAAGAATGGAAAGAGTTCTTTAAAAACCTACAAGATACCCAAGTCATATGGAGAACGTCATTTTATTTTTCAAGACATCTAGTGGTATGTCTATCTGGGAAACTCCCATGGGTTCATCTTCTCAAAATATAGGGAGGAATAAGTTATGCAACTACCTTGGTTCATATGTAGTTTGGATGTTAATAGTTTATCCCTATGATGCATCAATTACTTGAGCTTAAGTTTTCATTTGAAGACCCACAATGCCTTTATTTTATTTTCAGGATAATAATAGCATGGAAAAGGTTTTACCTAGTGAATCCTAGAACCTTGGTATCTTTGAAGAGGTATTTAGAATTGAGGTACAATAGAAAGGAAGGGATTCTCCCACTTTGTGGTCTTGGTTGCTCTACTAAAAGAGATCTTGAAAAAGAGCTTGAAAAAAGAAAAAAAATGACAAAAAGACCCCAATGGAGCTAGATGAAAAGAAATTTGCACTAAAAGCACTAAGAAATAAGAACATACTCTTGCAAGGAAAGCTAGAAAACAAACAGGAGGTAATTGGCTAATTAATTAAGGAATGTGATAAAAATCAATGGGAAAAGAAATACTGAAAAAAAGAAATATGTCCAGCATTTATGTGATATTGAACTCTATGGTAAAAATGGCAAAAGTTACTCATGTTGCAAAGGAAATGGGTGAAGAAGCTCAGGATATAGTAACTAATACCTAGGCCAACTTGTGTCCAAGATAGCAACAGATGATCCACTTCATCAGGAAGGCCACAAGCAATATCACCACAATAGGAAATTCTTTTAGCTTTAACATTTTCAATGTAACAACGTCAGCTTAACAACTATGATTTAGGACTATGGTTTTCGAATTCCTTTAGTGATTTAGTGTTGCTCTAAGTGTTTAAGTATGACCTACCATTTGTTTAGAGTTTTGTAAATGTTGCAATAGTGACCATCCAACTTATTTGCTTTAATCACATTAATCTATTTAGCATGCACATTATGCATCATCATCAATCCATTCAAATAAAATCTAATAAAATAAATCTCACTTTAAAAAAGGTTAAGAGATATGTACTTAGCATTGATACTTAACTCGGCTTTAAACAAGGCTAATGGCAGAGCAAATGGAAGGATGTCTGACTAATCTCGAACTGAAGATAGAGAATATATATAGAAATGAAACATTTAATGGAATTGATCAAGGGAAAGGTTGTACAACCCTTTATCTAAGACTCGTAGGATCTCATTTAGTCTCCTAGATTCACCCCAAATTAGGCCTCAATTCAAGAAAACTTTTTCAAGAAGCATATCCATTTGATGGTGTTCATTTAAGGCACAATCCCTATTAGTGCAAAAAGCCACTATAGAGAGAAGAAGAAGAAGACACTCAAAATCTTAAAATCATTGAAAATGGGATTTATGCCATTGAATGTAGGACAATGATCTTTGCTTGGAACCTAACTTAGTCATTCCCTCAGATTTCATGGTACCATAGTTTGTGAAATATGATGGGACAAGATGCCCTGTTACTCATATAATGCTTTTTTTATAGAAAGATACAACTGTTCACGAATTATGAAAAGAATGGATGGCTATTTTTTTAGAGAGTTTGACAAAGTCAATGTTACAGTGGTACTTTAGGCAAGGCCTAAGAAACATTAAGACATGGAATGATCTTTCTCAAGCTTTCATTAATAATTATTAGCATGCTATAGATAATTAAGCATGTTATGAATTTAGTGTCTGATAGCCAAACTCTTTAGAACATGGAAAAAAGGAAGTAAAAAACCTTTAAGGAATATGCTTAGAGATGGAGGCACTTAGTGACACAAGTTCAACCACAGAGAAATGGTGGCTTTGTGCATCAAAACATTGAAGCACTCATACTATGACAAGCTTATTAGTAATTAATCAAAACAACACCTATAATATTGTCTTGTTAGGCGAATGAATCAAGAATGGGATTAAAACTAGAAAGATTATTGAATCCTTTAATGAAGGGGTAAAAAAATGAGGACAATCAAAAAAGAAAGATGAACAAGTGCAACAAGTAAGATGAAGAATAAAGACCCTTAGTAGGAGCTCTAGCCACTCCATCTTGCCCATTTTTCCCTACTACTAATCCTACTAAATCACGGGCACCATGACCACCTACATTGCTTCTGTAAGAAACTACCCAAAGATGAAGAGAAACATTCACTCTAATCCCTATGACTTATATAAAGCTTTATCCAAAGCTCATCTAGAGTCAGCTCATTCGTCCAATTCCTAAAAAGCCCATGGAACCACCCTATTAAAGGTGGTGTGGCCTGAATGTAACTTGCCAATATCATGATGGTGTGACAAGTCATAACCTCTAAAAAAGCATTTGTTTAGCATATGTAGTCCAACAATTGATGGATTCAAAGTGATTAGATTTTTCTGATGAGCCAAGTGTTACTTATAACCCATTCCCACCTTACCAAGCTGGACCTATGAACATGATTGAAGCGGATCATCATGTAACGAAATCAGTTAATGATATTACAACTTCCCTTAAATTTGTATACTCATGCCTTTCGAAAAAAAAGGTTGTTATTGGAAAACCGTCATGTTCATTTAAGAATAAAGAAAAAAGAGTATGAAAAGTGGTGTGCTCTTTAATATAATGGAAGACACTTTATCCAGACCTATCCAAAATTTTGCATGGTTTTACAACATCTTATGGCTTCATGACAATTTATAATTTTTATGCAAAATGGTGAAGTTAATGCAAGTGTACTCATTGAAGAGAAAGATTGCCCAGCTTAACCCAAGCCCCTGGTAATACATATTATAAGGCCTGTAATTAAGCATTTAAAGACCCAAGTTCCTAATGTCTCATCAACTCCACCAGAGGTTAGGGTTGTAACTAGGAGTGGCTGATGTTACTCATGAGAGTAGATGGACAAGCCCCCAGTTGATAAGAATGCCATGGACTTGAAATTTGTGCCTATCACCACGAGTGTAACAGAAGAGCAGCAGACAAGTGAACAAGCATATGGGTTTTTAAAAATCATAAAGAAAAGTGAGAATAGTATTGTGAAGTTGTTGAATCATTTACTGGAAAATATTCTTACAGCTCATTACTTTTAAACTTTGATGCACACCGAGAGGCCCTCCTCAAGGTCCTAAATATAGCATATGTTGCACATGATATCTTAGTAAACAGTTTTGATCACCTTGTCAATATCATCATGGCTCAATATCTCATTACCTTCATGAACGATGAGATAGCAACAGAAGAAAAAGGTATATTTGAAGGCGTTACATATTTTAACCAAGTACAAAGATCGAATCATGGCTAAAGTCCTTATTGATAATGGGTCAACTTTGAATGTAATGCCCATACAAACTCTACAAAAATTATGTATGGACTTATCGTACATCAGCAATAGCCATGTTGTCGCTCGAACATTTCATGGTATAAGGAGAGATGCCATAGGGGATATAGAGTTGCCAATAATGATTGCCCTATATGTCTTCCAAATCACATTTCAAGTAATGGACATTAAGCCTTCGTACAGTTGCCTATTGGGAAGACCCTGGGTACATATGGCTAATGTAACTCTTTCTTCATTACATTCGAAGGTCAAGTTCATTATTGAAGGAAAAAATGATAACAGTGTTTGTCATGGAAGATATTCTACCATCCAAGCCTGTAGATGCTCAATAAATGAAAGCCAATGAAGATGCACCAGATTGCTCATTCAAGTCCTTCAAAGTTGTCAATGCTATGTATATTGGTGAATATGTGGTAGAACTGTCCCAAAAATTTCAAAAACAAGTAAGATGGTGGCAAAGCTCATGATAAAAGGTGGACATTCACCTAGGTTGGGTTTGGAACAAGCGTTGAAAGGGGTTTCAAAGCACTTGGACCTTTCTACTAATGAAGGAAGGTTTCAGCTAGGTTTCATGCCAACTATACAACATAAGATGAAAATAATAGTTGAGAAGAGAGAAAGAAGGATTGTGGCCTAGAGGGGCATGTTCTAGATAAAGGAGATTTAATTATCTCTGACATATCTAAAACTTTTGTTAGTGGTGGCTTAGTTCTAAAGGTTACCAATAAAGGTGCAGTAATCCTTGACATTAGCAAATATTTTGAAGATTTATTAATTTAGGTATTAAAAGCTGAAAAAAAATATGATGCAGCGAAGGATAAAGAGCTCGATCAACCTTATAGTTCATAGGATGTGCTTGATTGTTGGGAGGCCATAATACTATGTATTGTATTCAAGAGCTTTTCAAAGTAATTTAGTAGTCAAAATCTCCTAGAAATAAGTCCAATTGATAGGGGGTAGCCTTTGCTTAGGTGGGCTTTTCGGTTATTGCCATTTGTTTCAATAAAATTGTGAAGTATGCACACAGTCAATATAACATTAATCAACATCCATCTTATTTTTCTGATTTTCTTTTCTTTTTGTTCTCTCTTATTAATGTAGAGCCAAAACTCTCTTTGATGCCAATGAAGGTTATGAGAGAATAAACTTTGATAATCTTGTGAATGCTGCTGACTCTAATGACGAAGATCTTCAAATATCTCTTGATTTATTGAAATTAATTACGCAAGATGAAAGGGAAAGGTTAATGAGTCAAGAACCAACCGAGATAGTTAATTTAGAAGATAATCAAGATGTAATAAAGGTTAAAATTTGTACTCTACTTCCTCTTAAAGAAAAAAAAATGAATTGGTACACTTTTTAAGAGAGTACATCAATGTATTTGCTTAGTCCCATCAAGATATGCCAACTTAAGCTCAAACATAGTTGTGCACAAAATACCGGTATAGCCCAAGGTGAAGCCTATGTGACAAAAATTACAGAGGCTGAAGCCAGAGTTGATTACTAGACTTAAAGATGAGATCTTGAAGTTGTGGAATGCAAAATTCCTTAGGGTTGCAAAATATATAAAATGGGTCATAGAGTCTATCAAAATTGCCAATCCTTGAATGAGGCAAGTCATAAAGACAAATTTTTGCTTCCCCCACTAATACACTAGTGGATAATACTATAAAAAAATATTTTTCTATTATGGATGGCTTCTCTAGGTATAATCAATTCAAAATCAATCTGGATGATGTGTTAAAGATCATTTGTATTACCTTTTGAGGAACCTTGTATGATTAAGTAATGCCATTTGTGTTGGATAATGTTAAGGTTACATATCAAAGAGCTATGGTCACCTTATTTCATGATATGATATGACTGCTACATATCAAAGATCTACATATGTTGGATGATATGATTGCTAAGTTTCATACAACTAGGGGCATTTAGAGGTACTCAGAAAGTTGTTTAGTAAGCTTTGCAAGTACCAATTATAGTTGAATCATGCTAAGTACGCCTTCAGGGCTTCATCAAGAAAGCTGCTGGGCTTCATGGTTAGCAAATAGGGAATTCACATTGACTCAAGTAAAGTTAGGGCTATACAAGAAATGCCTCCTTCATAAACCCCAAAAGAAGTAGTATGTTTTCTTGGCAATATCAACTTCATCATAAAACATATATTACTTCTAACATCTAAGTGTAAACCTCTTTCAAGTCACTAAAGAGAGACAACCTGATTAAATTGATTGGTAAGTGCCAAGAAGCATTTGAAAAAGTTATGAAATACCTAACTAGTCCACCAATCTTGGTACCACTTAGCCTGTAAAGTCTTTATTTTATACTTAATAGTGAAAGATTCTTCATTGGGATCCATATTGGATCAACTTGATGAGATAGGAAAGAAAGAGCATTCATTTTACTACTTGAGCAAAAGTTCACCGCTTATGAAGCAAGGTATTCATTTATGTTGTCTTCTTGCATGAGTAGCATGCCGACTGCAATTCTATGTGCTTAATAATACTACATTGTTGATCTAAAAAATTGATCCTATTAAGTGCATTTTTAGGGAGGATCACAAAATGACAAAATGCTTTTGTCAAAGTATGCAAAAAAAAATGTCACACAAAAGACCGTAAAAGGTAGTGCAATAGTTGAATATTTTATTGACAAAGCACTAGAGGATTATGACCTCATAAGGATGGCTTTTCCAGATAGAGATATAAGGATGATGGAACATGATATAAAGAAACATGGAAATTAGAACTTGATGGGGCATCCATTGCTTTTAGACAATAAAACAGAGTGGTGCTTGTTTCTCCAAAAGCAAAGTAATACCCTTTTTCAGCAAAAATTATGCTATGTTGTACTAACACTGTAGTAGAATATGAGGTTGTGTCGTGTGACTTCAAATTACCCTAAAACTCAAGGTACAAGACATCCAAGTTTATGGAAATTCTACATTGATGGTACATCATATGAAAGGCAATTAAGAAACTAGGCACTAAATTAGTCCCTTACAAAAGATTCATACTGAACTTGGTAAAGGAACTCAGAATGATAAGTTTTCATCATCTTCCAAGGGAAAGATAATCAAGTTCTAGATGCGTTGGCTACTTTAACTACTATTTACAAGATAAGTAACCACAAGCACACTTTTGTTTTTTTTAAATAAAGGTGTTTGATTCTTTAGCTCATTGTGTGATGTAGGAGAAGAAATGGAGAACCATGTATCATGATATCAAGAGATATCTTCAAGAGCGAGCATATCCATTTAGGGCATTAGAAAATGATAAGAAGTTTCTACAGAGACTATCATGAGTTTCCTCTTATGTGGGAAACACATAAGAAGTTTAGGGCATTAGAAAATGATAAGAAGTTTCTACATAGACTATCATGAGCCCAGATTGGTGTTGCTTCATTGTATTGACTCTCATGAAGCAAGTAGAATCATGGAAAAGGTTCATGTAGGAACATGTATAGTGTACATTAGTGGCCATACCATGCAAGAAATATAATGAGAGTAGGATTAATATGCTCATATTTAGTCATGCTTTTTTATATGTTTTTCCTTTGTGTTTGTTTATCTTTTGATATTTTTTTTGCTGAGGTATGGTGCTTAATCAGTTCAAATTTCATTTTCACATCATATCTCAGCTTCATTTGGGTAAGTAAGGATTTCAGCAAAGTTTTAGAGTTAAATTGTAAGTTTTGGTAAAGGTTTGGAGCAGACATGCCTTGGTACATGCCTACAACATGCCCATGCCTAAATTACATTCCTAAGTTTCAAAAAGTGTTCAATTTTGGCGAGATTTAAGCTCCAAGAGAGTTACGCGACCTTAAACATGGCCGTGTACCAGACTATGTTTATCCTATTTTTAGTGTTTCTTGGGTTATTTTAGAAAAAAAAAAAAAAAGAAAATGATAGGAGGCGGATATACACAAAAAAAAGTCAAGAGTTTTTTATGGCGAAAGGCTACCAAAGTCAGTTTTGATAATCAACACCATTTCATGAGCACCGGATTGAAGATTTCTTGGAGAATAAGAAATTTAGCCATAGATAATTCTTTTCTTAGTTTTCCTTTGACTCTGTTATTTTTATTTTATGGCACTATAAGCTAAACTTTTCTAACTTATGCTTAGAGTTGATGAACCCTAGGATGATTTTGTGATTATGATTGATTTTTTTGTTTAAGACGATTATGTGTTTTCCTTGTGATTTATCCAATGTACTTTGTTATGTTGATTAATAGTAGCAAGCCTGTTATTTCATTGTGGGATGATGAACATGTGTCAGGTAGTATCCAATATATTTGTTGCGGATCGCCGTTGGAAAAAAGGGATGTTATCGTAACCGGAAGTAGTGGGTGCGATATAATACCTCCAGACTAGGGTGAAACCTAGTAATGGTTCGTAAGACTTGTAATGCATTCTCAGGAAGCGTTGTAGGCCTAGACACTCTATCAATGAGTTAAGAATAAGGTTAGTGTAACTAGAGTAATTGGGAGCTAATATGCATTTGGTAGTACTCCAGGTCCAAGTTAATCACAAGGCTGTTAAACCAAGAAAAAAGGAGTACAAATGAATTCTAGGGGATTCAATTCTAATTATGATATTTATTATTGTTGATTGCCTTAATTGTTTTTTTTATTGCCGTCTATTAGTTAATAGTTTGTTTTACTGCATTAGTTAGTTTAGTTAATTCGTAGTAGTCAGTTAACAAACACCTTTAATTGTCAGCTAGATAATAGAGAAAGGTTGAGTGTGGTAGATGACCTCCATTCCTTGGGAAAAATGATCTTGGCACTTGTGACTACTATACTTTACTGATAGGTGCACTTGCCTGTGAGTTCACATATTTTTTAGTTTAAAGAGATTTGACACATCAACATTATTTACTAGTGTAGTGGGAAAGGTTTTTATGAACTATGAACACACCAAGTTTTTGCATCGTTACCGGGGAACATTTGCTAAGTTTGCTACTTAAAAAATTTATCTTTATTAATCTAGCCATTTATTTTATTAAGGTATTTTTTTTTAATTTTTTTAGTTATTTATTTCTTTTATCTTTACTTGCAGGAATTTTGGTGTATGACTCATAACCATCTTGGTGAAATTGTTGAAGAAAATAGGGAAATTGAGAGAACCATGAGGAAACTTTTGTCTTCAAGGGGTACCAAGTCACAATCATCACATTCTAGAGTGAAGTAGTAAGGACAAAATTAGGAATAATTAATCATGGACGACCGTAATTGAGTAAGGACTGTGTCAGAATTTGCTATACCTTCTCTTGAAAGGACAAAATCAAATATTGTTAGATCTCCTGTCAAGGCCAACAACTTTGAGATCAAGCTAAACGTTATTTAGATGGTGCAACATTGTGTTCAATTCGATAGCTTGGCGAATAAGGATCCTAATGCTCATATTACTAGGTTCTTGGAGATTTGTCATACTTTCAGGATTAATGGAGCTAGTGAAGATAATATTTGATTAAGGCTATTTTCATTCTCATTGAGGGGAAGAGCTAGGCAATGGTTTACTTCACTTTTGAGAGGTTCTATTACCACTTGGAATACTCTTACCAAGAAGTTTTTATTGAAGTATTTTCCTCTAGCCAAGACTGCAAAGTTACACAACGATATCTTTTTATTTCAGTCAAATGGATTTAGAAACGTTGTATAAAGCTTAGGAAAGGTTCAAGGATTTATTGAGAAGGTGTCCACATCAACGATTACCTATGTGGATGCAAGTACAAACGTTCTATAATGGTTTAAGTTATGCTTCCAAGCAAGTGATTGGCACAATGGCTAGTAGTTTTCTTAATACCAAGACACCTAAAGCAACACAAGAATTGATTGAAGAGATGCCAATGAATAATTATGAATGGCAATCATCATTTACGATTTAACTAACTAGAATGGTTGTGATTTAGAACTTTGATGCTTATTCATTTTTAGCAAATCAAGTTGAGGCTTTAATGAGGGAGTTCAAGAATTTTTCAGCTAATTAGAAGCAAGCTATGTTGGAATGCAAAGTTTATGGAGACAGGTATACAAGTAATGATTCTTAAATGTCTAATTGGTTAAGCAAAATTAAGCAAGTAGACTTCATTGGAAATCTACTGAGGCCACAAAATAATCTGTACAACAATATGTATAATCCGGGGCGAAGGAATCATCATAATTTTTCTTGGAACAATCAAAGGCAACAACTGCCTGGTTTTCAGCCTTGACTGCAACAAGAAATGAGCCAACTATGGAAGAATTGATTTCTAAGTACATGGAGCAATTTGATGCTAGGATTGAAGCAACAAAGTCAGAATTGTAAGGTTACAAAGGTTGGGGACTTAATTGCACAAATTTCTAAAGATGGCATATGGAGGTACATGGACGGTGTTATCAAGAAAGGAGATGGATGGAATTAAGGATATTTTTGGAGACCAAAGTGCTCAAGGAGGCAAAGTTTATGAATTATGGCATAATGCCAACTAAGGACCCCAAGTGTCCTTAACTTTTCAAAGGTCATGATAATCTTTTTCCACTTAACTTTTCAAAGGTCATGATAATCTTCTTCCAAGGTAAAAAAATTTCATTTTCCAACCCAAATGGGTGGCCATGACCTTGCCCAAATGTGAGCTAAAGTTACCAAAATTTCATGTATGCTGTAAGATATTGACTTAGGAGAAAAAGAAAGATAAAAAGGAAAAAGACTCATTTCCTTCATTTTCTCCTCATTTTTGGACTCTACCAGTTTTAGTGTTCATCCTTAACCTTCTCCACCATCCTCCACATCCACCATACCTTAAGAAAGCAAGAAGAAATGAGAGAAAGCAAAGAAGACATCAAAAAATGTAAGAAAACCTAGTTTTTGTTTTATTAAGGGTTTTAGATTTTATAGAAAAGGAAAGAGTTTTCTTAAGTTTCATGAATTTTTTACTGTATTTCTAAATATCCATGAAGCTAAGACCATGCTTGGAAGGGAGCAAAAGGCTCAAGTAACCAGGTATGGGTTAACGGGAAAGAAGCATGGAAAGGTTTCGGCCTTAGTGTTACCATGCTAAAGATGACGGCAAGAAAGAAGGGTTTCTAGAGTCTAAGTTAGTACTAACTAAAACCTAAAAGCCTCCTAAGACCAAGAAAAATCCTGAGGAGAGCTTCCATGGTGATACTATTGTGATATTTTATTGTTTTATTGAATGATTATGGACTAACCTTAATGTGTTATTGCTGTTGCATGACAGATGGTTGCTGGCTGTGTTTGCTTGGTTCATATGGTTGCCATATTTAAATGCATGTATTTTTTTTGTGTCTTCGTATTTCAGGTCATATGTTGCTATGGAAGACTTTACATTGAAAGCCCTTACTATGTTCTTTATAAAGAGCTTACTCCCCTTTCTGTCTACATTTCAAGTGATCTTGAAAAAGAGCAATCAAACTAATACTTGTAGTTTGAGTTTTCCTATGAAATTTTAGGTATATGAACTTCAATATGTATAGTATTAAACCAGAGTGATCCTTGATTTTTGGAGCGCATATACTAATTTTAGTGTTGGTACTTTCTGCCTCATGCACAATTGTCTTTTGATGTTTCTTGAGTGCATTGTGTTTGTAAAGCTCTCTAAGAAGCTAGTGTACATAACCAACTAAGATAGGTTATATGCATAAAGCATCTATGTATGTAAATTCACTATGAAAGTTGTATGCATGATATTTGAAGCAAAGAAGTGATGTTTTAGCTTGTATGTGCAATTCTGTCCATTTTTCTATGTATGGGCTGTTTTAAAGTAAATTATGTTCAATGCATATGAAATGGATTTAAATTCAGGGGAACGAATTTCCTAAGTGTTTAAGACACGTATGAACTTGCCCAATATGGTTTTTCGCCTAAAAGTGAAGTGGATGATTTATGTGCAAATTTTGTATGGGCATTATAGGAAATTGATGCTAACTTTGACACCCAGTAGTCTAGAGGCCATAACTTCCTATATAAGTTGAATTTAGCAATGAAATTTTGACAACCCTCAGTAATCTTCAAGATGAATAATTTGGATTTGAATCACTAGATTTTATGCCCTGTAGCCAAAGTTATCGCCTGTCAAAGTTGGCTAATTTTACTATGTACTGTTCATATGGTCAATTTTACCCAGTTAAGTATAAATTCCATAAATGCAAAATTAGATGGATTTAATGTGTCAAACCTATTTCCTTATTAAGTTTTAAGTGTATTAAAGGGTTTAAAACCTTTAGGGCATAAGAGGACATGGGTAGAATTTGAGTTGGACAGTGTGTGAAAGTTTGCACATATGAAAGGGGCACCTATTGCACCAAGTGTGCATGTAACTGTGCAAGAGGATGAAATTTTGCATGAATGCTATATTGACATGAGATGAGGTTTTGATCGCTGTCTACAATATCAATCAAAATTGTATGTAAAGATGTGTATGATGGTTGGACCAATATACACATCTTTACATGAAGACCAAGATGGCCATTTGGATAAATTTAATGCACATGTTCCGATGGCCTAAAGAACATTGCCCTAGGACTTGGACACACTAAATATGGTCACTATATTTAAGCACTCATAGTGGTAATAAAGCATGCATCCAGCTCACCATCGCTATGGTGGTGCAGGGCCCTAGTGCCCTGATTTTACTAACAATTGTAGGCTCTTTAGGAACTATGATCCCAATTAGGTTACATTTGGCTAGTTATTACTTGTGAAGTATCTTAAATCATTACGTGAAATAAGTTACCTAGCCTACCCTGCATAGGAGATACGCATGCATTGTCTTGGCTATGCAATAACAATAAATTAAAACAATATTGAAAATAGTGTCACGACAACTAATAAAAACACAATTCAAACAAGCCAAGATGTAAAAATTTAGTTGTTTTTACTTCAAGTAACAACTATGTGCATACATCTCAATCTTATATGCACCCAAATGTAACAATAGTGTTATACACACCAATGGACACTAGTAGAGGAAATATTATTGTATGAAAATACCATATATTTAGAAGAAACAACTTATATCTACTAAGACCCATCCTTAGCTCTTCACCCAAGCAAGCTAGCTTTAAGTGATGAGCCACACTTCCTTGTACTCACTTAGCCTCAAACTCTAAGGCGTTTGGTCAGTACTAGCTTATGCCATAAGTAACTTAGAAACATAAAGTTCCCTACTTAGAGGATACCTTTAAAACCAATAAACTTAGCCTTGACAGCTACTTCTTACCAACTGTTAAGCCTGACTACCTTTCTTAATACGTAAACAACACTTAAGGGGTGAGTACTCTAAAGTCCTTAGTAAGGGATTTGGCACCTGCAAGAGGAAACAAATGCAAGCATGCAAAGCCCAACAAGCATACATATGTACATACATACATACATACATACATACATACATACATACATACATACATACATATATATATATAACAACAACATAACCAGAAATAAGAATAATAACAACAAATAATGAAAAATAATGGATGGATGGATGAATGTATGAAATATGCACATGTGAATGCACTTAGGACTTCTTTACACCCGAAGTTGCACCAAACTTGTTATGAGCTCATACGGTATATATATATATATATATATAGCATACAAAGGAAGCAACCAATCAACAACATAACCTAAAAAAAGAATAATAACAACAACCAATGCAAAATAATGGATGGATGTATGGATGGATGAAATATGAACATGCAAACACACTTAGGACTTCCTTACACCCGAAGTTGCACCAAACTTGTCGTGAGCTCATACGAATTAGGTACTTGGATACTAGCCCTTATATCCTATGCTAGCACTTAACTGACCATATGAAGTCCTCTTACGGGTGCCCTAGAGTAAGTTGTCACTTACTCAACCCTTGCCTGCCTCTAACGAATTATTTAGAATAATTCATTGTTTACTCCTACCTTACCTATCTCTTCCTTTAGCTTATTGTGAAGGGTAACTGCCTTATGTCGTTCAACTTGCTAAGCTCGAATTAGTGGCTTACTTACCAAAAGACAAGGTTTCATTGGGATCCCCTTAAGTTTCCTTTTTATTGCCCAAAGGTCTATGACCTCCCACTTGGGCCAACAAAGAATCTAAAACCCATCTTAATCCCCTTAGTGCTCCCTTAGCAACTTAAGCACTTTAACCCCTATAGCCACCATACTTACCGTACCTTAAGCATACAACTTAGCTAACACCTAAATAATGCATAATTTTCAACTTAGGAATGAGTTATAGACCCAATCAAAGCTATGGAACATCTTAAATTGGCCTAGGGATGATGACCAAGAAATTGAGACATTCTTAGGATGCCCCAAGTTTGAGGGACTTGTGCCTTGACGATGCCATCGGCGACGCGTCAACAAAGGCATCAATACTCGGGCTTCCTAGAAGATCACCGGTGATGCATTGCCAACTTGTGTCACCATGGGTGATGCATCAAAAAATGGCATCATCAACAGTGATGCATCGCCAATGCTCTACAGCATTGTGTGACAGCATGTGAACTTGCATGAAACTTGCCCAATCTTCCTATCCCCAAAGCCAATTCACATGGGTCTTATTTTTACTTCATTCCCAGATGTAATACTATATTTCTATGCATTATTTGAACTAAATTAAATTAAATCCCTTACCTCAAATCCTCCTTAAAGCAAGAAACAATTGACAAGAACTTTTGAGTTGCATGGAGTTCCTTTAAGTTCCAAGCTTGAATTCACCTAAATTGGACACCAAGGACACAAAAGTAAGACCATTTATAACCATTTAATAGTCTTAAAACTAACCCATAAGGATCAAAGATGCTTACCTTTGTGTTTGAACCAAAAACTTGCAGGAACAACTTCAAATGCGCCAAATACACCATAAATGAGCTAAGGCCTTGTTGGGATAGCTTTGGTACGTTCAAATTTTATCCAACTTTGGGTGAAATGGGAGATTTGATGGGGATAAGCTATGGAGGAAAGTGAAACATGAAAATGGCAAATGGGGGAGATGATGAATAGTGTCATCTCTTCCATTTATAAGGCCAACCTCACTTTGGCCCTCAAATATAACTTTGAATCACTTAGGCAACTTAAAATCTTACTACACCATCATTCCTTGGTCCCATTGAAAGGTTTTTCTTACCTAAACACCTTGCCCGTAAGTCACTTAAGCCATTATAAGACATAATAGCTCAATTTAACACTTAGTGCATTTTTCACCCTTAACTTTCACTTTTGGTTCAAATGGCTAGAAGTACTTATCATCTTAACTTATTTATCTCAAAACATTTGCATGAACCTAATTTCACTAAAGTTACAATCATGCCACTAACTTGGATCAAAATTACCATTTTGCCTTCTTTGCCCTTTAGGTGCCAATCATACTTTGGAACTCAACTTAATCCTTACTTAGCTTGCTTTCCATGCTTAATAAAACTTATTTGAGGGAAATAATTTAGGATTTACTTACCTCAACTTTCAAAGTAAAGGAAACACTAAAAGAGCCTTTATAATCATTATGTAAGCCAACATTAAATCTTGGCCAGCTCGGGCCTGCCACCCTTGCTGCATCTACCATATTAGAGTCTCTATACTCTGAAACCTCACATCTATCTAAGCCTGCACTGCCCACTATGATACGACCTCCTCTGAAAAGTACCAAGATGCGCCCAAAGTTCTGCATTTTCTTGACGCAGCTGCTCTGTCCGGTCGTCATCATGCCTCTAAATTTGAAATACAATTAGCATCTATCAAATTTTAATTAATGTAAATAAATGTTAAATATTTAAATTAAATACCTCCAATCATGCACATCAGAACCAATTAAGGAATGTTAAATGCTATGGCACCCCCATCTACCGTCCTTTGTGACGTGTGCCTACAACTCTCTCTCCTCACAAAATACTGGGCAGTTTTCAGGATTTGGGCCATACTTGTTGATGAGCTCCTTCTTGTACTTGGCCTTAAAACACATATAACAAATTAAGAGTTAGATAATATGTTATGAGTGAGTAATGTAAAAATTATTTTTTTCAACATAATACTAATTTAAGTATGTTTACTTACCGCATTGTCAATATGCACCTAAGATAAAACTTCGGTTGATCCACATCTCATAGAGATATGATGAATAACATCTCCAAAGGGGGTTGGGTTGTTGTCTTTCATTTGATATGTAAACAAAATAAATATGTAAATAATGAATTGAAGTCAAAAATAAATTAAAACAGTGAAATATTATTGACGTATTAAATTATACGATACTACCCTAGATGATCTACTTTGTCTGGGGGCCAAGAAAATGTTTCTGTGGTTATGCGCCCTCTGGTGCATTCTTGCCTAGTTATAGTTTAATTAAACAAAAATTGTCAATTAAATATTATACTAAATTGTAACTAATGTGATATAGTAGTTGATAACAATTACTCAGTTCTTGCTCATAACAGCAGTCTTGTGCTGCCATTTCTTTGTCATCCAGTGGTCGTACAAATTGTTCCAGCGATAAGGTAAAATGGTCTCAAGCCGGAGAGGACGAAAGAGATTAAAGTCTCTGTTTGGCAACTTGCTACCAAAGTGATTCTCAATAATTCCATCTCTGACATTATTGAGTTTGTTCTTGTATTTGTTGCCTAATAGAGTGAAGTATTCTCATGTAATGCTATCAGTGTCATATGGATGCCATTGATGTCGTTGCTAGAAAAACAAATAATATAATGTGAAAATTAATTGACATGAATAATAGTAAAAATAATAAAAATGTGTATTTTTTTACTTGTAGCTGTGCCATATACTCCTCACCCTTCGCCTCTCGAATGTCACTCTACTCTAGGGCATCGCCTATGAAAAGGGACCTACTAATACTGCTAACCGATCTCCATAACTCTTTGTCACGGACAAAACTATGAAGAAATTAAAATTGTTAGAAGAACATTAAAAAAATTATTGCATACAAAAGGAGAAGTTAAAAATGACATACGTAAAATTACTTATGATGTAAGAAAAATCCACCTTCGAGTGTCAGCCCCTAGAGTAGCTGAGGCTAGCTAGCTCGTAGATGGCTCCTGTTGGGAAGTGCCAGGGTGGTAGCCCGATTGCTAGTTCTCAGAACTAGACTTAGAGGTACCTATTGATGAACTATACCCACCAATGCCCGATGTCGAGCCAAAGATGTGGATGCCATTAAAGGAGCATAGATGTTGGCCAACGAAAAATTGGTCAGGCTCAATGAGAAGGGTTAGGGGGTGGACCTTCCACCCCTATGCTGACCGAGCTGATTTGGGTATATGTACTAATTGGGGGTTGACATTTGCCATTAGACTGACGCCTGGAATCATCTCCACTATCCATGTCTAAAAATGGCAGGGTGTTAAAATATTTCAATAAAAAAATCCTAAAATTTGGTATACTACACGAAATTACATAAAATTACTAAACTACAATAGTTACTTGAAATTACTAAAATTTACTAAACTTACAATGGTTACATAAAATATCAATTGGAATTACTCAAATTTATTAAATTTAAAAAAATAATAACTAAAATTATAGTCTTCACTAAAAGTACTAAAATGCAGTTATTACTGAAATTTCATAAAATTACTAAAATTAGTAAAATTCATAAAATTACTAAAATTCTTAAGTTATTGATATTACTAATATTATAGTACTTACTTGAAATTCCTAAATTACAGTACTTACTAAAATTACCAAAATTTTTGAAAATTCTAAAATTTTTAAAATTCTTAAAATTACAGTAATTACTAGAATTTTAAAATTTACTAAAATTAATAAAAATTAATAAAATTACTAACAATTAGTATTATTTTGGAAAATCCTAAAATTTACTAAAAATTCATCCAATTACTAAAAATTTCATCTTAAAAATAAAAAAATTTCCTACATTTACTAAATTTACTAAAATGTTAGCATAAATTGAAAAGAATAGCCTAGAACAATAGAGAATTCTTAACAGGGAAAATAACAGAGAAATTCAAAATAATAGCTTCAAAGGTTTCATATAAAGGAACAACTTACATAATGGTAGAGAAGGAGAAGTAAAGGTGAACCAAATGTTGACTGTAGATTCAAAGCAGCTGGAAGAGGAGAAGAGAAGAAAAATTAGATCTAGAGCAAATGAGAAGCCAAAGTTCATCTGCTAGGGTTTGTAAGAGGAAGCGACTAAAAAGTGACTAATTACTTAGTTACTTTTTTAGATCTCCAAAAAAGCTACTGACAAGGCAGTTGCTCTATTGAAATTTTAATAAAAGTAACTAAATAGTTCAGTCGCTTATTAAATATGTTGTCATTCACCTTTTCAGTCATTTGTTCATCAATCATAACATGAATGTTGTCGCTTTTTACATGAGTGTGGTCACTTTTCACATGAATGCAGTCATTTTTTGGATGAATTCAGTCACTTATTTATCATATTTTTTTAAAATTTGATTATGTATATGATTGAGCAAATAACTGTAAATATATGAAAATGCATATGCATATGTATATGTTTATACACATACATATATGTATAGGTACACATCTATGTATACATATATAAGTATATGTTTATATCTATCTGAATATGTTTATATGTAAGCAAGTATATGGTTATATATATATATATATATATATATATATATATATATATATATATATATATATATATGTTACATACAATTGGTGTATAAAATATATGTTTAAATTATAATTTAATCTTCTTCATTGGACAGCAGCTCCATTTTAGAATATTCATCATCAATGTTATCCAATTTACCAGCATGATTGACAATGCTAAAAATTGGTGTCCACTGCTTAAAGAACTTCCCTTGTCACATTTATGTCAACCAATACAATGACACTTTCTATGCTCTAATTAGACTCACTCAAAATGCCTCTAGATTGGTACATACGTTGTTGATATGGTTCATCATCCTCATTTGGTTGGTCCGCCATCAAATCTAGTCCCTCCAATATCATATTGTTGGTGTCACACTCAATAAAGTGCCAGGGTTTTACCTCAATTACTGCTCACCATTGCTAGAGTGACGTATGAGGATACTGACAGTAATAAACTTATATTGGTTGGCGGGCAAGAACAAAAGGTTCGGAATTGCTTAATCTCAATCTCTATTTGACATCAACTAGTCCATATGTTAAGTGTGTGCGAACTCCATGAATGGGAACAAACCATGTACATTTGAATATGATGACAAAGTTAGGGCTGCCTCTAGAATATTGTGGCTTGATTATTTCATTTATCATGCCATAGAAATCATACCCTTCAGTGTCTCAAGCGTCACCCTTGACATAGACACCTCAATTAGCAGTCAACTCTATAGACCCATTGGCCACACATTTGTTAAAACTATTACCATAAAACAAGGCCCATGAGATAATTCAACAAGACGTTCTCCTACGATATTAGGATGGATTTGACCTTACAAGTAATGATCTAAGGTTCATGAGGGTGCAAATAAGTACAATACAACCATTTATAATGAACACAAGTAGAGTAGTGGAAGTAAAGCATACGTATTGTTAGAACCATGACCCGAAATGTTGAAAGCGTAGCTCATCCATCTCCCCATCGCTGTATCGTGGGAATTTTTTTGACATAACATTGTTAAAAATCTTGCAAAGTGATAGATGTTATATGGCTCTTTCAATAAGACCATGGATATTGTAAGTTTGAAACAAATAATATCACCTAAATTTTTACTAACCACAAATATGGATCAACTTCTTTACAATTTTGTAAAATGTAAAGATGCACTTAACGTAATTCATCTTCATCTAGAACCCTTTGTAAACCACGAAAGAGGAAATATTAGTTTTTGTTTCCAAACAATGACAATGAAAGTGTAGAGTCACCAACAACCTTATTTATGGCCACATTACGAGGAACACGATTGAGTTCAATGCTTGTGTCTGGGCCAAAATAATGGTCACAAAAATTGTCATCTCTTGAATCAAATAAGCCTCCATAATTGAGCCCTCTATTTTCACTTTATTTTGCGCATTTCTCTTAAAAGACCGCATAAGCATATAAATGAGTGAAACAAAATGTAATAATACACACGTAATATTACTATAATGATATAGTATTCAAATAATTAAATAACAATATTCATATGTCTCAAAATGATACATCCATGAAAATTGGGCTAGACCACAATGTTTGGCCTTACTAGCTAAATGAACTGGGAAGTGTTCTATTGAGTCAAAAAATGAGAGAGAAAATACCATCTCTAGTTTATAGATGGCAATAATGATGAGTTTTTCATGTTTATCCATCTCATCTACCCTAATTTTCCATGAGCATAATTGGTGAAAAAATGTACAACATTCTGATATAGTGATCCGCATTGCTTGTGATATATAGCCATGCAAAGCAATTGGTACGAGCCATTGAAGAAATATATGATAGTCATGGCTTTTAAATGCATAGAAACTATAGTCCAAAACATTCACGTTGCATGCAAAATTATATGCATATCCATCTGGGAACTTCAACCTCTGAGCCATACGCATATTTGTCTTACCTCTTATCTTTCTAGAATGTACATCACCTTTGGTTTTACTCTAGTAATACCATGTTCAACCAAGTGTAGCTCAAGACACATTTTTAACTCTTTGAGATCCAATTAGGTGTTAAGGTTATTGTCACAACTCTCCTAGTCAACGACTGGCTTTGACCAAGTAAGTATTTTTTTATTTAAGTGTTTTCACTTAAACACCTCAAGTTAGCACCTTGTTAAGCAAGAAAGACAAGCTAAGTAAAGTAAACATGAGTTCCTAAGTGTGATTTGCCACCTAAGAGTCAAAAAACACAATGGTAATTTTGACCCAAGTAAATGGCATGACTATAATTTTGATGAAATTAGGGTTATGTAAGAAATTTTGACTAGTTAATTCAAGACCATAAGTTATCCTAGCTATTAGAACCATCATTTGAAAGAAAAGTGCAAAAATTGCATTAAGTGCTCAAATGAACCATTTATGTCTTAGGTGGCTTAAGTGTCCAAGAGGCTGAGTGTATGAAGCTTTTGAACTTTTTAGGACCAAGGAGGGATGGTTTTGGGTGTGTTTTTAGTGGCCAAAGTGAAACAAAGGAGAACTTGAGGCCCAAGAGGTAAGAAATAATAAATTATGACTTAGTGGGGTGGTTAGGATATTTTCGGTAAGTTTGACTTCCTTTACCCATTTGTTTCTTTCCCAATTTCGTAGCTCCCTCCCCCCACCAAATTTCCTACCTCAAGGCACCCTAATTCTTCAATTTTAAATCAAATTTGAAGGCCCTAATGCAAATCCAAGAAGCCTCCAACTTGTTTTTGGTGTATTAGTTTCAATCTAGCTTTTTGATGCTGGTTTTGAGCTTGAAACCTAAGGTAAGCTTCGTTGTTTTGTTTTATCTAGTTCTAAGTTGTTTGAGTAGCTAGAAAGGGTCTTGATTTGAGGTTTTTGGTGCTATATCACATTGGTTTTAGGTCTGGAACTCAGAAGAGCTAAGTTGAGCTCAAGGGTGCTTTTGCTTTGTTCTTGCTTTATGGTTGAATTGAGTTAAGGTTTCAAGTTAAATTAGCTCAAATAATGCATATAAATGTAGTATTACATGTGGGAATGAAGTATAAATAAGGCCCATGTGAATTGGCTTTTGGGATAGAAGGGTTGGGTAAGTTTTGTGCAAGTTCACACATAATTGCGCAATGCTGGAAGATCATTGGTGACGTGTCGCCACTGGCAATGTGGTGGCAACACACCACCAGTGATTTTCCTGGAAACCCGAGCATTGATGTCATCGGTGACATGCTGCCAAAGGCATTACCAAGGCACAAGTTCCTCAAGCTTGAAGCATCCTAAGAATGTCCGAATCTCTCAATTATTATCCCTAGGCTATTCTAAGATGTTCCATAGCCTCGGTTGGGTCTAAGACTCATTTCTTAGTTAAGAATTATGCATTATTTAAGTGGCAGCTAAGTGGTGTGGTTAAGGTAAAGCTAAGTAGAGTGGCAAGGAGGTATAAGTGCTCAAGTTGTCAAGGGGGCACTAGATGGATTAAGTGGCCTTTCGGAGTCTTCATTGGCCCGAGGGTTAGGTCTTAGACCATTGGGAAAATGAGGAAGAAATCTAGGGAAATCCCAACCAAAGCATGTGGTTTGATAAGTAATCAACTAATGAGCTCTAAAAGCTTGGCAAGCCAGACCACATAAGATGGCTACCTTGCACAATAAGTTAAGGGTAAGATAGGTAAGTTTTGAAATGAGGTGATGACCTACTCTAGGACCTATAAGTAGGACTTATGGGAGGTAAAGGATTTGGAATATGAGGGCCAATGTCTTAAGTACCTCCGCTGTTTGAGCTCACGGCAAGTATAAGACACCTAAGGTGTAAGAAGTCTCAAGGATTATGTGTATTGAATATCATACATTCATGCATTGCATATCTTTTATGTTGTTGTCTTTTGTTGATTGTTGGTTGGTTGCTTGGTTGTTGGTATGCCATATTGCATGCTTATTTGCTATCTTCTTTGTAGGTACCCCAACGGACCCTTACTAAGTACATTCATGTACTCATTCCCTTAAGCTTGTTGTGTAGGTTCTAACACTAGGCCTAATCACTGGTGAATAGTTGTGAGATAAGTTTCTTCTTTTTGCATGTACTTATTTTTCGGAATCCTTGTCATTCTAAGTTTACTTGTGATTTTAGATTTGTACTAACTAAGTGTTCTGCCTTTATAGTGTAAAGCCTAAGTGTTGCACAAGGATAGGAAAAAGCTTACACTTAAACCTTGATAGCTCAAAGGTGGGGCTCAAGTAAAGGATCTTAATTAAGGATTTTGTCTTGTATGTATATAGTACTTTATGTGCTATAAAGTTGGCTCCATTAGGATACATTATGATGTTAAACCGTTGAGTTACTTTTGGGTGCATGCTAGGTTGTTGAATGTGCACAAACTATTATTTAAAGTTGAAATAATTAGTATTTCATTGTCTTGGCATACTTTAAGTACTTTTTAACTAAAATACTCGAGTGATGTTTTTGAAATGGTTTACTTAATTGTATGCATTGACAGGACAAACACATGCATATCTTCTTGCAGGGTAGGCTAAGAAACTAGTTGCACATAAATTGTTGTAATTTACCAACAAGTAATGGTTAGCTAATAGTAACTAAGTAGGATCACAGTTCCTAGGAGCCTACAAGTTAAGCAATTTAGGGCATTAAAACCCCGCTCCATGACAGTTATCCTTCATCTTACCCTTAGTATTCCTTATTGTGAAAAAAGATTTTTCAAGAAAATTTTCTCTATATGCATTATGTGAAGATTATGTCTTACAAGCAACTGTTACCAATACAACAACTCCCAAAAAATTGAATTCTTAACCCAATTGTGAGTTGAACCAAAACTGGACACGTGAAGATTGTCTGACATTGTGCTTAGAGGAAGGAATTGCATTTGATCAAGGGTTGCACTAATATACTTACCAGACATTGGAGGAACAGCTATTGCCCTTACCCTTAAATGTGGAAGAAATGCAGTAATATTACCGCAGAAAGAATGATTCTTTGGCAAGAATTTCCTATGACAGCCCCACCAGCATAGTTTCCTCCCATACTTTAATTGGAAGGACTCGGCGTTCTCCATGCAATATGAACACGCTAATCTACCATACGTACTCTAACCTGAAAGCATCCCATATGTTGGAAATCATTAATTGTCCATAATAAACAAGCTCGAATTGTGTAATTTTTATATGGAATTGCACCCATGTTACAACTCCATCTACCTACAACATCTTTAGTTCACCAATGACCGACCGTAAGAACATCAATATTTCATCTTGAGGATCTTGGACCTAGTATCAACAATGATGGAAAAATGTATGCTCCTTTCATACACATTTTTTGTGGTCAATTATAAACAACAATGAAAATCAGCCATATAGAATATGTCCCCCCTGTAGCAGAATTTGGCATAAACCCATCTGTACAAAACCTGAGTCATACATTATAAATTTCTACCGTAAAGCCTAGAAAAATTAAATCGACATGCTTCCATGCCTCACTTTGACATGGATACCCCACTGTACCATTCTGAGTAGCCTGATTACCTACATGCCACGTTATATATTCAGCCATTCGAGAAGACATGAATAAATGCTCCAATCGGTCGGTAATTGGAAGGTGCCGCAAAACCTTTTTCAGAATTGATTTTTTATTCTCTCTGTTAATTGTCACTTCTTTATATCTGCACTCCTCACAAATTGTACAATGCACCAACATTGAGTTCTCACCACTAAACAAGATACAATTCTTTAGAAACACATCTATTTTCACATATGGGAGACCCAAACTCTTCATCATTTACTTAGCCTCATGCAATGTATATGGAAATTGACCATCTTTAGGAACAAATTCCTTCATGAGAGACAAAGTGTCATTAAAGCAATTGTTTGACATATTATGTATACTTTTCGCATTTAACAACCAAGAGACCATGGATAACTTTTTGTGTTTTATGCATCCATCCCATAATGGCGTTGATGCATCACCAAGTAGTTTGTAAAATTTCTCCACATCTGGATTTGGTAGTTCATCATCCATTCTTACAACATTAATATCATGATCATTTTCTTTATCATATGCATCACTATCCACTGGAACGTTCACCTCCTGATAATTTTTATAATCATTCTAATCGATTTCAATTTTTTTATTACATTTTGCACTTTGCCCAAACGAATCAATAAGCATTTGTTCATAACTAGATCTACTATTGTTGTTCTCATTTCTCTTTGAAGTAGTTCTTAAAGATGATGTACTATTTGATATTTTACCAGCATGAAAATTATGAAATTGCATATCATACTACACACCATGACAATACCAAACATAGTAATTATCAACAAATCCAAAATGACACAAATGCATTCCAACTCCATTTTTTTGTAGATATCGTCCATTTTCATGTCACTAACATGAACATTCAACAGTTCAGTATCTCTACTACAAACAATTTTCTACACCTGATATGACCTCTAGGTTCATATATCTATCAATCCTTAATCTTTGATGTAGGGTTTCGGGAGCCAAACAAGCACAATGGAATTTAATGAAAGCCCTCAAGGATCCAAGTGAAACAGGGTAAACCGAGTGTTCGAAAATTTTCATACCTAATTCGGTTGAGATATTTCGCCCAACTGTAGAGTTGAATCACAAAAACCTAAATAGTTGACATGTTCAAGCTCTCTATGGTATCCACATAAGCTTATCGGGATCACCACGCTTCCACCACATCCTGGCAAATGTGCCTCTCTTGCGCTCGTAGTGCTAGCTTGCGTCCTCCAAGGAATTGCAAGAGAAGAGTGTAGCTATCCTCTTTGGGAGGCTAGGGCAAAAAGCTGTGAATTTCTCACTAAAAGTTATATTTATAGTGAGACTCAACTTCTAGGCCTAATGGGTTTCAAAGCCCTAATCCAATTAGGCTTTAATTTGGGGCTTAATAATGGCTCAACTTTTGGGCCCATTATTAACACGAATTTATTATGAAACCATTACCAAAATTATTAGCCCATGCATTCTAATAATCGAAAATAGCTCTATGTATGCAACCCAATAGGCTCTTACCACATTGGTAATGATCATAAATCATATTTATGATCATAAGCAATGAGTGGTGTCTAGCAACACATCATTTGCTATCCAAGTGACAAGATTGTCGGTAATTCGACTAAACCTTTATGATCATTACCCATATATTCCATTGTCCTTTTATCCAAGATATCAAGAATAGGCACAAGACATGGAATGTGTCACTCTCATATAGCCCAATCTTTGGTTTCTTGATTACCGAGTAGACTAACTTAAATTGATGACATTGGTATCGTACATCAACTCATCCGAGCATGGTCATGCATTTTCTAAGTCTCACTCTATCAAGGGGCCCGAAGATATCACTCCCATTATGTAGGAGGGACAAATCACATCTTGATCATACAAATCCCTCCGCATGATATGTGACATACCCAATGACTTCCTTCAAGTTCACTCAATTATGAGCAATAAAGGGAAGTATCAAAGTATGTGACTCATATGCAGGGAACCTTGATGACCTTAGGTTAAAGGACTACATATACCATGATCATTATGAGAATCACTTATTACACTCGTATAACGATACATGTAGCGTTCTCATGATGGGTTGGTCCAGTACACAAGTTCTCCAACTTGTACCTATATGTAGACTACATATCTCATATTAGTCTCCACATATGCTAGTCATTATGTATTATTGTAACCTGCTCCACAATAATACTAGACCAGGGACATTTGAGAATATCATTATTCTAGGGTTACAATTATGTTTATTACATTACACAAAAACAAAACAACAAATGTAATTGCTGGATTAATGCCTTAATAAAATATCATGACTCAATGTGCAAATATACAATCATCTCATGATTGGCCTTTGGGCACAACACTAACATTTGACATATCCATTCATGTCCACCTGCCATGCTTTTGTTTCTTACAATACAAAATTTAAAATATATCTTGAATTACAAAGAAGAATACATTACAAAGATATATGACTGTGAACATAAAACCTACAAAAATTCTATAGGGAAATAACCCTAACCTATTTAGAAATGAAGCATCAAGATTGCACTTGTACATTGTAATTTATCTTAATCTGATGAAAAAATTTTAATAGCATTTCACCTTAGTTCTCTTAAATACACCTTTTATATGAGACAGAAATGTCATATTCGGTGTCTGAGGAACATAGTAAAATGTAGCTCAACGTTATTCATCAGTAAAATAAATCACAAATGGTAAAGTACAATCGAGATATATGTTCGTTTCGGAATTGTCCAACATGGACAATCAATAATTTTCAAATAGAGACTTATTCCATATATAAAATACCTACATATTCTTGTTGTTACTCAGTATACATAATATTTCTCAAATATAAAAAATCATTGACAGGCATTTTATGGTTTATCTATAACGTATATGCAAATAAAACTAATTTTATTAATATATATCAAATAAATCAACTCAAATAAAATTACCTATTTCTCTACAGCAAACAATCATCATGTAACTTGTAACAGAGAAACTAAAAGAAGAGAAGAAAATGGCAAGCATAATGGAGGAGGAGGTGATCCAGTTGAGTTTTTGTTCCACAACTGTGACTGAAAAATGACTAACTATCAAATTTTAAACAACAAAAATGACTGCTAAGTGGCTACCATGTGGCGACTAAAAAAAGTGATTGACTTTGTGATTGACATTGAATCTTTTTTTTTTCTGAATTTTTGATTGAAAAATGACTAAAAAAATGTGGCTACCATGGTTTAATCGCTTTTCAGTCGCAATGTTAGTGAGCTCCACATATAAGCAACTGATTTGCGACTAAATAAAGAAGTGACTTAACTTCAGTTATTTTTTTCAGTCACTTTTTTGTCTTTCTGTTGTAGTGTCTTTTCAAAAAAAGGGCACTTCTTTTTATTCTCCTTTAACAACAGATAAAAAATTTGAAGGATAAGGCTTTAATTATAGGGTTTCTAGAGAAAGAATGACAAATGAATTCCTAGTAATTTTCTTTTTGCATAGGAGAATTAGTTGGTTTGGAATTCATGATGAAAGATGAGGGGTTTTCTCAGTCTTAACTTTGAAAAATTCAAGGGATATAAAATCAGAAAGATTAATTGAAGTTCCTTTTATGTATTCAATTTCAAAATTAAAATTACTCAAAAGAACTTGCCATCTAGATAAAAAAAAATTTTAACCCAGATTTTTTACATCCTTTTTTAAAATCTCTTTAGCAGATTTACAATTGACTCAAAGTAAAAAAAATAATTCATATATAAATTATCTTCAAATTTTGTAAAACATAAAATAATAGAAAGCATCTCCTTTTTGAAAATATTATAATTACTTTGAGCATTATTCTAAAATCCTGAATGAAATATAACTAGACTTTCTTTAAACTGGTTTGGAAGACACTGTTTAAGAATCCCACGATAACATATATCTCACACATTTCTTTCTACTATTAGAAATGTATTAGGGCATGGCAAACTAAGCTGTGAGAGAAATTTAATTTTTTCTTTGATAGTTTTAACAATTTTCACATGTTGATTAGTCTATGCTAAAGGATTCTTTTTAACCATTGGTGTACAAGTTTACAACTTATCTTAATATCTTTGAAGAAATCAACGGCATAATTTAAAAAACCTAAAAATCTTTCTAATTGATTCTTATGTTTCATCCCCTCTAGAAACTTAGAAGTAAATTCTAATGTTCTCGCTATCATAGTAATTTCTCCTTGATAAATTATATGTCTTAGAAACCTTATATGAGTATGAAATAATTTCAATTTAGGTAAAGAGACAACTAGTCCATTTTGTTTGATTACATTATAAAATTTTGTTAAACAAGCAAAATGTTGATTTAATGAATTTGAATAAATTAGAGCATTATCTATATAAACTATTGCAAAATTTTGAATAGGGGCTAAAATGTCATTCATTTTACTTTGAAATTCAAAAGGAGCATTTATTAATCCAAAAGACATTCTCTTCCATTCATAATGTCAAATTAAAACATTAAATCACGTTTTATATCTATCTTTTTCATCTATTTGAACTTGCCAAAATTCAGATTTCATGCCAAATTTTGAAAAGATTTTTGCACTATGAAGTTTTTTGAGTAACTCGCTTCTTTTAGGACTCGGATATCTAATCAATTCTAAGACTTGATTTAATGGCTTATAATTTATAACTAATCTTAGATCTCCTCTTTCTATTTCTATTGCATTTATACATAAAAAACTAAGCTAGACCATAAAGATTTCAACTTTTGAATTAATCCTTTTGCTTCTAATTTATAGATCTCTTTGATACATAATTTTCCTAGTTCTTCATTTATATGGATTGCTATAGATCTTGTGGGAATAAATGTCTCATTAAAATTTTTCATGAGTCTTGTAAAAGTTGAACACTTTTTTCTTGAACAAGAAATCCGAAAGGAAATGATAAATCTCTTCCTAAAGCATTCGATTTTGTTTCAAGAGGAGTCACTTGAAAAGGATATAAAAAGGATATAAATGGAGTTCATAAAACAATATTTATGTTTAGATTTGTTATTAAAATAAAGGGCATTTTCAAACATATTCCTGAATTACAAACTTTTACATTACTCAATCTGTACTTTACATTAAGTTTGAAGCTGTTGATTGAATGAAGCTCTTATGTATTCTTTTCATAGAATTTTGTTCATATAATTCCTTCTTGAATGCAATTTTGATCAGCTCCTGTATCTACTAATGCTATGACTCTAATATGATATTCATTATTAACAATTGAATCAATTGAAACATACAATTTATGATAGTGAATTTTTTATATTATATTTATAAATTCTTCATTTTTGAATTCTATTTCTTTATTTGTAGATTGTATTAGTTCTTTTTGTTCTATTTCCTTTGAAGTTGATGCATGTTTTTCCTTAAAATTTCTAGTAAATCTTTAGATCGTAATAGTTCTTTTGGTTCTCAAATCTTGCTTTTAATATGCTTTACTTCATTTTGAAGATCTTTAATTGATGGAGTTTTGTTTTCTGCCTTGAATCTATCTAAGATATCTGAAAATTTATAAGGCTCAAAATCTATTTTGTTTTCTTCTTGTAGAATTAATTCTTTTAATCTTTGTAATGACTCTATTATAGTTTGGAGATCTTCTACTTTCATGATCATTTCATATAATTCTTCTTTACTAGAAGTTATAACATTAATATCTTGACATTGGCATTCTTCTAGACTAGAGCAATAGGAATTTGAGTCTTAGTCATCTGAAGAGGAAGCATTTGTAGCATTAATATCTAAGTCTAAATCTAAATTAATTTCTTCTTCTTTATATGAACTTTTTTAATCTGATCATGATTCTAATTTTGAAATTAGCAAATTGATCATTTGCTCTTTTATTTTTTTTAAATTATTGATCATCATTTTCATTTTACATTCATTCTTGTAATGTCCTACTCATTTGCATTTGAATCAAAGTGGAGCATTATAATTTTTAGCATATTGCTGGTTAGCTTTTCTGTTATATTGTTTGTATGTCTTATTCTTTGAGTATCATTACAAAGACTTAATCCTTCCATATTTTCATAATTAATTAGTTGTCCATAGTTTAATTGATCATAAGGGACATTTGATTATGATCTTATTTTATTTGATTTCTTGCACTTTTTTCAAATACATTTGGGGAATCCAGCAATAAATCTTTCTTTCCAAAATGATGATGCACAATCATTTCAAGTATTTATTTTAGTTAGGAATACATCTTCATACCACTTAAAGTCAGGCAAAATTCAGATAGGTTAAATTAATCAATGTTTCCGAATTTCTATTATAGAGTTGATTTGGATCTCCTATAAAAGCTTTGGTAATCCAAAAATTAAAGTAATAATAGCATCACTTATATCAGATTGAACTTGAACCCCATTTTCAACTTTAATTATAGTTTTTGTTGCATTCTATACTGAAACTTTATCTTGAATACTCACATAATTATCCCACTAACCATTAAGTTAGCCAGTAAATCTGGCAACTAGTAATGTAGCTGCATGAATATCTGTTTTATGTTTACAGTAGCAGTCATAAGTATTATTTGTAAAATATTCATTATCTGATATTTACTCGCTCCATCTACATTCCATTCTAATTTCCTATACCATCATAATTAATTTGATTAACATATGATTTTTTAAATTGAAGGTCAAGAGGAGTCGAAAGAGGATAATAATTTTTTTATCTTTGGATATCTTTTGGTATAAATACCATGTATTTTATTAATAATATCAGTCTATTCTTTAAATTGATTTTCTAACACATTAATATTTTCTTCTGTCAATATCATATTGATTAACTCTTTAGAACCAGATATGGAAGGTTTATTAATAGTTATGTTTTTTAATTGATTTGCAATCTTTTCTAAGAGAGAATCATTATTTTCTGTTATTATTTGTAAAAGATAATCACTATTTTCTTTTTTATCTCTTAATTTTGTGTAATCATATAATTCAAATGGTTTAAATAAATGCTGCTAAGTATTTTTAAAAAGATTAACCTTTTTTTTGTGCTTTAACTTCTTCAAGACTTTCTCTGAAGACTATTTATGTCCTTTTTCAATATAGGTTCATAATCAGAAACTACTGGCATCTGCTTAAAAGGATTAGCAACTAAAAAAGTTCCTTTGTATTCTATCAAATATGCGTCTTCTAGTGGATGAACAAATATTATAGTTCTTTTTTCTGAAGTTATCCAAGTTTTAGCAGCCTAATTAAATTGATTAGTATTAGAAAAATGAAATCTATATTGTAATTAGAACAATATATTTCAAACCATGTGAAAAAAGGTATATTAGCCTTGAACTACCTTATATTCTCATACTAAAGTTCTCAGATTTTTATTCTCTATTGACTTTCAAATGACTCAAGAACCATGTATGCTTTTCTCCATTAGATTCATCAAAATAATCTTTTCTCAACAATTTCAAAATCATAAGTGATCATGTTAATAGCAAATTAAAATTCAATTTGAGACTAGGTAGGAGATAATTAAGGGGAGTTATTATTTTCTGATTGTGGTTGATTATTTATTTCAATATTTTTTGCTGATTATTATTTTTCTAGAATATTATAAATTTCTTTAGTTATTTGATTTGAAAAATTTACTTGTGGTAAATCTATTGGATTACGTCTACTTTGAGACATTGATGATTATTGTATATTTTGTCTGGGTATAATTATTAGAGTACTTAAAGAAGGAACTAATGGATCTGGAAAAATTATTGGATTTTTAGTTAAACTTGAAGATCATGGTGATTTACATTTTATTAATTTCTATCTTTATAAAATTATTTTGCAAACTTTTGATTAGTATACCCTGAGTATCTTTGAGTGTTGGTCAGTTTATTTTAATGTTGGTCAATCGTATGAAGCCGTGTATAGACATTTCGTTCTATATATGGTTAGGGCTAAATAAACACAACCCATGTGCTACTCCTCTTATTTTCTATTAATTGTGAATTTTCCACTATTTATAAAAGACTGTTGTTTCACTTTTTCCTCTTCCAAGACTTGTTTCATTTTTTCCTCCTTCACCTTTTCCTTTCATATTGTCGAGCAAACTTCAAGGAACTTGGATATGTCTTTTGTTTGCAAGTTCTATGTTGAAGATCCTCAGATAACTATGTTCAATTGTCGATTTAGGGCAAATGATGGTCTATTATGGAATTTTTTCAAGATTTTTTTTCATGATGTGATTGTTTCCAGTTGATTATAAGGGAATGATTTGATGATGGGTTTGACTTGAATGTGGATTCACATGAGACTGTTAAGGAGCATGTGATAGGCGGTGATGTGTAATATGTTATTTCTTTAGAATTCCCTGATTGTTCAGAACAATAGTGAAGATGTGCTGTTTATAGATTTTGTATTTCTTGGTTATGACATTGTTGATGAAGGCATAACTGATCTTTTATCAGTAGTTATTGAAATGCATGATTTGGATGGTCTTGGTCATTCTTTGTCTTTAACATGTGGCCTTAGTTCTGTTGGTAATGAGATTGGAACAACATTTCATTTCATATGAACATCACATTTAGTAGAGTAAATAATATTCATAATGTGTTGTTCTGTTGGAAATTAGTTTAGAACAAAAATTTTTTGTTTTGTATAGAACAACCTTCTTTTGAAAGATGAATAATAGTTTAGTTGAAAAGAACATCATTCTTTTCAACATATGAACATCATTTTTTTGAAAGACAAACAACATTCTTTTGAAAAATGAACAATACATGTTTGCGGTAACCATTTTTTAAAAGATGAACAATACTTTCGTTGAATAGAACAATCATTCTAATAAGAGATGAACAAGACTTTTTAACATAGTTAATAATATGTTATTTTTCATGTTTTTGGTAGCAGCTCAGAATTTGGAGTTGAGAGTTCTAGTTTGGTTGAAAAGAAGTTTTACAATGAGGTAGATATGATTATGTGTTATCATGATCATGTATTGAATCACGGAGTTCATATTCGTAAGTCAAAGCTAAGGGTTGGGCAGTCTGAGAATGTTTTAATTAGGGAACTCTATTGTTCGTGTGCTAGTAAAGAACAACATAAAGCTGATTTTGTACAATGTATGAGGGTAAGTTTCTGGTGTGGTTACTAAGCATTGGTCCATTTTCATGTGGTTGGTAGTGTTTAGACTTGCAAGTCTCATATATTTCACCATAAATACCCATTTATTTTTGTTGGTCAAACATATTTTTTGCATGGTTCAAGAGAAATTGATGTGGATTAAAAAAACAAATGCTGTTAACTTTTATGTAGATTTGGATGAAAGCTATTGAAGCTTTTAGGATTATGTATGAGGAAAGTAGGTCAATTGAATTGGTTGTGTTCACTAGGTGTGATTTTTGGAATTTATTTCATCAGGAGAATATGCATGTACATAGTGTAGATGCTATGTCACTACTTGGGTGTTTTAGGGAGCATTTGTCCATTCATGATAATTTTTTCTTTAGGTATCAAGTATCTAATGGTCGTTTGTACAATTTTTTCTAGTGATGTAGTTGATTTTGGCACTATCCATTAGCCAAATATGTATGGTCTTATTTGTGCACCATTTCTTGGAGTGAACGACTATGAAGGAAGAATTATCTTTGCGTATGGTTTTCAGTCAACGAACAGAAGGAAAATTTTGGTTGGTTATTTGATGTGCTTTTATAGAGTTTTAGTGAGAAACAACCTTGTACTTTCATGACTGATCAAGATCCAGCAATGATATATGCAATTGAAAACCATTTGCCACAATCTAAGCCACATCTTTGTTTAAAGCATATATCACAAAATGGAAAGAAGCATTTGAGGTTATTAATGAACAATGATAAGAGATATGCAAGTGATTTGAGCTACTGTCTCTATAGTTGTCTAACAAAGGAAGAATTAAATATAAAGTAAGAAAGCATGCTTCACTTATATCAATTGCATAGGAATATTTAGTTGGAGTTAGCCTTTGCATTGAGGTCAAAATGGTGCCTTCTTTTATGTAGGAATGTTTTCTCAAAAAGTACATTTAGTTATTTTATTTGCATTATATTATGATCATTTATTTTGGCTTTGCTGTTCTGTATGGTTATTTCTAGAGTACTACCTTTATTGTGAACAAATTTGTATTTCTTGTATATTTAATTTGACTTCAATTATTTGAGAGTGATTTGATGTTTAAGTATTGTGTTGTTGAGTCTTTTGTGTAAATTTATGTTATTTGTCTTGGTATGTGTTATGGTGTTCAATTGTGTTTATTGTGTTGTATTCCTTGATATCTTTTGTTGTTCTACTTTAACTATATTGATTATGTGTTCATATGTGTATGCACATGCTTTCTACATAGAGGAGTGAAATTACAAACCACATGCTTGGTGGAATTTGTGAGAATATAACATTATCACCAGAAATGTTTCATTTAACTGATAAGAGGATAAAAGAAATGAAGGGATAACGAGGTAGGTAAATATTTTCAAAATCGAGGAACATTGATTAGTAAATTTAAAGGTTCTTTTATATTAAATCGGGCATCTGGGTTTTATATTTGAGTGTTTTTGCTAGTTATACTCTCATAAGTGATAATAATATAGTTATTGAGTATGATCTTTTCTTTTTATAAGTATGGTTTTTATCATTGACTAGTGAAGTTTTTTAAATCACACCTACTAGGGGTATCATGTTTCTGCAAACACCTTGAGGAGTTTAGGTACTTGTGATGTCATGCATTGCGTGCTTTGAATTTTAAAAATGTGAGTAGTATCCCTAATGAGTATTTTTTTGCCAAGATGGATAAAAAAATGTGAGGCAGTCGATAATTGGTAGTCATCATATTCTAGGTGTTAGTAAGAGTTTTATAGCCATGGTATCGAAGAATAGAATAATGGAAGAATTATATAATATTGTTATTGTATACTAAGATGATGAAAATCGAAGGAAATTTCATGAAAAATGTTTTTGTGTTATAAAATAGCAGGGTTGATACAGTTTTCAATAGCAGTAGTAACAATGATATAACAACAAGCTCTAGTTATATGGTAGACAATTTGAGTATATAGGATCTATAAATTATGAGAACAAAAGGTTAAAGCAAGAAGAGAATTAAAAGTTGTTTAGAGGTAGTACTTGTAGGAGGTCGCAGAAGTAGGTATTAGCAGAACAATTCAATTTTTTTTATTGTTTTGGGAACAACAATTATTGTTGAAGAGAGTAGCATACTGAGCATATAAAAGTAGGAATACTTATGAAATTCAAATTAATAGAAATTTGTATTTGATGACAACATTTTTATTGATGTAATTAAATTCATATTGTAAATCGAACAATATTTTCTTTGGTTTGAACTTTACATATCAGCAATTTGAGCAATATGTTTAAAGTCGAATAACATTTGTTATAATGTTCGAGTATATATAAAATGTTTCTTGTGGTTAAAATTTGTTGTTCTATTACAATTACAAGAATAATTACATTCTAACAAGGGTAATCCACAAAAAAACTACAGAATAACTTTGTCACACATCTACATGTTCAAGGCTTATTAAAAAAATTGCTCTAACAATATATGCTGGTGTATTAGTTAAATTTTGGTCATTTTCTAAGAAATAGCAAGCTTTATCTTATTGCCAATATCAACAAGTTTCTTATTTAATAACCACATATCAGCAAAACTTTGTAGTAGTAACCTTTGACTTTTAACTACTTTCCATGTGCTCTTTCTTCCATTTCATCCAACAATCATAGTTGATAACATTTACAAATCTTTTCCTTTGACTTGCTCTTCAAATGGTGACAAAATAATAATGATTCCATATAAATATTCTGATTTACTATCACTATTTTCTTTTCAATACCTTGCTTTAAATAATCAAGACCTTGAGTTTCATTTGTTAGTACTAAGTAATCCCACATACCTTGTTGATGTAACACCTCTGGGTTTCCAACTTCTAAGTATTGGCTGCGAACTTTACATTCCCAAATGTTTATGGGAATTAAATTGATATAATCCATGGATAGTTTTTTTAGCACCAATCTATCATTTGAAGCATGATTAAAAATCTTTGCAATGCTTTGATGCATTTCTTAAATCATTAACTTAGAATGCACCTACTTGTAATAAAATCTCAACAATAAAATCTTCTGGTAATGATTCAATTAGTCATTGGGTGTTTTTGTTTGATATTTTAACCACTACTTCTAAAGAGTCCATATTTTTTTATTTGAAAATGAAAGTATTTTTGTTCTTTTGCTTGAGGATTTGCCTTTTTATCAACAATAATGTGCCTTTTTGATTGAACAAATATATTCTTTCAAGCTAGAAATACAAAATGACTTTATTTGTTCTTATTTGTAAAAGTAGTTCTAACGTTAACATAGTAGAACAACATTATTGACATACTGGAACAACATTTAGAACAAAGTAAAACACCACTGTAAAAACGTGAGCAACAACATTTATTTTATTTACATCAAATGAATATAAGGTATCTTGTAAGAAGAATAAGAATTTGACTAGAGAGAAGAACAATAGACTATATATGAATAAAGACAATGTAGATTATATTTTGATATGTAAAAATATTATCATGAATAGCAACAATAGTCCAAAACAACAACATTATTGGTGTTTCAAAACATCAACGAAGCTATGCAAGAACAGATCATTAATATTACAAAAAAAATTTTACAATGCCTTTAAAGTTATGCTTTCTCATTAGTACAATAGAATAGCATTACTGAGGTAATTGAATAGCAACAAGAGAAAAAGTGAACACCATTTGAGAAAATTGAACAACAACCTTGTTTCTAAATTCTTTTGCTTTGTTGGGTTTGATGGGAGCTTATAAACTTGTAATCATAAGAAGGCTTAGAAAAAGGGAACAAGGGATTATATTTTAGTTAGTTGTAAATATTGTAATATGTGAACCACAAGATTAGAACATGAGAATAGCATGACTGAGATAATGGAACAACTAAATCGTGTCTGGCAATAGTAATATGTCAAAATGGTAGAACTACAATATAGACAAAGTTGAACTAAAATAGAGTCACCAAACGCTACAAAAGGATTAGAATTTGCCTACACATATAACATAAGGTACTTGTTTTCACATTAATATCAACAGCTAATTTGCTTTTAAGGCTATAAAATTGAGTAATCTGTTCTTTGTGATCATTATGTTTGAACAGCAAAAGTGATGCAATAATCTTTACCCTGTCTATGTTCATATTCACATTTGGACCCAGATCAGATTTCAATCTATGGCATGTATGGAGCTCAACATGCTTCATCATAAATATGCCACAGTCATTGTCATTTGGTGCATACTCCTATTTTTTCCCAAGTTAGTTCTTTTGAGTTTTCCAATCCAATTGTGCATATTGCACTAGGGAATTCTTTATAGTGTTTACATAAGCTTTGCACTCAAGTTCATTGAAGTACTAATTTTAGAAATTTTTAACGTGAGCTAACATTAATTGTGTGTTTTCTTGAAATGAATTAAGGTCAAATTGGTCAATTATAAGACATACGGAGCCCATAAAGGTTATGATATGATTATTTGGGCTAGTGCCTCTGATTATGTAATAAAATGTGAGTTATGCTAATGTGGGCCATAAAGTTCATGTAGTTGTTAATGGGTAGGCCCATGAGACTTCTATATAAATGAGTTGTAGGTCTCTCCAATAACCTAATTGTGTTGAGCATGATGAAACTCTGCTCATTGAGAGTGCTCTGGTCTAAGGATAACGAAGAAGCCTCTAGTGCAACTTCTAGTTATGATTTCCACTGTGTATTGTGATGGATCAAACTAGGTCAGATGTTCTCATTCCTCGCGCTTAATTATGGTATTCTATGCTCTCATGTGTGATCCTGTTAGCCATTAACAAAATTAACATGTTGTATCAAAGCCTATTATATGATTACAGGAAACATGTTAGATTTGATTTTTTATTCTGATTTTTGTTTTGGTTATTGTGCAATTTATGCCTTTTTTTTTTGCCTTCTATGTTGTAATCATGGTTGATTACTTGGATTTTTGTTAATTTTGTTTTGATTGATCGTTTGTTAATAAAAAAATAAATAAATAACATAAAAGCATGCAACTAAAATCAAATAATAGTCCAAATCCACCATAAAGGCATCGGAGTTGAGCGCTAGCGATGCTTGCATTGTAATAACCCTAAAAATTAAGAAAAATAAAATTACCAAATTACCCCTAAATGCAAAAATTACCATTTTACCCTTAAGGGTGTTTTAGTAATTTTACCTATCAATTTAGAAAATTGGTGTAAAACTAAAAATCTTAATCTTTAGATAAATCCTTTAGTGGTTGTTAAGTCAAATTCCAAGCCGGAAAGCTCAAAGCTATATTCTTTAGACTAGGGGCATTTTTGTCATTTCTAACCAAGCATCAAATGGAAAATCTGGGAGCACCATTGGATTCTTCTTGCAAAAATGAGTCAAGAGAAATTTACCTCACTCAATTCTGAATTCGTTTGCTTAGGTTTCCCAAAATTTAGCCAACACATGTGTACAATTTAAACCGGATTCGTGCTACCACTACATACGATTATTATTATTAATTTTTTTCCCCTACCCCTAATTTCTTTCTTCTAAAATGTTCCAGCCGCAAAGAACCTACTAGGAGTTTTTGAAACTTTAGATTAAAAAAAAAAACTTGCCAATCTAGTTTCTCCTAATTAATTACCCGACCATCATTACCATATTATTATATTATTATTCATTTTGCCCTATGCTTCTATTTGGCGTGGAGCTTAATTCGCCTCACAGACCTTTTCAACATTTTGGCTCTTCTCCCATTCACAATTGCGACCGGCCACTGGCGTATATTTCATCGCTTAAATCACAACAAAGCCGCCGACGACCATTCGATCTTCTCCTCACATGTTTTTGTCTTCGATTATTCCTTCATCAAACCTATGTAAGTTATCCCTCTATGCTTCAATTCTTAGTTACTCTAGGGTATTAGAATATTAAATTAATTTCATATTTTTACCTAGATTCATCAGATAAAAAAGAAACCCCATCGAGACATCAAAACGATCCTACATACACTGGTGATTCCAAATTTGTTTTGCGTAAGTCTAAATCTCTCTATATCATTTATTTTATTTTTTTTCTTTCTTTTTCTTTCTAGCACCTAAATACTTTATTTTGTTCCATATTTGATTTCTAGGTTTTTCTTGTTCAAAATTCTAAGTTGTGCACTTGTTTCCAATAGGATAACCCCTACTTGCACCTAAGACCCGGTAAGCTGGTGTAACCTTTTTGGAATTATTTTAGTTGAATATTTTGAAACTCATAGCCCTATTAAGTCCATTATCTTTTCTGTCCATGTTGTTATGAAGGGTTAGAAAATCCTTACTTAAAGGTTTAGTGCTTTTTTGGACTCCCGGAGCGCCAGAGATCCCAAAAACACATCAGTAACCGAAATAAAAAAATTTTCCTTCCAAGATCAGTTTTTACAGCTACTAAATGAGCATATAACTCAGTGTGTGGCCGCTGTAATTTTTAGGATCAATATCAAGAAGGCTCATAGCACAATCCCGAATAGGCACAAGGTCACCGGAGACACCCCAAGACCCTATTTGCTCACTAGGTAAAATTTCGGCCTAGATGCCAAGAACATGAACCTTCCAAGTACATTTAGGAAAATTTCTAAATTTTAGCATATTTTCTAATTTTCTATCTTACTAACATTTTGTAGGACCGTCATATGAAATTGCCTCATTTCACCGTACTTTTCCGTACTAGGTAAGCGGTAAGAGCGGGTTAGTTCTCGTGGGCCCTCTTAAGCCCAAAATAAGCATCAACCCGAATAATAAATTCTAAATAAACAATTGGGCTAAACAAAATCTTTAAATGCGTGGGCAACATAGGTTGGGTAATTAATTAGTTTTCCTAGAATTTTATTTTATTTTATTTTAGTTCTCTTCCATTGAGATGTATTGTTGGTTGGTTGATTGCATGGTTGTAATGATGTGATGTATGGTGTATGTTTGGCCTTAGTATCATACTAGGACCGCTTGTAACAAGAATTAAATTAAAAGTATGTTAGGACTGCCTAAATAAACCCGTTAGTATAATGTTTAGGGCCGGCGAGACAAACACTGCTAATACCATGTTTAGGGCCGACAAGGTCGCTAGCAACATGATGAGATTGAAAGCAACCGTTAATGGCATGTTAGGGCTATAATAAATTACTATAAGTCGATAGATAAAGGATTAGGAGCATAAATGCTAAATGACCAACTTAGAAAGAATTCACGAGAAATGAGATGAACATTTATCATAAATACACTTAAAAAGATATAATTGATTGTCATGACATTATGTAACACTAAGTTAAGATAACACAACAAAAGAAATAGGATGCACTAGAATCATGGCACTTTACTAAAAAGAGCTAAAATAAAATGAGCTATGGTCATGCATCAATTGGCTGTTGCATATGATTGATGATTGTCATACATAAGGCTGCATTAAATAACATATTTGAGGAGTAAGATAAAAACACGAGGCATGCATGGTTGGTGGCGGACTATATCTGCATGACCTAACAAACTGAGAATTTAGACGAAAGGTTCGAAACGGACGATTCGAACCCGAGAGGCATGTTAGGGTGGTAGCAAACCATCCCTAGTCATGACCCAATATTGACATGGAGTATAGAGATATGATTTGTGTACTGCCAAACCATAGCTGGCGAGGGACCATACTTATGGCTGGTATCACGAGAAGCTCTACTTTGGCGTAGGTATCTCGAGAGGCTCTGGCTTGGTGGCTTCCCTAGTGGCACTACCAAAGAGTTATCCCGAGAGTGGGTAATATGCACACTCACCACCCTAGGTTCGTCTAATGACATTTAAGTATTGGAATAAATGATTGATCAATAAGATATGATTTAATTGGTAAAAGGAATAATGCATACGCATGGTAGTTCAAGCATGCTAGTAGGATTTTGATATTGTTGTTATGATGATGTACAAAATTGTTCTTTAATTAAATTGCTAGAGCATAAAGTTTATTATTCGTTGTTGTTTGTTGTGTGAATATTAGGACCCACGTGAGGGGCCTGATACTTCCCCTTTACTGAGCAAGTTATGCTCATCCCTCCTTCTAACATGTTTTTTTAGGTGAGTACTATGAGAAGATAGAGTACATTGAACCATATAATGAGGTTTAAGATGTGGAGCAGACTGAGTGAGGGTACGCTGTAGCCCCTCGAAAGTAAAACTGGCTGGGACTGGGTTTCTAAAAAGACATATGGTTTGTTTCAATTGGTACATTATCCGTATATTAGTTTTCCTAGGATTATCAATTAATTACTCTGATTTCATTTAATACTCATATTATTTGGAAAATAGATTAAAAGAAAATGTTTTACCTTATATTTCCTAAATTATTTTTAATTAAATAATTTATAATTCTAGGAATTTAATATATATTTTAAAATTAAGGTTCATAAAATTGAAGGCGTTATGTCATAAAATCTAGTGGCTTGCACCATGGCTTATGTTGCTCACTCCCGGCAAAGGGTGGGTGAGATCAATGGCCATTAATAGGAATAAATAGCCGCTCGGTATTGTTTTCTGGATTGCCTTCAGGTGATTTTGTCATTGGATAATTTCGAAAAAATGAAAATTGGTATGTGGGACTACATATGCCTATGGGTTTAGGGTTGAAATTGGCTAATTTTGCATAAAAAACAAATTGCATTTGGGTGTTGAAAGTTGCAGGCCGAATTAGAGAAGATGAGTAGAAAGCCAATTTCTTTTGTTTTTGGCTGAATTATAACATAAGTCCTTAACTTTCTACATTTTTTTAGCTTAGGCCCTAAAGTATAATTCATTTTAGTGATATCCTCAAATCTTGTTGAAATAATTGTTTAGCTTGGTTTTCTCTATTTTGTTATCTCCATTCCTTAGACTTTCATAATGAACCCTCAAGTTGCTAATTTCATAAAAGTAACCCTAAACCTTTAATTAAAGCCACGCTAAAACTTATTTTCTTTTAATAAAGGTTAAATTCACTTTAATTGAATAGATGCATATGGCCATGGTGCCTCATGAAGGTAAAGTTAAAGTAAATATGCATGATTACTATATATTTATAAATTGAAGTTAAAGGGCTTGTTATGAGGTTGCATAAAGTTAGTCCATAGAGTCTTGGATTACAGCTTTATTGACCTTGAACTTTTAAATAGATCCATTTAATGGATTTTTCATGCAATCAAGTTTATTGTCACCATAATTAATGAGATATATGAAGTTTCAATATCTCATTAAGGTTAATTAACTAATGAGATATATAAGGTCTCATATCTCATATGTAATAGTAAATTGATCATTGAAATATATATATAGTTTCGATATCCCATAAATGTTAATTAGCTAATGAGATATATAATATCTCACAAAGTTTAGCTAATTAATCATTATGATACATAGAAGATTTAGTATCTTGATATCGTCATTATGGTAACTATGCATGATTAATCCATTTTCCATGGAATAAAAATTTTATTCCTTAAAGCTTTGATCCAAATGCAAATGAGACAGCTTTTGATGACTGGAGAGAGATATTTCTAAAATTTATCCTCTCATTGAGGTTAAGTCATAAGGTTGTTTTTCTAAGCCTCATATTTTTTAAGAATGCAGTGGCATGTGAAAGGACATAAAGTCTATCCTGTTGTGGGAGAATTTCATGGATTTGTTCAAATTGTAGTTGCCAAAGTGGCCTATTTTCCAAGCTTGTGAGATTTCATTCTTGTATGATTAAGGATGTCTCTAATTGAATGCATATCTATTTAACCTAAAGGTGTTGGTTGTGCATGAGATCTAGAGATGATACACATAAGACATGTGGTCGAGACTTGACTTGTCTAAGGAATCTATACAGCTAAAGGTGGTAGATTTAGCAAGGATTGGAATAGATTCTCTGGATTGTTCTTATGTGTGAGGATTTAAGATTGCATACTACATATTTTTCCCAAAGGTGTTTTACAGTGATGTGCTCAAACCCTCGATAAAGATACTGTTATGGCTTTCAGTATCTATGTTGCTTTATATTCATTAGTCATAGCATCAGTTGATCATTTAAATCACATTTCTTGCTCTTAGTTTTAACCATATATGCAACCTATGTATGAAGAGGTAGTGTTTGGAAACCTGCATAGTGATATTAAGGGCTTTAATGATCAAATTCTTGGTGTCCTATTATTAAAGTATTTTGATATAGAAATTGGTACCATACCTAAGAGATTTTATATCATAACGTATAATGAAGTAAAATCAAGTTAGGTTGTACAAAATTGGGATGATCCACATGCAGTTTAAGCTCAAAGAATGTGATATTTTGCTACCTAATTGTTGCATAATTCATTAAGAAATGAAACAAATTTACCTTCTGATGTTGAGCTATTAAGAAATGATCAATGATCTGTTTTACCAAGAATATGGATAAAATAGGTAATATGAGATTGAAAATGCTTAAATTACCTTTTTTGCATCAAATGATCACAAACAAGTGCTAAGGTAAATATGCTTAATTAATTGCTTAGATGATGTTCAAACTTTCAATGGTCAAATTGAGTGATAAATGGTCATTAAGGAAAATGTTGATCTATTCCATTTGGAAGAGGGGAGGTTAAAAAGAATTAGAATGTTCTAAGTGAAGCTTTGTTAGAAAATGTGAGCATAAATTAACACATTGGTTCTTGTTTTAAATGAATCCTCTATGGCCCTATATAGATCTAGGTGTCATGATGTGAAACAATTGATTGTTTTACAAATTTTAAGGATTCATAAACAAAAAGCTACCAAATGAAGTAGTTAAAGCTTATAATTGATAATGGTATGGAGGTGATGTAGATTTCAAATAGTACTTAATTTCTATTTGATTTCTATGACATCTCATATAGTCATAAACATGTCGTTACCAATGTATCTATAATAAAAAAAAGTGGTTTTTCATGTTATGACATAAAGACTTAGTCACATCTCTAAGGAAGAGTAAAATGGGTTGATAAAGGATGGCATCTTCTTTACTCATGATAATGGCAACCTAGAGACATGTATTGACTACTTTAGAGACATGCTAACCAAGATTAAGTAGAAAAGGCTATTAGCCACTTAGTCCTCTTCAAGATCCTCTATATTAACATTCATAGACCACTCTCGTATGTAAAATATAGCTTTAAGCATTTGTTATATTTTATTAATAATTTATCCCATTTTTATGTTTTTTTATCAAATATGGATAACTTTAAGGTTCTTGGTCAATTCAAGATGCCAAAGATTTAAATTGAGAAAACAATTGGGGTGAATGTCAATTTTTTTTTAAATTTGAACTTAAAATAAATATTTATGGCAAACATGGGAGCAAAATGGACCATAAAATCTATTTGCCAAATACTTAAACTTTGTGCAATAGTAACTTAGTTTACTATGCCAAATGTGTCTGAGCAACTTGTGTGGCAAAAAGGTGAAATCACACACCAATGAGCAATACGTATGTATATTGTCATGACTACTATGAGCTGAGGCTATCAAGGATCCTATAAAATGCCTTATAAAGGACTCATAAAGCAATATATGAATAAATTGTTCTTTGAGCTGTGGACCTATAACAAACCTAACTATATAATAGACAATTGCGATCTTTGTATCTCATTGTGAATAAACTACAATCTTATTATGTTAGTGATCTTTTGTTGGATGCCTTTGTTTTTAAATGATTTCAATTTCTATAATAGCTTAAGAATCTAGAATTGTGGAGTCAAAGTAACTAAAGTTCTGAATTTAATCATTCATAGACTATAGAAAAAAAATGACCATATCATTAAAGAATACACTTATACCCATATAGTAATTTGACTCTTGAACCAAATTTTGTTGTACTTCTCATTGAGAAGTGAGAACCTATGCAACTATATGTTGTAAAGGTATAAAGTTAACATAAAAGGGTGGTTTCTTTTGAAAAGTCTGAATTGAGGTATGCTTGCTCTTTTTATTATATTGTGTATTATGAGAATGATTAGACATCCTTTTATGTCCAAATTCAAAGTTCTAGTTCTCATAAAGGTCTACATAGAATATAATGAAAAAGCATATGTGGTTTATGCAATAAGCAAAAGCAAAAAACTTAAGGAGCCACTTAAGGTTATAGTCCTAATTTTGTCATTTGGGTTGTGTAGATTAAAAGAGTTCCCTAAGAGAGTTTAATATAAACTGTTTGCCAATGGATGCACTTTGGGATAAATTACTATTGATTTAATCTCTCTTGTATCTTTTAGAATACATTTGTAGTGATCCTAGTCCATGTAACTCATTTTGTTCAATAGTTACATAAATATAGCCTCGAAGTTTAAGATAGCTAATAAAGAGAGTTTCCTGATATTGGTACCAAAAGTTCCTTTATCTTGTGGATGCTTGAAGAAATAAATGTAAATATCACAAGGACAATGGGAGCTAATTTTTCATCTTTTGTATAGATGACATTTTACTTGTAAAATATGGCTACGAAATGCTATTGAAAATTAAGTAGTTTTTCTCCTGATGCTTGAAATGAAAAGACCTTGGTGAAATATCATTTTCTCTTAGTATTTAAAATGATCTCAAAATCTATTGGTATTTTTCTCTTAAGAAGTATACACAAAGAGGCATATTATAACATTTGGATATGCTATAACGTAAATCTTGAGATGTGCTACTCACTAAGGGTAATAATTTAGTAAGGCACATATTTCAAGAACTTACTAAAAACTGAGAAAAATGCATTTAGAATGTTTCATACCTTAGTGTCATCAAGGAATTGTTGTATGCACAGTTGTACACTAGAATGGACATTATCTTTATAGTTGGCTTGTTGGAAAGAATTTTGGTTTGATCCTAGGTATAGCCATTAAGATGCTATAAAGAAGATTTTGAGATATTTCTATAGGACTATATGTTGTGGAATAGGGTCCCAGCGCCCCAAATTTCTTGGCATGTAGGCCCTTAGGGACTATGAATCCCACTTAGTTATTATTGGCTAACTATTATTCATAAATAAAATTTAAAACAATTTACGTGCAACTAGTTTCTTAGCCTACCTTACAAAAGAGATGCGTGCTTTTGTCCTGGCAATGCAACGAATAAGTAAACTATTTGTTAAAAACAGTGTCGAGCATTTTGTTTAAAACATGCTTAAATTGTGCCAAGACAGTGAAATGCTAGTTACTTCGGCTTCAAGTAATAGTCTGTGAACATTTAACATCACTAGCATGCACCCAAAAGTAACTCAATGGTTTTACACCACAATGTATCCTAATAGAGGCAACACCTTAGTACACAAGGTACTATATACATGAGACAAAAACCTAACTAAGATACTTTACTTGAGCCCCCACTTTTGAGCTATCAAAGCTCCAAGTGCAAGCCCGTCCTTAGTCCTTGTGCACCACTTAGCCTCTACACTGTAAAGGCATAAAACTTAGTCAGTACATAGCTTAGTCCACAAGAAAACTTATAATCACAAGGATTCTCGAGAAAGAATACCTGCAAGAAGAGAAAGCTTAGCCCACAACTATCCACTAGTTGTTAGGCCCGATGTTAGAACCTTCACAACAAACTTAAAGGTGTGAGTACATGAATGTACTTAGTAAGGGTCTCTTGGGGTACCTGCAAAGAAGATAGCAGCAAGCCAGCATGCAACCATGACAAACAAACAATCAAGTAGCCAACCAACAAGCAACTCAAGACAACAACATGGAAGATATGCAACGCATGAATGTATGGTATGTAATTCACACAATCCTTGGGACTTCTTGTGCACTAACTGCCTTATATTTGCCGTGAGCCTAAACGGCGAAAGTACTTGAGACACTGGCCCTCGTATCTCGAATACTTTACCTCCCTTAAGTCCCATTTACGGTCCTAAAGTAGCTCATCACCTCCTCTCAAACTTACCTGCTTTACCCTTAATTTATTGTACAGGGTAGGCATCTTATTTGGTTTAACTAGCCAAACTCTAAGAAGCAAATGGTTCAGTTAAGATCTTCTTAGGTTTCTTATTCAATTCTCTTAGGTTTGAGACCTTTCTCTTCTAGGCCAATGTTGCCTCTAAAATTGACTTAATCCCCCTTAGTGCCCACTTGACAACTTGAGCACTTTTAGCCCTTAGCCACTATAGTTAGCTCTAAATTAACCACCCTACTTAGCTACCTCTTAAATAATGGATAATTCTTAACATAGGAATGAGTCTAAGACCCAACCAAGCCTACGGGATGTGTTAAATTAGCCTAGGGATGATAATCGAGGGTTTGAGGCACTCTTAAGATGCTCCAAGCTTGAGGGACTAATGCCTTGGCGACGCCGTCAGTCACGCGTCGCCAAAGGCATCAACACTTTGAAATCCTAACATCTAACAGCAACGTGTCTCCAATTCATGTCGCTGTTGGCGTCGCCAATGCATTTACAGCATTGGTCGACAACGTGCAAACTTGCACCAAACTTGCTCAAACTTTCTCATCCCAAGTCCGATTCACATGGGTCTTGTTTATACTCAGCCACGAAGCAAGAATCAAAGCACATGCTCACTTAAGCTCAACCAAGCTCTCTTGAGTTCCAATCCTAAAACCAACGTGATATGGCACCAAGAACCTCAAATCAAGACCTTTTCTAGCTATGTAAACAACTTAGAACCAGCCCATAAAAAAAAACCAAGAAGCTTACCTAAGGTTTCAAGTCCAAAACAAGCATCAAATAGCTAGATTGAAGCAAGAACACCAAAATGGAGCTTGAGGCTTCTTGTAATCACCTTGGGGCCTTATAATTCAATCGGAATTTGTAGAATTGGGGGAGCTTTGGAGTATAAATTCTGGTGGGGAGAGGAAGCTACAAATTTTAGGAAAGAAAGAAAATGGTAAAGGAAGTCAACTAACCCAAAAATATCCTAACTCCCCCATTAAGGCATACTTCTTGTTTTCTTGCTCCTTGACCCTCAAGTTCTCATTTGTTTTACTTTGGTCACCAAGCACTCACCCAAAACCATCTTTCCTTTGTCCTAAGGATGCCCAAGAGCCTCTTACACTTGGCTTCTTAGACACTTAAGCTAATTAAGACATAAATGGTTCGATTGAACACTTAGTGCAACTTTTTACTCTTTTCCTTCAAAGACAATTCTAATAGCTAGGATAACTAATGGTCTTGACTTAACTAGGCCAAATTCCTTACACGACCTTAATTTCATCAAAATTATAGTCATGCGATTTGCTTGGGTCAAAATAACCATTTTGCCCCCTTTTTGACTTTTAGGTGCCAAATCACACTTAGGAACTCACTTACTTAGCTAAGCTTGTCTTTCTTGCTTAACAAAGTGCTAACTTGAGGTACTTAATTAAAAACACTTAAACAAAATAAAATAAAATAAAATAAAACTTACTTGGTTAAGACCCATCATTAACTAGGAGAGTCGTCACACTATAGATTCTTGTTAACATATGGAAATGTTAATGATTCTAAATTATTAATAATTTAACCATCTACCAATTGGAATACAGAAAATCTAATTAGAGTGCATATTTGTTTAAGCAGGCTATGTGTTGCATAACACATTTTATCTCTTCTAAAAAGGCATGTTGAATACATAAATTTTGAAAAGTACTCAAGATGGTTGCATAATTTGGTTTATTTTGTAAATTTTAATTGATTTCATTTGCTAGACCTATATGATTGCATAAGTGATAATATGGATTTGGTGACACTAAGGTCAAGCATTTGAGAGGATCAAAGAGCAAAAGAATTAAAATGATATCACAATATATCATATTGAGAATAAGCATACATTTGTGAATCCTCTAATTAAGGGACTTTGCCCTAATGTTTTTAAAGGTTATGTAACTCATATGGGTTAAGAGAAGTCTCATGGTGTAATTAATTGGTGGGAGTCTGAATGATTGATCTACTTGGTTGTTTTGATGTTTAAACACATCTTTATGGATATATAAAGGTTTACATCATTTTGTATGGACAATTTTTTACTCAATCATTAGTTGTGATAAGTGTATTATGAAATAATGCTGCATACTACATTGAGTGTATGCATAAAAGTCTTAAGATGGGTGTTAATATTAAGCAAAGGCTTGGGGTATAATTGTTTGTGGCCTTCTACTTGTATATCTTGTGACATATAAAGGTTATCTCAAGATACATAATGGTTTAAGGACATGCAGGCTTAACTATAGGCCATAACGGATTTCTCTTGTGTGCTTGTGCCACATAAAAGAGAGAAATTAATGAGACTGACAAGCAAATAACAATGCATAATAGATCATAAATTGAGAATTGTTGTTACTTGCCACACTCCTACATTTGATACATGTTGATAAGGTGTATTGATGGGTGTCCCCATTAAAGGTTCTATATCATGAGTTGATACAGTTACCACCACGATCTTTTATTGAGAACCTTGTTCAACAGAATGGTAAAAAAAGTTGTCTTATGACCAATTTATTTTTTAAATAGGTGCACATAAGATTTTAAAAGGTCTTAATCCAAAATATGTTTTCAAAATCTTTCACAATTAATGTTGCCCATGTAGGAAAATTTTAAATATTTTTAATGTTGGCTAAAATTAATTGTGTTTTATTAAAATGAATTACAATTAAATTGGCTAATTATAAGACATACAGAGCCAATAAAGGTTATGATCTTATTATTTGGCTAGTCCCTCCAATTATGTTATAAAATGTGAGTTATGTTATTGTGGTTCATAACGTCCATGTGGCTATTAATGGGTAAGCCTATGAGACTTCTATATAAAGTACTGCTAGGTCTTTCCATTAACCTAATTGTGATAAGCATCATGAAACTATACCCATTGAGAGTGCTCTAGCCTATGGATAAGGAAAAAGCTACTAGTACAATTGCTAGTTGTGACTTTCGTTGCATATTGTGATGGATCAAATCATGTCAGATGTTCTTGTTCCTCACGCTTAATTCTAGTATTCTATGATCTCTTGTATGATCCCGTTAGGCATTAACAAGATTAATAACTAAAGCATGACACCTTATTGGTAAAAGGAAAAAACAATTAACAAATAGATATGGGATGATTGACATAACAAAATTACAGTATTCAATAGAGCCGTACCAAGTCATCAACAAGTGACTAGTATTTGGCATCATCAAAATTCAAGTTGTCAAGAATACAAATTGATGCCCTGAGACATCTTCGCTGGAAGGCATGGTGACTTCCGGGAGGACTTCCTGTGGAGGAGAGCGTCTGGAGTTGAAATTTCCCAGGGGAATGTGCCTGAAAAGCTCAGAGAAGAGGGTTAGGAGGTCCCCGGGGTGCTTTTCCGGGGAGGAGCCTCCGACACCCAAGTCAGTTTCCTGAGAAGGTAATGGGGAAGCACTAGAGTTTTCAGTGGGCTTGCCTGTATTTTCTCAAGGAGGAGGAGTCTCGCCCTTTGCCAGGGTCTGTTCCTTGGTATTTATAGAGAAGCCCAGCCCGTTCAGATGACGACACGTGTTCGGTCGGATGTTCTCTGAGTTTCTGGGCGTAGGGGGCGAGTAGCTGATGACAGGCTCCTTGAGCCTTGAACCGAGACAGGTCGTGACAAGACCTGGACGGCGTCGGCGTGTCAAATCGCCGTTTGAGGTGACATGTAGCGTCTGTGGGCGGCATGTCAGAGGCTCCTTAAATGCTCATGCCGTACTCCCGAGGTCCTCTGGGCGAGGTCGTTCTTTGACACGGTCGCCCTTCTTCGGGAGTTATGCTCGTGCTTTTGGGGGGTTCCCTTGTTCGGAGGTTCCACCTTCAGGGAGATTCTCTTCTGCTTGCGATAGCTAATCCTCTGTGACCGAAGGCGATCCGTTCGGTCCTCTGAGGGAGCCGGCATCATCTTTGCGATACCTGGCGTTCTAGCCGAAGTTCCAAGTTCGGGGTGCTTGGCTCTGTTACTTCCGAGGTTGGTGATAGTGTCTCTCTCGGGTGACGCCAGGCTTCCTAATCATACTTTCGGCAGGAAGTACGCACTGGGAGAGGAGATGGTTCTTCGGCTATCACAAATGACCCACTTTGTGAAGTTGAAGGCAGCCATAAAAAATTAACTATCAACAAGGCATGACAGAATTATCTACACTAAAAAATTTAAAAGTATTTAATAATGCTACACATAGTAAGCTTAAATATCTAGAACATCATGAATCTTATAGTAGAACAACACATGCAAAAGGTCAGAACAATACAACACTGAATTTATATCACTGCACATAGTTTTTGGATAATTAAACAACACATTTCATAGATCACAACAACACAAGGTAGGGTTTTTTGTGAGTTATACTAGCTTGTAGTTTGAAAGCGCACCAAGACCATCTACTTCAATTATTGCTTTCAAATCTTCAATTCCTTATTGCACAACATAACTGTGCATCTATTTTTTTTAGATCTAGAGTGATTTTTGTGCCTTTGTTGTGGAACTCATTTGCCTTATGAATTGAATATTAGAAAATTGCTCACTATACAAGACAAAATGATCAACAAGAAATGTTTTAAAGAAAATTTTGGTTAGTAGTATATAGTGAAAGTTGAGCTTTAGTGTTAACTGACAAGAAAGCAAGGAGATTGACCTTGTTTGATTTTCCTTGTGCTCTCTCATGAAGATTTAGCATCTTAGCCCAAGCACTAACAATGGCTGCCTCCATGTATGCATTTGTTCTGAGAGTCTCAATATGGAATTGGAGAAGTGCCTAGCCATTTATGTTGGCCAATTCTCTCTTTGAACTGTTGTCACTGTAGAGAACATCAAGAATTAGACAACATAACACCATGGAACATAATGTGTAACAACATTTTTATCTCAATTCAACTATACACAATTGTTAATTTAAATATTATGATATACACAAAATGAAATTAAATGCAAAATCTACAACTCATAGCTCTTCATCTAAGAGCTCTTGATGTGTTACCATTGCAGCACACTTTTGAATGAAATCTTCCTTAATGAATGAAACATCCTTTAAGACTTGTGCAATTGAGGAAGGCTGAAAAAAGGTATCTCGGTGTTTATGTTGTCAAGATCAACAACATCATCTTGTGACACCTTGGGATTATTGAAGATATTGAAAGTTGGTGTTGTAGCAAGTTTTCGTTCATGTTATACATTGCAAAACAAAACAAACATTAGCAAAATCTAAATGAATAGCAATTGTGGAAAAGAAGAATATTGTTTATATGAGTTGTACCTTTGTTGTCAGGGACCTTGTTTAGAGTTTTTGCCTTGTTTGTAGGATGCTCTTCAACATCAACAATTTCAAGTTACTGTTGGGTTTATTCTTTATGGTGTCCTTTTTCACCTTCACATAATAAGATTCTTTTTACAATCTCATTAAAGATATTTAGAAGTTTTGCTTCATTAATTTCATTATGATTCCAAGGATCAACATGGACTTAAGTATCAGTAACCGTAGGATTCTTTTCCTGTCCTAATTCAACAACTTAGTCTTCTGATTGATGGACTTTAGGTTGTGCTTCCTCAGTAGAAGGTTGTTGTCCCTTTAGACCTTGCTAATGTTCTCCTCCAGACTGATGTTGTTTTGTGTCACTATAATACTGCGCTATTGCTAGCTTAGGACGTTAATGTTTGTCTGAACCCTAATATTATTCTACTTCGGTTGTAAACTTGTGTTGTTCTTTAACTTCATGTTATTCCTGCTCAAACTCCTATTGTTCAAATTCTTGTGCATGTTGTTCACTTTCCTCACCTTATTATTCTTGGTCAAAGTATAGATATTTAGATTCTTGTGAATGTTGTTCAGCTTTTTCTGATTGCTGTTCATGCTAACGATCTTGTTATTTAGATTCTTGTGCCTGTTGTTTAGTTTCTTCAGTTCTTTTCTAATACTTTTGGTTGAAGTGTAACCATAATTCTTCAATAGCATGCAAAATGTCAATAACACTAGCCTCAAAATCAAGTTCATTCTTTTCAAGCAAGCATGACATTTGGAGCCTTAGGTTATGAACAATTGTAGGTGTCTGTGTGAGGAACTACTTCAATACAGCTTTTATTACATTAAAAAACTTCTTATTTGCCTTGTTTGCATCATATGTTGCACACAAGACAAGGTTTACAACCTTGTCAAATTGTTCCAGGTGCTAGCTGGACGAAGGATTTATTTGCTATTCTATTTCATCTAGATCCTATTTTTGTTGCTCCAATTGCATCCTTTTCTTCTCATTTTATACACGATTCCTCTATATTTTTCTTTCAATGGATTATCTTCCAACATGTAGAAAGATGTAAAGCTTAGTTAAAAAAGCATATATATATATATAATTTTTGTTCGTGGTGTACTTTTTCCAAGACCAAACTGAGAGATCTTTGTTTTTAGATTTGTTTCTTGCTAAATGCATTTTATGACTAAGTCAATGTTCAACAAAAGAATTGTTTAAATTTTCTTTTAACAATAGGCACACCATGTGGCAAAAATCTGTCAATGTAGATTAACTTCATAATGAAAAATGAAATTCAATAGAAGTTTGATCATAGATAAAAAAAAACATGAATGACATTGCTTAAACATGAGAACAGCATATTGTACCCATCAAAACAAAAAAGTTTTTTTTGATATAACAATAAAACATTGCATAATGATTTCATTATATTCAACTGTAAAACAACATTAATATAATAGAAGAATAACGTATTGCACCCACCAAAACAATAAAGTAGGTTTAGACTTTTCACAAAGTAGACATAATATGAGCTTCATCACATTCAACTATCAAGAACACTATCACTAACACAATAGAACAACACATTATAGTAACTAGAACATCATGCAGTAATTTCATCATAATTTTGTATTTAGAACACAACTGAACAACACATTGTAGAAAGCATAACTGTACAATATATCATGAAGACTATTACCTTTAAATCTAGCCTATAAGAAAAGCATGCATCCTCTACATTTTTTGGATTCTTTGCATTCTCGTACAGCTTTGTTTGTTTTACCACTCTATCAAGTAGAAATTGGGACCAAATGTATTCTTCAATTTTCTCCATGTCATGTGGGGACTTCAATATCCTCCAATTGCTTTGTCTTGAACAATTTGCTAGTAAGATAAAGTTGGTTATAATCCAGACCAAGAAGTTGATCTTAAAAATGTCACTAGCCTCAATGTCTTGCTGGATTGCTTCATTAAGTTACTAGTATTGGGAATCTTGCCACCAAAATTATGCATCCATTTATCAAAAAAATCATCATTGACATGATTTGGCATTTTAGGGTATAGCTTCAAGACCTTGTTCCCCATAGGCAGACCAAATGTCAGGCGGACATCAATGTCTAAAATCATGTGATTAAGTAGACAGGTAGGCATCCCATTGACTTGGTTATACTTTAGTTCAAAAAGTGAACTGAATCCCCTTTTTTTTACTACTTCATAGTTCATACAAGCTGGTTTGCCTTTTCCTTTCTTGCATGATGGTGACAGCCTTTTCTGTAAAATAGATTGTTGTCAACTTATGAATGTCCAAAGTTAAAGTATTAGCAGTGTTAGAACAACATCTACGGAAAAAAAAAGAGCAACAAATTTCACACAGTACAACAACACATAGTGGAAATAAATAGCAATATCATCACATTTAAAAGCCTATAACACCATTAATTGAATAATAAGACAACACATTCTATGAAGAAGAACAGCATATAATGGAGATAAATAGAAGTTTGATCACTTTATAACATTGTCATCAAAACAGGACAAAAGTTTACTTGACATGGTGTACGTAGTAACATAAGTTGCTCGAACAACATTAATCAGAGAAGACAACAGCACATATCACTAAGTAGAACAACATCATTATCTTTAATAGCCAACATTCACAACACATTGTAGTCAACGAGTTTCATATAGGAGAACAACATGTAGTGGAAATAAATAGAAGTATTATTACATTCAATGGTTTGCAACAACATTAAGTGAAGAATAAAATAATACATTGCATAGATAAGAACAACACATAGTGGAATTAAATACAAGTTTGTTCACTTATAACCTTTAAGAACACTATTAGTTGAACAGAAGGACAACACATTCTACCTATGAAAAGAGGCCAAAATTACTTCACATGGTCCACATAGTAACATAAGTTATAGAATAATATTAATTAGAGAAGGCACAAAAAATATCACAAAATAGAACACACCATTATTTTAATAGTTAACATTGACAACACATTGTAGTTAATAGAACAGGACAAAGTTAAGTCCATTATGTGCACATAGTGGACATAAATAAAAGTTGTTTCACAATTAGGTGACATGTTTCACTTTTGAAAACAATACAGTGGAATTTTACAGTTCAACACAACATATAATAGGGGATTCATGCTTAAATAGCTTGCATGTACATCTGATTTTACACTTCAACACAACAAAAAAGTAGCTATACTAAGTTATTATGAAGCTTATGCTCTGTTTAGCTTTATGCCTTTCTAGCTGAATTTTTTACTTGGAGTTGCTTTGCCTTCTTTTTGGCAATAGGTGGCTACTGTTCTTGGGTGGTTTCTTTTGTCTTAATATAGGTGTTTTTTTTTTTGTTCGAACAACAAAACAAAGAGCTTGTTAGCATAAGGAAGGTTTTATGAACAACAATGTGAATAAATTGAAGGCAAGTACCGATGGGAGGTGAACTATTGCTGTTACCCACACTAGGGTAGTCCAGTTATGGTGCTAAAATTATGCATTTAAAACTCCCAAGGTTGGTATGTTTTGTAGGCCATCAGAACAAGACCCTTAGTGTGCATACCCAAGTGGCCCTCTTAGGCACTATGTAAATGCATGATTATTGGTCCAACCATTACACACATATTCACATTTTATGCACACCATAGCAGCAAAGAAGGAAAACACTAGCACCAGTCTTAATCTTGGTTACCACATATTAGACAATCTTGTTAAGTTTAAGTAACCAACCACTGCACCTGAAAATTCCTCCAAAAAACTCTATTAATCTAGCCATACACCCCCTTATTTTATTTATTCAATATCAAGTAGAGACTTAAACCAAACCATGGAATTTGATTTTACATTAATAGCCCACCTATGGACCAAGTTACAGATTTTTCAAGTTGGTTACAAAATTCTGACCAAATGTACAGTAACTCAGCCAACTTTGCAATGTCATAACTTTGGCTACAAGGATTCAAACGCCGAAATTCCAAATCCCAGTTAAACCTCTATATGTGCTCTAGGTGTGGTCAAAATTTCACACCATGATTTATTCTACACAGGGATATATATAACTTTGAGTGAATTCTATCCACTTTTGGACCATTATGCCCATAAAAAATTTCAGAAGTGTGCAAACACTTCATTCACAAGGGGTAAGCCCTCCAAGGCTATCCCATACATGTCCAATACACATAGGAATTACATGCTCTTACATTTGGCAACTTTATGTGGCCAAAACAGAATTTACAAACAAGCAGCTTATCATTCACACTTAGACAGCTTGTGCACCACATTCACATACATAGCAAAACAGTCCTCAAATGTTCACATGCTTGTTTCAACTTTACATGTATTACATGTACATGCATCCATGCACTAAATAATGGCCTTAACCTAGCCAAAACATGCACCCAAGTTACAGGAGAGCTTTAGACACAATGCACTCCAGAAACAGGATGCTGGAAAGCTGTTGCATAACACAGTAAACACCATCACTAAAAATACCAAATGTACTCCTAAAATCACCAAACTTTCCAGCTCACAACTAGATACATGTAAGTTCAAATATATGAAATTTCAAATCATAACTCAAGGTACAAAGGTCAGTTTGAATGTGATCTTTCTGCTGGACCTGAAATGGGTAGATTTGAGGGAAGCAAGTTTCATTTTGAAACTTAGTAAGCAGAACACTTTTACTCATAAGGTAATGTAACCCTTGGTATCACCTGAATCCAAAGGCACTAAAGCACAAGGAAACACAATGTAAATATCCAATAAAGAGCATCCAAATGCAGCAATCAAACACTAACAACAAACACATGTATGCAGTAGCAGCAATATGCATTGGTTAGTCCATAAAACATGTAATAAACACAAGTAGATCACTATGGCCGCCCTCCTCAACCATAATCATGGTCTTAGGAGAGTTTTAACACTAGTTAGTACTAAATTTGGGCTCTAGAAGCCTTAAATTCGTTGCCATCACTATGCACTTCACACTAGGTCACAAAACCTTCACAAAATGCACTTCCTTTACTAAACTTGTTTCGTCAAGTTCATGGCTCTCTTCCAAGCCTAGCCCTAGCTCCATGGGTGCTTGAAAATACAGTAAACATTCTATGAGAGCAAGAGAACTCCTTACCTTGAGTGTATACCGAAATTGGAGCTTGATCCTAGGTGCACACAAGTCTTAGCACCAAATAGCTTTTAATTGCCCGTTCTTGCTTTCAATTGCTTCTAGCTTTAAGCTTGGAGGGATGGTGGCTATGGAGGTAAAGGTGGCTGGTGTGGGTCAAATATGGGAGAAGCAAAGAAGAAATTGGCTACTTTAAGAGGCTTAACCAAGCTTTAGTGCATTAAACACCCTTAATAGCCTTAATCATGCTTTATGTCATTTTCCTTGCTACAAAACCATGGTTTCTTATTCTTAAACTCATGGCCTAAATTTTTACATCCTTATCATCCATAGCCACACCTCCTTGTGTAGGATAACCCCACAATGTCTCCATGCGACTTAAGCCAAAGACATGGACACCTAATGACCTACACTAGGACACTTAGGTCATTAAACCCCTTTATGTTTTCTTTGTCCACACTTGTCTTCCACAAATAATTTGGTCCTCCAACAGTACTTTCATACCATTCATATCCTACCCATAACTCTCCAAAGCTTTTTCTTGAGAGTTTTGCAATTAAGTCCTGAATTTCCAAAACCTTACAAAAAAGTCTATAGGTTACTTGACAAACAAGCAATCTTTAAGGCGTTTCTTGGGGGCCAAGTTACCAAATTAAAAAAATTTTAAGGAGGTGTTGATCATACCTTTTACCTCTGACACTTCAATCACTATGGTGAGAATTACACAATATAATGGTTCTTGACCATTATGCTACACTTTGTAATTCTCCCACTTTTATGAGGTGGTAACAATTGCCTAACAAAGTTTATGCCATTTAGTCACCAAAAAAGAGAGACAACTACCTTAGAGTTGCCATTCAAATCACTACATTGGGTTATCAAAAATTTTTGTTATTGTTCTTTGAAATCTTCATAAAAAAGTTAACAAGTTGTTAATCTAGAGAGTTGAGGTTGAATGCTATCAGTTTTCAGGAAGTTGCTAGAGATGCTAATTGTAGCATTTCTAGGGATTCATGTGGGGCTTGGCCATGGGTCTAAAAAACAATTTAGATAATGCTATTTTTTTGTTACGACTATGTGCAAGTTTTGGATGGTGATATGTTTCTTAATTATGTGGAAGTTTGGGACAGTGGCATGTTTCTTAGTTCTGTTGAAGTTTTGTTTCGTGACATGTTTCATAATTATATGGAAGTTTGGGATGGAAGCATGTTCCAGAATTATGTGGAACTTTGGAACCGTGGCATGTTTCATAATTATGCTAAACTTTGAAATGATGGTGTGTCTTGTAATTATGTTGAAACTGTGGGTGCACACACACACGTACATTTGTTGTTGTTGCCCTTCTCCTCGTCTATGGCCCCACCTCAGTCTCCCCATCAATGCACGCATGCAAAGTCAAACACAGTGAGGTGAAGCCATCAATTTCCACCGGAAGTTTGAATTTATAGTGTGAAAATGTGAATGTACAGTTCCAAGTGTGAATGTGTGATTCCTAGTGCTTAATGTTGATTTTGAGAGCACAAGTTTTACAAATGTAAAATTAGTTCAACTTTCCCTATTCTATTGAAAATTCAAAATTACATAAAAATTTTCTTGAAGTAGTGAATGGAAGCTGAAGATTTTGGTATCTAATAGACTAACATGCATATTTATTGAGATAGTTATAGAGGTTCTTTCTTAGATGGAAGAGAAGTTTTGCCTTTCAAATGTTTTGCTTATATTTACCTATCCAACTTTATTTTTCGAGTGGTTTATGACTTAATTTCTCATGAACTTTCTGTCCCATGTCGTAAAAATTGTAACTTATTATTTGATAGTGACTCTAGAGACAATTTGTGTACACATGTTTTGTGTAAGCTTGGTTGCAGTGCTCTATTATATATATTCCCACCTTTGGTTAAAAAAATTGATATTAATTTTTAATACAATATCCAAGTTTTCAATTTTGGTTATTGTTCACTTTTGATATCAAAATGTTTTAAACCATTTCAAGTGTATGTGTTAAACTGTTTATTTTCTTTTGTACTAAAATATGGCTTAGTAAATCTTGCAATAACATAATGACTTATGGCTTAGACCATTTAACAGGGTTATAGCATACTATTCTGTCAACAATAATGGCACATGTAATGTGTTGGATTAACTGGTGTGTGGTTTTGCTTGGACTACGATATGTATGTATATGTGTGCAGTTTTGTTTGGACTATGATATGGATTTCTTTAAATCCCATTATGATTGTGAACTGTCAAAGGGCTCTACAATTAACTATGCCTTTAGGATCCTAGTCATTAAGCAATAAAAGAGTTCTAAAATCCTTTGCAGTTTTCAGGTTTTGGGATTGAACAAATAGATATAGCCCAAAACATGACCCAATCCAAACTTGAATAATTTTTTGTTAGGGTTTGGTTTGGTTGGAGCTTTAAATTGGGTTGGGTTGGGGTCATAATTTGAAGGCTATGAATGGGCCCAATAGTATTGGGCTTGGGCTTAAACTCGACTCAAAACCTAAAACTTTCACCTCTAATTGCAATGTTGGTTTTATTCAGGCCAAAATACCATGCTTGTTACATCAAACAATTGCCATTTTTTTTCTATGAGTATAATATATCATCAGAAGTCATTTATTTTTTTTTTTTTAGGTTGACCATGGCTGTGAATTGGCTTCATTGTACAATAGTTGTAATGTAGTGAACTTGCTTTTTATACATGCTGATGCATTTGTGTGATGCCCAAGATACTTGTTCCAAAGCTAACCCGAAGTAACTCCACCAAACTTGATTTAAGAAGAAGAAATTGATTGAGGGGGAAAAGAAAAGAAGTTAGAAATAGAATAAAGGGTGAGAAGCAAAATTATGGAAGGGTGATTAGAAAAAGTTTGGTTGAAAAAGAAGAACTTGTTGCACAAGTACACCAAGAAGTTAAAAAAGAACAAGAAAGATTTATTGCTTAATGCAACTTATAACTTATTATTCTACACATAAAAACTCAAAATGTGTATCCTACTTATAGTTTAGGAAGTTATGGTTTTTGGTATTAAAAATTTAAAGGAAAGAAAAACCCTAAGCCTCACAAAAGAAGTAATTTAGTCAAAGTAAGTTTGGAAAACATGGTTTGAACACTTCTCCTCACTAAATTTGTGTGGCATGTTTACCATGTGTTCCAAACTTGCTAATTAGCTAAGTAATATATGAAGAAAACAAACAAATAAAGAAAATTGAGCAAACATGATCGAGCATATGAAATAATCTAGAATGGCTCTTATGATGCTCTCGAGTGTGCCTTCGGGTTCACTTGGGGTTTTGGCTTAGGTCTCCTAGTTCCATTGAGTTTTTTTGAATCTCTATCTTGAATATTTATTATATGGTGTGAGTTGAATTTTTTAAGCTTAATAACATGAAATGCCTAAGTGGATTTTGAAATGGCATTCAAGGGCGTATTGGCGAGGTTTCAAGAGTGCCAAGATGAGCTCTTGAAGTGCTTCGTGAGTTTCCTAAACTTTTCTCTTTGTAAGAGGTCCAGGACTAATCTTTTATGGATCCTCGAATGTCTTAGAAATCTCTAAGCTAGATGGCCCTCCATCATCTCCCACTTACTTGAAAGGATTTTTCCTCAAAACATCTCCAACATCAAACAAAGAGAGGTTGGAAACATTAAAAGTAGCACTTACATTGTGCTCACCTATTAAGTCTAATTTGCAAGCACTGTCATTGATCTTCTCCAATATTTGATATGGACCATCTCCTCAAGGTTGCATCTTAGATTCTTTTGGTTAGAAAACCTTTCTTTCCACATGTGAATCCATACCCAATCTCCGGGTTCAAAGGTAACTCTCTACCTCCCTTTGTTGGCTTGCTTGGCATATTGTTAAGTCTTCTTCTCAATTTGCAACTTACCTTCTCATGCAATGCTTCAACCATCTCAACTTTCTTAGCTCTATCTACACTAGAAATGTGGGTTAAAGACAAAAGCATTAAGTCCATAAGCGTTAGTGGATTAAAGCCATAAACAACTTCAAAAGGTGAATACCCGGTAGTACTATGAGCAACTTTATTATAAGCAAGCTCAACATGGGACAAAACCTTATCCCAAGTTTTTAAATTCTTTTAAAACTATTTGTTACCTCAGTTTCACAATCGGTTTATGGGTGACAAATAGTACAGAACACAAGTTCAGTACCTAACTTGGTTCACAGGACTCTCTAAAAGTGACTAAGGAACTTCACATCTTGGTCACTTACAATTGTTTTTGGAATTCCATGCAACCTCAAAACTTCTTTGAAGATACCATTTGTAATATGCACATCATCTATCTTATAGCATATAACAAAATGTGTCATCTTTGAGAATCTATCAACAATCACAAAAATTAAGTCTTTTCACCTCTTTTTCCAAGGCATTCCTACAACAAAATCCATAGAAATATCAGTCCATATAAGTCTTTCAAATACTCAAACCCTAGAACATTAGCATCTAAAGAAGTAAGGGCATACCCCTTGACAATGCATCAACAATAATGTTTTCCTTACCTTGCCTGTATTGAATGTGGTATGGAAAAGTCTCTATGAATTCAACCCATTTTGTATGTCTTCTATTCAACTTTCCTTGGCCCATTAGGTACTTCAAAGATTGGTGGTCCATGTGGATAATGAACTTCTTCAGCTCCAAGTAGTGTTGCCATGTCTCTAAGGCTCTTACCAAAGCTTACATCTTCTTCTCATAGTTTAGATAGTTCAAGGCTACTCCATTTAGCTTCTCATTAAAGTATGCTATTAGCCTTCCTTATTTCATCAAAACAACTCCAACACCATGTCCATATGCATTACATTCAACATCAAAAGCCTTAGAGAAATTAGGCAAAGCTAACAGGGGCACATTGCTCAATTTATGCTTACGTTCTCTAAATGCATCTTCTTTTGCTTTTTCCCACTTAAAGCCTACACATTTTTTTAATACTTCATTTAAAGGTGCAACAATGCTTGAGAAATCTTTTACATACCTCCTACATAAACTAGCTAGGCTATGAAAAGATCTCACATCTAAAATACTATTAAAGGTTGGCCCATCTTGAATAGCCCTTACCTTTTCTTGATCAACCTCTACATCTTTTAAAACTCATAAGAAATCCAAGAAAGACAAGTTGGTTGGTACAAAAAGAACACTTCTTAAGATTAGCATACAAATTTTACACTCTTAAAGTTTCCAACATATGCCTTAGATGATCAACATGCTCATGTAGACTCTTACTATAGACTAAGATGTCATCAAAGTAAACAACCATAAAATTTCCAATGAATTCCCTTAAAACAGGATTCATGAGCCTCATAAAGGCACTAGGAGCATTAGATAAACCAAATAGCATGGCTAACCACTCATATAACCTGAATTTAGTCTTAAAGGCAGTCTACCACTCATCCCCTTCTTTCATCCGAATCTGATGATAACCATTCTTAAGATCAACTTTAGAAAATATAATGGAACCATGCAATTCATTAAGCATATCATCTAATCTAGGAATGTGATGTCTATGCTTTATAGTGATTTTATTAACTGGCCTACAAGCCATGCACATCTCCATGAGCCATCTTCTTTAAGCACCAAGATCACAAGCATGACACAAGGACTCAAACTTTCCTTCATATAGCCCTTTGATAATAGGTCTTCCACTTGCCTTTGAATCTACTTGGTGTCCTCAGGGTTGCTCCTATAAGCTGGCTGTTTAGAATGGGTGCTCCAGGAATCAAGTTTATTTGATGTTCAATCCCTCTGAAGGGTGGCAATCCTGTTGGCTCCTCAGAAAAGACATCTTCAAAATCCTTTAACAAAGAAAAAGTAACACTAGGAAGCTTGTTAGTCAAGACACTAGATAAGAACAAAGTTTCTTTATAAAGTAAAAGAAGCATTGGCTTTTGTGCTTGAAGGGCTTTCCTTACTTCACTCATTTTGATTATCAAGCTCTCTTTTCCCTCACAACTTTCTTCTCCCTACTCTTTCCTCAGGAACTTTCAACACTTTTCTTCCCTTCAAGGATACTCACCTCACATCTCTCTTTTAATCTCTCAACTTGCCCTTCTTCACTTGATCCTTCATCTCTCTTCTTTCTCTCATTGATTTTCTATCAACCTCACCATTAATCTTTCTTTGATCCTCCATGACTTGCTGTCGTGAAAGTTGTGCCAATGTGATGGTTTTGTCTTTGAATTAGAAAGAATATCTATTCTTAAAACCATCATGCATGAATCTTTTATCATATTGCTATGGCCACCCCAAAAGAATACGGCTTGCCTCCATGGGAACAACATCACAAAGCACTTCATCTTCATATCTTCTAATCTTGAAAGCTACCATGACTTGTTTTATCCCCTTCACCTCATCTTCATTGTTTAGCCATTGAAGCTTGTAGGGTCTTGGGTGTTTAGTGGTAGGCAACTGCAACTTTTCAACCAAAGTAATATTAACAATATTAGTGCAACTTCCTCCATCTATAATCATACTAAACACTCTACCTTTAATGTAGCACTAAGTATGAAAGATGTTCTCCCTTTGATTGTGATCCTCCTTGATATGAACATTCAACGCTCTCCTAGCCACTAGTGTGACTCCTTCCTCCATAAAGTCTATCTCAGGCTTTTCCTCCACAATTGTTACTTCATGCTCATCATCTTCACTTTCATCCTTGACTATCTCCCCAACATCATTGAACACCATAGTCCTTCAATTCACATTATCTATTACTAGATCACTCCCTACCTTAGCACTTAAAAAAAAATTGGTCATGGTTTCTAAATCCAACTTTAGAATTAGACTATCTTCTTGAAGCTTTTAAGGTTAGCCTTTGAAGGTTGCATCTAGTTTAGGCTTGAAGTCCCCATTCCTTGGCTCCTCATTCCTCCCATCATTGCTCCAAGTTGGCTTCGGATTAGGGTTAGGTTTTGTGGTAAAGCTTGTTACGCCTCTTCGCTTGAGTTGTCTTTCCATTGAATGGCTTCATCCAACATACCATCAAGCTCCACACAAGGGTGCAACTCTACAAAAGTGGAAATGTCCAAGTTAAGGCCATGCAATTTGGCCATGGTTGGCTTTGAACATGGTGACCTCTAGCTCCTTGAAATAGTCCTCCACAAACTTGGCCCCCTCGATGAGCCTTCGAAGTCTTTGGTATAGCTCTATTTGGTAGTAGCTCAAGATAAACCTCCTCCTCATCATAAACTTAAACTCTTGCCATATTTGCACATGCTCTTCATGGTTTTTTTTCCCCAGGGTTCACAACCTGAGTCCACCAAGCAAGAGCATAATTAGTAAACTCCAAAGTAGCAATCTTTACCATCTTGTCCTTGGGGTAAGAATCACACTCAAAGATTATCTCCACCTTGGCCACCCATTCAAGGAATGCCTCAAGGTCACTCCTTCCCTTGAATGGTGGGATTTGCAACTTGATTGCATTGAAGTTTGGATTGTCCCTTGGTTGGCCCCTCACAGATCTTCTAGGTGGTAATGGTGGTGGTGACACACTCTAAAGGTCCTCATTTTCATAGTTGGTGACTTCATGGCTTATGGAAGGGTCTCTCCTTAAAGGGCCCTCAGGTAGCTAGCCTAGGATGCCTTTTTTGGGTACTTTGGAAGTACCTTGCCCAAGTCTCCTTTGGTATTCCTCCATTCTCTCCATCTTCTAAATAATTGCTTGAAATTTGGAACTTAGGTCCAATATGGCTTGCATGGGTTTCTTGATGTCTCGGCCAACTTCTTTAGCATTAAAGCTAAAATCAAAGATCCTCACAAACACTCTTTTCCCTCAATTTGTTAGTTAGAAGTTGCTCAAACAAGCAAAGCCCCCAAATTCTAAAATAACTCATTCAAAGCACACAAGCACTTTGAATCTTTCAAAACCTTTCAAAATCCTTCTTAAAAGAAAGAAAATAGATTAGAAAGCACTTTAAAAAGATAAGACAAGGCAACAATAGGATGTTCTTCCAATAAAAGTTTGAAAGAACAAGAAAGAGAAAAGTAAGGTTTTCAAGGTTAGGGTTTCATGTAACTAGGGTTTTTGTTGAAAACCAAAGTTTTTCCTTCTTTCAAACTCATTTTTAACCTTTGTTTATTTGATACTTTTGATTTTTTTTCTTGCTGGACTTGGTCTTTCAAAATTTTGAATCACCTTTTGCTACAAGAGAAAATGATGGAATCAACAACTTACAACAAAAGAAAGGATGTAACATGTATTATAAGAAAGTAACTTGATGAACACAGATGCAATTTGAAACAGAATGAAATGAAATATTTTTTTTGGTATTTTTCTAGATATTTTGGATGCAAGGACACTAAGACACCAAATGGAATCAAGACTTGGATGATTTTGAACGAAGAAGATCAAATTAGGGCTTGGTTGATGGCACTTGGAACACACATGAAGAAATATGAAAAGTGCAACCATAAAATGAATTAGGACAGCAAAAAAATGTAAGAAGACAATAAAATAAAGGTAGATAACACAAAATATAGGATAGATAGGTCCTGCTTATGAAACTTTTGCTCTGATACCACTTGATGCATTTGCATGATGCTCGAGATATTTGTTCCAAAGCTAACTCGAAGTAACTCCACCAAACTTGGTCCAGGAAAAAGAAATTGATTGAGGGGGAAAAGAAAATAAGTTATAAATAGAAGCAAGGATAGGAAGAAAAATTGTAAAAAAGAAAATAGAAAATTTTTATTGAAAAAAAAAGAACTTATTCACCAAGTGCACCATGACGTTAAGAAAAATCAAGAGGGATAAGTATTGCTTTATGCAACTTGAATCCTATTAATCTTATTCATAAAAACTTGGAACACATATCCTACTTATAGTTTAGAAAGCTAGGGTTTTTGGCCTTATAAAGTTTAGAGGCAAGAAAAACCCTAAACCTAGCAAAAGAAGTAAACCTAGTCAAACACGGTTTGAACACTTTTCCTCACTAAATCCATATGGCATGTTTCTCATATGTTCCAAACTTTCTAATTAGCTAAAGAACATGTGAAGAGAAAAAACTAAGTAAGAAAATTGAGCAAACATGGTCAAGTATAAAAAATAGCCTAGAAGGGCTCCTAGGAAGCTCTTAGGTGTGCCTTTAGGTTCACTTAGGGTTTTGGCTTAGGCCTCCTTGTTTCATCGAGCTTTCTTGAGTTTTTTTGGCTTAAATCTTCATTAGATGGTTTGACTTGAAGTTATGAAGCTTTAGATCATGAAATGCCCAAGTGGATTTTGAAATGACATGCAAATGCCCCATGGCGGGCTCCAATAGTTGTAAGATGAGCTTTTACAATGCTTCGTGAGCTTCCTTGGCTTTTCTCCTTGTAAGAGGTCTAGAACTAATCTTCAATAGATCCATAGATGTCTTAGAAGTCTTTAGGCTGGATGATCCTCCATCATAGGCCAATCATGTTCATTTATTAAGGCTTGGTTAAAATATATTCAAAATATGATGCTTGTTTTTTTTAGTTCAATAGTTCTATTTATTAATTAATAAATTACAAAAAAATGTCTTATATTATGGTAATTTTAAATAAGATACTAATATGTATGAAGTGCCTTCATTATATAGAAATTGTAATGCAGTGTCTTTTTTATTAATGTATATGATAACAAAGGGTCAAAATTCGAACTCATTCATAATTAGAGCTCTTGATGTGACACAAAGAATGATAAACCTATGGGTGAAGAAGATTGTCCTAAAGGCATGGCAACTGTATGGTGGTTCAAATACAATAACATTTATTTAAGGTAGTTTACTTCAATAATTTCATAGTTTTGACTTATCTTTTCCTAGCATTTGTATTGAACTAGTTTGTTGATAGCCTTTCATATATATTTTGAATCCTTTGATGTTATGGGTATGTTATTGCAACGAGGATTCTGGTGATGATTTCAATCTCGAGATTTAACACAACATGATAATTATGTGGGATGTAGTGCATATTGCTTTGTTTGAGCTATATCATAAGCATCAACTTTGGATGCAGATGAATTGATTGCTTTTTAGGTTATTATATTGTTTGGTTATGAATGTTTAGTAAATATCCATGATTTTTTTATGAAAAATGTTGTTGTTCCCTTTGTATCTTATCCCTTAGATAACAACTCAATTTATTACTCTATTTCTATAAGTTCAATTTCTAATGGAGTTGCCTTTTTTATAGGATTTTAGCAATCAGGAAAGGAATATTTCTAGGCTAATTAAACAAATCAAGGGGAAAGAGAATGTCAAGTGAGTTGGATAACTTCATCCATTTATTTTATTACTATTATTATTATTATTATTATTATTATTATTATTGTTGTTGTTGTTGTTGTTGTTGATGTTGTTGTTGTTGTTGTTGTTGTTGTTGTTGTTGTTATCATTTTTTTTGTTTTTGTACTTGAAATTTCTATAGTATAAGAGTTGTGGATTTTTTAGGAGTTAGGGATGAGAGGGGTGTCTCAAACTTAGGCTATCTACATGGCAGGGTAAAGCCCTTGCGATGCAGGTTGAGATAGTCTTTGCTTGAAGTGTAAGATAACTTATTATTTTGTTAATTGTAATTATGGTTTTCTTCATTGTTTTTAAATGATCGGGCTAGCAAATTTTTTATTTTTATGCTTCTTTTTTTTTCTTGTAAATAAAGTTAAGCATGCATATGATTTTACTTTAGGTTAAAGAAATAGTTTCATAAAATTTTTAATGCATTACGAGTAGTGACTTAGCCAACTATAATTGAGAGTAAGAGCACCATAAACACGATTATTTAAATGATCCTAGGTAGTGTGTATAAGAAATGTGATTGCCAAAGTATTTTTTTTTGCCACATATCTTATTGTAGCTCGTATACTATCATTTTAAAACTATGAATAGTTATAATCATATTTAAGTTCAAAGAGATCTACGTAACACAAATCAGCAAAAGCTTTTATTAACAACTCAACCTAATAATGTCGTAGAAAAAGAAAAAAAATGAGCGTACTCATAGAAAAAGCTTATTTCTATATTTTGTATACTTACCTAATGGATCCTCTGTTTAGTTTTATTCACCAAAAGCTTCATTCTACTTATTCACTAGAAAACCCGGCCAAAAACACTATTTTATGGTGATTATCCTATCAAACAAAATGAGCACAAATTAGCTCATACATAGTTGTCCTATATGTCATATAAAAGATTATCACATTATCAAAAATTTTACAACCATTATGGATACGAGAATCTGTCTAGAAGACATTACCACATTGGCCATTTATAACCTAATGCTTATACTCTAAATTGCCATCACCTCCAAATTTTTTCCTAAAACAGTTAAGTAATGATTATACATCATAACTACCAATTTGAATTAATCTCTCATGGGAGAAGAAATTAAACAAATCCTTCTTCCTAAAACCAATAGATTCAACACCACCTATTTCTTAGTACAATGTTCTAAACAGATCTACAGCCCTCATCCTAATGCACATAAAAGACAACAACATATTTTTCTTCTCCTTATAATTTGCCCTGCACCATGCAGTAGATGAATTAGTACATTTAGAGTTATATCTGTCATGCTGTTAAAATTTCTTTACTTTTTAGAGACTTTAAAATGAAATTTTTTCCAGATTACCTATTTTTGTATCTATCTATAGATTGACACAACCTCTACAAATGTCCATTAGAATTGAAAAATCAGTTATGAATATCAAAAAATTGCAATAATAATTTAAATAGAAAACACACTCACTACATACTTATAAAACCCCAAAAAAACTGCTTATTATGGAAAAGATTTTTTAGAGGGGGTACGGTAAACCAAAATACAATCACATTCCATTTTCCTTACTTAAGGTGTTAAGGGTATCTAAACTTACTTAGGTTTACTAAACACATTATTGATATGTTAACACAAAAATGATGCTAGAAATTCAAATGTATGTAGGCATAATCACTATTTTATTTCGCCATCAGTAAAAAATGTTCTTTTTGGATCACCACTTTAAAAGAATCAGTTCTCTACATAGAGAAAGCAACATGAGAAATAGGGATGGTAAGATATTAAATGACATGGAAGAATATCAAACTAAAATGGAACTTGTGGTAGTTCTTACTGTTGTTATTGATTCTAGTTCGTGTGATACTAGAACCTGGGACTTTTTTCTCATATGTAGTAAATCAGTACAAATATAAATGAATAGGAATATAAACATACTGCATGACATGATGAGAGTTTGTTTGCTACTTGAAGTTGCATGAAATGAGAAAGAACGTTAACCTAGTATTTGTTTGTTGCTGCAAAATAGGTAAGTTGTTCAAAATTTTTGTTGTTGTTTTAATTTTTTGGACTAACATGAAATATATAAGATATGTTGTTATCTTATAAACAAATGGAAATAATAGAAGTTACCCTTGTAGGTGTAGGATGAGGGACAAATGCACTACTACTCTTACAAAGGAAGGACAAATGGTGCTTCTCGCTTGCTTAGGAACTCTGTAGGATTAAGAAATGATTTTGTTTAGAATGTTAAGAGGAAAGTAAAACATTAATATGGTGAGGCTTTATACTCACTTTTGTGTAATTGTAAGTAACTTATGGATTGGAGTAGTGGGGCCTAAGAAACATTAGCAAATGTGGGCTAGAACAGGAAAACAATTACAATGTTCAAAATGCACTTAAATTGGGATATATATATCAACCTTGATATATCAAAAATTAATTGTATTTTTAAAATAGATTTAAAATTGTAAATATAGGAAGTGGGTAAAATGGTTTAAGAATTGTAAGAACGTAGGATGCAATGATTTTTTCAACATGAAAATATCTTTTACCATAAAATAGTATGAAATATGTACTAACACGTGTCATATTTCCTTTTCGATACATGGTAAATTTTTAAATACATGTGGATGTGAATAAAGTTAATCAAACTACCAATGAATACGTCACATGTGTGCTTTAGTAGGAACTTGACTGAAAATCACCATGTGTCACGCTGCACTACATTTGAAGTTACATGTGTCATACCATTAAAATTTCTTTATTTTTTAGAAATTATGAAATGACAGTTTTGCCAAATTACCTACTTTAATATCTATCTATAGATTGCTGCAACCTCCATAACATCCATTAGAACTGGAAAATCAATTATGGGTACAAAAAAGAAAGTTGTAACAGTAATTAAAGAGAAAATACACTGATTGCAACCTTACAAAACCAAAAAAAATTCTTCTTATGGAAAATATTTTTTAGAAAGTTCAAGATAATCCAAAATATAACTACATTGCACTTTACCCATTTAAAGTGTTAAGTGTATCTGAATTTGCCTAGGTTTACTAAACATATTAGCAACATGTTAGTACAAAAAAGATGCTGGAAATCTAAATGTATATAGGCATAATTACTATTTTATTTTTACCATCACTAAATTGTGTTTATTCTCAATCATCATTTTAAAAGACATAGTTCTCTACATAGAGAAAGCAACACAAAAAATAGAGATAAAAAGATATTCAATCACATTGTATATGTCCTTACTAGCACTATTACGCGATTATTTGGTATGGTGAGAGGAGTGTTTAGTCACAACGTCCAATAAATCTGATGTTCTTTATTTGTTAGAATGAAAAAGTAGAACTATTTCATGAACCACCACCTTTAGAATTACTTCACAGGTTAAAGGATGATAACAGTGACATGGAATCAAGGCTTTTCCACAAACACATCTAGAAGTTCAATTGTCATTGCCCATTAACTTTAACTAGAGGTGAAATAGATATGGAAATCAATGTTAAGGAGGCCCTCATGTGTTCCAAGTTGGCAGTGAGAACCATCATCCAATTGGTAGTTTAGTAACCTTTAAAGGCAATCAATCAAGGTTTACACAATTGCACATCCACGATATAGAATGTGAAATAGAAAATCACATTAAAAGTTTTGGAAGCAGGAATGCAAATGCATAATGAACTTGTGAAGGTGTTTAAGAGGGCTCGGGGACATGTCTTTGGAGTCTGGTAGCTGGCCTGTTCAATTGAGGTTGATGATACCTAAGTCAATGGATGGTAGGCGTTACAATCCACCAGAATTAAACACGATTGCTAGGTTAACAATAGGATGAAAGGAGGATGAGAGTAATAAATGCGAGATTATTGTTTTTACTCATTGGCATGGAACCGTCTATATTAATATCCTATACCTAAATTGATGTCATTATACTTCCCTATCATGCATCCATGTTGTAGCTATGGGCTCTTCTAAACAATTATACACAATGAAGTATCATTAACCGCAACTATATGCAAAAATGTCAATATTAAGCAGTTCTATACTTTTCAACTATAGCAACAAAATTTTTGTTTACTCAATGGTGCTTTGGGGTAACCACTTTCTGCAAGAATTTGTGGTGTATGCAAATTGTTGTATTCTTAAGGAAAGTTTTAAATGGATTAGAGGACACCAAGTTAAACTTAGTTGTAAAATGCTATATGGTTTGGAAAATGTGGTTAATAGAGGAGAAGTAAAAGCATCCATGATTGGTAAACCTTACATTTTACCATTATTTTCCCCTAGTGGCCCTCACAACAAACTTAATCCCATCAAGATGCAATAGCTATCTTTCATTGGATTGGTCACCTTGATTTAATTTCAACTTTGACCAATACCCCAAATTGGAATAAGATTACTAACTGTTTGAAATTAATTCAGGACAGACTGCATGTGTCACACTTAACATTGTTGATCATATTTCCAAGATAAAGTGTCACTTTTTGCTTAATGATATCACTAAGAGATTGCATTTCGGTAGACCCATAGGTAGTAATATAACCTTTCCTTATTTACATTTTATTTATAATATTATTTGTATTAATATTATTGGCCGCTAATAATATCATATCATTATGTCATTTTATGTAATGGTCGTTATAATAAAGCACTAGAAATGTGATTTACTCAATGTGCATATCACTTTGTTCCAACATCTAGATAATAAGCTTAATGACTTGCCATCTATTAAGATACAAATCTACTGACTTGCCAAATACAGATTATTACCCAATTGCTTATGTTGCATGGGTCATGTGGATATACTAGCATGATTATCATGCTAATGTTCAAAAGGATTATTATGTATGCTAGCATGAGATCTCTATGTATGGTTAATGGAATATGAGAGAAAAAATATCCCTGAGTATTTCAGCCTGAAATATCAGTTGTCGAAGATGGGTATCTACTTTATAGATGTTGTCCTACACAATTCATAATCTTTAAAAAAAAAAGCACTTCTAAATAAATTCTATGTTGTCCCTCATAATGTTGACTTAGTTTTGAAGCATGATTATCATGTTAGTGTTAAAAAGGAAAAAAAGGACAAATGCATGAAGAATTTTTGTAAATACATGCATAATGGTTCTAACAAGTAGAATGACATAATCGAAAAGATTGAAGTGACTGTCTTGTATTTTGAAGTGGATGAAATTAAACAATATACGGAGTGTAGGTATATTTTTACATCAGAGGCTTACTGGTGAATTTTTTGATTTGGTATCCATCACCATGACCCACATGCTGTACATTTTTCTTTCCATTTATCAATTGAGCAAAATATTGTCTATCCTAAAACCTACTCTAAAACTCTCGAAACAATGACACGCTGCATACTTATGGTCATAAATTTCCCTAGGCATGCAAGGCTACACCACTCCAAATAATTCCAAACATATAAAATTTAAATTCTGAAATGAGTGGCAAAGCAAGTACAATCCTTAAAATTGGAACATAACCCATATAATCTTATAGTTCTAAAGAATGGAACAAAATTCTAAATCTTTTCTAAATGAGAATATATTTTTAGTAATAGTACTAAAAAATATTTTTAACTATCTTAAGCTGCAACTAATCTTGTAGTCATTCTTACTACCTAGCTCAAACTACTCGTTAACTATGTGAGGGGGTGAAAATGGTATGAGCACTAATGCCCAACAAGTCACTAGTTTTGAAAACAAAAATATAAAATACAAAACATATAGGGATCAAGAAAAAGTAAATCTTCTAATATAATAACATAAACCTTACACAAAAAATATTTAAAAAGTTAAAAAATAATCAATGTAATAACAATTTTGAGAATCGAGCAAATAATTTTTGTGAATAAAAATAACTAACTAAAAAAAGTAGTTCATAGCATAATAACAAAACAGAAGTTCAAAGTAAAGTGAGTGAGTGATCATTATGACTTCACTTAAACCGCTACACTATGTCTAGAACTAGCTAAGAATCAGCATCAATCGAGCACCCAAAACCAAGAAAATAATATTTGTGAATAAGAAAAACTAACCAAAATAGAGTAGTTTAAAGCATAATAACAAAATAGAAGTTCAAAGCAAAGTGGATGGGTGATCATTATGACTATACTTAAACTGCTATAGCATACCCAAAACAGGCCAAGAATTGTCATCGATCGAGCACCTGAAAGGACTAGTTTTAAAAACAGTGCACTATAAAATAGAACATAACAGAATATCCTATGTGGAGGGTCTAAAATTACACTTTCCTAGTAGTACGAACATAGAACAATATCCATCAAAACAAAGTTGAAACACATTAAAAAAATCAATTTTGTATAGGCTTGAAATCTCTTTATGAAATATCTAAAACAAAATACACTTAAGGCATACTTGAAATCAATAGATAAAATAAGTTAAGCTAATTTTGTTAACAAATAATTCATGGCAACAAAGTAAGAATAATGAAACATATTTCAAATGCCAAGAATACAAAAAATCTTTTTTTTTTCAAAATTCATTTGGTCAAACATACATTTAACTAGAGTAATCTTCAATACAAAATATGGAATATTGAATACCTAAATTATTTGACATGTGCAGCAAAATAAATATGAATCAAATATTTGGAACTCAAAGGTTCATAAAAATCATGTTGGTATAAAAAAAACACAAGTAAAACATACTTGATCCTATAATCATTGTAACATAACTTACATACTTAAAAATATCGATAATGCATATGCAATTCATTCCAATATATTTAAATGACAAAACTTAATAATAAAATTTCAAAAAATAAAGGTGAAATCAAGAAAAGAAATCTTAATATCAAATTATTTGTACTTTAAAACCAAAGCTTCATAGAACTAGAATTCAAAGTAATTTGAAAATTTAAAATTAATAAACTATATAGCAAAATAATAATTTAAGTTTAGAATAATATATGACCATGTCCCTGAAAATGCAATTTTCCAACTCCTACAAGAATTGTTTAGTCACTTAAAATAATTATGCAAAAGTTTATGTCAAAATACAACCAATTTAAGAAATAACCCAAACTTACTCACCAACAATGTCCTAAATGAATATTTATGGAATCTAAGAACTCATTGAAGTAGTGTTTAAACCCCTAGGATATAGTTGAACCTACCTCCAAATAGTAAGGACATATTTTATAGTTAGCCTAGAAACTAAATTCTTCATCTCCTGTCTTCGCACACTTTTGCAACTCGCTAATTTGCACCTTGTCCATACATAACTTCAAAAAACTTATTTCTATTTCATTCTTAACACTCGCAGTCATCAATTATCTATTTGAATCATCAAAAGATTAATTATATTGAACCAAATCATCAACCCATATCCCTCATAAACTTCTAATAATAACTAGCATATGCATTGAAAAATAACTAATAATCACTTAGTAATGATTTTCCCTTTAAAGAAAAAATTCACATGTGCTTCTCCCTTGATTCTCAATTGATTGTTTCTTTTTCAGTTCTTCAACACAAAATAGTAAACACATGAGATAGTAATAAAAATACCCAGAACCCAATTTTTCTTAATCCTCCCCCTTTTGACAACTCTCTTCTTCTTTTATATCTTTTTTTACTTACATCTTCTCTATTTTTTTCCTTCTTTTTTCCCCTTTTGGGCATTAACCTAAAAATGCCCAAAATAATAAAATGAACTAGATTAAGCTTGAACCATTACGCCATACTCCTGAAAAAAGTTTCACCCTTAAAATTTACCTTCATCAATGAATAGAAAAAGATAGTTCTTATGTATCCCCTTTTCGCATTCCCATGTAGCTTCTAATAAGGAATGCCTTTACCAACAAACTTTCACAAATGGAATAGCACATCTTCTTAATAATTTCTCCTCTTGATAAAGAATCTCCCCTAGTTGCTCATCATATGTCACATCTAGCTTAATGTCAATCGCTTGATATCGAACTACATGTTTCAAATCATGAAAATGCATATGTAATGTCAATAAATGAAACAAATTACTGTTGATAAAGATGGAAGTGGTGCAGCTCTACAAGCAGCATCTCCAACTCTATTTATAATTTGAAAAGAACCCACCTATCTTGGGCTCAATTTATCATGTTTCTCGAACCTCATAACTCTTTTTATCAGTAATACTTTAATGTAAACACTATGTCCAAGCTCAAACTCCAAGACTTGTCGTCTCACATTAACATAGCTCTTTTCCCTACTTTGTGCAGTGCATAAACGATCATGAAAATTTTGATTATTTTCTGCCATCTATGAAATTATATCTAAATTCAAAATCTTTCAATCATCTATGTCATCCTAACATATTGGTGACCTGTATCTCTGTCCATACAATGCCTCATAGGATATCATTCCAATGCTAGACTGATAACTATTATTTTAGGAAAATTCAATGTGTTAAATGATCATACCAATTAAGTCCAAAATCTAGCATAAAAGCTTAGAGTATATCCTCAAGAATTTGAATAGTTCATTCTAAATGTCCATCAGTTTGATTATGATAAGTAGTGCTGAACTTGAGTTGAGTTGAGCTCCCATGGCCTTTCCACAATTGTCACCAAAATCTTGACACAAACCTGGACTCTCTAACTAAAACAATAGATAATCGAGCATCGTGTAGACATGATTTATTTCACATATAGCTTCGGTAACTTCTCTAAACTTACACCTTCTTGGAATGGTAGAAAGTGAGCAAATTTACGATCAACAATCACCCATATAGTATTGTCACCTCTAGTAGTCCTTGGAAGTCCCACAATAAAATCCATGGTGATGTGTTCCCTATTCTATTCAGGAATCAAAAGTGGCTGTAAAGGTCCTAAAGGCTTTTGATGTTCCACTTTGACTTGTTGGCCAGTCTGACACTTTGCAACAAATTTGGTAGTCTTATTCTTTATTCCCTACCACAAAAATGCTCCCTTAAGTCTCTATACAGTTTAGTTCTACCTAGATGCATAGTGTAAGAGGTATTATGGGCCTTTTTTATAATTTCTTACTTCAAAACCTCATCTTTAGGGGCATATAGTCGAGCACCAAATTTTAGGAAACAATCATCATGAATACGAAATCTTGAACAGTTCCCTTGCACTACTTCTTCTTTTAACTTGCTAATTTCTTCACCTAAACTTTAAGGAATTTTGATCATTTCTATCAAAGCTACTTGAACCATCAAATTAGCAAGCACACTATTAACACCATCTGTTATAATTTCCACTCCTAACTTTTATAGATCATTAAGAATATCTTTTTTGTTAGTAAGTAAATACGCTAACGAGCCAAAAGGCTTATGACATAGAGCATCAACAATGAAATTTGCCCTGCAAGGGTGATAACAAATATTCAAATCAAAATCTTTTATAACTCCATCCACCTTCACTATCTAAGATTCAATTCCTTTGATCTAAAAATATATTGCAGACTCTTATGATTAGTAAACACCTTAATAAACACCTACCGAGAATTCCTCCAAATCTGTAAGGAAAAGACAACTACAACTAATTCCAAGTCATGTGTAAGATAACTTTTCTCGTAAGGTTTCAATAGCCTAGAGGCATTGGCAACAACTCTTTCATGCTACATAAGTATACTCCCAAACCAATATATGAGCCATCACAACAAATTTTATAACATGTAGTATCAAATTTTATACTAATCTTTGCTTCAACTCCTAGAAGCTTTCCTAACAATCTTCATTCCACTCTTAGTATTCTTTTGAACCAACTTGTATAAAAGCATAGCCAAGGTTGAAAATCCTTCAACAAACTGAAGATCATAACTGGCTAAACCGAGAAAGCTATGAACTTTTGCAACATTACATGGTGCTACTTTGACTTTCTACAGATCTACAAATACTCCATCTTTTGTAATTATGTGGCCAAGAAAAAAAATTCTCCAATCAAAACTCACGTTTTTTAATTTTTCATAAAATTGCTTCTCCCTCAATGTTTGTAAAATGATTTTTAAATTCTCCTCAAGCTCCTTCAAACTCTTGGAATAAACCAAAATATCATCAATAAACATAACAATAAATTGGTCTAAGTATGCCTTGAAAACTTTATTCATCAAGTCCATAAAAACAATAGGTGCATTTGTTAGACCAAACAACATAACTATAAATTCATAACAGCCATACCTAGTCTTGAAAGTAAACTTGGGTATATCCTTAGCCTTGACCTTCAATTGGTGATACCTAGACCTTAAATCAATTCTATAAACAAAAAACTTGTGCACCTTGCAGCTGATCAAACCAATCTTCAATATAAGGCAAATGCACACTTGTTCTTCACAATCACTTTGTTCAACTCATGGTAATTGATGCAAAGTCTCAGGCTTCCATCCTTCTTCTTCATGAACAAAATAGAAGCACTCATGGTGAAACACTAGGGTAGATGTACCCTTTATCCAACAACTCTTGTAACTATTTTTTAATTTTTTTATCTTTGCAAGTGTACTTCAATAAGGGGCCTTAGAGATTAAAGAAGTTCTTAACTCAAGATCAATGGAAAACTCAATCTCTCAATCAAGGGGCAACTCAAGAATTTTGTTAAAAAAGACATCAAGAAACTCTTTGACAACGAGAATGTCTTCCGGCTTCAATTTAATTGGCTATTATCTCCAATAAAAGCTAATTATCCCTAATAGCCCTTTCTTAATAATCAACATGCATATATAGTAGGCATGAGACAAATGGGGACAAGTTGTCTATTCTTAAAAAAAAAAAAATGATTTCAGGCTTACTATGAATATGGAATACTATTTTCCTTTCATATCTATCAACCCAAGCATGGTTCCTAGATAACCATTCCATCCCCAAAAACACATTAAAATCAATAATATCTAGCCTAATCAAATTCACAGGCATATTTCTTCTAAGAATTTTAACTAGATGCCATTTATACACAAAATTAGTAACAAGAAACTTCCCTAAATGGCTCTTGATATATAATTCAAAATCCAATAATTCAAGTACACATAACAATATAGCAACAAACTTTCATGATGCAAAAGAATAAATGGCACTAGAATCAAACAAGGCACAAGCATAAGCAAAAAAAAATTTCACTATACTTGAAACAATTGTATTAAAGTCACCTGCATCCTGGTGAGTAAGTGCATAAACCCAGCTTCGAACTAATTGATTCGCTACACATCTTTCTCATCTTGCTTTATTGGAACTAACTGATTACTACTTACTTGGAAGTTTCGGTAAGGATTTCTAATCTCTGGTTATTTATGATCAACAACGAGATGGGCATTCTAACCATAACAAAAACAACCGCCAGTCTTATTAATGACATTCACCAAAATGAAATTTTCCATAATAATCACATCTCAAAACATCCTAACGCATAGAAGCTCCATGATAGGTTGGGGTAGGATTTTGTTTCTTTGCTACATTTCTAAATGGCTTACTTGAAGATTCCCCAAGTCTATCTTTCCTCGTTTGGCCCCTGATAAAAGGACCAAGCTCCTTTTCCACTATGGGAGTAGTCTCCAACACACGTAATAAGTGTGAAGCCTATATGGAGCAACCATACCTTGGATGAACTGTCAAAGTCCCATTTCGAATTTCATTGCGTTTGAACTCACTCTGCTATGATCATATCTCTCTGTGTTAGCTGCTTAAACTCTAAAATTTTCTTCATCCTATAGGTTTCAAGGAAGAACTCAATGTTAAAGATTGACTTGAATTGCTTCATTGTGGACCACTTTAAATTTTCAGGTTGTACAACCTTTGACCAATCCTCAGCTCAACCCCCCATAACAAAAGTTATAGCACCAACCCTCTATCTACCATTATACTAAAGAAGGTAAAGATACTCTTCCATCATCAAAAACCGATATCTGCCTTCATTTGGATCACCTTCACTATTAAATTTGTTAGGGTCCTAACCTCATAAATTCATTGAGACTCTTCTCACCATTCCCACCTTGTACACCAACACTTAGAGGAATACCTACTAAACCTTGTTGACCAAGTTGCATAGCCAACTATTGAAGCAATGCATTAGCCACAGCTACTACATCAAGCTATGTTGGAGGTTAGCCTAATTCATTGCATTCTGCTAGGCAAGAACCCTATGCCCCTGTCCAGCTAGCTGAGCGATATGAGCATTGTAATCATTTCCTCTATTTCTCAATATTGAGAAGTGATACACTTTGGTGCAATATGTCTGAAAAAGGCAACCATATTCTTAATCAGTGCAACAGATAGAGAATAGAATATTTTATATCTAAGCACAACAAAAGCCTCCCATTACCCTAACCTAAGGTCTCCAAGTTTATCAAACGTGGCTTTAATAGCACTTCTGTCATGCCCCAAAACCCACCTTAGGAATCATGAAACAATGACACTTTGCATACTCAAGAAAATAAATTTCCCTAAGCACGCAAGGCTACACCACTCCAAATAATTTAAAACTTATAAAATTCAGCTTTTGCCAATAAGTATAGGGCAACTACAATCCCTGAAACTAGAACATAATTCATAAAATATTAGCATTCTAAGGAACAAAACAAAATCCTAAATCTTTCCTAAACAAGAATAAATTTTTAGTAGTAGTACTAACAAAATATTTCTAACTGTCTCAAACCATAGCAAATCTTCTAGTCACTCTCGCTAGCTAACTTGAACTACTCATTATCTATATGATGGGAAAACACAGTGTGAGCATGAATTCTTTGCAAGTGGAGAGTTTTCAACATAGAAATACAATATGCAAAACATAAAGGGATCAAGCAGAAGTCAATCTTCTAAAATAATAACATATACCTTATGCATAATATATTTGAAGAGTCAGAAAATAATCAATGTAATAACAATTTTGAGAACTAACCAAATAATATTTGTGAATAAAAATATTTAACCAAAACAGAGTAGTTCAAAGCATAATAACATAATAGAAGTTCATATCAAAGTTAGTGGGGTGATCACTGTCACTATACTTAAGTACGTCCAAAACCGACTAAGAATCACCATTGATCGAGCGCCCATAAGGACTACTCCTAAAAACAGTACATTGTGAAATGGAACAAAATAGAATAACTTATGTCGAGGGTCTAAAACTACAATTTTCCAATAGGATGGGCATAGAACCAACACCTACCAAAACAGAGCTGAAATACATTAAAAAAATCAATTTTGTATAGGATTGAAATCTCATTATGAAATATCTAAAAATAAGATATACATGAGACATATTTGAAATCAATAAATAAAATAATTTAAGCTAATTTTGATAATGAAGGATTCATGACATAAAAAAAAAAGAATAATGAAACATATTTAAAATTCCAAAAGTACAATGAATCTGGTTATAAAACTGATTCAGTCAAATATACATTTAACTGGAGTAATCTTCAATACAAAATCTAGAATATTCAATACCTAAATTATATGACATGTGTAGCAAAATAAATATGAATCAAATATTTAAAACTCAAAGGTTCATAAAAATCATAAATCATATTGTCATAAAAACACAAGTAAAACATACTTCCCTTAATCATTGAAACATGACTTACATACTTAGAAACATAGATACTGCACATGCAATTTATTTCAATATATTTAAATGATAAAATATTAGAATAAATTTTAAAAAAAAAACAGTGAAATCAATGTAATTCGATAACTAAAGCTTCATAAAACTAGAACACTCAAGGTAATTCAATACTTTAAAATCACTAAATTGAATAGTAAATTAATAATTTAAGTTTTGAATAGTAGATGGCCACTTACCTTAATATGAAACTTTCTAACTCCTAAAATAATAATTTAGTCATCTAAAGTAATCAAGCAAAAGTTTATGTCAAGATACAACCAATTTAAGAAATAACCCAAATTTACTTGCTAATAATAATTTAAGTTTAAAATGGTGGATGGCCACTTACCTCAAAATGAAACTTTCCAACTCCTAATACAATGATTCAGTCGCCTAAAATAATTATGCAAAAGCTTATGTCAAAATACAACCAATTTAAGAAATAACATAAATTTACTTGTTGACAATAACATGAGTGAATATTTATGGAATCTAAAACTTGCTAAACCAGTAATTAAAGCCCCAAGGACTAGCGTTGTTATTAACCTACTTATCTATTACAACCCTTATAGTTGTAGTGACCAAATTGTAACGTTTTAAACCCTAAGATGTCGATAAACCCGCCTAAAAAAGTAAGGATCTATTTCATACTTAAGCTATTTTGTTACCACAACCTGAATTATTCATCTCCTTCCTTCTCACCCTTCTGCAACTCATTGATCTCCATCATTTTCCAACCAAAACCTCACCAAACTTATTTCTATTTCATTCTAAATAGTCCTAATCATCAATTATCTCTTTCAATCATCAAAAGATTAATTATATTCAACCAAATCATCAACCTGAAACCCTATTCAAGTTCTAAGTAAAGGTGATCATGGTTTAAGTTGGTTCAAGTTTATAGTGGAACCAAACCAACTCGAAATGGTCTCGGTTCCAAAACTTCTCTACTAAGCCCAAGAACTAAGAACCGGATGAAACCAAAACCATGATTATGGGTTCTTTGTTTTTAGTTCTTGGGTTTTTTCATTTATATAATATTCCTATAACAACATCAAAATCTAATAAAATTGCATTTATGACTAGTTTACAAAATTTTTAACATAGTACACAACTAAATACACAATACACATGTACTTGGAAAAATTAAAATGAGTTGCACTACAATGGTTTAGTCAAATGGTCAATGAACTTCAATTATAACTTGCTTAAGAATTCATTTCTGTAATACAAACTTCATGAGCTTTAATCAGGCATAAACTAATAACCAGGCATGAGACGCAAAAAGTGTTTGGCATGCAGTTCAAAACAAGAGAGGGAGGGGAAACGCTTGCCACACCCAAAAATCATTCTTCTTATTAGGCACATACACAAGAACTTAAGGAAACCATTCACAACACAACTCACAGTCACAGCGCATATAAAAAGTACAAATTTTAGAACCTTCATATCGTATCACAAAGGTGAGAATTTAAGACCATCTTCTGTCAATATCAAAACCTGATAAAAAAAAAGTAAAACATAAATTTACTTACAATATGGAATCTTTAGATTTATTGACTAACATGCTAGATCAACCTCTCTCGTGATGCCATATTCCATGTTGAAAACAGATAGATTAGTTAGGTGAACAAACATGGTGAATCAAAATAAGACCATTCAAAAACATAACCAACAAATATTTCTTGGCTAATATAAATAATACTTACCTTTTTCAATCTTCTCCAAATCCATAAGATTTTCTTTGACCAAAATAGGTAGAGGGGAAGCGCAAAGCCAATATTGCCCACAAATAAGGGCCTCAACCACAATAAGAGTTCAATAACTTTGAAATGAGTCAAGAACTCTACCACCAACATTAAATGTTGGCTCAGATGCAACAGTAGAAATAAGAATGCTAAGCACGCCTCTTGTAATCAAAGAAAGCACCACATACCTTGATGAATTCACTTTATATCAATTTAAGATGTCAAAATCTCCAACATCATTTTCATGTTGTTCATCCAAATATTTGTCAACTTCGATTTAATATCAACATCATCTTCTTGTTCCAAAGTTTTTTTCAATTGGGACTTTAAGAAAGAAATATGAGTACTTTTCTTACCATCAATTTCCATGTTATCCACAACTTGGCCCCTGTTGTTCTTTATTTCAATATGAACAATAAGAATTCACCAGTATATCCTTAACTTTTGCTGTGAATTTCTTTGTATCATCTTTCTCATACACTGGGTTGAACATGGCTTTCAAATACTTAAGCTTGTACCAAGGATTAAGAACCATTGCAACAATAAACATCTTATTCATTTTCTTACATCCCCCCAGTATTTGTCAAATTTTTCTTTCATTTTCATAGCCATTAACCTCAAGTATACATCATCACTCTTTGTCCACTCAATCAACAAACACAAAATGGAACAAATCTCAAGATAAACTTGTTTGAAGTAACATATAAGGAACCTGAGATTCTCAAAGTGACATCATAAAAGGCTTGTAAGAACTTGATTAAAACTTTGGCCTTCTCCTATTCATCCTCGTTAGATATCTCCCACATTTACCTTAGAGTTCAATCATATGTTTGGAATCTACATCCTTTAACCTCTCAAAGACCTTTTGATATTTAACTATTGTTTCTAACATTAGGTATGTAGAATTCCATCAAGGCCACTACATCTAGACAGAAGTGACTTTTACATCCAATTTTTTCATGCTTGACAAATTCTTTAAATGTATTCAGCCTTTAAGGAGAAGTCCTCACAAAATAGACAATATCATGGACTTTACAAATTGTCCTATATGATTCTTTTACACCATCACTAATAACAAGATTAAGGATATGGCCAACACACCTCACATGAAGAAAAGCATAAGATATGAAACTTCCACTCATATCATTAAGCTTCCTCTTCAAATATGTAATGGCGGTATTATTAGCATTTGCATTATCAGCTATTATCGTAAAAACATTATGAAATGCAAACACTTTTCCATCTCTCCACCAATGTCACCACCCTAGTGACTAGAGACTGGACAAAAGCTTAAGATTCTCATATGCAACTTCCAATCATTATCAATAAAATGAACTGTCAGACACATATAGTTAATATTTTTCAGAGAAGTCCATGTATCAATTGTCAAACAAACCCTTTAGGAACTTATTTCCAAGACAACCATCAAATTTTTTTCTCCTCTAAATTCAAAGCCATGCAAACTCTAGCTATTGTAAAATGAGAAAACATGTGAAATCAAGGCTCACAAAGTTGAACAAAATTATGAAAGCCTTGGGCGATACTCCACTCGAAGTTGATGTTTGAGCATTTGGGTTAGTAGATCTGTGCTTGTTTTAATTGTAGGGGTTGTACTAAACATCTGCAATGTTAGATAACATTTTTCACATTAGCTTTGTCAACAAAATTTAAAAATAGAAATCCATAACAATCACCAATAACAAGAATAATTGTATCCTTCAATCATGAAAACCCACCAAACATGAAGCTACAAAACCTGATAGTTCTATCATGGTACAACTCACAACTTGTGATATCCTTCCACCAAAATAAAAAGTTTTAGACACATAATTAAGCCAAACTAATCTAATTAGGTAAATAACGAGGAAGAAGCATGTACCATCTTCAAGATGAATGATTAAACTAATATAAATTGGGGGAAAAAAAAGAAAAACAATAGATGAAATCAAAACCCTAAATTTTAGAAATGATAAAATGAAAATATGAGCCCTTGCCTTAGGAATCAGAGGCATTAGACCCAAACAAAGAACCTTTGTAGGTTGGCCACACATAATAAGAAAAAAGCCAGAGATGAAACAATGGTGCATGAGGTGAGGTAGAGAGTGAGAGATCATCGTTCATTACTACTAAAGTTAAAGATGGAGCGCAAAATATCTAGGTAATAGAAATTAAGAATTAGTAAAGGGATTCAACGTTCCATGTAGGGTCATAAGCTTAGTAGGTTACTAGTTGCTAGCCATAAATTTTATTAATGATCCCACAACTTCTCATATTGTTTTAATTTGGGAACATTAGTTTTAGGGTTTAATGTAAAAGACTTAAACAACCTTATAATTCTTCATTTCAATATATAAACTACCTCACAATTCTTCATTTCAATACATAAATGTATGGAAAATTTAGTAATATCATAACCTAGGTTAGGTTCCACCTTAGGTTGGTTTAATGTAAACAGAAACTAACCTGAAAATCAATAGTTTTTGCAAATGTAGAACCAAATGGTAAACCATGATCCATTTTTACCCAACCTAACCTAATCCAGTAACGGTGGATTAGGTTCGATTTCAGGTTTGCCCAACCCATGCTCACTCCTAGTTTTAAGAATAACTAATATATACATTGAGAAATAACTAACAATTACTTACCAATGATTCTTCTCTTGAAGAGAAAATTCATAACTATTTCACCCTTGATCCTCAATTGATGGTTTCTTCTTCTACTTCTTCAAAACAAAATAGTGTCACATGAAAAAGTGAGAGAAATACCCAAACTTATTTTTTTTTATTCTCCCCTTTTAACAACTCTTCACATTTTATATCTTTTTTTTTACGTATGTTATCTCTTTTTTTTTTTCCCTCTTGGCCCTTAACCCAAAAATGCCCAAAAAAATAAAATAAACTAAATTAAGCTTGGGCCATTACATTCTTCCATTCTAAAATAAGTTTCATCCTTAAAACTCTCCTTTTGTTGGTGAGTAGAAATAGATATTTCTCACGTATCTCCTCTTCACATTCCAATATTCAAAACTGGTCCACAGAATACCCATTTACAACACATATGCCATCATTTTTTAAAAGAAAAAGTGCTAGGTGATCAGGTTCTTCAACTTAAGGTTATATCTACATATTAGAAATCACGTAAGCTTCCCATGTGGAATATACGGTGTCACAATCTCGCCCACTTATATGCCCAATGTCCTCATTGGGCCACAAACAAATCCAAAACTATAAGGCCAGTAAGTGATGAATATGAACCATAAATGAAATAGACACTATAGAATCGGGCCTTGGCTTGCACAGAATTAGAAGTATGACCAACACCATCTCAGAACAGGGTTGGCTCTGATATAATTCATGATGACCAAATTCCAAAAGTGGTCCATGGAATACATGTCACACCACATAGCCTATCACTTGTGAAAAAATAAGCACTAGGTAATCAAGCTTTGGATGTTGAAGCCATATATACATATAAAAAAACACACAGACTCCCTATGTGGGATATGGTGATGCCCTGCAGCATCTTTGCTGTGTGACATGGTGCTGCCGGGAAGGACTTCCAGCGAGGGAGAACGCCTAAAGTGTATGTTTCCCGGGAGGATCTACCTGAAACACTCAGAAAACAGGGGTTAGGAGGTCCCCGGAGTTTTTTTCCGGGGAGGAGCCTCTGACGCCCAAGTTAGCTCTTTGGAGGCGGAGAGAAGTATTAAGGGTCAAAAGTTCTAGCCTGTTATCTCTTTTCGTGAGAGTCCGAAAGAAAAATATCTCCTAGTGATGCCATTTCCTGGGTATATATAGGAGGGTTTGGCCCGCCCAGATCGTGACACGTGTTCGGTCGGATGTAATTTGTACCTTCTGAGCGTGGGGGCCTCCAGTCGCTTGTAGGCTCCTCAGGCCACGGGCTGGGGCAGTCATAGCCCTACATGACAGGACGTGGACTGTCCCAGCGTGTTAAAGCACATGTGAGGGCGGCGTGTAGCGTGTGCGGGCGACATGTCAGAAGCTCCTTAAATGCTTCTGTCGTACCCCTGAGGTCCCCTTACTTGAGGACGTCCTTTGGAGCGAGGACCTTTCTTCCGAGGTCGTGCTAGTAGTTCGGGGGATTCCCTAGCGCTGAAGTTCCCTGTTCGGGGGGTTTCCCTGCCAAGAGTGGCGGGTCCTTCTCCCCAAAGGTAGTTCGGCTTCCCGAGGGAGGCGACGCGCTATCTTTCCGAGGTCGAAGCTGTCATCCTCAGAGGTGCTGGCTAGCTACCGAAGTCATATGCTCGAGGCACCATACTTCATCCTTTCCGAGGTCTCCACAGGCACTCCTTGTGAGTACCACTCGACTTACCGAATGCAGTACTTCAGCTATCATATGGGATGTCACAATATACCCCACTTATATGCCCAATGTCCTCATTAGGTCACAAACAAATGTAGAATCATGAGCCAAATAGGCGATCATGCCACATGGGTCATCCCTTTCAAAAAAAAAATAAGCATAGGTGATCAAGTTCTTCAACTTAAAGTCACATATATACATCAGAAAACACAAACTTTCCATGTGGGACATGGGGTGTCACATTGTCTACTCTTAAAGTGCTGATACTATAATATGGTTAAAGCAAAGAAAATATTTATGTTCTCTCAAAGTGTTGATATCCATACTATGGCTGAGCAACAAAGGAACTGTGTTATTAAGTTTTTAAAGTGGCTGAAGTGCAATGAGAATGATGAAACTATAAAGGGCACTGACTTATGTGGTATTTCTGATGCATTATGTTTGTAATAGACAATTGAAGCAATAGACTTTGCGTGTTAGGCAATGAGCCCATGGCAAACTATGGAACGTACATCTAACTTCTGGTGAGAATTATTATCTTCAAATCTTACTGAACGTATAATGAGACTCGACATCATTTGAGAAATTACGCACGGTTCATGGTGTTGTGCATCATTCTTTTAGAGAAACATGTCTTGTAGTTGGGTTATTTAGATAGTGATCGTGAGTAGCATCAAGCATTACATGAAGCTTCAAAATGGGTGATGCCCTTATACTCACACAATCTTTCTACTACATTATTATTGTTTTGTCTAGTTTTGGACCTTTTGAATATTCAAAATCAACACTATGATACATTGCCTAATGATACTATTAAGATCCTATGTAGAAACAAGAATAATCCTAATTTCATATTATTAGTTGTAGGCAGGTACAATTATGTACTTTATGGTATTAAGAAAATCTGTAACAAGAATGGCAAGAGTTTGAGAGAATTTGTTAGCATGGCTTACCCTAATCACAATACGATGATTGTTGGGCAATATTCACTGTTATTAGAGGAATTGAATTATAACCTGGGTGCATTATCAATTGAACATTCATCTTTGTTTCATAGGTTAACTGAAGACCAATTATGTGTCTATAATTTTATTATTGGATCAATTGATTCTGTAGTTCGTGGCTTTTTTTTGTATATAAGAGTGTTACACTTGGAAGACATATCTTTGGTGCACAATTCTCTTACGTGTTCATATTGAAGGAAAGATAGTCCTTACTACTACATCATATAATATTGCAGTTCTACTTTTGCTAGGGTTGTACTACATGATCACAATTGAAATCCCTACCAAGTTTGATAATGATTCTAATTGAAATATCAAACAATTGATGTCATTACTGGAGCTACTATGTTAGATGACTTTAATTGTATGCCATAAGTGGAGCTACTGTGCAGGATGACTCTGTTATTATTCATCCATATGATCCTACATATGCAGATAAAGTGTTTTTTGGTAAAACTATGGCTCTTGGAAGTGATTTCCATAAACTTTTAGTTGTCTTTAATCATGGGAAAAAAGAATGATATTATTGTTGCTTCAATACCTTTATTTGCATTTTGGTCACAATACTGAACCCACTACTATTGACCAAGATATGAGATTAGAGAATTCAACAAGTCTTAAAATTGTACAGTTTTGTGAATGAATTTTGAACTTAAAGGAAGAACATTTGTGATTGGAAAATCTACATGATGATAAATAAGAACCATTGTGTATAAGAATACCCAACATGTTCTTAGTTCCATTGGATGGGAACCAGATTAATGACATTATTTCACATACATATCCTAAGTTACATGCATGAATCAATGACAGTGAATATATAAAATAAAGAGCTATACTTATGGCTAAAAATGAAATTATCGATGATGTCAATGGTCATCTACTTGCACATCTACCAAGGGATACAAGAATATACTTGAGTGTTGATCATATTTTCCCACCTAAGAATGCTAAGGCATATACTATGTTATACCCGATCGAGTACCTTAACAGTTTGAAGTTACCTAGACTTCCATATCATATATTAAAATTACAAGTCAATTTTTATTATATTGTTAAGGAATATCAATCAGGCCAATGATTTGTGCAATAGTATAAGGCTTATTGATACTCGGATAGTTGATAGAGTATTTGACACTAAGATATTAATAGGTAGAAACATCAGGAGTCATTGTCTAATTCAATGAATCAAAATTGTTCATTTGGACCTGTAGTTACCCTTTGATCTTTTACTGCGACAATTTCTATTAAACCCTATTTTGCAATGAAGATAAATAAGAGTCAAAGTCAAATATTTAATCATGTCGATCTTTATCTTCATGAACCAATATTTACCCATGGGTATTTATATGTTACAACTTCTCATGTAACATCACTAATTGGGTTTCATATATTGTTAAAGAATAATGAGATGGGATATATGTCAGACACGAATAATATTATATGCATGGAAGTATTTGATTGCTATATTGCCAACATCTTATTTGTTTATATAAGAACAAAGAGATGTTATAAATGTCATCATATTTGCATTAGATTGCGATTATGTTTATCCATTTCACAAATATTATTTGTTTCGAAACTACTATTATGTCATCATGAGACTGCAACAATATCATCTTATCATTCACCTCTATTGTATTGGGTATATTGAAATCTAAAGGTTTGTATCATGTGTGTTTAGGATGCAATCAAGACTAGAGACCAGAGTTTCATTAAGATAAAGAAGATCCTTCTAGACTCAAATGTACAATTTCAAACTACATAAATATTGGATTATCATTGTCATGATTCCATTATTTTTTTAATGTGACTATGATTTTATTTTACAGAATAACCATATATGCGCAAGGATCCCAAAGATCTATGTTGACAAGTTAAAAATAAAATCCATTCTTACCTAAGACTCAAACTTAGACTGATCAATAATCCTTTACAATTTCATAAGAAATGACTAACAAAATAAAGGTAGAAAAATGAAACTCTCATCTCAATAGTGAAAACCTCTCAGAAATCAATTTGCAATAATAAATGCACCATCAAACTCTAGAAATGTGCCACATGGTCATAAAAAATGAAGCTTAATCAGACACGATCAGAATAACAAAACTAAAGGAGAGGTAGTATTGGAAGAAAAAATCAAGTCCACTATAGATATATGTCCATAGTAGAAAATTGTCAAATAAATATTTTTTTTTCACTTTCTTAACTTGTCTAAAGACTCTTCAATAAAATTTTTCTGTGGTACTCCCTTTAGCCCACCAATATTATTCTATTTGTTTTGACATATAGACAAAGAAATATAGAAAATTTTGCATTATTTTCACTTTTACCATTAACTTTTTACACGTAAATTATAGAAGTTTGAAAATATATATATTAAAATGATAGTTTAAATAGTAGCAATGGTTGTAAGTTAACTAAATATGAAAATATTGCAAAGATCTTTGACTATATAAAATAGAATATGTTGCAATAATTTTTCATGGATGGAGTAATACTTATCAGGTTTTATTGCTCTACTTTCCCAAGGTTTAGAATTATTTATGGATTCATACGTCAACTTTTCAAGCTTTATCCTTGCTCAGGTTAACAATGAATAGTAGTAGCAAAAAAGCTATTTTGCATTAGAAGAGCACAAAATTTGATCACTTAAACTTTTGTGTCAATTGTTAAGTTAGTATTGAATAGTGCAATTTATTTGAATACAGTTATTATATAATTTACATATTAGTTTATAAATTGATATTAAATACTAATAAAAAACTCCTTTTGTACTATGATATTTTATCTCTTATTTTTACTAAAAATTATTAATGTTGTATAACATAGTAAGTTCATTTTTCTAATGTTGCTCCTCACTATATATAATTATAAAAATAAACATTTTGACAATAATATTTTGCTGACATAATATTATTCCTTTCCTTTTTAATTATTAGAATATTTTTAATGAAAAATTTTTAACCTAAGTGAAACCCTAAAAGCTACATGACCCTAAGATACCTACAAGTTGAATAACTTGGCTAAAGAAATATAATCATGCCCAAATAAACCTAGACCCAAGTGGTTTTTTTGGTAATTAAAACAAAAAAAAATAAGAGCAAAGAAAATTAAGGAAGTTGATGTGCTTATTTTGCCTTGGTTCCATGAGGATCGAACAATGACAGAAAGTTTCCAATACTTCTTTAAGCTGATGAATGAGGCAGAGCAGATTTGTGCAAATGGATATTATGCCTAAAAGCACCTGTGGAACCTGCAAATAGTCTAGGAGAATAGTGATCGAGACCATGCCTTGAGCAATTGCAAATGAAATTGCCCCATGAATGCCATTGAACTAAGCTTCTAAAAGTATATTCACATCGAAGAATTAGAATACTGTGGTGCTATCTCAAAGGAGCATTGATATCCAGTTAAGACCTATACAAATGTGCCTAACCTAGTGTGATTACACCATGCACCATCGGTCACAAAAATTTTCAATTGCAATAACGTGGTCTGATTCTGATTATATACCCATGAAAGACATAGAATAGGTGGGGGATCAAATGGAAAGTGAGAAAACTTTCGTTGGTAGTCATTGGCCATGGATAACTGCACGTGTAGATCATCCTTCCTAGATATTAAAGATGCAACATGAAAGGAAACATTATTGAAGGTGCATTCATTATGACCAATCCAAATAGTTCGTTTGAGTGGCTATTAGAAAACAAAACTACTCTGGCAGGAAATGCTTCTGGTGAGTTAATAAAAACATCAACCATTTACCAAAAGAATGATGGATGATAGCAAAAATTTCCCTAGATGTCTTGTAAGCCCAAACATTCTTGAAAAAGGTGTAGCATTGTTTTTAAAATTAATGGAATGGTTTTAATGACAAAAAAATCTGTGAAGCCACTATGCGTAATAAGATTCACCTTTGTTAGGAAGGCTTTAAAGAGACACTTCCATGAAAAAGTTTTATAAATTTAGGGAATTTGTGATGCCCAGATAGCTTTAAGAATTGTAGAAAACTCCAAATATGGTAACTCACATAGAGAATTTCTTACCAAGGATAACAAGGGCCCTTACTACCCCATAATTCAAGATTATAACACTATTTTGTGATGAAATAATTTTAGGAATTACTGATCCAAGTTGTTTGACATAAATCTGACATGACTAAAGCTGACCAACTTGTCATCACTCTACTTTTAATTCCTTTTCAATTTCTCGTCTCTTTTTTCATTTTGTCATTCACAAGCTTTTGCGCAGCTGTTTCCCTTTTTTTTTTTTAGTACACTTATATACTTAGTTTGTAGCATAAGGATTGAGTAATGGAGAAGAATTTGGGCCTTTGCTATGTAGTGTTTGTGGAATTATATATGTCTAATTGTATTGTTTATTAAATCTATAAAGAAGTTGTATTACATTGCAATTGTTCGAACTCAAAACTTTTAATTTTAGAGTTAAAAGGTACATATCTTAAACAATTGAATTTTGTTGATGGTATGTTCACAATTTTTTCCATACTTTTTCCACATAAAATGTGTAAACCTAAAAAAAAGAACAATAAACATTGGTTAGATTCCACCACCGGTCCCTACACAATATCATCTATTGCAAAGTAGTCATTGAACTAAGAAACATTGCAAAGAGGGAATTGAACTATTAGTCAATTACACAAACAATCCTTCCATCTCCTTCATATAATATGTAAAGCTATAACAGTACCTTAAAATTGGGCCTCAGCCCACCTGATTGAAGAAGCCCAAAGAAGAAAATAGGAAAAGGTTGTAGAAGTTCATATATTTTTGCATGATGCTATACCTTCATCCTCAAACTTCAAGATATTTCAAGATTTGACCCAAACATTGAAAGCACAATCAATTACAATTTGTTGCATCTAGATCATGTTTCCGACTTTCACATAAATGGCTATCATTATTGATAGTTTGTCTTTGTAGCTTTGGTTATTCGCTTCCAAAGTTCTATGGTCAGATGAAGCAATTTGCTCTATGATTGATTCAATTAATCTTGCATCATATTGAAGTTCATTTATCCTCAACAACCAAAATTTGAATATATGTTAATAAAGCATGAAAGTTGGATAACGCTCCACTATACTGCTACAATAATGCAAAGACACCTTAACAGAATATGATTCTATAATGAAATAGAAAGGAAAAATGTTTGAAGAATATAAAAAATTTTACAAATCATTTTTACTTATTACTTTTAAAATCCATTTATTGTTGTACTGACTATTTGGTTTACCAGTATTTAATCAAGTTGAAATAATTTTTCAATAAAAATTATTTCCATTTAATATTATTAAGAATAAATATCTAGTAAATGTCAAATGTGAACTTCTATATTTTTCATTCGAATGCATAACAAAGTAAAAGAAACAAAAAGAACACTTGTGCAACCAATAGATAGTTTAAGGACCATTCTGCAATGTTTCTTAATTCATGAATCACTTTTGCAATCAGGTATGTAGTTCAGGGACCAAATATTGCAATTTAGCAAAAAATTATATGATAGCTTTTAAAAGGCTTAAATATGGAATAGTACCATAAACTTTGCTTACCGACTTAAGGGCCAAAACTATGAACTAGAACAACTTAGGACTCATACTTTTGAGTTTAGGGCAGTTCAATTCAAATGATAAGTTGATTAGTTAGGTGAAGTCACGCAATCAGATACAGTTTTCCACCGTTTGAGTACTTTCATGAGCAATGATGTGGTTGAGCCTATCAAGTTGGTAAGGTGGTGGCAAACAGCATCCAAACGTGTGACTTCATCTAACTAACCAACCCATCTTGTGGATTGAACTGCCCTAAATTCAGTAGTAAGAGTTTTGAGTTGTGCCAGTTCATAGTTCAGGCCTTTAAATGATCCAGTAGCCAAAGTTTGAGGTATTATTTAGCATTTTAGCCCTTTTAAAAACATGCTATGCTAGTGCATGTAGTTCAAGTTATAAGGATATACATAAAACACAAGGACCATTAGTGCAACTGATAGGTAGTTCATGGACTATCTTGAAATGTTTCTTACCTAATAGATTACTTTGCAACAGAGTATATATTTCAGGGATATGTTGCTAGTGCACATTTCACTTTTAATGGTACAAGGAATTGGTTAAAAAAGATGAATATAGAAAAAAACTAGGTGGACTATCCTCGTATTGGGGTAGTAATTTGTTGTTTGGACACTTGATCATAAATAGGCAAAGTTTGTGGTTAGGAAGATAAATAACAAAATTTTAGGAACTCAAATACTACAAATTAGAGAGCTAATTATTTAAAAGAAAAGTGTAAAGACCAAAAAGGCAAAGTGAAAAATTCTAGAGTTGTAGCGGTTTAATCTGTAGTAGAATTTAAGATAAATATACTATAATAATCATTAAATAATAAAGTTTGAGGTTAAAAGAAGGAAAGTTTAGAGTTTTAGAAATTAAAAGTGGGTTTAACTATTGACAAAATAAAATTTTCCAAGAAAATAGAAAAAAAAACTAAGATTTGGAGTAGGCCTGAAATTAGGTATAATCCTTTTGAATTAAAGTTTTGAGATTAATAGGGTAAAAAATGGGAATTTAGGAACTAAAATTAGCGTTCTAGAATTGATACAAAAAAACTAATGAAAAAGGGATTAAACCGAAAAGCCTAAGTAAAGTCTAGGGATAGTTTAAGCAATGACCAAAATTAGATAAACCATAACAAATAAAAATTTTCTTTGGAAGATAGAAATAACCTTCCAACATTTAAGTATTGACACAAAAGTTAAAGTTAAGTTTCAGAATCAATGGTGTAAACGAAAATACTATAGGTAGTAAGGGTTTAACATTGAATTTGCAAAAACAATTAAGAGAAAAGAAAAAAAAAGAAAAAGAACTAAAATGAAAAACATATAAATTGAAATGAAAAAGACCAATAGCTCATGGACTAAAATGGAATTAAGCAAACAATCACTAAAGAAACCAAAGGTGGAAAAAGTCTTTGTAATTTTTTTCTTTGAAAGTTGTAGTCCCCAAACTTGTCAGCCCCATCACTGCCCTCTTATTGTCTCTAAAAGCCTTCTCATCAAATGGAAAACTTTAGGGACTAAAACAAAAAAGTAAACAACACCTGTCATCTTTGAACTAAGACCTATGTTTGGGATTCATTCTGGAACTACAAAAAGTTACACCATTTATCCTTTATTTATGAAAAAGTTACATCAATCGTCCCACCGTTAATTACAACCGTTAAAATAGACGAAAAACAAATATTAAAAACTAGTTTTAACCCCTAAAAACCTTCCATTTGTTATAGAAACCTACAAAAAAACCACTGCCCTATCATGACCTTTACCTCTGCTCCTTCACCCTTCATGACTTTCACCTTTACTATGGGTGGCACTGATCTACCACTATCACATCCCCATCTAACAACCCACGTTGCATCCACCACTGATGATTAATCGATGAAGAAAGGGGCGAACAAAAGGCTGAGACCCCTGAGACCAGAATATGGCCTTTATCCTCATTGATCGCTGTCCTTCATCGTCGTCTTCTGTCACCATCTCTTCTCAATGGAATTAAATACCATAGTATATCACGGTATAACACTTACCGTGGGCAAGCATACACGGTACAAATGTTTTCACATTTTGTTATCTTTTTACACGAAATGCTGCGGTATTTTGCATACCAATAACTTTTTATGTAAGTTTTGTCTAAAAACTGCGGCATATGGAAAATACCTTTGAGATACGTACCAAAGTATTCTATTTTTTCCTAAACATGTATAAGATATATTTTTTGTCACTTTAAATCAAAATAACATACATATACAAAATAGTAAAATATAATTAATACACATATTTTAACATAAATATTTACTTTTATTTTTTGGTTACTTTTTCTTTTACTTTTGCTTTTTTTTTTGTATTAGAAAATGTGTTGTTATTATTAAAGTATTGTTTCTTTTTTTTCTTTTGTATCAATAAATTAGTTTTTTTTTCTGAGTAATATTTATTTTGCTCTATATATATATATATATATATATATATATATATATATATAATGTTTTTTATGTATTTTGTACAAAAAAATATTCTATCCTATATATTGTATTTATATTTGACAAATTATAATGAGAAAAAATAAAATACATATAACGATATGCAAAAAAATTTTATTTAATTTGCTTCAACTTAATATGATATTCTAACATTTATTATTTTTTGAAAATAGTAACAGTATGTGTTGTAGTATACCATATGGTATACCTTAAAAATATGAGGCATTGTATACCTAGTAGTAATGGTATTAGCCGTTGCGCTCTCCTGTCGATTAAGCATCCTCTTCTTTAGCACTCTCCTGTCGCCCTCTAATCTTGCCCATCGCCATCCTCTATCGTCATTTCCCTTCAATTCTGCATGGACATGTCCCTTCAATTGTGATCCAACATCATCATTTCTCTTCGATCGCACACTGCTGAAGGAAGATTACAATTGACAATCGCACTCCACTGAAATAAGACGATCATGCACCGCCAGGAGGAGACTACCACACACCGCTAGAGGAAGATGACCATCAACAATCTTGCAAGAAAAGTGGGGAGGCGGGCTCACAAATGGGGACGTCGGCTTGGAATCAACAACATAAGACGCTAGAATTGAATGGGCGAACCAAAGGATGCCAGTGATCATGTTGGTGGGAGGTTTCACTATAAAATGTAAAAGTTTTGAGGTTTCTATGACAAATTGAAGCTTTTTAGGGGTTAAAACTAGTTTTTTTTTACATTTTTTCATCTATTTTAATGGTTGCAATTAACAGTAAGACGATTGGTGTAACATTTTCATAGTTAAAGGATAAATGGTGTAATGTTTTATGCTTTTAGAATAAATTCAAAACATGAGTCTTAGTTCAGGGATGACGAGTGTTGTTTGCTCAAAGTAGAAGAAAGGAAATCTATAGAGGTTGGAAGAGAGGTAATGCCATTACCCAGGAAAAAATTTAAAAAAAAAAAAAAGAGCAGCACTCTAGATTTACATGAGATTATTTTTGTCCTACACCTTGTAACAAGTATTTTTCTTGATAAATTTATCACTAAAACAAATGCAATAAAAATAACAGAAAATTCTTAGCCATAAAGTTCTTTTAATTAATTAAAGTTTTATTTTATTTTAATCTTGAGTTAGGCTTTCTTTATATTATGTTCTTATCATTAAAATGATTAGTTATGATTGAATTATAACACTGTGAAGCATAACATTGTACATGCTTCGAAATGATGAATACTTTTTTGTCATCTTCATCTCTTACCAATTCAAATTCCAATTTTCAACATAGATGAGAAGTTTATTTAGAAAAATTCACTTTTAATTTTAGGAATTATGAGACATCGGGTTTAACTGAAGTCGATGACTATTTCAACACATTGTTTAAGCCAAGCAACGTCAACATATTAGAGTGGTGGAAACAAAAGAGATCAAGGTTTCCGATCTTGTCGATAATCGTACAGAAGATTTTCAAAATTCCAGTCTCCACTGTAGCATTCCGAGTCAGTGATTAGTGCAGGAAAATTGGTAATATTAGAGAAACGACCAAGATTAACGCCCGATGCAGTGGAAGTATGCGAGTGCAACTGAGATTGGAGCATCGTAGCACTCTAAAAATAAGACTAAAAGAGTTCTGATGACAAGGTAGTATCCGATGAAGAGAATTGAATTTTTTTTTTCCTTCTTTACATATAATTTGTATTTGATCTGACTATGTTATTAAGCACAGATCATAAGTTTTTATTTTTTGTCATTTTTGAAACGTTTCACCATTTGAAAATATAAGACCATTTCCGATTATTTATAAATGTTGTTTGGTTTTTTTACTTAATAAAAACTGCACTGGAGATGGTGTTTTCCTTAAAAATAAATATTAAATATATAATTAATTAAATTTTTTATTAAAAAAAGCCTGAAAACCCCAGAAAACCGACTCAAGACTAGCCCATGACCAAACTACATGTGCCTGGTTCATTTCCGGTCCTCCAGGACCCAGACCCAGGCAAGACCTCACCTCTGAACTGGCGTTGATATTTAGAAACGTAGTGTAATACTAGTGAATAATAAGTGATGCGACGGTGGGGGGTACAAATGCAAACAGGAGCCCAAGTCAAAGGACAAAACTAAAGCTTGTCCACGAGATGTGAAAGAGACTTGGCTTCGGTCCCCCACCAGGGTTGCCGGGGTTGCCGGTCCCTATTGATGCCAACCTTGATTTTGCTACAGCACCTCACTAACTGACACACAGGACACTGGCCCGCTGGATTTGGATAAGGTTCCATGATCTTTCATAAATGTTTTATTCTCTAGAAGCTGGTTCAGGTCACCGTTCAAAATATATAGTCCCTAAAATTCTATCAATTTGGTCCCAAAAGCAATATTTTACACATTATGATTAAGTGTCTTACTATTATAAATAATGGGTTTATTTTGCGTGAGACTTGGTTTCTTTAAATGCAAATTTCTTCAATTTAGAGCATACCATACTCAATGTCATATGAAAATATGTACATTCGCTTACAAAAATGTGCTTCTTTAAAGAAAAGTGTTCATTTAGTGAAAAACTATGTATGTAGAGGAATAAAATGTTCAGAACTAAAAGAGAATTGTCAATAAATCAAGTACTAAAGAAAATGATAATATAAGATTAGTGATTGTCCGGGAAATTCAGCCATTTTCATATTAGAGATGTTTGTAAAAGATAGTTTGAGTAAAAAAGAACAAAAAAAAAATGTTAACTTAGGTCCACTGTTTGATATCAACTTTTGAAATTTTAATTTAAACTTTTTAATAATTAAACTTTCAAAATACTTACTAGTTTAACTTATCAAATTTTTTTCTATTTTTAAATCAAATTTCTTGTGTTACGTGTTCACTTATGTAGTAAGTTTCTCTTGAGGTAACATATTCCATCTAGTCAAGAAATAAAATGAAACATTTTTAACTAATTCAGAACAAAAAAGAACAACCAATAAGATTAACACCCAATTCATTTTAACTTAAGTAAACTTAATCTAAAATGGTTTTAAATCTTTTTCACCTAGAACCAATTTCATTTAAAAGTCAATATTATATAGGTGTAATAATCCATTTGAAACAAAATTTTTATTATGTTATTAAATTTCTATGAAATTTTATTTTTTTAATGTTTAAAAAAAATTATTAAAAAATTAATAGTATTATAAAAATTTTACAATCAATGGATTATTTCACCTAAATAATATTAACTTTCAAATAAAATTAGTTTCAAGTAAAAAATATGTAAACATAAAAATAAGTTATTTTAAATTAAGTTGGTTTAAGTTAAAACGAATAGGGTGTAAGTACTAAAAGGAAAGGATGATTAATTGTTTGGTACTACCCATAACATTTAACCATACACCAAATAGATGCTCTTGCTATATGAAACTGTGGGTAGGAAGGAGCCAAGCTCTTCTCGAATAGTTTAAGTCCAAACTCAATTTTTTCATCACTATACTGAGACTAACGAGCCTCGAGCCTAAACTCGGGCCATGTTAACTGAGATGTTAACTGAGAAAATCCCACATAGCAAACAAAAGGTTAGTCAAGCCTTTATATGGTAATGAGACCTCTCCACTTAGTATCAATTGGTTTTGAATTAGATACTTTAACATGGTATTAGAACCCAAGGTTTGAAACTGTCCCAGCCATTACAAAAAATAACTTATGTGATAGAGCCAAAGTGACCTACACATAAGGGGCATATTAAGTGGGAAAATCCCACATGGCCAAGAAAAATGATTAGTCAAGGATTTATAAAGTGGTGAGGCCTCTACATTAATTGCCAATTGGTTTAGAATTGGATGCTTTAACAAGCCACATTTTAGGTTTGAATCCTTAATGAATCGAGTCCGAGCCTAGTACTGTTCAACCCAAACTCTTACTGAGCCTAATATAATTAATTACTAAAAAAATAATAACCTAATTCCTAAAATCATACTCAAGCTCTTATCGAGTTAAACAAACCTCAATAGAACTTGAATTGAGCTCCACCATCTAGTCCGAATTTTGAGCCTATCAAAGCATCAAGTAAAGCCTAAGCCTTTTCGAACAAAGCTTTAAGCCCCGTTTACTATGCTCGTCGCTCGTCGAACTACAGCCCGAGGTCAAGCCGAGCTAATCCTTTACAAATAGAATTTTAATCCTAAGGTATTCGGGCTCTGCTTAGCTCCTTTCCACCCATATGCAGAATATTACTACCATTTCCAGGTTCATACAAAATAACAAGTAAAGCTAGTAATTGTCATCCTGTTTTAGTTCTTAACAATAATTTAGTCATAGTTTGACCCTTGATGTTTAAAAAAGACATCTCATTTAGGCCGTTTTTTCTTTTTGGCTAAAGATTACGTTAGAGTAAGACAATCATCATGGTATCACTGTTTTAACACATAAATAGAAACTCCATGTTGCGTTAAGAAACACAGAATTTCACTTACATCTAATTATCATCAGCAACTAGAGGTGGGACGTGGGCCGGGTTAACCCGGCCAAAACCGGGACTGGACCGTTAGTCAACCCCGGCCCAATCCGGTTAAACCCGCCCCGACTTACCCCGGAAAAGCCCGTAATATTGTGGGCCGAGTATGGGCCCAATAGGGAGGAGGAGATGCAAAAAACCCGCCCTGGACCAGTCCAAACCCGCGAACCCGCCCCGAACAGGACCGCCCCACCCCGCGCCTAATGGCTCTTTCGCAGCAACGGAAACCTGCAGAAATTTTTTTTAAAAAAGAACTAATTACACAACAGACCCTCCAACAGCTTTCTGCTCCATTTCAGCCCCCAAATTTTCATTTTTACCCCTCCCAACAACTAAATTTCAAGGACTTTTTGGTCAAACTAATTTTTTCCCTCCCCCTATAAATGCCAATGTCATTTTCACTAAATCCTCACACAATCACTCAATCTCTCTTCTTCATCTACTATATTCTCTCAAACATTCTCCTTATTTTCTTAATCTCTTCCAAATTTCTTACTAATTTCTCCATAATATCTTCATAATCCCCTATTGATTTTGCATTAATCACTACTATTAGTACACGAGGCATGGCTTCAAAAGGAAAGGGCAAGTCAACAGTGAGTTCATCTTTCCGCACCACTGGCCTCCGAGCCTTGTTCCGTCGCCGATCTCGACCCGCCGATAAAGGCATTTCAATTCAAGAGTTTCACGACGATGATACCGGAATCGATATGATGAATTACGATTTGGGTCTCAATGATCAATTATCCGATGATGAAGTGGAAGAGTTGGATGCGATGACGTCCGGGAATCTGTCAACAGAACCGACGCCTACAAGTCATGAACCTGCAGTGAAGGAAACTCAAGCATAAGGTAAATCCACGAGACTAATTGCTTGGGTTTGAGAGCATTATGAGCTCATACACGAAGAGGAGTCGAGGTACCGGAAATGCAAACATTGCTGGAAAAAAATTAGTGCATAGAAAGAATTTCGGCACTGGAACGCTGAAGCGGCATATTGAAAATCAACATCCTAACGTCCTCCCTAATACCGGGACTAGTTCTGGTAGACAAACACAACTTGGGTCTACAACCGGCGTCTGCGGACTAGGTATATTTCGTTTTAACCAACAATCTTGTAGAGAAGGTATGGTAAATTGGACGATATTTACCGAAAAACCTTTTTCACAAGCTGAAGATGTCCACCTAGAATCTTGGATAAAATCACAATTAAATCCTGCATTTAGAAAAATATCTAGGAAAACTGCTAGGAAAGAAAGCTTTAGACAATTTGAAGCCGGAAAATCAGATTTGCAAGCATATTTTTCTGTTCTTGATCATTATGTGGCATTTACTTCTAATATGTGGACATCACCTATAAGTCAATCATTCTATTATGTTACTTCTCATTGGATTGATTCTGATTGGATAATGCAAAAATGAATTTTGTCATTTAAGGTTATTGAAACAGATCATACTGGTTATCAAATATTTAATTGCATTTTATAAACTTTACATGATTATTTTTGTATTAATAAAGTCCTGTGCATTTCATTTGATAATACTTCAAATAATGATGTTGCCGCTCGTCTTCTGAGTCAAAACTTAAAACCACCTCTTAACGGTGCATTCTTTCACGTTAGATGCATGTGCCATATTTTAAACATTTGTGTGCAAACGGGTTTAGAAGTTCTCCAAAATGAGATTCTGCCTATTCGAAACTCATTAAAATATTTGATGTCCAGACTTGCTGTTTTTCGTGAATTTAAAAGCTTTTGTGTTGAAAATCAAAAACCATTTTCTTAGAAACGGTTTAAATTAGATTGCCCAACCCGCTGGAACTCCACATATTTGATGTTGCAAGATGCATTACCGTATGCAAATTTGTTGTCACATTTCATGAATTTAAAAATAGGTTGTGAATTTCTTATGACTGAAGTTTGAGAGAAATGCTCCAAAACCGGTGAATTGCTTAAGTTTTTTTACGAGGCAACTGAATTTTTCTATGGTGTTTACTACCCAATCAGTCATCAAGTTTTGTTTCATTTAGTGAACATCACATATGCTTTACATCAGTTTAAAGATGATGAGTTGTTAAAACCGACTGTCGAAGCCATGCGGGCTAAGTAGCTTCAATATTTTGAAAACATTCTACCTATCTTTTTAGTCACTTCTTTACATGACCCGTATGTCAAATTAACAGGCAAAACAACATTCCTTGAAGGAATTTTTCATACTTATTTAGAAATATTTCATATAAATGTTTTTGCTATGTCTGCTACTGCTTCCGAGTACTTGCATTCTTTATACAAGTTATATTATGAGCGGCATTCGGATAAGGTAAGATCCAAAGCTCCTCAAATAGAGCCTCCAAGGAGATCAATCTCCTCAAGATTCAACCCCGCCTTCCAAATGCTTAAACGACCTTGACCGATGACATCGAGATTAGCTGAGGTCGATGACTATCTCAACACATTATTCGAGACAAGCGACCTTGACATCTTGGAGTGGTAGAAACAAAAGAGATCAAGGTTTTCGATCTTGTCGATAATCGCACAGGAGATTCTTGCCGTTCCAGTATCGACCGTCTCATCCGAGGCAGCGTTTAGTACCGGGAAACATGTGATAACAGAAAAACGGTCAATATTGATACTCGACGCGATAGAAGTATGCGTGTGCAACCGAGATTGGGGCCTCGCAGCACTTCGGCAGCAAGACCAAAAAAGTTCGGATGAGGAGGTAATATCCGATACCGAGACTTGAATTTTTTTTTTTCAATCATACATGTAGTTTGTATTTGATCTGATTATATTGTTCAGTACAGATCATAGGTTTCTATTATTTATCATTTCCGGAACGTTTTTGCCATTTTAAAATGTAAAACCTGTTCCGATTATTTGTAAGTGTCATTTGATTTTTTAACTTAATAAAACTTATACCGAATATAGTGTTTTTTCTTAAAAATATTTATAACTTATATAATTAATAATGTTCTATTATATATATATATATATATTGTTTTTGAAAAAAAAAAATGAAACCCGCCTCGCCCCGCCCCAAATCCGTCCTAGACCCTGCTCAGAATCGCCCCATCTACAACCGGACCGAGCCCAGTCCTTAGGACCCAATACCAGGACCGGACAATCCTGGGCGGATCCTAGGCCAATCCTACCCGGTTTCCACCTCTATCAGCAGCTGCAATCATTAATTGGTGCCAACACGGTTTATGGTACTCTCAAGGTGCGCGATGGCCTAATTTGCGCCCTACTTTGCACGCGTCCTACAGGTAAAATTACATCTCTATCCTTACTAAACTCATTAATCTCTTGTGTGTCCGTGTCATTTACCTCTCTTACCATTTGGCACTCGCAGTCTATCCACTGCCATCGTCCCGCTTCAACATCACCCGGCGTAGTCGTCTTCAACGTCGTCAGCCACCGACGATCTTGTCCCGTTGCTGCTCCCCGACATTGCCAGCCATCGGCGACGTCAAATCGGTGGAAGACCTGCAATCCTCATCCCTCCGCTGTAATCGAGTCATGCCCACGCCGTCCCTTTGGTCGCTGACCATTGTCGAAGCCAGCCTAGGCCGTCATTTGCCTGATTTGTTTCCAATCGTTAGGGTCGAAGAGTTTGAAGAAGATATAGCGACCCGCCGCCACAAAAATCCGCTCAACAAAACAAGTTTCCTAACTTTATGAAAATTTCCAAAGTTGGTCCTTTAACTTTTCTTGAGTTCTTGTTTGGGTCATTAATGATTTTGGATTTTCAGTTTAGTCAGCCTATGAGGTTTTATTTATTTCATTACAATCGTTTAAGTTTTTCTAAGTACATATATGTATACATGTGAAAATAATCTGAACATAGATAAGAAATTATATGCATATAGAAATAATATAGGAAAAATTTTAATATTACATTATAACATAGCTAAATATATAAAGAGAATTGTACTAACATATAATTACATATGTACAAAAAAATAAACTCATTTGTACAAAAATATCAAACACATTATTATTCATATTTAAAAGTTTTTTTACTTACATATATGTAAAATATCTCTTATTTTATTTATATATATGTGTAACATATTTTTTATATATCTATCACTCACTTTATACATTAAGTTTCATATGTATCTACTATCTAATTTGTACATATTTCCAACTTTTGAGGGAAGTGAGATTTGACATATTCACATATGGATTTTTACTATCGAATATATACGTAAAATATCTGTGATCTCATTTGAACATTTATTATATACTATTTGTATAGATCTTTCACTTCCTTTGTGCATTGAGTATGCACATATCTAATATCTAACTTGTACATATGTCTAATTTTAGGGGAGCACGGGATTTAATGTGTTCACATTTTGTTTTATGCTATGAAAGTTATTATCAAAATGCAAATATATATAGACATAAGGGATAAGAAGCATATTTGACTTACCTCCTATAGTATAGTGATTCATGTTCATGATCCTTGTGTAGGTTAGTGGAAGCATGATTGCCCAAACTTCATTGCAGAATAATCTGATGGTTTTATGTTCTAAAAATTTTCAAAGTTTGAGGATGCAAGTGTAGGATTGTGGAAAGCAGCATGACCTTTTGTGTGCAAATCGGTTGATCTTGCCATCTTCCCCATCTGGTTCAATGTGGTTGAGATCGAGGTTAAATCAAGAGATAAAAAAGTTCTAGGATCAAAAGGGAAGAAAGCAAATCTTTAGGGTTTGGAAATGAAGTTTGGTAATTACTAGGAAAAAAAATGGAAAATGACTTTCTTTACTAATAATGTCCATTAGACAAAATTTTTTATTTAAACCCGTACAGATGATACAAAAACAACTAATAATATGTTGCAATATTTTTTAACCGAAAAGAGTATAATACAAGAGCTATGGATGAGAAGTAGTATGGGCATGATATGACTACAGGATAATAAAGGTATTTGACAAAAAGAATAAAATAATACTCCATCTGTACCAATTTAGAGGAAATGTATTTTTTTTATATCCTAAAAAGATTGAAACGTTTCATTTTTTAGAAAATTTTAAACAATCAATTTACCTTTTTACTCTCATTTAAACTCTCACTACACAAAACCTAAAAAATAATTTTTTTTAATCTTCACTTAATCTCTTACTGTACAAAATCCAAAAAAAGAATTTTTTCTTTTTTAACAATTATTTAAACTCTCACAACACAAAATCAAAAAAAAATTAATTTTAGTTCTATGGGTAAAATTGAAAAAAATAACATAAATTACATACACCTTAATTTTCATACAAAAAAAAATGTTTCATCTATTTTGGGATGAAGGGAGTAATTATTTTCTTTCTTTTATTATTATTATTATTCACTTAGAAGCTCACATTAGAATGATTCAAAAGTTAATAATAGTCCCCGAGCTACTCAAGCTAGTGGCAAGAGACGCATAGGTGACATCGAGCCTTCTTGGGTTCGATTCTCTTTTCCCCCCGTCCCCCTCCTTAATTCTTCAAATGTCTTCAGCACCGCATTGGTCATTTTTCAAGATCCCAAATACATACCAGGCACCCTATATAATATATAGATATCTCTCAACTCCTGTAATATTATATAACTGATTTTGAATAAAAAAAAAGTTAATAATAATTAAAAATACCTTACATAAGATATGACTTAAACTCCCACCAATCATATAAAATGATCATATTGGATTAATACCGAATAAGCAGGGCGTTAACTGTATGCCCACCAATTCTTGAAGCGAAGGATCCACTCCATATCCAATGTATGTCGAACTGTGCAAGGCCCTAGCGATGATGAAAACCGGCACAATGTCTAGGCGGATGCATAGAATGTGAAGAAATCAAAATCGAGGGTTTATTGAATGAAGCCAAAACTTGGAATTTAGAGCTACCCACCAAGCAACAAACATCGGGCCCCTCACTTGGGTTGGCTTTTTGGGTTCAATGCACGCAGAAGAAATTAATGCAACTATTAAGTTCATTTTTATTTTTATTGAGAGCATTTTCTATAATTTCTGTATTTATAATTTTTCTATTCTAACTCAAACAGCCTTTCCATTTTGCATAATCATGCGTTTATTATACAACAATTAAATATGACGCATTTAAAGCAAATTCAAATTAATTGCTAGTTTAATTATTATAATAATTAAATATTCTATATTTAAAATAATAATATTTTATATTATTGAGGATAAGTAAGAAAAGTCAAAGTGTGGGGGGGAAGAGATGAAAAGTAAATTGGAAGGAGAGAGATGAGTGGAATAGTAAATTTAAGAGTTTCTGCTGATATAGAGATTTGACTTTTCTCTTTCATCTTATTCCCTATTTTAGAGAATATGATAGAGAAGTAATTAGAATGACAAAAGGGCTCAATATTCCTCAAAATAGAGAAAATCTAAAAATGGGAAAGTTGTTAGAGATGTTATGATTCATTTTTTTTCTTTTCATATAAAATAAATTCCCCTGAGATTTCATAGTATATAAAAAATATTCATTTAGCCCCTACCACCCAATCAAAGTGGCAAGGGGGTACTCAGCCCTAGCAATGACTGAGGTTTGAAACTCTTCCCCTCCCTCCCAAATCCCAAACAATGTCATTAAAGGCTGGTTCTGTTGCCTTTGGGTTTTGATAAAGCAAACATTTTCCCTATTTCCTATACTATATAAATAGCTTTTCAAACTCTATACTTGTATGCCTGATTATAAATGTAGGTTTCACACCTAACCAGCCATAAATGAAGCATTCTAGCCATTGAAGAATAAATATGATTTTTTGTGTGAGACTCAATTTTCAACAAGTTGGAAATTTCCAACAGGGTGGAAATACCAAACAAAAGCTAAAAGCTATCAAATTTGACAGCAACAGTCATCAGATTTTTTATGAGTTTTTCTGGCCTTCTCAGTTGCATTTCTACATCTGTTTTACACCCAAAAGGCTATTAAAAAAAGTCTAGGATCACATTGGGAAGAGATCTTTGCATCGAAAAAAGAGAATTCATCATCAAAGAGCTCAAAAACTTGAGAATTGCCAAGAACTTGTGTTTTCACTTGCTCAGGTAGTTTTGAATACTTCTATCGTTCATAATACTTTGTAGACATAAAATTTTTTAGTTTGCCTTGATGTGATTGAGTTATTTCCTTGTAAGGGAAAGGGAGATAGAAATGTTTCAGTCAGGATAAAAATGTTTCAAGTTAGCTTTTAGCAAAACTAGTGAGTGTTTGTGATGTTTCTAGTTAGCCTGTAGGAAATTAGTAAGAATTGGTGGCAAAGAGAGCTACTAAAGAGTGTAGAGTTTTGTATACAATCAAATTGGTAGTGGAGGAGAAAACTCTCGAGTGGTGAATTTGAGGAGAGGAGTAAGCTCTCAAGAAGAGAGACAAAACCTTTATAAAAATCTTTGTGTACAAGTTTCTCTTCTCCTATTTGCTTGATCATTGCTTTGTGGCTTGTGTTTATCTTGTTTAAAGTTGAATGAGTTGTTGTCTGCCTTCAAAATCCTCTCAAACCAAAATTTAGGATCATTGTGGTAGAATTTTCCTTGTTAGAATAGATTCATTTATGTTCTTTGATTTGTTTTTTACTTAAAGGTTTCAAAAGCTTATGTCTAAATTGTTTTAGAAAATCAACCAATTCATCCCCTCTTAGTTGTACTTGGGCCACATAATTGGTATTAAAATTAGTGGCTATCTTGACAAAACCTAATGGTTTTTTAGCTAAAAGATCAATGACAACCTTTAGTATGCATCTTAAGGGACAAAACCTATCCAAGCCACCATTGTTTCATTATACAAATTTTAATTGGTGGGAAACTAAGATAAAGATTCAAATTCAAGAAATTGATCATGCTCTATAGAGGATCATTAAGGATGCTCCTAAAATTTCCACTAAAGTCATTAATATCAACCAATTGCCAAAAAATCAAATGGAATATAAACTGATAAGTGATCTTATATGAACCATGAATGCAAGAGATATGAAAATTATATATTATACACTAATCCCATATGTATTCAATTGAGTGCCTTCTTGTGGAAATGTTGGAGGCATACGGAACAAGTTATTGGTCAAATGTGATGGAACCACACAAGTGAAGGACACCAAGATGCACATGCTCATAAGAGCTTATGAGTTGTTTACTATAGAGCCAAATGAAATCATACAAGACATCTTTAGGAGGTTCGATGAGATTTTTACACCGTTCATGTTGCTTGAAAAAGAATATACAAATGAAGAGTTTATGAGAAAAATTTTGTGCAGTAGGCATCAAGACTATACATATTGATAAGATTTTTTGGAAACTATTGGCATATGATATGAAATAGCAAGTTGAAGAAAACTCATCAAGAAGAACAAATCAACAGCCTTGAAGACTCAAGAGAACAACTTATCTTTATCAAATGAAGGTAAAGACATTGATGAGCTTCTTTTAGCAAAAAAGTTTGACAAGATGTTCACGAAATTAAAAAGCAAGAAGTCCAATATAGAAAAGCATCACAAGAAGAAAGATTATGTAACTTACTACAGTTTCAGAAAGCCTGGACATCTACAATTTGATTGTCCATTGAACAAGAAAAAGAAGCACAAGAAACAAAAGTAATAAAGCAATAAGAAAAATGGCAAAGTCATGAGGATATGAAGTGATAGTAACCAATCCTTAAGTCATAGTTCAACTTCAAGTGATTGAAGTAAGGTTGTCAGCTTGTGCTTAATGATAGATGGAGATCAAGCCTCCTCAATAAATCAAAGTCACTTTTACCTATGTGTTATGGCAAAAGAAGGAGATGAGGTGATGAGTTAATCAAGTGACTCATCTAGTTCATACTTATCCATAAGTAGCAAATATCTAAAATTACAAAATGCGTTCAACGCATTTACAAGGATTCCCAAACATTTGCTAAACAAGTAAGTGGATTGAAAGCTTTAAGTGCTTCTTTAACTAAAGAAAAAGATGAACTAAAAGAACAAAACCTTGATCATACCCAATCTTTGTCTAGGTTTGTTAAGGGTAGATAAAAGCTTGATTTGTTGCTTAATGTAAAGGCCCTCCAAGAACTTCCCTTGGTTCAAATGCCAATATTTTTATTAATCAAGAAAAGCAAGCTAAGTAAGGTTAAGTTGAATTTTTTAGTGTAAAATGGTACCTAAGGGGCTAAAAATGCACTAAGTGTAAAATTGAGTCATTTGTGTCTTAAGTGGCTAAGGGGTAAACTTAGAGGCAAGAAAAAATTTCATTGAGACCAAGAGGAGGTGGTTTAAAGAAGGAGAAAGGGTGGCCTACAAGATTAAAATAAAGTTTTGGGGCCAAAGTGACAACAAGAGCTAAGTTTGTTTATGTAGGAGTTGTTGGGATATTTTAGGGGAAGGATTATACTATTCATCAACCTTCCCATTTGCCCATTTTTGTAGGTCTCTTTCCTCCATTTCTCTCCACCTTCATTCCCCCCAAATTGGCCAAAATTTCATGAAATTTGAAGGCCCCAATGCCATCCCAACATGCCCTTAGCTCATTTTTTGTGAAATTCGTGCATTTGAGTTGTGTTTTGCAAGATTTTGAATTAAATCATAAGGTAAGCTTCCTTGCTTCTTATGGTTTGGTTCTAAGCTTAATAAAGGCTATAAATCATCTTGAACCTTGATGTCCAAATTGATTGGATTTATCCTAGGAACTCAAAGAAAGCTCCATTGTGCAACAAGGTTCTTTATGTGTGTGGTTTGCTTGTATCATACTTAGCATGGATTTGAGGCAAGGAATTTAAGTTTTGGCATGATTAGTTGATGCATAAGTAGTGTTAGAACACATGGGAGTAATTTGGATTGAGCCAAAAATTGATTAGAATCGGTTTGAAAATTCATTAGAGCAAGGCTGGCCAAAAAAAGAGTGAAGAATAAGCAGCTGTAAGGGTGGTGCTGTCGTACCAAGCTAACTAATAAGTTGTGGTGTGGTTGTACCAATGGCCGCACCAATTCTAGGCTCCCCAAAAATTGCATGATTTGATCACACCAAAGGTATATGCAATCACATCATGCCCCTAATGTTGGCCAAATCATTTCCCAAGTGTTTTAAATTTTTTTTAATGTTATGAAATATTCTAAAACAGCTTATAAGTACTCCTAATATTAAATTATGCAACAACAAGTAGGTTATAAATGGATGGTTAAGAGGGCTAAGGAAATATAGATTGGTTAGGCACCTTAAGTCGCATGTAGGGTATTAACAATGGACCAAGTCCAATATGAGTTCTCCAATGGCTAAAGGATGAGGTTGTGAACCTCTAACAATGAAGAAGAACTTGAGAAGGGTGGTACGGTCACACCAAGCTAGTTGCTAAATGGTGGTGCAGTTGCACCAATGGCCACACCAATTCTAGCCTCCCCATAAATTTTATGGTGCCATCACACCAAAGGTATATGTGATCGCGTCATGCCTTACATGCCTCCTAAATCATTTCCCAAGTGTTTTAAACTTATTTTAATGGTTATGAAATGTTTTAAAATGGCTTATAAGTACTCCTAAGGTTACATTATGCATCAAAAATTAGATAATAAATGGGTGGCTAAGAGGGCCAGGGAAAGGTGGATTAGTTAGGTACCTTAAGTCGCAAGTAAGATACTAAGGACGGACCAAGTACACTATGAGTTCTCCAATGGCTAGGGGAAGAGGCTGTGAACAGTCATCATTAGAGAGGGATCGAGAAAGGTCCAGAGCCCTTAATGACCTAACAATTGAGGTCAAGAACCTTTAGGCATTGAGGTGGTATCCAAAAAATCTCGACTGAGTCAACGAGCTTAATGAGCAAATCCACTAAGTTGCTCGAGTCAAGTTCAGGAGAACTTTGTGAAGTTTGGCCACTGAGTTAATTACCTAACATAACAAACAAGAGAAGATATGAGTAAGAGGTAAATGAGTGATGATTTACTCTAAGTAGTGTGTAAGAGGCGAGCATGGTCAAGGAAGCAACAACTTACTTAAGTCGAACATAAATAGGACTTTATAGGGTTTAATCATGTGCTAGATCAAATACAAAGGCTAGTATCCATGTACTTCAGCCATATGAGCTCATGGCAGTTAAGAGCACTTTTGAGTGTAATGAGGTCCTAATTGCATAGATAAGTGCATTCACCCATCAATCCATACTTCGCATTGCATTATTATTGCCTGTTAATTGTTGTGTTAGATGCTTTATCTATATGTTTGTATATGTATTGTTTGCATGTTTATGTATGTTTTCCTTGAAGGTGCCCAAATCCCTTGTTGAGAACTTTTGAGTAGTCACCTCTTAAGTGTTGTGCAGGTACTTAAGAGGATATTCGGGCCTAATAGTTTGTGAGGGGTGACTACTAGTGCTAAGTTTTATTTGTTTTAAAAATACTCTCTAAGTATGATTTTTTTGTAGTTAATGATCATTTGTGATGTAAGTTAGTATTGACCAATATGATGCCTTTTTAGCTTTCATGGCTAAGCAAGCACAAGGAAAGTAGGGCTTACCATTTGAAGTGAGGTTGCTTAAGTAGGATATTAAGGAAGGATCTTAAAAGTTATTTGTCTTGTTGTTTGGTACCTTGTATACTAAGTTTACCTCTGCTAGTCTCCATTGGTGTATATAATACCAAGGTTACATTTGGGTACATACACGGTTAAAATGTATGCACACTGTTATTACTTGAAGTTAAAGCAACTATGGTTTTTATGCTTTTGGTTGTTTTAACTTATGTTTTATTAATTAGCATGCCATGGTTTTCCTTATTTTTTTTATTTACCTTTATTTGCATATCCAAGATGATGCATGCATATTTTCTGTATAGGGTAGACTAAATAACTAGTTGTATGTAATGATTTAAGATATTTTATAAGTAATAGCTAGCCAATTATAATCTAAGTGGGTTTATAGTTCCCAAAAAGCCTACAAATTGTAGTAAATTCAGGGCTCTGGGACTTTGTTTCGCCACACTTAGTGCTCAAAAGAATGTTTATGAAAAAAACATGTATAGGCTACGATCCCTAAGAAAAAGACATTTGGAAATAGGTTTGTTGGTGCATATTCATCATCCATGAGTATTCCATTTGTAGCATATCATGTTTATGGTAGAAAAGGACATTATTTTTATAAATGTATGTTTAGAAGAGGAAAAGTTCCTACTGATTATAAATTGGTATGAGCTCCTAAAGAAACCAAAACTATTGGAGTTAACCTTTATTGACCCAAAGAGATTTGGATACCAAAAATCAAAATTTAAAAATTGATATAGGGTGCTAGAGCATAAAGTAATAATTAGAAGCTTATACATGAATCTCTAAGCATAAAGAAAGTGGGGACTTGAAGCATAACAAAAAATGCTTGAGATAAGTGCATTTATGATAACATTCTTGATTTTTATTGGTTGATCGTAATTATTGATGTATTGAGTTATTTGGTTGTAGTTTGTTGATTACTTGATGAGGATATGAGTTGTTATATGTTCTTGCCCAAGTTTCATTGGAATTGATGAATATGAATGAATCTTAATATATGTATTTTATGTTACAATGATTATTATGAATTTTTTCCAATATTCTTGATGATATGACCTTGCATTAATAATTTTATTTTGCTAACCAATTAATTGACACTTGGTTATTTATTGAGTAAGAACTGGAAAGAAGATGTTGGTAAGATATTGGTTGTTGAGAGCTTGTTGTGATTTTGTCTTGATTTTATAAAATTATCATAAAATCTTGGTATGAATTTTTTTTTATTTTTTTATTTGCTCTTAAAAAAAGTATGCAAGAAGTAAAAGAGAGTTTTGTAAATTTTTGTTGGAAAAAAATGGGCCATGCTTATACTCTATATTTTACTTGTAGAAGTGATTAAATCTCTATAAATGTTTATTTGGTTAAAATAAGAGGAAACATGTTTTTATTTAGAAGTGCCTCAGAATTTATATGCCTTAATTAAAGGGGAGTTTGTTGCATATTATGGTAAATATATTTGAGAATTTACATGATTTATTTCAATGGATATATGTCTTTTTGATTATGAAAAAAGGGGAGAGATAAAATTAGAAAATATTTCATGAAAGATTGACCATCAATATTCATTTATAGAATGTTTGGTGAAAGATTGACCATCAATATTTGTTTATTCTTGTTTGCTTATTATATATGGTTTTAGAAAGGTTGTTTTATCATTATCAAAAAGGGAAAATTGTTGGATTTGTTCCTTTTAATAAATTTCTAATTTTTACGGTTGCAAAACAAGCTTAATATGTTTTATCAAGAGTTTCAATATTTTTTTCAAAATTATTGGAGTATTCCTCAAGAAAAGGAAAATTTATTTTGATCAGGTATTCTACCCAAGTTGATTTTTCCAATTGTTTTATATCAAAGAATTGTAGTAAGTTGATTTGATGTGTAATGCGTTGGTAAGATATGAAAATCTGCAAGTTAGTATGCTAAGTAGCAAAAACAATGGGTTATAAAGTTCCAACAAGTTGTTTTATGTAAGTATTTTTGCATCCAAAACATTTCTAGCTTCAAGACTCTTCAAAGTAACAGGTTGGAATAAACCAATCAGTTGAATTATGGGGGTAGAACCCTTTTTAGCTATTGGAAGCCAGAAACAACCAGTTGAGATGAAATAACTATTTGGAAACCACACAAAAAGGTCTTCCATGCGAGAAATCATCCAAAAAATCTTCAAGAATTCAAAATTAGAATGTTACTGCTCAAATTGTCATTTAGAGTTTATACCTAACCAGTCATAAATGAAGCATTCTAACCGTTGGAGAAGAAATTGGATTTTTGGTCTAAGACTCAATTTTCAACAAGTTACAAATTTTCAACCAAGTGGAAATATCAGACAAAAGCTAAAAGCTATCAAATTTAATAGCAACAGTTCCAAGATTTCTTGAGAGCTTTCCTGACCTTTTCAGCTGCATTTTAATGTCTCTTTCGCACTCAAAGGGCTATAAAAATATCAAGAATCACACTAGAAACAACTTTTGGCATCTAAAAAAGATAATTCATTATTAAAGAACTCCAAAACTTTAGAATTGCCAAGAACTTGTGCTTTCACATGCTCACCTAGCTTTAAGTGATTTTATTATTCTTACTACTTTATAAACGCAAAAGTTTTGAGTTTTCCTTGAGTGATTGAGTTATTTCCTTGCAAGGGAAAGGGAATTAGAAAGATTTCTTATTAGCTTATAGGAAAACTAATCAGTGTTGATAAGGTTTCTAGTGAGCTTTTAGGAAATCTAGTGAGAGTTTGTGGTTGAGAGAGCTACCAAAGAGTATAAAGCCTTGTGTACTATTAAATTGATAGTAGAGAATAAAACTCTCAATTGACGAATTTGAAAAGAGTAGGCTCTCAAGAGGAGAGTGTGAACATCTATAAAAATCCTTATGTGCAAGTTTCTCTTCTTTTATTTCCTTGATCATTGTTTTGTAGCTAGTGTTTATCTTGTTTGAACTTAGGTGAGTTGTTGCTTGCTTCCAAAATCCTTTCAAAGCAAAATTTAGGATCATTGTGGTAAAATTGTTCTAGTTAGAATAGATTCATTTGTATTCTTTGATTTGTTTTTACTCAAAGGTTTCAAAACTCTTATTTCCAAATTGTTTTAGAAAAGCAACCAATTCACCCCATATTGATTGCACTTAGGTCAACAAGTAAAATTATTCAAATAGTCCAATTTACCCACTACAATTTTTTGAAATTCACAAAAATAGATCCCCTTGGCTTAAAACAATCTAAATAGTTTGCCTTTATTCTTTGAGAATTAATGGTAAAAAAAAAAATAAACCACTAATGTTCCTGTCTTGGCCTTGGTAAGCCAATAATTCGTTTTGGATAAATAAACCGCTAACTTTACTAAATTAATATAAATTCCACTATAGTTTCAAACCTTCTAGTCCCACCTTCGTCTATGCCTCCGCCAACTTTTTTGCCCCCACCAGTTATTGGGTGTCTCAAATGCCTTTCCCAGTCTCGTAGTGGCTTCAATAAACTTTGCCTAGGTTAACTTCCCTACAAACCATCTCTGGCAGTACAATGGTCCTTCCTTTTCTCATTGGAATCCTGTTTTGCACTTCTTTTGAACCTTATTTTGTAGAGATATTACCCCATTAGAAAGGGTTGGAAAAGCAGCAGAGTAAGAAAAAGAGTGATTGATAGAAGGCTACAATTGTGCGAGCATGCAGGTTTGTGGGCCTTAAAGAAGGTTTTAATGGATTAAAAGCAGTAGGTGGAGAATCGGAAGCAATAAAGAAGGGAAAGAAAACAAAAAAGGAAAAACAAGGCAACTGTATATGGGCCAGTAATGAGAACACCAATAGACAAATTGAAACCCGGGAATAGGATTGGCTATAGAGAGAGAAAAATCTAACAGGGGGACAGTGAATTTGTCTTGAGGAAGGATCTCAAGTGAAGAAGGAGGTCATGGATTCAGTTATCACGAAGTTGAGAGAAGAATAAAGTGGAGAAGGTGGTTGAAATTAATATAAGATCTACAAACTTCAAAGGTGCTCGGATTAGAAGGAGAAACTATATAGACTAAACCTAACATTTTACACTAAGATTCCATTAAACTTAACAGTTATGGTTGCAAGAGTAGCTGATTTGAACCAACTTAGAAATATTAGTAGTTTATTTGATAAAAGAAAAACATTAGTGGGTGAATTGGTCCAACTTAAAAACATTAGTAGTTTATTTATTACTTTTGCTACTAAGGATCTAAGTATAAGGTTTGTAGACATCAAAATTATGCTAAAAAAAATGGACATTTAAGGACTACTAAAACAAAGACATTTAAAGAACGTAGACATCAAAAAAGAACGTAGGCATCAAAAAAGTATTGGGTAAAAAAAAAATGAATTAAACCCAGTTTGAAGTCTAGCCGAATTTAAAATTGATTTTTAGAATTCAAAATCCCATTGTATTTGGAGATTACAGGTCCAAGAAACATATTTTTTGGAGTTCAAAAAATACAAATCGAAGGTCCCGAATCAAGTTCTTTTTTCAACTCGGATTAAATGCCAAAGATCAATCTTGCAATGGTTTAAAAGTTGCGAGACACAAAAGCAAGCAAAAATATGGCTGAAGTTTGTAGAAGCTTTTAGAAACATTTTTATCAATTATATTTTTAATTGATAATTATATAATTAAATATGATAATTAGCATCTTAATTATTTGTTGTGATAAATATATGAAATAATTGAGTGATATTTCTCACATTTAGTTTTCTTGAATTAAATCCACCTTTTCTTTTCACCCATAAATAGCCCCTAGGCAAAGGTGTAAAAAACAAATAAAAGACAAATTGAACAAGGAGCAAGAAGAGGATTTCGACGCAAGAGCCAAAGAAGCCTCTTCCCACCAAAAAGTTCTTCAAGTCGATCAACCATAAACACTCAATAAGAAGAGATCTTTGATCAAGTCAAATCAAATCCAAAAAGTTCTTCAAAAGGATCAAGCGCAAATAAGAGAAGTAAAAGCCAAATAGATCAAGTCCCAATTTTAAGGCCAAATTTGAAGATCACAATGAGGAACAAAAAAAATGCATAATGGTGTTGCATTAAGTCCAATTTCAAATATGGTGAAAGGGGCAAGGAATGAGATGAATATGTTTTAGTGCTACGAGAAGCCCCAAGTCCTAGGAAGGCATAAAAAAATGTCTAGGGAAAACATGAAAAAAACACCAAAAGTCTAAGTCTGGGGAAAAGCGATGAAGCATGCCCAAAGCTCAATTCCAAGAGAAGCAGCAGAAAATCCTAGTTTGTATCCACACCAAATCCAAGCCCAGAGATCATGATCACAAGGGTGCTATTTGCATCTCCACCAAATCCAAGCCCAAAGTTTGTGATCGACAGGTCTTTTGCATCTTTGCCAAATTAAAGTATGAAGTTCATGATTAAGAAGCAGTTCACACCTTCACTAAATCCTAAAGCATTGATCAAACCCTCCACATGAAACAAACAAGAAAGTTGAATCCACAATCTTTATATCAAATATCCAAAATATTTAAACTTGTAATGTAATTAATTTCAAGTGTAATTTTATTTATAAATGAATTTTCACATGCATTATACAACTATTACCAATGCCTAACCATGGCTAGAGTTGGCCATGCCTAAGCGATGGCCAGCCATCACTAAGAGCAAGGATTTGGCAGATGTTATTTGGTTTTAGCTAGGCATAGGCTACCTCTTAAATACTGAGGAATGCATTTAGATTCCAAGAAGCTAAATGTTAGGCAGTATTACCATTGTTGGAAAAGATTTTAGTAAGAATTAAATGTTGGTATCCCAAATTCTTAAGCTATGCAAACCGATTGAAACCAACTAATCCAATCAGTTCTTCCTACCAATCAAGCTTCTTAGGCACAAATATATCCTCTTCCCAGAGTTGAAGTTTTTGAGATTGAACTGCTTGTTGTAGGAACCACCTTAATGAGCTAAGGATCTAAGTAGAAAGACATTTATACTAATGAAAAAAAATATATATTTAGCAACAACCATTACTAACGGTCAATTATAGCTAGAATTGGCCATAGTAATGGTTGTTGCTAAATATCTTTTTTTTTTTCATTAGTATAAATGTCATAATTGGCCCTGCCTTAGCAATAATCACTTAATTAGCTATCACTAATTGCATAGTCCTCGCTTAGTGATGGTTGACCGTTACTAAATCAAGAGTCATGCACTTAGTGATCGATGACCGTCGCCAAGAGAAGAACTATGTAATTAGTTTTCTCAACATTAAATTAGAATTTTATACCATAGAATAAATGATTAGCTCAGCTAGACGTTGGAGACAATATTACCAAACTCCCTATCTCCAATTACATTAAATAAGAATATTTACTCATTTCTAAGGAGTAAATATTCTATTCACCGTCGGTGGAAAAAAAAAAGTTCCACTAGCAATTAATTTAAACATTTTTGTCATCTAATTAACACTTTAACTAAAAAGTATTACTTAAAATGTTCAAATCTATTGTGCTAAAAAAGAAGAAAAAAGGTCAGAAAAAGAAATTATCGACGCCCTCAGCCGAATAGCCTTTTAACAATTGATGAAGCAAATCTGTTTCTTTTAGAGAAACAATCAGTAGCTGGAGCAATTCTTTTGGAGGAAAATTTTGTGGCTGAAGCAATTTTTTTGGAGAAATAATTTGCGTCACCTAGAGCAATTTTGTTCCACCTATTCGGTTGCGGCAACTTCTTCTTTGGTCTGTTGCAGCTGTAGCAAGTACTGGGGATTGGGCTGTTCCGCTGTCATTCCTTTCTTTTTCTGACGAAAACGAAGGTTGTCAGCAAGTTCGGCCTGTTCTGGAGGCTTTCTGCACCAATAATTTAGCAGGCCAAAACGGTAAACAGAACCGAGAAAACAAATTAGAGAACAAATCTACATGCAAAGAATATCAAAGCAGCAATTTCGTTCCCAATTTGGTTAAGGCAACTTCTCTTTGACCACTTTTTTTTTAATAATAGGTTTTAATGTTAAGTAAGACCGTTAAATTAAAAGTGTTAATTCGATAACAAAAGTGTTCCAATTAACTGCTGTCGAAATTTCCTTTTTCCACAGACAGTGAATAGAATATTTGCTCATTGCTAAGTGAGGAGAAGGAGGCAATTTATGACAAGAACAACTAACTTTGGAACTCCTATTGACAATCAAAATTACCATAAGAACTTAATATTGGCCACTAGATCCTCCACATTGACCGATTTGGAATTAAAGGACAAAACATTTCTACAATTCCATATGCTCAAGGCTGACATATTTAAAGTAGCACACCAACAAAGAACTTGTTGCTTTATGCGCATATAGAGACCGGCTTGGAGGAAAGAACCTCTACCAACATTAAGATCCCGTTTGGAAACAGTTTTTGTCATTAGTAATAAAGTTTTCAATAATTTATTTAACGATTAAGATGAAAATGTTGAAACTAAAAATTAAAAGTTACCATTGAATAGTTTTTTCAAAATTTTAACGTTAATCACTAAACTAATGCCAAATGTGGCTTTATAAGAATCTCTACCCCAATTAGAATATTGGTATCTATCTAATCCTTCCCCTAACACAAAAATACTTTGAATCACCAATCGCCACATGCACCCCACTTGCTATGACATCTCCGCAACATTTAGAGTATCTCTAACAATTTTTCTATAATTTTTGTAAAATAGAAAGTTAAAAAATTAAAATCTCTATATTTTTTTTATTTCAATTCCAACAATTTCCCTATTTTATAGGAACTCACATTTATTATATAATAATTAAATAGTATGCATTTAAAGTAAATTTAAATTAATGGCTAGTTTAGTTATTACAATAATTAAATATTTTATATTTAAAACAATAATATACTATATTATCAAGGAAAAATGAGAAAAGTTAAAAAGTGGATTGGAAAAAGAGCCGAAAAATAAATTGGGATGGAATGAGGGGAGAACAATAAATTTTAAAGTTATTACAAATATAAAGAATTGACTCTTCTATTTGTTCTCATTATCTATTTTAGAAAATGAGATGAAGAAGCTATTAAAGTTAAAAAAATACTTAATATTCCCCAAAATAGACAAAATTTAAAAAATAAAAATGCTGTTGAAGATGCTCTTACAAGAAGAAGCTAAATTTTTGCTCAACCAACTACTACACTCAGCCATCCAACTAGTTTTACTGCCAACATGTTTTTCCACTTAACCCAGCTAATATGTCAACCCTCCCTAACACCCCCAAAAGAAATATTTTTGAATTTTTTACAACTCTTTTATAATGTTCACTGCAGCTCTAAATAAAGAGAAGAAATACAAGGGTTAAGCTTGACAAAACAGACTTGACTGGAGTAAGTTTGCCACTTGGTATAGTAGCTTTGGAGATCAAACATTGAGCTACGATTTGAACTTCTCCACCACCAGTTCCCATACTAATATTTTTGCCATATTTCTACACTCGGTAGCCCCAGTATTTGAACGGAAACCCATCAGCTAGTGAATTTAATCTGTAAGCAGCGTCTTCCACCCTAGAAGCATCAACCCAATATGATATAACTTGTTTTAAACACATGTTCACTTTCAAATTGGATACCAACTAGAAGCATTTGGGAATTCTATTCATATGCAATAGATTCATCTCATTCTAGCCTCTAAAAAATAACATATAGTTGGCGTATTGATGATCAGACGCTAGGACTTCATCACCTACTATGACATTTGAGAATAATTTTTTCCTATGACATTTGAGAATAATTTTTTCTCCAAAGTTTCCAACATCATCGCATTTAAAGCTTCAGCTGCCACAATTAAGAAACTGAAATATAGATAATGGATCTTCCTGGTGCATCCCATTTTCCATTCTAAATTCTATAATAGCACTTCCATTAACGAGGACTAAAGCTGAAGTCATTGGTAAACGAATTGCCATCCAGTTTCTCCATTTCTCACCAAACCTCATTTGCATCATCACCGAATCTAGAAATTTCCAATTAACATAGTCATACGCTTTCTTAAAGTCAATCTTAAACAACATTGCCTTCTTCATTTTCTTCAACTAATAATTACAAACTTATAGTGCCATCAAGTGCTTGATGCATCACATAGTGACAACTGAGCATTGCTAAATCTAAGGCCAAATCTTAGTGATGACTAGTCATTACTAAGTGAAGGACCATTGATTTAGTAATGGCCAACCATCACTAAGTACAAAGCTAAACTAGTTATAGTTAGCCTTCACTAAGTGTAGGACTATGCACTTAGTGATAGCTAGTCATCACTAAGTGAACGGTCATGCCCATTAAAGGTAAAAAACATAAAATGGAAAAAAAACAACTATTTTGAATGGAATTTGATGACTTGTGGAGCTTATGGGCTAGAAATGGAGGTTAGGAGCTTTTAGGGTGTGTTGCCTTTATTTATTTCCTTCTTTGGGAAGGTAAAAAGAGTGACAAGTTACTTTAGGGAAAGGGGATGTTCAAAATTATGAATGTAATGATAGCTTAGTCGTTGCTAGGTTTTGGGTTATATTATGGCTTAGTTTCCACTAGAGAGTTACTGCTATGCAAAGTGTTAAATACCGTTACCGCAAGGTATACCACACCATGAATTTTTAAGGTATACCACACGATATACCGCGCTGCATACCGTTATCGTTTTCACAAAAAATAAATGTTAGAATATTATTTTAAGATAACATAATTTGTTTAACTTATTTTTAGACATTTTATATGTATTCTAATTTTTCTCATCATAATTTTTCAAATATAAATAAAATATATATGATAGAAGATATTTTTTTGATACAAAAAATATTTAAAAAATGTTATATATGGAGAAAAATAAATAATACCAAAAAAACTAATTTATTGATATACTATAAATATAAATAATACCATCCATATACTTTGCATATACTATAAATATAAATAATACCATCCATTAATTTTTTATTTAATTAAGAAAAGTAACAAAAAAAATTAAAAGTAAATATTTATTTTATGATTTGTGTATTATTTTTATTTTAATGTTTTATATATTTATAATATTTTGATATAAAATATAAAAAGTAAAAAATAGGCGCGAAGAATTAAATACCGCGGTACGTACCACAAAGTATTTGCGGTATACCACGGTTTTTTGGACAAAACACATATAAAAAGTATGCAGTATGCGATATACCATGTAATACTCCACGGTAAAATAACAAAACACAAAAATATTTATACCGCATACTCGCAGTATACCACGATATTTAATTCACTACTAAAATTTGATAGGTAACCAACGCGCAGTTACCAACTGCTGCGCATTGGTAAACTGAATTCACCAACGCGAAGCCGTTGGTAAACGTACGTTGGTATTCGATTCATTGGAAATTTTTTTACCAACGCGCAAAAATTAACACATTGGTAAATTCCAACGGTCAGGAACCGACCTTGGTTTCCAACGCATAGTTGAAGTTACCAACTGCCATGCGCATTGGTAAGTACCAACTGCCATGACAGTTGGTAGGAGACCGCGTTAGTAATTACCAACTTACAGCAGTTGGTAAGGGGGTTGGTAATTACCAAAGTGTGTCAAACTTGGTAATTACCAACGCGTGCGAGTTGGTAGTAAGCCATAGGTAATTACCAACTTGCATACACGTTGTTAACAGTGTTGGTAAGTACCAACGTGGATGACAGTCGGTAATTACCAACTAGTGCGAGTTGGTAAACCCCGGTTGCGCGTTGGTAATGTACATTAAGCGTTCCAGGCTGCGGTTGTTTCTTTTTTTTCCCCGTTTGAAACAAGTTCGAAACTGACATACCAATTCCAAAAGTTCCCTCAGCCTTGCTCAGCAATAAAGATTACACAGATATGCACACGTAATTTCCATCAAATATTCTCTAATACACCATAATTAAAACAAGAACATATAAGTCTGGAACAAACCATACAACATTCAACGGATTACACATCTCAGTAATTTCAACTGAGTCTTAATTAGGTCTAACAATTATTATGTAAGTCTGATAACACAAGAAATTATGAAATGATTTACCTTTTGATGAAAACCATCACGGAGTCCCAACTATCTCCTCATCCTACGAGTCCGAGTCATCAGGATACTATGGAACTGGTTGAGCCGGCGGGCACGGAAGGTTTAGCGAACGACAAATAATCTCCAACTGAGCCCAGTTCGCCTCCAATGCGGCTCTATTCGCCTCCATCTCTCTGTCT